>JAUAMA010000002.1:18590000-21090000 GCA_030819835.1 Acmispon strigosus | reverse complement strand
AACTGATGTTTTATACGGACAGTGGCGGGCCTGGATTTTTGGTCATTTTCATTCAACGAAACCGACGCAGGCGGCCCAAAACCGACCGTAACCAACCCATGGACACCCCTAATTCACACACTCCGTGCCCAACTCTTATTATTGCACACATACAAGGTGTCACTCTTAAATATTTACTTCTCTTTTAGACTTTCCTTAAGGGGCTAGTAACTGTTTTATGTATGATGTAGAGCTGGGTATGCGAGCCAGCCCGCCCCGCATAAGCTCGGCCCGCATAAGCCGCCCCGCATAAGCCCGCCTCGCGTAGGCCCGCGTCTAAATGAGCTCCTATTTAGGAGGCCCGCTCCGCGCTCGCCTAATTGCGGGCTGGCTCGCGGGCTAGAATATGTTAAAAAAAATGAGGAACCAAGTGCAGATGATAAAAACAAATAGATGAAAAGTAAAACAATCCAATAATCAATCACAATGGTCATATTAAGATGCTGCAACAGAACCAAATCACAAAGCAATTGTGAAAAGGACAAGCCTAGGGTTTTGCCGTTTTGGTAAACGAGAGAGAGGTTCCAGACCAGAGAAGATGGAGATGAACAAGCGAGAGAGAACCTGTGGTGCTACTGCTATCCTTCGCGAGAGAGAGCTGTGGTGCTGCGCCGCCGTCCTTCCTTCACGAGAGAGAGAGAGCTTTGAACTGTGGTGCTGCACCGCCGTCTTCCTTCGCGAGAGAGAGAGAGAGAGAGAGCTGTGGATTGGTGCTGCGCCGCCGTCTTCCTTCGCGAGAGAGAGAGAGAGCTCGATGAAATTGAAAACTGAAACCCTAGGTTTCTAATTTTGTGTTTTTTAAGTTTTAACTGATGTGTTCTGTTTTTTTTTGTTACATGATGTGTGTGTGCACAGTGCATGTTTTTTTTTTTAAATTTTAGTTTGTTTATTTTTTAAAAATTTCATTGGCCCGCGGATGGCTCGCGAGCCCCGCGGGCTAGCTCATTAAGTTTGCGGGTTACGCGGGATATCTCACGTAGGCTCGGGTTTAAATGAGCCTATATTTTCCGGACCATAGCCCACGTGGGTTACGGAACTCGCAAGCCGGCTCGCGGGCTTAGGCTCATATACCAAGCTCTATGTATGAGTAAAAGATAGGTACAATCAAGGTAAGAATGTCACGGATTACTCATGCGAGTTCTTTGTCGTTTTATGGAGAAACCTCATGCACAGTTGTTGGTGGTCCCTACAAAGTACAATCGTCAAAGCATAGAAAGATATAAATTAATTTTCATTAAATTTAGCATAAGCATTCTAAACAATAGATTTTCTCTTTTAGTTTGAGTTTACTTAAACGTCTATTTCTTAGGCAAGCATCTCAGCTAGTTGGAGATCGAAACTACACATGCCTTCTACGATAATCTGAATAACGATGGATGAATGACAAAAAAAACAATGTGTTTTTGCTATTTGAATTTACTTTTAAGGATTAGTTACACTTTTGGTCCTCATTGAATCATGATTGTGTGAATTAGGTCTCTGTGTTTTAAAATAAATGATTGCGGTTCCTCACATTTGTTTGGTGTTGCACTTTTGATCCTTCTATCACTTCTTTATTCAAAATGTTTATATAACGCCAGAAGAATAACATAGCATGTGATGACTAAGATATGTGAAGTCCATATGTCTCTTAACTGCACATTGAACTTCCCAGGTGGCAATTTTTTACAATTCCATTTTTTTTGGAGTGGGGATTGAACCACAACCCTCACATTGCAAAACAAAGGGCTAACACAATATAATATATATAACTTTTTTTTTGTTAACACATAATATTAACTACATACACTACAAGAAAACTGGAGATACCGACGGTTTATTTCCGGTGGTCATAAAGTCATCGGTAAATGGAAGCTCAATCAACGGTCATGCCATCGGTAAGGTTTTTTTTTCATCAAACGAATATAAAAACTGAACGACTTAAACCGTTGGTAATGAAGCAGGAATGGTTGGCGGGAAGCATAAATGGCGGCAACATCTGGCGAGAAAATTTGCCGATGAATTTCATCGAAGGGTAAGTCTGTCGCTAACTTCACTAGCCATTTTCCGACGGTCCCAGCCGTCGGTAACTCGGGCAACATATGCATTAATTGTAGTGTCCACTTACTGATGGCTTTAGCAACGACTTAAACTATCAGTAACTTAGCTTATGTATAGTAGCATTGCTCGTCACGTTCACTCAAACCTCTTCTCTTCTCTTCTCTTCTCTCGTATTTTAATTCTTTTATTGTTTATATTTTTTATTTAATATTTAGTTATTTCTCTATTGTTTTTTTAATTTATTTTTTCACTTTACAGTATTGTAGCATTTGTGAGGTATGTTTTCAAAGTTTGGGACATTATTGAGGTTAGTAGAGTTTTGTTTATATTGACTAATGTTTAGAAGTTTAATAATTACTAGTCAGTAGCCCGTGCATAGCCCGTGCTATGCACGGGTTTCTTTAATTTATAATTTACATATTTAAATTATTTATATTAAAATTGTATTTTAAAAATAACTGCAAAATAGAGTATTTAATAAATATTATATCCATTAGTATACAAATATAATTAGATTTCTTTTTTTAAGCCAAATAATATAACTGGATGGATAGTACATCTTCTCCCTCGGATATCTTGCACCTCCAGACAAACACGCACCCCAAAATCCCAAATGTCAACTTTTGATCAAACCCCATTAAAGTTTCATTCATTAAGGTCATTGATTAGATTAAAATCTCATAAAAAATGTCTAAATTAGAGATTTTTTTAAAAGATAATGACGTGCATAACTTAATAAGAGTCCAGAATGATGACTCAAAATTATAAATATAGTGTCCAATCTCAAATGTGGGCCATATTGAAATATACATGTCACATGTAATTTTTTCATTGGTTAATACAATTTATTTATCTTCTATAGTGAGCTACTAAAACACTTACATACCCCATTAATGCAATTAATTTACTTTTTCCATTTCAAATTTAAATTATTTCAAATTGCACCGCCCAATATTATTAATTTAATACAAATAAATTTCTATGTCGATTGTTTTCAAATTTCATCCCCTCTTTATTTTTTTCAAATTAGTCTTTATTAATTAACGGTATTAGCTTCAAGTATTTTGGAAAGTAATTAAATGATAATTAATACACTTTAATTCACAAATGTGATTCTATGATTTAAATTTAATACAATGACTTAATTATTATTTAAATCACAAATTTATTAGTCTTTATTAGTTATCGGTATTAGCTTCAAGTATATTGGAAAGTAATTAAATGATAATTAATAAAATTTAATTCACAAATGTGATTCTATGATTTAAATTTGATACAATGACTTAATTATTATTTAAATCATAAATTTAATACACTTTAATCAAATCCAATTAAAATTTCATTCATATTGAGGTTATTAATTAGATTAAAATCTCATAAAAAATGTCTAAATTAGATTTTTTTTTTTTTTTAAAAGATAGTGACGTGACTTAATGAGAGTCCAAAATGAGGACTCAAATTTAGAGATATGACGTGGCTTAATGATAGTACAGAATGAAGACTCAAAATTAGAGATATAGTGTAGATTAGTTATCGGTATTAGTTTTAAGTATATTGGAAAGTAATTAAATGATAATTAATACACTTTAATTCACAAATGTGATTCTATGGTTTAAGTTTAATACAATGACTTAATTATTATTTAAATCACAAATTTAATACACTTTAATCAAATCCAATTAAAATTTCATTCATTGAGGTTATTAATTAGATTAAAATCTCATAAAAAATGTCTAAATTAGATAATTTTTTAAAAGATAGTGACGTGACTTAATGAGAGTCTAAAGTGAGGACTCAAAATTAGAGATATAACGTGGCTTAATGAGAGTCCAGAATGAAGACTCAAAATTAGAGATGTAGTGTAGATTATATGAAATTAATATGTTTAATAATTACATGCGTTATTTTGTAGTAAGATAATAGTTGTTAGTATTTAAAAATATTCTAATGTGCACCTTGTTAATATAATAATTAATGATTAGATGAAAAAAACTCTATTTACTAGAGATAATATTTTTCATCAGTTGTAAAATCTTTAATTCTAAATTTTTTACATTCTTCATGACAATTTTTAAGGTCCATTCATTTAACTTCTATATAAATGTTTGTGTTCCTGAGCAAACATGAGTATATTTGTAATTTTATTAATTAGGTACTTATAAATAGTGAAAATTAGTAGGAGGTTTCAAATTGTTGCACTTTGCAATCTACTAAATAATTTTCATTACCTAATTAATAAATACAATTATTTTGTATTATTTGGGAACACATGCATTAATATGAGACTTGGATTAATGAGGTCTGGTATATTTTCTCAAAGAGCACAAGAAATTAAAAATTAATTTTTTTTCTACCGGTGAAGCACTTTCATCCCAAGTAAATAGGGTTTTTTTCGTTCAAATTGGTGTCGGTAAATTAGCGATAGTTTAAGTCATCGGTAACATGTTGGTGGCTTAATCCGACTCTACTTTGCCAACGTTTTTTCAAAAATTATCGGTAAATATTTTTATGTAAAAATAGTAAAAAACAATATATCAGATTTGTTGCTCCCTCTGCTAGGGTTTCGTGTGCTCCCTCTCTGGGCGGCGGCGGCCCTGTTGCTGGTTTCCCTGGCGGCGGCCGCCTCTGCCGCTCCCTTGGCGGCGGCGATTCCTCTCCCTGTGCGTCTTCCTGTTGCTGGGTGTTCTTCTCGTTTCCTCCGCGTTTTGTTTCTGCTTCTCCTCGAGTCTCTTCTCAGCGATTCTGTTCTGCTTCTCCCTGGTTGGCGGCGGTCGCCTCTGCCGCTCCCTTGGCGGCGGCGATTCCTCCCCCTGTGCGTCTTCCTGTTGCTGGGTGTTCTTCTCGTTTCCTCCGCGTTTTGTTTCTGCTGCTCCTCGAGTCTCTTCTCAGCGATTCTGTTCTGCTTCTCCCTGGTTTCGCTTCCTGTTTTTATGTTCTCTTAACGGGAATCCTTGTGGGTATCGGTGACCCTCGGTTTTGATTTTATCCTCTGCTTGTCTTCTGTTCTGATTGGAGTCAAGGTCTTGTTTGGTGATTCGGGGTTAAAGCTACCCTGTGCTGGTTCGTTGCTTTCAATCCCAGCCAGGCTCGGCGGCGGTGATTGGCGGCTCTGGGCAGGGGCTAGTTGTTGAAGGAGGTGAGATGGCAGAAGACGAACCGGCGGGCTTAAAGGGTATCGTGACTAAGGGGGACATCGTCCATCAGACTCGGGCCGTCCCTCATCGCATTTGCTCGACCCTCTTCATCGACGGTATCGAAGAGTCGATCGGCTACCACCATATTCGCGGTTTGTTCTCTCTGTTTGGTAGGATCCTAAATGTTTTTATCCAACAAAAACGCAAAGTTGGGCGCCGTTTTCGCTTCGGATTTCCGTTTTTTCTCCAAGCGTCAGGCTGCCTCTGCTACTATCACTTTGGATGGCCTCAAGGTTGGTGGGGCTGTCCTTTCGGTGGCTCCGGCTAAGTTCCCTAGGGACCTTCAGCTCTATAATCCTCGGTCCTCATGTGGCGAGGGTCAACTTTTGATGGGGGTCGAGTCTTTCAGGGACTTTGCGTGTGGGCTAACTGAGGGTGTTGACCGTGTTCGTTCACAGAAGGAGGTTCTCGCGGGGGATCTTTTTGCGGCAGCCGTGCAGGAGGTGGCTCTGATCCTGGGTGGTGTCAAGGGAGATTGGTATGACGAGAGAACTCCCGATGTGCTCCTTTTTCCTGAAATTGGTCCCTTGCAGGTCGAGCCTTCCGCGGTGGTGCTTCCTGTGTTTTCTGTTGGCTCTCCCTGTGGAAACTCCTTGTTCTTGGATAAGAGTGAAGAGTGCCGAGGTGAGGAGATGTTTGGTTCTTAGGAAGGGTTGGTTTTGCAGTCTCCTAGAAGACGTGGTCGTCCAAAGAAACTGGGTGGTTCAGGCGGCTCCAAAGGGGTATCAGTTCCAGCAGGTAGGGCTCGTGGGCTGGGGGTCAAGAGGGCTCGAGGCCGTCCTTGGAAAGAGATCAGGTGTCCAAAGTCTTCCTCTCCTCTCTGTCCTCTTTTGGAGGTCGTGGCGGAAGGTGATAGAGCCGATGGTCTCGTTTCCGCGTCTGTCTCGTCCGAGACTCCAGTGCCCCCGAGTGTGATGACGAGAGCTAGACGTGCCATTGAGGTTGGTAAACAGGTGGGTGTTATTTTCGATTGCCCTGTCAGCGAGGCAGTTAAGCATATTGCGGCACAAATAATGGAGCGTAGGATGGCGTAGGTTTCGATCTTTTCTGTGCAGGTGTTGCTTTTTGGGATCCGTCATCATGTTACCTTTGGTGGTTGTTTCTATGTCGGGTTGGGGCGTCGTTTAGGAGACTGGGCTTAGAGGTGGTGGGTGCTGTTTTTTGCTATCTTGCTGGTGGCTGTGGATCGTTTTGCGGTGTTTTTCTTGGTTTGTAAATGATCGTAGGGCCTGTCTGTTGCTTCGGGCTTCTTTTGTATATGGTGTCATTGTTTTGGGTAGGTTTTTGTATATTCTCTTTTTGTTTGGTGTTACTGACCCTGTCCCGTTTTTGTGGCGGGTGGGTAGCAGTTATGTTGTTATGACGGCCACTTCTATATTAATATATAATTTCGCTTTCTAAAAAAAAATTACCGAGGAGCTTAATACCAACTAATTTTTGGTCGTTAGTAAGTTCTCTTTATTGACAGCTTTTATGGATTTCCAACGGTGTCGTCCGTAATTCGCACTTTTCTTGTAGCGATACTAAGCGGTAATCTTAAAAAATTCACCTTTTGCAAAAGTGAGAATCATACTGTCAATCTTGGAAACAAAAGCAGAGTTCTTAACCACTAAGGCAAGAACAATTTTTGACATATTCTATGTATAGACTAACATTTATATGTATATGTCAGAGTTGATACGATAATTATTTGATAAGTTATTTGTTATCATGGGAATGATATCAATCAATCTTTAATTTTCATATGAATATTTATTTTAAATTATTATTAAGACATAAACAATTAATTAAAAATCAATAAACTAATATTTTTCGTCAATTTTAATTTCATAATAATAATTAATTTGTTATTGGTTTTACTTTAAAAAATATGTTTAGTATTTGATATAAAATTAATTTTAAAAATCATTGTCTATTTTTATATAAGTTTTTCATATACACTTATGTTATCATTGAATTTTTTTTGTTAAATTATTAGTAACTTTTTTAAAATAAAATACTATGAGACTATCATTTTTTATAGTTCAATTTAAGATTCTTGAAAATAAGAGAATATTAATTGATTGAATCTTGTGTAATTTATTTTTGATATCTCAATAATAATTTAAAATAAATATTTATATAAAATTAAAGATGAATCGATATGTTTCTTATGATAACAAATAGTTTATCAAATAATTATCAAGTGAAAAATTAATCTATAATAAATGTATTTATACATATAAATACTAAATGTACCAAAATTTACATTTGGGTTAGTTGTTAAGCTCTCTACTCTTATTTTCAAGGTTGGGAGTTTGACTCTCACTTTTGTTATTAAAGATGGATATTTTAAATTTACCACTTAGCATGTAGTTATATATTATAGTGTGCATAAATCATTGAAGTTAGCTCTTGACTCAGTGGTAGGGCCTTGGTTTTGCAACATAAGAATTGTGTATTCATTCCTCACTCCAACAAAGTAGTAACGAAATGATTACAAGTGAACGTCAAATGTAAGACTCTCGTTTTCTAATATTTGTGATTAGGTCCTTGGAGTTGAGGAAAGTAATCCTTGGTGAAGGTCACAAAAGAAGACTGAGCCTTCATCCGGGCGCAACGAAGATGTATCAGGACTTGAGGTTGCACTTTTGGTGGTTGGGCATGAAGAGGAATGTCGCTGAGTATGTTGCTGCGTGCCTGACTTGTCAGAAGGCGAAGATAGAGCATTAGAAACCTACCGGGACGATGCAACCACTTGATGTACCGGAGTGGAAGTGGGATAGCATATCCATGCATTTCGTGGTAGCTTTTCCACTTGTTAGAACAGATAGCAACCTGAGAGGGGGGGGGTGAATCAGTGTTGCCCCAATTTTCGCCTTATTGAAATTGTTACTTTCAAGTTTATGATGATCACGAAATGATCGTTGTGATTGCAGCGGATATGAACGATACTTGAAAGTAAATGTGAAGGATGAAGAGAATCACACACAAGATTTTATCCTGGTTCACCTTCAATCCACTGAAGGCTACGTCCAGTCCCTCAAGAAAACCCCTTGAGGATTTTTCCACTATTGATAAGAATTTATTACAAGTTCCTAACCCAAGGACCCCAAGAATTTCTACCAATAACCTGTGAAAGCAAACCACTTTCAACAGCTCCTGAAAGCAAACCGCTTTCAGTTCCTGAAGGCAAACCACCCTCAGACCTTGAAGGCTAAACCACCTTCAATGAAAACCCTGAAAGTAAACCACTTTCAGTGACAACAACCCTTCACCGAATACCACGGTGAAAAACTCAATCTTACAGAAAGAGATGAAGAAGATATTACAATTGGCTGTTTCAATCCTTTAACACACAATTGGATTGAACATGAGAAGTTATGCTTTAAGGCTTTTAAGCATAATACAATTCTGAGTTCTTCAAGATATGAACAACTAAAGTGTTCTTATAAACATGAAGATCATGAACTCATAATTTAGGCTCCAAAAGATTTAAGTTCTAAAAGATGAACTAATTTTGACAAAGCTTTGGCCTAATGTGTTTTTCTCATGTGTAATGTGTATGTTTCGTGTGTGTTGTGTGTTGTGTGTTTTCTGGACTCAAATGGTCTTTATATAGGCAAGGGAAACGTCCTTGAACCATCACAACCCTTTTCAAAAGGTTTGGGACACAATGGTTCATGAAAAGATGCACTTTTTCGTTCTGGTAATCGATTACCATACTTAGTGTAATCGATTACACAAGTGACCGTTTCAGTTTGAATTTGAATTTCAAACATGTAATCGATTACAAGACATGAGTAATCGATTACTTGCCTAGGTGTAATCGATTACCATAATGGTGTAATCGATTACACAGAAGCCCATTTTCCAGAAACTTGATCTTTGAGACTTGCTTAAGGTTTTCTACTTCTTTTAAGTTATGAAAACACTTAGCTTGATTAGATTAGGTGTTTTAAGAGCCTTTATGCTTTAATAAACCTTTGGAAGCATAACTCACCTAATACTAAGACTTGTAGACTATTGATGGACTTGAGTGCTTGATTCTTTGAAGTCTTCTTTTCTTCTTTTTGTTGATGAGTTTGTCGTCATCAAAACCACATCCAGGGTCAGGAGCAAGACCTTCTTCACACCACTCACACAGAAGAGATTTGATTCTATTTGGGTTATCGTCAACCGTTTGATGAAATTAGCACACTTTCTACCTGTGAAGACGACGTACAAAGTGGAGCAGCTTGCAGAAGTATACATTGTTGAGGTTGTGCGACTACATGGAGTGCCTTCGACCGTAGTTTCCGACAGAGATCCGAATTTTACTTCTCATTTCTTGAAGGCTCTGCAGGGAGCTCTTGATACGAAGCTGAGTTTGAGTTCCGCTTATCACCCATAGATGGATGGGTAGACTGAGAGGACGATTCAGTCGTTGGAGGACCTATTGTGAGCTTGTGTGCTGGACAATCGGGGAAGTTGGGATGAGCTTTTGCCGTTGATCGAGTTTACTTACAACAACAGTTTCCACGCTAGTATTAGAATGACACCTTATGAAGCACTGTACGGAAGAAGATGCAGGACCCATTTGTGTTGGTTTCAGGATGGAGAGCACTTGCTAGTTGGACCAGAGTTAGTTCAACAGACGATAGAGAAGGTGAAGCAAATCAGAGATAAGATGAAGACGTCCCACAGTAGACAGAAGAGCTACGCAGACAATCGACGAAGGGAATTGGAGTTTGCACCTGGAGAACATGTGTTTCTTCGTGTTACACCAACTATTGGAGTCGAGAGAGCAATCAAGTCGAAGGAGCTTGCGCCGAAGTTCATTCGGCCATATCATATCATCGAGAAGGTTGGACCGGTGGCTTATTGTATCGCTTTACCACCTTTCTTGTCCAAAATTCACGATGTTCTGCATGTGTCTCAATTACGCAAGTATATTCCAGATTCTTCACATGTTATCATCCAGGATGACATTCAGTTGAAGGATAACTTAACCTTTGAAGTTCCACCTATGAAGATCGAAGGGTCAAGTAGTTGAAGAACAAACAAGTTCCGTTGGTGAAGGTGATTTGGAATCAAGTCACGGGAGACGCTACGTGGGAGTTTGAAGGTAAGATGAGGGAACAATACCCTGAGTTGTTTCACGACTTTTAGTTTCAAGGACGAAACTCTTTTTAGGGGGTAGAATTGTAAGACCCTCGTTTTTTAATATTTATGATTAGGTCCTTGGAGTATTTTATATTTTGTATTATGGTCCTTGTTGATTTCCATTGGGTTTGATGATGTTAAGTTGTGGTTTATTTTATCATGTTTGAGTATCGTTCAGTTCTTGGTCGTAATTGTATCATTTACAGTTTCGTTACTTGTGAAATTATCGTTTACAACTTGGGAGAGTATCGTTCAGCATGTGCGAGTATCATCCACAACATGAGAGAGTATCGTGCAAAACATGGAAAGCATCGTCTGCAGAACGTGTGATAGTATCATCTGGGAAGTATCGTTTACAGCACGTGAACTCATCATCTGATAGTATCATTTATAGAGTACCGCCTACAGCTTGTGAGGATACCGTTTACAGGATGAGAAAGTATCGTTTAGAGAGTACTATCTACAACTTGTGAGAGTACCGTTTACAGGATAGGAGAGTATTGTTTAGAAGGTACCTTCTACAGTTAGTGGGAGCATCGTCTCTAACTCAAAATGTGAACGTTGTTGCTCAGTTTTACCTCATCGTTGGGAACGTTCCAGAACGAAAATCTATCTTCTCTCTATCCCGTTTCTTTCATCCTGTTTATTCCTCCTATCTCGTATAGATTATGTTTTAGTTAAAGATAAGGAGAATTGAAAAGAATATATCTTGTAGAGCATATCTCAGGCATGCTCTGTTTTTGTAAAAGAAACTATTTCTATTTGTTGAAGAGATCAGTGGGTTGTTAGGAGTTAATTTCGAATCTTTTTAGATTAGGAAGATAAGGTTAAGTAACAGAAGTTGTTAATACCTTGTGGGAGTTTGATATCGGTTTTACCTCTAAATAAATAGCGACACTTAGGCAAACATGAGATCACCTAGACTCCCTCCTCTCTGTTGCTAAGCACGATTTCCCCCTCTCTCTCGAAGATCAAATGTTCTTTCCTCCTTCTTTCCAAGAATTTAAAGGTGAGCAAAATTCTAGTTCTAAATTCGTGAAGGGTTTAAGGTTTATACCATACTTCTGAAATAAATTCTAATTCCTGTTTCCATATTTCTCCTTCCTTTCCAAGGATTCTATCACGAAGTTTTTCCAGCCTTTCCTTCGTTACGTTAGACAATTCATTCTCGAGTTCTGAACAATTTTTTTTTTAATTCTTTTGCAAGTCCTTTGTATTGGCACCACATATAACAACTACAACACAAATAGATTCTCTTGAAGCCAGAAATTTATTTAACTGGTCAACATAAGAACCCCAAATAGAACAATTGATCTTCCCTCTGAACAACAACAAATATACCACTTAAATGCAAAAATAATATTGAATAATGACATACATAGTACAACATAATATGACATTACCCCGAATTCTCAATCACATTCATTTTAGTAACTTTCAAATTGCAACCATACTTTATTTCAGTTCAAGACTACTGAAAAATTCCATAACACATGCAAATAGAAATGGCTGCATTTCATGGTCAAGCAAAAATATTTATTAATATAAAGTGAACCAAAAATAATGAATCCCAAAATTATTTCATATACCTATCAAGTATTAATTATCACGCAATCCTCCAACTATTTCATGGAAAGCTACAAAATCATAAGGTATGGAAGGGATAAGATGATTTGACATCAACTTTCCTTTACTCTAATATTGTATGCTAATTTTAAACTCGTGATTTATTGCTTTGTAATCTCCAACATTAATAGTTACAGAGAAACTGGGCCTCTAACACTGTTTCAAATTTCCTCACTTACGACTTCTACATAGAGGCCTATATCTTAGATACTTGGACATAAATATGAATTCCGCATCAAATTAAAATCTTAAACTGAGGGAGCACTTTTAAGGATTCCTAACTTTGTCATCCATCAGAAAATCATTTCAATTGAGGAAATTGTTATACCCTTGTCATCAACAGCCACATGAAACAAACAGATTACCCTTGTAACTACTACCTCTATTTAAGAATCAAATCAGGAGCGCACTTTAATTCTTTTTATAAGAATTATATTGAAGTTTAAACCATATTAATTATTTTTTCACAATATTACCTTTATTTAATTTTGAATACGTAAGGGTGTCATAACTCATAATAATTATAATGACTTTCTTTGCTTTTTTTCCATTCTCCAATACTTACTTTTCATGTGGTTAAGGACAATTTTGATTCATTGATATTCGAGAATAAATTAAATACAATTAATTAAATTGAACAAGTTTCTTAAGGGGTGTGAAGTAGTTGGTTAATTCTTATATTAAGAAACGGAGGGAGTATGAACCAATATTCCTTAGGCACTCGTATCAACAATTTTATATACCGTAGAAGCCATGGTGAGAAGAATATAAGATAACATAGTTCAGAGAATGAGAATGATGAATATTAACACACGTGGTGCTTGCTTATATAGTAAAGATTTGTAAAGGAATTTTTTATTTGATGATATAGAAGCAAGAGCACAGTCGCGTTTTCCCAATGCAGAACCATGGAAGGCCAACTTGAAGGTAGAGACATAGCTTCTTCAACAAATAGGATCAAAGCATATGAAGCAAGGTAACCCAGAAGCAATGTCGTCGTAATCTTTATCAGGATTTGCATGCGAGTAACGTCTACTAGTTTTGCTAAAGTTATATGGTGGCGGGTGGTTGAGTTTGGCGACAATCAATGGTTGTGATTTATCATGGTTAGGTTGCAATCTAAGGTTTCTCCCAGATGTTTTTATAAAAGGTTTTTAGTGTTTTCATTTTCTTTTAGGTATGTGTTAAGAGTTTCTAGTAGGCTTGCTGCTAGATACTTGGTAGTTTTTTTAAAGTCGGGGGACTCTTTTTATCATATTTAGATTTAGATAGATAATAGATAAGATGAAAACCATTTAGTTTTAGTTTTTAATATTCAAAATGTTATATTTATTTCACATTTTCTGAAATAATCTTATTCTAGTTCTCAAAGTGCGTTTATATTTTGTTAGTTTTTATTTTAAACTGGACAAGTGAGGCTTGACAATATTATTCACTATTATAACACTTTTCATTGATTAAATCTATTATTTCATTAACATTGAAAACTAAAAGAAAACTATGTTTTTAAAACGATATACGATATATATATATATATATATATATATATATATATATATATATATATATATATATATATATATGACCATTAGATTAAAATAAATGGACTAGATTAAAACATCCATTAAGTGAAGCACGTGCTTCCTTTCTTTTCCCAATCCTCCTTCCACGTTCTGAAACCTCCATCACGTTCCTCTGGTTGTTCCTTTTCTCCTTCAAGTTTTGAAACCCAAACCCCTCTGCCCACCTCTGACCTCACCACGCATCATGCTTCCGCTGCAAATCACCACTCATCAGGCTGCCGCTGCAATTGTTCATCAGGCTGCCGCTGCAATTGTTCATCAACGCTGCTTTTCTCTTCGTCACCCAATCTTTCGTCTCTGAATAGAAACATTCTCCATCACATTCCTATTCATCGTGCAGCACCGACCCCTCATTGTGGAAAAATAGCAGGGGTGGAGCACCAGTTGTGGCTTATGAACGATGGGTTTTGGGTGGGCGAATGGGTAGAATTTCTGGACGATTGCTGCGCTACTCGATGGAAGATTGCGGCGCTGCTCCATCTCTCAATCATGCTTCTGTTTCGTTTTCCTTACCCTCTCATCTTTGAATCGTCAAATTCTCCTTCTCCATCAGATTCCTATTTGAGTTGTGCCGTCACCGCCACCGTTCAACGCCGCCTCTCTCATCCCAGCCACAAGCATCGCCCAAGCACATCCAATTCAGAGATGGGCGATTGCGGTGACAAAGAGAAAATAGATGAACGATAGCAGCGAGGAAAAGAAAAGAGTGTAGAACAATTGCAGCCATGATTTGCGTTCTGCTTCTTCAAGCTTGGGTGAGCATGATGAATGAACTGCCTTACCAGAACACGTTTGGGTGAGAAAAAGAGATAAGAAGCACGTGACTCACTTAATTGGGAGTTTTAATCTAATCCATCCATTTTAATCTAATGGTTATAAATCTTTCTTATCTTTTTCACATAAGATAGGCTTTCTCATGTGATACTCCCCCTATATATATAGTTGAGAAACAACCCCTCTCAACATGAGTACAACAACTAAGGCAATAAAAAATTAGCAAAAATCCAGCTATTACAGCAAAACCCCTCCAAAAACCTCTAAACCCCCTCCCCACAAGCATACAAGCATGCTTTAATGTTGAATCAACACCCTAACATCAACACCACTAGAAGAGGTCTCATTTGAAATCAAAAGCAGCGGCAGGTTCAACCGAATGGTTGACTAAGTACCTATGAAATTAGAGAAGATTGACTACTCTATGAACCATCATCAATAGGTAGTTCATTGTTTGTTTTGATTGCCTTCTTCAAGGTCATAATCATCATGAAGCGATAACAGAGGCGATGAAGCTAGATGATCCAGACGCATCTTGAAAAATAAAATTCTCATTTGAGGACACATATTGCTTTCTCCAAAATCGTCTTCATGGAGAAAAATACTTTATGATAGATTCTTTATTCATTCTTATTGTGAGTCTATTTTCTAGTTATTCTCACACTCTCTATCCTACTCATATTATCGTACATTTCCATTGTGTCACTCAGGATTTACTTCTCTTTCAAACTAAGCATTTTATATATACATTCACACATTATGTGTCCTACTCATATTATTGCACACTTACAGGGTGTCCACTCAGGAATATTTACTTCTCTTTTAGACTAAGATTTTTATGATGCATTCATACACTCTATGTCCTACTCATACTATCACACACTTACAAGGTGTAACTCAAAAATATCTACTTCTCTTCCAGACTTTCCTTAAGGAATCAGTAAATGTTTGATGGATGAGGAAAAAACAGGTATAATCAAGGTAAAAATGTCAGGGATTGCTCATGTGAGTTCTTTGTCATTTTATGGGAGAACCTCATGCGTAACTATTGGTGGTCTCTGCAAAGCACAATCGTCAAAGCATATAAAGATATCAATTAATTTTCATTAAATTTAACGTAAGCATTCTGAACTATGGATTTTCTGTTTTAGTTTGAGTCTACACATGCCTTATGGGGTAATATGAATAACGATGGATGGGTAAAAAATAATGTGTTTTTGTTATTTTTATTTGCTTTTAAGGCATCCCAATAGTGTGAATTAGGTCCCTGTGTTTTAAATCAAATGATTGTGGTCCCTCGCGTTTGTTTGATTTTGAAATTTTAGACCTTCTATCACTTCTCCATTCAAAAATGCTTATTTGTCACCAGGTGAGTGACATGGCATGTGATGACTAAGATATGTCATTTCCACATGACCCTTAATTGCACAGTCAAGTCCATCATGGCAGATACGTAAGCATCTTTCGTGATAATTTTAATAAATTCAAGTCTTGGGTGGAGTGAGGATTGATCCACAACCCTTACATTGCAAAGCCAAAGGCTAACTTTAATGAATATATTCACAACTTAGTATATAACTACATACTTAATGATAATACTAAAATATTCACCTTTTTCAAAAGTGAGAATCAGATTGCCAACCTTCGAAACAAAAGCATAGGCTTTAACCACTAAGCGAAACACAAATTTTGATAAATTTTATGTATAGACTAATATATATGTATATTAAAAAAAAATTGAAAGATCAAGTTCGCTAGCATAGAGCTTAAAATATCATGCATGAGAACATCCCTCTCATGTAGATCCTTAAGTACAAACTGTATCCTCGATACATACCCATAGGGGTTTAGTTCTATTACAACATTTGTTGGCTAGGTAATCCGCCACAAAATTACTTTCCCTATAAATGTGTCTAATCACCATACAATTAACTTCCCTATCAAGAAATAAATTTGGTTCTATTCGTTAATTAGTTTACAATACCTCTTTTATTTTGAAGATACCCATCCTACAGTAATAGAAGAATCACTTTTAATGATGACATTTTTTTATTAGGAACTGTTGACAGAAAACCAATGCATTTGAAATAGCTTTTACCTCTTCTTCATATGCCTATCCATGACCCGTGTTCAGTGAGAAATAGCCCAATATTTTCCTATTAGCATTCCGAATGCGGCCCCACGCCACTTAGTCCGGGTTTCCTTTTGATGCCTCGTATACATTGCATTTTAACAAACCAATGGATGAAGAGGACCATGTTCTTGTTCTAGGAGCCACGGGCAAGGAATTTCGCTTGATGTTGCACAGGTTCATGATGATTTAGTCAATATAATTAGGGCATATCGGCCATGAACCTTTTATCCACCACGAGATCCTTATCATGTGCATGTCCCATACTTCTTATGCATCAAAACCTTTCTCCCTGAAAAATAATTGCATTTCTTTCTTTATTTTCTCTTTTCTCTTTTTTACTGTTTGTTATCATATAGCCTTATGGTTTTAAACTTCCTCTTTACCGGATCATCTACTTTTCCTTATTATAATATCTATTTGGCTTTTCCAAAAAAAAAAAGTTTATGGTCGTTGCAGCATATGATCCATCCTATTTATAGCCATATGATTGGATAAAATAATGATTGAAATAACAAATGCTCATGAACGTAACATGAAAATACCAATAATGAACCATGATTTTACTTTGAAATTTAGATAGTAAAAATGCCATGGAATGTTATGTAAACGATATATGTATTAGACATGAAGATAACGTGTATGTTACATGAAAAGAATAATATGAACGACATCTGGTCACTTGCTAAGTACATGCTATGTACACACACGGTAAGTTTGCCAATAAACACATCCAAAGTGATGAGAGCTTGACAGTGTCTTGTTTGAATTTTATGATGCCACGTCGGCTCCGCGAAATCCTCTGGTGGCTACACGTGGACAATTTTGTCCTTTAGTGGCTTCTCAATTGTATCTATACTAATGTGTGACCCGTGCGATGCATGAGGTACTAATTTATAATATAATTCGTACTTCTTAAAGTTTCACACAAAAACAATGTCACAATGAAACAATAATATTGTAGATCTAAATATATGGGTGGGTAGGGAAAGGAGAAGGGGAGGGTACGAAAGAGAGGGTATGGCCTATATATATTATCTCATGTCTTATCTAATTTCTGATATCGCTTACCTCATCTCATATTTCATATCTTTTATTTCATCTCACGTTATTGCTTATCTCATCTCTTATCTCATATCTCACATCATATCTCATTTCTCTTATCTCATGTCTAATCTCATATCTCATATCCTATCTCATTTCTCATCTCTTATATCTTATCTCATATCTAATCTCATATCTCTTATTTCATCAAATATCTCTTATCTCATATCTCATTTCTTATCTCATATCTCATCTCTTATCTCTTATCTCATATCTCATCTCATTTCTCATATCATATCATATCATATCATATCATATCATATCATATCATATCATATCATATCATATCATATCTCATCTCATCTCATCTCTCTTATCTCATCTGATATCTCTTATCTCATCTGATATCTCTTATCTCATATTTTATATCTCTTATCTCATTCCTAAATCATCTCATATCCCTCATCCCATGTCTCATCTTTTATCCCATTTCTCATCATATCTTTCATTTCTTATCTCATATCTTATCTTTTATTTCATTTCACATCTCATATCTCATTTCTCTTTTGTTATCTCATCTTTTTATCTCATATCTCATCTCTTATCTCATATCTCATATCTCTTATCTCTTATCTCTTATTTCTTATCTCATATCTCATATCTCATATCTCATGTCTCATCTCTTATCTCATATCTCATATCTCATATCTCTTATCTCTTATTTCTTATCTCATATCTCATATCTCATCTCTTATCTCATATCACATATTTCTTATCTCATATCTCATATCTCATCTCATATCTCATCTTTCATCTCATATCTCATCTCATATCTCATATCTCATTTCTTATCTCATATCTCATATGTCATATCTCATATTTCATCTCTTATCTCATATCTAATCTCATATCTCTTATCTCATCTCATATCTCATATCTCATCTCTTATCTCATATCTTGTCTCTTATCTCATCTCATATCTCATATCTTATCTCATATTTCTCATCTCATATCTCTTATCTCATATCTCATCTCATATGATTTATCTCATATCTCATATCTTATATCAAATCTCGTCTCATATCTCATATCTCATATGTCATATCTCATCTCATATCTTATCTCGTATCTCTTATCTCATATCTCATATGTCATATCTCATATCTTATATCTCATTTCATATCTCATATCTCATCTCATATCTTATACCTCATCTCATATCTCATAGCTCATATCACATCTCATATCTCATATCTCATCTTTTATCTCATATCTCATATCTCATATCTCATCGAATATCTCTTATCTCGTATCTCATATCGTATCTCATATCGTATATCGTATCTCATATCTTATCACATATCTCATATCACATATCTTATATATCTCATATCACATATCTCAACCCATAAATATCATCTCATATATCTCATCTCTAATTTCATATCTCATGTCATACTTCTTCTCTCATCTCATATCTCTTATCTCATTTCTTATCTCTTATCTCATATCTCATTTCTTATCTCATATATAATATCTCGTATCTCATATTTCATCTCATATCTCATATCTCATATCTCATATCTCATATCTCCTATCTCATATCTCATATCTTATCTCATATCTCATATCTTATCTCATATTTATGATCTCATATCTCATTTCATATCTTATCTCATATCCCATATCTCATCTCTTATCACATATCTCATCTCATGTCTTTTATATTTCATATCTCATCTCATATCTAATATCTCATCTCATATCTCATATCTCACATCTTATATCTCTTGTCTCATATCTCATCTTTTATCTCATATCTCATCTCATATCTCATGTTTTATCTTATATCTCATATCTTATATTTCATCTCTTATCTCATATCCCACCTTTCATCTCATTTCTCATATTTTATCTCATATCTTATTTCATATATTATGTCATATCTCATATCTCATATCTCATATCTCATTTCATATCTCTTAACTCATCTTATATCTCATATCTCTTATTTCATTTCTCATCTCTTATTTCTTATCTCATATTTCATTTCTTATCTCATATTTCATATTTCATATTTCATCTCTTATCTCATATCTCATATCTTATCTCTCATCTCATATCTCATATGTCATATGTCATATTTCTAATCTCAAATCTCATCTCTTATCCCATATCTCATGTCTTATGTCTCATATCTCATATTTCATCTCTTATCCTATATCTTATCTTTTATCCCATATCTCATGTCTTATCTCATATCTCATTTCATATCTCTTATATCATCTCATATCTCATATCGCATCTCATATCGGATATCTTATCTCTCATATCTCATTTAATATCTCATATCTCGTATCTTATATCGCATATCTTATGTCACATCTTATCTCATATCTCTTATCTTATATCTCATATCCATTATCTCATATCTCACATCTCATCTCATCTCATATTTCATATCTCTTATCTCATATCTGATCTCTTATCTCAAATATAAACTCATATCTATTATCTCATATCTCTTTTCTCAAATCTCTGATCTCATATCTCTTATCTATTATCTCATTTCTTATTTCATATCTCGTATTTCAACTCATCAATATCATCTCATATTTCTTATTCCATATCTCATATCTAATTTCTTATCTAATATCTCATCTCATATATCTTAATTGTATCTATATACATTAATTGATATCATTACATTTAGGGAATATAGGATAATATATATATATAAGTATTTTTCAAAATAATTTTATGAGATGAATATACATAGTTAGTGTAAAATTTTTACACTGATATCCGATGGCTTTATGTCACATAAGACCAAACAACTCTATTTCACTTTGTTTCTAATTAAAAAAATTCTGATGGGACAAAACATGTGTAGAAAAAAGTTTACACAATTTTCTGCTTATAAAAAAAACACAATTTAATCTAATTTTATTATTAAAACATTTTGTTGCCGATACTCACATACGTGTCTTTGTGGCAAAAACATAAATACGTTGAAACAAAGGGGTTGAAACATCAAAACTAGAAAAGCATTCCTTAGATTTTGTCTACTGGCTCAGCTCGTTTGTTCATTGTTATAACTTAAACTAAACATCCATTTTCTTTTTCTCTGTCTCCCTCGATTATACACATACACATACTGGAGTAGGGCTTCTCCTCCTATTGGCCGCGCTCCTAACCACCGCCGCGCTCTATCTTACGCCACCGGAGGTGACGCCTTTTATCCTACAGCCCCTCTTCTCCATCAAACCCTAACTCACCTCACAGACACTAATCGGAACCGTGATCCATCGATCAAAGGCGAAGCCTTTGCTCAACCTCGCGCGTCGTCGTTTCAATCATCAGTGTTAGGGTTAGGGTTAGAGGGTTCGATTCGATTGTCAGCGAATTTGGATCAACAAATCAGCGAGTGGAAATCAGAAAAGGATTAGGGTTTTCATGCTTTGGCGATTCACACTTGCGGTGCGACTGCGATGGCCAATTCCGGCACCAAATATGTCTCTGTGAATCTCAACAAGTCGTATGGGCAGAGCTCCACTTCCTTCGGATCCACCCGATCGACGGCCCGACCCGCCGTCCACGGCGGCGGAGGCATGGCGGTCCTGTCAAGGCCTCGCAGCTCGCAGAAGGCGGCGGGGCCGAAGCTTTCCGTTCCGCCCCCCTTGAACCTCCCCTCGCTGCGGAAGGAGCACGAGCGGTTCGATTCACTCGGATCGGGCAGCGGTCCGGCTGGTGGGGCCGGTTCCGGAAGTGGGTCGAGGCCCAGCTCGTCCGGTCTGGGGTGGACCAAGCCGGCCGCGGCGGCTCTGCAGGAGAAACAGCCTTTGCCTGAGGATGGACCGCGTTCCGCCAGCAGGGCGGTTGGGCCGGCCGCTCCATTTGTTCCAGCGGCGGTGCTGAGAGGTGAGGATTTTCCTTCGCTGCGTGCCACCCTGGTGTCTTCAGCACCCGGTCCTAGCCAGAATCAGAAGATCCAGGAGAATTCGAATCAGAAGCAGAAGAATTTGGGTGATGGGAATGTATCTGTTGGACAGAAGAATAAGGATGCTGATGCTGATGTGAATGCTTTTTCTTCCTCTTCACTTGTTGGAGTGAATTCTCGGTTCAACGTTCCCCGCACAGGGAATGTATCTATAGGAGAGGATGGCAGAGAAACTCGCGGTTTTGTTAGTTCTCGTGGAACGAATCAGAATCATGGCAGGGCGAATCAGGAAGAGTATTTTCCTGGTCCTCTGCCTCTGGTTCGGTTGAACCCGAGATCCGATTGGGCTGATGACGAGCGCGATACGGGTCATGGGTTCACAGAGCGGAGCAGAGACGGAGGCAGGGATCATGGGTTTTCTTCTTCCAAGAGTGATGCTTTTTGGGATTTTGATATGCCTCGGGTCGGTGTTTTGCCGCAGAAGCATGGCGGTCTTGGTTTTGACAAGAGGGGACAGCCGCGGGGCAATGAAGCTGGTAAGGTTTCATCCAGTGAAGTTCTTAAGGTGGACCCTTATGATAGAACCCCTGTTAGAGAGGGAAGGGATGTGAATCCTTGGAGGAATCCGGCTTTTGCTAAGGATGGGTTTGGTGCAAAAGATGCGGGGATTGAGAGAAATGGTGTTGGTGCTAGGCCATCCAGTGGGAATAGAGACGTAGGGAAGGATAACAAGTATATTCCAGGGCCCCTTAGAGACAGTGTTTACGATGATTCTGGAAAGAGGGATGTGGGGTATGGTCAGGGTGGGAAACAGCCTTGGAATAACATGATGGAATCATATGGTGACCGTCGGGATCGTCATGTTGGAAATGAACAAAATAACAGGAATAGAGTTGATTCTGCCCAGAGCTCAGTGTCAAAATCTGCATTTTCTTTGGGTGGTAAAGGACTTTCTGTTAATGATCCTCTGCTCAATTTTGGCAGGGAGAAGCGCACCTTGCCAAAGAACGAAAAGGCTTTCTTGGAGGACCCTTTTATGAAAGATTTTGGTGGTTTTGATGGCAGGGATCCTTTCTCATCCAGTCTTGTTGGGGTGGTCAAGAAAAAGAAGGATGTGCTCAAACAAACTGATTTCCATGATCCTGTTAGAGAGTCCTTTGAGGCTGAGCTTGAAAGGGTTCAGAGGATGCAAGAGCAGGAGCGGCAACGAATCATTGAGGAGCAGGAAAGGGCATTGGAGTTGGCTCGCAGAGAAGAGGAGGAAAGGTTAATGCAAGCTAGAGAACAGGAAGAGAGACAGAGGAGGTTGGAAGAAGAAGCAAGAGAGGCAGCATGGAGAGCAGAACAAGAAAGGATTGAAGCTTTGCGGAGGGCTGAAGAGCAAAGGCTAGCAAGGGAAGAAGAGAAACAAAGGGTCCATCTAGAAGAGGAGAGGAGAAAACAAGCTGCTAAACAAAAACTTTTAGAGTTGGAGCAAAAGATTGCCAGGAGGCAGGCTGAAGCAGCCAAGGGTAGCAGTAATGCTCTGGCTGTTGGGGATGAGAAAATGCCCGGGACAGTGAATGAAAAAGATGCATCCAGGGCAACAGATTTAGGTGATTGGGAGGATAGTGAAAGAATGGTTGACAGAATTTTAACTTCAGCTTCGTCTGATTCATCAAGTGTGAATAGGCCATTGGAGATGGGCTCTAGGTCTCATTTCTCTAGAGAATTATCTTCCTCCTTCGTGGATAGAGGAAAGCCAGTTAATTCATGGAGAAGAGATGGATATGAGAATTGGACTAGCTCGGCGTTCTATCCACATGACCAGGAGAATGATCACAACAGTCCCCGTAGAGATTCATCAATTGGTGGAAAGCCATTCATGAGGAAAGAATATAATGGTGGTGCTGGATTTGTGTCTTCAAGGACTTATCATAAAGGAGGGGCTTCGGATGGTCGTTTAAATGAATATGCTCATGTAAAACCGCAGAGGTGGAATCAACCTGCAGATGGAGATCATCTTAGCAGAAATCCAGAGTTAGATTCTGATTTTCATGATAATTTTGTTGAGAGATTCGGTGATGGTTGGACACAGAGCCGTCCCGGTGGCAATCCATTTCCTCCATTCCCTGAGCGTTCTTATCAGAATTCTGAATCAGATGGACCTTATACCCTTGGGAGGTCACGGTATTCTGTCAGGCAGCCTCGAGTTCTTCCCCCTCCTTCACTAGCTTCTATTCACAGAAGTTACAGGAATGGAAATGAACACCCTGGTCCATCTGCTTTCCTAGAGAATGAAATACCATATAATCAGGCCTCAATGAGTGACTCTACCCTGCCAACTGGTTATGGCAATGGGAATCATGGACAACCTGAGATAGTTGATGCCTTGCAAGAGTCTGCTGAGAATGAGGACAACATAATGGAGACCACAAAGAGGTGTGATTCTCAGTCTTCACTCTCCGTTTCAAGCCCCCCTAGTTCTCCAACACATCTCTCTCATGATGACTTAGATGACTCTAGAGATTCTCCTGTGATATTGACTTCTGAAGAAAGCAGAAATGGCCCGCTGTCAGCTCCAGAAAATGAATCCATTGCAACACCTGCCCTAGCTGGTAATGAGAATGTAGTTACTTCATCTGCTGTCTCCAGTGGTGATGATGATGAATGGACTACTGAGAATAACGAGCATTTCCAGGAACAAGAAGAATATGATGAAGATGAAGATTATCGGGAAGAAGATGAAGTGCATGAAGGAGATGATAATGCTGTCCTCAACCGGGATTTTGAAGATATGCATTTGCAGGAGAAAGGATTGCCCCATTTGATGGATAACCTGGTATTAGGATTTAATGAGGGTGTTCAGGTTGGGATGCCCAGTGAGGAGTTTGAAAGGACTCCAAAAAATGAAGAATCTACATTTATAGCACAGCAGGCTTCTGACCTCACTCTAGAAGAGCATGTACCTTTTGACAATGTGTGCAATGATAGCAAAGCCCTTCATCCTGCTGATGATACCTCTCAGGTGAATCTTAATAGTTCTTCTGGTGTGTTCCATGATTCTGAGGAGCCAATTCCAGAATTGGTCATTCAGCCTAGTAATTCTCATTCATCTGTGGCATCTGAGAGTTTAGGTAATGTAGAAGCTTCTAATGGCCTGTCTACCCATCACAATACACCGACTTCAGTTACTATTGCCCCACCCTATACATCTTTAGGTCAAAGTGTTACATCTAATGTAGCTGCTGCTCCAAGTCAAGCTGAGTTACCCATTAAACTTCAGTTTGGTCTTTTTTCTGGTCCATCTTTGATACCATCACCAGTACCAGCTATACAGATTGGTTCTATACAGATGCCACTGCATCTGCATCCACAGGTTGGTGCACCCCTCTCTCACATGCACCCGTCACAGCCTCCTTTGTTTCAATTTGGCCAGCTAAGATATACATCTCCCGCATCACAGGGGATGATGCCTCTAGGTCCTCAGTCAATATCGTATGTTCAGCCTAATATCCCATCTGGTTTTTCTTTCAATCATAATCCTGGTGGTCGAATACCAGTTCAAACTGGTCCAGATACTTCTGATTCCTTCATTAGAAAAGAGATCAGGCATCATTCTGTTGACAGTCAACCAGGTAATTCGAGAAATTTATCACAAGGTTCATTTCCAAGTGAGGATGCAGAAAATATGGCTGCAATAAAGCATGGCCACACTGAGGTTTCCCATACTGTTAATAATATCACGAGGACTAGTTTCCAAATGGACAAGCAGGGGAGCCAAAATGTAGTTGGAAAGAGCAGCAATTCTTCTTCCAATGCTAAAGAACCAGAATTTCAGCCTCTTACTAAAGACACATCACTTCATCCAGTTTCAAAAGAGAAAGATTCTATGGATTCAAAAGCACAATTTCCTGTATCTGGTGGTGGTAGAGGAAAGAGATATGTATACACAGTGAAAACTTCAAGCTCAAGATCATCGGCTCCAACTCCAAGGGTTAATCGCTCCGACTCGAGAGGATTTACAAGAAGACCAAATCGGAATATACAGCGCACTGAGTTTCGAGTTAGGGAAAGTACTGATAAGAGGCAGTCTTCTGGTGCTGTTTTGACTGATCAGTTTGGGTTGGATAATAAGTCAAATGCCACGGGAAGGGGAACAGGCATACCTGGAAGAAGTGGACCAAGGAAAGCTTTTGCCAATAAATTGGGAAAACAGACCGTAGAATCAACTGGAGAAAATTCACGTGGGGTGGATTCTGGAAGCAGAGCTGACAAGGTTGATGGAAAAGAATCAACTAAGATTCAGAGCATCTCACACTCTGGACAGAATATTCTTAAAAGGAACTTGTGTTCTGAGGAAGATGTTGATGCTCCATTGCAAAGTGGAATTATACGCGTCTTTGAGCAACCTGGAATTGAAGCTCCAAGTGATGAAGATGACTTCATAGAAGTCAGGTCAAAGAGGCAAATGCTAAATGATCGGCGAGAACAAAGAGAGAAAGAAATCAAGGCCAAATCTCGGCTTGCAAAGGTTTTAATCATACACAGTTTCTATCTGTACATATACCTTATTCTGTGGTGCATCTTTCTTAGTTGTTTTTGTTTTATACTAGGTGCCACGGAAAATCCATTCCACTTCACGAAGTACTGTCACAATGCCCCATTCTAGCAAAGGATCTATTTCTACACGAGAAGTGACAAACAACATTAGTGCTGATTTTGTTGCTGCTGAGGTGCGTGGAATGGCAAAGATTGATGCCTCATCTGGATTTAATTCAAACTTATTGTCCCAAGCATTACCCCCTATAGGCACACCTCCTTTGAAACTTGATGCACAGCCTGATTTAAGATCACAGACAAGCAGGTAGTTCAGTAGTTGCCTACTTGTAAGATTTCATGTGGTTGTCACTGCACAAAAAACATCAATGATGGTTTTTCCCCCTTTTACAGGTCACTGCATACAAGTCTCCCATCAGTTTCTAGTGTTGAAAAGGACCCTGGGTCTGGTGTAATATTTGAAAGCAAGAACAAGGTTCTTGATAATGTTCAGACATCTTTGGGCTCTTGGGGCAATGTGCAAACTAGTCAACAGGTTCGAACTTAACCATCCATTTCATTTTAAGATGACCCTGACATTGGAAATGCCATCATTTATGACTTTCTCATGTACTTTTACTTTATACTTATTTAATGTTTGTTTATTTGGATTAAATAGTATGAGAAACATGATTTTGCTTAATAATGTAAACCCCCTTTGCTGTGGCTGGTTTGACATGTATTGTGCATATGATAGAATTAGGCAGCTAGCTAATACATTATGTGGTGACTTTATCAGTTTTGTGGTGCTAGTACTAGTTATAACTTATAAGCTCATACATCAAAATGATAGATAACTTACGGTCCATTTGATTTTCTATTGTAAAGCCTCCAAACATACGTTCCATAGATGCACCAGTTTGTTGCTTCTGAGTAAAAGTGTATTAGAAAGTTTTTCATTACCAAACACTCCATGGTGTTAAAGTTCTATCAAAACTTGAACAATTTGGCCTTGTATTGTTAGGTCTTTACACTATTAGACCTTCTGCTTTTCACGTGTACCAAATGAATCCTCAGTGATCTGCCTGGAAATTTAGGATCTGCTTTTTCCTATGTATAGTTGCATTCTGTTGGAGGGAATGATATGTAGGTTTTATTTTCTGAACCCGGGGGTGGGGTGGGGATATCTGCGGGTCAATATGGCTTAATCTAAAGATGTGAAGCTTGAATTATCAACGCGCACAGGCAAATATGTTATTGTTTATCAATTTTTTATTGCCAATCTAAAACAAATTGCATGGCAGGTCATGGCGCTTACACAAACACAACTTGATGAGGCTATGAAGCCTCAACAGTTTGATTCACAGGCTTCTGTTGGCAATATGACAGGTGCTGTTAATGAACCCAGCTTGCCAACATCATCCATTTTGACGAAGGAAAAAGCCTTCTCATCTGTTGCAAGCCCAATAAATTCCTTGCTTGCTGGAGAGAAAATTCAATTTGGTTAGCAAATAAATTTTGCATTTAGATTTGTTTAGTAAATCATTTGATTATATTAACTTTTGAAGGCAACATAGTTGCAGTTTAAAATGACATTTCTGAAATTTCAATTGCCCTACTTATGGATAATGTCTTTTTGTTTTCAGGGGCAGTAACATCGCCGACCATTCTTCCTCCTAGCAGCCGTGCTGTGTCTCTTGGCATTGGCCCCCATCGATCATCTCGACCAGATATGCAACTATCTCACGGCCTTGCTGGACCAGATAATGATTGCAGTCTTTTCTTCGATAAAGAAAAACATGGTAATGAGTCTCATGGCCATTTAGAAGATTGTGAAGCCGAAGCAGCTGCTTCAGCTGTTGCAGTTGCTGCCATTGGCAGTGATGAGATTATTGGAAATGGATTGGGTACTTGTCCTGTCTCAATTTCAGATGCAAAAAGTTTTGTAGCAGCAGATATTGATAGGGTAGTGGCAGGTAAATCTTTTCTGTCATTATTATTATTATTATTATTATTATTATTATAGTTTTTGTTTCTTTTGGCCGTATGCTAATAATATGCGTTACTTTGGCAGGAGTAAGTTGTGAGCAGCAATCAGCTAGTCAATCTAGATCTGAGGAGCCTCTTAGTGTATCTCTTCCGGCGGACTTATCTGTTGAGACTCCACCAATTTCCTTGTGGCCTCCCTTACCAAATACACAGAATTCTTCAGGCCAAATGATCTCGCATTTTGCTTCAGTTCCCCCTCATTTTCCTTCGGGCCCTCCATCTCATTTTCCTTTCTATGAAATGAATCCTATGATGGGTGGTCCTGTGTTTGCTTTTGGACCACATGATGAGTCTGCATCTACAACTCAGTCGCAGCCTCAAAAAAGTACAGCACCAGCATCAAGGCCAATGGGGAACTGGCAACAGTGTCATTCTGGGGTGGAATCTTTTTATGGTCCTCCAACAGGATTTACTGGACCTTTTATTGCTCCTCCTGGAGGCATTCCTGGAGTTCAGGGGCCACCGCACATGGTTGTTTATAACCATTTTGCACCTGTTGGACAATTTGGTCAAGTTGGCTTAAGTTTCATGGGCACCACTTATATTCCCTCTGGAAAACAGCCTGATTGGAAACACATCCCTACATCTTCTGCGATGGGGGCTGGTGAAGGTGATATGAACAACATGAATATGGCATCTTCACAGCGGAATCCTGCGAACATGCCTTCTCAAATTCAACATCTTGCTCCTGGTTCGCCACTTCTGCCGATGGCTTCTCCTATGGCTATGTTTGATGTTTCTCCTTTTCAGGTAAAGTTTTGATTTGTCTTTGGGGATGATTTTTGCGAAGGTCACTCAAAAGTTATTGCTGGGAATCTGTCAATATTAGTATTTATAGTTTAATATTGTTCGAAAAGATATTAAAAGACATTGGTTTCTTTTCTGTTTTAATGTATCTGTTCAAGATGTTAATATTTTTTTAATGTAGTTTACAAATGTGTTAACTTTGTGCCAGCCTTCTTCTGAGATGTCAGTACAAGCTCGATGGCCTCATGTTCCTAATGCACCATTGTCATCCATTCCTCTATCAATGCCATTACATCAACAAGAAGGGGTACAAAATTCTCAATTGAGCCATGGCCCTTCTGCTGACCAGCCATTAAATGTCAAAAGATTTAACAGTTCTCGAACTTCATCTTCTGATGGTGAGAGGACTTTTCCAAGGGCAGCCGATGTAAATGTTAACCAATTGCCTGATGAATTTGGACTAGTGGACACTTCAAACTCCAATGCTGCCAAGACATCAGCACAAAGTGTTGTCAACAAGACTTCATCCGTGACCACAAATTCGGATTCTGCCAAGATTGATGTTCAGAATGGAAATGGCAGCAATAGTAATAACCAACATGCAAATCCTGCTTTCAAGAGTCATCCCTCTCATCAAATTAATGTTTCTAATCAGCAGTATGACCATTCCTCAGGACATGCTAATTATCAAAGAGGAGGTGTATCTCAGAGAAATAGTTCTGGGGGTGAATGGTCCCATCGTAGAATGGGGTACCAAGGAAGAAACCAAACTCAGGGTGCAGATAAGAGCTTTTCCTCATCAAAGGTCAAGCAAATTTATGTGGCTAAACAGACTATTAGCGGTGGAGCCTCATCGGTGTCATGAGGGGCATGAAATGAAATAGCTACTGCATTTCTGAAAACTAGGAAGACTTTTTTATTGGGTTTTGGTCTGGCAGAAATAAAAAAAATGATTAGCTTTTCTACTTGGGTGTAGTAGGGCAGCTGGGTTCTTGATGAAAGCTTCCGGAGGGATTGATAGCACTTTTATTGTGCTCACCTGGTTGGAGGGGATCTGTCGTTTTGCAATGATGAATTAATGAAGCTGGTTGATCCTTTGTTTTCTTTTCATGGCATAAAACCAGGCAAATTATTTATTGGGTTTTGTGTATCCAAAGTCATTAGTTGTCGTCGAATATTCTTTCCATTATTATAAGGGAAGTGTCAGTTTTGAGGAATGCTAGTCTATTACATGGATTTCTAGAGTTATTGAACTCATTTTTTTGTCCAATATTAAACTCATTTATGTTCTTCATATGAGACCGGTTTTTACTTTATGAACTTCTACAGGATCCTACATGGAAGAGTCTCGCAAAATCATGTTTAGGTTCATGCTGAGTCTGCTTGCTAGTTAACAATATGTCTCTTCTTTTTCAATGATATCTCCGATTATCTCTCAGTTCTTTTTTTTTCTCTTTCTCTCTTTGACTCGTTGAGAATGATTCCAATCTAGTTCCATGGCCTATTAGAAGTAGAAGACGCTCTGGTGGGATCCTCACGGATAGAAAAAGGTTGCAGTCAGTTTGATAATGATCGGGTGACATTACTTCTTCGGCCTGAACCAAGTATGATTGATAGAAGAATTGGAATAGAGGGTAAAGAGTTTTGATTCATTCACACCCGAAATTTTCTTGCATCTCATTTCAACTCATTCTCTATTCTAATTATTATTATCTTTTTTACACGTCAATTCACCGTTCATATTTCTCATTTATCTTTTTTTTTCGTTTGTCTTTGAGTGTAGGTGGGTAAGGAGTGTGAACAGAGAGTCGCAGAAGTTTAAATTTTGCTAAAATGACTTAGTGTTATTTTGACAAGAGGAACTTTTTATTTTAGAATAAAGATTAGTAGACATTTAAAGGGTGTAGACCACTAGAGAGAGATAAGAAGAGAGGAGAGATAAGTGATAAATGTGATATATGATGTGATGTAATTGAAGAAAGAGATAGAGAGAAAAATGGGATGTCCAGAGATGTCTGTACTATTTAGGTGTACTCGAATAATTACCTAAATGGATCTTATGTAGCATACAAGAAGCTAGAAAAGAACAAAGATTTTCCCACAAATACTCGCTCACAAGTCACACTGATCTTTTTGAAGACATTCAGTGCATCAAATCGATGTTCCAGAAATTTGAAACAAAAATTTGATTCCTACACAGTACAAAACAACTACCAATTAGAATAAATAAAAAACAATGTTTATTTTGAACTTGGAAGGGTACTTGACAACTCTTGAAAGACGAATCAACTTTTGAATTGAAGGACGAACAATTTGATAAATTTTTGTCCAGATAATTGAAGTTGATTCAGGTAGTGTGCGGTTGAGATGAAGATGAAACAATGTTGGGTTTTGTTTGCTCTGCCACTGCACTCTGGTTCTGGTTTTTGTTCTCTTCAAGAATTGGCATTGCAGCAGCATAATCTGACAAGGGAAAATTGGTTTTAGCTCGATCCCCATGAAACTGAATAGCAGCTTTATCATAAGCCCTTGCAGCTTTCTCAGCAGTCTCAAATGTCCCCAGCCAAACACGAGTAGCTCTACGCGGGTCTCGAATCTCCGCCACCCACTTCCCCCACGCTCTCTGCCTCACTCCCCTGTAATTCTTCTTCCTCCTCCCCTTGTCCTCCACCTGCGGCATGAAGAAGTTGCACCCCAAGCACCCTCTGATTTGGCACACCCCACACGTGTCAGAATCACAATGGTCCCGGAGGGTCCCACTGGACCATGATTCTGATTCGCCTTGTTGTTTGGGACCATGAAGAACAGGAAGATAATAATCACCATGACATTGAATAGTAGAAGAAGAATTGGATGAGATAACGTGGGTGAGGGCTGATACTATAATAGAATTCTCTTGCTCCTTATCTGGTAACAATGATGCTAATAATGCTCCCTCAATTGAAACAGGAGGAACAGCCATGTTTTTATTATGCTACTAACTATTAGCAAATACTATTACTAAGTAGCAATTGCAGTTAGCAGTGCTACTACTGTTTTTTGTGACCACTAAGTGGTCCCCTTTGGGAGTGAGTGAGTGAGAGTGAGAGGAGTGATGTGATGTGAGTGTTGTTCTTAAATAAGTGGAAGGTCATGGTATTTTTCTTTTTCTTTTTTAAAAAATAAAATAAAAAAATATAGAGTGTGTTGTCATGTGGATATGGTTGACAGGTGTGATGGAATGGGTTGTTGACACGTGGAAGCGTGCGATCCTGAACGTTGGTATGGAGAAAGTTTGGTGCTTCGCAGGGTTGGAGGACACGTGGCGTTACAGGAAAAGGAAGTGGAGAGGGAAAGTGGTATTTTGTTTACACCTGGGGTGCCCACAAATTCAAATTCAAATTCAATGGTAACAACCTTAAAGAATAAGAAACATGAGTGAGACTGAGAATGATGAATAAGACCATCATGTATTCTATACAACCCATGAGAATGGGCCCAAACCTGACGGACCAAAAGTTCATATGGGCTCTAACAAACCCAGCTTAATCTGCAAACAGGAAGGAAGTTTCTTGTCCCATTTTGACCGTGTCACGAACCTAGAGAAGAGAATTGAACAATTGATTAAAGAAGTCTCTCCTCTAAGAATTTCCAGTTCAACATGAACTTTCTAAATTCACACGGTGAATCTGAATCCTTTCTACTATTTTCCCTTATAAGTCTAGATGCTATTGCATTAACGGTGGTATCTATTGGTGTTGTTGTCGGTCCATCACCATGATTTGGTTTCAAGAGGTATTAGTCACCCTAAATCTTTCATGCATTTCATGGTTTTGTAATTACCAGTGCTTTTAGAGGTAAAGGAATATCATGGGTTGTGTAGGAAGGTGGAAACAGAGAAGTGGTTGGATGAAGGCCTTTTTGCTTTGCCATGGAATGAAAAGATCAAAAAAAGGAGGAGATTTTGCTTGAATTGAATGAACCTACTGAGACATATGCAAGCTTCTACTTGTCATTTGGAGGTAGGCTCTGCCTTGTTAAATCTGTACTATCTTCCATCCCACTTTACTTCCTCTCCTTCTTATAGATGCCTCCTAGAACAGTTCAAAGTTGTAATAGTATTTGAAGGTAGCACCGGGTTTCGTTTCACCTATTATAATCTAGCTAATTACGATAATTTAACCTTGTATGAACAAAAGGTTTCTCTTTATGGTGATCTAGTTTTTATCCCTACTTGTTAATTCTTTCCACAAGCAAGACTTTCAATTCAATTACTAAGTTTAATTTCTTAGCAGCAAGACCATTGAAGTGAAAATTATTGATTACTCTTGTTTCTCATAAGACAAAGTATGATACTTACATCGATTCAAGAAAAAGCATAACTGAAATAAATTTATAGATTGAAAAAGTCGCTCATACATAAACTAAAGTACCAAAATGAGAATTATAAATGGATCCACATCCAAGTGCTAAAGAGAAATTTAGCCAAGCATGACCATCAGAATTATAAAGGAAAGGAGAAAACCTAGAATCTCTAGTGGTGATAGACTCCAAGAGCTTCTCCTCTTCTCTGCTATCTCCAAGAACGCTTCAATTCTCTCCAAAACTCTTCCAATTAGGTTTGGTTCAAAATAAAACACGATTCTCCTCTTATCAGTAATGCAACGCAGCCGCCATGACAACTGGGGGTTACTGCAGCTGCGGTGGCTCTATACTGGCCCTCATGCGGTGAAGGGACAGGAGGCTGGCGTTGCTGCGGTGGTGACTTCTGGCACAGCTGTGGTGAAGGGACAGCGGGTCCCTGCTGAGGAGAAATGCGCTCCCCTCCCTGCTGCTATTTAGTTACGTTTCTTCAGATTGTGCGCTATGCATATGCTCATTGGAGTTAGAATCCACTACACGTGCACTTGTTCTTTTCTTGCCCAATAGCATGAAAAATTTGGATGGGGATATATTCTTGGTTGGCTATTTCGAGCACATTTCATTCAACATGCAATATGGTGGCGACAATTGGGTTCATTATTTGGAACATGAGGAAAGATATTATTTTTAGGGGTGGGGTGGGGATACTAATATTGACAGAGCTATATATTGATGTAATTTAATATAAAACTTGGCTTAATTTGGTGCAGATCCAAGCTCTGTCAATTCCAGTTTTCCATTTTTGAATGGACCTTTAGTCCATTTAGTTGTATAGAATCCTTGTACCATTTTAATGTTATTGGCTGATAAAAAGAAACGGAGTGGAAGGGAGGGATGACCGATTCTTCGATCGTACTTACAAAATATTAAACGTATGCAAATTTTTATTTGGTAGTTATGCGCACCTTGCATACAACACCGTGATTTGAACTATCTAGAGAGTTTCCAATTAGTTGGGTTTTTATTTATTAATGCAAAAAAAAAATTACAAAATATGTTAAAAAAAGAAGCCAATTATGTCTGTTTTAGCCAGGTTGGTAGCTTATGTGGTCTTGGGGGAAGAGTCGCAGACCAGCACGCGACTCCTTGGTGGGAATCGCAGGCCAACACGCGACTTGCGTGTCGAATCTAGGAGCAGATTGCAGTGGGAAAAGCAGAGATCGGGAATTGCGTTGACCAACGCGATTTCCCGTATAGAAGACGAGCCGCATCAGACCTCGCGACTTCCCTGCATGGCCGCCATGTGGCGCAGGAGTCGCCGGCCACCCTGCGATTCCCTTTCAACGTTTTTAGAGGTCTCATGCCCTTATATATAGACCGCCAGAACTCCTCAGTTTTCACCATTTTATTCCTCCTCTTCCTCTAACTCTACTCTCAAAACCTCCACGATTTTTTCTCTCAAAATTCAAGAAGTTGCTATCCAAATATTCAAGATCATGTGCTTCTTCTCCCACCATCCTCTAGCTCAATTACTCTCATTATCCTTCTATATTCCAACTCAAGGAGAAAGGTTAATTTTGCATCAATCTCTCAAGTTGAAGGTCTAGTGTTCACATACTCTCCACTCACTCACTCACTCACTCACTCACTCTCTTTAAGGTAAAATGATTAAACTCTCTCCATATCATAATTCTACAATTCAAGTCCAATTTAATTTTTAATAATATTATGTTGACATTAATGTTTACGGTTTAGAAATATTATTGTAATTGATTAAATTAGAATTTTATTCTACATTTCAAGTTCAATTTAATTTTTAATAATATTATGTTGACATATGTTTAGGGTTTAGAAATATTATCGTAATTTATTAAATTAGAATTTTATTCTTTATTTCAAGTCCAATTTAATTTTTAATAATATTATGTTGACATTAATGTTTACGGTTTAGAAATACTATTGTAATTGATTAAATTAGAATTTTATTCTACATTTCAAGTCCAATTTAATTTTTAACAATATTATGTTGACATTAATGTTTAGGGTTTAGAAAGACATGATTGTTTCCGTCCTGTGCTGTGGTTATCAACAAGGTTGACTTGTAATACCATAAATCCAAGTACCATTTATTTGTATCATTGATTAGCAATAGTTGAAAGCATCGCAAAATTGCTTGAACGTCCAGAAGACCTGACAAAATTTCTTAAATCGAACATCAATCTCACCATCACCGCCGACATAGTCATCTGTTACAATCTTGAAATACGATCCAGGGGAATACATCATGATATGTTCCAACCACCTTGGGAGCTCGTCGTACGACGCTTCCCAATCCCCGAATATTTTTGCAAGTGCCTTCTGTTTTGCTTTCCACGCTTTGAAGTAAGACATTTTGTAGTGCGGCTCACCACTGATTCTCTCTTGAATAAGAGAAATTGGGATGACCGGTTGCAGACTAACCATTCCTGCGACGTAAAATAAAGTAAGTCCATATAATTAACATGAAGAGCAAGTGTGTAATAACCATTAAAATGTGTAATACCTATAATGTAAGTGGATATGAAATCGGAATTCAACTTGTCGTGGTTCATGGATCCTGTTGCACTAACACACGTACGTGGGCCCTTCCATTTGGATACTACCCAATCATCTATTTTTTTGGACAATATTGCCCTCATCCTCCACTGACAGCCATTAGCTGAACTTGGACACTTTGCGGTAAAATATCTAGTGCAAGATTCTTGCACAACATATGTATGATTTTTTTTTGATACAATAGTTCTTCAAGGCCATCTGAGCATCTCCCTTGATTTTGAAACGTAAACCTTCATACAATTCTTCACCTACTTGCCATGACCCAAGCACAACCAGACTTGGGAAAAAATTGGTCTATTTATCTGGGTGGTCCTAATTAACATATGTATAGCGGGATGAGGTATTCCAGAAAGGGGTGGAGTTTGGGACACCTACACAAAACGATTTAATGAAGTCACGACATTTCATAAATTGATCGACTGAAGAGCTATTGACAAGAGTTTCGGAGTATACGTTCACCGGTACAGGCGATGCAGTAGGGAGAGGAGTATGTGCTATCTGAGATCCTGTATTACCACCCAAATCAGTCTCCATGTCTGAGTCTGACGATCCTCCTTCAAGAAATCTATCGTCTTCGTCCACTTCATCTTCTGAATGGTTAACTTCAAGATCCACATTGTAAGTGTCGATGTTGTCAATATCGTCCGCCAAATTAACAGTGTTTCCGAAATTCATAGACTCTGGCTCAGCAACCGCCTCCTCAACGTGCCTAACCCCTTCGTTTGACAACATCTGTTGTGTATACATCGGATACGTTGACACTGGTATTGACGAACCTCCGGCCTCACCAATATCAACGTACAACTCTAGCATTCTCATCGATGATTATTGGCTAAAAACGCCCATCATGATACTGACATCTTCAGTATCACATATTTGGAGACTTGTAAAAAAGTAGGGTTATCTGAAGCCAAAAAACTATACGTAATGCTCGAAATAACTTGGTTACTTCTGAGTTGTAACTTCTCATGAATTCTCCTCTTCAGACGTTGGAAAGAAATGCCTCGTTTCAGATATATGGCCTTTGTCGAACCTTCAAACATAACACCTTGCCCGCCTTCGTAAGCCCTACCATTGTAGTACACAAAGACAATTTGTTGATCCATCGCAAAGGTTTGGGATTCAGTGTTTGAGGTTTAGAGTGGAAAATGAAGCACAGTAAATGGTTTCTGCAATGGAAAATGCTGTGGATGGATGTGATATATACACCAAAAATCACAGCATGGCCTGCGACTCCTGGTAATAGGAGTCGCATAGAGGTCTGCGACTCCTGGAAGTCGCATACAGGCATGCGACTCCAGGAAGTCGCATACAGGCGTGTGACTCTAGGAAGTCGCATAAAGCCCTGAGGCTTCCACCTGGGAGTTGCATAAAGGGTTGCGACTTGTCCTCCAGGCCAAGTCAGCAATCTCACATGGCTAAAACAACCATACTTTGCTAATTTTTTTTTTCTGACTTATTTTGCAATTTTTTTTGCATTATTAAAATAAAGCCAATTAGTCGTGTATCGAAGTAACCTACTCACCATTGACTACCGATATTATAAGGTGCTTGCTGTGGTGCCCACATTTATAAAGGAATGTATGTACAGGAGTGACATGTACCATTAATAATAACACACCCAATATGATTTTACCTTCTGTTCTAATATACTCCTATACTTTCGTTAATTATGTAATGACGGCCTAATTTTCTTCAATATATATTTTATGACCATCAATAACATCTAACTTACCTCAGTTAAAAATCATTTACATCATTCTTTTTTCCTAATCTACGTTCTCTCTCTCATTCATCCATCTTCTCTCGCCAAAATCTATTTCTTCTGAACTACCATCTCCATGACCACCGATTCAGTATCAAAGTTCTCACTTGTTTGAGAAGCTGAAAACAGGTTGGGATAGCATCATTCTGGATTAGCCATGTTTGATTTCTTCTACATCCGAGATTTCTTCATCCTTAGAACGCTGGGTTAATGATGGAGAGGGGAGGATCGAGCCTGCTCTGGTATGCCGGAACTCGCAGAGAGGGAAGACCAACGACGGCGACGGGGTCTCGAACGGAGTGGTAGGAGCAGCGGCGGCGGTGAGGTCTCAAATCAGAGAGGGAGGAGCAGCGGCAATGGTGAGGCCTCGAATCATAGAGGGAGGAGCAGCGCGATGGTGAGTTCTCGAACGGAGAGGGAGGAGGAGGAGATGATGGTGATTGCTCTAGATGGTGAGGGCAAAGGAAGAGCGGAGGTTTGATGGGGGTGGCGGCTGAGCAGTGAAGGGAGAAGATGCTCGGTGGAGAGGAAGACGGAGAGAAGAATGTGGTGGCGGCGCAATAGAGTGAGGAGGAGGGTTAGGCTTTTGGAAGGGAGAATGGAGGCTGCAGCATTAGAGTTTCAAAATAAGAAGGGAAAGAGAGAAGAATGTGTGGTGGCTGGTTGGGTGAAAGAGAAAGAGAGGGATGCTAGGGTTTCTGGTGGTAGAAGAGAGATTATGTTTTTTTTACCTCACATTATGATCAAAGTAAAAAGTAATTGAAGTCGGGCATATTCATAATTTATAAAAGAATCTCACTATTAAGTAATATAAAATAATATCAAATTATGTGTAAATATGTGATTGACCCAACACATTCATGTACAGTGCCATAAAAAAATAGGAACATCACAGAAAATGCCATATTATAATAGTTCTTATACTAAAAAAAGAGTTTTACGAACACGAAACATACTAACAATATTTTTGAAAATAAAAAGAAAGTTGGTGAAACGATCAGAATCACGGTCTTGGAATTACTGTTTTTGCATTTCGTTTTATAATACACAGTTTCCAAAAACAGTATGTGTAGAAGCTTTTATCTGTTTTCTTTATCACGTTAGTCTCTCGGAAAGACTAACCTCTTCATCAAAAGAATGATTTTATACGTATAATTCTTTATTGTAAAGAGTAGCATAACAATGCCTTATAAGAAAATAAAAGCTTACTCGTTATATTTTTAAGCTTATCCTATTTTAATGAATTTGATTAGACCAACAAGCTTTAACACCTCATGCAAAAATTACCCAAGTCTAATGATGACTAGTAAACCATTAAATTTTGTTTAATAGTTCTTTAAAATTTTGATTTCTTAACCAGATTCTAGAACATGTTATGTCCTGCAAAAGGATAAAGACATGTAAATGATATTTTATGTAACATGCTCCGAATATTCTATTGGATTTTGGCCCCGTTTGGAAGAGCTTATTTGAGCTTATATTATAGCATAAGCTATTATGCAAGCGTTTGGGAGAGCTTATATAAATAGCTTATGACCACCTATAAGCTGTTTTGAACTTATTTTCATAAGTTATTCAGAGTAACTTATGAAAAAGAGCTTATTAATAAGCACTTATGCTTATATGTAGCTTATTTTCAATTCATTATAATAAATTTCTTTAAAGAGCTTATTAATAAGCACTTATGCCATAAGCGCTTATGGTCATAAGCGCTTAATTAAGCTGTTTTTTAAGCTGTTTTCCCAAACGGGGCCTTTAATAAAAAGCACTACACGAGTAGATTAATTGTTTTGAGATAGTTCCAGCTTAATCACAATTTTAACTAATACTCATTAACCTCTATCAATTAAAATTCAAAACATACAAGATCCATTTAAATTCAAATCATACAAAACTCATGCACATAAGTCCATCATCATTATTGATATGTACCACCAAACTTCAAAATATCAAGTAACATGTAGCAATTTGTATATAAGGATCAATCAAAAGCCATACATTTTCTCATGATGGCCAAGACTCTGAACTAAACAGTCTTCAACTCCTTGGCACCACCACCACCAAGATGTTCTTCACGTCCTCTCTTACGGCCGCAGTTACCCTTGGCGGCGGTAGAAATCCCTTTCTCTCCATTTTCTCCCTTCAACCAAACACCAAACAGTTTCAAACTCTCACCTACTACCACATTGTCGTCGTCATCACCAAAACGCACCGCATCGGGGCTGGACCCACTTGTTCCTTGCCGAATGATGTGGTTTATCTGATCGGGTCCCACATCGAGTGTGTCCTTCAAAAACGCCACGAGCTCGTCGCATTGCTTTTTTACTCTCTCCAACTCGCTGCTCAATTTCTCGTTGTCCCTTTTCAATTTCTCATTCTCGCACGATAAATCGGTTGACGCTGCCGCCGCCGTCGCGTCCACCGATCCCGTTGACGTCGAGCCCATGTCATCGCCTCCGGAGTTAGACCCCGAGTTCCCGCCGGTGGGTTTTCCGGTCACCAACGCCGTCTTCCGCCTCTTGATTTCCGACAACAGCTCCTTTTGTCCTCGCTTGAAGCACTCGTTTGCGAATTCCCATTTGTCAGGAACAATCTTTCGGAATCCCTGTGTAATTGAAATTGAATATTAATAAACTAGTAGAAAAAGACCAATACAAATATCTAGAATTTAATTATATTGCTTGATAAATAATATAAGACAGTGGATTTTGAAATTTAACTCCATTAGACTAATTCTCGAAACTTGTAGTTGACATTAAGTGGGTAAACATCTTTCAATAAATCATTCTTCATACACACTAAAGATCGAACTCAAATTAAATGTTTAAGGAATTTGACTATCTACCAACTATATTTGACATTATTGCTAAATTCTTGAAATTTTTTAAGATAGCAAGTAAATATTTAATTATATACATACAGATACTATTTTAAATTAAATTAAATATAAATTATTTATTATTATAAAAATAAAGTCCCATAGGCTTATCCTTCTTAATAATTAAGTTTAATAATTCTTAATTAACTGAAAGGGAGAAGATAACTTTGACCAAAAAAAACAGCAAGGCCTAAAAAAGACGAGGTTGAAAATTAGTTTTTTTTTCTTTCTTTTTTTTATTAATTTTTATCCCCATAGACTAAGCATTAGATTCGTCCCTTAAGCAAGTGGTTGGGGGTTCGAATCCCAACTCTTGTGAATGGAAAAAACTCATTGGCCAGCCCCCTACTGCTTCGTGCGCTGACCGTGGGGCGAAGGATTAGTCTCACGGCATTCGGCTGTGGGGATACCTTGGTCAAGACCAAAAAAGACTAAGCATTAGATCCGTCGGCAGAGTGGTGGCGCAACTACCACAGACACCATTCAGTTTCTCATTCATACCAGGAAAGTAGGCAACTACGTTTCCCATCAAACTAAACTAGAAAATTATTCACCAACCACACTTCGTGCAATATCATTTTCTTTATTCACTATTATATATTTGACCTTTGAAAATAATAATTACTATAGTCAAACTCATTTATCAAATGACACATATAACAATTATTTCACCATTAATTTTATTCGAACCTTGGAGTAAAATAAACGCATTATTAAGTGTTTTTTTCATTTATATTTGATATAAATAATGTTAATCTATTGCCATAGAATCCGTACCTTTTAATTTTATTTCATATTTTTATATTATTTCTTTAAGCCTATCACAAAAACTACTTTTAGACTTTCCCACGAGAACAGAAATTCTTGCAATGCGGCCACCTAACAAAAGATATCTAGCATTAAGCAACACGTGCTTTGTAGTATACATGAATCTCCTCTTCAGATTTTACCAAGTAAATTTCCAAGAAACAGAACATGTGGTGTGAAAAGCACTTAATTAAACATCGAGTAAACAAAGATGTTGCAACAAACAAGAGACGAATTCCAAGCAACCAATCCTACATTATAACCCATTTTATTTTATTTATTTATTTATTTGATATATATGCCAAAACGACACCTAATTGAAAGTTCCACAAGATTCCAGTCCCCCAATCAAGCGATTTCATCGAATCCTAACCTAAAGTAAGCGTTATCAAATTCTACACGAATCTATTACGCAATGACGCAACGAACATGAACCTTCTTCCGTGCCTCTATCTACATCCTAATTTCTAAGGAATTTCAAACTAGCAAGTGATTCAGAAACAAAAACAAAACAGAACAAGGGAAGGAACAAGGGACACTTACGTAGGTATTGAGCTGGCGAACAAAGCTGGAGAAGTTGTTGTGCTTGAAGTACTTTGGAAGCAAATCCCTAGCAAAATCCGCATGTTTCCACACAATAAACGTGCCGCCACTTTCACTCCACGAAACGACGTCGTCGGTGGCCGGATCCTCCACCAACTGATATGTCTTCACCAAAAACGGCGCCGGCGCTGACCGCTGCGACATTTCTCCCTTGACCGATCTACCCCTTCACCTACCCACCTAAAAAACTCACCCTTTTTTAAAAAACAAATAAATATATATATACTTTTTGATAATTTCTCTCTTTTCTAAACTAAGGAAAAAGAAAAAAAAAATGGAGTATTTATGTGTATTGTTATAGAAGCTTAGGGGGAAGAAGAAGAAGAACTAAAAAGAAGGAGTGCGGTTAAGAACTCCCAGTCCCAGCAATAGAAGCCAAAGAGGAAGAAGCGAGAGTGAAAAAGGGTAGGGAAAGAAGGGTTTCTGTGATGATCAGAATCCATAGGTCCAAAGCTTTTGGACATGAATTGGTGTCACAAATACCATAACTTCTTGAGAGAGAAAGAGAGAGAGGGTCACAATATGCTGATGATGTTTGAGGATTCTTCTTGATTGCTTGGGACTCTTTTTGATTTATAAACATGAAAAAACAAACGAAGCAAACCCCACGCAAATGACGTGTGTTAATTCTAGAAATATTGAGACGCTCTCCAAAGTCTAAAAAATTAATCACCATGAGACGACCAAACGAAACAAAAGAAAAAGGAAGGAACCTGTTTTGAGAGATTCTCGCCCCCACACCTCTTGACTTCATCCACCCAACAAATATATAAAAAAAACCTTTTCTTTTGTGTTTGGATATTATTAAACCATCCGGATTCGTTACCACAATGACACTCATAAATACCGCATTTCCTTTACATTTCTCTTTTCTTATTAGAAAAATTATATATCGCATTTATCACTTATTTTTCTCATTCTCTTATTTACTTATCCTGCCTGTTGGAGAAGATTATACCAAGTAGACAATGGAAACAACCGATATGAGAAGACGATAAAAAAAGAGACGATGGAGAGAAAAATATTTTTGTACTATTGTATATTATGCATCTCTTTCTTACACAACACCTTCAGCGCTTATTTATACAACATGACTAGTCTAACTAACTCACTAACAAGTCAATTCTGAATTGACTTCTAGCACTCCCCTTCAATTCAAAACATTCTTCAATGATACAACCCCAATCATCTCTCTAAGCTTTTCAAATCTATCAGGCCTTAATGCCTTAGTGAACATGTCTGCCAACTACTCCTCAGTCTTGCAGTAAATCAGCTGTAAGCTTCCTCTGTTCACTTGATCTCTTAGGAAATGAAAACAGGTCTCAATATGCTTGGCTAGATCAATTTTTGATCTATTATCCACCAGGAGCTTCATTGTCTCCTTCTTCTTCAGTTTCAGTTTTTCCATTAACATCCCAAGCCATATAGCCTGACAAGCTCTAAATGAAGCCACTACATACTCAGCTTCACAGGAAGATAAAGGCATAAAGCAACAATGAGCTGCTTCTTTGAACACCATGAAATAGGAGCTTTACCAGCCATGAAAATGTACCCAGAGGACTTTTCCTATCATCCTTGTCACCACTCCAATCAGCATTAGTAAAGCCAATTAAATCACTGCTTAAATTGCCTTTAGTTCTAGGTATATGATTCCATAGTCAAGAGTTCCTTTCACATATCTCATGATCCTCTTAGCTGTTGTCAAGTGTGACACTTTAGGATTCTCCATGTATCTACGAATGAGGCCAACACCATAGGTTATGTTAGGCCTGCTACTGCAGAGATACCACATTGATCTAACCATTTGTTTAAAGAGTGTAGGATCAACAGATTCTTCACTCTCATTCTTCATCAAACTGAGCCCAACTTCAACATGTATTAAAGATGAGTTACAATCAAGTAGGTTGAACCTCTGTAGCACATCTTCAACATACTTTCTTTGTGTCTTGAAGACTCCTTTCTCAGTTGATACAAACTGAATTCTTAGAAAATAGGATAGAGGAGATCCGTTATCTCAAATTCAGATTGCAAGCTTCTTTTGAATTCAGCAATCCTTGAGATATTGCTTCCCGTTACTAGCACATCATCCACATAGAGGCACACTAATAGCACACCTTCCTTTCTAGAAACTTTAACATAAACTCCATGATCTGTTGTGCATCTAGAAAATCCTTGTTGTAGCAAAAAAGAATCAATCCTCTTGCTCCATGCTCTAGGTGCTTGCTTTAACCCATATATAGCTTTATATAACCTGAGAATTTTGTCTTTACCAATCCCCTCAGCCATTGCAAATCCAAGTGGCTGTAACACATAGACTTCTTCTTCTTCTAAGGGGCCATTTAGAAAGGCTGACTTGACATCCAGTTGATGCAAAGTCCGCTACTTCTGGCTTGCAGCTGCCACAACCAGCCTGATTATCTCCATTCTGGCCACAGGTGCAAAAACCTCAGTGTAATCTAGCCCTTCTCTCTGCTGAAAACCCTTAGCAATTAACCTTGCTTTGTATCTAGCATTGATTCCATCAGGGTTCATTTTCACCTTAAAACCCCACTTAATTGCTATAGGTTTCTTATCTTGAGGTAGATTAGCTAGTTCCCAGGTCTTGTTCCTCTGAATTTCCAACAATTCTTCTTTCATAGTATCAACCCACTTATGATTTTTTTCTGCTTCTGCCAGACTTACTAGTTCAGATTCTTCATAGAAAGCCAAGTGCACTAGATCACCTTCATCATTCACTACATTATCTAGAGGTGAAATGAACTCTTCTAATCTTCTTGGAGGATTTCTTTCCCTCTATGCTCTCTGGCTACTTTGAATTGCTTGGTTATTCAAACTAGTACCAGCAGCAGTGGCATTAATCTCAGCTTCAATGTTCCTAGCTATTAATGGGACAAATTTAGGATTATCTTCCTCTAATGGAATTGTCAATCTTGCAGTAGTTGGGGTCTTGGTAGCAGTAATTGAATTCCAGTTCCATGTTGCTTGTTCATCAACAACAACATCTCTACTAACTGTTATTGTGTTAGTAAGTGGATTGAGAAGCTTGTATGCACTAGTAGAATGGAGTCCATTTATGATCATCTTCTCACTCTTATCAGCTAGCTTGCTTCTCTTTGCATCTGGCACATGTTTATAACAAACATAGCCAAAAATTCTAAGATGCTTTACACTGGGCTTCTTGCCAGTCCAAGCTTCTTCAGGAGCGACTGATCCTAATCTCTTGGTAGGAGATATGTTGAGCATGTATATTGCTGTTGCAACTGCTTCAACCCACAATTCATTAGGAAGTTGTTTTTCTCTGAGCATTCTCCTTACCATATTTTCAGTTGTTCTATTCCTCCTCTCAGCAATTCCATTGTGCTGAGGAGTATATGGAGTTGTGACCTCATGAATTATCCCTTCCTTCTCACATAATTCCTTGAACTCTCTAGATACATACTCACCTCCTCCATCTGTTCTGAAAACTTTCAAATTATTCCTAGATTTCCTTTCTGCCATAGCTTTGAACTTCGCAAAAGTTTCAAATACTTCAGATTTTCTAGCTAATAGAAATGTCCACATTTTCCTTGTGTAGTCATCAATGAAGGAAACAAAATACCTGCTTCCTCCAAGTGAAGGAGTCTCAAATGGTCAACAAATATCTGAGTAGACCACTCCTAATGATTCTGCAGAAGCTGCTGGATGCTTTCTTACAAAGCATCCTTCACACAGCTATTTAGGTGGCTTGATAGGAGGTAGGCCATGAACCATGTTGTCACCGTGCAACTTGCTCATCCCTTGAAAGTGAAAATGGCCAAATCTGAGATGCTAAGTCCAGTTAGGATCATCGAGATTAGACAAGAGACACTTGAATTCACACACCTTGATATCTATCTTGAAGGTTATGTTTTCAGAAAGTGGAGCCTTCGAGATAATTCTTCCTTTAGATCAAACACCTTCATGGATCCATTCTCAAGTTCTATCTTGTAATATTTCTCCAGCAACTGTCCTAGACTCAGCAAGTTATACCTCATGCTAGGAACAAACAACACATTTGATATATATGATTTTCCACCATCCTTTCTATGAACAAGAATATTTCCTACTCCTTCAACCATGATTGTGCTATTATCAACAAACTTCACACTGCTTTTTTCACTTTCATTCAACTCAGTAAACCATTCTCTATGGCATATCATATGGTTAGAGCATCTAGTATCCAAGTACCTTGTTTCCACTGAGGTTTTATCAGGAATTTTCTCAGATAAACTGTCAGTTTGAGTAGTGACCATGAGTAATACCTGATCTTGATCAGAATCTTCTTCCTGGGCAGCATATGCTTGGTCACTTCCCTTCTTCCTTGGACCTCTTCTCTTCTTGCGTTCAGAAGCAAAATGCCCATATTTTCTACGAGCATAGAACTGAACATATTTCTTGTCTCTTTTCCCTTGTCCCTTTTTGTATTTCTCTTCACCCTTCTTATTGGTTGATTCCCATTGTCTTGATTCTCAATTCCCTTCATTCGAGGACTGTTAATTACCATAGGATGAATTAGCAGCATCTCTGCTTTTGTTCCTAGCCCCTCTTGAAGATCCCTTCCAAGATTTCTTCCCAGCCTGAGCTTGCAGTGCTTGATCTTGATTCCTTTCAGCTTCTCTGGATTGTAGTCTCTGTTCATGAGCTTCCAGAGATCCCTGCAATTCTTCCACTTTTAATGTTTCAAGATCCTTTGATTCCTCGATTGCAACCACTATGTGATTGAATCTTAGAGTCAGTGAATGCAGGACCTTTTCTACAATCACTTGTTCAGTGAGATTTTCTCCATACATGCGAATCTGATTTGTGAGAGAAAGAAGCTTTGTGAAATAGGAGGAGATCGAATCTTGATTTTACATCTGCAAAAGCCATACTGTCGTCGCAATGTCTGCAACTTAACCTTCTTCACTTTATCAGCACCACTCTGAGACTTGATCAAGATGTCCCAGGCTTCCTTTGAAGTAGATGCCGCAGAAATCTTCTCAAAAATCGCTGGATCAACGCATTGATGAATCAGAAACAAGGCTTTGTAGTCCTTCTTCTGTGCGTCCCGATGTGTAGCTCACTGCTCCTCCGTTGGATTAGGCCCTAATGGGGTGTACCCAAAATTCATGATATCACCTCCTGATACTCGAAGATGGTATTCATCTGGGTTTGCCACCGGTCAAAAATCTTGCCATCAAGAACCGGCATCGACGCAGGAAAATTGCCATTCATGCCTGCCATCATGTTGTCGTCCTCTTCGTGCGTTTCCAATCAAGGTCTCAGCCTTACATGCGCCGCAGGGAACCACCAGAGACTAGCTGCGAACCAGCGTCGTGTGTGGTGGTCCTTGGATCAGAACTGAAGCTCTTGATACCACTGTTGGAGAAGATTATACCAAGTAGACGATGGAAGCAGACGATATGAGAAGGCAATAAAGAAGACAATAAAAGAAGAGACAATGGAAGATGATGGAGAGAAAAATATTTTTGTACTATCGTATATCATGTATCTCATTTTTACACAGCACCTTCAGTGCTTATTTATACAACACAAGTATTCTAACTAACTCACTAAGAAGTCAATTCTGAATGGACTTTTAGCACCTCCTTAAGTTTTTACAACAATTTAGTATGTACACCAAACATTATGGATTATAAAACTCCAAAACCAATGTCTTTTCGATATTACCTACTATATCTATCTTTGAAAATCTAAGCAAAAATCTACCTTTAATTAATAATTATCAATTGCTTACTTACACCTTCACTCAATTTTTTATTATATAGTTATTACACTTTTTAGTTTATGTTTTTTTTTCTTTACCCATCAGTGTGTACGCAAATCCGGTCTCTAAGAATATTGACCACCTCTTTCTTTCTAATATTTAAATTAGTTTGCTAATATAATTTCATAAAACAAATAGTTAAAAAACGGTCGAATTAATTCTGAAAGGTTTAAATTGTAATAATAACTAATTATATATTTAGAAATTTTAAAAAGTAAAAAAATAAAATCCTAAATTCATTGAATTAATCATTCAAAGATAACTTATTAAAAATATAAAAGTAAAATTGATCTTCTCCTTTAATTAATTATAAATATGAAATTAATAAAATTTAAACTTAAATATGAAATGAGTTTCAGAAAAAAACATAAATATGAAATGAATAAAATTGTTCTTATCCTCTAATTAATAAAGTTACGTTCAAATACTTCTTAAATTTTATTGTTGTCAATGATAATATTTATTATAGTCAAATTTTAGCTCATTAATAAAAATATTAACACACATTCCGATAAGAATTATGGCATTCGTAGATATTTTATATATTACATTTAAGGAACTTTCCATATTGCCAACCAACAAAGGAACTTTCCATATTGCATCTAATTTTTAGTTCTCTAAATTTTTTATAATTAGGATGTTTTAACCCAAACTTTTTCTTCAGACAACTTCTTATTATTAGTAATTCTATATAAATTTCAAGGAAATTAAAAATAAAAATTCATTATCATTTATGTAATTATAATTGAATTTAAATGATTTGAAATTCTTACCCCATATATATATATATATATATATATATATATATATATTTAAGAATTATTTGGATCACTCTTAATTTTACAATGAAGTAACATATGTGTGGTACTAATAAATTCAATAAGAGTCTATCTAATGGGTGTCATAACACTATAAGAAAGAGTCATTTTAGAGTTAAACACTAGCGTCGGACCGACGTTGACGCTAATTTTCTCTCAATAGAGGCTTAACCGATATAAAGCATAAAAAAAACACTTAATTACAACATCAGCTCTGCCGACGCAAATTAGAGTCGGTTTACTGAAAATTAGAGTCGGTTACGATGGATGCTAATACTATCTGTCAACTTAGCATCCGCTTACTAACATTTAGCGGTGGATTGAGGCCAATGTAGCATTCACTAGCCAACTCAGTGTCGGTTAGGACCCACGTTAAAGTGAATTGGGTCTTGTCCAACTCGTACGCCCACCACTTTGCGTTGTAGATGACGCTAATGTTTGATGATTTCTCCTCCCCATTGTTCATATAATTATCCCCTTCACTCTCCCACTCCCTCAAACCTTCACCCTATTTCCCTCTGTCGCCTCCTCCCCCCTCTCCCACCCATTCCACCCCTGTGTTGCAACAATGCTTCCTCCCTCCTCCCTTGATCACTAATTCACTCTCTCCCAAACCCTCACCTCATTCCATCCGCCTCCGCCTCCCCATCTGCCACCACATCTGTTGCTATATCCCCCATTCGTCGCCACCTAAACCCCCGCGACGCCACAATGCCGCCTTAGTCCCTGATCAATTTCTTTCTCTCTGATCTCTTCCCCTTTCTTGAACCTCTTTCTCTTTCTCCTTTGTGTGTCCATGTGTCATATCCTTGGAGAGAGGGGGTTCTGTTCAGCAAAAGGGGATAAGGTTAACTATGGGCCCTTGGAATTTTTTCTATTCGTTTTTGTGTTTGAAGGGAGAGTGAGAAGTTAGTGTTAGGGTTTGATGGAGGTTAGTGGTGTATTCTTATTTGTTTATGAAGATGATGAAGATGAATAAATTTGGGTAAATTGATTTTGTTTAATTAATTTAAGAATTAGATTTTTTTTTGTTTAAATTTAAGAATTAGAATAGTTTAATTTTTGGATTAAGAGTTTATTGTAATTAATAATTTTTTATTTTTTTAAAGAAAAATAAAAAAAGAAATTAATTATAATGTGAAAATAAGATAAAATAAATAAAAAAGAAAAAATTACATATCAACTTAAATTGACACCTATGCATGCCACATAGGCATGGTGGCGACACATAGCCAAAGTTCAAGCTCCGGCAAGGACTAAAATTGCGTAATTTCTCACATAGACTAAATCTAAAATTTACTTTGGTTAAAGATTATTTTTAAACGAACCTATTATACAAGAACTAAAAGTTTAGTTAACCCTTTAATTTTTATTTTTTATCTTATTATAGTACTACAACATTTTAAAAACTCGTTTCCCTTTCTATGCTATTGTTGCAGTAGATTTTTCACAAAGCAGTTATACAACTGGTATTTCTCCCTTTTCCCTCTAAAGGAAGCTTCCAATGCCTTTCTTTCTCCGTAATTTTTTTTAAAAAAATTCAACAAGAGGGTGCGATGTTTTTATGTTTGAACTTTTTTTTTGTTACAATTAATTGAAAAACAGAAAATGACAGCTGTGGGATTTTATGTTTGAACTTTGAACGCATGGGCTTGGTATTCTGTTTTTTACTCTTTCCAAGAAAGGAAAAAGAGTAGAAGAAGAATGGGAATGAGGGGGAAGCTCATCGAAGTGGGTAAGGTTGTTTTTTCTTAGATCCCACCTAACACTTCCCTTTTTTTTTTTTTTTTTTGTTGATAAGCAACACTTCCCATTTCTTAATTGGCACTGATTGTTATCACAGCTATCTTGATTATTATTATAAGGCTTAAATATGTTTAAAATCTTTAATTTTGTAAAAGAAGTTAAATTGGATCCCAAAAATAAAAACTCCAAAACGTCATTCTTGAAAAAATATTAGTCAAATTAAGTTTTTTTGCCTATGTGCCATTAATTTTGGTCAGTCAACAGTTTAATGGCAAGCCTAATCAGCTGAGGATGGGGATGTCGACTTTTTTGCATCAGTTTTAGTCCCTATAAATTTTTTAAATCATATTTCAGTCTGTCTTCTTCCACCACCATCTTCTTCTTCTTCTTCCCCTTCTTCCTCAAACGTAGAAACATGAAGCCCCTGCATCCTCCTAATGAACATCACACAACCATGCTCAAACTCTCTTCTCACATAATCATCCTAAGCCCCAACAATACTCTAAAAATATTCCCTGAGGCTCATTCTTTGAATGTTCATCTCAAACTCTAAACAATACTTCTCCTTCATTGTTCATCTCATAATTCATCACCTCAAGGCACTTCAAAAACTCTCCAACAAAGTAGTGTCGACAAAGAGAGACAAAAAGATAGGGAGATCTAGTTGTAACATAGAGAAGGATTCTGGTTGGGAGACACAGAGATCTGGTTGAGGAGATATGGTTGCGAGAGAGAGAGAGAGAGAGAGAGAGAGAGAGAGAGAGAGAGAGAGAGACTTGGTTGTAAGGTAAGGTGGGTTTGGGTTGCGAGATCTGGAGAGTGAGAACAAGACCTGGAGATCGAGATTAAAAAGAAAAATAAATTTTTTATCCCTAATAGTTACTTTGGGATTCTAGGTGTAAATGCTTCCACATGCAGCTTCAGGGGAAGCTAGTCTCTTTCTCTGGTAATCAAACAACACCTCCAAAGCCCACAATCAAGAAAAAGTGAAACTCATCTATGGTATTCTCTGGTAACGAACCATCTCATTGTTCTTTTTTTTAGCTGAGGCAGAGGTCGAGCAAGGAGGTGAGGAAGAGGGTTCCATTAACTTCTTTGTTGCCATCTCGAAATGGGTTTGTTAAGAATAATTAGATTCATTTACTATTCTAGGCTATAATATCCTATAGGATATTCTCTTATTATTCCTAAGCATATTTTGTTTTCTATATATAATACATTAACTACCTCACACAAATTGTGGTGAGAGTTATCACATATTACATGATATCAGATTACGATTCTAAACCCTAGCCGTCAAACCTTGTGTCGTCCTTCTTCGGCCTAGCACGAACCACCCGCGCCGTACTCTCTCTCTCTGCACCGCGGCCCAGCCGCCCCAGCGTCGTCCTCACGCAACCTCATTCCTGACGCAGCGCCGTCATCACGCCCGTTGTCTGTTGGTTCACCACTCCTCATGGCCGACGCCATCACTCCTCCATCTCTTCCTTTTTCGACCTTGGTTCACATGATCACGATCCACCTCAGTTCTGAGAATTTTCTCCTTTGGCGTAAACAGGTTACAACTCTTCTTCAAAATCAGAATCTTTTTCATATTGTTGATGATTCTATTGATCCGTCGCCGCATTTTGTGCCACAAACCTTTGCTACTACCACCTATCCGTCGCCGCAAATGTCACGTCAGTAAAAAAGTAACGTTTTTTATGGATAGGGCTAAGAGACCAAAAGTGCTTATGGAGTTAAACGTAGGGATTAAAACTTGTATTTTTAAAATTTAGGGATCAAAATCACATATTTAGCAATCGTGGGGACCAAAAGTGTAATTAAACCTAATAATTAACTAAATAATTATAGTGATCAAATTTATGGCAAATCAAGTTTTTTCTAGTAATCCCACAGAAATCATCGGTGTTTATATTCATTTAAACAAAGTTTTTTTATTAAAGTTTATAGTTTGAATAAAATACGGTCTATGAAAATTTATTTGAACTCTTATTTTTAAGGTTTAATTGCAATTTTAGTCCCTTATCTTTCACATTTGTGCGATTTGGGCCCCTGATGTTTAAAACGCTCGATTTAAGTCCCTTAAAAAAAATTTTGTGTGATTTTGGTCCCTCCGTTAGCTTGTCATTCAATTGCTAACGACAGTTGCTAGTTTCATCCCCTCCTTTTACTATTTGCACCACCTACACTTAATTAAAAATAAAAGGCTTAATAACATTTTTGGTCCCTCACCTTTCACGATTTTGCATTTCTAGTCCCTCTTGGAAGTTATTAGCCTACAACGTCCCTCACTTTTATAAGAAGTTGCACTTTTGGTTTTCTGTTTAACTGCCGTCAGAAACTTAACATTAGAAACTTATGTGGCAAGAGTTAAGTGATGTGGTAAGATGATTGGAGAGAGAAAGGATAGAAGACCATCACGTGATCTGAGAGTCTTTGTTCAGATCTTTCTGCAAAATCTCCCTCATCTTGATCTTTTTCTTCATCTCTTTCCTCTCATTCAACCCTTCCAACCACATATTCCACAATCTCCCTCTTCACCTGAACCACCTCCTCTTTCCCAAACAACAACAACCACCAACAGGCCAACTCTTCTTCTCTTTCCCCCAAACCGCCACCATATCTCATTCCACCACCCACTGAATCCGCTGCCAAACCCACCCTCCACCTCCATCAGACCCAAATCGATAAAACCTCCTTCAACACCCAAAATCGCGCCACTATTTCCTTCTTCCTCACCCCGCCATCGTTGCCACCGCCAACACAGTCATCCCCGAATCTGGATTTTGGGGTTAGCAAAGATCCCAACCCAAACCTCGAGGATCTGGTTTTCTTCGAACTCTTCCTTCGATCTCATTCTCTCTCGATTTCTTCTTCTCTTTCTCAAACCACTTAAACCAAATCAAGCCACCATCGTGAGCTCTTTGTTGCTGTTCATGACGATCTGGGTTTCTTCCCCCTTCTCGATCTGGATTCTCTCCAATCAACCCATTTTCCCCTTAATGTCCACGATTTTGAGCCAAACGTTCTTGAGTCCAAGGGAAGAGGAGAGGTGGTCGCTGAATATCTTGGCCTAACTGATATGGTTTACCAGCTGGTGTTCCTGTTGATGCTTAACAGATAATGTGTTAAGTTTTGCTACTAAAGAACAATTTCTTTCTAAGTTAAGCTTTTCAAATTTTTTTGTGTTGATGGTCTTCTATCCCTTTCTCTCTCCAATCATCTTGCCACATCATTTAACTCTTGCCACATAAGCTTCTAACGTTAAGTTTCTGACGGAAGTTAAACAGAAAACCAAAAGTGCAACTTCTTGTAAAAGTGAAGGACGCTGTAGGCTAATAAATTCCAAGAGGGACCAGAAATGCAAAATCGTGAAAGGTGAGGGACCAAAAGTGCTATTAAGCTTGTGTTTTCAGGAGGATGATGAAGAAGAAAAATCGGTTTTGGTTGAGAGGAGGGGAAGTGAAGATTCAAGTCAAGAATGGAAGAATGAAGGTGCTGACATGGTGTGTGCTTAAAATTTGAAGAAAAATAGAGGACAAAACAGGGGCTGATTCGTATGGAGGTTTGCTTGGTGAAGATTGAAAGAAAAATGGTGAAGGATTGGTTTCGGTTTGGGGTTATTTATGGTTGCAGAGGTTTGACAGAGGTTGATTGTGGAAGATGAAAGAAGGAGGTTGAAGAAGGGAGTCTTGGATGATGAAGGTGAAAGCGAGTTGTAGCAGAGGGATGGAGAGGAAGGAAAAAAGGTGGTTACATGGTGGAAGAGATGAGGTGACGGGGGAAGAAGGAGAAGAAACATGATTAGGAAGAAGATGAAAATTTAAAAATAAAATAAAAGACTAATCTAGTTTTTTTTAATTAAGTGTATGTGGTGCAGATAGTAAAAGGAAGGGGTGAAAATAGCAACTGCTGTTAGCCATTAAATGGCAAGCTAACGGAGGGACCAAAATCGCATAAAAAGTTTAGGGACTTAGATCGAGCGTTTTGAACATTAGGGACTCAAATTGCACAAACGTAAAAGATAAAAGACTAAAATTGTAATTAAGCCCCTATTTTTAAAGCTAAGTCCAACTTTTTAAACTCAAAGCAATTAAGCTTATGATGACTAAACCATTCGAGATTTCTAAACCAAGCTATAGCTAAAAATGAATCTAAGTTTTAATTGAGGAGCATCTCATATAGTTTTATATAGGTTTGAACACCTTGACATCATGGACGTTGTTACTCATATCATAATGTGTTAGTTTGAACTAAAAAGTGTCTAAATTGACTCTGATGTATGATGTACCGCCCAGGTTGCTTATTATATGTCTAAACCTCTTGCAAAAACAGATGATAAAGGTATGAACATCAAATTCTATGATTCTGATCGACGACTTCTAAAATCAACCAAATTGACTTTGATGTATATAAGTCACCAGAAAAAACAAGTGATGAAAATATATGTAATTCTAATTCTGATCGACAATGTCTAAGATCAACCAATATTGACTCCATTTACAAGTCACTTGCAAAACTTCTAAGAAACATGCATTAAAAATGTTAGGCGTGCTTGTCCTCAGAAATTTCTTTACAAACGTTCCTTTTAACGCAGTTGTGCAGCCCCTATGCTTAGTCTTTTATCTGGGATTTATTTTTGGCTTCTAGTTAAGGCTTTATGCGTAATTTCTAGACAAGGTTTTGTTGGTATAAAAACTATAGAGACAACTTAAATTTCTGAAAGATGTGACTAGCTAGTTATAAACTATTCCACCTCAGAAGTGAAAAGAGTACATTATTCCCTTATTAACCACAAATATTCCTAAGATTAGTATGAAAATCTTAAAGCTTAAATACATTTTTAGTCCTGACAAATTACGTTGTGTTTTTGTTTTTCGTTCCTGAGAAATTTTTTTCTTATTTTTAGCCCCCTAAAAATTATATGTTTTATTTTTAGTCATTGCTAGCTATTTTTCCACTCAATCGAAGTTTAAAACACTTACACGCGTTTAGACTAAAAATGTATTTAAGCCAAATTTTAACTTAAGCTAATAGCATCCAAGATCTCAATGGATCTCATTGGTAGCTTCTGCTTGGTCGATAGTTTATCTGTAGATACTCTAGTGAGAGAAATATATCTTTATGCCGATCTGAGAATAGAAAGCCTTCACTAATGTGCTGATAATTAAATTGTGTTTGATATAATGGATAGGGGTACACAAAATCTGACTTAACTATCATCAATATTTTCAATAAAAGTTGCTTAACTTCCGTTAATACTAAAGTTTAAAATTCCATTAAAAAAATACTAAAGTTTAAAATTAGATAAGTGTGGAAAGAAACTTAGTATAGATTGTCAAATAGAAAAGAAGCATTTTAAATGACTCGAGGCTTCGAAAGGTAAGTCTCTATACTGGTTTTAATTAAGATTCTAATCTAGAGGAGAACTTTACAATTAGTTGGAAAACAAGCCTCATTGCTTAGTGCAAGCGTAAACATGGTTGTTTGATTCTAAAGCTAGTCATTCTTGGACAGCTCGAAACTAGAGTCTCATGTTAGTTCAAAGTGCTAAAAGACATGATCAATTCAAATGGCAAGTTTGGAGGAGTAGCTCAAAATGCATCTTCATAGAACAAGATCTCAAATTCAAATCAAACTACGTAATTCAAAATTTATTTGAAGACGTCCAAAGAATCTAAGGTAATTCGAAAACGAGCTCAAGCAACTAGTTTGAAGTCAAAACTCAAGGCAAGCAAAAACCCAAGTCAGATCAATGTTTATGAGGAAATTCGTACTCTTAGTTCATTGGTGAAGGTTCGAAGCATCGAATGTCAAGTAGGCACCAACCCATTATCAAGAGTAGTTTCCTGGAAGTCATTCTCATTTTGAGCTTCATGGTTATGTCAAGTGTATAACACTAGATTAGGAAGTTTTTTTTAGTTTCAATATTGTCTGTAGATCTTGTAGCAGTTATTTTCATGCAAGTAATATATATACTAGTTTGTAATTCGAACAAAAGTTTAGAATATCTAATTCCTGAAAAGCTCTGAACGCCGACCAAATCTATAGAATGTGACAATGGCTACCAAGATTGTCAAATAAATGGACTTCCTTCCGTTTTCAGTTTAAACTTACTTGTTCTAACTTCTACTCCAAGTTCTTTTCTCGTTCTTGTGTTTAGATATCGATTGGTACTCACCAGAGTATTGGTTCTTCAAGTTATCACCAAACAACTTGTACTCGTTCTTATTTCTATGTTTGATCATTGCTCACCAAAGAATTGTTCTATCTAGTTATCGTTGGATAACTTGTGTTCACCTTGTTAAAACTAAAGGGTAAAAATTTATCTCACCCTACTTGGTTCCGTCTTGAACACTAAAAGATGGAATCAAGTAGAGAGCTCAATTCGTATAGGCCACATCAATTCGTAATCCACTAAACTAAAGAGCTCAATAGGACCATTATCCAAGTACTCAGATTAATATATAGATAAACCTATTTATTTCAAACGTAAACATCTTCTACGCTGTAATTTTAGCTAATACCTTCTTAGTGAGTAATCAACAATCATTGAAAAAAAGTCACTTGACCCTAAGATGGTTGGAGCAAACATCCATTGCTGGACTTTCCTTATATATATGTACAATTCTTCTTTTAAATTTTTTTTTTTGACTAAAAAATTATTCTTCTAAGTACATTTCTTCTTTTGTAGTCTTTTTTTTTTTTGTCTATTAGTTCTTTTAAAGGCTCCTATCGATGTGGTCAGTGACTATCCTACTCGGCCCATGCTTCTCTCAAAAGCCCAACAGCTGCTCCAAACTTCTGAAACTACGCAAACGTACTAAGCGCAAATTTAAGAACATGCCAACTTCAAGCGTAAATTGACCAACTCAGTTCCAAGATATATAGCCATACCTATGAGTTTTTTTTCTTTTTTCTTTTTCTACTTTTAATTCTTAGAACCTTATCAATTGAATAGAAGATGATTGTTAATTTGATAGTGCACATGGATCCCGTAGCACCAAGTAGAAGTAGTAGTTGGCTAACATACGCTCATGTCTATGTGAAAGTCTTCCTGCCAAGAAAAAACACTCAGAAAACAAATGAAGAAACGGCGGTACCAAAAAGAAGAGCTTTTCTTGAAAAAGCATTGTGAAAAGTGGACCATGCAAAACCCCAAAAAGTCCAACAAAAAGTCTCAAATTCTTCACATATGAGAAGAAGGGCATGAGTACTGATAAAGTTATTTTTATACTAAGACTACATTTGTATAAATATGATAAAGTTGTTTTTAGACTAAGACTACATTTGTATAAATATGCATGTTAGACACTCGTACAAACACATTAGTATTCAATTCGAGATAAAAATAATTGAACTCTTGTAAGATGTTTTTCTTGAAATGAGATTGTTCGGACCTTCTTGCTTTGTGTTGTGGTACTTATGTTGAATGACTTTGCTTACACGGTAGAGCTGCATAAACCTGGTGGGGGTGTTCTTAGAAAAGATGCTCTGACACTTAAGTCAATGAAAGAATAAAGAGAGAATCTCAAAGTCTAGAAGAAATTTGAGTTTAGCATAATGAGCAATGCTTATAGGCTTGGAGTTTGTCATGTAACTACCTCTGCAAGTTGTTAGAAAGACTTGTATAAGGACTTCCAGGATCATGGATGCCGAGAGCCAGTCTCATTTGATCGTTAGTAAGTATGTCATCTTTCAGCCAATTGGCCTTAGCTGGGACGAGATGTTCTTTAGCTAAGTCATCTCGTTTGCCTCGATGATTCTCACTAAATAGGTGCGAGACAATTAGACCAACTAAAATACTATTAGACCTTTTGGGCCGGTAGGAACATGAACGGAGATAAAAATTTGTTCACATTACACACAACTCGTATCCAAATACCCATGCACTAAGATCTATCTTACTTAGTGCCTATTTGTGGACTTACCTCATGTGGGAGTTGGTAAGGTTTGGAGTATTTCACATTTTATTAAAGTTTAGTGACATGCCTGACTTAAAAATGGGTAGTTTTCTTCCCTTGAGCTACTTTAAAAATGGTTTTGTGCACTCGGGTACGGTGGCGGAGCGAAGGGGGACTTGGCTATGCCATGGCCCCCACTACTTGTTGGTTTGATTTATTTTGTATAAAATTATTTGTTGATTTTACTCACTTTGTATAAAATTACTTGTTGGTTTTATTATTTTTTTTATAGAAGTTCATATTGACACCACCCACCTCAAAGTTCTCCCTCCGCCACTGCTCGGGTAGGGGTTTGGGGTTATTGTATCAAGCATTGTTTCAATACAATTCTGAATATTCGTTCTGTCGATAAAAAATACAATTCTTAACAAGAGTCTTCATGTAATATGTGACACAACCGTTGACCCAATTCAATCTTTACCGACCAAATGATGAGCAGAAATATAGTAACCCTATTTATTTTGTTTAATGAAGATGGTCAAAAACTTAAGCCAATCTCACATGAAAGCTTCTTATTTTGGAGGTGGAGTATATATATATATATATATATAAAAGCCAGTCAAGGTTTTTTGTGCTCCCTCTCATGCGCCGACATCTCAGAGGCAATTTTGGAGACTCAGAGACTGATCACATGCTCATCAAGTTCAGAATGTGACCGTTAACCTGCATTTTGAACATAAATAAGTAATTAAAACACATAAAAATTAGATAAGTGGAGCTAGCATGGGTAGGTTTTTATGCCGAAGTGCAGCATAGCTAACAATTGGATTCAGCTTGATGAATATTTGGAAAGCTAACTTGCAATGGGTAGGTTTTTATATTTTTGTTCACAAAAAATCAAGACAAAAGAGCTTAGTTTGTCGCATGCCTTCCTCTACCACCTAAACCCTTGAGTGCACATGTCTATCAACTAACCGAAGGGCTCTTTATATAATCAGAGCCCTATTAATCACAATAGTGGAGATAAAGGGAATTATGTAATGATATAAGTGGTAGTGATGTAATCAGAATCTTCCTTATTATGGTGATGAGTAGAGCTGTCAATACGGGCCAGCCAGCCCATACCCGTCACGGGTTGGGTTCAAAACAGGTTGGGTTGGAGTAACCCGTTTTTAAACGAGTTAGGAATTAATCAACCCAACCCGGCTCGCGGGCTAGCTCGCGGGTTGGCGGGCTGGCCCGTTTTGGCAGTAGGAAAATAAAAAATCTATAAATTAGGAAATTCAATTAAAAAATGATGAAAAAGTAAAAAAAATCATATTAAATAAATACTTACACATGCATTTTACCAAACCTACTAATTCAAGATCATAACAAATTAACAATGTTGCACCATACACTTTGTGCATATCTAAATTCAAGTTCAAACTCCAAGTCATTCTTGAATTCCAATACAAACACAACCCAAGATGGAAGAAAATCACTCCCTTATCTTTGCAGACTCACGTGACACTTAGACTTAGTGGCCCAACCCAAGATTTAAGAGAATTAGCCAAAAAAATGTTTTTTTTATATTTTATTGCCCAACCCGCGGGCTGGCCCGTTTGACCCGCGGGCTGGCCCGTTTAACTCGCGGGTTAAATGAGCCGGGTTGCTCTAACCCATATTCTAAACGAGATGTGATTTTATCAACCCAACCCGCCTACGGGCCAGGTTGGGCTGGGCCAGCCCGCGGGTTGGAACCCATATTGACAGCTCTAGTGATGAGTGAGTTATGGAGTCATTTTGGTTGGCTCTTATTTGGTGTTGATGAGGGAGGGGATCGTGAAGCTACATTCGGTTGATGAGGTCAGTGATGCCGACCGACTAGTGTTGATCTCCATCATATATTCGACTCATTATGGTGATTAATCCATAACGGTTCACAACCCCAAAGGCTTAGAGTTACGAAATAAGGAAAAAGTCTTTGAATTGTTGAATTGGAATTTTAGACCAGTCGCAAATTGCGCACTTGATTTGTTTTAAAGTGGTTGATGAAGCTCATCGTGACTGATAAGGTAAACGATGTTGGATGGTATACTCGAATCTCGGTCGGCTTTCTAGGTGAATCAAAATAGTCCACAGGCCAAAGAGTTAGAGTTATGAAGTAGTAAAGAATCCTTTTATTTGAAGCTTAGCCAGCTCTATCGGCTTCCTGTTTCGAAAACTTGAAATGCATTTAATGGGTTAAGCATGTGGTGCTTTAGAGAAGCCAACATCTGTGTCTTGTTATCCACACGGTTCTCTTGGCATGCACGAAAGTTTATCATTACCGTTGATTCAGATTGGTGCTCCTTGTTTACCTTCGTAAAGCTTCAAAACTTTAAATGAAGCGTTTTTCTAACCTTATTGATATCATTGCGTAACTACTAGTTTCTCATCCTGTCTTCTTCGATATCAAGCTCAAGTGCACTTTCCATCGCGCCCCGTGCCTATATCTTCTACTTCTAGGTATCATTCAAGAACCTTCGTATCTTTCCTTTTATGCATTTTGTTATGAGCGAGTGAAGTGCAGTTCATGTTTCCTCTTGTTCCTGTAGCTTTCCTTCTTAATTAACTTGAAAATGTGAGTTTTGTGGTACTTATTTCAAAGTGAGTTTTTGTGTGTTACTTGCTAATTCATAGAGAATTCATAGGTGAAGAGTAGCCACCAATCATCCTTTCGACGAGAGATTTTCTTTATGCTTCTTTGTATGAGTGGGTGAAGCTAGAGGTCTTTAAGTCTTTTTCTTTTTATAATTCCCTTGAGTCCATAAAATACTTTAGGAGTCAAACCAACTTTTCCATGGTGTCGACGATTTGGTGTTTATTGAGCCTTGCTAAGCCAGGGAACCAGCATTCCTTTCTCGTCTCGAAGGGGACTCGGTGATATGTTTTACACCTAGAGATCTTCTACACTAAGTTGAACATTAGGTTACCCTTTACATCCTTTTAAGGCTATATCCTTTAGGAATTGAATATAGCACCTACCTGGTTGCATCAAAGCATCTGGGCCTTTATTCGGTTGTTCAATCTTTTGTATCGATACATTAGGACTAGGCGGCCAGCGTCCCGTTATCCTCTCACTTTTATAGTGTAAGAAATCTCACGAAGCGCGTGTAGGTTGGGTTTCCATGAATAGTATTGCGGGGTAAGTTATTATTTCCCGTAGTCCTAATACTTCAAGTATTTGGAAGATAACTTTTTTTGAGTCAATGTTGGGGGAGTTCCTTGAGATAATGCTTAATTTCGACGGAATGACTCAATTTCCCCTGCATTGGTCAAGCGAAGCTTGTTATGTGGAGGAGACCGACCTACGTGTCCTCACCCTCGTCAAGTAGGTATCGGTGAGTTTTTTTTGGCAAACTTCCCCATCATGCGTAGTCTCGAGATCCTTAGGCTGGAGAAAAATCCAGAGACCTTGCAACAATATTTTGGTAACTTTTTTCTCTCTCGCTTGTGGTTTACTTTTTCCCCTTATTGTTTAACTGAGTGTTGTTTGTTTTTGCAGAGGATATGTGTCCCATGATCAATCCCTAGTTGAAGGCCCGTCTTGCAAAGAGGACGAATGCCACTACGAAGCAAAAGGAGAAGAGATCAGATCAAGTGGATGATTCCTATACAACTTGTTCTAATGTGTTTCCCCAGAAGATGAAAGCCGATGAACTGGGGGATGTATCCAACTAGCCTGTTACGTCTGGCTAAGCAAACCGAGCAAGTGTCTAGCTTCTAATCCTGATAGCTAGGACTTGTCGAGTGAATTGAATTCTTCTTTATGGGATCCAATATATCCTTACAACGAGTTGGTGGATATGCAGTTGACCAAACTGGTCGATGTGGGATGGCAAAACAGGCTGACCTACAACAACGGTGTAAGTCCTTGGTTTCCTAGGAATAAATTTGTAATATTTTTATAATTTTGAATTCTCATTACTCCGATCAAATAACTTGACAATTATGTTTATTTTTCGGTGCATACTACAAAAAGATTTCAGTTTTTAGTGCACCATTTTTCGCTTTATCTCTATTTGTCATTTATTACTCGTGGAAACTTTGATATAAATGTAGGCCCAAGTAACTGTTGAAATCCCGTTCTCAAAGGGGTATGAATGATGGTGAAGGTGCTTCCTAACTCCTGAATGCAAATGCATTGTTAACCTGTTAGGGTGAACCATTACATTGATTGTAACATCTCATATATGCTTTTAATTAAAGAAGTAGAGGCCCTAGCTCGTGAAAGTAACATGCACCAACCTTTCTTTTTGGAATCTACCGAAGCTAAGTATGATTTAATCTTACTTTAGCTCAGGTATTGACTCCAATAGTATAAAATTTCGAGCTAATTAGAAGTATTATAAAGTTAATATTACCCGATTTGCTTGTAATTTCATCATTAGGGGAAATAGATTTACTTGATATGGAAAGACAAATTAGTGATAGAATTAACCATGTCTTCTATTTGGGCTACATATCGTTAAGCCGATTGTTGATGACTAATTATTATTTACATTTACGTCTGACATGCTTCTTGAAATATATGCACAAAGAAATGAAGATTATTATGAGAGGAAATAAATTAAAAAAAATGAAGTTCTAGCTAACACTAGTAACAACAACAATGTGCAATTATGATTGAGTGTTTAGCTTTTAATTATACCCCTGCCAAACAAATCCATGATTGCTTTCGGGCCACAGGCATATTTGATATCATGCATTGCCAATAATCCACAAGCACAAGCTAACATAACATCAACAGAAATAATGGAAAAGAAGAAAGAACTAATGGAATGGACAGCAAATTTTCAGTGAATTAATTGAAAGCAAGTATTAACTGCACCGCATGGTATTTTTTTTTTCAAGGTACCCAAAAACATGCGGTTATAGAACTAATTTTTTGAAGTTCTCAAATTATGTTAAATGGGTAGATATCTCTCAATAAATCATTATTCATACGTACCGTATAAAGATTAAACTCTGGACTAGATAACCGCATAGTAACTTTTGTAGTGGGAAATATCCTATTGATAATGAGACAACCTCCCTAAAAAATGTTCAAAAAAAACCTAAAGAAAAACATAAAATGAAAAAAATTAAAGTTTGATCCATACTCGTTAAAAGTGAAAATGGAGAGAGAATAGAGAGACTTGATGATTGATGAGTGATATGATTGAACGATAATAAAGAAACATATAAAAATGAGAGTGGTAATTAAGTGTAAAATAAAATTGGTATGAATGATAATAACTCAAATGAAAAAAAAAAAAAAAACCATCAACATCAAAGTGATTAGCAAACATACCATGAGACACTTTCAAACATGCGATTTAACCAAAATTTTAAGTCATTACAAAAATATGGGGAGGCTAAAAACCGCTACTAAATTAATAAAGACACATGTCCGAATTATGTATGACCAAATTTGTATGATCACTATTTCAACATGGATCTGTTGCTAACAGCTATCACACAACATCATCATGTTAAATGCAATTACAAATTTTCAACTAAACTGTTGACTAAAAGGGACAAGTGCCAAGCCCCAACAAAGGCCCCATTTTTAGGTGTTATAAATACGCAACCTTACTCAACATAGCAAAAGTCCCTCAACCGCGCAAAAGCACTTCACCGCCTCAAACGTTCTTCTCTTCTCTCACTTCTCACTCTCACTTCTTCTATTCACTTTTCAAACTCCAAAACCAAAAACAGAAAATAACAAACTCATTAATCATGGTCGACGTGGACCGCAGAATGACCGGTCTGAACCAGGCTCACATTGCCGGTCTAAGAAGACTCTCAGCCCGAGCCGCCACTGTTTCCGCCGCAGCCACCACCGTACGCAATGGTCTTCTCTCGTTCTCCCCTCTCGCCGATAAGGTCATAACGCACCTCCGCAACTCCGGCATAGAAGTTCAACCGGGTCTCTCCGATGCCGAGTTCGCCCGCGCTGAGGCCGAGTTTGGCTTCGTGTTCCCGCCGGACCTCCGAGCCATTCTCACCGCCGGCTTACCCGTCGGCGCCGGCTTCCCCAACTGGCGCGCTGCCGGAGGGGCGCGCCTGCACCTGCGGGCCTCACTGGACCTGCCCATCGCGGCGATTTCGTTCCAAATCGCGAGGAACGCGCTCTGGGCCCGGTGCTGGGGCCCAAGACCCTCCGAGCCCGAAAAGGCTTTACGGGTCGCGAGGAACGCGTTGAAGAGAGCACCACTCTTGATCCCCATCTTCAACCACTGCTACATCCCCTGCAACCCCTGCCTCGCCGGAAACCCCGTCTTCTTCGTCGATGAGAGCCGCGTCTTTTGCTGCGGATTCGATCTCTCGGATTTTTTCGACCGCGAATCGCCGTTTCGGGGCTCCGAATCGGTATCGCAATCGCCCCATCTGGTTCTCAAGAAGCAGAGATCCGTCGCTGAGAAAACCTCCGCTTGCTCTACCTCCGGTTTTCAAAGGCGGAGCCTTGACGCCGCCGGGGGGAGAACGCCGAGGTGGGTGGAGTTCTGGAGCGACGCCGCCGTTGATCGTCGCCGGAGACATTCATCATCGTCGGCGACGGAGCCCCCGTCTCCGGAGACGTTTTTCGACATTCGGCGGTGCGAGCTGCCGAAGTGGGTGGAGGAGTACGTTGGGGGAATCGGGTCGGTTTTGAGGGAAGGTGGGTGGAGCGAATCGGATATATCCGAAATGGTGGAGGTTTCGGGTTCGGGTTTCTTTGAAGGGGATATGGTTATGTTGGATAATCAAGCAGTGTTGGATGCTATGTTATTGAAAGTGGACCGGTTTTCCGATTCGCTTCGAAAATCCGGGTGGAGCTCCGAAGAGGTTTCGGACGCTTTGGGATTCAATTTTCGACCGGAGAAGGATAGGAGACCGCCTATGAAGCTCTCACCTGAACTGGTCCAGAGGATCGAGAAATTGGCGGAATCGGTTTCCCGGTCATGATACGAGGAGAAATAAAATTGTATTTGTATTTGGATGCACATTTCCTTTTTTTTTTCTAAATCAGTTTCAGAATTTAACAAAAAAAATATTATCCTGAGGACATCGTTGTTTGTACCCTGCACTCTTGATCAGGAACTGGGAAATTGCATTGTAACATGAAAGCAAGTGCACAAAATAGATAATAGGCTTTTGAATTGAGTAGTGTTCATAATCATCCTCCCATTTATATTCACAAAAAACAATACAATTGTTAATATACCATTTTTTAGGAATTTGTTTTACAAATGTGTAATTTCGTTTATATGATTTAATTGTTTGAATTAAGTCCAGTTACTATCAGAATTGAATGTTAAAAGAAATGTTTGTAATGGGAACATGGCGTTACTGGTGTGGGACAGCATATAATTGAGAAAGGTGTAAACAAACAGTAATATAAATATTCTTTTTTTTTTTTTTTTTGGAATCAATTTCTTTGGAATTTGAAAAAGGATGTGGAATTGCACAGCGTGTATGGGGTTTAGCTTTTAAGAGACAGAAATGTGATTGTGCTTTTAATTTGGTCTAGAAAGGGGGATACACTTTGCCTTTGCCAGAGCCAAACATGATTTTCAAATGAAGATTGGAAGGTACTGAGGAAAGAGACGAGCAACATGATTAAGTTGGGGGAAGAATGAAGATCCAACCTAGCTAGCTAATTTCCGTACCACCATAAACAAGAAGCATGAGGGGGTGTTTGTTATCTATGTTGTTGATAGTTTCTTCGCAACTTCTCAGAATCAATTAAGAAATAATCATGTTAGCATAATTTGTCTTGTAATGAGAAATGAATATGAAATTTTGTATCTCTATTATTTGATGTAATGTTTTTGCTTCTATTTTAAACATGTAGGAAGTATATGTCTCTTGCGCAGGTGCTCATGTGATGGGAGCGTGGGTTTGATCCGGGGAAAAGGATTCTATGATTTGTTTCGTACCTTCCAATTTCAAAATTTTTGGTACTAATTAAGTACTTCTTCAGTTAATGTGATTGTACCATTATTTTATGAATTGTTACATCGTAGCTAAGGGGTCAATAGTGTCTACAATTTATCATTAAACTCCGTAGGATCTTTCACCCCTCAAAATTTTGTTGTGCTGAAAAATTTGCTAGGCAATGGAGGATAATTGCATTGTGTGCAATTTAAAAATAATAAAAAATTGGTACTCGGTGAACTGTCATTGCTCCAATTGAGCCGCTATCAGTTACACGGATCCAATTCCATCCCTCCTCAACACATGCTCACAGGATCTAAAAACCATTTATCGAAATCGATTATGTCCTACACCTGACCATGTATATCTGCTTGAAAGTGATTGCATCTCACATTTGACCGTGTATCTATCTAAAATCGATTGTGTCCGTCACAAATTGATTGTCTCTCCGTGAGTTGCCTAACTCGAGCGAGGGCATAGTATAATGTGTCCCCATCCACTGCAGCCACATTCCAAGTCAGCAACTCTAATTATAGAATGAGCACGTCGCTCAACGTTCTCGCTACACTACGCAAATGTACCCCCACCCGTTTGATTAAGCGGCGCATCAAAAAACCTCGTTCTTCTCATATTGACACTTCGAACTTCAGTGTCTTCAAAACTCAATCCTATAAAAGGCAGGTCTCACATCACATAAGGTGACTTTTATTCCATGATCCACTTCCTACTTTCCCCCCATATTTTGTCTTTAGGTGTTAAATTAAGTTTCATTACAGGCAACGATGGAGGAAGAATTCACATTCTGCCTGAGAAGCACCACATCAACAAGAAGTTCGTCATTCTCTCATCTCAATCAACACTCTTGTGAAAAATTTGGAGTAATTTGGTTGGACTCGTCCCATAAATAACAATACACTTAGAACCATATCTTGAGTAGATTTAAATTAGATTAGATTATACCAAAAACAACACTATTAGAATTTGAGCTACTTAAATCAAACACGATAGTAAGCTTGAGAATTAAGGGTTGTTCTACCCTAATGAAGACTATCTATGACATATTTCTAGACAATGTGAGACTTCTAACACACTCTCCCCCACCCAAAGTTGAAATATGCAGGACTTGACATCTCGCGGGGTGACCCAAATATAACAGGTCTCCACCAACTAACGGATCTAGAATTGACTCTGATACCATATTAGAATTTGGGATACCTAACTCAATCACAAAAGTTAGTTTGAGAGTTAAAGATTATCCTATCTTTGTAAAAACTGCCTATATCATATCTCGAACCAATCTGAGATTTCTAATCACATTCTCTCCATGAGTGAGATAAAAAAAAAGTGCATAAACAATAACCAAACCAATCCCAAGAGTCGGTAACACAAGTAAAATAGGCAATATCCAAAAGCAATCAATAAATGCTAGCTACTACTCAATTAAGGCCAGGGTATGCATATGATATGCCATATGCATATGCATGATCCTCACTCCTGAACCCCAACCGTTCATATTGGTCAGTTCACGGGTCAAAATCACGTTCCACCGCATCAAAATCATCCCTTCTCTCCAGGTGCCTCCACCTGCATTTAATATATATGTCTATGATAATAATATTCACTATGTATTATTTGGTATGGGCTTTTAGATCTTCCATCGTTTCTGTCTTCTGTGTCTCTGGGCTTCCCAGCACAAACACGAGACCCAAACGAACAGGGAACCCACACTTGGGTCCACGTGATTCATCCACATCTCCTTCTATTCTGATCATCACACCCGTTTATCAAGGGAGTGACATGTGATGGCGATGCCATGAACGGTGGTTGTAAAGCTTTGTCAAAGTTGTCCTTATCATGTGTGTCTAGTGTGGGAAACTTGTCTTATTTTTGTCTCCTTTCTTTTCTTTTTAATTACTTTTTTTCACTGCACCGGATGTCTGAGACTAATTCTTTTAAGCACTTGAGATCATATTTATTTGATAGGTCACTCCTAACATATTATTCTTCACATCAAATAGATACTTACCGGCGGGACTTGTTGGTTATCTTTTTAATTGACATTGTTTTGGTCAAGGAAATCAGATTTTGTTAATAATATATATATTTTTTTAAGTTAGAAAAATGAGAGAAGAGATATGCAAAGTGATTTCAAGCACACATGCATGTAGCCATGCAGGTCATGGTGGTAAGACTTGATTAATCTGTCGATTGAGATTTGAAGTTTGAAGATTTGTTGTTCTTGGTTTTGTGTTTATGCAAGAGGAGACAATATCAGCATGGCATGGACTCTAACAAACAATTAACAGCTAGTGGGAGCAGCTGAAATTGTAGATGGTGACTATATCTTGTTAATATTAAGACAAGCCTGCCAAAAATTTCAACTATGTTGTGCTCTGTTACGGTTTGGTGTATCATATGTCAACTTCTTTCATTGGGCATTAAATTATTGTAGGACCGAAATTAGCGTCCGTGCTCGTCACAATAATCCTTGACATGTGGTAAATGGTACCAAATGAATTAATGGCATGTTTATTGAATTGTAGTCAAAACAACCCTTAGAAAGAGTCACTCCATCATGAATTGTTATAATTATAATTTATAAACCATGGAGGTTGCAAAAAACCACTTGCCTCAGTTTGTCCATGTCTTTCGGGTCATATAATACGACTCAACTCTTTTAAGTTTTGTTTGGAAGAGTTTATCTGAACATGTGCACTTAAATTAAACAAGTGTTTGATTAAGTTTAAAGAAATAATTTACGACTAATTTACAAGTTTTCTCAATTTATTTTAATAAATTTAACTTTTAAATAAGTGTTTCTACATACATATAAACCCTTTTGTTCGTATATTGATAAGCTTTGCAAGTATGTTTTTAAATGGACTTATTAGCACGGGCGTTAAGTATGCTTTGTATCCAAATGCACCGGCAGATTGACAATTTAGCCCACTTTAGCAAAAGTTCCACATTTTTTTCCTCACTTCCTTGGATTCTTTCTAAAATGAAGAGCTCTAGAGATATGGTCAAGAGAGTAGTTTTTGGGGTAGAGTTAAACATAATCCAAGTTATAATTTGATATCATAGTCTATCCTACACCTATTTCTTTAAAGTTCTCTCATATATGGACCACCTGTAGATGTCCAGTCTAAAAATTCTACGCTCCACAGATATGACCAAGATAGAGGTTAGAGCAACCCTCACATCTAAACTAACTTTAAGACTAGAGTTAGTCCTAACCTAAATTCTAATAACTTTCGTTCAATTTTACAAGATACTAGGATCAAGAATAAAGATCAGTAATAGAATTTTACTTTGCTAAGCCTTTCCAATAAACAGAGCACGGATCCCACTCAAGAACAGATAGAAGAGTTTGGAGATAATTGAAATTTCACTTCTTATACTAATCAATATACAATTCCTTTGTGCAATTCACAATAATTTCTTAGCCAGGCACTATCTACCATGGTCACACCATTCAACATTAAACATGTGTAAGCTTGTACAAGCCCTGTTATACATGCATCTGTGTCTAAAACATGCCATAACAAATAAGTGGTGAATGGAGTTCCTATGGTGATAATCAATTTATACACAATCAATTCTCTTACAAGTTCGTGTAGGCGTGTAACATGATCGATCCTAATACAGTTTATAGTACAATTCCCTGAAGGAATGCAGATAGTGCTCCTACTGCAAACGTGTGTTGTATAAACTTTCTACAAACGAACAATTTGTAACTGAACAGACTCAATCATACTCCCTGCAAAATCGGTGTCCTTTCCTCCGAAACTCTTGGAGCGGATCTTTTCACCTTAACACGAAATGAAACCTGCAAATAGTTCATTCTCTGACATCATAAGAAATGCAGCATTTAAAATAAAGCTAACATTTTTTCAGGCAAGGACAATGTAATTGATATGCATAAAATGATTATATGTCAGTGGATAAACAGAAGCATTTATCTCAGATAAATGAGCAGGAAAATGTCACTTGCATCGTTATTCTGCATTTAAGTAAAAGTAACTGTTGAAAATACTAAAAAAATAAAAAGACATTTTATTTTCAATTATTGAGTGTGAGAAAGGTTTGAGTAATACTACTGATATGAGATTGAACCTTCCAAGAACTGGTGATAGCAAATCAAACAAAAATTAATGAAACTGTCAAACTGCAAAGCTATTCATGTAAAGCAACTGTCAAACATGAAAATTGCAACTACTTTTTAGGGCCTGCATAAGGGATTGTTTATCACCTTTCTAGAACCAAACTCAATAACATCAGATGGATGGATACGAGCAGGATAATTAGGAGGTACACGGTACCGCTTTCCTTCAATGCTGAAAACACAATGAGAATGATATTACATTCATTTTTCAAGAATCTAAAACTTTTTAATTTTTATGTATAATATGATAATTTCTATTTACTTACTCAATGATCCAGGTGCCATGTTGACTCCGCAAATCAATCAAGAAGAAGCCACCGTCCTTGTAATTTATTCGAGCATGCGATGCAGAAACCTTAAAAAGAGAAACTATTAATCCTGTTGCAAGATGTTGAAGAACATTAAGCATGAAACATGTTAAATTTAGGTCATGATGAAATGTGCTACCTGGGGTGAAGGTATTACAACTGAACTGTCTGGATAATCTTCTTGCAACTCACTCCTGCAGTTACAAGAATATATCAGAAAATGAGCCCAAATTACAATGTAAGTAGGTGAAACTGTAGGCATACCCGATTATGCACGGTTTCATCTCATTTTGACTTAAACTTATTGGTTCTGAATGAACTGTTTGATCTCCACATGGTAGTAAACTCCACCTATAATTCAAACAAGAAGGAAAGAGATAAAAATTATTTGATCTACAATATATGGTAAGAAATAAGTAAAAGGCCATAATCAATATTTAGACATACTCTCCATTCATAGCGCTCTCAAGTGCATCATCATCTTCAAACCATTTGCGCAACTGGTCATTTGCCTTCATATATAATCCAATCCCTATTAGCATCCAGATCAAAACAAATCTAATAGATACAACCATATAAATTACTATATACAATTTCTTCTCAGCAAGGAAGTACAAAAGGTAACTATATCTGAGAAACTTACTTTGTCTGAGAGCCTGCAACTTAGCGGTCTTCCTTCAAGTTTTGAGCTGCAGAAGTGGTGTTGTTTTTCATGTTGTGAGTAATCAAATTGGATAAATTTATATTGGATTAACCAAAATATTTCTGTCTTGTTGACAGTAAGGTAAAAACTGAACATTGTTTTCAATATTTTCAGTTTCTTGGATTTCTCATCAATTTTTGTTATCTTCTGGCTCAAATATCTAGCATGCATGTTGAATGAGAGGACAAGAATAAGAGAACCTCCAGACACATCAATTTCAGGAATTAATAGTGCAAGTCTTCAAGCAAGATAAAGTTGGCTCCGATCATTACCTATTTCCGCCTAAAACCCAATCCAACATAAAAGGCATCATGATGTCAACGAAAAACCTCCCTCCAACTCTTCCAGGGTGTGGTATGCGAAACTTTGTCAAAAACTGCAGAGGAAGGAAAGAAATAATGATTTAATGCGTGTGCACTCTCACTGTAAAATATTTGGTGAACTGTACTCTCACAAAAGCCTGTCAAAAACCTCACTCTCACTGTACACAAACATCCAATGATTGGTCGCCACATTAGAAGGCAAACTTCTTATTTGATTAAAATAAAAAAGAATATAGGTGCTTTTGAATATGTGGCATGAAATGATTGGACGTCGATGTAAAGAAGTTTTACATGCATGAAAACTATACTCAAGAAATAAAAGCATACATATTTGAAGAGTCAACTTCACTATATTCTTCATTCTTTATTTTAAAATTTTAGGTTGTTACCTCTAAAGGGCCAAGACCAACACCAAGATATGCCTTATAGGTGGAAGCCATCAGAGCTGCCATTCTAGCCATTCCATGAATAATGGCAACTCGTAGTCTTCTCTCTCTCTCATAGCTGGAGTCATTCATGGGAAAGGGAGAAGAAGAAACGAGAAAGGCACCAACAGTCACCAGAGAGATTTACTATTAAACCAACCAATTTGAAAATGATTAAACAATTACCTCCTTAGGGAAGAATAGAAAATGGTACATTACCTCCTTAGGGAAGAATCAATGTCAATCGGTGACCCTGATTTCTTACTTTGTTCCCATGCATTGTCCAACTCCAATGCAAGTTGATAACTGTCCTGTAATGATAAAATAAGCACATAAGAAAGGGCTTTTTGCCTCGGTGTTCGAGTTTTTGATTGAGTAGCAGTCCCCTTCTCTTAAAATAGGAAATATTTTAATTTTGCAATTTTTCAGTGAGCTCTGTGTATATCCAACAGTGACATGGGAATAAAGTTGTTTATCTCAACAGCCTTGCGAGTAAAAAAAGAGAAAGCAAGGCCACTGGAAAAGGATAAAGTCTAATACGAAAATCCAGAAAATCAGAGACAACTTAAAGTGTATTTGGTCTGAATATGTACAAAATTGCTGAAACTAATCAAAGAATAATAATCTACTACATTATTATTAAATTATCTAGTTTATTAGCTGTGTAAATACAAGAGTTAGTCTTATGTTGAATTTTTCCTGCCCAATTGTTTCTGTTAACTTTTTTCCTTGTCTAAGAATCTATATTTCTTTTAATTAGATAGAAAAAAAAAAGAGATGGGTGTATCTAATAACCTTTATATTTTATTGAGAGGATGAATGGGCAAAATATCAGATAAAAGAAAAGTATACCTCAATGGCCATGCATCCTCCTTGGCCCAGATTTGGCTGCATGGCATGGACAGAATCACCAAGCAAAGTCACACGACCCTTTCCCCATTTCAATGTCGGTATCTTGTCATATATGTCTCGTCGCAGAATCGCTTGTTCTTCCGTGGTGAGTATCAGATCTACTGCATTATCACACCAGCCCTCAAATATCCTAAGTAACCTTTCCTTTTTACCTGCTTTGTGGAAAGAATTAAGAAATTAATATGGATATTTAATTTTTTTCCCTCATAGAAAAGGATAAAAAGTAAAGATACACTTTTAGTATTTTTCAAGATTATCCAATTACTATATTTCCAAATTCAATGCTAAAATCACAGTAATGGAACCTAGTTAATCTGATTAGCAATCTGTATCTTAATACCATTTGATAGAAACTGAGAGTCCATTCTATTACATATCAAGGAAGATGGAATAAAGATTCAGTAATCGATGAAGAAATGGAGTCTAATAAAGAATGAAGAGGAGTAGCATTTAGGTGCATCTTTGTTGTCATTAAATATTCTCAAATAAATGTTGTGCTGCGCATGTGTCCTTAAACGCTGAGACAATGATTCCATGGCCATCTCTCTCTACCTTGTTTTCTGCCTTTCCACGTGTGAAGTTTACTATAGAGAATTTAACATTTGCAGAGTCTATGCTTATAATATGAGCCAAATACCATACTCATAAAGAATGTATACCGTTGGGAACATCAACACCACCAGCAGGTTCGTTGTGAAATGCATACCATTGCATTTTTCCACCACCAACATCTGATGATACAAAGTATTGTTTGTGTCCCAAGAATACTCGGTACCTTTAACAAAGAAGTTCAAGTAGGCTTCTTAAGATGATAGAAGATTGACAACAATATGAATACAGTCAGATAAAATTGATAAATAGGGATGCAAGTCAACATACCCAACAGATTCAATGTCAGCAGGCACAAAATCTGCAATACCAGTATAACAAGTATAGCCAGAGTAAACAGCTTCTGTTAGCCCAAATAACTGTTTTCTCACCTATTGAGCAAAGAATACACATTAAGATTATAAACAGAACATTTTATTAGATAGATTTCTTAGAAATAAAATGACAAATAGTTCATCATTTAACAATGGAAGATTGGAAGAACAAGTCAAACACACATGATCTCATCTGTGCTTATTATGCTAAGTATGACATTTACTTTATTATCAGAAAAACTATTTGCTAGTGAATAGGATGGGAATTAAGACCTTGGACCATATACCATCTGCCCCAACCAATAGATCTCCTTCATATTTCTCACCATTCTCAAGCTCCACTGTTACCTGAAATTGTGGAGTGCTGGATTAGAAGAGGAGTAAATGTCAAATAAAACAATATTCAGCCACATTAATCTGCAAATGCATATTCAAGAATAAAGAAACAAAGCATCAGAAAATACATGTTATAATAAATATCAATAGGGGGAGAATCATCAAAATGAAAGGTTTCTCTAGTTACCTTGTTTCCATCATCCACAAAATTAACAACGTTGCTGGCATTCATAATGATATCATCCCCAACTGCACGAGCAAGGATCCCTTGTAAAACCATTCGACTAATAACTCTTGTGACTGGAAGCCCACGTTCCACTGCAGGAGTGAATGTATCAAACTTGACATACCTGATAACCAACCACACATCAATTCATAGTACCAGATGTTGAAATTTCGTGAAGGGAATTAAAAAAACATCTTTGAATTGCCATTAAGGAAACGAGATTGTTTTTTGAGGATTAACATTAACAGAACTCTCCTTTGCATAATTGCTAGAAGTAACTATACGTTTAGCTCCACAGTATATCCTATAGAATCCTTGAGCTTCGTCAACATTACAAACGAAAAATGTATTCCCTAAGTGTGATCAATCTTATTAGCAAACAGGACATTAATAGATTTTTAGCTAGAATCTAGGACCACCAACACAAATAGTGATAAACATCAAAATTTGCATTCATTAGCACCTATAAATAATCCAACTATTCATGGGCCGCAGTTAGGCTTCAAAGTTCCATTTTTTTCATAAGTTTCTGACCAACCAATAGGATACTATCAATTGTCAAACAGCATCTGTCCTAGAGTTGCTGAAAATGGGTACAGATGTCTGGAACATACTTCATAGTCGAAACTAGCCAATTAGTTTTCTGACGGTCTATGATGTAGAACAAATATAAGAATTTAAGGTACTCCCCTCCCCTCATAAACCTAGACCAGTCCTTAGGCTGAGTGCTCCTCCAACACAAATTCTCTGATGCCGTCTGAAGAAGACAACTATATATCATACAATCACCAAAACTGATAGAAACTGATACCTTTTGCTGAAAATAGGGAAACTGACCTTGATTACAGAACACAATAGCAGAACTTCGAGGATCTGCCATGGCTCCCAACGCCCGAAAGCCTGGAACTATCTCAAGTGACTAGACACACTTCCCTCTCAATCCCTCTTACTATTAATAGGCAACATGCCTCACTCGCTAACCCACTAACAAACTAACTATTACTCTGTTAACTAACTAATTCTATTAACTGACAGTATCCATCAAAAACCATCTGAGTGCATATATGGAAATCCTACTACAATTGGCTGTAAAGCCAAAATCAATCATGGAGCAAAGCTTGTGGGTGTCAGAATTGATTATGATGGGAAAAGAAGCTAACTCAAGCAAGCTATACATGTTCACACTGGCTTATTTATAGACCTAATGAAGTCAACCTAATAACCATGCTTATTCTAAGTTCTCTAAGTTGGAATAAGATAATCCAAAATCCCAAATTACTATAAAATTGAAGATCTTATATAGATAAAAATCAATAATCCAATAGACATCACTGTAGTACCCACCCCATAGTTGAGAATTCCTTAAAATTTCAGTTCTTTTCCTCTTAAACATAAATCAAACCAGTCAGTAAAGAGAACAAGAATAAGAAAAAACACAAACACATATTTTTCATCAAATTGTAATTTACCAAGAACCGGAAACCCCATCCACAAGGCCATTGATTCTATCACCAGTGATGCAACCAAGCCTCATAACTTCATCAGCAACATCCGAATCAATAGCTTCCAAAGCAGCCAACGCATTGCTCTGTATCTGAATTGGACCCCTGTACTGTCCCTCCCCTCTCACAGCGCTCAAATCCTTCTCAAAAACCACCACCTCAAACCCCTTTCTCTTCGCAGCCAGAGCGAAAACCAACCCACCGATCCCCCCACCGGCCACGAGTACCCGGAGCTGCTTCTTCTTCTGAGGCGATGCGGCAGGTGGTGCCTCGGGTTCAGCCACTGCAGCAGCTTTGGCATGGATCGCATTCTTGCTCTGCTTTGTTGCTCTGCTTCTTCTTCTTCCCAAGCGATGGATGTAGCTGAGAAAAGGTGAAGTTTCGAGTGAAAGGTCTTTGTTGTTGGGAGGAACTGAGAAATGGGTTCTTGAGAAAACCGCTGTTGAGGGATTGACAGAGTTATAGCACAAGGCCATGGTTGCAGTAGCAGAAAAAGCTTCGGAATCAGCTCAACCCAATTGTGAGTTTGAGTGTGTGGCGTGCATGCCTTCTGAGTTCTGAAGCTCAATTATAGTTTTGATATATATTTGGTACGAGACCAATTATATATCCCAATGTCTTTTTTGTTATTTGCGTCCTCTCGTTATTTCAATTGATTCGAGTGTGTTAAAAGATCAAATGATTCATTGAAAGTAAGGCTACCGACTATAATAGAAGCAGAACAAAATTGGGGGAAAATTTTACGAGGAAAAAGAAAAGAAATTTCTTCAGAAAAAAATAAATTATTCATTTGTTGTCATTATATTATTTTTCTGAATGTAGAATTTAGAGGTTGAAGTTTTGACAATTTATGGCATTTTCTGATAAGGAAGAAAAACTCAAAACTCATATCACTAGAATTGGTGGTTTGAAGTTGAAGCCCCCACAAATATCAGGAGATGTCTAAGTCAATCGGTGGTTTGAAGCAACGAGAAAACGACTATAAAATATAATTTTGATAGTATGTCGATTTTCAATTTTAGAAATAACAAAATATAAACAAAGAATATTTAAGGACAATCATGATCAAGAGGAGAACTTTTTTTAGTGAGTGCAGGGTATTCACTGCCAAGCCAACAACAATAATTACTCTTTCGCTTCAGGTGTTTGTACTAATCTGTAAACTGTTAATCACAAAATACGTTAAATTCTCATGAGCTATAATTGTACTCTCAATCTAATTAAAGAAGAAAGTGCATCATATTAAAGGGTGAACACTGCTAGTGACTGTGACAGACACATCTTAATTGTGGTCATAGAATTATATCATATAAATTGGCCGTATATGTTGCAAGCTCGCCCACGTATGAGGGTATGATTTGTGAACCTCCGCAAGATCAAAATAACAAATTCAATTGGCTTGTGATATTTGCCTATATGGATAAGGACTTTTTATCCATTAGTTTGTCTTTAACTATTTTTATTTTCTAGAACATTCCATTAGTTTTTTTAGTAATTAATAATAAGAAGTTTAAGTATGCATGCGCTTCTTTCAAACCACTAGATTTCAGATTACATCACTGTCATCATTAACTGACTGTCATCTTTACTTGATTACAAGTTATCGGCCATTTTAAGTTTTCGTACTCTAATATCGATTATTTATTTTTCTTTTACTCTACTTATACTTTAAGTTATATGTCATAAATTTTTATCTTTTAGTGTTTTTGAGATGACATGCATGATATCGACTTCAATTAATTAACATATAAATATAAAGTTAAAAGAAACGTTCAATTTTTTGCAACTTTTAGAGTGGACCAAGACAATTTGTTATCCATCGATGTACCCAAAGGGTATAATTGGCAATGTGCATATTTCCCCACCACTGTAATTGAGGTGGGATCAACCACTGTGATTCATTGTGAGTTCTTTGCCTCTGTCCACCTTTGCTTGGGTCAACCACTATCCGAGCACACCTTCAATTGTCAAGTCGCAACCTCCAAGGTCGGCAGCTCCAAGAAGGCTCTGTAAACCATTTCATTCTCCCTTTCTCTATCTTCCATCACACTATCTCCAAACATTACATAATCAACTTCCTCCTCTGCGTTCCACGGTACATGCGGCGATATTCCTAAGGCTTCGCAAAGGACATGACATTGTCACTGTCACCATCATTGTCATTATCGTTGGCCATCGAAACAGTTCGGGAGCAACAGAGAAATCAATGAGAAGAGGTCAGTGCTCGCTAATAACCACCAGACCTAGTTCTTTTCTGCTAGTCGTGTTCTTCACCTTAACTGCAATTACGTTGAAACAAATATGTAGAAGAAGAGGGGTATGGAGAGAGATTTACAAAATGGAGATGTCACAACGTTTGACCTCTCGTTTGAGCTTGGAAACTTGGAACTTTCATAATTCGTCGAGCTAGGGAACATGATTGGAGGTCAAGCATCAACATTGTCACGACGGCAAAATGATGAATCGACAATTGAGATCCTGCTTGCAGTTGAACGGTTGAACGAGGATGAGAAGGTAAGGGAGGAATTTACATTTGTGCCATTTTATCACTCATTCAATCTTGATCATCAATTCAAAGTATATTCTCAAGGTCTTATATCCAACGGTAACAATTGACTGGCCCATCACTAGCCAGTTTGATACTTGCTTACCCTAAAATCCGCCTTATAACTAGTTTGATAAAGAATATTCTCAAAGTCTTTACTTGTTAAAAATTAATTAAATTATACTTACTCAATACTTATAGGCAATCACAAAATATTATGATATGGTACTATGAGTAATCAAAATTGTCAAATCATATCAAAGCTAATAAAACATAACATAATGAAATTAAAACTAAATTCGCAAGACATGCATAATTAAACTGGATCAAAGATCCAATCTTCGAAGTTGTCCACAAAAATATAAATGAATCATTTGATAAAGATTCTGCTAAAATCAACTTGTCTTAACTTAAACTTTAATAGGAAGTACAGAGTTAAAAACTATTTAATCAAAGTTCCCACATGAACCACAATGGGGTTCTTTTGGTCAAATGCCAAACCAGATCCAGTCCCCTCCTCTAACTCATTAACTCTCATCCTACTTCAATTTGGATGCCAGTAATAGTTATAGAAAAATCTTCTATTTTAGTCACCCCTCAGTGCACAATGGGAAGAGTTAGCTAGAAGCAATGCACCATTAACAATTGAAGCTGGCAAAATCTGCATATATTCAAGTCAGGGTCATTAATGTAAGCAAAAAAAAGTACTGATTTCAATGACATAAATTGAAATAGTGGTATAAACCAAATTATAAAGGGTCAATTACCTTCTTATTTTGAGTGATATGAGTGCTTGTGATACGCCCCAAATTACTCATCACAATCTCTCCATCCAACCTTGCAGATTGCAGTGCCTTTTTAAATCAGGTAAATCGCAATGAAGGCAAAAATAAGGACATCCTTATGCATCTAGGTGCTAAAACAATTATCAACAGGATCTTTGAATGTTAATCATGTCTACATATACAGAAACAAACATTTGGAGCAACTCATAATATTCGAGTAAAGCATCATTTTGGTCCCTGAAAGATATCACTTATGGCAGTTTGGTCCTTAAACTATTGTTTCACGTCAAGTCAGTCCCTGATAGATTTTCCGTCAGTCACTGAAGTCCCTGAAAGATATTTCCGTTACATCCCTGGACGGAAAAAGACACATGCGCAGTTAATGGCCACTGTGGCAAGCCATGTGGCTGCTTACGTGTCATTATAAACGGTTCCCTCCCAAATAAACACTGTCAAAGTAGTCCCTAGATAGGTGGCATCATCTGATTGGTGGAAAAGGTGGGCAAACAAGTCCCTGGCCTTCAACCACTAAACAACTGACTCTTCCACTCCTTCATGTCAGTTTAGCAACACCAACAGCAACTAGAATCGCAGAGGAAGAAGAAGATTAACGGCAAGCCCGATTGAGGAAGGACGCCGTAGAAGGAGAGAGGCTCGAAGCGGTTTCCGCGGCGCGCGTCGGAGGTTGGCGGTGGAGTGTTCTTTCGAAAATGACAAGGTAAGTAATTTCGCAACCTTCAATGTCGCGTTTTCCATGCTCGAAGGGTTTGGGTTTCTTTCCGTTTTTCCTATCTGTTTCGTGGCATGTAGAACTAGAATCAACATGTAATTAGGGTTTTAACCCAAAAATAGAGGGTTGTTGTTCCTGATTTCTTGGGAAATTTTTGGAGTTTTAAAGTGGTTAACATTATAGGGAATGATAGTTGGTTGTTGCTGGTAGTCTGGATAATTTTGACATGTTGCTGTTTAGGTTGATTTTAGCAAAGACACATATTTGTTGATGTTGAAACTCACAGGTTTTCTTGAAATCTGATTGCTGTTGGTTGTTTTTCAAAATGTAGATGGAACAGAGTATAAACTTGGTATTACACCATGGAGGAATACTCAGCCAGGAAGAGGACACTGGAAGGGTTAACTACTATGGGGGGCAAACCTGTGTGTGGGAGGACATAGACTGTGATACCCTTAATCTGTTTGTAGTAGAAGGAATGGCAAAAGCCCATGGTTATCACAAATTTAAGGACATTTGGTGGAGGAACACTCAGACAGATGTTGGGTTTGAACTCATCAAGATTGATGGAGATGCTCATATTAGAGACATGATAATATGCGCTAAGTACAATGGTGGGGATGTTGAGGTATTCTTTGAGCATCCTCCTGACACAGAACCAATTGCAGTCATACTGCCACATGAGCTGGATCCTGCAGATGATGATGATGATGATCTGATATTTGGTGGAGATGAGGATGTGGATGGAGGTGAGGCTGTTAGTGGAGATGAGGATGTGGATGGAGTTGAGGCTGTTGGTGGAGATGAGGATGTGGATGGAGGTGAGGCTTTTGGTGGAGATGAGGATGTGGATGGTGACGAATATTCACAGGATTTAGAGGCTGTGATGGCTGACATTGAAAATGAATATTCACAGGATTTAGAGGCAGTGATGGCTGACATTGAAAATGAGGAGCAGGCTACTGACAGTGCTAGGAAGGCCAAGAAGTTAGTGAATGAGAAGGGAAAGAAAATAAGAAAGGGTAAACAAGTCAGCACCAGCAAGAGGCAGAGGGAAATTGAAAGTAGTGAAACAGAGTCTGATAATTGCTTTGGCATTTTTTCTGATGATGGCCAATCTGATTCTGATAGTGCAGGTTTGGTTGTTCCATCAGACGTGCAGCAGCAAGAGTGGTCATGTGAAGAAGGGACCATGAACTATCACAGTGAAGAGCTTAGAAGCCCTGTTAGCTCCTGTGATGAAGGTGGCAGTTCAGGCACGAAGTTTGTTTTCCCCCAATTTAGAGATGATGCAGAGTTTGGCAATGTGTTTATAGAGGTTGGTATGGAATTTTCAGACCTGCAAACATTCAAGAGAGCTGTTAAGGATTACACCATCGAGCTAGGGAGGCAAATTAAATGGGTTAAGAATGACAGGGAGAGGGCCAGGGCAGTATGCAAAGGTAAGGGTTGCCCATGGAGGATTCTCTGTGCTTGGAGCAAGCCCCAGAAAAGCTTCCAGGTTAAAACTTTTGAAGACACCCACACCTGCAGCAGAGGTTTCAAGAATAAACAAGCAAATACCAAATGGGTCAGCCAAAAACTACAGGTTAGGCTCAGGTCTCAACCCTTAATGAGCTACCTTGAGGCATTTGATTATATGAAGCAAAACTTTGGAGTACATTTGGATGAAACCAAGATATACAGGTCTCTGAAAATGGCTAGGAAAGCAGTGGAAGGCTGTGAAGCAGAACAATATGCCAAATTATGGGACTACAACCATGAACTCATAAGAAGCAACCCTGGATCAACTGTCATGATGGATACCCTGCCAGTTGATGGATCTGCTCCTCAATTCAAGAGGATATACATCTGTCTTGATGCATGTAAGAGAGGACTGAAGGCTGGATGCAGACCTCTGATAGGCCTTGATGGTTGCTTCCTGAAGGGCTATTTTGGTGGGCAGTTGCTGTCAGCTGTTGCACAAGATGCAAACAACCAGATCTATGTGGTTGCTTATGCAATTGTGGATGTGGAAGACAAAGACAATTGGACTTGGTTCCTTCAACTCTTGCATGGTGACATTGGCAATTACAAAGAACACAACTGGAATTTCATTTCAGACATGCAAAAGGTAAGTGAAGGACTAAATTGACTACTCCCGAATAGTTTAAGGACTAATTTGACAGGTTTTTATTTTTTACCCTCTAATATGATTTCATGCAATTTTGCTTACAGGGACTAATTCCAGCAATGCAATTGGTGATGCCTGGGGTTCCTCACAGGTTTTGTGTCATGCATTTATGGAGAAACTTTGCTAAACAGTGGAAGGACAAGGAACTGAAGGGTCTTGTATGGGAATGTTCAAGGGCCACAACCATCCAAGAATTCAATCACAAGATGGAAACAATGAAGAGGAAGAGTGAGAATGCTTGGAAATACCTTGACAAATGGCCAAAACAAGCATGGACCAAGTCCTACTTCAGTGAGACAGCAAAGTGTGATAATATATGCAATAATGCATGTGAGGTATTCAATGCCAAGATCCTCAAATATAGAGGCAAGCCTATTATCACACTTCTGGAGGAGGTGAGATGCTACATTATGAGGACACTAGCAAATAACAAAATGAAGCTCAGATCACAGGTTGGACCTCTCACTCCAGTTCAACGAAATAAGCTAGAGAAAGAAAAGGGATTGAGCAACAGGTGGACCCCTGTATGGTGTGGTGATGCCAACAGTCAGAGGTATGAGGTTCAGAGTTGGGAGACCAAGGTTGATGTTGACTTGGAAGCTCGAACATGCACTTGTAGAGTATGGCAACTAACTGGCATGCCTTGCAAGCATGCTATTGCTGCAATTGCTCACAGGAATCTGAGACCAGAAGACTTTTGCCATGATTGGCTGACTTTGGGTGCTTATAACAGAACTTACGAATTCTTTGTTCATCCAACACTGAGCCAAGAATTCTGGGAACCTACTCCATATTTGAATCCGGTTCCACCTCCATTCAAGAGAAAATGTGGCAGGCCAAAGAAGAATAGGAGGAAAGATAGTACAGAAGGCACAACAAGTGGCTCAAAGATGAAGAGAATGTATGCTGAAATACAGTGTTCTAGGTGTGGAGTTGTAGGCCATAACAAAAGATGTTGCATGAACCAGGGTGTTCCACAGAGGCCTAGACACTGGGTAAACCCAGAAGGTGAAGAAGAAACAGAGGCAAATGTTGGGCAACAAGCTGAGATTGATCTGTCACAAAATGCACCTGCCACAGAGATAATGACTCAACCTACACTAGAGCTGCCTACTCAGGTACTCAACCTACACTTGATCATAAAGTCACTGAAGATTGCTGTTGAATTGTTGCTTTAGTTAGCATATATTAATAATTGACATTGCAGGTACCTGACACTGCACCCATCCAACATCTAGGTGAACAAGTGCAGCCTACTGCACCTTTTCAGCCAATGGAACCACCACAGACTTCTGGATTTAGGCCTCCTCCCAGAAGAGGCAGAGGCAGAGTCTCCTCTTTCAGGCCCCCACGCCATGTTAATGAGCCTTCCACTCAAGCAAATCAAACTACTACAGCAGGACCCCCTCCATTTGTTGAAATATCACATGATTTCAACGGAGCAAGCATGACATTTATCCCTACGCCTGCGCTGCAGCCAATTGATGAGCCAACTGATGACCAGGAGAAGTGAAGATTTTACAAGACAATGCCAATATCACTGCTTTTTTGATATCCCTATCCTTAGTATGATGGGATTGTAACTTTTTGGGGAACCATGTTACACATGTGTTAGTTTTTTGTTTTAAATTGGGTATTGTGAAAGTATATTGTTAAAGGTTTTTTGTTGGCATACTTGGATTGTGAATGTATATTGATCATGAAGCTTTTTGATGGCATACTTGGATTGTGAATGTATATTGATCATGAAGCTTTTTGATGGCATACTTGGATTGTGAAAGTATATTGATCATGACGCTTTTTGATGGCATACTTGGATTGTGAAAGTATATTGTTAAAGGTTTTTTGATGGCATACTTGGATTGTGAAAGTATACTGTTTTTGATGCTTTTTGATGGCATACTTGGATTGTGAATGTATACTGTTAAATGTTTTAGAACAATTTAGCACAAATACTAACATGTTTAAAATTACTGCCTTTTAATGTTCATCATAACTACAAAAAATGCATTTCATTAATCACATCACCTGCCTATGTCCCCTACTACAATGAAACCCCATAACCCAGGCCCTAAATCAAGACACATAAACAACAAAAACCATGGCACAAAACACAAACAGCACCACCAAAGCTAGTCCTATGACCATTGCTCTCAATAACCTCAGATCTTGTGTGACACTTTCAATCTTCAGCAACATTAATCGATTCACTACCCTAAGTTCTTCAATCACAGCTTCACTCTTCAACACAGCCTCCTTCAAAATCCTCAGATCATCGATCACACCTTCTATCTTCTTACCCACATCATCCTTTGAATCCATTAAATTGGTATCTTCTGTGATTCCCTCATCTTCATTTCCAACCCAGAGGAAATAATTGCAATTCTTGGGATGGTTCTGCAAACAAATCAAAATGCCTCAGACATTGAACACCATCAACTATAACAGGGGAAGAGGAGTAACTCACCTTGGGTAAATGACATCCATACCAAGGTCTGTCTGGGTTCCATTCTGTTCTGGAAATCCTCACTTTAGCCTTCACACCACAGTGGCAAGCAACTCCTCCACCATTTACAGAAGATGATTCTCCATCGCGAGCTCTCGTCCATACCCTCCCTTCAACTCGAGATTTCGAGCCTGCTGTCATGGCTTACAAGAAATACGAAGGGGATTCACCACGATTCGAAGGAGGATTTGGGTTATTGAAGAGATTCAGAGAGGGATTTTGAAGATCCAAGAACCTAGGGTTTCTAATTTGGGGATTTTGGGTGTTCTGATTTGGGTCATTGTTGTATATGGAGCCAAGGACTAATTTGACGGATTCGAAAACTTCAGAATCTAACCGTTGCTGCTGACATGGCTTGCCACTGTGGCCATTAACTGTGCATGTGTCTTATTCCGTCCAGGGATGTAACGGAAATATCTTTCAGGGACTTCAGTGACTGACGGAAAATCTATCAGGGACTGACTTGAAGGGAAACAATAGTATAAGGACCAAATTGCCATAAGTGATATCTTTCAGGGACCAAAATGATGCTTTACTCCATAATATTCCTGCCAATGCAATAATTTTTAAAGTTAGTCCTCCTTATTGCGATGAACAAAATCTAATTTGCAAACAAATGAAGTATAAACTAATAAAATGGGATGTAGATTTCAATAAAGTAGAAAATGCATGTCATAGTTTCTGTAGTATTCATGTCAGCTAAGAAAGTTTTAGAATAACTTTAATGTAGCGATTCATAAAATGTATTATATTAGATATATGTCACATTAGGATGCAGCTGCACGTATATAGAAGCATGTGTGTACTGAAGTAACTTGATTTTTCATTGATTCAGATAAAAAAGACAACATGGACAAATCATTAGAACTAGTGAATAAGAATATTGTTAAAAATCATCAGAATTAAAATGATATTTTTAATTTTTTATTAGTGATCTTTTCTGTGATTAATAATTATATAACTTCTCATACGTATAATTAAAATATTAAAATCAATTAAAATGTTAGTTATTGATCATAATTTGAATAAAAATTCAAAACTACTAAATGAAATTAAGTCATATTTTGATTAAAATTACTTAAAGCATTAATTAGAAGAAAAAAACAAAATCATTAAATTAAATCAAGTAATGTTTTGATTAAATTCGTTACAACATTAATTATTAATCATAATTTTAAGAAAAAAATAAAAATTATTAAATACAATTAAGTAATGATTTTTATATAAAAATATATTTAGCATTGAAATCAGTTAGTTCCATAAAGACATATTGATATTTAAGAAAATTAATTAATTTTTTTAGTTATACTATATATTATTTTGTGTTGATGCCTTTGAAATTAAACCCTCATTTTCATACATACATATATAAATTTCAAAGGATTGTTCTAGTGTTTGTTGTTTGATTTCTCCTGGTCTGAAATTATGGGGTTTGGTTCTTTGGGTATTTTTGTTGTATGGTGTCGTTTTGTTGTTTCGCTTTTGGGTTTTTTTTTTTCTTTTTTAGGTAGGCTTATTTGGTTTATTTTGGGGTCTTTGGTCATTTCTACATTTTTTTATAAATCTCTTTGTAGATTTTGCTTCATCATTTTTATTAATAAATTTATTTTTACTGTCAAATATATATATAAATTTAAGTCACTTTGGGAGGTTTTGTTCTCAAATAATATCTATTATAATAAAATTATATTTTTCTTCCAATACATAAGTATAGTTATTCAATATTTACTTCGGCTGAGATGATAAATCTAGATCATCTATTAAAATACTTATTTTCTATTAATTATGAAATTTCTCCATTTTTTGGACCACTTTCAAACCAATGCACCTTTTAGGATACTGGCAAAAATAGATCCATGTGTTAGGGCATTATCACATTGTAAAGTGATAGTGTATGAGGTCATTTTAACGCCTTCATTACTTAATTGTTGAATTTGTGCGTTACAATGAACGTGAAAAGAAGAAAATACAAAATAAATCATTTTTTACAATCTTGAAAATTAGGTTATAACATTTGGCCCTTTCCACGAGCGTTGCCAGTCCTTTCCAATGGGCGTATTGGTGGATTGGTGTAACCACCCAATTCATACTATAAAAAGTGTTTTGGGTGCTCATGGATTAAAATTAGAAGTGTAGTTGGATTGGGGAAATTTTATTTATTCTTTATCAAAACCTCCTTCACCAAAATAACACAAACATTTGAGATTAAACAACACAATAAGAATTATATTAAACACGAGTTCCAACACTGAAAATCTAAAAGTGAAACAACAAACATAAAAGATAAACACCACCACCACCCCCTTAGTACATTCCAAAATTGAAACCATACATTGATCACAGCTTTAAATCCAAGTTGATGGAGAGTTCGGGAGATTTCGGCTTGGGGGCCAAGCCTGAGATGTGACACTCTAATTTATTTCTCTGAAAAATAAAATAAATTAATCAGTTAATCTAAAAACTGAACTCAATAAGACTTTCAGTTCTAATTTACACCTTGAGTAAAATTAAACTTTTACATTATGTGTCAAATATATAACCCTAGTCAGATCCTAATTTCCTAGAAATCACTGACTAATTCTATTACTGAGGTTCATCGAAGGCTACCATGGCTTAGTAGCTTCGACACATGAAAATGTCCACTCGATCTAATCCACCCCAATCCATAACTTGAAAATGTCTGCAACACAGGGAGATGAGACACCAGAAAATATCATAACATATGGCAAACGTACAAGCATCACATATAATCTTACATATACAAATTGTGCATGTAATGCATATGCCAACCTTTAGGCCTTAATATTTCAGGTCTTACAAGCTGAAATGTTTGTCCACTTCCGATTCAATCATAATGATAGGGCCCAGTTTTCGCATACTTCGGGAAGTCTCGGGCACCGTAATTGGATCAAACACTAGTTACCCCCTACTCTGATAATAGTATTGGGGGACCGCGATCAAGACATAAGACGATAATCCACCCCTCATATTTCTCAGCTAACCACCAATGGATATATAAGTTGTGCACAACTATCCGAATTGGGAAAATTGTACTTTCCTAGTCCTTATTTCTACCCTGCAAGACAAGTGTATATGATGACAATATACATACAATCAACTCCCCCTTATTTCCAACAAAATTTCATATTATTCTCCCTGATATATATTGATCAGGTTCAGATAATTTACTAGGTATTCAGAGCACCATCACTGGAGAAAAACAACAATTTGTAATTAATTATTTTCTCTAAAAATCTTAAATATTCGCAATCAAATAAAATGGGGTTCAGGCTCTACTCTTTCAAAAGAATTTAAATAAATCCCAAGTGGGATCAAGTTGTGTTTTTCAGGATATAAACCCTAGGATAATAAGGTCATTTTCGTAAATAAGAACGGTTAATTAATTACAAGGGTTTCATAAATTCATCAAAGTGTCTCCTCGGCTCAGAATATCGTATATTCATATTTTCAAAATCAGACAACGTCCCTTCCCGAGATGTGCTCATTCTCCGTGATTAGTGTAGAACACAACATGTATTCACATCATCAATTTATCAATCTCATAATCAGAGTATTCAGTCAATAGTATTCCATAATAACACACATCCATAACATATACAACCATATTATTCAATCCATACATTTTCATGTTAATTCTTTAAGAACTTTAGTAGAAACACACACACACTGGACACTTATGGTTGGTCCATGGTATCTCTCCCCTTACCTCAATTTCCAGTGCATATCATCAGGTCAGAAAGTCTTTCTAGTATCTTTTCTAACATCACACTTTGCGTCAGCTTCGATTATATCTTGTGTTATCCCAGCTTATTTAATGAGCGTCTTAATTCATAATTTAAGAGTTGAATTAATAGTGGAAATATCATGAGGTAAGTTTTAGTCTAGGAAATACATTTTAATTGCATCAATTTTTATAATTAAATTGGTTATGTGACTTTAAAGTCATTTTATATTAAATATTCAAAATATAATTAGAATTTCACAAAACAGATCTCACTGTTGGGTCTAGAATGGTCTAAAACCTTAGGAACGAATCCTTTTGAGCGGGAGATGGGTCAAATTTGAAACCTTAAAACCTCCAAACGGTTCTGATGATGTGGCGCCACCTGATTGGGCCACGTGGCAGATTCTAATTGGTCCAACAAGGATGGAAGATGGAAGTGTTGTTGGGCGCGTGCAGCGCATGGAGTGAGTGACCACCACTCATCTTCTTCCTCTCGCCGCACGTGTGGTGCGTGAACGCGAGTGGAACGACTCGCCGTCGCCGTGGGGGCGCGTGGAGGCTCTTTAGACTTCCATTTTCGTTTTTTAGCACATTTTTGGAATCTTCAAAGCCTCAAGATGTTTTTAATGCCTTCATAACTTGATTTTAAGGTCTTTTGAAAAATGACATATTTGTTTGAGAGAGGTTGTGGTGTGGATGTTTAGTGAGAAAGAATGGAAGGAATTGATTCCTGTTAGTTTGGTGAAATGAAGCTGATGGCAGAAGAGGCTCAGCTAAAGGAGAAAAGATGGAAGTGTGTTTTCACAATGAAATGAATTAAAATAAAGACAATGAGGGAGGGTTGTGTTTGTTAAGTGGAAGTGTTGTGGTTCCTGAGAGAAGAGTGATGAACATATATAGATGAAGAGGAGCAGCAGAGATAAGAGTATGTGCAAGTAAAACAAAAGTGAGACAAAATGGAGGAAATTGTGGTGCAAGTTGAGCCCACTTTCATAAATAAGGAAGAAAAAGAACATGGAAACAGAAGCAAGAAAGGTCCTGGCAAGGATAGGCAAAAGAAGAAGAAAAAGTCCATATGAGGAATAGGAAGTAAACGGGTAGCAATGAAGGGCGGCGTAGTTAGTTTTCGGTAGGAATTATAAGGTATGTGTGTGTATTATGGGTACACATACAATACATAAAATATCATCTTTTATCTTCCTAAAATTCTCATAAATTAAATTTGAAATCATAATATTATTTTGAATAATATTCTTGAGTTTGTATTGTTCAATTCTCACTAATTTGAGAATATAAATTTAATTTGATTTAATTTCCATACTCATACAATTAAGTAAGGATTACTTCACTTCAGGTTTATTTAAGCTAAAACTATGATAACCTATATAAATTATTTGTAATATTAACAAATTTATTTTCTCATGTAATTTATTTTTATAAATACTTTTAAGGTTCTATAATTTTCTGAACTGTCAATATCTTTTGTCTAAATAATATTTACACGTCTTTCTAATTTATTAAAATAATTTTTTAATACTATATTTATTATATAGTATTATTTTCTATTAATAAAAATACTGGATGTTACATGAGAGGTTCAGGTTTAGTCGTGACAACAAGTCCTTTGTCATCCCTGAGGGGTCATCAATGTAATCAGAACATGGCTACATCCTCTAAGGCCTTGGGTAGGGAATGAAACGTTGTAAACCTCCACCACAAAAGGGTTTACAGCGTAGTTGTGATGGCGGTGAAGCCGACACATGTAGTTGTGTCTCTGGTTAGGGAACTACCCATAAGGATTCTGATGATTTTCGTTATCAACATGTCTGAACGCAACTAGCCGTTCAATCACCCGGAAGGGGGTGTTCGTCGAGGAGGGCGCGGTGCTTCCGGTGGCAGCGGGATGGGCGGTCGCCGTGGTTCTTCTGGTGGTCGTTCGGGAGGGATCCCTGCGAAAACACTCTAATGCTAAAGTCAGTGATCGTCTCGGGAGCTATTAATCTCAAGTGTGAGAATATGCGTACCTTGTGAAATGATGAGGTTGGCTTTTATAGAGGGAGCATGTTGCCATTGGGTCTGTTACCCTAGATTGGTGCCAGAGTAGTTTGAACGATAGGCGACAAGCTAGGTGAGGTGTCAGGCAACACAACTGTCCTCCAGTAGGCCTTCAGCTGTCCTGAGGGATGTCCACCTACTGGTTGGTCGGGCGGGGAGTAAGCGAGCGTCCGCATAGGCTCCGAACGGGTAGAACTGGAAGACTCGGGGAGATAAGCGATCGGCATCCGCGTGGGGCGCTGTCGGATGATCGGCCATGGTGTTGGTCGGAGATTATATAGGAACAATGTCCCTTAGTGTTTTTGCAGCGCATCCAGAGCTTGGTAGGTTCGGCCGCAATGGGAGATGCGACCGAGTGGTGGAGTGAGTAAAAAAATATGGTATGTAATTATGTAATATAGAATCAATACAATATAAGTTCCATAAACAACAATTAAGATAAATTAAATTAGATAAACTACATTTATAAACTCTTTAGTTGTTAAAATTTGATTATATTACACTTACTCAGTATTATCGGCAATGACAAAATATTATGATATGGTACTATGAGTAATCAAAATCTTCAACTCATATCAAAGCTAATAAAACATAATATAATGAAATCAAAACTAATTTCGCAAAACATCCATATTTAAATTGGATCAAAGGTCCACTCTTTAAAAGTTGTCCACAAAATACAAATGAATCATTTGAAGAAGATTCTACAAAAACTAACTTGTCTTAAATGAAACTATAATAGGAAGTACATAGCTAAAAATTATTTAGTCAAAGTTCCCACATGAACCACAGTGGGGTTCTTTTTGTTAAATGCCAAACCAGATCCAGTCCCCTCCTCTAATTCATTAACTCTCATCCTACTTAAATTTGGGTGCCAGTAATAGTCATAGAAAAACCTTCTATTTTAGTCACCCCTCAGTGCACGATGGGAAGAATTAGCTAGAAGCAATGCACTATTAACAATTGAAGCTGGAAAAATCAGCAGTTATTCAAATGAATAATTCATCAAGTCACGGTCATTAATGTAGGCAAAAAATTACCGATTTCAAAGACATAAATTGAAATAGTGGTATAAACCAAATTATAAAAGGTCAATTACCTTCTTATTTTGAGTAATATGAGTGCTAGTGAGTTGAAAATAATAATAAAGAAAAAAATCTATATCAAGTTCATCCAAATCATTGTCATATGCAATAATTTTTAAATTTAGCCCTCCTTATTGCAATGAATGAAATCTAATTTGCAAACAAATGAAGTATAAAGTAATAAAATGGGGTGCAGATTTCAATAAAGTAGAAAATGTCATAGTTTTTATAGTATTCATGTCAACTAAGAAAGTATGATAATAACTATAACACAATGCAGGGATTCAGAAAATGTATTATTTTAGATATATGTCATATTAGGATGCAGTTACACGTATATAGAAGCCTATGTGTGGTGAAGTTACTTGGTTTTTCATTGATGCAGATAAAGGTTAAGTGCATTTTTGGTCTTGGAGTTGGGGATTTTCTGGGATGATAGTTCTAGGTGGCATGGGATTGATTTCGATCTCGACTTGGAAGGAGAAAGACAGCAGGTTACGAACCCAAAAAAGGTTCTCGTCTTCTTCCTTCCTTCTCCTCTGAGTGTTCGACCCTCTCCTCCATTTCCCAACTATCTCCACTTCCGTGACCCACACATCTCCTTTCAGTTCTCACATTTGTAAGAACCCAGATTCTTCCCTTCCCACTTCTCCTTTCTTCACCACTTCTCACTATCTATTTACTGGAAAGAGAGAGAAAGAGGGGCATCATGTGTGAGATTTGGGGTTTCGGGGTTATCAAATATGAGTTTTGACATCAGATCTGAGTTCTTCTGGAATATAGGTTTTCCTAGTGAATCCGGGTTCTTCTCATTTTCATGTCAATCCATGGTGTGTTCTTCTATCTTTGATTTGGGGATTTCGATGAAGATGACGAAGGAGATAAATATGTTTTGACTTTTTTGGGTTTATTGTTGGAGAAGATGATGAAGAAGGAAATGAAATGTTTCTAGGTGTTTTAATTTCTGAGATTTTCTGGGTTTGTTCATCAGCTTGGTGGTGGTGGGCAAAGGAAGGAGGAGGAGGAGTGATGGTTAAGGGAGAGGGTGTGGTGGTTGTACTGTGGGGGACAAAAATGCGACCAACCAAATGTTTTCTCAATTTAAAATATTATTAAAAAATGTCATGTCAACAAAAATGTTAGTTTTTCAACGAAAATCAAACATAAAACTAAAGATGCACACGACGACGGTTAACATAGGAGACACATAATGCTTTTTTTTTTTGTTAAGTACTAAAATCGCATAATGAGTATAAGTGAGGACCAAAATTGTAGTTAAACCTCATATAAAAGATAGCATGGATACATATTTCTTTTTGAACTGAGCATGGATAAATATTAGAACTAGTGAATAGAATATTGTTAAAAATTATAAAAGTATATATAGTAAAAATGACTTGAACTTTGCATTAATGAAATTTTAATTTTTTACTAGTGCCCTTTTATGTTATTAATAATTATGTAAATTCTCATATTATATAATTAAATGTTAGATATTAAAATCAGTTAAAATTTTAATTATTAATCATAATTTGAAGAAAAACTTCAAAACTATTAAATGAAATTAAGTCATGTTTTGATTAAAATTAATTACAAAACTAATTTGAATAAAAAATCAAAATCATTAAATTAAGTAATATTTTGATTAACATTTAAAAAAACATTAATTATTAATTATAATTTTAAGAAAAATAAAAATTTATTAAATAAATTAAATAATGGTTTATATAGAAAAATGTATTTAGTATTAAATTAGTTAATTCCATAAAGACACAGTGATATTTGAGAAAATTAATTACTTTTTCTAATGATACCATATATTATTTTCTGTTGATGCCTTTGAAATTAAACCTCTCATTTTCATATTTTATATATATATATATATAGAGGATGTATCATATAAAAAAGATGTTTTTATATGAGAAAGTAAGAATAAATCATGACCGTTAGATCTAATTATAAATGGTCAAGATTAAAACATGAAATCATATGACTTTTTAAAAAGTCACATGACATTTTTAAGTAATCATGTGACTATTAAGTTGTTTTAATCTTGACCATTCATGATTAGATCTAACGATCGTGATTTATTCTCATTTTCTCATATAAAAACATTTTTCTCATATGATACATCCAATATATATATATATATATATATATATATATATAATTCCAAGGATTGTTCTGGTGTTGGGTGTTTGATTTCTCGTGGTTTGAATTTATGGGGTTTGATTCTTTGGGTGTTTTTGTTGTATGGTGTCGTTTTGTTGTTTCATTTTTGGGTTACTTTTCTTTTTTAGGCAGGCTAATTTGGTTTATTTTTGGATCTTTGGATTAACCTCTGAATTTTTTTGTCAATCTCTTTGTAGATCGCGCTTCATCATTTTTATTAATAATTTCTTTTATTGTCAAAATATATATACATGTGTGTGTGTGTGTATGGAGGTTTTGTTCTCAAATAATATCTATTATAATAATAATAATATATTTTGTTTCCAATATATAAGAATAATTATTTAATATTCACTTGCATTACCCGATTGAGATGATAAATCTAGATCATCCATCAAAATACTTATTTTTAAATAATCATGAAATTCTCCTTTGTTTGATCACTTTCAAACCAATGCACCTTTTAGGATACTGCCAAAAACAGATCCACGTTTTAGGGTGTATGAGGTCAGTTTAACGTCTTCATTACTTGATTGTTGAATTATGCGATACAATGAATGTGAAAAAGAAGAAAATTCAAAATAAATCAATTTTTACTATCCTGAAAATTAGGTTATAACGTTTGGCCCTTTCCCATGAGCATTGATAGTTTTTTTCCAATGGGCGTACTGGTGGATTGATGTTATCACCCAACTCAGACTAGAAAATTTGTTTTGGGTGCTCATGGATTAAAGTTAAAACTGTAGCTGGATTGGGGAAATTTTTCTTTGTTCTTTATCAAAACCTCCTTCACCGAAATAACACAAATACATGAGATTAAACAACACAATAAGCATTATATCAAACCAAACAATGATACAGCAACATCAGCACCACCACTGAAAATCTAAAAGCGAAATAAACAACATAAAAGACAAACACCACAAACACCACCCTAGTACATTCCCAAATTGAAATCCTGCATTGATCACAACTTTAAATCCAAGTTGATGGCAAGTTCGGGAGATTCCGGCATGGGGGCCAAGCCCGAGAGATTCGGGTTTAGCCGTGACAACAAATCCTGGGTCATCCCTGATGGGTCGTTAATGGAATCTAGACATAATTGCCTCCTCTGAGGTCTTGGGTAGGGAATGAAACGATGTAAACCTCCACCACTTCGCCTTGGTGGTGGTGGTGGTGGTGGTGGTGGTGGTGGTGGTGGTGAGGCCGACACATGCAGTTGTGTGTCTCTGGTTATGCAACTGCCCATCATGTTTCTGATGAATTTCCTGATCAACATGTTCCTATGGCGTTTATGCATAACATTGAAATTTGGGTGGGTTTGGCCGCAACGGGAGCATGCGACCGCGGAGGTGGAGCGAGTAGCAACATTGGCAACATCCCCAGTGTAGTTGGTTTCACGATCTAATATGTAAATGGTATTGCCATCCATTGTCAAGTAAAATATGGTGGAAGGGAAATGGTTTTGTAGAGGAAGATAGAGATTAGGGTCTGGCTCGTACTCTCAAAAGGGAAGAAAGAGAGTTTGTACGACTACTGTGTGTGCAGCTGAGTAGTGAAAAAGGACAAATTTATACTGAGAGGATTTGGACTCACTCTGGAACTGAAATTTAGGTTTTTTCTTATTATTTTGAAATGGAAAGTTGGCATATAATGTTTGGGTTCCGTGCCTAGTTATTTAGAGTCTATCTAAAACAAGGGATGAGATAATCAGAGATGTTTAAAATTTTCAAAATGATTATTTTAATGTTGAAAAGGAAAAGAAGTGGGTGTAATTTTTATTTTTAAATAAATATTATTTAATTTCATAAATTTTGAAAATAAAAGCTATTAAATGATAAATTAGTTTAAATATAATATAGTAATACCTTTTTATTATTATAAATATTATATAATTCTTGTAATTTAAAAATAAAAAAGGTTTTTCATTAATTCTCTTTCCTAAAAGAATCTTCTCCTAAGCAAAGAAGAGATGGACAAATACATGTTATTTTATTTTTAAATATATTGAATTATTAAATAATAAATTACTATAAGCATAATATAGTAACAAATTTATTATCATAAATATTATATAATTCTCCTAAATTTAAAACTAAAAATTATTCCTTCCTGTTCTCTAAACAAATCTTCTCCCAAACAAACAAAAGAGACACAGAAGTTGGTGTTTATTTGTACATCACACAAGAAAGAAAGTTTGTTTACTAGAATAATGTCCCTAATAAATTTATAGTGAGGGTAACGCTTTTACGAACTCCCTAGCCAAATAGGAATATACTAGAAATGATGTTCTATAAGCAGTGGTAGATGCCCTGATTTGATATTTTATTTTTCCCTACTAATTGGGATGTAATCAAACTTGTTTCATCTTAATAATACAGTCTCTTTGAGGTTAGGACAAAGAATGAAGTCATATATTCTCATAATGGTTGGCTTATGATAGTCTCAAATAGCATAGATCATGAATATCACCTTTTATTCTTCATAGTTATATTTCATTCATAAGTTAATCATTATAAGAAAAAAAATGACCTAGCTACAAATTTTTTTCCAAAATCATGCTACACCAAATTAAATAAATATTCCTCTTAGAGAAGAATTCTTTATAGAATCCATATGTAACTAAAAAACTCCATCTCTACTTTGTATAGTTATATATTTCATCTTTTTCAAATAGTGATACGTAATTATTAATCAACATATCTTGTTGAAGTTCAAGCAATGTCTCGCTTAAATTTTCTCTTAGACTTCTATTAATTAGTATCCCACCTGTATTAGTTGTATGATGTTGTTTGTTTGAACCTTTTCAATACCCATATATACCAATGGATCATATCTCTCCCCTTATTATCAATTAAATTTCTTTACATAGTGATAATAAATAGGATTGAATTGTGATTTATAGAATTCTATATATAGAAAAATTATTATTTCTATACAAGTTCCAGTCCCACCCTTGATCTTATGTAAATAAGGATGAAGCAACGTACCTCTTAGCTAGCATGTTGTTGAGAATATGAGCATTTGACTGAACATGTATCATTTGACGTTCTGGTCAGTTGCTCACCACCACACTATATAAAGTTTCATATATGTAAAGGGTAGATGAACAATGTATTCACTGATAAGCATAAAATTGGTTCTAGAGGGAGGATATGTCAGAATATTGTTTGAAGAGTTATGATTTATGCCCATTCGACTTTTTCTTCCATCTCATATCCACTCATTTTCTCATCATATTTTTCACTTATTTGCCTATCACATTGATCATATATCTAATTTATCTACTTCTCACCCTATCTCTCTCTAGGTGTAAGTGGAAAAGAAGTGTAAAAAAAAACATTTTCCTTGTTTAGATACAAAGGTATATTGTAACAAAGCCACTTAGATGTCCTTGTAAGGGGGTTGTCTTGGGTATACCACATGTTCGGGTGGTGTATTGGTATACCGCCTGTAACTTGTAAACATATGATTTGTAACTGATAAATGCTAATTTGCTACTAGTTCTCATATGTTTTGATAGCATTTATCATGATTTTAATTGTAAAAATACCCCTTGTTTATATAATTTTTGGATAAATAAAAGAGTAAAGTGATTCTAAGCTTTTAAATATGCTTCTTGTGCTTTTGATGTGGTTTTTACATGTTTCAGGACCCAAAATAGGCAAAGAATTGGAGAAAATATTAAGACACAGGCTTGGAGGAGCGCCCGGGGCGCTAAGCGCCGCTCCGGGGCGCTCGGCGCCCAGCGCATGAAGAAAGGAGCGCTCGGGCCGCTCAGCGCAGTACCTGGGCGCTCAGCGCCCAGCGCTGACTGCTAAGCTTCGCACTTAGCGGCTCAGCGCCCAGCGGATGGAGATAAGCGCTCAGCGCCTCTGCGAGGGCGCTAGGCGCCGCTGGGCCTGGCCCAGGGCGCTGGGCGCCCGCCAGCGCGGCTAAGCGCCCCTGCACCGCCCCAAATCCTATAAAATACGATTTTGTGCTTATTTTGGGTATTCTTTCAACCCTAGTCTCCTCTAAACACCCCTTGGACGTGAGAGAGCTCTAATTTGAGAAGGAAAAGAGGATTTTCATCAACAGATGCTTGGATTCTCATCGTCTCCTAAGTCCCTAATTGATTCTCCTTGTAAGCAAGCTAGTTTCCATCCTATGGATAACTAAGCTCTCTTTTAGTTGGATTTAGGCGTAGTATTTCATCTTGATAGGATTCTATTTGGTTCTTTGTTACTTTCTATTTTTAATTTCAATTAAAAAAATTTGTTCTTATTGCTTATGATTGCTTGATCATCTTTCATCTGATTTGGGATTAATTTTGTATGTGGAAGCTACTTGATACCCAAATCGCAAGTGTACGATTCAATATCGCGTAATAAAAAGATCGAACCCAAGGGATAGGTGTTCTTATTATTATAAAATTTAGTACTTGTGCAGAAAATTAAAAGATGAATATTGATGTTGGTTTAGAACAAGCAAGAACAATAACATAAAATGATAAGAGATAAAGATGATGAGAAATAAGCTCTTGGGTTGAATTACATAGTCTATAAAATATGTTAGCAAGTTCCTACTTAATTTCTGAATTTTAAATCCATGTTCATGATGCTATAGCCTAGTATATCTACAAGTTAATTCCTTACACATTGTAGAACTTTCTTTCTAATTACTAAATTCAATTCCTTGCAACTTAGTTAACTAGAGAAGAAGATGAAGAAGAGATTCAGGCCAACATAGAGTTACGTCCATCCTAATTCCTTAGTGATGTATACTTATAACCTTTTTAAATCCTAGGTCCCTTACTACTTACCAATTTCCATTCGTATAAGTAATAAGCAAAAGATCTTGTGTGCACCAAGAAGAATGAAGAACAAGGAAATAAAACATGAAAGGAAATATTATTCAGAAAGGTAGAAGCAAACTAAAACATAGATATAAACTATAACAACCCAAGAAACTTAAAAAGAATTAGCCAAGCATGGCTAAAAGAGTCATTGAATTACCCTGGATAGGAGCTCAAGTATGGCTTCCCACAATTCCTAGGAACAATGATCTTTAAGGAGGAAAGAAGAACACTTGTTGTATTCTGAATAGGTGTGTCTTACAAGTGAAGAAAAGTTCCCTATTTATAGCAAAAACCTGACCTCCAGCGCTTGAGCGCTGGCATTCCCAACGCTTGGGCGCTGGGAAGCATTAAAATCCAACGTGCAGAAATAGGCCCAGCGCTGGCTTCCAACGCTGCAGCGCTGGGTGCAACCTCTGACTCACATCCTAGTCAGAGGTCCAGCGCTTGGGCGTTGGGTCTTCCAAGGCTGCAGCGCTGGGACGAACACTGGCAGCTTTTTCTTGGATTCCTTTCTTCTTCAATGGTGGAATTGATTGGCTTAATTAGGCCACATTAAGCCTCTATTAAGTTCTGAAACCTCCCCTTTACCACCATTAATCTTCCAACCTTATTTTACATGTGCTCAAATCAAAGAGAGTTGCTTCACATTCTTCAATTTCACTTCAAATCCTCTCTTTGTTAGAACTTCAATTCTGGCCCTTTGACTCCTTCAAACTTCACTTTTCATCCTCCACTCTTTAACCTCTACACTTTGATCCTTTATTTCCTGAAACTTTACAAATCGATCCCTGGACAAAAATGATAACTATACCAGCTTTTCCTAAAAATATAAAATAACTATAAAAATTCCTAAAAATATAAAATAAAGTTAGAAAAACAAATAAAATCTAATCTATATGCAGAATGCAAAATAAATATAAAATCTATGTAAAAATACTAAAAATCCTATATGTGACTCAAAAATAATAAAATAAAAAGACTAAAAACAACCTAAAAACATCATATATTATCCTGTCATCACTACTCTATTAATCTGACATAAATTGTTTAATCTAGGAGAAGATAATTTGCTAGGAATAGCGTTAGATCATCTAGTTCCTTAACGCCTGCATATTTACAATTGTTTTGATTAATTGCCTGTGGAAGCGGTAATTTGGAAAGTAATTGAATCAACTTCTCATACTAGGAATAGGTGAGTTAGTTAAGAACTGGTGGGAATAAATTAAAGGTTTTAAGTGATTGTAATCAAGAATAAATAAATCCTGGATAGTGAAATATGAAACCATAATCCGACTGTTTTCCCAATCTGTTATTCTCTCAAATCGTTTCTTTCTTATTTTCATGCTCTCAAATACAAGTCTTTCTAAACAAACAACTCTTATTTCTTTTCTGCTTAACTTCTTAATTAAAGAAAGGCACTCTTACACATTTGCTCTCTGTGGATCGATAACACCCTTACTATACTGCAATTGAATCTTAAAAGAGGTTTGAGCGTTGGCCCGCAGCTCACTGACAGCCAGCGTATTGACCAGCTTATGCATCGCATGAGTGTTTCGGAAGCCACCCAGAGGCGCCAGGATATCCAACACTTGGCTTGCTACAGAGCGATGGATGATATTTACCGTTCGCTACATAGCGTTCACGGTATGCAGCCGGATTTTGTTGGAGTCCCCCCAGATCACTTCAGATTCCAGCATGGTTGGCCTTGGGACAGGCCAAATCCTGATGAGGGGGCGGGTGCACCTGGTACAGGGCCCTCAAGAGCAGAAGAGTAGGCTGGCTCAGATGAAGAAGACTGATTAGCTGCTGCTATGATTTCAGTTTTCTTCTCTTTCCTTTTTCTTTTATTTTATTTTTAGTAGTCATTGTACTTTTAATTTCTGTTGAACTAGTTTCCTTTCTGTCTTTTATTTGTTTTGTTAGTTATGTTTTGTTTTGTTAATCTGGAACCTAGATGAAATACTAATGTATAATCCTGTTGTTCTAAAAAATCTTGGGTTAAGTTAGCAGTCTTACATGTTGTTATATTTAAGTCCATAAACAATTATCTCTGGGTTCCTAGACTTTTTGTTTAAACCTTTTGAAATCAAGGACCCCACCCGAGTGAGGAGTGAGCCAAACACTAGCTGTGAGTGAGTGAATCATCATTATTTTACAAATTTGGTTTTGCTTGAGTCTCTTTGTTAATGATTGCATGGTTATGAAAGGAAATGATCTTAGGCATTCGTTTCATTAGTTCTACCCTCTCTGGCCAAATAGCTTATCTTGATTAGGAACATCCCTTGCAAGCCCTTTTGAGCCTGAAGTTAATTTCATTTCTTGGTTACAACCCTGAGCCCTATATTGCAAACAGTTCCCACCTCTACTTTCTCAACTTAGGAGAGCATGCAAAATTAATTGTGAGAGAAAGACAGTTGGGGGGAGATTGAAAGTGGTTGTAATAGCTTGTAAGCTTCTCAATTCAAAAGAATCAAAGAAAAAGAAAAAATGCAAGTGAGAAAAAGAAAGAAAAATCAAAAGAAAAGCATAAAAGAGTTAAAGAATTGAGAAGTAAAAAGGGTGAGCAAAAATCAAAAGTTGAGGAAAAGGGAGAATTAAAGAAGAAAATGGGTAAAGAAAGTAAATTGTTGAAAGCAAGAACAAAAGGGAAAGAGAGTAGTGATTAAGTTTATTTTGTGTGCTCTCTTAGTTTTGAAAGTTTTTGATCCTGAAAAACCTAGTTCTTGATAGCCTAGCCCCATTTCAACCTGTTGAAAGACCTTTGAGATCCTAGAATTTCCATGCAATTTGATTAATTTGTGAGACAGGTAGCAAAGCTGATTTTTGTGATTCAATTGATGGTTTTGAGCGTAAACACTTACCCCTAAACTCGCATGTTTGAGTTATTTATATCCTTAATTTTAAAGGGGGAAAGCTTTTTGCCTAGAATTTTTGTGATTCTTGTTTGGTGTTCCTTATTTATTATCAACTGTGAGGATTGCAATTTACCCTTTTGAAAATCTTGTGTCTTTTAGACACTTTTGTGCAGGATTATATATTTGCTGAAATCCCATCTTGAGCCCTGTTCCTTTGGGTTCTGTTAATTGCTTTTGAAAATCTTTACCTTTTGTTTGAGGACAAACAAGGTCCTAAGTTGGGGAGAGTTTGATAAATGCTAATTTGCTACTAGTTCTCATATGTTTTGATAGCATTTATCATGATTTTAATTGTAAAAATACCCCTTGTTTATATAATTTTGGGATAAATAAAAGAGTAAAGTGATTCTAAGCTTTTAAATATGCTTCTTGTGCTTTTGATGTGGTTTTTACATGTTTCAGGACCCAAAATAGGCAAAGAATTGGAGAAAATATTAAGTACGGGCTTGGAGGAGCGCCCGGGGCGCTAAGCGCCGCTCCGGGGCGCTCGGCGCCCAGCGCATGAAGAAAGGAGCGCTCGGGCCGCTCAGCGCAGTACCTGGGCGCTCAGCGCCCAGCGCGAGGATGATAGGAACGCGCTGACAGCTAAGCTTCGCACTTAGCGGCTCAGCGCCCAGCAGATGGAGATAAGCGCTCAGCGCCTCTGCGAGGGCGCTAGGCGCCGCTGGGCCTGGCCCAGGGCGCTGGGCACCCACCAGCGCGGCTAAGCGCCCCTGCACCGCCCCAAATCCTATAAAACACGATTTTGTGCTTATTTTGGATATTCTTTCAACCCTAGTCTCCTCCAAACACCCCTTGGACGTGAAAGAGCTCTAATTTGAGAAGGAAAAGAGGATTTTCATCAACGGATGCTTGGATTCTGCATCGTCTCCTAAGTCCCTAATTGATTCTCCTTGTAAGCAAGCTAGTTTCCATCCTATGGATAACTAAGCTCTCTTTTAGTTGGATTTAGGCGTAGTATTTCATCTTGATAGGATTCTATTTGGTTCTTTGTTACTTTCTATTTTTAATTTCAATTAAAAAAAATTGTTCTTATTGCTTATGATTGCTTGATCATCTTTCATCTGATTTGGGATTAATTTTGTATGTGGAAGCTACTCTATTAATCTGACATAAATTGTTTAATCTAGGAGAAGCTAATTTGCTAGGAATAGCGTTAGATCATCTAGTTCCTTAACGCCTGCATATTTACAATTGTTTTGATTAATTGCCTGTGGAAGCGGTAATTAGGAAAGTAATTGAATCAACTTCTCATACTAGGAATAGGTGAGTTAGTTAAGAACTGGCGGGAATAAATTAAAGATTTTAAGTGATTGTAATCAAGAATAAATAAATCCTGGATAGTGAAATATGAAACCATAATCCAACTGTTTTCCCAATCTGTTATTCTCTCAAATCGTTTCTTTCTTATTTTCATGCTCTCAAATACAAGTCTTTCCAAACAAACAACTCTTATTTCTTTTCTGCTTAACTTCTTAATTAAAGAAAGGCACTCTTACACATTTGCTCTCTGTGGATCGATAACACCCTTACTATACTGCAATTGAATCTTAAAAGAGGTTTGAGCGCAGCTTAAGTATTGGTTTTTATTAAAAGACGTAAAAACCCTTTTAACAGTAAACATGTGAAATAAGGGTAGTTAAGAACATGTTAATGTAAGAAAAAATGAATGTGATAGAGAGTGGGGGGGAGAGAGAGACAGAGACAGAGACAAAGAAATAAAGAGAAAGAGAGAGGATGAGGAGGGATGGAGGGAGACGGGAATCTAGGAGGAGGAGGAAAAACATTTGGCATAGCATAGAGGTACGAGGAGAGAACCTGGGGTCGACGGAAGAATGTAGAGCAGAACAAACATCATTCTACTTCACTCATTTCCAAATAACTTCTATGGAAAGGACATGTGGAAATTTTTCCAAAGATGGGGTAGGGTTTGGGAAGTTTCTGTACCACATAAGAGAGACAATGTGGGAAACATGTTCAACTTTGTTAGGTTTCTGGATGTGAAAAACCCCACGATTCTTGGGAGGCAGCTGTACCAGATCTTGATAAGAGATATGAAGTTATAAGTTAACATTCCAAAGCACTGAAAATCTCATAGGAATCCAAAGGCGAGAGATGGGAGAGCCGAGAAAGATGTAAGACAGGAAGAGACACATAATCATGTTCCTGTTTAAGCCAAGAAGGCAATATTTGAAAAGAAAACATATCCTTTCAGTTCTCACATTTGTAAGAACCCAGATTTTCCTTCCAAGTTCTGATAATCCAGATTCTTCCCTTCCCACTTCTCCTTTCTTCACCACTTCTCACTATCTATTTACTGGAAAGAGAGAGAAAGAGGGGGATCATGCGTGAGATTTAGGGTTTCGGGGTTAGCAAATATGAGTTTTGGCATCAGATCTGAGTTCTTCTGGAATATAAGTTTTCCCAGTGAATCCGAGTTTTTCTCATTTTCATGTCAATCCATGGTGTGTTCTTCTATCTTTGATTTGGGGATTTCGATGAAGATGACGAAGGAGATAAAGATGTTTTGACTTTTTGTGTTTATTTTCGGAGAAGATGATGAAGAAGGAAATGAAATGTTTCTAGGTTTTTTAATTTCTGAGATTTTCTGGGTTTGTTCATCAGCTTGGTGGTGGTGGGCAAAGGAAGGAGGAGGAGGAGGAGTGATGGTTAAGGGAGAGGGTGTGGTGGTTGTACTGGGGGACAAAAATGCGACCAATCAAATGTTTTCTCAATTTAAAATATTATTAAAAAATGTCATGTCAACAAAAATGTTACTTTTTCCATCAAAATCAAACAGAAAACTAAAGATTCTTTTTTTTTTTATTAAAGACTAAAATCGCACCATGAATATAAGTGAGGACCAAAATTGCAGTTAAATCTCAGATAAAAGATAGCATGGATAAATCATTTTTTTTTTTGAACTGAGCATGGATAAATCATTAGAACTAGTGAATAAGAATATTGTTAAAAATTATAAAAGTATATACAGTAAAAATGACTTGAACTTTGCATTAATGAAATTTTAATTTTTTACTAGTGCCCTTTTATGTTATTAATAATTATGTAAATTCTCATATTATATATAATTAAATGTTAGATATTAAAATCAGTTAAAATTTTAATTATTAATCATAATTTGAAGAAAAACTTCAAAACTATTAAATGAAATTAAGTCATGTTTTGATTAAAATTAATTACAAAACTAATTTGAATAAAAAAACCAAAATCATTAAATTAAGTAATATTTTGATTAACATTTAAACAAAACATTAATTATTAATTATAATTTTAAGAAAAATAAAAAATTATTAAATAAATTAAATAATGGTTTATATAGAAAAATGTATTTAGTATTGAAATTAGTTAATTCCATAAAGACACAGTGATATTTGAGAAAATTAATTACTTTTTCTAATGATACCATATATTATTTTCTGTTGATGCCTTTGAAATTAAACCTCTCATTTTTATATTATATATATATATATATAGAACGTATCATATAAGAAAGATGTTTTTATATGAGAAAGTAAGAATAAATCATGACCGTTAGATCTAATTATAAATTGTCAAGATTACAACATGAAGTCATATGACTTTTTAAAAAGTCACATGACATTTTTAAGTAATCATGTGACTATTAAGTTGTTTTAATCTTGACCATTCATGATTAGATCTAACGATCGTGATTTATTCTCATTTTCTTATATAACATTTTTCTCATATGATACATCCAATATATATATATACAATTCTAATGATTGTTCTGGTGTTGGGTGTTTGATTTCTTGTGGTTTGAATTTATGGGGTTTGATTCTTTGGGTGTTTTTGTTGTATGGTGTCGTTTTGTTGTTTCATTTTTGGGTTACTTTTCTTTTTTAGGCAGGCTAATTTGGTTTATTTTTGGATCTTTGGATTAGCCTCTGGATTTTTTTGTCAATCTCTTTGTAGATCGCGCTTCATCATTTTTATTAATAATTTCTTTTATTGTCAAAATATATATACATGTGTGTGTGTGTGTATGGAGGTTTTGTTCTCAAATAATATCTATTATAATAATAATAATATATTTTGTTTCCAATATATAAGAATAATTATTTAATATTCACTTGCATTACCCGATTGAGATGATAAATCTAGATCATCCATCAAAATACTTATTTTTAAATAATTATGAAATTCTCCTTTGTTTGACCACTTTCAAACCAATGCACCTTTTAGGATACTGCCAAAAACAGATCCACGTTTTAGGGTGTATGAGGTCAGTTTAATGTCTTCATTACTTGATTGTTGAATTATGCGATACAATGAATGTGAAAAAGAAGAAAATTCAAAATAAATCAATTTTTACTATCCTGAAAATTAGGTTATAACGTTTGGCCCTTTCCCATGAGCATTGATAGTTTTTTTCCAATGGGCGTACTGGTGGATTGATGTTATCACCCAACTCAGACTAGAAAATTTGTTTTGGGTGCTCATGGATTAAAGTTAAAACTGTAGCTGGATTGGGGAAATTTTTCTTTGTTCTTTATCAAAACCTCCTTCACCGAAATAACACAAATACATGAGATTAAACAACACAATAAGCATTATATCAAACCAAACAATGATACAGCAACATCAGCACCAACACTGAAAATCTAAAAGCGAAATAAACAACATAAAAGACAAACACCACCAACACCACCAACACCACCCTAGTACATTCCCAAATTGAAATCCTGGATTGATCACAACTTTAAATCCAAGTTGATGGCAAGTTCGGGAGATTCCGGCATGGGGGCCAAGCCCGAGAGATTCGGGTTTAGCCGTGACAACAAATCCTGGGTCATCCCTGATGGGTCGTTAATGGAATCTAGACATAACTGCCTCCTCTGAGGTCTTGGGTAGGGAATGAAACGATGTAAACCTCCACCACTTCGCCTTGGTGGTGGTGGTGGTGGTGGTGAGGCCGACACATGCAGCTGTGGGTCTCTGGTTATGCAACTGCCCATCAGGTTTCTGATGCATTTCCTGATCAACTTGTTCCTTTGCCGTTTTTGCAGAGCATCGAAATTTGGGTGGGTTTGGCCGCAACGGGAGCATGCGACCGCGGAGGTGGAGCGAGTAGCAACATTGGCGACATCCTCAGTGTTGTTGGTTTCACGATCTAATATGTAAATGACATTGCCATCCATTGTCAAGTAAAATGTGGTGGAAGGGAAATGGTTGTGTAGAGGAAGATAGAGATTAGGGTTTGGCTCGTACTCTCAGAAGGGAAGAAAGGGAGTTTGTACGGCTACTGTCGGTGCAGCTGAGTAGTGAAAAAGGACAAATTTATACTGAGAGGATTTGGACTCACTCCGGAACTGAAATTTAGGTTTCTTCTTATTATTTTGAAATGGAAAGTTGGCGTATGATGTTTGGGTTCCGTGCCTAGTTATTTAGAGTCTATTTAAAACAAGGGATGAGATAATTAGAGATGTTTTAAATTTTTAAAATGATTCTTGTAATTTTTATTTTTAAATAAATAGTATTTAATTTCATAAATTTTGAAAATAAAAGTTATTAAATGATAAATTAGTATAAATATAATATAGTAATACCTTTTTATTATTATAAATATTATATAATTCTTGTAATTTAAAAATAAAAAAGGTTCTTCATTAATTCTCTTTCCTAAAAGAATCTCCTCCCAAGCAAACAAGAGATGGAGAAATACATGTTATTTTATTTTTAAATATATTGAATTTAATATATTAAAAAACTATTAAATAATAAATTACTATAAGTATAATATAGTAACAAAATTATTATGGGTACACATACAATACATATAATATCATCTTTTATCTTCCTAAAATTCTCATAAATTAAATTTGAAATCATAATATTATTTTGAATAATATTCTTGAGTTTGTATTGTTCAATTCTCACTAATTTGAGAATATAAATTTAATTTGATTTAATTTCCATACTCATACAATTAAGTAAGGATTACTTCAATAAATTATTTGTAAAAACTATGATAATCCATATAAATTATTTGTAATATTAGAAAATTTATTTTCTCGTGTAATTTATTTTTATAAATACTTTTAAGGTTCTATAATTTTCTGAACTATCAATATCTTTTGTCTAAATAATATTTACACGTCTTTCTAATTTATTAAAATAATTTTTTAATACTATATTTATTATATAGTATTATTTTCTATTAATAAAAATACTGGATGTTACATGAGAGGTTCAGGTTTAGTCGTGACAACAAGTCCTTTGTCATCCCTGAGGGGTCATCAATGTAATCAGAACATGGCTACATCCTCTAAGGCCTTGGGTAGGGAATGAAACGTTGTAAACCTCCACCACAAAAGGGTTTACAGCGTAGTTGTGATGGCGGTGAAGCCGACACATGTAGTTGTGTCTCTGGTTAGGGAACTACCCATAAGGATTCTGATGATTTTCGTTATCAACATGTCTGAACGCAACTAGCCGTTCAATCACCCGGAAGGGGGTGTTCGTCGAGGAGGGCGCGGTGCTTCCGGTGGCAGCGGGATGGGCGGTCGCCGTGGTTCTTCTGGTGGTCGTTCGGGAGGGATCCCTGCGAAAACACTCTAATGCTAAAGTCAGTGATCGTCTCGGGAGCTATTAATCTCAAGTGTGAGAATATGCGTACCTTGTGAAATGATGAGGTTGGCTTTTATAGAGGGAGCATGTTGCCATTGGGTCTGTTACCCTAGATTGGTGCCAGAGTAGTTTGAACGATAGGCGACAAGCTAGGTGAGGTGTCAGGCAACACAACTGTCCTCCAGTAGGCCTTCAGCTGTCCTGAGGGATGTCCACCTACTGGTTGGTCGGGCGGGGAGTAAGCGAGCGTCCGCATAGGCTCCGAACGGGTAGAACTGGAAGACTCGGGGAGATAAGCGATCGGCATCCGCGTGGGGCGCTGTCGGATGATCGGCCATGGTGTTGGTCGGAGATTATATAGGAACAATGTCCCTTAGTGTTTTTGCAGCGCATCCAGAGCTTGGTAGGTTCGGCCGCAATGGGAGATGCGACCGAGTGGTGGAGTGAGTAAAAAAATATGGTATGTAATTATGTAATATAGAATCAATACAATATAAGTTCCATAAACAACAATTAAGATAAATTAAATTAGATAAACTACATTTATAAACTCTTTAGTTGTTAAAATTTGATTATATTACACTTACTCAGTATTATCGGCAATGACAAAATATTATGATATGGTACTATGAGTAATCAAAATCTTCAACTCATATCAAAGCTAATAAAACATAATATAATGAAATCAAAACTAATTTCGCAAAACATCCATATTTAAATTGGATCAAAGGTCCACTCTTTAAAAGTTGTCCACAAAATACAAATGAATCATTTGAAGAAGATTCTACAAAAACTAACTTGTCTTAAATGAAACTATAATAGGAAGTACATAGCTAAAAATTATTTAGTCAAAGTTCCCACATGAACCACAGTGGGGTTCTTTTTGTTAAATGCCAAACCAGATCCAGTCCCCTCCTCTAATTCATTAACTCTCATCCTACTTAAATTTGGGTGCCAGTAATAGTCATAGAAAAACCTTCTATTTTAGTCACCCCTCAGTGCACGATGGGAAGAATTAGCTAGAAGCAATGCACTATTAACAATTGAAGCTGGAAAAATCAGCAGTTATTCAAATGAATAATTCATCAAGTCACGGTCATTAATGTAGGCAAAAAATTACCGATTTCAAAGACATAAATTGAAATAGTGGTATAAACCAAATTATAAAAGGTCAATTACCTTCTTATTTTGAGTAATATGAGTGCTAGTGAGTTGAAAATCATAATAAAGAAAAAAATCTAGATCAAGTTCATCCAAATCATTGTCATATGCAATAATTTTTAAATTTAGCCCTCCTTATTGCAATAAATGAAATCTAATTTGCAAACAAATGAAGTATAAAGTAATAAAATGGGGTGCAGATTTCAATAAAGTAGAAATTGTCATAGTTTTTATAGTATTCATGTCAACTAAGAAAGTATGATAATAACTATAACATAATGCAGTGTTTCAGAAAATGTATTATTTTAGATATATGTCATATTAGGATGCAGTTACAAATATATAGAAGGCCATGTGTGGTGAAGTTACTTGGTTTTTCATTGATGCAGATAAAGGTTAAGTGCATTTTTGGTCTTGGAGTTGGGGATTTTCTGGGATGATATTTCTAGGTGGCATGGGATTGATTTCGATCTCGACTTGGAAGGAGAAAGAGAGCAGTTACTAACCCAAAGCAGTGGTTACGAACTCAAATATGAAAAACCCAAAAAAGGTTCTCGTCTTCTTCCTTCCTTCTTCTCTGAGTGTTCGAGCCTCTCCTCCATTGAATCACCACCAGTGAGTTACCCTTCCCCAACTATCTCCACTTCCGTGACCCACACATCTCCTTTCAGTTCTCACATTTGTAAGAACCCAGATTTTCCTTCCCAGTTCTGATAATCCAGATTCTTCCATTCCCACTTCTCCTTTCTTCACCACTTCTCACTATCTATTTACTGGAAAGAGAGAGAAAGAGGGGGATCATGCGTGAGATTTGGGGTTTCGGGGTTAGCAAATATGAGTTTTGGCATCGGATCTGAGTTCTTCTGGAATATAAGTTTTCCCAATGAATCCGAGTTCTTCTCATTTTCATGTTAATCCATGGTGTGTTCTTCTATCTTTGATTTGGGGATTTCGATGAAGATGACGAAGGAGATAAAGATGTTTTGACTTTTTGTGTTTATTGTCGGAGAAGATGATGAAGAAGGAAATGAAATGTTTCTAGGTTTTTTAATTTCTGAGATTTTCTGGGTTTGTTCATCAGCTTGGTGGTGGTGGGCAAAGGAAGGAGGAGGAGGAGGAGTGATGGTTAAGGGAGAGGGTGTGGTGGTTGTACTGGGGGACAAAAATGCGACCAATCAAATGTTTTCTCAATTTAAAATATTATTAAAAAATGTCATGTCAACAAAAATGTTACTTTTTCCGTGAAAATCAAACAGAAAACTAAAGATGCTTTTTTTTTTATTAAAGACTAAAATCGCACCATGAATATAAGTGAGGACCAAAATTGCAGTTAAATCTCAGATAAAAGATAGCATGGATAAATCATTTTTTTTTAACAGAGCATGGATAAATCATTAGAACTAGTGAATAAGAATATTGTTAAAAATTATAAAAGTATATACTGTAAAAATGACTTGAACTTTGCATTAATGAAATTTTAATTTTTTACTAGTGCCCTTTTATGTTATTAATAATTATGTAAATTCTCATATTATATAATTAAATGTTAGATATTAAAATCAGTTAAAATTTTAATTATTAATCATAATTTGAAGAAAAACTTCAAAACTATTAAATGAAATTAAGTCATGTTTTGATTAAAATTAATTACAAAACTAATTTGAATAAAAAACCAAAATCATTAAATTAAGTAATATTTTGATTAACATTTAAACAAAACATTAATTATTAATTATAATTTTAAGAAAAATTAAAAATTATTAAATAAATTAAATAATGGTTTATATAGAAAAATGTATTTAGTATTGAAATTAGTTAATTCCATAAAGACACAGTGATATTTGAGAAAATTAATTACTTTTTCTAATGATACCATATATTATTTTCTGTTGATGCCTTTGAAATTAAACCTCTCATTTTCATATTATATATATATATATATAGAGAATGTATCATATAAGAAAGTTGTTTTTATATGAGAAAGTAAGAATAAATCATGACCGTTAGATCTAATTATAAATTGTCAAGATTACAACATGAAGTCATATGACTTTTTAAAAAGTCACATGACATTTTTAAGTAATCATGTGACTATTAAGTTGTTTTAATCTTGACCATTCATGATTAGATCTAACGATCGTGATTTATTCTCATTTTCTTATATAAAAACATTTTTCTCATATGATACATCCAATATATATATATATATATATATATATATATATACATATATATATATATATACAATTCTAATGATTGTTCTGGTGTTGGGCGTTTGATTTCTTGTGGTTTGAATTTATGGGGTTTGATTCTTTGGGTGTTTTTGTTGTATGGTGTTGTTTTGTTGTTTCATTTTTGGGTTACTTTTCTTTTTTAGGCAGGCTAATTTGGTTTATTTTTGGATATTTGGATTAGCCTCTGGATTTTTTTGTCAATCTCTTTGTAGATCGCGCTTCATCATTTTTATTAATAATTTCTTTTATTGTCAAAATATATATACATGTGTGTGTGTGTATGGAGGTTTTGTTCTCAAATAATATCTATTATAATAATAATAATATATTTTGTTTCCAATATATGAGAATAATTATTTAATATTCACTTGCATTACCCGATTGAGATGATAAATCTAGATCATCCATCAAAATACTTATTTTTAAATAATTATGAAATTCTGCATTGTTTGACCACTTTCAAACCAATGCACCTTTTAGGATATTGCCAAAAACAGATCCACGTTTTAGGGTGTATGAGGTCAGTTTAACGTCTTCATTACTTGATTGTTGAATTATGCGATACAATGAATGTGAAAAAGAAGAAAATTCAAAATAAATCAATTTTTACTATCCTGAAAATTAGGTTATAACGTTTGGCCCTTTCCCATGAGCATTGATAGTTTTTTTCCAATGGGCGTACTGGTGGATTGATGTTATCACCCAACTCAGACTAGAAAATTTGTTTTGGGTGCTCATGGATTAAAGTTAAAACTGTAGCTGGATTGGGGAAATTTTTCTTTGTTCTTTATCAAAACCTCCTTCACCGAAATAACACAAATACATGAGATTAAACAACACAATAAGCATTATATCAAACCAAACAATGATACAGCAACATCAGCACCAACACTGAAAATCTAAAAGCGAAATAAACAACATAAAAGACAAACACCACCAACACCACCCTAGTACATTCCCAAATTGAAATCCTGGATTGATCACAACTTTAAATCCAAGTTGATGGCAAGTTCGGGAGATTCCGGCATGGGGGCCAAGCCCGAGAGATCCGGGTTTAGCCGTGACAACAAATCCTGGGTCATCCCTGATGGGTCGTTAATGGAATCTAGACATAACTGCCTCCTTTGAGGTCTTGGGTAGGGAATGAAACGATGTAAACCTCCACCACTTCGCCTTGGTGGTGGTGGTGGTGGTGGTGGTGAGGCCGACACATGCAGCTGTGGGTCTCTGGTTATGCAACTGCCCATCAGGTTTCTGATGCATTTCCTGATCAACTTGTTCCTTTGCCGTTTTTGCAGAGCATCGAAATTTGGGTGGGTTTGGCCGCAACGGGAGCATGCGACCGCGGAGGTGGAGCGAGTAGCAACATTGGCGACATCCTCAGTGTTGTTGGTTTCACGATCTAATATGTAAATGACATTGCCATCCATTGTCAAGTAAAATGTGGTGGAAGGGAAATGGTTGTGTAGAGGAAGATAGAGATTAGGGTTTGGCTCGTACTCTCAGAAGGGAAGAAAGGGAGTTTGTACGGCTACTGTCGGTGCAGCTGAGTAGTGAAAAAGGACAAATTTATACTGAGAGGATTTGGACTCACTCCGGAACTGAAATTTAGGTTTCTTCTTATTATTTTAAAATGGAAAGTTGGCGTATGATGTTTGGGTTCCGTGCCTAGTTATTTAGAGTCTATTTAAAACAAGGGATGAGATAATTAGAGATGTTTTAAATTTTTAAAATGATTCTTGTAATTTTTATTTTTAAATAAATAGTATTTAATTTCTGAGATTTTCTGGGTTTGTTCATCAGCTTGGTGGTGGTGGGCAAAGGAAGGAGGAGGAGGAGGAGTGATGGTTAAGGGAGAGGGTGTGGTGGTTGTACTGGGGGACAAAAATGCGACCAATCAAATGTTTTCTCAATTTAAAATATTATTAAAAAATGTCATGTCAACAAAAATGTTACTTTTTCCGTGAAAATCAAACAGAAAACTAAAGATGCTTTTTTTTTATTAAAGGCTAAAATCGCACCATGAATATAAGTGAGGACCAAAATTGCAGTTAAATCTCAGATAAAAGATAGCATGGATAAATCATTTTTTTTTTTGAACTGAGCATGGATAAATCATTAGAACTAGTGAATAAGAATATTGTTAAAAATTATAAAAGTATATACAGTAAAAATGACTTGAACTTTGCATTAATGAAATTTTTATTTTTTACTAGTGCCCTTTTATGTTATTAATAATTATGTAAATTCTCATATTATATAATTAAATGTTAGATATTAAAATCAGTTAAAATTTTAATTATTAATCATAATTTGAAGAAAAACTTCAAAACTATTAAATGAAATTAAGTCATGTTTTGATTAAAATTAATTACAAAACTAATTTGAATAAAAAACCAAAATCATTAAATTAAGTAATATTTTGATTAACATTTAAACAAAACATTAATTATTAATTATAATTTTAAGAAAAATTAAAAATTATTAAATAAATTAAATAATGGTTTATATAGAAAAATGTATTTAGTATTGAAATTAGTTAATTCCATAAAGACACAGTGATATTTGAGAAAATTAATTACTTTTTCTAATGATACCATATATTATTTTCTGTTGATGCCTTTGAAATTAAACCTCTCATTTTCATATTATATATATATAGAGAGAGAATGTATCATATAAGAAAGTTGTTTTTATATGAGAAAGTAAGAATAAATCATGACCGTTAGATTTAATTATAAATTGTCAAGATTACAACATGAAGTCATATGACTTTTTAAAACGTCACATGACATTTTTAAGTAATCATGTGACTATTAAGTTGTTTTAATCTTGACTATTCATGATTAGATCTAACGATCGTGATTTATTCTCATTTTCTTATATAAAAATATTTTTCTCATATAATACATCCAATATATAAATATATATATATATATATATATATATATATAAAGATATATATAATTCTAAGGATTGTTCTGGTGTTGGGTGTTTGATTTCTTGTGGTTTGAATTTATGGGGTTTGATTCTTTGGGTGTTTTTGTTGTATGGTGTCGTTTTGTTGTTTCATTTTTGGGTTACTTTTCTTTTTTAGGCAGGCTAATTTGGTTTATTTTTGGATCTTTGGATTAGCCTCTGAATTTTTTTGTCAATCTCTTTGTAGATCGCACTTCATCATTTTTATTAATAATTTCTTTTATTGTCAAAATATATATACATGTGTGTGTGTATGGAGGTTTTGTTCTCAAATAATATCTATTATAATAATAATAATATATTTTGTTTCGAATATATAAGAATAATTATTTAATATTCACTTGCATTACCCGATTGAGATGATAAATCTAGATCATCCATCAAAATACTTATTTTTAAATAATTATGAAATTCTCCATTGTTTGACCACTTTCAAACCAATGCACCTTTTAGGATACTGCCAAAAACATATCCGCGTTTTAGGGTGTATGAGGTCAGTTTAACGTCTTCATTACTTGATTGTTGAATTATGCGATACAATGAATGTGAAAAAGAAGAAAATTCAAAATAAATCAATTTTTACTATCCTGAAAATTTGGTTATAACGTTTGGCCCTTTCCCATGAGCATTGATAGTTTTTTCCAATGGGCGTACTGGTGGATTGATGTTATCACCCAACTCAAACTAGAAAATTTGTTTTGGGTGCTCATGGATTAAAGTTAAAACTGTAGCTGGATTGGGGAAATTTTTCTTTGTTCTTTATCAAAACCTCCTTCACCGAAATAACACAAATACATGAGATTAAACAACACAATAAGCATTATATCAAACCAAACAATGATACAGCAACATCAGCACCAACACTGAAAATCTAAAAGCGAAATAAACAACATAAAAGACAAACACCACCAACACCACCCTAGTACATTCCCAAATTGAAATCCTGGATTGATCACAACTTTAAATCCAAGTTGATGGCAAGTTCGGGAGATTCCGGCATGGGGGCCAAGCCCGAGAGATCCGGGTTTAGCCGTGACAACAAATCCTGGGTCATCCCTGATGGGTCGTTAATGGAATCTAGACATAACTGCCTCCTCTGAGGTCTTGGGTAGGGAATGAAACGATGTAAACCTCCACCACTTCGCCTTGGTGGTGGTGGTGGTGGTGGTGGTGAGGCCGACACATGCAGCTGTGGGTCTCTGGTTATGCAACTGCCCATCAGGTTTCTGATGCATTTCCTGATCAACTTGTTCCTTTGCCGTTTTTGCAAAGCATCGAAATTTGGGTGGGTTTGGCCGCAATGGGAGCATGCGACCGTGGAGGTGGAGCGAGTAGCAACATTGGCGACATCCTCAATGTTGTTGGTTTCACGATCTAATATGTAAATGGTATTGCCATCCATTGTCAAGTAAAATGTGGTGGAAGGGAAATGGTTTTGTAGAGGAAGATAGAGATTAGGGTCTGGCTCGTACTCTCAAAAGGGAAGAAAGAGAGTTTGTACGACTACTGTCTGTGCAGCTGAGTAGTGAAAAAGGACAAATTTATACTGAGAGGATTTGGACACACTCCGGAACTGAAATTTAGGTTTTTTCTTATTATTTTGAAATGGAAAGTTGGCATATGATGTTTGGGTTCCGTGCCTAGTTATTTAGAGTCTATCTAAAACAAGGGATGAGATAATCAGAGATGTTTTAAATTTTCAAAATGATTATTTTAATGTTGAGAAGGAAAAGAAGTGGGTGTAATTTTTATTTTTAAATAAATATTATTTAATTTCATAAATTTTGAAAATAAAAGCTATTAAATGATAAATTAGCATAAATATAATATAGTAATGCCTTTTTATTATTTTAAATATTATATAATTCTTGTAATTTAAAAATTAAAAAGGTTTTTTCATTAATTCTCTTTCCTAAAAGAATCTTCTCCCAAGCAAACAAGAGATGGAGAAATACATGTTATTTTATTTTTAAATATATTGAATTATTAAATAATAAATTACTATAAGTATAATATAGTAACAAATTTATTATCATAAATATTATATAATTCTCCTAAATTTAAAACTAAAAATTATTCCTTCCTGTTCTCTAAACAAATCTTCTCCCAAACAAACAAAAGAGACACAGAAGTTGGTGTTTATTTGTACATCACACAAGAAAGAAAGTTTGTTTACTAGAATAATGTCCCTAATAAATTTATAGTGAGGGTAACGCTTTTACGAACTCCCTAGCCAAATAGGAATATACTAGAAATGATGTTCTATAAGCAGTGGTAGATGCCTTGATTTGATATTTTATTTTTCCCTACTAATTGGGATGTAATCAAACTTGTTTCATCTTAATAATACAGACTCTTTGAGGTTAGGACAAAGAATGAAGTCATATATTCTCATAATGGTTGGCTTATGATAGTCTCAAATAGCATAGATCATGAATATCACCTTTTATTCTTCATAGTTATATTTCATTCATAAGTTAACCATTATAAGAAAAAAAATGACCTAGCTACAAATTTTTTTCCAAAATCATGCTACACCAAATTAAATAAATATTCCTCTTAGAGAAGAATTCTTTATAGAATCCATATGTAACTAAAAAACTCCATCTCTACTTTGTATAGTTATATATTTCATCTTTTTCAAATAGTGATACGTAATTATTAATCAACATATCTTGTTGAAGCTCAAGCAATGTCTCGCTTAAATTTTCTCTTAGACTTCTATTAATTAGTATCCCACATGTATTAGTTGTATAATGTTGTTTGTTTGAACCTTTTCAATACCCATATATAACAATGGATCATATCTCTCCCCTTATTATCAATTAAATTTCTTTACATAATGATAATAAATAGGATTGAATTGTGATTTATAGAATTCTATATATACAAAAATTATTATTTTTATACAAGTTCCAGTCCCACCCTTGATCTTATGTAAATAAGGATGAAGCAACGTACCTCTTAGCTAGCATGTTGTTGAGAATATGAGCATTTGACTGAACATGTATCATTTGACGTTCTGGTCAGTTGCTCACCACCACACTATATAAAGTTTCATATATGTAAAGGGTAGATGAACAATGTATTCACTGATAAGCATAAAATTGGTTCTAGAGGGAGGATATGTCAGAATATTGTTTGAAGAGTTATGGTTTATGCCCATTCGACTTTTTCTTCCATCTCATATCCACTCATGTTCTCATCATATTTTTCACTTATTTGCCTATCACATTGATCATATATCTAATTTATCTACTTGTCACCCTATCTCTCTCTAGGTGTAAGTGGAAAAGAAGTGTAAAAAAAACTTTTTCCTTGTTTAGATACAAAGGTATATTGTAACAAAGCCACTCAGATATCCTTGTAAGGGGGTTGTCTAGGGTATACCACTTGTTCGGGTGGTGTATTGGTATACCGCCTGTAACCATGTGAAATAAGGGTAGTTAATGTAAGGAAAAATGAATGTGATAGAGAGTGGTGGGGGGGGGGGGGGGGAGACAGAGACAGAGACAAAGAAATAAAGAGAAAGAGAGAGGAGGAGGAGGGATGGAGGGATGGAGGGAGACAGGAATCTAGGAGGAGGAGGAAAAACATTTGGCATAGCATAGAGGTACGAGGAGAGAACCTGGGGTCGACGGAAGAATGTAGAGCATAACAAACATCATTCTACTTCACTCATTTCCCAAATAACTTCTATGGAGAGGACATGTGAAATTTTTTCCAGAAATGGGGTAGGGTTTGGGAAGTTTCGGTACCACATAAGAGAGACAATGTGGGAAACATGTTCAACTTTGTTAGGTTTCTGAATGTGAAAAACCCCACGACTCTTGGGAGGCAACTGTACCAGATCTTGAAAAGAGATATGAAGTTATAAGTTAACATTCCAAAGCACTGAAAGGCTCATAGGAATCCAAAGGCGAGAGATGGGAGAGCCGAGAAAGATGTAAGACAGGAAGAGACACATAATCATGTTCCTGTTTAAGCCAAGAAGGCAATATTTGAAAAGAAAACATATGCACAGGCGGTGAGGGCTCCTCGAAAGACAATATTAAACATGAATCAAAGGGAAGGCATGAGTTTTCGAAGGTAGCAAAGGTGGATGTGGAAGAGTTGGTCGATGACTGGCTCTTGCAAAGTCTGGTTGGAAGGTTGCACAATCCTGAAATGGTGCACGGGTTGGAGGAATCCTTTATCTCTGAAGGATTCAAATCAATGATAGTGCGTTATATGGGAAATGATGTGTTGTTGTTATCTGGGAAGGATGGAGAAAATTTTGCGAAGACATTATGAGAGGTTGAGAGTTGGCTGGAGAAGATCTTCCACATCCTAAATCTGTGGGAACCTGAGGAGACCTCAGGTCACAGACGGGTGACCTCGGTTGGAGACTTCGTGGTTCTGGACGAGGCTACCGAATCATTTTCAACACTGGAATATGCTAGATTTAAGATTCAAACTTCATATCTGGAGTCTATAAACTTCTTTAGGAAAGCGTAGATTAACGAAACATGTTCGGCATAAGAATCACGAAGGAACTAGACAATCCAAAACCCAGGTGTTGTTGTATAATACAAGCAGAGGTGTGGCGGGGAATCCAAAGGAAGGGAGGCTCAGAGTGGAGACTCATGTGGGCCAAATAAGCAATGACCCATCAGTAGGAATCAGGGTTCCCACTTTTCTACCTTGTGCGTCTTGACCTAAAGAAGGGTGCCCTAGGAAGTAGTCAAATCCTACGGAGTCAATAAGGAGGTAATTCATATCAATATGGAGGCATAAAACCATTTCGACGCAGGATCGCAATAAATCTCAAGTTCAAGCTGCGACGAGGAGGCACGGAGGAAGAAGGTCAGATATCTTTTTGACTCCCTAAGCAACTCAATGTCTGATTCAGGTATTGAATTTTTCAATAAAATATTCTGGCAATGGAATTCTGAATGTGAGGCCGAGAAGATTTGGGAGCTTGGAAAGAGCCTGAGGGTTTCTTTCAATGGAAACGAGGAAGTAATTGAGCACCCAAGGCTAGTGGTGATGGAAAATAGAGACGTGGAAGGGGGAAGTTCAAAGAGTTACAAAGGATCAAGCCAGCAAGAAGATTTGGCGTGACAATGGAAAGAATTACAAAGGGAAATCGAAGTACAAAGGCAAGGGAAGAGATGCGAATTCTTCTAATCCATATGATGAAAGACAGGATCAGAGAATAACTAAACCAAGTCAAAAGAATAATTGGGATAAATCCAAGAAAGGAAAGGGAAAATTTGACAAGAGCCAAATTCAATGTTATGCCTGCAAGAAATTTGGCCATTTTGCAGCTGAATGCAAGAACAGAAAGGGCACATGGAAGAAGAATGGTGGTCATGCCTACACAGCTCAAGAAGAAGAAGACTTTGACCAGGATCAGGACCAGCTATTAACACTGATGGTTACCACTGATTCATGTAACAATTATGTTAATATTGGGTACTTAGATACTGGTTGTTCCTCTCATAGGACTAGTCATAGAGGGTGGTTTGTTGATCTTGATGAGTCAATTAAGAGTAAAGTCCTATTTGCTGACAATGGTATTGTGAGTTCTAAGGGTGTGGGTAGAATTCTGATTCAAAAGAGGGATGGAATGCAAGAATTCATTTCTGATGTGCTGTATGTGCCTCATATGAAACATAATCTGATAAGTCTTGATCAGCTAGCAGACAAGGGTTATACTATGAGCTTAAAAGATAGGTTGTTGAGGGTATATGATACAAAATAGAAATTGATATTGAAGGCTCCCATGTCTCAGAATAAAACCTTCAAGATTGATATGAAGGTGTCTGGACTTAAGTGTTTGTCAGCCAGTCTGCAAGATTTGAATTGGTTATGGCATTTGAGATATGGCCATTTAAATTTCGGAAGCTTGTCTAAGCTACATAGTGATGAAATGGTTCATGGCTTACCCTCCATCAAGGTTCCAAAGAACATGTGTCAAGGGTTCTTTATTAGCAAACAATCAAAAAATTCCTTCAAGGAAACTGCACCTATTTGTTCAAAGGGTCCATTGAATGTTGTCTATTCTGATGTATGCGGTCCCTCTGAAACCCCCTCCATTGGAGGCAATAGATACTTTGTATCTTTTATTGATGATCATACAAGGAAGTTGTGAACCTTCCTGCTTAACAGAAAATCAGAAGTTTTTTGTATTTTCAAGAGATTTAAGGCAATGGTTGAGAAAGAAAGTGGAAAAGTGATCAAGGTGCTTCGAACAGATGGTGGGGGTGAATATGTGTCAAGTAAAATGCAGAGGTTCTCTAAAGATAAAGGAATTTATCATGAGATAATTGCTCCTTACACTCCACAACACAATGGAGTAGCTGAAAGGAGGAATAGGACCATTACTAACATGGTCAAAAGTTTGCTAAAGGGAAAAATTCTTCCCAATTCATTGTGGGGAGAGGCTGTGTCTACAACAACCTATATTTTAAACAGGTGTCCCACAAGAATACTAGAGTTCATAACTCCAGAAGAAGCCTGGACAAGCAGAAAACCAAGTGTGAAGCATCTCAGGGTATTTGGTTATGTATGTTACAAGCATGTTCCTGATGTTAGAAGGAAGAAGCTAGATGCAAAGAGTGAGAAAATGATTTTGGTGGGCTATCATTTAACAGGAGCATACAGAATTTACAATCCAGGAACTAATAGTATTGTGGTGAGTAGAGATATTGCAGTTGATGAAGCTGCAAGCTCAAACTGGAAAGTAGGAGGCGCTGATATAGGAAATGCAACAAAAGGTACACTAATCAGTTTGATCTTGATCAGGATAACTCTGAAATCTTAACAGTGCAAAAGGATATGGTCCAACCTCATGATCAGGTACCTCAGAGAGCTTAGAGGATGGGGAAACCCTCCACTAGGCTCGCTGACTTTGTTACTTTTCCTGACAACCTCAAAAGGTGAACTTGTGCATCTTGCTTTTTATGTTGAATTCGAACCAGTTTCACTTTTTGAGGCCTTTAAGCAGTCCAATTGGGTAAATGAAATGAAGGAGGAGCTGAGGGAAATAGAGAAAAATAACACATGAGAATTGGTGACTTTTCCTAGAGGAAAGAAGCTCATAGTTATTAAATGGGTGTTCAAAACTAAAGTGAAGCCAGATGGTTCTGTTGCCAAGTATAAGGCAATATTGGTGGCAAAGGGTTTCCAGCAAAGAGAGGGGTTGGACTATACAGAGGTGTTTGCTTCAGTTGCTCGAATGGAGACTATAAGGCTTGTTGTAGCTGCTGCTAGCTTGAGAAACTGGAAGGTACATCAATTAGATGTAAAATTAGCTTTTCTCAATGGGCCACTAAAGGAGGAAATGTATGTTTTGCAACCTTCAAGATTTGAAGTTGAGGCTCAGAAGGATAAGGTGTACAAGCTACATAAAGCCCTATATGGGCTAAAACATGCACCAAGGGTTTGGAACCTGAGAATGGATCTTTTCCTAGCTCAGCAAGTCTTCATGAGGTGCAAGGCTGAGCCTGGTGTGTATGTGAAACACTCACATGCTAGTGGTATGTTAGTGGTTTGCCTTTATGTTGATGATGTTTTGGTAACAAGCAACAGTGACTCAGAAATTGCACAGTTTAAGAAGATAATGCATTCTGAATTCGAGATGTCAAATTTGGGTGAGTTATCCTATTTCTTGGGCATTGAATTCAAGGAAACCAGTAGAGGCATCTTCATGAGTCAGTGGAAGTATGTTGAGGATGTCTTAAAGAGGTTTAGTTTGGCTAATTTAATCCCTGCTCAACTCCAGTTGAATGTGGTATTAGTTTAAAGAAGGAAAGTGAGGACTCAGTTGATCCAACACTCTTTAAACAAATTGTTGGTTCTTTGAGATACCTCTGTAGCACTAGACCAAATATTTGTTGTGGGGTTGGTTTAGTCAGCAGATTCATGGAGAGTCCTAGAGTTTCACACTTGCAAGCTGTTAAGAGAATCTTGAGGTACATCAAGGGTACCTTGGACTGTGGCATTTTGTTTCTCAAAGGAGGTTCTGGTCATTCTGCCCTTAATGTACTGGGTTATACATATTCAAACTGGTGTGGGGATAAAGATGATAGGAAGTGTACCACAGGGTACATCTTCATGTGTGGTGAAGCACCTGTGTCTTGGTGCTCCTAAAAGCAATCTGTGGTGGCTCTATCTTCACGTGAGGCTGAATATGTAGCAGCCTCTTATGGAGCCTGCCAAGCTCTGTGGCTTGAAATGCTGATGACTGAAACAGGTTTGAAGGGTGAAACATCTACAATGAAGCTGATGGTGGACAAAAAATTAGCAATAGGTTTGGTCAAACATCCAGTGTCACACAGACGAAGCAAGCATATTGAAACCTGTTTTCACTTCTTGCGTGGGTAAAGGGAAGCTGGAGTTGCACTATTGCAGATCACAGATCAGAGGATCAATTAGCAAACTTGCTTACAAAACCATTGAGATTTGATTGGTTTGTAAAATTGAGGAACAAGTTGGGAATTGTTTCTGCTAGTATTCTGAGTTAAGGTGAGATGTTAGATATAAATAATTCAGATACTATTGTGGTTAGTTGAGATGTTAACTGTGGCTAGTTGAGTTCACTATTGTGGTGAGGTGTGTATTGTTGTATATAAGCACTTTTAAGTGCTAATTGTATTCAAAATGTGAATAATAAAATTTACGTTTCCCTCATATTTCCTATTCTCTCTCTTCTCAATACCAATCTCTCTCTCGTCTCTGTTGAGTCTCAATCTCAATCTCAACCAACAACCCTTAGCATAAGAGATTCTATCAAAACCACTCTTACAAAGAGTACAAGGAGATGGCATCTCAACCATACAGAAGGGTCATTAATCTCCTCCATGAAGAAAACACTTGTCGGTGACAACTCAACTACAAGCCCAATCAGCTAAATGGGCTAAAATAAGCCTCAGGTACTTTTTTATGTGTTCACATTGGAACAGAAAAAAAACTTGACAACAATAAAACACAGAAAAATTAAACATATCGGTTATTCTCTCTTTTTTTTTGTTACATCTGAAAAGAGAACATATCGGTTATTCATTAACGAGCTCTAATAAATTATTATTATTGCAAATAAACCAAATCAATAAATATTATCAAATTGGTCTAAGGAAAACTTCTTTTTTTTTGGTTTAGGTCGAAGGAAAGCGAATTTCAATTATTATTATTATTATTAGAACTAAAAAAGCATGCATCAAATGCAAACAGGATATGGATTTGTAGGAAGAAATTAACTCACCGTCTAAAATGTTATGGCCTCCCTCTAAATGACAACATATGGATTTGTTGAGTGAAATTAATTGGATACTGAAGCTGGAACCCACCTTTGCCGACAAATGGAATCTCTCAATGCGGAAACCACTATAAATTATAGCGTTTTTGGTCCAACCAAATGCAAACAGGATCTTTGTGTCAGTTCATTTTCTGCACATAATTACTCTTTTGTAAAAAAAAAAATCTAGTATGAATTTATTTAAAAACATGTTATTGCTATGGAACAAGGCAACAAGCTAAGCCTATTCGGGGAGAGGGGAGTCGGTAGGTAGGCGGTCGGATCGTCCTGTGCGGTAGTCTTCCGTGATCGCTCCTGAGCTCGAGAGAGGTCCCTGCAAAGACACTACGATACCAATGTAAGAGGTTAGGGTCAAAGGGTTAATTCGAGTAAGTTCGGGTTAGAAGAATGTGTGTACCTTGTGATTCGTGGGGATCCTCCTTATATAGAGGTCTGGAGGTGACACGATCCTCGAGGACAAGTGATGATGACCTTGTCAGATGATTGCCTCAAACTGTTGGATCTCCTGCCACGTGGATCGGACGATCGTTATCCATCCTTGGTCGGCGCGCGCCTACGGAAATGACCCTGTGATAAGAATGTTGACTTGACGTTCATAGGTGGTCTCTCCATGATGTCATTTTCCCCGCTCGGTCCATCGCTGTAAGACTGGGGAGGTGAGAGTCTCTATCGGTTGGATAGAGAAATGCCAAGAAGGTCATAGGGGTTCGAGAGAGTTACTCCCGGAACAGTAGCCCCCAGTCCGGGCTCTCGGTTACGAGTGCCCAAGGTTAAGTTGAGTGGCTGGTCGGAGGTTCTCAAGATATCATACTTTATGTGCTAATTAAGAAAACATGTAATAAGCTAATTAATATGTTGCTTTTGTTACTTTTTATACAAATCTTCCAAATATGCCCCTATTTAAAAAAAATCTGGAAATTGTTAATGTAAGTATTGGATATACCAAAAGTTGGTTGAGAATATGAAAGAAGTAATTAGTAGAGGTGGTAATTAAAGTTTTGGAATTTAAAATATAATAAATGCAGGGGGTAAAAAAGGAAAAACTTATTTTTTTTTCCTGAAATCTAGAAGGGGTCTTATAATTTGGGACACCGAAAATTAAAGGGAATGAAACAAAGGATAGAACATCAAGAGCTGCTTTATAATTTTTGCAATTTATCTTTCTGCTGATTTACAACTGTCTTTATTTTCTTTACAGCTTTTCAGCCATTTACATTGTAAGGAGTAGACTTTAGTTAATAGTCAAAGTCTTATTTCAAATATCATTCAATTGCGAGGCACTAAGAGCTTTTTGGAACATTTTAGGAATCTATGTTGAGGAATAGATTCTCTTTCTTGAGCAATCGTTTGATTAAAGAATCATAATTGGTTTTCCAACCGACCACACGACTTCCAAATCGACCGAATTTATTTCTTAATCGATCAAATCTATTTATGAACTAACAATATGTAAATTACTTTATTTATATCTAACAAAAACAACAAACTAAAATACCATACAAAACACATATCATCACACTACTATAAGTAGAAACAGACGAAGTGGCATTAAATACAAATACCATATTCCTAAATAAAAACCTATCCATTATATATACGTACGTATACTCATGGGATCGAAATCTTAATAACATGCAATAAAATAGGGATTTTAGAATTTTATTCTCAAGCTAGTTATGAGACTAACCTTTCGAGAATTTAAGATTATGTTAAATGAATAAACCTTTTCTTAATAATATTTCTTCATACATATTATGCAAAGATCGAATCTTATTTAAGAAGTCTAACTATTTACTATAATAAATTGGTAAAAAAATCATGAAGCGAGCTGATCTAAAAATGACTATATAAATGAAAATTTGGGTCGATGAAGAGCATGGTCCTCTCCTCCCTAAAAAAAACTAAAAATTAACCTGGCTGCGGCCCACTGCATGTGAGGGCATTTGGAATTACACACGACAAGACAAGTGCAAAGGTGGGTGGTGTCTTGAAACTCTAAAAATGAAAACCAGATACCTCATCTCATCTCATCTCATCTCCACGTCCCTTTCCCAACCGCTTCCTTCCCTTCCTCCTAACACACTTATTATTATTTTCCACCCCAAATTGAAATTGAAATATGCTTATTTCACAAACGTGACATGTCTACCCTCACAATGTCCACATTCTAGGAATGTTCATCTATCCACAAAACGTTACTTTAAACCGATTATCCATCAGAACCCACTTCACAGATAATCAAGGTTGCGTTTACAAAACTTTATTTCAGAACTGATGATGAAGATTCTTTTATGTCATAACTGTTAAGAAACTAATTATCTCGCAAGTTTAAGTCATCAGATAAGAGTCATATAAATTATTTTATATATTCTAAGAGAGATCGAAATCTATACCACTAAGTTATAGAAGCTCGGATATTATGTCAATTAATTAATTATTTTAAAAGTTTAAACTATTAAATAAAGACCGCATAAATGATTTTATATTATATTTTAACAAAAATTTCATGTTGAAACTTTGTGTTTATTTTTCATATGCTTTTTAGCTTATTTTTATAAACAAATTTAACTGGTGAACACTTATACCTAATTATAAAGTTGTGTATGTTTGTTTCCACTTAAAAAATAAATAATTTTAGAATTGAATAAAATATTATATTATTTTAATTGACTTTTTAAAAAGCAGAGATTAACTTATGTTTGCTTATAAATATGAAAATTGTTTTTCACTTTAAAAAAATACTAAAAAGTAAAAACTGTTTAAAAAGCTACTAGAAATAGCTTAAAAAAATAATTAGATTTCTAACTTTTTTTCAGATTCTTTATCAAAAGTGTATACAAACGGTTCAAAAAATTACAAAAGTGGTTGTTTTTTTTAAATAAGTGATGGTTTCATAAAATAACGGAAGACAAACGAGTTTGTTATCTTTAACTTATTTCCATATATTTATCAAATTGTAAACACTTAGTAGTGTAACACGACCCTCTCGCCCCCAATTATATTCTAAGAAATAATTAAAATTTATATGAGTCTCATTTAAATAGAAGCAGATCTCATAATTTCACGTGAATTTCAATTAAGCAATAAGAAAATGTTAATGAAAGAGTGTTAATAGTGAGTGTTAATATATATTATAAATAATGTTTCATTCACACACTAAATCCACTGATATGGGAGATATATAAATCATCAATAGAAATAAATGATATATAAGAAGAGAAAGTGTGGAAATAAGATAATAGATAAATAAGAGTGTGAATGAATCAATCTCATATCCTCCCATGCTAACCAATAGCATGGGCACCTTTGCTTTTCTTTTATCGAACTTACAAATATCCACCGAACTAATTCAATACGAGTTACGAACATCTAAATTAAGGTGAGGCGAGTTTTTTCCCATTTATAAGAATCAAACTCAAAACTTTATTTAAGAAGCTGCATCTTTAGTTGTTACAATTATGTTAATTGAATGCACAACTCCCTGTTGTTAGTAGTTTCTTTTGCATTGGTGTAACCTTTATTATGACTCATGACCGGGTCAAAATGTAATGTTGTTTCTTTTGGGGTACAAGGAATCTGATCAGATTTAAGTACCACCGAGATATCAACCTCAAGTAGTAAAAGTAGAAACAAGGAATCAGAAAAAGAGTAGATAGGCCAAAACATGTTCACTTTTCTATTTCCATACTTAGATTAGCAACTGGATGGAACTCTCTAACTCACTCACTGACATGAAGAAGAACTCATCTTCCTTCTCCTCTTCCCAGAACCTAGGCTGTTTCCCAAGCCCAGGTGCACCATATTACAGGGAAAGAACCAGAAACCTTGGGAACCAAAAGGGGTGGAGCTCAGAGAGAGTATCCAATTCGAAGCATTCAACCAGCAACTTCAGCAGAAGACACACCATGGCTGGCTTAACACCCTTCATTGGTGGTGGAGGAAGAACAATGCCTTCAAAATGGGATGAAGCTGAGAGATGGATTTGTAGCCCAGTTTCAGCAGCTGAGAGCAGAAGAAGAAGAAGCTGTCGTTCTTCTCAGCTTCTTCAGCGCCGGCCCAAATCAATAAGCGGCCCAATTGTGCCTCCTCCTGGAGTGGCTGCTTTCTACTCACCTGGTGGAGTACCACATCGGCAAGGTGGTTTTGTTGTTAGGAACTTGATGGTGGGTTCCCCTTTCTCCACTGGGGTGCTGGCACCTGTTTCTGTTCACCATTATGACCCACCACAACATGATGATGATGCTGTTTCTCTTTTTGGTTATGACATTCACAATGCTGGAAATGGAATACAATATTCTGCTCCTCCTCTGCAATCATCAAACTCCTCCACTGTACACACTTGTTCTCAACTGCCAAGTGTGCCACCATCTCCTATCTATCAAGGTAAATTTAATATGCTTCCCTGATTCAAGCACTCTCACAAAACTGCATATTTGGAAATTCTTCTATTGTCGATTCTAAAGTCGGAATCAGTTCTCGCAGCATGAGTAACTTTTTGAGTTTTAGACTTGATTTTAATGCAAGAGAAAGTGATACAAACATGCTATATATAAAATTAAATTGCATATTCCATTTTGCCCAACAAGACAATTTCATTCATCAAAGAATGAGTGGATTTTGCAAAGTATATACTTTGTTTGATCATTCACTACTTTGATTTGGCAATATAATTTTGGCCCTGGGCAATTTAGGACTAGTTGGAGGCAAATCAGTGAAATTACTACTTGACTATGTTTTCTGTTTTTCTCTCCCATTTATCACTAGGATAACAGGGCCATCACTCACCAAAGCTTCTATTAGTATGCTTGGACCGATTTCTTTTTTCTTAGAATCAATTTTGACACCAAAAAATTATAAAAGTTTCTCCCAAAAATTGATTTTAGCTTTAAAATCAATTGAATTTGAAGTATTATACGTGGATTTGGATCTCTCATGTGACATAAAATATCAAGTGGAAAATTATGTCTATCTCCCTTTTCATAAATATTCAAAAGATCGCACATATTTAATACATATATATGAAGAGATATAACATGAGAGGAGAGAATCTCATGATTATGTTCACCATATAGAGGTTCAACATGTTGAATACAATTTTGTTATTTTGATTTACAGATGAGAAACATGATGTAACAGAGAATGAGGACACCCTGATGTGTCTTTCCTCAAGATGTGATAAAGGTACCCAAATGAGTCCTGAAGAGAGTGAGAATGGTTCTTATTCATCTCCAAAATCGTGTGCCATTTCGGTCATGGATCTACAGGATTGCAACCATTCTCCCAAGTCAGAGGTCAGGGATGTGCAGGTTGATTGTCAAGCTATTTTTGTCAGCGGGTCCAAGAGGCATGCAGCAAAATTAACCAAAAAGGACTCACTGCACAGCACAGACTCAAGAGAGAATAGTGCTGAAGCTCAAGTTACATGTTGGGATACTGAAGAGTCAACCTTGGAAAATTCCAAGTATGTTTGCATAAATACTAAATATTAGATTTTCTTTCATCCCAGTTTACTATTTTGACTCGAAGTGAGGGTTAATATCCGTTTATACTCTTGCCAACGAATATCGGTACATAGGCTTTAGTCATAGTCCCTTTGGTTCCTTGACTTGGGAGTTGCAGCAGAACAATTTCCTGATATAGAATCGAAATTAGCTAGACATTTGAATCTCAAAATCTACTGCTGAGATTTTCAGTTCCTTGGATTATCATTAGCTAGACATTTGAATCTCTCAATTATTCATTCAGAGAGCAAAGTGATGACATATATAATATGATTGTTTTACTTATGAACTTATTCATGAGCTTCTGTTTTGGCGCAGGTTCCAGAGAGAGGAAGCCAAAATCATTGCGTGGGAGAATTTGCAGAAAGCAAAGGCCGAAGCTGCAATAAGGAAACTAGAGGTTTTATTTTTTTATTGATCACAATTTGTCCTATATTTCTCACATCATGACAGTTTTGAGTCAAACAAAATAGTATCAATATTGTCCTGGCTGTATTTATTTCCTTTCGTGTTGATGTTTGAAATTTCATGTTTGATTGATATTAAATAAGTGATAATGTCTTTCCTGATGATGATGATGATGATGTTTGTTGGCACAGATGAAACTGGAAAAGAAGAGATCGTCATCGATGGATAAGATTCTAAGCAAGCTGAGAAGAGCACAGTTGAAAGCTGAAAACAAGAGAAGCGTAATTCCATTACAACAGGGGCATCAGGTTTCCAAGACTTGCAAAGTATTTTCATTCCCCAAATATGTTCAGATATGGTCTCCAGGAACCTGCTTCGGCAGCCATGAATCATAGGTTATAAAATAATGTTACATTTTCTCAATGTCTCACTTGATGATATTGGCATGTGTTAGAAACCCTAATAATCATTACTTGTACCTAGATTAGACGTGTTACTTGTATATAAAAAACAAAAAACAAGGGCTTATGTGGGTGGACGAATTTTCCTTTAAATTTCTTTCTAAATAACTTTTTTTTTTATAATTTTTCTTTATGGACAAAAAAGTTGTTGGAGACGAATAAGTACTCAGCTAGTGATTGAGACACCCTACCAGTCCAGCAGCAGGTGTTATTTGACAATGTGCTTCTTCCATATACAGTAGGGGAAGGGAATCTTTCGCCATCGTAGTTTCCTTTGGAAATGACATTTTTATAAAGGTAAGATCACTTTATAAAAGTGTAAATAATCATTTGTCTTAAAAAGATTTTATGAAATTTTGACTACCACAATCGAAAAAATTTAATCCATATCCTCATCCTCTTTGTTTTCCCACTGAATTGTATCATTGGCAAACCCTAAGTCAACTCTAAAGTTGGTTTCATCCAAATGTAATAGAGAGCAACACATGATGGCTAGGGGAGGTGAAAATACTCACTCATGTGGCAGCACAATAGAACTTTGAAGTGCAATTGGAATACTTCAGCAAGTTCCACGGAGAATGCATTCACAGGCATGGCTATTGTGTCTAGATTTTGCTACAGTAGGAGCAGGGTTGTTGTTTGGACCTCTAAAGAGACCCTTTAATACATAATAAAATACTGGAATATATCAAGTATGTGTTCGATTTTCCACTTAGGAGAATCTGGATATTGAAGTGTTGAATTTAAGAGAAACCAGAAACACACTAAACAAGTAAAAGCACAATTCCAAGGTTAAGGTGTCTACTAGGCTAAAGCAGTTTTCTTTACGAGTACACAAATTTATTCTACATCATGAATATATAATGCACGTGAAACGTTTTATAACGGACCAAAATTGCAATTAAGGAACTAATATATGCATAATAAATACCTTCAAAGATTAATATTTACTAACAGACGCCAATATGTTTTCATAATAAATGTACTACAACTGGATAGTGGATACAATCACACAATATCAAAGTTCAAGTGAAGGAATAATTTATCTGGTTTACAATAGATTAAGTAATCGAATTCATTAAACTGGTAATAATTTAAAACTGTTCTCAATAGACGACCTGCATTACAGTTCCTGGAACCTTTAGTAGAATGCAATGCCGCCAATGAAACCACGCTGTCTTAGTATGGTCTATACCTCCAATCTGCTCTTGAAGGTCTCGCCCTGGGAATTCCATAACCCCACTGCAAAACAATAATAATAATAGTGTGTGACCAGAAGCTAGAAACATGCAGCTAGATTCAATATTCCAATATTTTACATTGGAAACACATTATCCATTATTTTCTACATGATAAAAATTTAAGAACTTCATACAGCAGATAAATTCACTTGCACTATTGAACTAGACAAAAAACACTTCCGAAGGACCTAGATTCCAGGAAATCATAAAATATGCAAATTCTTGATAATTTGTCGTTCCTCACACGTATTGACTATTTGTTAAAAAACCTTTAATGTCTATGTCTCTATTGTCTATACTTACATCATCGAAGTCTAGGCTACCATACATCCTCCCATAAGGTCGCACAGGACCACCAAATCCCCCAAAAGAATCCATGCTATTCAACATAAAATTGCCACTGGGCCCTGCATCATCAGGAGGTGCTGCTGAATCTATGGCCACCTGCAGCAGCAAGTTGTTGAGAAATCAGATAATTTACCAATCCAATACATGCTTATACTTTGCATTAAGTATATAAATAGTGCATACATGATAATTCTAGTTTCAGAACAGATTCATGCAGTCTTTAACACAGGAATACATAATAAACAAAAAGACCAATGGAGTTCCTCTTGACAATCACAGAATGTTGTCATAAGGCATCTTGCACTTTCAGTAATCATAGAGGTTGACTATACAGGTCTTTTGTGATTAAGTGTACGTTTGGATGAATCGATTCCCAAATGAATGAGCTACTCTAGTAGCTTTTGGATCCACACAAATTTTGAGTCAAACGCGGCTCCATCACGAATTTCCAAACATGCAGTAAACAATTTACAGCACACTGAGAGGCAATGTCACAGATACTGTTAATAGAATCTTAAATCCAAACTTTATGAGTCGTTCCCTTCTAACTGAAGGTGCTAACCAAATGAACTGCTATTTTCTTGAATCCATACTTTACAACACTAAGAAAGGACCTTATACAGAGGAAGGGATTTGACCACTCCTAATCATTTACATCCACTAATTTCAATATCATTTGCAAACAAATAAACAGGAAATCAAAGATGATGCAAGTAGGGTGGCAATGCATGATAACAGCAAATACAAATTCACATACCTGGTGTCCACAAATCTCATGAGGTCTTCGAGAGACACGATCCGCAACACCATCTTCGGCAAAAGTCACAAAACCAAAACCTCTATGACCTGATCTCTTGGCATCCTAAATCAAAATAGACGAGTGAATTAGTCAGCTTTCCACATTTGTATTCATTTTCTTTAATATCTTACCCTGGGAATATAAACATCTACTATCTGGCCAAATCTTCCAAAATACTGGCGAAGATCCTCAGTGGTAGCCTCTTGGGGAAGATGACCAACAAAAATCTTTTTGCCCATTCCACGAGCAGGTTCTCCCCCTAATTACAAAATAAAGTAGTCACTATGAAGCAACATTAATAATTAATAATTTTAATTTAATATTAGTGCTTCCAGGCTTACTTCCATAAATTGAACCAGGATGGTCATATAAAGTAGGAGCACCAAGTGCTGCATATCTAGTTGTTGCAGAAATATACGCGTTGTATGCACCATATCCTCCCTGTGGCATTCTGCCAATTGGCTTGAAATCATCTTCCTGCTAAAATGTCGTATCTTATAAGTGAAAGTCAAACCGAAGCAAATAAAATAAACAATAAAATAAAACACATTACAGTTTGGCTTGCTTTTGTTACCTATGTATCTCCACGTGCAATGAAAAGTGAAGTAGTGAACACTTACAGCATACAGTTAATATAGAAATGTTTGTGGGTTGGTTTATCTAATTCAATTTCCATAACAACAAGCAGCCACAACTTAGCTTACCAAAAGAGAGATTAATTTTATTATAAACAGAAGGTTTAAGTTGATTTTATAAAGCTATTTTCATTACTTAAACAGGACCTAGATTGATTTCATTTAAGGAGGGACCAACAATCTGTACCAAATTCAAGTTACGCCCTCAATTAATTGCCAAGGGCCCCAGGACCAACAAGCCATCACCACTACATGGTTTGATTATTACAGTTTTGGATCTTAATCCACAATTTAAATCACAAGCCCATACAAATCAATTGAGAAATTCATGTGGTAAGTATTTATCTAAAGTAGCATTATTTAATGTGTAAAATTAAATGCATAAGCACTAACTAAGAAGAGATCAATTACTAGCAATCAAAAAGAAAATTTTATTTAAATAACTATTTGAGAATGTAATAATAAAAATACGAACACTAATAAGATATCACTGATAATTAATAATTGGGGGGGGGGGGGGGGGAGGATAAAATAAATCTAACGTACAATTCTTGATAATCATTATATTTGGAAAATAGCATCCCAAAATTAAAATCAATTGGACACAAGTTAAAATCAATTTTAATTTTAACACTTTTAATTTTAATTTTAAAACTAAACAATTTTAATTTTAAAGCAAACCAAAGTTAAAATCAATTTTAATTTTCAGCACAAGTTCTAAACAAATTGTTAATTTGACACCTATCCCTGTGGGTTCAATATCTTTTATATTACTTCGATAATCAACCGTGCACTTCGATAAAATAAATCTCACGTACAATTCTTGATAATCATTATATTTGGAAAATAGCATCCCAAAATTATCATCGTTGGTCTTTTTTAACACTTGAATTATATGTATATAAAATCACTTTATTGTCATTATTGTGTTATTTTCCTTCATTAAACCAACAAAACACAAGAAAGTATTGAATAAGTTTAGCTTCTGGGTGTTGAAAAAACTAAACAATTAAACCAGTTATAAGAGTATTCACGAAACTCTTCAAATTGGAACCTATTTATGAAGATGAAAGTATAAGAAACTAACCATTTCTAAAGCCAAATTGCAAGAAACAGAATCAGGAACACTAGCTAGACTAAGCCACAATAAGATAAACATAATATATGTCATGATCTGCAACAAGCAAATCAAATAGAAGGTATTCATGCCATTGACACAATCATGGAAGGACAAGAACGAGGTGTAGGCTGAATGAGAACCCCAAAAAAGAATCTGGTTGAAAATAAACTATTGGAGACAAATCAGTGTTAATACAAAAGGACCGCTAAGCTCCTAAAGAGAGCCAGTCTCTCCGCTCACAACAGGAAAGTGCAACTTTCTCTAAAACCCCCACTCTCCACGCCTGACTCCCTTTAAAACTGCTACTAACCTAGCCAACTCCTTTCTCTCACACCACATGCCACATCATCCACTAATCCCCATCCAGCTCACCCCCCTCTTTCTCCTAGAGTATATACTTTCCCAGTGACTGGTTTATTTGGACTCAGGTCCAATACGTGGTCGGTTGAACAATTGAGCACACGGACCCCATCATAGGCCAAGAAAAAAAAAGGGAAGCAGAACTGTGCCCTCTCCCTCAATTTTAATTTATATACCAAGCTCTAAATTTGATCATAATCAAGATTATATCTTTACTTTTCAACATTTCATCTTGTATGATTCCTTCTGACTAATGCGATGACTCAAATCCTCCACCAAATCTTTCCTTGATTTCCCTATAAGATTCTTATCCTATTCTAAAATCTGTCCATCGATCCATATGAATTATCATTTTTCTACATTCCTTTTTTATTTAATAATAATTACCTATATATTGTTTAGAAGCTGTGTTTTATACGTGCAAATTGGGTGCTCTCAATGGTATTAAGTTTCATCATCCCTATAATAAGAAAAACTCACTGGCATATCATTCCTTCCCATAGCATAATTTAGAACAAGAACTAGTATGGAAATGCTTCCTTATACGTAATGCACTTCATACATCTTAAAATTAAAACGCATGATTTTCTTAAAGTCACTAAGAAGAAAAAATAGAGTCATAGGTCATTGGCAAGAATATTTTATACATCTCTTAAATACATAATGAGTTCATAGAGCACTGGTGATAAACTAATATCACTTTCTAATAAAAGTTTTCAGTTGTAAAATTTATTTTAACAATGGCAATTCATGTTATATGCATATAGCCATGGTTTTGCGAGTAATGCATGAATGCATGGAAATAAACTAGGCTGGGATCTAAAGCGTAAGCCTGACCTACTTCCCCAACTCCAGGCTTGAGTCTCGCTAGTTGGCCTTATGTAGGCTCCTTTTCAAGGTCTGCCTAGTATTTTTAAAAGTGTAGGGCCTGAAAAACTATTTCAAAATCTACTACAGTATTAAGTATTTAAACATGTCATAAGTCTATCTCATAGACTTAAAGATTCAAATCTTTATATAGATTTACATGTTTAAATCTTTAAATAAGTCATAAACTATATAATTTAAAGACATTCTAATAAAAATCTAATATATTAATCATAGAAATAATAAAAATATTATATCATTAACATCTAATTAAATAGGTCAGCCTAAAATGCTTTTTGAAAGACCAAAACCTGATCTTTTTAGCTAAATAGTTTTTGAAAAAGCCATGGCCTGATTCATTTAGTAAAAGTATGGTCTGTCTTGGGCTAGATATAGGCTAGGTCATATGCCTTTGGCGTGCTGACAGACCTTTTCGACCCCTAAATACATGCTTGTTGCAAATAGATAATCACTTAAACTAAAGGTGCAAATAAAAAATACCATGATAACACACATCAACTATTTCACAAAAAAATTCTTTCGCAAAAGAATAAGCTCTAAATAATCTTGCCTTAGGCGTTGCTCGATCAACGACCACAGTAGAGCCTCCCAGTTCATGGGTTTCTTTCATCAAATTCTCAACAGAATCTGCAACACAAATATCTTCCTTACAGTAATTGATAGTTGATACATCATATATCCTCTCTACTTATTTCAAAATTAAGACTATGGTAAAAACAATAGAGAAAGAACTTCTATAGTTCCCATATGTAAGACTTTAGTAGACGCATGACGCATCTGCTAGATTAGCTCCAAAAGCTATCCCAAAGTATTATAACTGAGAGAAACTTAGAGCTTCTAATGGTCAGTAAAAGAAGTTACACACAAAATATGCCAAATGTAGAGAGAAATTATTGATTCTTTGATTCTTATTCTTATCACCTTTACAGAGAACAATTTAACCAAGAATCTTATACTAACAGTTCTAATAGCCAAAAATACATAGTCCAAAATACATATTAAACAAAGATATATGTATCTGAGTCCTTGAAAAACAATTAAAAATAGGATTCAAACCCAGTTAAAACAGTTGCTGGAATATTAGGGCCTATTTGATTTGAGAAAACTTTTTTTGTTTTCATTTTTTGTTTTATTTTATTAACCATATTTTTATTTTATTTCCTGTTTTCATCTAGTTTTTTTTCCCACTATTTTCTATACAAAACTTTGAAAATATATAACAAACGAATGTAATGTGGCATTTTTATATTTAAAATGAAAACAGAATACAATTTCACTAATCAAACAGACCGTTAATGGTCTGCCCCTTTTTATTTACTTGTACAGAAAAAAAAAATGCACATCAACCCTGTCATAGCAAGTTCTCACAAAATTCCTCTTTGGCCAATGCTAATCAAGATCCCAGTTAACTATCTAAATTAAATAAATTGAAATTCAAGGATAATAAACATATGACAAATCCATTAACTTAAAACATGCAGAAATTATAGCACACAGGCAAATAAAGATGGCTCAACCTGCATTTGCATAAGTGATAAAACCAATTCCACGGTGTGTTTTTGATCCTGGGTCCTGTTGGAAATAAATGATAAAACTATCTATAGTTAAAAAAATATGTTAAAGAATATATGCAGAAGTGTTAAAGAAAATTGTATAACTGCTAACAGCAATTATCATTGTGTTATGTGTATGTACACAGCACAGCTAAATGCATCACAACTTCACACATGTGACAATAAATGGTAGAAAGTACCTTTGGCATGTATAGATCTGTTATATCCCCATATTTCTCAAAATAACTGCAAGGAAAATATGAAGAAAGGTAGTAGTGCACCAATTTCCTCAGTGTCAGTCAAAGAGTAAACATAAAGTAATATTTATCAAAGAAGAAAATACTCCAAATTCTTTTAATGGAGATATCACGCTTATATACCTTCTAAAAGTTGCTTCTGCTACTGATGGTGGGATTCTGGCTATAAAGATTCTGTTAACTTTTTTTGCTGGTGGCCTCATCTCCTCCTTTAGAATGAATGGCAAAAATAAAAATCAGTAGCAAAATCACACAATACCATCATCTTAACTCATATAAGTAAACCAGCTATGAGCCAGACTATAAGTAAATACACATGCTTCTATATTTATGCATTGCTTTGACTAAAACCTTCGGTGTAGCCACTTTGACTTCCAGCATCCTTTTACCCAGAATGTGTTCCCTGGATAATACATTCTGCAGGCAGAAGGTTATCCAACTTTAGATTTCGCATACATGAGTTACCTTAGCATATACCAGCTATACGTGTTTGTGTGTGAAACAAGTTACCTTAGCATCATCCACTGATGTAAATGTAACATATCCAAAACCTCGAGACCGGCCAGTTGACCGCTCCTAAATACAGATGTAAGTAAATCAAAATGTGCCTCCAGAAAACTAAATAGTATTAGGGGCAATTTAGCATGACCAAATTATATTTCACATGCTGCTGGAAATGTCATAAATAGCAAAAACAGAAAAATGGAAAGGGCTAACCTTCATAACAATGCAATCTTCCAGATCACCAAATTTACTCATATATTCTTTCAAGCCCTCAGTATCCACGTCCCATGGGATACCCAAAACCTAAGATGCAATTTTTATGAGCATTGAGCACAAGATTAATGTGAATTGAAAGGAAAAAGAATGCTAAAATCTGAATTATTGCAATTGAAAGGCAAATGAATATAAATGTAAGGGAATAACAGTAAATAAATAGAATTTAGAAGTGCATGACTAACCACAAGCTTTCTTTGCTCCATGGGAAACTTGAAAACGGCTCAATGAAACGCAATAGAAAGCTGACGAGGCTGAAAACCCTAAAACGTTAAGAAACAAAAACAAAACGAAAAAAATCTCTCGACCTCCTCTTTGGGTATCTCTCTCAGGTTTGAGCAGAGCACTCAGCGTTCTCACCCCTCTCTCTCTCAATCTCACACACTCGCTCCCTGCACATAACAACAACATTTCTTTCTCACACACAATTTTCGTCGTCATTATCATCATTTACCAGATGAAAATTCAGCTTTTTGGGGCTTTAAGTTCAATTGCGTTCCAGTTACAGCTCAAAAAAGAAAATTAAACCAAAAAAAGGGAAAAGTGGATTACGCGCTCACTGACCTTGGGGAATTCGGGGAATATCAAAACCCTAAATCGCAGATCTGGCTCGCTCTTCCCATGTCTCTCCCTCTCTCTCTCTCTCTCTCTATGCTCGTGTATCCGGGAAATGCTCAGTTCAATTTGCCATGGGGTTTCTGCGGGGAAATGAACGGACCGCCACTGACTGACCGGCTTAGTAATGAACCGGATATTTAACCGAACCGTTAGGCGACCAAATTGCTAAACCGGTTACTTTATGTGTCTTTTTTTTTTGGGTCAATTGTATCTTGTTCTAAAACTTCGTTTAATTCCATCTAAAAAATATATATATTCGTTCCATTTCTTTCAAAAAAAAAATTCCAGGGCGGGCTCAAAGGCCCAAACTAACCATTTCTTTCAGTTTTTCCGGAAGAGTATTTTTAACGCTAATAGCTCGAGAGTTTTTAACTAGTTGAATAATTTAGTTTTATGTTAGGAATGTGTACAATAAAAGTCATTCACCTCTCGCAAAGGTTGATGGAAAAGTACCGAAGTATAAAGAAAGACTAATATATGTTTTTTATTGACTTGGAAAAAATATATAATCGTGTGCCAAGGGAAGTGTTGTGGAAGACTATGAAAAAGAAAGGTGTATGCGAGACGTATATTCGAGTTGTACAACATATGTATGAGGGGCGATCTACCAGTATGAGAACTCCTGGGGGTACAGCTGATGACTTCCCTATAAAGATAGGTTTACATCAAGGCACATAGTCCGTATTTGTTTAATATGGTTTCGGACATGCTTTCAAAATTACATGTTTTTTGTGGATAATATAATCTTAATTGAAGAATCAAGAGCATCTAATGCTAAACTTGAGATTTGGAGGAAGACTTTGGAATCTAAGGGTTATAGATTAAGCAAAAGTAAGACAGAGTATGTGCATTGCAATTTTAGTAAGACTAATATCTGAAGTAATACAGAAGTAAAAATTAGAAACAACATCATACCACAGATTTCACGGTTTGAGTATCTTGGATCGATTATACAAAATAATAGGAAAATTGACAAAGATGTTACACATAGAGTTCAAGCTGAGTGGCTAAAGTGGAGGAAAGCATTAGGAGTTATTTGTGATTGTAAAGTATCTATCAAGCTTAAAGGAAAGTTTTGTCGAATCGCTACAAGATCTGTTATACTCTATGGTAGAGAATGTTGGACTTTAATGGGACAACATGAGAAAAAAGTTGGAGTAGCGGAAATAAGAATGTTAAGATATATGATTTAGCACACCAAAATGATAAAATACACAATAAGCAGATTAGAGAAGATATTGGAATGACGCCTATCGTGGAGAAACTAATGGAAAATTGTTTAAAGTGGTATGGACATGTACAAAGAATATTTATGGAAGCACCGATGAGAAGGGTTGATAACATGGTTTTTAGCCCCGCGAAGATAGGTAGAGGAAGACCAAAAAGAACATGGGAAGTATTGTTATATATGATCTCATTATCAATAATGTTTTTCATAATTTTATTTTTTTTATCAAACTCAATGACGTAATGTGATCCATATAGCTGACCTCACTTAAAGGGATAAGGCTTTTATTGTTGTAGTTTTTGTTGTTGTTATTGTATGGAAGTTAGTTGGCACTCAAAAAGTTTAAAAATAAGTTTTTGGTGCTTCTACAAGCAACCATACCTTATGATTAAAATAATATTTTTCTCTTTCTTACATTAACATTTCATTCTCACTCCTATATTAAGTGAAAATAAAAAATTAATATATAGGTTGCTTATGGAAAAATAAAAAACCAATTGGAGTAAAATATGCATGAGTTTCTTATAGATTGCTTAATAAATGTTATTTGGTATTTTTGACCCACATAAATAGTGCTAAGCAATCACCATTATAGATACTCTAAGTTTCGTGCAATCTTATTTTGCTTTAAACAATCTCTCTTTTTGTCTAAGTGCCCATTTGAGCAATGTCCTTCCTTACTATCACACTATCAATTGGAGTTGAAAGCGAGGAAGACTCCCATAGCATCGCATCAGCAAGAGCTAAGGCACCGGAAGCTTCATGTACAACCGGATAATCCATCATCCAATATAGTACTTTCTCTTAAGATCACCCCGGGGAAGCATAATCTAGGTTGTTGTTAGCTGCGCAGAACGTAAGTCACGGAGTTGCTGCTGTTCTTGCTGCTAACCCCGAGGGCACATGCGGTCATGGGAAACAGGTGGTTTAGCCCTGGCCTAGAGGGGACACCCTTTAGGTCTAATACCGGTAGTCCCATATAAACCCCAAAGGAAAGAAGGATGCTCATTTCTTATACAACTTGAGTTTATATTGATCATACTTCGATTCGATTCAAAGTAGTTTGGACTTTCTCGAAACACTAAAAGGCAATGGTCTATCTGATTACTATTTATTAAAAGATCTTATTTTAAAAAAACTTACAAAGAAAGAATTATTTAATTTAAACTGTTTCCAAATCTATTCTCAAAACACCAGAAGGCAAAATTATATTTTTTCCTCTGACACTATCACCTCAAGCAATGAGAAAAAAAACTCTAACTCTCAAATTAGCGTTGTCAACATTGGTGTTGGATGATGCTAAACTTAAATGCTAATTTTGAACGATATGTGTTGATCCACTTTCCAAGTGACTAGCATTGGCTTAACGTCTGCTTGTACGACGCTAACGTAGCGTCGACCAAAATGACCAATGTTAAGGCACTAGCTCCGACCAAGTTATCTTGAGTTCCAACATCGATGCTAAGCCAACACTAAATTGAATTTAGCGTTGGCTTTCGCCTCATTAGGCTAATGAGCGTTATTCTTTTATTGTAAAGCTCCAACTAGAAGACCAAATTGAAGACTCAATTCGAAGGGTTAGTTTGGGGTTCTACTCGAAGGCTTGGAATTATAAAGTTTTATTTGAAGGCTTAGATTGAAATTCTACTTGAAGGAATGGTTTGAGGCTCTATTTGGATAATGAAAGTGAAGCATTTAATTCAAGGACCAAGTTCAAGTTCTGAAGACTAAATTTGAAGGTAAAAACGCCTCGTAATTAACTCTATTAAGAGGTGATTCTAGTTCTCTACCTACATATATTAGAATTAGAATACCCCTTTTCTTTTTCTTTTTCTTTTTAAGAAAAAATTGCTTATAAAATAGACTTTTTTTATATGTCTATCTGTATGCATTCCAGAAAGAACGGTACTGGGCTTTTGGTCCTTCATCTAAATTTAATTAGAAGGAAAGTAAAATAGTGGGTGGTTGCGGTAGACATAATATGGAAGATGGTTGTATGAATTGGAATGGAATGATAAAGAAGAAGAATTTGTCAGAGAGAAGGATACAATGTACCAAAGAAATGCGTAGAGATAATGCATAATGCAGATGATGATTGCAGGTCGATCGCAGATATTGCTATTTGCTCTTTAGTCTTTATTCTCTTCTAAAATAAAACAATTAAAAATCTCATCTAAATGGGTGTGTCGGGACCCTAGTGGAATATCTCACATGGGTCGAATTCACTATAATCTAGATGTGCCTTGTCCACATCTCACACCTTTATTTTATTTTTTTCCTTTTCTTTTTGTTTAGGCTTAGATATAATTTTAATCCTTGAAAATATAGAGAATATTTATTTTAGTCCTTGAACAATATTTCTTAGTTTTTAATCTCCAAAAATATACAATAGTATCTATTTTAGCTATTGTATTTGTCGTTAAATTTTGCTTGTGCGACTCATAGAATGATGACTCGTCCTTCTTACTTGGAGTTTCTTTTTGACACAATGGGATCCACCCATCCGCACCCACGACTTTCATCGCCGCTATAGTCAGACTTGTCATCATCATTTCAAGCCATTCGTCGCAAAATGTCCATCGACAATGTCCAAACTCTTCCATGTTTATATGGGTGGGTCCCGCAATGCTAAATTAGATAAGAAAACTTCAAGTGTGAACAGTGTGTCATCGTTCTGTGAATCACATAAGTAAAATTGAATGATAAGGACTAAAACAAATAACTTAAATATTTCCATGCATTAAAAACTAAGTAATATTTTATCAAGGACTTAAAACAATATTTACCACATTTTCAGGGACTAAAAAAGCTAAAATTTAAAATTGTGAGGCATGATCCTTGAGACATGAACACCTAAATAATTCGACCTTGCTGCAGGAGGCAACCTACTTCCACCCTCCTCGTTCCCTTCTTCTCTTGTGAGAGACCAGCTAAAGTAGTATGGGTGCAAAAGAGACAAGAGAAGATAATATATAATAAAGGCCTCTGTTTTTTTCATTTATGTATGAAGACCATTTGACTTTTTTTGCTGCATATATTAATACATACGACACGAGTCTTGACTTCAGTTTATTAGAAGCAAATCAAACTTAAGAAGTGGATATTGATTAATAAGATTACATGATCTCGCACAAATCCGTACCACGACCAAATATTTTGTAGAATTCAGATTTGTTTTTTACATGAATGACTGTATATTCAATGTGAGATGATTTGACAATACTTTCCAATATGGAAATCAGGGCTCCGACCACCACTGTTGTAAGATTGAGCTATATATATATTTGAATGAACTTGAAAGCGATTTCTATCTCATAATAACAATTGTAGTAAAACTGATCTTCCAATAATTAAGCAAGACCAACATTTGATCAAGTTTAGTGATGCATGGCAGAAAGCCTAGTAGTGCAATGAATATCTACGACAGAGAAGATATCTACAAAAGGTACTTTGGCAATTAAGTCAATTCAAGATCATAGAAAAGTTGGAGTGATTCTTCTTATGACGATGATTCCATTGACAATTTGTTCTCAACTAGAACCTTGCAGGTTCCTCGTCCATAGGTCATCAAAAGACCTCTAATCTTCCCAATTTTCTTTAAAATCACTTGAATGGGTAGATAACGAAGTTTTGCAGAGTAAGTGTAAGCTTAGACCTGTGTCTAAGGAAGAGTTAAAGAATGGCTAGAGGTAACACTTAGAGGCGACCTAGCCGATAAGCATTCATTAGTCGTCCATGATTCTGATGCTCAAGTTTGTGCCAAGCATGCAGGAGGTTTTTATATGTACACATTCCCCATTTTTCATCTTAAGCTTATAATCCCTTTCAGCCCCTTTTAATCTCACATTCTTTTTAGTCTTCTTATTGCTCTTTCCTAACTTCATCCATTTACTTCGCGATTCACTAGGGGTTTCCAAATTTTAAGTGATTATTTAAGCATATAGACTACTGAACTTATTATCTTTTACCATTTTCAAGATGTCTCACTTTTGGGTGGTTTTATTTCTCTTTATTGTCATCCTCGCAAAAGAAATATTAATTGCCTTTACCAAGTCTTGTAGACAATGGTTTGAGGATGAATTTATCCTTACTGAGGTTTCTTTGGGAACCACTCCTTTTTGGAGGAAGAGTGATGGTGCGAAATGTTTTTCTTTAAGTTGGAATTTTGGACATTTTGACCTTCCCGTTGAAGATTACTCGACCCATTAGCCTTTTATGGACTTTGACGTGCAGGCTTACTCTAAAGCTGTAACAAATTTTGTCAAGAAAAGGGGGAACATTTTTCTTATAAGGAATTGATTAATCGAAAAAAGTGGGAATTGGTCAATATTATATGAGTTTGGTATTTTTGCCGCATGGCATTTCTTTTTCGTATTAATTTTAACTTTTTTTTTCTATTATCAGTAGAAAGCAAGAAGGATACCTCCTACTTGATGACTCAAAATCTTCCAACTCAGCAACAACAGAAAGTCAAGAAAGATAAGCAAAAGGTTAAACAAGATGTCGAGCATGCCAAGGATACCGAGCAGAAGAAAATTGTACAACACATCGAGCAAGTCAATGATGTCGAACAAGATAAAGATCAAGAAAATGAGTCGACCATCCTTGTTAAGGTGGAAATGGCAATGCTGTTGGTAATTCGAAAACAATACTCCGAATTAAAGGAAAAATTCTCCTATTATCCCTGATTCGGCCATAGAGGACAACATGAAAAGGAAGAATCCGACCAAGACTGTGCCGATCAAGAAGAAGAAGACAAAGGCTGCAATAGAGAAAGAAAAAAAAGAGATTTAATTCGTGGGAAGATTTTTCTTTAAGATCCCGAGTTCTCAAAGATGCCCATTTACTTCAAAGATGTGGATGAACTTCTTTTTTTCCAAGTTCAATTGTGGTCACCTTGATTTCTTAGGCACCCAGAAGATCATTGATTTAACGCTCAAAAAAGGTTTAAGGACTACATAAGTTGTCCAATATATGGGTCAACCAAAAAAGAATTTGAAGATCTTGAATCCTTATTTTTACCCGTGTTAGAGGAGCTTTGATAATGTCGTTAATCAACTGGCCATTCTTAATCGTGGGTTCAAGATTGAAGGAGTAGTTGCTTATAGGGTTGCTCGGTAGAGGGGATATGTAATTTTAAGGATGGAAAATCCATTCATTTCCTAGATGTTTACCCTCTTGAGTAGTTTTATTTTTTGTTTGTTTTTGGAAAGACTTATTCGACCTTACATGGTCATCTTCTTATATTGTTTTATGATCAGCACCTTTTTAAATTTATGAAGTTTTCATTTCCTTTACTTTCTACTTACTTAAATTTCAAGTATTTAAGAAAAAAATAACATACCTTAAAGAATATTTAGAAATAGTTTCAAGGAACCTGTCTATAAAAACAAAGGTAAATCGTAACCGTAAGATTAGACTTAATTTGAGTTTTGATGTACGGTTTGCTTGGTCGGATAAGGTTCTTTCATTATTGAAAAATCTGAAGGTCCAAGCTTTCTTCAATAAATCAACTTAGACGAGGTGAAAACAAAGTCTTTGTAATTTATTTTCATATGAAAATCTCATCTTCAAGGATTCAACTTAGACAATGTGAATCCAAGTCTTTGTGATTCCGTTTGAGATGAAAATCTCATCTTCAAGAAACCCCTTAGGCGAGGTGAAAACTAAACCTTTGTGATTGATCCAAGATAAAAATATCTTTCTACAAGTAATCGCCTTAGGCGAGGTAAAAACCAAGCCATTGTATTGATCCGAGATGAAAATCTCGTCTTTCAAGCAAGCATTTTAGGTAAGGTGAAAACCATGCCTTTGTGATTAATCCAAAAAGAAAATTTGTCCTTCAAGTTATCAGCTGAGATGATGTGAAAACCAACCCTTTGCGATTCTGTTTGAGATGAAGATCTCATCTACAAGCATAAGAAATAAACATGAAGAGTTCCTGAAATTCTTTGCCAATTTTATTCACAAATTTTAAAACATTCATTATGAGAAGAAGAAGAAATGATAAAAACATAGCTATTAAAAGCAAGGCTATAGTATCTTCTCGTTAGATTGCCATCTAGGTTATCATTGTATTTTCTTGGTCGGTTGATTCTTTTCGCGAATCTTCGCGGACCTTTTTCCTTGGTCGGTGTTTCTTGGTCAATCTCAAAATCATATTGTAACAACTTGTTGTAGATTCCTGATTTCCTCTGATTGACATGACCTTTTGATCTTTATTTGAAAATTTCACTAAAATATGCGAACCTCTGGATCCGTATGAGGCGCACGGGAACTCATTCAAGTCGCCAGAAACTATGGCGAAGCCACCAAACAATGTTTCCAAAGGCTGCGATGACGACTGTGAGACAATGGAGCTCGACCCTGTGGGTCTGCTCATCGAGCACACACTCCGAGTTCTACGGGAAAGGGTTTTGGTGCAACACGATCCTCCAGATGCACACGAGCTCGTTCAAGACTTCAGAAACCATGGCCAAGAGGCTACTGGGTGAGGCGACTAGCTTGCTATTCAAAAGGAGGAACCAAACAAACCACCCTGAAGCTTCAAGCCATTGAATGGCGACTCCCCTCCGTCTGAAATGTGTAAATTTTAATATTTTTTAAGAAAAGAAGAATGACCTGCTATAATCAATCAAAGCAAATAGTGCAAATTTGCACCACTTGGTTGTTGGTTCACTTTTTTTTTTTTTCGAAAAGTAAAAATCTTTCACTACAACATTTTTTATTTTTTGCAATAGTTGAAAAGTGTAGCCATAGATACTGAAAACGTTACTCCAATGGTCTCATGTTCTGGCATTACATATTCCCTTTGATAAAAAAATTCGTACTCTATGATAGCACTGTTAGAAAATGTAACGTATTATGTAGAAAATGCAACAATTATCATATGACAGTTATTCCTTATTATTAGATACGAAACACTTATTTAGACAATACTTTTTACGTGTTGCTTAAACCAGTATTGCCAAAAGAAAAAAAAAATGTTACGTGTTGCTCAATGAATAATTTAGACATTAACAAATAAAGCCATGAGAACACCCGCCCTATTACAATCTTGCATTGTTTTGGGTTTAACCTCACACCTATGTAACCAACCCTCCCAAACACCATGAAGGATACATGCCTTATCGAGCACACCCAGTTCACCCCTGCACCCAATTGACTATCACACTACCATACGCATTTTAATAACCAAACTCACTGTGAGTCCCGCAAAATATATAGCATCACGGATCTGGATCCTCTCATGTGTTAATCTCACATGACCATGTCATTTGAAGCATCTGAGTCTTTAATTACTTTTTTAATAAAATCTGATGGTCAGCATTATTTCCCGCACTGGCCGCACAATTTTAATTTTCTCCCTCCATATATTTATTAAGGGCCCAGATTTCATCAAAAAATAATTAAAGACTCAGATCTTCACATGACATGGTCATGTGAGATTAACACGTGAGAGGATCCAAATCCATAGCATCACACTAGTGCAAACTAAGTAGCTCTTAAAATTTTTCTGTGTCATATGGCCTATTTGCTTCACACCTCTAAATAAGTATTAGAATCTTCCATAATGGTATCACATCTTCCGGAACCTTTGAACAAATGTCAATTAACCTCTATCTAATTAATCGAAATAAGGGCGTGTCTAATGTGAGATAATGTGAGATAAGGGTGCGCATAATATCACATTAGGACGTACCCTTATTTCTCTATATTTTAACATAAACTTCTTTTCACTATATAGAAATAGAGTTTTGATCTTGGATCTGGATACAATTTTTTTCCATTTCTAAGCACCCGATCAGGAATTTATAATTTATAATACCCTACAAAAAGATGAAAGACACAACAATCTCTCCTTAAAAGCTTTGTAACCAAAAAAAATAAGTCAAAAATAAAAATATTGGCTTTGGCTTGGGTTTACTACACTTGGAGGGTAGAAGAACATGAAATGAAAACAAGAATCATGCTTATTATATACTTGCATGCATGCTGCGCCATGTATTTTCAGCAAGGATGCATAAAATAAAGCACTGATAAGTGCATTTGCATGTGAACCCTAATAAGATACAGCAGGCTAAAAACTTGGAAAACTCGTCGGTTTAATATTTAATTAGAAGACGAAAGCATATTATTTAATCTACAAAAAATGTCTGACATGTCCAAGTCATCATAAGTTTCTAGATCTTTCGAAAGATTAGCATGTTTTACGAAAGCTTTGCGTTTTATTAATTTACAAACTATTTTTTTAACATTCTCTCTCATAGTCTCATTTTATAATTAATTAGGTCCAACTCATAAACTACTTGGAAAACATTCTCTTTCACTCATTAGATTAAGCTGAAGGGGCGTGCAACTCATAAACTAAAATAATGAAATGAGAGTGGAGAGGACAATCATCATTCATCCATTAGATTATTGAAATTTTTATTTACTAAAGAAAAAGAAAACTCATCTGAAACAATAGCCAACAACATTGTCTAGACAATCACATGATCTTACCAAACCATGCACCAACAATCAACACTAAAAGAACTAATTGCCTATCATGAGATACAAACAAATTCACTCCCTCTATAGAGCAAGAGCAAGGTTTTAAATTGCAGTTCACAATTGCGACCTAAAGAGATCAGAGTCCCGCAATAACATTGCGACTGCATCAACTCACATTTATCTATAATTATGCTATCGCAACCGCAATTTAAAACCTTGTTGCATCTCAGCTGAGCAATTGTTTAGAACTAGAACCCATCATTTGAAAAGGTTGGCAACCCTTCATCAGCAAAGCAGAATAGTTCACACTGGAATTCGACATAAGAGGGAACCCAACACTGGTACCGCCGCCACCATTGATGTGTCTACTCGCTCCGGCTTGCTCCAATGTCTGCACCTGTTTCTTCAAGAACTTCACATAGTGTATGGCTTCATCAAGCATTGAAGCCGTGTCCATTTTGGTTCCACCAGGGACTAATCTCTGCAAAATCCTTATCTTCTCGCTTATCCTCTCCCTCCTGTGCCTCGCCGCCACGCTCTGAGGATCCTTCGAAATCTTCACGTTCCTCCGCTTCGGCGGCTTGATAGATTCCGGGTCGATGTGAACCGGCTGCATCACCGCGATTCGGAAGATCATTTCCCTCATCGCGGCCATCGAGTTTCTCTTCTCCGATGACGGGTAGGGGAATGATGAGTTGTTCCTGAATGGAACAACCTCGTTGAGTTGTTGTTGAAGCGGTGGTGGTGTCATGTGTTGTTGTTGGAGAGGGTTGGTGAAGAGATTATTGACATTATTATTGGAAGGTGGTGGTGGATCAATCAAAGTGTTGAAAATGGTGGTGCTTCCTCCACCGGGTAACTCATTGTTATAAAAAGGTTCAGAGAATTCAGGGAACTTTTCCATTTGCATCATCATTGCCATCATGTCGTCATGGCTTGAAGGGGTTTTCACTATGTCCACATCCATTGGCGAGATGGGGAAGATGAGAAAAAAGAGAAGAGTGCAGAGTATGGGAGGGCTCTGTGAAAGTTGTTGTTGTTGTAGTAGCTGTAGGGTTTGTATGATCAGAGAGATAAGGGAGTAAAAGAATATATAAAAAAATTGTAGGATGATGAGAATGCAGAAAAGTTGCAGAAGATAGAATAGAGAGAGATGAATATGAATATGAATATGAATAATATGATTATTATCTTCTGGAACCGACCAACAACAATTGCAATAACAATATCTCTCAATATCCCAGCAGGTTCAATTCAATTCACTGTTAATAAGTGGAAGGCCTTTTTATAGCAACTTGGGAGCAATATTTTATCTTTTATTTGGAAACGTAAAGAAAATATATCAAGTTCATCAATTTTTTAATCGGAATAGCTTGGTCGAGTGAAATATGACAAAATCTCATATCTAACAGGTTGCAGGTTGGATCGCTTGCTTTCTTATCTTTGAGTCAACTTTGTTTGAGAAAAATAGGACCACTAAGCGTGGTAAAACTCTCCCTACCATAATTTAATACGACTATAGAGATTGTTGTTTATGCTTAAAAGCTATAACAACCATACACCATTTGATCTACGCACTCGATAGTATGAAGCTAAACCCTCATTCGTCTCCTTGGCGCTGGTGAGTCAATTTTATTTGAGAAAGGTAGGATTACCATATATGCGTGGTAAAACTCTCCCACCAAGACTTAACACAACTACATTAATTCACTAAAATTTGAACTCGACACATTTGCTTGAATTAGAACAACCATATAACAGTTGATGTGGTTGTTTGGTTTGGTGGTAAAACTATCATTAATGATTGATTTTTACATTTTTATTATTAATTATCACCGATGGATCGAAACCGCCCATGATGTGTGGGGCTGGTTGCCTCTATGAAGGGTTTCTGTTCCTCCATTGATCTGCGTAGCTTGGGCAAAGGTCAAAGCGTGAAGCATTTAAGATCAACGGTTGACAATGAAAAGGGACCACATAGAGCGGTAGAAAGATTGGTTGAATGCTGGTGCATGAACCGGGTTTGAAAGTTTTAGATTAGATTTGGTTTGCTTTTGACTGAAAGCTATTTGATTTGGCATTTTATTTTACTACTATATAGTTTCTTTCTTTGATAAAAAAGAAGCCAAAAGTTGACCCCACAGTCACATGACATCTGTCAGAGCAACACTGGGAGAAAAAATTCCATTGCAAAGCTTCAAGTTTGCCTCCGTCACCACCGGAAAGTGCTGCAAAAGACAGAGATGAGATAAGAGTGCGTGGAGTACGTGGACCTAACTATATATACATATACATACGCCTATCAAAAAACAAGAATGAAAAAAGACGTATGGTATTAAACAAAAATAGTTAAGAGATGAGAGTTTTTTTAGATCGTGCAAGAATGTTATATATAGAGTTTAGGGTTTATATTACAAAAATTTTGAGGCGGTAAAAAACTTCCACAAATTACATGTGTGGGTTGGATAAGGTTTAAAATTCTACATGTTCAAAGATAATTTTTTTCTAAGAAAAAAATAAGTGTGAAAATGTTGTATGATAAATTACCCACCAACCTTTATAATCTTTACGTTACTAAATTTTCTTATCAAATACGGCTTTGTCTATTTTTTATTAAGAAAAATCTCATTTATAAATTAAAATATTTTCTTAGCTTGTTACATAAAGAAACTATTGTAAATAATTTATACCAAGTACTCCCTCCATTTCTTATTAACTGTCACTATTTTGAGGTTTTTTTTTTGTTTTTATTTATCTATCATATTTACAATTTCAAGACAGCATTAATTATGTTTTGACAAGTATACCCTTAACTTAGCATAATTCTTAATATTGATAGGAACGCTGAAAAGTCAAAAGAAGAGATAAATGACTTATTATAAAGTTTGTTAATAATTTCAACAAAAATAAGAATATTAATGCATTTTCTTAATATATGTGTTAAAATCTTAAAAGGAGTTGGGTTTGGGACCATCCCCATTGGACCTGTCACTATCCTTTTTTTTGCTTAATTTCAAATATACCTCTAATATTAAAAAAAAAACTAAAGGTGCGAATGGACCCATCTCTTTTTCTTCTCCTCTCACCATCCCTTTCTTCTTCCTTCTCGTTCTCGCCGCAGCAACCATTTCATCTGTTTCTTCTTCCTTCGTCATCCTGGCAACCACTCTACTATGTTGTTTTGTTTTTGTGGGTTAAATGCATGACGATTTGAGTTCTGAACCATGCCTTTCACGATTTTAGTTCCGGATCTAGTGATAAATTACACTTAAAGGTGCAATTTTCGCCCCTAGGTCGCACTTTAAGGTGCGGCCAGGACTATATAATCGCACCTTAAAGTGCGAATTATATAAAATAATCTGTTTTATTTTGTATTATATTGGTCGCACTTTAAGGTGCAGCCAGGATGAAAAAATCACACTTATAGGTGCGATATACATCAATTTAATTAAAAAAATTAAAATACCAACTTCACACTTGTAAGTGCCACTAGGGAGGAAAAATTCCACTTATAGGTTCGATACAAATCGACTTAATTAAAAAACATAAAATTAAAATACAAATTTCGCACTTGTAAGTGCGATCAGGGAGGAAAAATCGCACTTACAAGTGCAATTTTTTTTTCAGATTGCGAAAAACTTAAAAAAAAGGACATTAAATATGGGGGGAGGTTGGAAAAGGTGTGCGAAAATACGAAGAAAACTCTCCAACGACGATGGATAAGATGAAAATAGTGGTGGGTGTGATGGAAATGGTGGTGGGTGTGAGGGAGAAGATGATGATTGGGGTTATGAGGGAAGGTAGATGTTGATGTAGAAAACAAAGATGATGATGGTTGTGGATGTGACAATGTTGATGAGGAAGGAAAATGGATGGTGGTGATAATGGTGAAAGAAGGTAATGGGTGAAGATGGGAGGAAAGGAATGAAGATAGTGGATGGAGTGGGGAATTGATGAAGGAATGAGATGAAGATATGTTGGGAATGATTTTTTTTTAAAAAAGTAAAATTATAAATGACCATATTCAGATGTGGTGGGAAATCTAAAGAGGGTGATCCCAAACCCAACCCTCAATGTCAAAAGTATTAATTACAAAAGAATTACTACGTGGAGGTGATATAACGAAGGAGTTGGATCCTAACAAAGCAGTGCAATTTAAAGCTAACAAGTGATGAGTGGTGTGGTGTATATAAGAACGCTTTTCGAGGTAGATTGGGAGCTAGCGGTGAGGCGTAATTGCGGACCCTCATTACACTGCACTTACTGAATCGGATCCTGCATGTTGCAAGCATGGTGTTCATCTTCCACTGCTAAACAAAATAAATGATTTCGCATTTTCTTTTAAATAAATTAAATACGTACATTACTGTCAATACTGCTGGCTCTGCTAACTGTTTTGGCAGTCTTTTTTTCTGAGTTGCAAAATAGTAGTAATCAACTTTAGCAGTTTTAGTAGCTTTTCCAGTTACATAAACGTGTGCAAGCTAGCTAGCCAATAAATTCTTGTTGGTACTAATCTTTGAACATAAACAATTAATTCGTCAGTTGTTAAAGTACACTCTGCTGAACCATGTTTCTTCTTCTCCCTGAAATTGAATCTTCTTTGTACCTAAGGCAGTAGGCATGACGCGGTTAAACACACGCATGCATTGCATAGCAAACATGTTTTGGTGTATTTAAATTAAATATAGTTTAAGTATGCTTGCATATGCATAACATTCATATCTTACTTTATCAATCAATGCTAGCTATACACAAATATAAATAATAAACGGATGAAGATTATGATATCTCATAATCAAACATATCTCACATTATTGATGCGTCAAAATAACATCAATATATAAAATCTATTTTCTTGCTCATAATTGTTTGGATAAGCGTGTTAAATCAAACATGTATATTTGGATACAATTATAAAAATATGATTTTTGTGGTAGTTGTACATTCATAATTGACAATGTTAACGTAAAAGTTACTCTTTCTAGCTTTCAAAATTAATTTTGGACCAAAATTAATTTTCTAAAAACTCTCAAACATTTATATTATCATCTAAAAAGTGATTTTACTCAACGTGAATTAATTCTGAGGTTTCCAATCGCGTATAAACAAACCAGTATTGATAACTATTCTCATAATAATCACTTCTATTTTAAGGTTTTGTCTAGCTTCAACCCACATGTTCGAGTGGAGTATCGGGACACGACTTGTAATTTGTAGACATAAGATTTATAACAATGTAAAATAATGTTTGTAACCTAAAAAAATGACAACAAAATATTTGTTCAAAAACTAACTACCAAATAATTATTAATTTGTTATTCTCGTAACTTAGTTCACAATAATTTAATAGCAGTCTTTACATCGTGGATGTTAGACAACCCCTATTTTTAATGTGAAAATCTAACAATTTTCTTATCTAACACATGCAAGTATTTTTGCCAAATTACAACATGACACAGGACCACCATAAATGGAGTAATGAAGAAATAATTGCATTAATAAAATATTTAAAAAGCAGGTTGTTGAGTTTGTAATTAGCCAATAGTACAAAATGTGTGCAAAGTACTATTAAGTTTTGTCCATATCCAAAGCATACGTAGGGGGCAATGTGTTGAATCATGTTGCAAATCCTACTATTAGTACAAACTTAGAATACTAGTCACACACCAGTATCTTTAACGAGATCCGCCTCTCTAATAATTCAAAAATGATTAATAAAGGTATAAACAATGTAGACACTCGTAAACACATTCATTTTTCTCTCTACCTCTCTTTTCTTATCACATTAATCATATATCACATTTATTATTTATTTCTCTCTCTTCCTTTCTTTCTCTGAATATCTACACTTAAAAGATATCTATGAATCATAACTCTTAATAATTATGATGCACATAAATTAAACGAGTGCTAATCATAAATCTTAGCTTCTCTGTTGTGGGGACCCATTTGACAGAGGAAGACAAAATATGCGCTGTTTGAAAACAGGGGAAAACCTAACAGAAATTATTATTATTACATATCACAAAACAGAGAGCGAGGGCAGAGTGAGAGAGAATATGAAATTGCAATATTTTTATCATATAAAAAGGAGAGCAGATAAGAAGATAAGATGTTAATTAATTATATTTGCACAGAATGTGGTCCCTTACCCTTTGCTCTCTATTCATTCATTCATTCATATATATGATCTCCATGCAATTAAATGGGATTAAATTTACTTTCACATGAATGGCACAAACCTAGAGCTAAAGTGAACAAGTAACCTTTCAGATTGTCTGGCTACACCTTGTATATATTGTAGCTGTTGCTAAAGGAACATCTTTTACTGAGTTAAGAGGACTTTTTCTAATTGACACTAGTGATGAGTAAACCATTAAAGTCTTCTTTGCACTATATCCAATGTGCATGAAGCTGTAGAGTGCTATTACTACTAGAGTCAACTCAAAAAAGGTTAATTTCGGTTGGCATTGTGCTTGCACTTGCGGCAGTAACCATTTTTAGCTCAACTAATTTTGTTGACGGTGCACCTTTAAATAGCACTAAATTAAATATTTTTACAGTTGGTAGATAACTAAACTTTCTAAGTATTTTTAGTTAAGAGTTTTATGGCTAAGTGGTGTGTATGGAGATGAATTTGTTAGAAAAAATCTAACAATTTAATGTAATCTCTAATGTTCGAGAGGTTTAGTCTCAATACTACCGACCGTGAGGTTTAGTATCCATACTACAAGTTAGTTGATTCTCATATATATTATGCGTTGAGGACTAGTTTGGTTCCGGTAATGTCTATGAAACACTTATCATTTTATTTATTTACCAAACGAAATATGAAAATTGGCATTCAATTCTTCACTTTCGATCTGGTTCAAAGGCCTTGCCATTGGTGCTAGGGTTATGGCTTGATTGAAACGGAAAATAGAGGAACAATGGAACAGTACATATCGCGTTTTTGAAAGCGATATATGTCTGAATACATCAGCTTCTTAATTATTGCATCTGCATCTTCTACACTGGAATAATATATTTTTTCCTTTTCGTCGTTTCTATGTGACATAAAAATAAAATAAAAATTGGGGGCTTGTCATTATTTCAAAATGAAACGATAAAAGAACAATATTAACAGTACCAATTAACTTTTCCCCAACCCTTTTTTTCTTTCCATCCATGATCATTTTTCATTTTACTCAAATGGTGTTATATGCATCTTAAAGGTGTTATGAACCGGCCTCCTCGGCCCAATGCAAGGTCCGGTAGCCCTTTGACTTCGGCCCAACAAGCAAGGTCATTAATCTATGATAAGGTCTTTGAACCACAACAGCAGCTGAAAGTTATACGTCAAACTACAAAAAATCAAATATAGCATAAGATAAGAGACGAGTCAAAGCCTAACTCTCTTAACAATTTATCTTTTAATATCTCGATCATCATCAAATAGATCAGGTTATCTCTTATATCTCGGTCTTCACCAGATGCTAGGATTCCTCCATAACAAAAAGTAACATCCTGGTTCTATCACCTGCAACTGCTTAATTATTGCCAGCTATAAATCAAGGATCTCCCCTCATAAACTTTGACTCCACCACTACTTTCGTCGCAATGGTTAATTATGCCATCACCTTAGTCAACCACAAGGATAATGGCCTTCTCCAGCCAATCGCCCATCAGTGTCAAAGAACTTTAGAGGTGGTCATTGAGGATTGTCATTCGAGTCACCGACTTGGAGACAGACAACTATCTCCACCCTCAAAAGGGAGAACAGCTAGTGTCTCAATCTACTTATGGGAGGCAACCGAGGTCTAATACCTCGAGGGTTCCTCCAAGCACTTGATACCTTCTCTGTTGCAGGAGGAGGTACTTTGGCTAAGTCGAAGAAAAAGCACTTATTCACGGTTATGGGTGTCTTCATAAAGGATTAATCAACCTAGAGAACCCCGCGTGTGAAAAACTGCCTATCCACTATGAGAATAGGCTAATTTAGCATCCAAACTTAGCATCACTACGACACCAACGCTAAATTTCACTAGTTAGCATAGGATAAATCGACGGAAGCAATAGAAGAAGAAAAAACCTCACTTAAATTTGGTGTCAGCTTACCGACGCTATATTCACCAGCCAGATTAGCATCGGCTACGACCAACGCTAATTTCACATACGTGCGACCCATTTTGTGAGTAGGAAAGTGAGCGTTGGCCTGGCTAACGCTTATAGCCATATATTTCATCGCACAGGCTTCCTTATAAGCCTCTCTCTGGCACATTTACACCAAAGGCCATTTTGGCTCTTACAACTTCCTCTACCTCTCTTTGTGGTTTTCCACCCTCCGCATTGTCCGTCACCCATTTTCCTAGTTTGTCGCTCCTCCTCCTCTACCATGAATTGCCCCTCATCTACATATGATGCCCCCCTCACCTTCCTTCGCCGCCCTTTGCCTTCATCATGTGTCACATTTAATACACATGCAAGAGAAAGTGCACTCTATTGCAAAAGTAATATAGGATAGAAGTTCCAACTATCGAATCCCAAAGGACCAACAAAAGGCGCAAGTGTTAACGTGCATAAATTCATAATGTTTGAGCAATTGAAAGTTGGGTGTTTGTGTGGAGCAATAGTGAAGGTAAAAAGAAAGAAAGTAAGATAATAATTGAGATGACACATTAAGAAGCCTTAAGACTACCAATGAAGTTAACCCTGCTACCCCTAGTTCCAATTCATTTGCGAAATCCTAGTGATTGTTAGTTCTACCTCTTATGGCATTAACTCACCGCTAAGTTATTGTTAATTGTCCTATTCGATTGCACTAACTTAAAGAAGACATCATTGTAAGGTATGAGATAGGCTTGGAGAACGAAGAGGCTATCTAAGAGATGTTTCACCATCCAACAATAGACTAACTAGAAACATACAAAAGATTTCCCAAAACCTTTATTAGGAGCAAGTTGAGAAAGACTCCCTATGTTCAATGAATTACAGTTCCGTGAATTGACCCTTCCGACTAAGGTTGAATTATTCCCTAGGATTAAGTTCTAATTGGCTAGATTGAAACAAAACTGAGCAGAGTAAGGCAATCTAATCATGAATAAAGACAAATATTGAATTATTAATCAGGGGTTGGGTCGTTAACTACATCGTAACCTTAAGTGGATGTTTAGCTATGCATAATACAAGATAAACACATAAAGGTTATAGAAAGCATAACTAATATCTATTACAGACAAGATTAACAGTGTGGATTGGCTCATCTGCAATGCTTCTCTCTTGCAACAAGAGAAAATATGATTCCTCTCTTGCCTCTGGCTCTATGATGCGTGACTCTATCTCCAAAGACGACTATTATACTCCAAATTCGCTCTCTCTAAAAACACCCTTCTCCATGTTATGTTCTAGTCTATTTATAGAAAAGTCTGATGCACAACTCGACATGACCGTGCTTATTTAAAAAACAATCGTGCTTAAATAATTATTTTAATTACGACCGTGCCTTGCTGACACGGCCATGGTGCTCTATTTTAGTCAACACGGCCGTGGCCTAGGGCAGCACACCAGGGTCAGTAGCTCTGCACAACTTCTTTGTGTATTTGGCTCATTTTCTTTGTGCTTTCCGTTCTTTTGCAGTTTTTGCTCCTCGTACCTAACTTTACACAATTCTACACTAACAACGTGAGCTCTGAATAGAAAATGCATAAATCAAGTAGCATATAATAGGAAATTACAAGAAAAATCATGCAAATTATGTGCGCCTCAATCTCCCTACACTTGAATTCTGCTTGTCCTCAAGCAGTCTTAGACTTCCAAATAAGTTGTGTGTCACCACAAAACAAATTAATAAGGAATCTTCTCAGTTAAATGAATGAAGGGGGTGAGTAAAACGCATGCATACTAGTTTCAACACTTTCTGATGTATAAATAAAAATACTAGTTTCAATCTCCCTGTCAGAGCATATATAGCATGAGCAGATTTCTTAAAGACTCAATATAGACGTGTAGCAAAAAAAAGTTGTAATGAGACTTTAGATGCAGTGCAAGACAGGATATAGAATTAGAGGATAAGGAAAGTGCTATAGAATTTTCTAAGTTAAGGAATTCTACCTTGCATCCTTACTTACCTCACTACCTTATTTTCTTTTATGCACTTTTTAGAAGGGAGGCCTATTTTACTTTTTACTTAAGCTCTATATTATTATTATTTTTATTCAGGAATCACTTATCAACATAAATCCCTAAAGCAGGACTCTAAAGAAATAATGGTCTTATATAAGGTTCAATTGGGGATACTAAGAGATACAATGAAGCATGGATTCTGAAAGTCATGAAGAAAGTCCTACTTGCCTCTCTCTAATACTAGCACATACTATATTCTTTTAACTGATATGCATGTTAAAACAGACTCAAACAAGTGCAAATACATGAAATAATCACTCAGAAAAAACAGACCCATGTGATTGTTGGCTTTACTCATCTCAATTAAGTTAAAGAAAGAGCTATAATAAAAGCATTTGTTGAAAGAATAAAAAGTTTTATATTAAATATGATTATTTATTATTTCATCACACAAAATTACTAAAAAACCTTATATAACTTTAAGAATAAAAAGGTTTTGACCTTCTATTTTTAATCAGTTTTTCATTTCTGTTTTCCAATTTTTTTTCAAAGTAGATTTCATTGTAAAACTCAAAAGAAAGACCCAAAGATATACATGCTAAAAAAAAGGGAATGAACCAAACAATCTATGTCCAAAATTTAACAATACAACATTTATTTCCTAGACTGAAAGACATGATTTAGCTCACGACTAGACTCTACAGTTAGAAAGTTCAATAAAATAAATTCTTTAACTATCGTTCAACTTGTTTGTAACATATATTGAACAAAAAAAAACTTTTGTAACATATTAAATAATTGTAAGTTTGTGGAAACAGTGTAATTAAGTATTTATGATAATTAATAAGCGTTTTTTTTTAAGAGATAGTAAGTGTTTTTTAAAACAATTGATGTGAGTCGTCTATGAAAATATGCTCAAAAACCATAAGTTATTTTCCTTGACAATGCTATATCACCCGAAAGAAATCCTAGACGAAATAAATGAAAACAGATTTGTTGTTAATCTATTGGCTGTTCGACAAAATAAACATTGTGTCAAGCATAATTCAGGACTTATTAAACAATCAAATTATTTTGTTTCGGTTTGGTGTGGGATCTCTCGTACCAACGAGCATTTTTCTATTTTCATAAACTTATTTGTACAAGTGTTTATATTATAAAATAAATTTAAGTTCATTCAGATGTAACTTATAAGCCAACCATTATGAGAACATATGACTTCATTCTTTTTTTGAACCCCAATGAGATTGTATTATTAAGATGAAACAAGTTTGATTACATCCCAATTAGTAGGGAAAAATAAAATATCAAATCAGGGCATCTACCACCTCTCATAGAACATCACTTCTAGTGTATTCCTATTTGGCTAGGGAGTTCGTAAAAGCGTTACCCTCACTATAAATTTATTAGGAACTTTATTCTAGTAAACAATCTTTCTTTCTCGCGTGATGTACAAATAAACAACAACTTCTGTGTCTCTTTTGTTTGTTTGGGAGAAGATTTGTTTAGAGAACAGGAAGGAATAATTTTTAGTTTTAAATTTAGGAGAATTATATAATATTTATGATAATAAATTTGTTACTATATTATACTTATAGTAATTTATTATTTAATATTTTTTAAATTTATTAAATTCAATATATTTAAAAATAAAATAACATGTATTTCTCGATCTCTTGTTTGCTTGGGAGGAGATTCTTTTAGGAAAGAGAATTAATGAAGAACCTTTTTTATTTTTAAATTACAAGAATTATATAATATTTATAATAATAAAAAGGTATTACTATATTATATTTATACTAATTTATCATTTAATAACTTTTATTTTCAAAATTTATGAAATTAAATACTATTTATTTAAAAATAAAAATTACAAAAATCATTTTAAAAATTTAAAACATCTCTAATTATCTCATCCCTTGTTTTAGATAGACTCTAAATAACTAGGCACGGAACCTAAACATCATACGCCAACTTTCCATTTCAAAATAATAAGAAGAAACCTAAATTTCAGTTCCGGAGTGAGTCCAAATCCTCTCAGTATAAATTTGTCATTTTTCACTACTCAGCTGCACAGACAGTAGCCGTACAAACTCTCTTTCTTCTCTTCTGAGAGTACGAGCCAAACCCTAATCTCTATCTTCCTCTACACAACCATTTCCCTTCCACCACATTTTACTTGACAATGGATGGCAATGTCATTTACATATTAGATCGTGAAACCAACAACACTGAGGATGTCACCAATGTTGCTACTCGCTCCACCTCCGCGGTCGCATGCTCCCGTTGCGGCCAAACCCACCCAAATTTTGATGCTCTGAAAAAACGCCAAAGGAACATGTTGATCAGGAAATGCATCAGAAACCTGATGGGCAGTTGCATAACCAGAGACACACAGCTGCATGTGCCGGCCTCACCACCACCACCACCAAGGCGGAGTGGTGGAGGTTTACATCGTTTCATTCCCTACACAAGACCTCAGAGGAGGCGGCTATGTCTAGATTCCATTGATGACCCATCAAGGATGACCCAGGATTTGTTGTCACGGCTAAACCCGAATCTTTCAGGCTTGCCCCCCAAGCCGAAATCTTCCGAACTTGCCATCAACTTGGATTTAAAGTTGTGATCAATGCAGGATTTCAATTTGGGAATGTACTAGGGTGGTGTTGATGGTGTTTGCCTTTTACGTTGTTTATTTCGCTTTTAGATTTTTAGTGTTGGTACTGATGTTGCTGTATCATTGTTTGGTTTGATATAATGCTTATTGTGTTGTTTAATCTCATGTATTTGTGTTATTTTGGTGAAGGAGATTTTGATAAAGAACAAAGAAAAATTTCCTCAATCCAGCTACAGTTTTAACTTTAATCCATGAGCACCCAAAACAAATTTTATAGTCTGAATTGGGTGATAATATCAATCCACCAATACGCCCGTTGGAAAAGACTATCAATGCTCATGGGAAAGGGCCAAACGTTATAACCTAATTTTTAGGATAGCAAAAATTGATTTATTTTGTATTTTCTTCTTTTTCACATTCATTGTATCGCATAATTCAACAATCAAGTAATGAAGACGTTAAACTGACCTCATACACTATCACTTTACAGTGTGATAGTGCCCTAAAACGTGGATCTGTTTTTGGCAGTATCCTAAAAGATGCATTGGTTTGAAAGTGGTCAAACAATGAAGAATTCCATAATTGTTTACAAATAAGTATTTTGATGGATGATATAGATTTATCATCTCAATCGGGCAATGCAAGTGAATATTAAATAACTATTCTTATATATTGGAAACAAAATATATTATAATTATAATAGATATTATTTGAGAACAAAACCTCCATATATATATATATATATATATATATATATATATATATATATATATATATATATTCGACAATAAAAGGAATTATTAATAAAAACAATGAAGCGCGATCTACAAAGAGATTGACAGAAAAATTCAGAGGCTAATCCAAAGATCCAAAAATAAACCAAATTAACCTGCCTAAAAAAAGTAGAATTATCTAAAAAATTTAAGAAAAACCAGAGGAATGGAGGTAGAGAGTGAGGGCGTGACGACGGTGGACGGTGGTGCAAAGCCGGCGGGTAAACCACCGGAGAGAAAGGCTACGTTCAAAGAGAAAGTACTCGGAATTACAGAGCTGGTGCCAAAAAAAGCGTTGAAACTTGTGCAGGAGGGTGTCATGAAATTTGAGTTAGTGGATGGGAATCGATTGTTTCCTAGATTCTCAATCAATCCCGAAGCGTACAAGAAGATTTGCAAGCCACGGGAAGAATGTCTTGTGATCAAGCTACTTGGTAAACACATTGGGTATACTGCGCTTTGTGAGAAACTGAAATTCTTGTGGAAGCTCTCAGGGGGTTATGAAGTGCGAGATATTCATTATGGATATTTTCTAGTCAAGTTCGACATGGAGTCCGATAAGGAGAAGGTGATGACAGGAGCACCATACCTTATTTTCGACCATTATCTATCAGTAAAACCGTGGACACCGGATTTCAGAGCGGCGAACTCAAAGATCAGCACGACCTTGGTCTGGATTAGGATACCGGGCTTAGGATTCCAGTATTATGATGAAAGCATCCTAGGCACGTTGGCCTCTTCGGTTGGGACGCCAATCAAGGTCGACATGAATACGAGGGATATGACACGAGGGAAGTTTGCCCGTATATGTGTTGAGATCGATCTTAATAAGCCAGTTGTGGGGATGATCTGTCTTGATGATACATGGTACAACGTCGAGTATGAAGGTCTCCATCTTCTGTGCTCGACCTGCGGATGTTATGGCCACTTGAAGTGGAATTGCACCGTCCCCCTAGTGCAGAAACCAACCCCAGTGGAGAATGCAACGGCAGAAAACGGCCACGACGGGTATGCTGTGGCGGCTCAAGCAGCAGTTTCAGTAAGAGATTCGTCCAAAATCCTAGATAACGGAATTAATGTGCATGATGCCAATTCCATGATTGTAGGCGAAATTCCAGCAATTATTGTAGGTGATAATAATGCAATTCACGTAACTGGTAACTCTATGATTATAGGAGATAATCAAGCAACTAATATCCATGAATTTAAATGCCCAAAATCAGCGCATGGAAGTTGGTTAATGGTTGATAAAAGGAGAAAAAATTCAAATTCAAAAAGCTAAACATAATGGGTCTTCATTACGTCCATTTAATTCGTTGGGCAACAAATTTTCTGCGTTGGATAAGCTACCAGATCTGGAAAGTCCTGCCATTAAGGATACATTATTATTTAATGCAGGCAGCAATAAGGAGCAAGATACTAGGAAGAAGATTAACGCCAGTAAGCGGGGCCGCTATGAGGAACGACAAGAAAACTCTACGGCGACGGCGCATATTGCTTGTGCAACGGGGAAGCTTTCGCGACCGGTCATCGGTGACTCAGATAAACAACTCATGAGCAAAGGTTTGAAGAAGGTAGGAAATCATGTAGTTCATGACCTTGGCGGTGGGGTAATGTCAACAATGAACTTAATGCAGGTGAGGGGCAGCAACGTCCACTTCCAAGAGAACATGGAGGCTGGTGGCTCAGGTAGCAAGGGGAATGGTTCAGCTCAGGAACCCCCGGACCCAGGACAACTTGCGGGTATGGTGGTTGACACGCAACCTTCACGGCGTGCCTAACTACATCTACGTTCTCAACCTTCCATTCGTGATATGGATAGTACAACTTTCAATTTGATAGTTTGGAATATTCGTGGTGGTGCGAATGTACGTGGCCAGCGGCGAGCTAGAGACCTTGTGAGATCTTTTCGTCCTGCTATCTTTTCGGTAATGGAGACACATTGCCAATTTGGTCGTGTAAGGGCCTTTTGGCAGAGCTTGGGGTATGATTTGGTTGGTGAAACAGTTGCTCATGGGCATAGCGGGGGAATTTGGATTCTCTCACCATGCAACAGAGAGTTTACGATTCAGGTTATTGACATTCATGAGCAAATGGTGTCGGTGGATATCCGTTGTCGGGGTAAACATTGGATTTGCTCTATAGTGTATGCTAGTCCTAATCCTGTGAAGCGTCGTGTTTTATGGGACTACCTGGGATCCTTTCGGCTTCGTTGCAGGGAGCCGTGGCTAGCCATTGGAGATTTTAATGAGATTTGCTCGTCGTCAGAGGTCATTGGTGGGGAATTTTGTGATGCTCGGGCAACGAGTATGCTTGACATGATTGATGCTTGTAGTTTTATGGATCTTGGAGCTGCAGGCCCACAATTTACATGGGAAAGGAGGGAAAATGGAAGGAGGCTGATTGCAAAGAGGCTTGATCGTGCGCTGGGGCATGTTGAATGGCAGCTACAACACCCTGAGGCATACGTTGAAACTCTGGAACGAGTGTTCTCAGACCATACTCCCCTCCTGCTACACTGTGAGGTGCCTTCTGGTGATCGGTTGTCTCGCCCTTTCCGTTTTCAGGTGGCTTGGGCTACTCACCCGTCATTTGAGGCTGTTGTGACTAATAATTGGCATAAATTCTCTACCAGCTTGACAGGGAAATTATTGAATGTCCAAGAGGCTTCGCTTACTTTCAATAAGGAAGTTTTTGGAAGCATACATGCGAGGAAACGACGAGTAGAGCGGAGACTGCATGGGGTTCAAAAGGAGCTTGAGTGGCGTGAGACTGAAGCCTTGTGTCGCGTGGAGCGTTCTCTCCAGAAAGAGTATGGTGATATCCTCACACAGGAGGAGATTCTCTGGTATCAAAAATCCAGGGAGAATTGGGTAAGATTGGGGGATAGAAACACGAGGTTCTTCCACACCCAAACTGTGGTACGACGAAAGCGGAATAAGATACGTGGCTTGTTCATTCAAGATGGCAATTGGTGTACAGATCTAGCGATCCTTCAAGAGGAGGCCCGACACTTCTTCATCAATCTCTTTTCTGTTGACATGCAGGTGAGCAGGAATGTGATCATGGAGAATAGGACTCCGATCATTTCTAATGAGGATAGAGTGGCGCTAGTTCAACCTGTTTCACTTGATGAGGTTCGACGGGCGGTCATGGGAATGCACTCCTTTAAGGCTCCCGGAGTTGACGGCTTCCAAGCTTTTTTCTATAAGCAGTATTGGCATGTCCTGGGTACGGATCTCCATCACATGGTCTCCATGGCTTTCCAAGATGGGAGAGCGGATCCTTCATTATTAGACACGTTGCTTGTCCTTATTCCCAAGGTGATTAACCCTGTTCGGCTGAAGGATCTGCGGCCGATTAGTCTTTGTAATGTAGCTTACAAAATTATTACTAAAGTACTGGTGAACAGGTTCCGACCGCTGCTTTCTGAACTTGTGGGACCACTTCAGGGAAGCTTTATACCAGGAAGAGGGACCAGAGACAACATCATTCTTGCTCAGGAGGTGATGCATACGATTCACACCCATAAGAAGATAGGCGGGTTAGTTGCTTTAAAGATTGACTTGGAGATAGCTTACGATAGGGTCAGTTGGGATTTTCTTCGGGCAACCCTTTATGATTTTGGATTCCCTCCGTCCATTGTGGATTTGATTATGTGGGGTGTCCAAGGGTCGAACATCTCAGTCCTTTGGAATGGATCTAAGTTACCTTCCTTCACTCCGCAACGTGGGTTAAGGCAGGGGGATCCTCTGTCTCCGTATTTGTTTGTGCTTTGTATGGAACGGCTTGCTATCCATATTCAACGGCTCGTCCAAGAGGGTGTATGGCAACCTATTTGTGTTACAAAGGAAGGTATTGGTATCTCACATCTTTTCTTTGCTGATGATGTTCTTCTCTTTTGCCAAGCGTCTAAGGAGCATATGCGTCTGATTTCGGACACACTCTCGGTGTTTTGTCAAGCGTCCGGAATGAAGGTGAATTTAGAGAAGTCCCGCATGTTCTGCTCAGGGAACATAGACCAAAGGACACAGTAAGAACTTTCAGATATCTCCGGGATTAGTAAGGCAGCAAATCTTGGTAAGTATCTGGGGATACCACTCCTTAAGGGGAGAGTTACTAGGGATATCTTTGCGCCCATAATCGATAAGATGAACACCCGTCTGGCATCCTGGAAACATAAGCTTTTGAACAAGGCGGGACGGTTATGCTTGGCCAAGTCTGTCATGTCATCACTGCCCATTTATACTATGCAGGCCTTATGGCTCCCTGAGGGCGTTTGTGAGCATAATGATAAGCTGGTTCGGAATTGTATTTGGTCTAAACGAGGGTCAAGTCGAAGTTGGAATCTAGTGTCTTGGCAGGATGTGACCTTACCCAAGGAAAATGGTGGTCTTGGCATTCGCAGTGCGCGGCAGAATAACATTTCCCTCTTGGGGAAGTTGGTAAACAACCTCATGTATGATACAAAGATGCTTTGGGTCCAAGTGTTGAGACAAAGATATGTGGGTGCTGATTCGGTGTTGGCAGCGGAATATCACCCCGGGGATTCTTATGTGTGGAGAGGAATTATCAATGCTAAGGATGCCGTCAAGAAAGGGTTTCAGCCATGCCTGGGTGATGGTCAATCATCGTTTTGGTACTCTAACTGGCTGGGAACGGGGAGCTTGTGTCATCGTGTTCCCTATGTGCATATTTCAGATACGGAGCTTAAAGTTTCAGATCTTTGGAGTCAGGGTGCGTGGCATCTCACATCTATGTACACGCCTCTTCCTCTCGAGATAGTGAATGAAATTGTTCAGATCAAGATTCCACTGCATTCAGAGGAGGAGGATAAGATTTTGTGGGCAGGGACTAGTTCCGGAGTCTACACGACAGCCTCTGCGTATCATATGATTCGGTGTCAGGATCAACCGAGCTCTCGTGATTGGAAGGTGATTTGGAAAGCTCAGGCACCAGAGAAGGTAAGATTTTTCCTTTGGCTCGTGGGTCGTGGTGCTCTTCCGACAAACTTGAAGCGGCGACAATGCCACCTGGGCTTGACCGCGACTTGTCCCCGATGTGGCGAGCAGGATGAGGATGTTGAACACCTCTTACGAGATTGCCATGGATCGCGTTTGACACGGAGCCACTTTCAGAGCTTGTTGCCAACCCCTCCAGCGACTGGTACTTTTCATGATTGGTTTCGTTGCATCCTACAGGGACCGAACCAGGCGTTTACGATTGCAACACTCTGGTGTATTTGGTGTTGGCGTAATAGCGCGGTCTTCGATCCTCAATCGTGGCCTATTCAAGTGGTTTGGCGTCAGATTTTGATCACAGCAAATGAGTTTGCGAGATGGGGGACGATGATGACGAGTCCTCGAGATTCTATGTTTGTGAAGGGTGCCAATTTAGTTCACCATCATACAGATGGCAGCTGGATTACTGGGTCGAATCAGATGGGTGGCGGCGGTGTGGTGAGGGATTCCACTGGCCGATGGATTTCGGGGTTTGCTTGTTCTTATGGTCCTGGGTGTGCCTTTCTGGCGGAGCTTCTGGCGCTCCGGTCCGGGTTAAAGCTAGTTGCAGACTTGGGTCGTGAGATAGTGTGTTACATGGACTGCAAGGATATTGTGGAGATCTTGAGCCAGAACAGGGACACCCGGAATTTTAGGCAACGAGATACTATTACCTCTATTCGAGCTATGTTGGTGGGGGATTGGAAAGTCCAATTCCTCTATGTCTCGCGTGATAGAAATGCGGTGGCAGATATTTTGGCAAGACAAGGGTCCCACACAGGGTGTCCATTGCGTGTTTGGAAGGAGCCCCATCTTCGGTGATCCCGCTTCTTTGCAGGGATGCTGTAGCGTAATCATTTTCTTTTTTCTGTTTACATTTCCTTATGTAACAAAAAAAAAAAAAAAACCTAAAACTGGAAAAGAACAATGAACGTGTTTTTGTTTTGGTCAATTGATAATCATATATTGATGAAGATAGAAAAAAACCCAAAGGCCTAATTAGAAAGTGTTATTAGAATCACAGCCCATAAATGACAAATAGTGGAGAAGTTTACATTGGACTTTATTAGTAGTCAAAGAAAAGGACTGTGTGCTTCAATTTGGGCCAATTGAACTGGATGGGCCTAACCATTATACATTTTGAAGAGATAGGTGTTAGAGGCAATGAGCAGTACGTGTTTGCTTTTGTGTATTGGGCAAATATTGAAGAACAAAAAGAAGAAAAAAAAAACACAAATTGACAATACATCTATACCTAAAATTTTAAAGCATTTATAAGTTGCATATTTTATATTGTTTGTACCTTATTCATTCTTAAAGAATGATTCCAAACGAGTAGTTTATTTCATAGGAGATTTCTTAGTCTTTGGGATTCTAATACAATGTTCCAAACATATCACTTTGGAGTGAGTGTAGATGTGTTTTGAGTCTTTTAACTGAAGTTGAACCCAAAGAAATTTCACTGTTCTGTTAATATAATTACAAAGGGGGTAATCAACTTACACCGGTGGAAGACTTTAATAGTCATTTTTGTAGCCTAGTTAATTTTGTGTAGAGAAGAGCAAGCTTCCGTTGCATTTTAGGGCTATATTCCTTATTAGATTAGACTACCCTTTTAAGTTTGTTCTCCATATATTTTACAGAAAAAAAAAAAAATGTTGACCACTATTGGTGGGGTTGATTTAGAAACTCTAATTATACAACTACATTAAAATATAAAAATATAGTTTTATCCCTGCTAGTGGTCTTAACTACCAATTCTTGTGGTTTGTAAAAATACAAAAAACAAAACAAAAATATTGTGCACAAATCTGAAATCTGAACCAGTAGTGGTGGAATCATTCCCCCTTTGATTTCAGTAAATTTGACTCTCACTTTATTCATAGAGGATGAGTTTCATCACTTTTTTCATGTAAAATAGATCTCTTCATTTTTCTGTAATGATAACACTTCAGTGCCCCTCTATTTCAAAGAATAACAAACAACCCACTTTTCTTTAACTCATAATCAAAGGCTAGGCTGACTTGGTATGATGCATGAATAATCAGGCGACTGTTCCTGTAGCATAGCATAGGGCGGCATATATCTTTATCTTATTTTTTGGGTCAAATTTTATCCTTATCTTTTGAATATTTCATCATGCTAGAGGATTATATAATTTGAACTAACTAGTGAAGTCATTTTTGACGCAGTCACTACAACTATTCAATTTGAGTCATTAAATTAAAATTAAATCTGAGTCAACAAATAAAATATAAAAATAAAAATATAATTTGTCTGATTTTAATTAAACGACTTGCATTGCATTAAGTAACGTAATGCATTCAATAGCAGCAAATCATTTGTGACTTTCCAAGAACTCAACTTCAATTCTATCAATATCTTAAACAATATATCCCAATTGGCCACTCAACTCAACTCCTCCCTGCAACTGAAAACATGACTATGACAACCCTCTTCCCAGATTCCAAGTTGTCCAAATGGCAAAACAATCATTAAATAAAAATAAAATAGAAAGAAAAGAGTTAGAGAGATGGAGTGAGTGAGGGGAGAAATGATATGATTGGAAGATCAAAACGGCAGATGCAAATGCAGAGGAAGGGGGGTTCATGACTTTCAGGTGCTAAACCCAATGCCAATGAAGTGGGACCTTGAACATATAGCAAGTTGTAACACAAATTAATAAATAAATAAAAATCTCAACCTGAATTGAATTGAATTGAACCATATCATGATCGATGCACTGTGGCCGAAAGCAAAACAAATCTAACGTCGCTGTTGCCGCAAAGTAACAGGAGAGAGCTGTTATACTAGAAAGTCATTCTCACATTTCACAAGAATCAGAATCTTATTTTCATCACTGGGTTACTGGTCCCTTCCTCCAAATTTTTATTTTTTCATGCACCACTAAATATAGTTTCCTAAAAGTATTTTTGGCGATGATTGCCTTCCAAAAATGAATTTCCAAAAGCACGTATTGGAGGCGCAATGAGAGGAAGGGAGGTGCAAATAGTGTTCTTGCCCGCCCAAATGGCTATCATACTCATATTATTCTGGAGAACCTAAAATACTCATAATAAAGTGAATGTCATATTAGGACGATTAAAGTGAGATTGTTTAAAAGCTAGCCGAGCATAACAGAGCTGTCAAAATAATTAAAAAATTAAACGTTTTTCAAATATGAACATTAATTATCTCAAAACTCTTCCGCAAAAGCGTGCGTTTAGCCTACCTCCACCACGCAAAAATCTCAGTTCTACTTCTGGAACAACAAACATATTTTTCTTTATATAACAATATATGTTTTTGTTTTGAGAACATGATGTTCGGTATCGATAGCAACAATTAATCTTCTCACCATCAATATTTGCACAAATGATGAACGACTGAATATAAATTATGCTCGATTTTTATGGGTGGGGATCGAATTTCGGACACTTCTAGGTAAAAGAATAATGTGAGCAACCACCATGTTACACCTCGTGACTAATTGAAAATATAATAATGATCCATTCACACTTCACTTTCTCTATCATTTCATTGTTTTTCTTTCTATTACCCTCATCTTATCATATCACATCGTTCATTATATCTTTCAATTCCCTCTCTTCACTTCCTATCTTTCTCTATTAGGTGGAGGCGGATAAGTGTAAACAAGCCAATTTTTTTTAACAGTATATGTAAATGAGGGAAGCCCAAAATGCAGGCTATCACTCACTGTCCTTGATCCACCGGGCCCACTAAATAATAATAATAGAGGGGAATGAAAACAATGCGAAGAAAGAGAGGCTGAAAATGTGGAAATTGACTAGTAACCCTTCCGTAACCGTGGTTGTTGCATTGCACCAACGCAAAAGTGACAAAAACCATTCATGATTCATTAACCAACCCTTGGCATCAATCTTGGGGCGTCTCTTAACTTAACACAACACTTCAATTTGTTACGGAAAGAAATAGACCATCTCATGCGGGTCCGGTTCGCACTGCCACCGTCGGTTCTATGTATCTAAACTAAACCTCACGTGCACTTCTGTCTTTTCTTCCCTTCTTCACAAACCCACCAAGCCTTCAATGCCATTGCCAACCATCATGCTCATGCATACTCAATTCAAACTATTACAATGTATCTTTCAATTCTAGCTCTTACTCAAAATAGTAGTACGAATTTCAACCAAACTCATTTCAGATATTATTATTATTATTTTTATATACATCATGAATTATAAATGTATTAAAGTTTATTTTTTTATTTATTCATTATTGTGTAATATAATTGAGATACTTCTATTTTTTGTTTAAGGCCAAACGTAGACTTATGACAAGTTAAAGGATGTGGGTCTCATTTTTAAATTTTAGCAATCACAAATTATTAGTAAGTTATACCCGCTCTCTTATTACAAGTCATTTTTTATGAGTTTTTTTATTTAATTTTTAAATTCAAGTCATTTTCTACTACTTATGAAGCATTAATTTTTTTTTTTAAATTTACCCTTATATTTAATATAAAATATAAAGTGAGATTTTGAAAAGTTGATAACTTATAGAGAAAAATTCATGAAAAATTAAGGAGATAATCAAAATAGAGAGAGATTTATTAAATTTTTAAATATGATTAATTTAGGAAAGTTAATAAGAAATTTTATAAATTTATTGATAGTAACTATTTTTTCTTAATCCTATAAAATTATATAAAAGTTACTTATAAATAGTAACTCTTTCATTAAGAAGTTTGTGCATTCTTAAAATTCACTTTTTGACTTTTTGCATAAATTGGAAAGAGCTGTCAAACAGTATAGGCATAATGAGTTGCTATCTGATTTTAAGTGTACTAATGTCAAGCCAGTCATAACGACAGCTCTTAGCCGCATTGAGCAAGAAGCTTCAAACATACTCTTTGTTGAAGTGAAAAATGAGATTGAAGATGCATTAGCCATAAATATCATTGGTCGGTCGGTTGTGGGTAATGTTGTTATGCTTAAAATGAAGAAATGTTGCAGTAGTCGTAGTTTTGAATATGTTGTCCTGTATGATATGAGTCAAGGAAAATTTGTATGTGATTGTGGTTTGTTTGAGTACTCTGGCATTCCTTGTCGTCATATAATATGTGCTATGAAAAGTGAGAATGTAAATGGATTTCCAACTAGTCTGGTATCTAGGAGGTGGTTGAGGACAACTAAGGTAGATTACATGAACTCAATTCCCACGGTTGATCTTGATGCTAAAAAACACAAAATGTTGCGAAGGGGTACATTGGCTAGTGCATGTAACATTTTAACTGAAGTTGCGTATGATCATGCTGCAGATTTTGTAACTGTCATGGAAGAAATATATAAGCTGGTTTCTAAGTTTGAAAAGAGCCGCAATCCAACTTCCAATAGTAATACTGCCTTTATTGAGGTTCAAGACCCGACTGTTGTTGAGGCTAGAGGTGCTTCTCGGAAGAGAAAATTTGGTATAAAGCGGAGACACTGTTCGAAATGTAGGAAAATTGGTCACACAATTTGAAGATGTCCTGAATTTGCAGTTGGAAATGGTGTAGAAAGTAATTATCAAGGTTCATCATCTGTTGAATTGGATGATGATCTCAACAATGATGTGGTAATCTCTCGTTTATACTAGTGATTTTTTAAACTTACAATCATTAGTATTTGTTTACTGACCGAGATCCTATTATAATTTTCTGTAGCAGGAAACTGGGCAGGGTTGGGGGTAAAAGATAAAGTAGTTGCTAGTCAATCTGCTAAACAGAAATCAAAGGTATGGCTGCTATTGGTATTCTTGTTCATTATGAAACCATGGTATAATTGTTCATTTCTATAGGTGGAGATCCAGGGTTTCTTCAAAGGCGGAATCATGCCGGCAGCGCCAGCTACATCATTTAGGTGTTAAAGTTAGAGAGAGTCCAGAACAATGAGCATTTGCTGGATCTAGAAGTAGAGGAAGGAGCATTGCAAGGATTGAAGAGAGAGGGGAAGAGGAGGAGTTGGTACCTGAATTGAGAACAAGGGTTCAAGGAATGGTAAAAGAGCCATGGTGATTTTGAAATTAGAAAGAGCCCTACAAAAGAATAATGAACAATAAACGGTAAAAGAATGTAACCTCGGGTATAAAAACGTGTTACTCAAAGGAAATGAAAGGATGACTATTTAACAAATACATAAAAATACTATTATAAATACAAAGTTCATTAATTTTTATTGGTACACATAACATAACTAAAGTAAATTACATTCATTTGGGTTTGGGCTAATACACCGGTGTGGTGTATGCACCCAAGTTATTATATTTTAAAACGGAAGATGTAATAAAATAAGGCAAGTTGGAGGGAATGAATTGTGCATTGGATTTGCAATAGAAACATAAATGCGTAGAACCCAATATAGGGTACCTTGGAGCACGTGATTGAGGCTTGGTACACGGAATCGGATCTGCAATTGCAACATAACATATGCTTCTTCTGAAGGATCTTAGCTGACCAATCCCCTTTTTCTTTCATCTGTCAATACAGATAACATCATCATCAGAATGCCCAAAAAGCAAAACCAACAACAACGCAGGATTTACGTTTCAGTTTCCGTTTCAGTTTTCAGTTTTAGATAGGGTGGTGGGAGGGAGATTCCAAACTTCAATGTTGAAAGTGCGGTGCCAACCAACAGAATTTCTTTATGATATGATCGTTCATATCATTGTGTCTTAAAATAATAAGGGTAATAATTCGTGTACACTTAAACACTACATTTTTTGATATTTTTTTTCTATTTCTTTCTTCAGTTACATCATATCATATATCACACTTATTACTTATCTCTCATCTCTTCTTATCTGTCTCTAGTGGTCTACACCCTTTAGATGTCTACCAACAAGTCATAAAATTTTATGGAACAAAAATTAAAAATCATTTAAATGTATATAATAAATTATAAATAATAATAACAATAAGGTGGAGGAAAATTCCAAGCTTGAGAGTTGAAAGTGCGGTGCCAACAGAAATTGTATCTGTATATCATTTACATGTACTATAATGTTTAGATAAAGAGTTAAATTTGTTTTTAATTCACATGAAAATGGGTTGAATTGAATTCGTTTCTTTCAATATTTTTTATAGTTTTTGGTCTTCAATATTAATAAAATTAATTTCTATATTGCATTTTGAAAAATTGTCATTAATGTAAAAAAAACCGCAATAAAATAAACAACAATGAGTATAGTTTTTTAGAAAGCAAATCAGCTAAAAATATGTTTAACTCTTAGATAAATTACATTTGGCCTGATTGTAAATTAAAAAATAAGTAAGTAGTATTAATTTAATAGAGGGTGTGGGCATGGTGACTTGACTTGCTTGGTTTTCAAGCGAGTGTGGCATCTGAATTACCGTAACTTGTCAGCCAATGACTTTTGATTACCACTTGCCTGTTTCATGCAACTTGGCGCCGCAAATCTCATCCGTTAGTTGGGTAATATGCATTTAATTTTGTGCATGCAGTCAATTTTTCGTGGTTTAATGCAGCCAAATAGGGATTGCAGCAAATTGACTTTTTTTCACAAAAATATATCTGGAACGGAACGAAAAATATACAATGGGATCAAAATTTCACATTTTAAATCAAATTAACAATGTCTAATTACAAGAAATGATATAAAAAATTTAACACAACACCAGATAATCAATTTTGCAGCAGCTTTTTTGCGGCAGTTTATAGAATTGCCATTGCTTTTATTTAAAATGGGATAGATTACATCGATTGGGCCAACTGTCAATAAATGTTTCTGCTTTACGTTGGTTTGAATCGCTGGTATTTATTTATTTTTTTTTCTTTTTATGGCGGTTATAGTATTAGAATGTTAGTTTATTAAAAAAACAACGCTTCTTAAAGAGTTAGAATATAACATTGGAAATGATATAAAAATTAAATATGACGATTGCTCTTGTGAATTTCGTTTCTAAATAACCTCCAGAGAGAAATAGTGCATGTTTAGAAGAATCGGTATGAAACCACGTTTGGGTTGAAACCACGTTTCCAGAAGCAAGAAATAGTTGTTTTTAAATTGTTGGATCCACCAAACATGAATCCAAACACACTAGGAGCCGCCGAAGATAGAGTGGTTCGAGACAAGGTGATTCACGAAATGGTTAATGACAACTTCGTTCCTTGCAATGATATTCCCCTTCTTGTTAGTGATTTTTAAATTTCCTTAGCTTATTCAGTCTTCCATGTAATCGACCTTAAACGGTCGTAATTTGTATTGTTATTGAAGTAAGTTTCCTTTATTAATATCAATTTTGTTACTTCTTTAACTCAAACTTGTGCATGTTATGAGTTTTGAAGATATAAGCATATATATGCAAAAAATTACTTCAAACGATCTAAAGAATTGTAAACATGCAAAGATGTAAGTAGTACTTGTAAAACTTAACTTAAACTTGGCTTCAAATTATTAAACTTCTATGATTATTCTTGATGAGATAAAAGAACACGTTCCTTAGTTTCAGGTAGAAGTAACAATGTCACTCTTGATTTCTAGAAAATCGGACAAGGTTAATTTATTATATATTCCAATCCTCTTGGATTAGCTTTAGACAAAGTTAAAACTGAACCTTCGTGATTTGATCCTAGATTTTTCATCTCATCCTCATATAAGATTCTTCATCGCATCTTTTTTGGGAAATCATTTTTGACAAGGTTAAAATTAGATTGATCCAAGTATTTATCGATCATCTTAGACAAGGTCCCGTATTCTTCATCCCGTCTTCATCCGAGATTCTTCATCCCCGTCTTCTTCTTTGTAAAAATATATTTTTCATTTTTTTACTACTTTTATGCAATTTTAAAAAGTAGGATAAAATAAAATAATAAAAATTATATTTATTATTTATCGATAATATTTTAAATAAACTAAAAGAAGATTTTCTCCAAACTTAAGGGGTAGGTGGTTTAATTAGCAACGGTTTTAATTTGTGGGTAAAAAATATTCGGTCAAAAATTATTTAAATCATATTAATTTTTACCATTATCAATTGAGTACAATTAATAATAAAAAAGGTAAGATTGCATCTTCTCTATTTATAAGCGACAGTCGATCGTTAAGGATATGGCATAAATAGAGGCACATTTTACATTTCTTGTTTTGTTAGTTGTTGGTGATTCCTTACCTTACCTGCAGTGAGTTGTGACCCATGCTCCATGCTTTGATTGCATGTTCATTTCTTCCAAAGAATTAGACTCAGTTGTCGGTGACCTCGTGAATGAGGGTTGATTATATAGCAAGTAGTGATCATAATCATATATTAATATATCCTCGAAGAAAGTCTTCATATTATTTATTTAATTCCCATATTTTAGGGCATATACCCACCCAGCATCAACCAAATGCCCATTTTTCAGTTCACTACGACATGAGGCATATGCTTTCCAACTTCCAAATATATATGACGCAATATAACTTCCATTTTTTTCATACTAAAATTGATACATTATATTATGGGAAAGTATGTCAATATTATTACCTGTAACAGGCCCATACGATGATGCATGGATGCCAATTTATGTTTCTATTAACACCATAAATATTCTCAACTAGGCACATTTCTATTCAAGTTGAATACAATTACAATATGACTACTATGTAAGATAAAGTTTTTTATTCAACTTAGATGTATTCTCATATCGAAACCAATTCTTTTAATAGTTGATTCACGCGCTCGATGGCATGCCAATTTACTTTTGATTTATATCTACAATTAATTTTAATTTATTTGAAGAAACTAAACAAATTATATTATATTGATTTTTTTTCTAACGTGAAAGAATTTTTAGGGCTGGATTTTCTTCTAGTGTGCTTTTAAAGAGTCTATTTGTAAAAGTGTTTTTAAATTCAATTTACGGACTTCGGAAGCTTCTTTCACGTTTTAACCTTGATAAACATGTTTTTCCATTTTATTTAGCTGGAGTAAGAGAAAACGTAAGTTTAACATATCTTCTATTTTTCATGGATAATATTATCTATGTTTAGATGAACTTAATTTGATTTCTCTATTATTTTAACATCTTAGTTCAAATATCTACATTTGTTTACATTGGGAGGAATATTGATAGTCCTTAGTGGCCGAGAAGAATTTTATTATAAGAAAATACAAAATGAGTGAAGCTAATAAGTAATTCTACACTATTATTTTAATTTTTTTATCTAATGGGGATAATCGGATAACCATGGCATAGCCAGTTTCCCCCTCCCTCCTCCACTAATAGTCCTCATCTATTTAGTTGTCAAGTGTTAACTTCTTGCTTATATAACATAATTGGATGACCACATGGCATAATAACTTAATATATTGGTTTTAAAAGTTTGATCATAGTCCTAATAGCTTAACTAAGGTAGTTTAGTCATCTAGTTGGATTAATGGAATTAGCTTGATCTTCCTCTCGTCTGATTTGAAGCTTTGTTGTTGTGTCTTAGCCTTGGTCGTTTTGGGCCAGCTTAATAGCTTTGGGTCAGTTGGTTGGATATCAGCCAGAACTGAAACAAATCAAATTCAATTAAAAACAAGTTTTCCATCAAAATTAAGTTAGATCGGTGAAATACTTGTTGGGTTCCAATGTCATAAATGAATTCTCAAACTCCTAACAAATTGTGTTAAATGATAAGTTGTCAATTTAGTTAATTGCTCCTTCTCATTTAGAACCCATGAGCGCAAAACAAATTATGATAACCCAAACATAAAAAGTTGTAAAAGTTGTCAATTGATTTTAAGTAAGTTACTTCATACTTGCTCCAACTCATATAGAGGACCCATGAAGGCACATACTCAACACAATCAAGATACTCCATTTTCCATCTTATATATTTTTAACTTTATAGATGCACAACTTAAATGATTTTGGCAACTGGTGGAATTTTTCTCATAACATTTATCTTATCAATTTTCATGTAAAAAATATTTTTATTTTAAATTTATTTCTTTACCTTAGATAACAGAATTTATGATGAATATATTCATGCGGTGTGACGTGGTGGATGCTCACTTCGTCGATTAATTACGAGGTGAAAAGTTCGATTCTCGCCTATAGAAATGAAACATATGTCGTGGTCATTCGTTTATCGTTTAGTGCGAACACCCGCAATGAAATAATTAATCACTGTTATTAACGGTGAATACTCTATTAGTTGATTGGATTGATGAATTGTCCTGGTGATTTAGTTTGTATTTCTTTTTTTTACGGACAATTAATGTAGGATTTCATTAACTAATTCTCGGAGCCACATCCGAAAGAACAAAGGATTGGATACAAGGAGGAATGTAATATAGCCATACTTCATCTGAAAACGACAAAGCATGTTTTGACATGAAATGAACAGCATTATTAGCTTCCCTACAAATGAGAAAAAGAAATAAAACTAAAAGCCTGAAGCAATGTTTAGTCGGTATCCTTACCTCTAAAGTAAGCTCTACTTTGAATGGATGATATTAATCTCATCTCCTTTCCAAAAAAAGAAGATAATAAAATTAAAGGAGATAATTAAATATTAAAAAATCAATAAAATGAGAACCTTCATTTTATTAATTGGTTTATATATATAAAAATTAAAGTGGCTGATAAAATTTTGGAGTAATACAAGATTACAAAATATTTTAAATTGTTTAATCCTTAAATGCACGTTTTGAAATATCACCTATAGATCGCACGTTCTAAAAATAAATAGAAGCGGATTTAGCGAGTGTCGGCTGCTAATGGTACAATTCCAACCTCTATCAATTTTCAGTTAGGATAATTTTTCTAATTTTACCTTTATTCTTAAAGTGAGAAATTAAAATTATAACCATTATCCAATACGAGTATATTTTAAAACGTGATAATTTTAACTCATTAGAATCTGGATATATCTATATATTTTAAATTTTAATTACCAATGTGAAGCGCATGAACCTATTATTGAGTTTGGAGTATCTAACAAAACGGGAATTTTTTTAATATACGTATATCCCACTTTTTACACCATTTAAATGAGGTAGCCTAAACGTAGATTGATTTACTTTTCAATTTTTTTTTTTGAAACTGGATTTACTTTACAATAATAATAAATAATATACGCCACTGATTTCGTTGTCAATAAAGGATCATTATTCATCATTTATCTGATTTGATATCAAAACAAATAGGATACTGATTTGATTATCTAATAGAGTCTGAATGAGTTGTATCTGTAATTATGTTTCATTATATATAATGGTGTTGCGCACAAATCAAATCTTTATTACTATTTGACATGAGTTTGGAGTGCTTTCCTAATTAACAAACAGGATCACGTGCTGTGGCTTTTATTTACATTTCGTAGAATTATTATTGAGATATCATATTTTTATATTGAACCTCAATCTCTCACCAATTTGAACTTCAATTGATTAGTAAATGAAATTTTTTAATCAATCACTTTTCTGTCACTAATATAAAATGTTGGATAGAAAAATAAATGACTATAATATTGTAGTAGAGAGATTGAGACAATAGTTGCAGCAGAGGATCCCTACACACTCAGGATACGGATCCTCTGCAGCGGTGCTGCCTCTACAGCACCTACTGTGAACATGAATTGATTAGCAAATGAATTTTTTAATCAATCACTTTTCTATTACTAATATAAACTGTTGGATAGAAAAATAAATGACTATAATGTTGCAGCAGATAGATTGAGACAATAATTGCAGCAGAGGAAGCATACACACTCAGGATACGGATCCTCTACAGCGGTGCTGCCTCGACAGCACCTATTACGAACTTAAATTGATTAGTAAATGAAGGCTTAAATATGTTTGGGGTCCCTAACATTTGAAAGGGAATCAGTCCGGGTCCCTGAAAAATTAATTTGTTAAATTGGGTCCCTGACATATGTTTTTTAATTAAATTAAGTCATTTTAACCAATTTTTACTAGTCAAAACCTAGTCATCACCTCCACATCATCCCACTTATCCTACATGGATTTTGATTTTGGTTAAAAGGACTGGTCAAAATTGGTTAAAAGGACTTAATTTGATTAAAAAACATATGTTAGGGACCCAATTTAACAAATTAATAATTCAGGGACCCGGACTGATTCCCTTTCAAATGTCAGGGACCCCAAACATATTTAAGCCGTAAATGAATATTTTTAATCAATAACTTTTCTGTTACTAATATAAACTGTGGGATAGAAAAATAAATGACTATAATGTTGCAGCTAAGAGATTGAGACAATAGTTGCAGCAGAGGATTCATACACACCTAGGATACGGATCCTCTGCAGTGGTGCTGCCTCTACAACACCTATTGTGAACTTAAATTTATTAGCAAATCATTTTTTGTAATTAATCACTTTTATGTTACTAATATAAATTGTTGGATAGAAAAATAAATGACTATAATGTTGCAGCATAGAGATTAAGACAATAGTTGCAGCAGAGAATCCATACACACTCAGGATACGAGTCCTCTGCAGCTGTGCTGCCTCTACAACACCTATTGTAAAATTAAATTGATTAGTAAATGAATTTTTTTAATCAATTACTTTTCTGTTACGAATAAAAACTGGTGGATAGAAAAATAAATGTCTATAATGTTGCAGGAGAGAGATTGAGACAATAGTGGCAGCAAAGGATCCTTACATACTCAGGATACAGATCCTCTGCAGCGATGCTGCCTCTACAACACCTATTGTGAACTTAAATTGATTAGTAAATGAATTTTTTCAATCAATCACATTTCTGTTACTCGTATAAACTGTTGGATTGAAAAATAAATGATTATAATGTTGCAGCTGAGGGATTGAGACAATAGTTGCAGCAGAGGATCCATACACACTCAGGATACGGATCCTCTGCAGCGGTGCTGCCTCTACAACACCTATTGTGAACTTAAATTGATTCCTAAATGATTTTTTTTATTCAATCACATTTATGTTACTAATATAAACTGTTTGATAGAAAAATAAATGACTATAATGTTGCAGCAGAGAGATTGAGACAATAGTTGCAGCAGAGGATCCATACACCCTCAAGATACGGATCCTCTGAAAAACTAGTAAATTGACAAAAATATTTGTTAAAATTAGGTTTTGAACAATCTAAAGTTATAAAATGGCATAAACAGGCATAATCACATGATTGTTTTTATATTTAGAATTACTTTATTTACAAATCAATATTAATACGATATTAATTAAAAGGATTATTACTTTAAATATTTAATTTATTTCAAATTGTTTATCATCTTAAAGAACAATTTTTTTTTAATCTTTCAGGTTTTTATTCGATTAAATAGGACAATATAAATAACTTCATATTATTTTGTGTAAAAAGTTAAAAATACAAAAACTACACTAACACTCGATGATCCTGCAAAAGCAAGGATTCAACTTTTAAGGGAGAGGCTTCCATAAGGACAAAGCGCTTTGTAGCTCGAGACCCAAACTTAGGCAGCCGGTAAGCAACCATATTTGCATCTTTGGAGCTCGCACCCCTTTCACCTCCCAATTACGATTCATGAGAGCTAAATCCAACTTTCTCCACAAATCATCTCACATGTCATATACTCATGTTCCAAAGAAGCTCTAAACTAAACTTTAGGGCAAAAACTCCAGTCAACTATGGAGGCAATAAGTTTGATTGAAAAATATCATAATCAGGCTTTAGGGTTTTTGAAAATATAGAAAAGGTAGTGATGAAATTTTACTAAAACGATAAGAATGGTAATAAATTCAATAAGCTAATTTAAGCTATAAGCTACCTCAAGTAGTTTATTGAAAAATCTATAAGCTACTGATATAAGCTCTTTTACCAGACATTTTTAAACTGTTTTTGAGCTAGTCTAATAAGTTTTAATCTAATCAATAACCTTTTAGTAATTAGCTGAAAAGACTTGTCAAATAGAGCCTTAGAAAACATGTTCTGGTTGTATTTGATGGCACAATTGTGTATGATCATGTATTTTAAAACCTAAAGAATAGTAACTTTTACTCTTTAACACACGGCTTTCAGCTAACAGACGTGGAAGCAAACACATTATAAATGATCGAGTCACACGATCGATCCAAAGCAATGAGTACTGTGAAGATCATGCTCATAATTTCATCCGAAAAATAACTGATGCTCTTTAATGCATGATTTTCGTGGACTGGCGCTAAAAGAAACTATGAATGGTTGAGTCACATGATATGAAACGGTGAGTAGCGTGAAGATCATGCTCATTATTTCAGATGAAAAATAGCATCACACTCTATAATACACGCTTCTTCTACTAACAGACACTGCACACTATAATTGATCGAGTCACGCGATCTGAAGTGGTGAGTAGTGTGAAGATCATGCTCATAATGACAGTCCAAAAAACAACCAGATGCTCCTTAACACGCGATTTCTGACAAACAGACAAAGAGCAAACGCGCTATGACTTGTTGAGTCACGCAAGCAGAAGCAGTGAATAGTGTGAATATCATACTTATCGTTTTCGCAAAATAAATAAATTCTTTAACACGCTATTTTCAATTAACAAATTCAAAAACAAACACGTTATGACGTCATAACTAAGTCACGCTAGCACTGAAAGCCATGAATAGTGTGAAGATCATGCTCATAATAATTCCATCCTTAATTAAAAACAACCTCATGGTTAATGCTAATCACGCCTCACACATAAAATTATCTTGACTGAATGCAAGTGCGTGTACATAATCAAAAAAAGAAAACTATGAAATGACCACGGGGAACGCGTAAAATGACATTATTATTTCCCAAACCATTCACACCACACAACCAATTTCTGATGAATTGTTAATTTAGTACACACTTATTTAATATTGCACTACCATACTTGTACAAGTCACTCTCCAACTAGCACAATATCTTATAAAGATCTTTTAAGAAACATTCATCTCATCAACAACGTTCATCTAGTTGAGCCAAATTCGGAAATCACTCCTTCTTCAGAAAATATCCTCACATATCACGTGCTCCAATCATCCCTCGCATATTTATTTAGTTTCTCACCTTCCCTTTTTTCTTAAAATAAAAAATCTTAATTTTAATTTCCCTAGAAATCTTGAGGCTTAGGTCATTGTAATTGCAATTTGCATATCAACTAGATTTCACACCATATATAAAGGAGAGGGTTCTTGATTCTTGGAAGCCACAGTTAGTTGTTGTCTACTACCTGCGTTCTCTATTTCTTCTCCACAAAGCAAAATTAGCAACACACGCAAAACAGAGTACTTACAACAGAGAAGCAAACATCTCAGGTTTTTTCTCATGGATTGGGTACGAGGAGATTCAGTTGGTCGAGGAAGCTTCGCCACCGTGAATTTAGCAATACCTACAAGCAGTTCCACTCGTTTTCCTTCTCCGGCCGTTGTCAAGTCCTCCGAGGTTTCCACCTCGTCTTCACTTTGGAACGAGAAAATCGTGCTCGATCGCCTTGGTTCATCATGCCCAAGAATCATTCGATGCTTCGGCGGCGATCGTTCCTTCGAGAACGGTGAGGAGCGCCACAATTTGTTCCTCGAGTACGCCTCCGGGGGAAGCCTTGCCGATCAGGTCAAGCTCCACGGTGGCCGGATTCCGGAGACTCAAGTTCAGCGTTATACAAGGTCCGTCGTGGAGGGGCTTGTGCATATTCACAGCAACGGGTTCATTCACTGTGACATAAAGCTTCAGAATATTCTCGTGTTCGGCGATGGTGAAGTGAAAATCGCTGATTTCGGTCTCGCGAAGGAGGCAGGGGCGGAACAGAGGAGGTTCGAATGCCGGGGGACGCCGCTGTTTATGTCGCCGGAATCGGTTAACTCCGGCGAGAATGAGTCTCCGGCGGATATTTGGGCGCTGGGGTGCGCGGTGGTGGAGATGGTCACGGGGAAGCCGGCGTGGAAAGTGGAGAAGGATTCCAGCATTTGGTCATTGTTGCTTCGAATTGGGGCCGGAGAAGAATCGCCGGAGATACCAGAGGAGTTGTCGGAAGAGGGAAGGGATTTTCTTGAAAAGTGCTTCGTGAAGGATCCGAGAAAGAGATGGACGGCGGAGATGCTTTTGAAGCACCCTTTCGTCGGTTCATTGAAGCAGAATGTGAATGAGTCATCGCCAAGGTGCCACTTCGATTTCCCAGATTGGGTTTCCAGCGTGGCGGGTTCGGTTCCTACCTCACCGGAATCTGAAGAGAGTCGCCGGTGGAATTTTCAGTCCCCGTGTTCGGATTCGCCGGTGAACCGCCTCCGGCAGCTGGTGACGGTTCAGTCACCGCAAAATTGGTCGGATTCAGACTGTTGGTCGAGTGTTAGGTGAAATTGGAAATTACTAGAATTAGAAGATTTTGGGTTCTGATTAGATTTTGATTATTGGGATTCCTTGATTTCAATTTCAAATTGCATAGGAATAGTACATAATATAAGTATATTCATGATTTTGATCTTTACTTGATGGAAGAGTTTTAACTGGCGCATTGTACAGAGGCTGATTTTATAATAGTAAGCCATATTTTTGCCTTTCTCAACAGTGTTTGATTTATATTAGAATTAGAATATTCACCCCACACAGTGATTAATCTCTTATGGCGTGTTTTCATACCAACCTGTAAATTGTTTCATTCATTTAAATTGACTAGGATTGAATCTTAATTTTAGGGTTAAAGGATGAGGTGAGAGAAAGCCTAATTATGTTGACATGATGATTGAACCATGATTACTTTGTTGTCATGGGGATAAAAGTTGAGGTTCAAAACTTTTTCTGTTGGTTTGATCGTAGTCACATATGTAAAGTTCGTTTGGTTTTTTGCTTCAACGCGTTGACAAGTTGGTGACAATGGGTAAAGTAAATGAATGATTTGGTCTGGGTTGGGTTGACACTTGACACTATTTACTTTTACTGTGGATCCCTTTGACATGGTTGGTTTCAATTTTCAAATCAAAGTGTGAACTAAAAGGCATTGGGAGCACCTGGACCTTCACGGTGTCTTGTGCCAGCGAAGAGACAGCTCTTCCAGCATTTTGGAGACAAATTTATAGGCCTAAGATGCTAATGATGAAAAGTGGGATTAAAAATAGAAAATCCAGGTAAAAAAATGTAGAAGTACTTTCAAATTTGTGGATAAAAAAAACTGAACAACTAGTGCTGGAGTGCCTTCTCAATTTCTCATAATCACATAATAAAGAATAGGGAAGATAAGAATGGAATCAAGTCATCAACCATTACCAACATCACAGGCAGCATTTTGGAATTTAGGCAAAGTAAGAGTGACATCAAAGTATTCTATGTTTTCTTCTTGTAGGAAAGAGCAGAGATGTCATACTAGAAGTCTAGAACAATGAAATCGATAGTAAAAAGGTCAAAATTCAAATAAGGAACACCCCAATTGGTATGTCACCCGTCTTTAATTTGGCCATTTAGAAATGTCATGCCAGAATAGTAGAAAGTAAAAAGTCAAGAACGAAAACCCCTATCAATTCACAAGGTCAAAACAATAGGCCTTTAGGACCCAATATTGGAGGACATGAGCAATGGCCACGCTTTTGTTGACACTAAAATATGTTTTTCTCTAGAGTGTCCTTAAGAAGCATATAATGACATATAACCAACGGTAGGGGTTTAACACTTTATTCTTGTTTACGCTGTTTTTTGGTAACCAGTGTAACATCACAAGAAAATTCGAATGTTTATGAAGAGGCTGGATTCTATCCTTTTTCGAGTCATGGGAATACGGAAATCTTATGTGCGCGTGTGCGTGTGCGTATGGAGTGGGTGGAGTGGAACCCGTCGATAGTGGTTCGAGTGGAGTGGGTGCGTGATTTAGGACAAGTTACTTGAGAGCGAGGCGCTTCCAAGCGTCGAGGAGGGGGTTATAGGCAAAGAAAGGGTTATAGGCAGGTAAAAAAGGAAAAAAAAAAAGGAAACTGAAATCAAATTGCATTGAAATGTAAATTACAGGGAAATTCAAAGTTTCGGCCAGTCGACCATCACTCAGTCACTCACGTGTGTCTCGTTCCTGTTGCTCTGTGTCGCTACCAGTGGACATATGGCGTAGAGGTAAGGGTTAACGCTACCGGACGTCTTGTGATGTAGGCGAAAGACCCCTTCTTCTTGCTTGTCTTCCTCTATTTATAGGTCGCACCCTCTAACTGTTTGCAACGGTCGAATTCCCTGCGCTTGACACATGTCCCACGCTTTCCGTTTTGCTTTCTTGCACGCCTGCTTGTAACTTCTGTTGACATGCCTCTTGTATATGCTGGAGCTCGAGTTGGAAACGAGTGCAACACTTGTTCATTTCAGAGCCTTGTTCCAACCTGGACCTGACTTCGACTCAACCTGTGTCTTTGGTCGAAGTACAAGAGGTCGCTTTCTCAGCCTTCAATGCGTACCCTCTATTTTGATCGAAACCACCTTGTCGTGTAATCTTCAATAGACTGAGACTTAGCAAAAATTCCAGGCTAACAGTCCCTTAAACAAGTGGTTGAAAGTTAGAATCTCAACTCTTACGAATAAAAAAACTCATTGGTTAGTATTTTTCTACTTAGAGTCTTGACGGCGAAGTAACTGATTAACACCGATTAAAATATAAAGATATATTATGTTGCCAGTACTTGTTTCATCCAAGATTTTATAATAGCCCAATAAGGATTTGGATCTAAATTACAAAAAGGCTGCCTCATGTGGCGAAATTTTACAATATGTTGCATTATCGTATGGTATAATGCATGTCTGGAAATCATTTTACACTTAATTCTGAAGTCAAAATCAAATTTGTGGTAAAGTTTCTGCGAGTGGCTTTTAAGTTTCAGAATCCAAACATGTTAATATGTTATGTTCGAATATCCATCCATATAAGTGTAGTAAAAGTGAAGGGAATTCTTTTTATATATTTGAATGGAAGTCTTTTTAGGGTATGTTCTATGCAATCACACACTAGATCCACGATGAGCTGAAGGAAAAAAAAAAAACTAAAATAAAGATCCAAGTTTGAGCTGGAAGGAAAAAATTGTAGCCCAAAAAGCTATTCAGATATAAGCCGTTCTGAACAAAAAAAAAATGTTGTTCATACATAGTGATCCATTTCGGAGCATTGGTCCATGTGCAGGATGGGCCACATGAGTCTACACAGTATTTGTTCAAAAAAAGTGTCCATTATGTAGTATGATTTAGTTAATTTTTTTAATTAGAGATGGTTGGTGAATTTGGTATTTCTGAATTTTTTTCCTTCCATACGATTTAGTAAGAGCAACTAAAATGGCGGTCAGTTAAAAAAAAAAAACTAATATGGCGGTTTCTTACCAAATGAGTTGAGTTGGTTTAGTGGTTCAATAATTTGCCCCATACAAAAATGTTTATTATGTAGTATGATTAGTTAGTTTTTGTTAGAGGCAGTTTTTTCTTAGAGGTGGTTTGGTATTTCTGATTTTGTTTTTTCTGACAAAGTATTTTGACGTAGTGATTTAGCACTTAAGTGTTGAATGTTCGATTTTCAAATCTTGTGAATAAAAAAAAAAAAACTCGTTTAACAACTCCTGCAACTTAGTGCGCTGACCGTGAACAAAAATTACTCTCATTGTTTAGCACAAAAAATGGTGGTGGTTTCTTATTTGGGTTTCTTAACTCTATTCTCGTGGGCTAAAAAGGCACATAAAATTTAAGCAATTTATAGGCAGGTAATTGTACTACAATAGCTTTTTCTTATTTTTATAGTAAGGTCCCACATGAGAGAATAAATTATTGTTGCAGAAGAGAGAATGAGTTATATTCCCATCACAAAACACTTTAAGCAATTGTTGTTTTTGGAAGCAACCATGGCCCATTTTTAAACAATCAAATTTCCATATAAGCATGCTCGAATGGGATAAAATTGAACAACAATGCTTATAGCTAAGCAACTTGCATTGTTGGTGCTCTGAGTACACTATGTATGCAGCACTATGTTCAATATTCCTATATTTCATATACATTAATTCTCTTAATTAAAATAAGGAGAAATTGCACCCACCACCCCGATCTTTGTTATTATTTCAATCCTGTAATTCGTAAAATGAATTGATCTCCTATCTATCATATATCATTTAAAATAACAGATGAGTGTTAAGTGTTATAAAGATAAATCTTATGAGAGATCAGTGCAATAATAATAAATCATAGAAAAGGTTAGTGCAATGTTCCTTATAAAATAAAAGTAATAAGTTTCTTATTAAATAGTAGGTGAGAAGTTAGTGCAACAAGAGTAAATTTCAAGGGAGTTCAGTATAATTTACCCTTATAATAACGAACAAAACGAACATCTATGATGCAGAGTGACCAGACGACCTAGCAAAGGATCCAGACAAATGCACAGTTTACAAAATGATTGTTCAAATGGACAAAAATGATTAGAAATGGACACAAGACAGTGGGAAGAAGAAGAAAGAAGTGAAGGAAAGCAAGAATAGGACTCAGGCTCATAGAGAATCAACAAGAACTCATGAGAAAGAAAAATCTCTGAGAGGATTGAAGTAGGCGAGGTGAAAAAACCAGTCTTGCGTAAAGGTATATATAGATTACTAACGGGTTTGGTTGTCATTAGAACCGGCAGTTGGTAAATTCTAGAACCGTTACATTACTGACATTTTGGTTGTCGATATTTATTTTAATTTTAATTTTATTCTCTTTTGTTACCAACGATCTTGAAAGGGTTATTGACGGCCTAACCATCTGTAAACCTTTCATTTGCGATGCAATCTTATTAGCGATTTATTTTGTAGTGATTGTCTCGTATGAATGTTGTTAGTATGGTAGGGAATTCATATATTTTAAATTAAAAGACGTGACTAGAAATAAATGTATTCTTTCTCTCTTCTACTTTTCCAACTTGGTGGATGAATTAGATGACTCCTTTTCTTTTCAATAATTTTTTTATCATTTCACATAATTCATCTTGAAATAATTACTTTCTACTCAGAGAGAAATTTTTTATTTCTATATATCAATCAATTTAGAATTTCAATAGAACATTAGTTAATGTTTTTCCAAACAATCAATGCTCATATGCAAGAATAAATGATGTAGAATAAAAATACATTTCAAATGGGAAAATAAAAAGACAAATAATACTCTTCTAAAAGAAAAAAAAAGTATATTTCTTAATATATGTGTTTCTTCTTTTTCTATACAACTATTATAAACTAAAGGTAGTAACAAAAGTACTCGTAGGGTTTTCATCCTTATTCAATAAGTTTTTATTCACACTTCAACTACACTTCCAAGAAATGAAAAGAAAAAATAAATAAAAAATATGATATATAATGTGATGGAAAGAAAAACGAGAGATATAAAGAGATGTGAATGTGTGTGAATAAATCAAAACTCTTTATTGTTTGTTAATGGCAAATGTTGGAGTGTGTTTATGAGTGGACCTAACCCAAAAGCTAAAAATGCAAAAAGAGTGTGAATATATGTTTGCATGAAAACTATTTCAATATTATTATCTATAGTTTTGAGTTGATTTTAAGCATAAAAATTGTAAGGAGAAAAGCAGAAAAATAAAAAGAGAGACTTATTTCAAGCAATTTGTAATTTAAACAAAAATATGTTGAAATTGAAGCACCGACCAAATCAAAATTACACTTTGGTTCTGTTTGATGCAAACGAGACAAAATATAGCAGACACAAGGAGAAGGAGGAGTGAGGCCAAAGAAATTAAAGTGCAACTTCTGAGTCACGGAATCTGATAAATACTATTTTTTCAATTCAATTCAATTCAATTAAATAATTCATTCCCCGGCACTGACTTCACTGGTAACTGCACTTGTTCACGAGCGAAACGGGCGCGCCCATCTTCTTCGGATCCATCACCACGCTGCACTCAATCTTCTTGTTGAACTTGGCCTTCACCAATTTCCCCAATACATAACCCCTCGACCTCACCGCCACGCTCAACGTCAACGGCACCGCCTCCACCGGCAAACCGCTAATGCTGCTCAGGCTCGCTCCTCCTCCGTATAGTGGAATATGACTCCCCATCACTGTCACCTTCATTGACCTCTGGCTCTTCCTCGATTGATAAAACTTTGGCATCTACAAAATCATATCATATCATATCATATCAAATCATATAGGTTTAATTTGATAGTAGAGTGTGGATTATACTTACATTTCCGGTGGCTAGAGTAAGCTCATAATAACTGATATCTAAGGGAGTTGAGATCACATGGACACCAAAAAATGTAGCCGTGTTGCGAAAAGTTAATTTCACAGTGGAATTCATGGACACCAAGCTGGTTGCAACACCTGACATATCAGCACCCGCTTGAATAACAAATCGATCAAACGTTATGCTCTGTCCACAAAATAGTTATAATAATTAGTTCAAAGTGTGAGATTAATTAGAATGATACATGATCGATATTCACCTTGAGTAAAATAGTTGGTTTCTGGGGGCGGCTTGCGCCCCAGAGAATGAGGGAGAAGAAGGAGAAGAGGAGCGCGAAAGCGAGGACAAACAGAGGGAAATAACAGCGTCGCGGTAAGCCATGCTGGGCGTCCTCTTCGTAAGGGTCGAGGAGGCCTTCTTCCTCGATGGGATCTCTCCTGGGCCTCCAAGGGGCCTTGCGGGCGGCCTTGCGGGCTCCCGAGTAGCGAGTGGAGGCGGACTCGCGGGAGGTGGGGCCCAGGGAGGAGTTGGAGTGGGAGTGGGGAGGGGAGCCCTGCGGGCTCTGGATGGGGCTGGAATGGAACGAGTTGGTGGTCTTCTCGCCGTCGTTGTCGTTGGAGGAGTCACGTGACGGGCTCTGGACGTAGTAGGCGGTGGCGTCGGCGCGGCGGGGGGACCTCCCCGGTGAAGACTGGCTGAGGCTGCTGACCTCGGAGTCAGTCTTGGCCAGCGATGACAGGGTGATGCTGTTGTTGTCGGTGGATTTCATTGGCATTGTGAGTTTGAGATTGGGATATTGAATGAAGAGTGAAGAAGAATTTGATGCAGTCCATAGGCATAGGCATAGGCATGGCATAGGGCATTGAAGGGTAGTGATGGTTTTTTCGCTTTGTTTACTGCTTTCGAAGCTTTCGCTCGTGGCACGTAATTAATACGAAACAAAGCTGGACTTTGTCAGATGCCATGGATTTTCCCACTTTGTTTCATCTATATAATTACTCCTATAACAATTTATTTATTTTAACATTTAATATCACTATATAAATTCTTTGGACGGATTACATTTACATCGTGTATCTTTAGCTCTTATAATTGGCATGATAATGGATATTCTTATAACGGTGAATTACCATAAATTTTCTGTGTCATTTATTGAAGGGATTTTTGAAGTTTGGGAAAAGTTTTTGACACAATTCAATCTTTTTTTGTGTGTCTATGTTTTATTGAAGGGAATGCCAAACATCAAGCAAACCAAGGTTGTGCGATCAAAGAGAGAAAGGGATGATGATGAACAAGGGGAAATAGGTTGAGAGTGGAAGGGGAAAATGGATGATGATGAAGAACATGAAGGGATGATGATGATCATGGAAGATTAGGAATTAGGGTTTGAGTGAAGAAGGAGTGAAGATTAATGAATATAGAGGGATTAAGTTTTTTCTTAAATTGGAAATTTATTGAAATTGAGAATTAATTATACACATGTAAATTAAATATTGATTAAAAATACATGTGAGTGAGTCACGTAAGCACTTATTGGACACATAAGAAAGTCACATGAGATCCGCCCTCCGGCAAGACTAAAACCAAGATTTTCTTAAACGCAAGAAAAGACATTTTTATTTTCTAGTTAAGAACGAAAATTGAACCAAGTGACAAACACAAGACTAATTTAATAGTTAACCCTACCCTTTTACTAGAATTAAAATATATCACTTCTTTTCTATTTTTTATTAATATACAAAAAAAAATTTAATTAAAATTACTAGATTCACAAAGTGGGCGAGCCTCAACGGCACAGTAAGATTGCTGACATGTGATTTTGCAGTTACAGGAAATGTTGTCCGAATCGGGATCCTACTCAGGATCAGAAGGAGGTGTAAAAGATTGTAGATCTTAGGATCGGGATCCTGATCGTAGATTCTTTAAGACCCTACTAGGAATGTAAATATATAATTCATAAAATACACATACATAATAAATCACATGCTTAAGGAAAATAACTCATGATTCACATCAAAAGTCACACATAATGACATAATAAATTCTAACATGAGAAACATAATCCAAGTGTCATAGCATATAAGTCATAATGCCATATCATATGACATATACAAAAAGAAACATAAGTTCATAATAATAACATAAAGAGAAGAAGAAAAACAGAGACAAGGAGAAAAGAGCCAAACATTAACAACAATGAGCGGCCAAACAGAAACAAGTGAGCAAAGAGAACTAAAAAAATGGAAACGAATAAAATAGAGACGCGGCGGCTAGCGACGGTCGACGGCGTTGAAGCTTCCTAGGTTGGTGGCAGCGAAGATGTGAGTTGGTTGAGAGTTCACGTTGGGATAGGTTTCACGTCCTCACGGTTTATAAATTTGAAAGTGTGAATGTTTATGACTAATGAAGCTTCATGAACCAAAATGGATTAGTTCTCTTCTTAAAATGGGCCAAAATTTGAAAAACCCAAGTGTGAAAATCCTCCTCCTCAAGATTGCAAGATCGGAATACACGGGATCCTTGCTCTAGAATCAGGATCCAGATGCGATCCTTACTCTTGACTGATCTTTCATCAAATCCAGATCATTGAGGCTTACTCGGATCCTAAAATTGTAAGATCTTGGGATCCAGATCGGCATCTTAACAACATTGGACACAGTTTCAAGCCATGGAATCAACCTCTTGCAAAGATGCAAGGTAAAACTATATACATTAAATCCAAAAAAGTGAGCCCAACTCCTCCTTGAATCTCACGCATAGCGGAAGCTTTATAATACCGGGTTTGTCATTTATTAATACATAGCATAGAATGAAACTTGTGTGATGTGTTTTATCTCTTTCTAACCTTTTCACCACAGGCATTTTAGGATACTGCAAAGAAAAAGCATAGATGATTGATCAGGTTGCATCAACAATACATAAGATGTTGGACTAGGCAGTAGTAATAGGCTGAATTTACCGTATAACATGACTTAAGTACAAGCAATTTGGGTTTTGACTCATTTTAAGGCACTTTATAGGATAAAATAAACATTGTATTCGGTAATAGTGATTAACTACTTTGAAAAAGTCAATAAAATAACTTCATCAATGATTATAATACTTACACTATCCTGTAAAGTGAGTTGACTCACCTTAGAGAAGCGGAGCTTTGATACTCAAATTTTTTTTTTTTTTTTAAACTTGTGGATACTCAAAATATTACTATAACATTATTTTTTTTACGCACTATTTATTTTAAGCATACATGATTATGAGCTGCTAGAAGTACATAAATTCAGTACAAAAGCCTTCAACAACTACTTTAAAAATCCATTATTGACACATATGTTCCAGAAACGTATGGAGTATATGCTGAAAAATTGCATAGCAATGTAATGAACAGCAAAGATGGATTATTCGCACATAGGCCTTGAAAGAATAATGACTCCTCCAAGTTAAATCATAATATACAGAATCATATTCTTTGAAAATAGTCAAAACACATGTACATCTATACTGCATGAAACAAAATTCTACGGAAATCTTTTTTTGCCTCTGACCATTTCGGCTCTTAAGGCATGACTTTTATCTGCCTCATTCTTACTGCAGCTCCCCAACTGGTGCCTCATTGAGCCACAAGAAATGAATGAATTCATATAACTTCGCGCTTACACTAACCTGTTTATAGTTGGAAGAGAAATATATGTAAAATTATTCAACATGAAAACAATGGCATATGTAGTAATGTAGAGCAAGGTATAACTTTGTGACCTTATATGGAGTTGGGTTAAGTCTCCTCAGGTGGTCAGGTCGCATTTGCTCAATTTGCTTGATGCATCGGTCTCTAATCTCTATTAGAGTTGGTAAGGGTTCTCTCTTTTTATCTTCAAAAAGGAAAAAAAACAAGTTACTTAAAGAATAGCAAAAACTATAGGTCATAACTCATAAGCTGCATTCACTGAATATATAAATAGCTTATAAATGCTGGAAAGCCCCATTACAAACTGTATTGTTCCAAAGTACAACTTACACTATCTGATGATATATAGCCATTTCATGCAAGAACTCATGAAGTGATACATTTCGCAACCATAGCATTTACAGGTGAGATAATATCTTCGTTTTCTTGGTTTAAAGGGGGTGAGGGTTAAGTCAACAGGTTATAAAGCTACCAAAAATTTTAACGGTTGGTTGAAAATGAATTATGGGTTGTTCTTAAAAATGATGCAGCAGTTTCCTCTTCCCTAAGCAAATAATTTAGGTTACTGAACAGGGCGAGCGCCCCACGACAGTAAGAGGGCGACCAACATTAGTAAAGGGCGGCCTAGGGCGGTGACCCAGGGGCACATTTGTAATACATAGGATATTGGGCCTGACCTTTGAGGCCCATAAGCTTAATCTGAATTAAATGTAATTTCTGGCCTTCCTCCCTATAAATAGCCAGGGGAGGCTCATGTAAAAAGGAACTTGAATCATCTTTTGATATTCTGATAACACTTCTTCTCTATGCTCTCTCAATTCGAGAACAGTTACTAATGCTATCAATATGTTACTATTGATCTCGATGATTGCCAATATTCTAAGTAGTTAGTTCTCACCTGAACTCCCAGGCCAGTAACATCTTAGAAGCTCCTCAACACGCTGTGGCACCACATATGCTCTCTTGGATTCTTGGAAGGGATGACGGCACAGGATTCTTTCTCCAACCTATCAGTAAAATATGGTAAATTAAAACCAGCTCATTTGGAAGCAAGACATGGCCAATAGGCTGGAAACTTGACATATTAGAAGCAAAAAGATGAGAGAATGAAGTGAAAATAATACCTTTGGAGAGGGTTCATTTTCTCCAGTCATTATGTCTACCAGGGGATAACCTTCTTTACCATACAGCCTATAACTTCGCTTCTTACATGGAATAGACACCTAATACAGAGAAAGGAACAGAGAAAAAGTTTATTAAATACCACATATATGATTATACTGTCATGTCTAGTTTAGAACGTTTAAACCTTTGACACATCTTCAGAAAGTTTGATACGAGGCTGATTATTGATCTCAACCAGCTTGAAAACAACACCTAACGCAGCTTGAGCATAACATGTGACCAGGTATGTACCAATTCCAAAGGCATCAACTTCATGACCCTACAGAGAAATTGCAACCCAACCAAAAGAGTATAACAATTATAAGCCTTAGTTACGTTTACTTTTCTATCAAGATCAATATAAATAAATCCATCAAGTTTTCATTTCAACCTCAACACACTAACGCGCACACACAGTCACAAAAGAAGACTAATAAATCAACAGTTTGGGTAGAAGGGATTCCAGACATGAACATGTTCTAAGGCAATGAGAAAATAATTCTGAGAAAAATATATAAATATTTTCTGTCCAAGAGGTTAGCAGTACAATAGTAGGATTAGTCTTTGTCACCTTTCATGTAATCTTGCTCTCCTGGGAAACAGTTCTAGACCTTTCATTTTTTTTTTTGGACAAAAGATCTTTTGATTTTGAATGCTGATTACGCTCACCTTCAATGATTTTAATCTTATACAACTTCCCTACGCTCTGGCAGGTCCTTTGGTTATATAACTTGGGGTTATTTAAACTAACCTGAGTTTTGTTACATCATCCAGTAAAATCATGTTATCATTTCCATTTTAAGAGTCAATACTCCTTAAATGTAATGATTAAAGTTATCACAATCATGGTAAGAAACCATGTTATGTACGGAATATCGCTTACCCACTACCCGGAGGTAGGAGGAGTAATGTGATGTATGTATACCCCACCAAACTGCAATATGGGAGGCAATACACCACAAACACAGATTTTAGTGGTAAACAAATATGTGGACAATCCCGTTAGTTTTCTATTCTTGAATTACATGCACACTAGTATCTTGACATGCAGGTTATATCTGACAATTTAATAAATTTAAAATTGAACATCTCTAATTTAGTCTGTCAACTACCCATCTGTCTATCAATTTTGTTTATTTTATTCTATTTAGAGGACGAGAAATATTCCAATAACTAACCAAAAGTATACTAAATTTTGAGATCCATAATTTATATAGCAGGAGAGATCATCAAACACCGAAGATATGTTTTGATATAATATATTAGTATAAAATTAAAATGTCAATGAATAAGTGAGAATCTCCAAAAATTAAAATTTATATAAACCAATAAACCTTCTTAAATGATGTGAGCCGCACACAAAAACACAAGGTAGCAACCATAGAGACTGCTCAATTATATTATTAGGCTGATTGTGAATCAGTAGGCAAAAAAATTACAAGTCCCAGTCTGCAATAAATAATTACCTGTTTGTTTAAAGCATCAATTGTTTCCTCATTGAGGTCATTACTAGCAGTGATTACCAACTTCCCAAATCCAGGCACTCCAAATTCCTTCTCAATGGAACCAAAAAATTTCCTGGCCTCACAAGACAAATATGCAAGGTCACCGGAATCCAATCTAATGCCAACTGCTTTATATCTGCACAGGACATCATCTAAGGTCAGCAATGAATAGAAATTAAGTGATTCTTTGAGAAGGATGATGTTCTCTCAAGACTTTTGAGGATGAGCAGGGCAGATGCTAAAAGACTGGTTGAATCCAAAAATCATTATAATTTTTCAGCTAAATGTAATGCATTAAGAAGAGACAGTAAGTAAATTAATAACAGGCTGCTGTAATCTTTAAATTGAAAATAACACCTTAGCAAACACATTATCTAACATGGATAAAGGTTTCTTAATATCGACAACATATGCAACAAAATACAGAAAGACTGCACGAAGAAAAACTAAGAAAATGCAAAACTAGAGTATTTTAGCTAATAGTTGAGAAAGCAGTTCACAGAAGCAGGCCCATAAAAAACATTTTCAAGAAAAGTTTGAACTTTGAAGTAATCCTTAAAAAAACAAACAACTAGCACTTAATGTAATGACATATGCGTTCTGACAGTGTTTTGAACCGGGAAAAAGAGAAACGAGAAATACATAGAACAAAGGTAAAGAACAATCTTAAAGAATGATTGAGAATAGAAGGAAGAATTCTCCTCCAAGTGTTTGCCCTTCACCAAAAGGTTTCCCTATTCATACAACCTTCTAAATTTCTGAATGACTCCACCCTGATTCCCACTATTCATCTAGTTAATACTCCAAAACTAACTAATTGACTAACTTCCCTAACAGACCTTACAATTTTTTATCCTTATCTTTTGTTCCAAGCCTAACAAGTAGGGCACAAGGTTCTCTTGAATGGCTGAACAATTCATGCCCTTGAGTTGTGGGCTAAATTAGACCATAGACCCAGTGCTCCCTCCAGCATGATAATAAAAAGCAGCACCTAGGGTTCAAGATTTTAAAACCCCGCGAAAATCCCATTCTTAGAATTTGGGTTGGGTTACCCAAAAAGCTACATCGTAGAGTAAGGTATTGCCCAAGCCTTTATAAGGATTGTCAACACACCCACTCACACCTAGGGTTAGACATCGAGAGCATGAAGTTTGCAGGACTAGATATTTGCTAGAGGTCCGATAACGGATCTAAGATAAGCTCTAATACTATCATAGAATTCAGGTTGAGCCTACCTCAAATCTAAAGGCTAGCTCGTAGGATAAGGATTACCTAAGCCTTTATAATGACTACTTTGGCCATGTCTCTTATCAATGAAGGACGTCAACAACACAGATCATCCCCTACAGCCCTCACTAAGTCAATCACTCAAATCAAATATTTTGGGTCATGGGATCTTATTATGCATTTCACTCTGGTTACAGACCACCAAAAAAGCATTCCAACAGTTGCTCTTATGAAGTTGAGGCCACTTAGGCCACCAATGCCTCCACGTCGTGAATATACTCCTCCATTTAACTCGTTTGGCGCGCTGTAGTCAATCTTTCATAGACATCCTCCAGTTGTCTGCTCCAAGATGTTGAATCAAAGGAAGCAAACCCCTCCATTTCATTTAGGAGTCTCACATAAACATGAACCGGATGACCACATTCCCTCCAGACTAATGAATGCAAACTGAACCTTCTCTGATAAGCTAATTTGCAACACTAATAAAATTCTGCTTTTGCTGTCCACCTTAAAGAATCCCTGCCATGAAAGCTTGGTAAATCCACATTTCTTCCCCAAAAGCGATCATCTCCTCTGCTAAATTTGTAATCATTACCTTTGGCATGCTTTTAAAACTGCTTGGTCGAGTGGGGCTGAGCAGCTCCCATGAAAGTCGTTAACTGGTAATATCATTGCCCCAAATAGATGCCCTATTCATAAAACCATCAACCCAATAGTTGTTTGACCTCATCAACCCCGAGCCCTTTTTCTTGATTTCTGAGACTGAACTGTTTTCTGGGTACTTTCTTGACTCCGTGCTAACTGATATAGGTTCCAGCAAGTTGAATCAATTTCATAGGAATCCAGAAAAGAGAAATGAGAAATGGGCAGAAACAAAGGGTAAGAACAAGCTAATTGAATGTTTTAGAATAGGAGAAAGAATTCTCCTCCGAGAGTTTCCCTCCCTTTCACTAAAAGGTTCCCCTTTTCACACAGCTTTCTAAATTCTTTTAATGAATCCCTCCACCAATTAATCCTCTCTAACAAACTGCTCTAACTATCCTTAACTATTTCCCCTCATCTTCAGTGCTAACAGATACAGCATGAAGTAGATCCTAATCAACAGTAAGGGGCTTGCTACTGCATCCATACTACTGCTATCAGTTTCTATTGCCTTTAATTCCTTGTACAACATCTCTGCAGATACTCCCACAGCATATAATTTCTTATTCATTTGCACAAAAAGAAACAAAAGAAAACATCGTATCCCCATCAACCAAAAATCAACTGGAAAATGAACACTATTATAAAATAAAAATTTCATAGTCATGTAAAACCTCTAATCAAGTGATGATGACATAAATACTTCCTGACATACCCTAAATCATTGAGAGCTAATGCAACTGCACAGAAATTAGGGACTCCACTTCTCATCACCTGTCAACAATTGCAAATGTAACCATCTAACGAAATAGATAAATCAAATGTAGAAAATAAGGAATGAACTGGTGAGATGTCTGCAAGGATATAAATTGTTATAATTCTGTTAGGATATAGTTTGTTATGATTACGCTTTATTCTGTTAGCATTCCTTGTTATTTTATTGTTATAGTTTGCCGCAATAATTCTCTTAGGATATAGTGTTTTAGGATTAGATATTATTCTGGTATTATTCCTTGATATCTTATAGTTTGTTAACTTGTTTTCCTATGTAGTTTCACGAGGACTAGGAAGCATTATATATAAATATTGTACTTCTTAATCACATTATATCAATCAATTATCAATTAATTATTCAGGATGCTTCAAGTTTTAAGATGGTATCAAAGCCAAACCTAGATCCCTTGTTGGGCCACCGATTGAAATTTGAAGTTCAAGAACTAACCTGACTCGGTGTTGGTCCAATAAAAATTAATGTAGTCAATCTGGCCTGCGGGCTATTTCAGGAAAAATTGATGAAGTTAATCTAGCCTTGTAGATATCCCATAATGAGGATAAGGGAGTCTCGAATCACGAAGTTTGTGATCTCCACACTCCATATCTCTAGTCTTGGGTCTGAAGGGGTGTTAAGGTCTCACATTGACTAGATATATGGCTAAATAAATCCTTATAAATCGTAATGCAATCCTCACCCCTAGGGTGGAGTTGGGCCTAGCCCAAATTCTAATCTGAACCCTTAAAGTTTAACTTAGTACTCATTATTGTTGAGAAGTCTCACATTAACTAGAGATATGGCCAAATAAGTATTTATAAAGGGTAGAGCAACCCTCATCCCTAAGCTAGCTTTTCGGGTAGAGTTAGGCCTAACCCAAATTCTAAAAATTATCAAACAAATTAGGCTTAAATATGTTTGGGGTCCCTGACATTTGAAAGGGAATCAGTCCAAGTCCCTGAAAAAATAATTTGTTAAATTGGGTCCCTGAAATATGTTTTTTAATCAAATTAAGGACAAATTGCAAATTAAGCTCTAATTAATCCAGTCAGCTGTCTCAGTCACAATTTTTTGATATTAACCCTTATTTTTAATTCCAAGTCAGCATTTCTGAATATTTAGTAATTGTTTTTAACCTTTCCTCACCCAAAAATCAATTTTCCCCAAAATTACTTACCCCCAAACCTAATCTTCTGAAGAACTGGAATGTTTGAGGGGAAGAAAGGAAAATCGCAGGGAAGAATGCAGCACTTGAAGCAGGTTCGAATTTCGGAGGTGTAGAGGGAGAGAAGGGATTCGAAGGAGAGAAGAGCTGCGAAGGAGAAGAAGGGATTCGAAGGAGAGAAGGGCTGCGAAGGAGAAGAACCCAGGAGAGGAAGGTAAACTTTTTCGTGGATTGTTATACATTATGCTTGAAAAAAATAGGAAATTGGTGAAAGTGGGATGCTGATTATTAGCAAGTGACCCTTCACTTGCAAATTTTAGCTAACGAGTACTGCAACCCAGGAGAGGAAGGTAAACATTTTCGTGGATTGTTATACATTATGCTTGAAAAAAATAGGAAATTGGTGAAAGTGGGATGCTGATTATTAGCAAGTGACCCTTCACTTGCAAATTTAAGCTAACGAGTACTGCAACTAATAGCATTTTCATTTTGTTAAGGGCTTCTCCTTCGAATCCCTTCTTCTCCTTCGAATCCCTTCTCTCCTTCGAATCCCTTCTCTCCCTCTACACCTCCGAAATTCGAACCTGCTTCAAGTGATGCGTTCTTCCCTGCGATTTTCCTTTCTTCCCCTCAAACATTCCAGTTCTTCAGAAGATTAGGTTTGGGGGTAAGTAATTTTGTGGAAAATTGATTTTTGGGTGAGGAAAGGTTAAAAACAATTACTGAATATACAGAAATGCTGACTTGGAATTAAAAATAAGGGTTAATATTAAAAAATTGTGACTGGGACAGCTGACTGAGTTAATTAGAGCTTAATTTTCAATTTGTCCTTAATTTGGTTAAAAAACATATTTCAGGGACCCAATTTAACAAATTATTTTTTCAAGGACTTGGACTGATTCCCTTTCAAATGTCAGGGACCCCAAACATATTTAAGCCACAATAACCACTTGACAGATGACCTAGAAGCTGGAAATAAAATTTGTGTAATTGCAAAGTTAACATGTTTTCAACTTCAGGTGAGGATATAAGACAAGTGATTGGCACCAAGAAGTTGGAGAGCAATGAGTGTTACAAATTCCAAAAAATTCAAGAGTGCAATAAGCAGCACATCACTAATATGGTTTATCATGCAAATAGATCAGTTTTTCAGCATCTGCAACTTTGTATCTCTGTAGTGCAAGTACTACCCATTCAGTTGAGTTATAATTTTATTTGAAATTGAAGGCACAACTTGTATTTACCACAATATTACCCACTCATCCTCTCATTGGTCAGGCACATAACTATCTAAATCATGATACATGAGGTGATTCATGTGTAAACTATTCCAACTGAAAAGATAGTAAATGATATTGTGCTTATTCATCTTTCTTTTGAGTAAGTTGAAACTTAATGTTATGCGATTCTTTAGGAGAATGGGAAATATCAAAATCTCTACTCATACCTACACACATATTTGTAAGCACACAATCACAACCATTCACTCATGTTCCTAGTTATGCAATCCCCTTATCTTTTTTATGTCCCTGATAGGAACAGGGAAAGAAGACAGAATTACAGAATAAGGGAAATAAGGGGGCTGGTAATTCGAGAGTACCAGTTCTCTCCACAAAACTGTTTATTTTCCAATTCGATGCCTTTCTTATTCTTTCTTCCTCTATTAATAATAGTTTCCTCTAACTGATTGATAGAATCAGTTAATTACAAAAGATAAGTTGCTATCTAATAAGCCTAATAACAAATTAACATTATCTAATAACAAATAACTAATTAATATCTAATATCTAATAACTAATTAGCTATTTTACTTAATTCTTCTCCAATACACCTGCACAATTGGAGGCTTTGAAAGCCTTGCTCTATCAGTCTCAAAGCCTAAATTAATTTAAGATCCCAGAATAACTAATTATCACCATTTTAGTTGCTAATAATTTGCATTTAGGCCCCGTTTGGAAAAACAGCTTAATTAAGCGCTTATGACCATAAGCACTTATGGCATAATCGCTTATTAATAAGCTCTTTTAAGATATTTATTATAATGAATTGAAAATAAGCTATATATAAGCATAAGCTCTTTTTCATAAGCTACTCTGAATAGCTTATGAAAATAAGCTCAAAACAGCTTATAAGTAGGTCATAAGCTATTTACATAAGCTCTCCCAAACGCTTGCATAAGCACTTATACTATAAGTTAAGCTCATATAAGCTCTTCCAAACGGGGCCTTACATTGCTAATGGTTGCAGTTGAGATCATGTGTGTGTGTGTTTTTTTTTTGGGGGGGGGGGGGGAGGGGGCAGGATACCAAAAGTCCAAAACTTATTCACAAAAGCTATATAGTAGGGATAAGTAACAAAATACTTACATCATATGTATCTACAAGGGCTAGAAAGCCATCAGGAAATGCCAATGCATATGACGTGAATGCTGCCAACTCACTTTGATTGGTCTCACCAAAAACACCATTTAACAGCTGCAGGGTGAGAACACAGATTAGAATATTCACTGACAAATCCATCTTCAAATTTGTAAGAATGCAAAAACTGTAAAAAAAAAATTGTAAGAGTGCAAAAGATAAACATATGATGCAATGAAAGTAATCAGATCCATTCACATCATTGACATGAAATGATCGTTCAAATATTTTCAGTCACAAATGAGATAATCATAACCTAAAATAACTCTGCTATAAAATTAAGTTAGGTATTTTAATTATGTTAACTCAATACAGTATTATAATGTATAGCTTATTCCCGCATCTCCGAGCATATGGTTATATTTCAACTTCATATGGAAAAAACAAAAACATTCATTCTTGTGTAAAATGCAAGCGAAGTATAAAAGACTTCATAATTCATATGCCAGTCTCAAGAATCATATCGAGCGTCATTGATAAAGACAAGTACCCCAAAAGCTAAACTTGTTAGGATAAGGCCCAAGATTCTGGGAATGCTTTCTATTAACATACACGGCCACTAATGGGAAAGCTCTGAAACTTTAATTGTAATTATACGGGTGAGTGAGAAGGTATTGAACTTTTCATCACTTGGAGGATGAGACTCTCATGCTACATCAAAAACCAACTTAGACCTGAAGCTTAAGTTCTTAAGAAAAGGCACATGTATGGTTTTTATTAAAAATCTCATATTATAACTCAGTTACTAATTATGTCTTCTTAGCTTGCCAGGGCCCAGGGCATTGCATAATACACCACATAATTGCTTGCATGGTTAGACTTAGCATGTTCTAGGGTAACCAAGCCTAAATGTCTTATGTGAATGAACACCACTTGTGTAGTGATGAAAGAATCAACCTCAACTGGTAGCAAAAGGATTGAGAAGAATACTTTGTCAAGCTAAGATATAGAAGAAGATTTTCCTGGAATTTGATCTAGTCTTTCTAAAATAATTACAATGCAAGCACACCACCTGCTTGAAGCTTTCTTCCACATTTCCTTTCTTTATACTGAAGTTTTCTTCTATTTAAATTATAAATGAACAAAAGTGAGGCTTCCAGCCATTTGGACGTGGCAATGCAAATCACAATAGTTACTTAAAAGAAACTCACTAGAACATCACTGGTACATGTGATGGTAATCATGAACTCACAAATGCTAAATAATACAAATATTGAAATTCCAATCAAGGTGTATAAACATCAATGGGCTTTAGCTTTTAATATGAAAATTCCAGACTCAAGAAATACCTACGAAAAAACAACTTTAGTGTCTCTGGGGAAAAAATCTTCCCAATTGGTTTGCATAAGGATGACACCTTATCAAATCCCCCACAGATACAAACAACCAAAAGTCAAAAAACAGAAATAGATAAGAACCACAGAAAGAAAAAGGTTTTAAATGCTTATATCCTGATACCTGAATTTTGCTCAGCCATGTTTGAACCAGGCTAACAAAATCTTCACATGTATTTGATCCATCCTTTCTTCTAAGTGACTTATCTATGATCTCATCAAGGCTCTGCACATCACAGTACAGACAAGTAGACAAAAAGTAAGCAAAGGAAACATACTGTAAAGTGCCTCAAGTCATATAAAGTACAACAATTCTAACAACAAAAATAATTAACATATAAAGGTACCTATAAATTACAACTTAGCTTCTGCTGAAACTTCATTGTTATAAAATAGCAGATCTACCTCATTGTTTCATAGTATCATTAGGTCTATAACACTACTAACTTTGGATTCATAGAGGCTGGCTGCTTATAAGGTCAAAAATTTCATCAGGTCCTTCTGAATTCTACAGTTGCAGTGTCACTCTGGAATCTTCATCTGTAATGTATAAACTACATTTGATCTTTCCTAGTCCTAAATTTAAATAATCTCCAAAGAGGTTTTAGCACTGCTTCTAATTTTTATAACTTCCCCTATTTATATAACATTTATACCCATACCCTCAGTGAACTGCAGTGCAGTGCCTCATCACTTATCATTTAACTTTTTATTCCAGGACAATTTTCTAACTGTCCTTGTCATACATAGTGACTGGAAACGTAAAATATATTTTGGTGCTTTTAGACATTTTCTATGGATTGATTTAAACAGAGATTCTGTTCTTTCAAGTAAGAATTACAAATGACATGTTTACTAATTGGAAATCCACCTCATAAACATTAACCAAATATGAAGTCAGTGGATTGGTTACCCACCATATATGAGCTAACGAAGGCATGGGAATGAGTACCACGAATAGGTATCCCGAATAACTTTCCTGCTGCAACATTGCTATTGACACAAAGGAAAAAGGCAAGGTAAGAAATAAAAAATTCACTAAACCAAAATGCAACAATGAATCCGTCATCCCCCCCCCCCTCAAAAGGGAAATTTCACTGAGGTCTTTCAAAATGGGCACACTCAACGTGTGACTTTCAAGTGCATAAAATCCCATAGATTACCACATTGTGCAAATAAAGGTTGTGAATTATCGAATTAATTGCACGAAGACAAGTGCATATATGTTATTGTTACCACCGTACCATATGTAAGGAATAGGTACTGAGGAACTTAGTTAGGCCATCACTCAATTCGATCTAACAGTACTTAATGTTAAGTACTTCATATTAGAAGTGCAGTTGCAATGACAAAATATGAATGACAGACGCTCGAATTGCCTTGAAAAGGAATAACAAAATATAGGTTCCTTCCAAAACATTCATAAAGAACTCCAATTACAGTGTACAAACTAAGAGGAATTACAATCAAATCATGTAAAAGTAGAGTTTATATACCATGTCGCCAAAACAAAGCCTTGCATCTAAATTAACAGTAAATAAATTATCGATTATAAGTTATAAAAAATTCCATGTTCAAACCAGGGTTGTCAATAGCGCGCAATAGTGGCACTATAGTGCCGTAGTGGTGCGTAGCGCCCGTAGGCCGCTCCTAGTTGTTACGTAGCGGTGCAGTTCAGTGTAGCGGCTATTGCGGCCGCTAAAGCGGAGGAAGTAGCAGCCATAGCAGCACTATTTGGCTGCTATTTGGTGGAACTGATAAAAACCCCAAAACAACCCACAAACAGTTCATGTTAGGGCATTTTGGGGAGGTATTGCAACGTTTTTGCTTCAGAAACATACTGAAAATAGTCTAGTTTGAGGAGGATGAGCAGGAAGTGATATAGAACTTTCATGTTTTTAAACATTAAATTTAGTAATTAGAGCCTTAAACTTCTTGGTTAGTACTAGTATGTTTTGCTTAAGACACCTATGACTTTTTAATGTTAATTATGAATGCCATTAATTTTGAATTTTTTTATCATTTATATGTAGAGTTATATAAACTATACAGAAAATTCAGCGCCGCTATGCGCTATACCGCAATAGCATTTTTGTGGTCGGCCGCTACACGTCGCTATCCGAGATTGACAATACTGGTTCAAACTTTAACATACAATAATGATAAGATCTTAGACAAGATTAGTATTATCAAGATTTTAGTCCACAAAACCTCAACCATGATCTGGTAGAAATGCATATTGTTGGGAATCATTAATATTGTACAGCTATATTTTCTAATTTATTTTTTCAGGACCGATTTGTACAGTTGCAATATAATTTTGATTTAGTAAAGTAACAATATGGATTTGTGTATATTATGTAAATTCCTTCGTACACAAAGTGTCAATTTTTTCAGAAATGACATTTTTCATTTTCCATCTACCTTTTAAAGATTGTATCGAAGCCTGTTTTAAATCTGAAATTGGCCCCAAATTTCAGCCTTCATTGCAGGCCCTTAGCCACCTTCATTGTGGCCACCCTAGGCTGCCTTCATTGTAGTTGTTAATTCTACAAATTTCACACTCGAGATGCTTCATTCTATGTGTGAGTGCGGTGTATTAAGATCCTACATCAACTTAAGATATAACCGAAATAGTCCCTGTAAAAGCTTTAGCGATCCTCACATTTGAGCTAACTTTTGGGATTGAGTTAGGCTTAGCCCAAATCCTAAGGCATATTGTAAAGAAAATTTCCTCATCCAGATCGTACAGTACCCAGTGTTGTCAAATATCAGCCATGACGGCGCCATGGCGGAATTCCAGCAAGCCGCCTTGGCCGATATTCTGTCATTAACAACACTGACAGTACCAGAGATGTTAGAATTGAATTGTTTAATCCATTATACCTTGTTGCGTCAAATCCACCAATATAGCAGTACTTTGATGCTCCGACTCCACCATCAGGCCCCTACATTAAAAATAAGATTTTTCCCCTTTTTCAATGAATACTGAAGGACAGTTCCTAAATTTACTCATCACAAAATATTTTAAAAGACTTCATAACCTGAGCCCTTCGTAGTCCGAACTCAAGTAAAGTTTTGGATTTTCCAGCAACATTTCGATGCCTCGCAGCATTAGTAGCAACTAATGATGAATAATTAATCAGATTCACAAAAGGAGTTTCCAGCAATTGAACCACCTGAAAAACATAGAAGTCAATTTAATGTAAGAAACAGGTCACTCTTGAAATAAGTCAATATTAAAAGAGGGTATTTAATGGTGGCAAATACTCACAGCAACTGGACCTTCAATTCTCAAGAGGGGTATCTTAGGAAAAACAACTGATCCCTCAGGAATAGCATACACCTCAACATCAGAGCAGTTAAGTCCTCTAAGATAGTCAAAGAACCCATCCTAGATTTAATAGATTATTATTGAGTTAGAATATTTTGAGAGGAGAATCTACTAAAAACGCCAGCAGCATTTTCAACAAAATCACAGCAAACTGAATCACCAGCCACATTATTTCAGGTTTAAACTTGGCTCAACGCAATCTATAAAGAAACTCGTAATGAAGTTGTGAAAAGAAGACAAATTCCCCTTGAACAAAGGGCCATGACTCTTTATATCCATCATTTCCTAAAATAAGTTTGATATCCAGTGGAAAACATTAATACCGTTGACATTAATGGTAAAATTAAAACGCATAAAGGAAAAAGAAAAGCAACGATTCTGTGTGCTTAAGGAATATAACAAATACAAGAATCTTCTATTTCATGGCGGCTAACAAACATATCTATTTCTCAAGGACTGTAGAGAAATTGCACTTTTAATAAGGTCACATATCATAGCAAGTTTGCACAATTCCAGACACTTATAATCTATAGATCACTAGTTTGTATCTCCTACTCAATTGTAGTCACCTAATTTATGCCTTCTTTATAGCCACGTCATTCCCTTGTATTGAAAATTTTCAGTGTTACACCCGAATTCATATACAGGGAAACTTGAATTCAACAGTGGAGTTCAAATCAGCCCACCCACCGCCACAATGTAACTAGCTATGATGAGGAACACAGTTTGGGCTTACCTCACAGGAAGTAGATAAACTTTTCCTAATAAAACCAATCTCCTCCTCGGTGAGTCTGAAATTAGCTATGAACCTTATGCATTCTTCCAAACCAGCAAAGACAGTATACTCCCCACCAAAGGGATTCTTCCGAAAATACAAATCAAACCTGAAACCAAATCACAACCCGAATCTTCTCACAAACCGTGCATTAAAAGTGTGATCCGAAAAACAAGCTCACTACATCCAGTGATTAAAATACCGAGAAATTAACGCTATGCAGCCACTGATGAACCGAAATCAAGAATAAAAACATTAACCCTAATAGAATTAAAGGATACGATTACAGATTAAACACAAAATTACAATAATTTTCAGTTTAAGTTGCAGTTCATGAAGCAAGAGAGGAAAATGCAAAAATAAAATAAAAAAAATGGTTGAAGCGAATGCGAATACTGACACAGCACGCTCTTGATGCTTGCCAGCTTTCCAATACGCGTAAGCCATGGTGAATTGGTAGAGATCATTGAGCAGAGGCGTGACCATCGGGTTCGTGGGTCCATCTATGCCTGCATTCGAAGCTTGCTTCCTCGGTCCGTTCACCTTCGTCTCCATCGCTCTCCCTCTGTGTCAGTGTTCGTCTTTGGTGTATTGGTTTTTCTTTTTTCTGTTTATGGTTTGAAGTTTGTGTTGCGTTTGGTTCTGCACCGCGCGCGTTCTATTTATAAGAGTGAGTTCTGAAACAAAGCGTGAACGTGACGCAGAATCAGAGAAAAATACACTGAAGAATCACGACTAAGACTGATTGAACTAGGAAGATTAAAGAGATAAACAAACACCAAAAAATGCTTTGTTATTGGACTAGGTAATGTGAGGTGTTTGTTTGACTCGCGGAAAGTGTTAAGAAGAAGGGAACGATTTAACATTGGTGTTTGTGATCCGTAGCCGCCGGCAAAAAAGGTTTGATTCTTGGACTTATTGTAAAATTAATTTAAGTTCGGGCATTATTGTATTTTTAATCATAATAATAATAAAGAAACAGAAGATATTTTAATAAACAGAAGATCTGTGTTTTCTTTATTTTTTTTTATGTCCGGACGTGAATATCTAACTTTATATGAATGGATGCAGTTCACCCACTATTTATTGATTTCATTCATTTTGTATAAAATTCTTGTTGGTTTCACTTAATTTGAATAAATTATTTGTTGGTTTCATTTATCCGCCATTAAATGCATGGATATCCTTTGTCCCTCCAAAATTTTAAATTTTTTTTTGACTATATGTATCTTTATGTAATATTTTTATTCTTAGTTTCTACTTTTCTAAAAGTGAACGAGTTTTCGTACTCTTTAATTGTGTTTTTTTATAATACTTTTTAAATTTATAATTTAGCCTTTTTTGTGCTAAAAATGAATTAAAAAAATATTATACCCTTCTATTTTCAATAAGTATCGTAGCAACACCCCTATTTTTTTAAGGAAACAAAAGATCTATTTTTTTAAATAGAAACGAAGAGTAGGGTAGTCCCTTTTATTTGGGACCACGGTGCCAATTTGGTAATTCTCTTTCTTCACTTTCGTGGTCACACTATTTGTTCCTTTTTCACTTCATCTTCCTCAAGTACACCACCCCATTCAAAAAAAAAAAAGTACACCACCACCACGGCTGAGACCATGACCTCCATCATAGATCTCCACTTTCCTCCATAAAAGTTCCAAAAAGCTTCCACATTACCTTCCTCAGCTCCTCAGAAGCATCTCTCCTTTTTCTCTCTTCACTTTCACTTCTTCCTCTTCCTCTAAATGCACCAATCTACCATCTCCTTCCATTTTCTCGATGAAGCTTCTTATGGAACCACCACCTTCACCACCTTGTTGCTACATTCATATCAAATAAATATATTTATTAATAAATACCCATTTACTTGTTCACTTTGCTAGAGTAGAACCATCTAGAAAGAAGGCTTGACTTCATTCTTCCCATTACAAATTCTCTCGGCCGATTTCACAAACTCTAATTATCCAATCAAGAGATATTGATTTCAGTGTCTGTGTTGAATCACTTCGACTTAAATCGAATCGAATGAATCATATCTTGTTTGCTTGGTGGCAATGGCGGAACACTTGACATCGATATTCGAAACAGAAAAGGACAAGGTGAATTGCCCTACTTCAAGATCAGAGCATGCAACACATGGTGATCGTTGCTCGAGGCTCCACATGAGAGTGTGCTCAGAGCATTCAGGAGAGAGAAGTGATGAGAGAACGAGAGAGAGAGAGAGGATATTACATTTTTATCCTTTTATCTCTAATTCAATTCTAACCACTCATCCAAATAATATTTTTAAATTCTAAGATCTAACGGTGTCCAATGATAGACCGTCAATGGTCCCAAAAAAAGGGGGATCACCCTAGTCTTTGCCCTATGTTTTATTTATTTTTTTGTTTTCATGATGCAATGTGAATATCTAACTTTATATGAATGCACAGGTGTAACCCCTGCCCCTCTGAAATTTTAATTTCATTGTTGACTATATGTATTTTTATATAATTTTGTTTTATTCTTAGTCTGCCTCCTTAAAGATTTTGTAGATTTTCTATCACTCACTCTTAGTTCAACCCTCCCAAATTTTGTTGTAGATTCTTAGTCTGACGTCTCAATTATCACGAAGCTTCACTGTTTAGAAAAAAAAATCAAACCAAAATAAATAATGAATTAAATTTATCTTTTATTTTATATTTTAAGAATTGAATGATAAATATTATCTTAATAAAGTAAAAATTTCCTTATAAAATGTTGGTCTAGTGGTAAACAAGCTAAATCCTCGTAAGAGTAAGGTCACAAAATCGGATCCCGCAAAAATCATTTGTTGGGAGACATCAAATGACTTTTTGTATTCCCAACAAGTTAACACTTGTTAATGACAAAAAAGAAAATAGGTAAAGAGTTAATTAAATATTTTTTATACAAACAAAATATTATTGTTATTTATCTTTAATTTAAAAATATTATAAGATAAATTAAATCAGATAAAAGTTTAATCAAATAAGAGATATAATTTTGAGAAAGAAAACAATTATCTTATTTTGCAATTAAACCTTTTAAAGATTTAAATTAAATAACTGAATTTTTTTATCCCAACTTACTGTACTTTCTTTATTTTCATTTTTTTATTCTTCGAAAAAAACTTTACTTTCTATTAAAATAGAGTATTACTTAGATCAAAAAATTAATATTACTCTTTCTTTAGTTTTTCTTCTGCTCATCCTCCACTAACTCGTTAATCAAAATATTATCTAACTCTCAATATCAATCAAAATTAGGAATTCAAAATCCTTATGTTTCTATTGGGTACAACAACCCTCTTTTTCGTTCCCCTTTTTCCTTTTTATTCATAAAAGTTAATATGTTTTACTAGTTTTAAGTGGACGAAATCATTTTCCTCTTGTAACCAAAAAAAAATTTGGGACGAAATCAAGAAATTGACTTAGGCAGGGGCTGACCCATCACCCATGATTTCATATAAGTGCTTATTACCATAATTATTTCGCCCCCTAACAAAAAAATCATGGCTACGCGCCCCTGTAATGACAATTATTCCAAAACACACAATTATTTTCACCTTTACTTGCTAGTGGTATGTTCTCTCCATCTTGAGTTTTATAAATCAAACAAATTTTTACATTTTAAAAAAGGCTTAATTGCACTTTTGGTCCCTCACTTATTACGATTTGACATTTTTAATTTTTAACAAAAAAAATTAGCTTAAATGGTCCCTCACTTTGTCAAACGATGGTAGTTTTATTCATCTCTCACTATTCCATTAAAAATTAACGTTTTCTGTAAAAAAAAAAAAAACAGTTTTTGGGAAAAAAAATAGAAAAACACCAAACTCGTCAATGTAGCCATCAATTGCATCCTCTTTCTTCTTCCTCCAAACCCTCGCGAACTGCACAAAGCTTAATTGCAGCCTTTTTCTTCTTTCTCCAACCCTCGCTTCAGCCCACGTTTAATCACAATGGTTCCATGATCTTTCTAGACATATCTCACAACATGTTCGGTCCTCTGCCCAAGGAAATTGGGGAAATGTACTATCTCTATATATTGAATTTGGGTCACAACATTTCTGGTAACATTCCTCAAGACCTTGGGAGGGTGAAGAATCTCAACATTCTTGATCACTCCCTTAATTTCCTGCGTTCTGCTTCCGTTCCTCATTCTTCTCCTTCAACCTGCTTCTGCGAATTGATAATGGCTAAGTCTTCTTCATCGTTAACGTTTCTTCTTCTTCATCCATATCTTCTTCTTCATCATCCATTTTCAGATTGAATCTAAAACCCTAAGATCAAAACCCAAATATCCCAGATCTACCACATCATCCATTTGCAGTGGGTAAGGGTTTCAATTTTCTCTTGAAGATGAAGACGGTGGTGAGGAGGCTGAATCCGAATCTGGTTTAGGTCTTTCCTTTTCACTTTCACGTTCCTGGGTTTTTTCTTCTCTATCCTGGGTTGTTTCATTCCTGATTCAACTCTGTTTTTGTTCATGTGATTTCTCTTACTTGTGAAGCTTCGCTTCAACTCCTTATTAAAGGAAGAAGGACCTCCTTCATTGAATGATTTCCCACTCCTTGGTATCATGGAGACTGATTTCTGAAACACCATTGGCGGAGGAGGTGGACGTGGACGTGGAGGTGGAGGAGGGCAAGCCTCGTAAAACCCCTTCTTCCTCAACAAATCCTTTGTACTCTTAGCAACTGATTCTGAAGAAAAAGAAGGTAAAGGAGTGAACTTTGGTGAAGCAGACACGGAACTTGCTCTGGATGAACGTGAATTTTGAGATTGAGGCTTCACTGAATGAGATTCCACCTTGTTGGTGTCAAATTCCTCCATGGAAGAAGGCTTTGAAGCAAGTTCTGTAGGGGCAGGGAAAGAAACAGGGGAATCAAAAAATTCTGGGGGACCAAAAAAAAAATTACATATAAGAGTTTTTTGTTAAAAAATTATTTTTTTGTTAAATTTTGACAGAAATCGTTAATTTTTAACGGAATAGTGACGAGGGACCAAAACTGTTGTTGTCTGACAAAGTGAGGGACCATTTTGCCTAAATTTTTTTGTTAGGGACCAAAAGTGTCAAATCATAATAAGTGAGGGACCAAAAATGCTATTAAGCCTTTAAAAAATTATTAATATTAACCTAATATATATATATATATATAAACGTATTTTGGAACAATATTTATAAATATACTTTTTTAAGAAAAATCCTTAATGAAATATTATTATATATACCATAAAAAGTATTATTAAATATTGGCATTGATTGCACTTTTGGATCCCCACTTATACTTTTTGTGCGAACTGATCGCTAGCAAAAAAAAAAATCTCAATTTAGGTCTCTTATTCATACTTCCATTTGCACTTTGATTATTTGTCTATTTTCATCTAAAATCTAACGGTTTCTTAGTTAAAAATTTAACTAAAAATAAAAATAAAAAACGAAAAAACCCAGAAACATGATGAATATTCATCTTCTTCAAACATCATCCAAAAACACAGAAAATACATACCCCACAAACATCCTCAATGCCCAGCCAAATCCACCGACCCACCTTCCAATCCCTTCAATTCCGCAACTTACCCACATCGATTTTTTTTGTAACAAACTCTAAGAAATCACCATCTTATGTTTGGGTCTCTTTCTCAGTGGGAGTTAGGACTCAAACCCACCCAAACTTTTAAAATCACAAAAATACGTATCATTCAAAATAGCCCCACTAACTTGTACCTTTCCCCATTTCACATTTACTCTCAACCTTCCCTCTCACCCTCGACCTTCACAACCTCTTCATCTTAAAAATCATGAATCTTCATCTTCATCACCTTCATCCAGGGAGAACCAGGGCTTAATGACACCGTTTGAGGCCATTGCATGAAGCTTCGTCCATCGTCAATCTTCATCATCTTCACCTTCACCACTTTCGGTTACGCTTCATGTATCTTCTCTATTCATTACCCTTTTATTTTTTTTCCCTCTAAGAAGCTTCCGCCATTGGAGCGGAGCTTCGTTGTTCAAGATTTTGAAAATCTGTTAGGTTAGTTACATTCCAGGATCTAAATCCTGAAAACCTTGACTATTGATTTATGTACATGTGGTGTTCCGAGTTTAAAAACTCATAAAATTTTTGACTGTGTTCTTGGAATTAGAACCCGGAGCTATTTGGATTTGTTTTTTAAAATTGGTTCCGACTTTTAAAACCCGAGATGCTTTGCTTTTGAATCCCTTGTCTCCTTATTGACAAAATTTTGGAAAATTTCTCATTGATCTACAAGTACATAACTTGACCATGGTGATGTATACCATGATCAAGCATGATTTCGGAGAGCAATGCGAAACATATCCAGCCTAACTATTATCAAGTTAATGAGACAAGAGATTTAAAATGAACTATTAACCAAGCATAGAAAAAGTTTATTCTCAAATTGTCCCACTTGGACAATTAAAGATTCAATACAAAGAGCAGTAGAACCACAACTACACACGCTCATCACATAGTGTTCTCGTTCGTCGCTAAAGTCACGGCCAAGTCCCCGAATCTAGGGCTCCTTGGAACCAAGGGTACTGAAATCTAGGGTTAGTCTCAGATCAAGTGTTAGAGTAGCCGCTTTCTAGCCAAAAGAGAGAATATGTCTTATTTAGTCTTGAGTCTAGCCTTTTATGGTGGGGTTAAGACACTAACCCTAAATCTATTACATTTTGGACTTTATTATTAGCTCTAAAACTATACATAGTCTTTTTCTCGAGTACAGCCCATACATAGCATGACTTTTCTTTTCCCAGGTCATGTGCCCTCGTCTCGCCTCAATCCTGGAGAGATTTAGTCATGTGCCCAAGTCTCACCCCGCTTCCTGGAGTGCCCTAGTGTAGGGCGAGCCAGTGCACATTGAATCTTAAACGGAAACTAAGGCATTCAAATTGATAAACAAAATCAAAAAAGTATTACTAACTGAATGCATAACCCAATGGTTTCAACATTTGTAGCATTTTGACAACCTTGACGGTCAAAGCACTACATAATAACTTCAATATCAATTTAAAAAATAACTTAACTTTTAATTGCACAAAAAATACACGGACCTCCAATATAGACCAAGATATGGTACTCCCAAATTCTTAGTATGCAGCTCCAAGAAATATCTAATTCTTGCAAATATGTTTTTTTTTTTAATAAAACATGTGAAATATATTAAGAAGAAATAGAAGGCTCAGAGATCAAAATATCAGCAGTTACCAAAGGGATAACAGGCCAATGAAACTTTCTCCACTCAAATTGTATCTGGATAAGTCTAGGAATTCCTGGCCAAAAAGTCTGCTACTGCGTTACCATGACGTCTAACAAAAGAAAGAGATGCAACAAAAAAACTATTAAAAATAAAGCGATAATCCCGGATAAGTGAAGCCAAGTAATAGTTGTCCAATAAACATGAGTAAAACCCAACTCAAGCGTCAAAACAACGTTCCGGTGAAAGTAAAGGTAGCAAATATTCTTGCAAATATGTTGAAGCTATGACTTACGTACCTTTAGTGATGAGACGGTGGCAGCAGCTCACGGACAAGGGTAGCATCTCAGTATCTCACAGACAAGGGTGGCATCGTTTTTTAGGAAGATTTAATATATCTTATAGATAGGATTAATATTGTGATTAATACAAAAGTATTAACTAGAGAGTCTTGAGCTACCCAGATCATAAAAAGAGAACCTACCACCGTTCATCATTTGAACGCTTAACGAATTCGTAAGTCACTAGATTTAAAAATATCAGAGCGGACATATATTAGTCTTAGATGATTTTTTCATTTTACAGGCATCGCTTCCTGAAAAAGTATTTTTTTCTAATTGTACTCCTTTTGGCTAAATTTTTATGATTGATTTATCGTCTTCGTCTTCGTCTTCGTCTTCAGGGATTGTATGAACATCGGTTCCACTAGCTAAATATTGACTCAAGTAGATAAAAAAATGTTTGAGAAATTATTTTTATGATTTTTTTTATATAAAGAAAAATAATAAAAGAAGGTTTACAAGGATGACAAAGAAAATGTATTTAGAAATGCATTCACATAATCATCTAATTGTTTTCGACTCAAACACTTCTGTAAATGTTCATTTCATTTATGATGCCGAGAGCTATCCACCTAACTATCCCTAGCCTAGGTGAATCTATTAGTTGGAATTCCTAGACGTAATCTCTTACTATTTAGAAAACCCAAAAGGAACAATACAACTCATATTATTTCTCAAAGACATTCCCAATGACCGATCTATCTTAAGACAAGGTACCCCTAGGCTTGTGAATCCTCGTTGTCACCCTTGAAACTCCTGTTAGAACTCAGAACTCCACCTGTCACGTGGAAATCCACTATTGTTCCTACCCAAGATATTTTCACCCTAAGACAACTAGTTCATTGAGTGGTTTCTCTCTTGAACCGGACCCGCAATTATCTCCCGATCTCATGCTTGTCCATAGAAATCTAACATAAATCACTGATACTTAAAGTGCAGAAAGTAAGACTTTAACACATGTTGTGACCTAAGACATACGCGTCTACTTTCATTGATCTAACCATATACTAATTCATATTAATCTTCCGATCTATTTATAAATTAGTGAAGCTCTTTTGATAATCAATTGATTGGTTAGAAACATGAAACATAGAAAGAAACACCATACATGAAATATTACCATTTACATGAATGAATGAATGAATAATTTTACAACAATCAATGAATCAAGCTATACAATCTAAATACAAAAATAGAAAACAACATATATAAGGGAAAGGAGAGGAAGAGGCGAAACCCAAAGAACGGCGGCAGAAACTTTTCCAAGCTTTCCATGGCCTCCGGGAGGTTGTCACAATCCTCCCATGGTTGCCACCTCGCTCCGGAGCTCCACTCCATCAATCCTAGCCCAAGGATCCCTTCCCCATGATGCTCAACCTCTCTTGCTCTGTTTTGGTGCAAAAATGGGAGGAAACTCGAAGAGAAATGAAGAGATAACCAAAAAATCGTGTTCCTGGAGTTTTATAGATTTGAAGTTGTCAAAACGACGCTAAGAACCACTTTCTGGCGCTAAGCGCCAACCTTTCTTCAGTCCAAGGTTTTCTCCACTGTCCTTTGGCGCTAAGCGCCTTCTTGGTAATTGGAAAAATGGAGCTAAGCGCCACTTCTGGCGCTAAGCGCCAATCCTTCTTCCAATTTTCATTTTCTTCATTCCAACTTGGATCTTACTTGAATTTATTCCCTACATCAATTCTCCAAGTTAGAACATGAGATTAATGATGTTTACACTATTTTTATGCTAAAACTAAATATTTACTAAAATAACTACTTTAGGGGATAAAATGATCAATAATGCAAGCATACAAGTCAAGTAAGTGCCTAAAATGATATCGAAATATACGTAAAAATGACATTATCGTAGGGGCGGTTTTTTGTGGTGGTGTTGCTTTTTGGGGTGTTTGGTACTGTGCTGTATAAGGAGGCTTGCTTTGGTTGAGGCTTTGTATATTCCCTTTTTGGCTTGAGTCGTTGGCTCTCTCATTCTCCTGATTTAGAGGCGGGCGGTAGCTTTCCCTCTTTCTTGAGGTCACTGTTTTTGACTTTATATTCAATATTAATATATCATTTTACTTTTAAAAAAATAATAACACTTATCACTTCCATACCTTATAAAAAAAGATGATCCGATACCATTCAATATATTACTTTAAAATATGTAGGATTAGATTGTAAATTATAATTTCAGAACATAATATGATGTATCAAGCCAAAAATGTATGGAATCCCTTAATTTTTAAAGGAGTACCGGAAAAATCACCTTATTTTACATGTAAATAGTACCATATATAAGCCATAAACTAGACAAACCTGTTAAACACAATAAATGGTGTCTTTACCAAAGAAAAATTAAAACTTTTAATTACATTTACATTTACACATATACCAAGTACAAGCTAAATTACAATTATTTTGATACTTGTGTTAAATTGACATAGTCATCTACAGCTTAAATTATTGCCTAATTTCTCCGAAACTTGTGTTTCTCTGTTTATTAATAGAAAAACGTTTCGAGGCTTCTTCTCATAAAATTTCTTCTGAGTCCCAAAGACACCTAAACTTGATAGTGATACTCATGACAGGGATGGCTATCAGTAAGGAAGACGAACAACAAAACCAATTCACCATCGGCCACAAAGATCTCGCTCGTAAGAGTCTCCTTCAGAGTGATGAACTCTATCAGGTCCCATCAATGTGTTCACATGCATTTGATTTGTCTCAATATATAAACAATATTGTTTGTTAGATCTAAATAATACCATTTTCGTTACTCTGTTTTTCACATTGGCTAACACATGTACAACTAGTGCAGTATATACTGGAAACCAGTGTGCATCCCAGAGAGCATGCGAGCTTGAAGGAGCTGCGCGAGATGACAGAAAAACACCCTTGGTATGGCTATGGTTATTCTCACAGTATATGTGCAATAAGTGTTATCTTACTTTTAAAAACTCACACGATATTGTAAAATAGGAACCTGATGGCCACACCCCCAGACGAAGGACAACTATTAAGGATGTTAATTAAGCTCATCAACGCCAAGAACACCATTGAAATTGGTGTCTACACTGGTTACTCTTTGCTTTCCACTGCACTCGCTCTTCCCCAAGATGGAAAGGTTCTTATAAATATAATTTACTGATTCTGCATATCAATTGTAAGTCATGCTAACTTTTTTGTTTGATTAGATCTTGGCTTTGGACGTGAACCGCGAATACTATGAGTTGGGATTACCCATAATTGAGAAAGCTGGAGTGGCTCACAAGATTGATTTCAGAGAAGGACCTGCTCTTCCTCTTCTTGACAAGCTTCTTAAGGATGTGCGTGCGTGTATTTTTCATTTTTATCTTGTTTTTCTGATTAAATAAATAATTAAAAATTGACTTGGTGTGTGTTAATTTTGCAGGAAAGTAATAAGGGAGCGTTTGATTTCGTTTTTGTGGATGCTGATAAGGATAACTACATAAATTATCACACGAGAGTGATTGAGCTTGTGAAGGTTGGGGGTCTTATCGGATACGACAACACCCTATGGAATGGATCTGTGGCGGCACCACCTGATGCACCACTGCAGGACTACATCAAACATTATCGCGGTTATGTGATCGAGCTCAACAAGTATCTGGCTCTTGATTCTAGGATTGAGATTTGCCAGCTCCCTGTGGGTGATGGGATTACCCTGTGCCGCCGCATCATCTGATCACTCATTTGGATAACGATATATGATGAGTCTCTTACATAATGCAAATGAATCCGAATTATCACCTCAAGTTTATATTAGTTATGCGTATGATGAGAAACTCCGTTCAAATGAAAGATGATACACTAATTTGTAACCGAATTTAAAATGATGTACTAGCTTGCATTCGTTTCATTTGATTAAATTCAGTTGCATTGTGTTTTTCTGCCATTCTATATGTCCTATCGCTTTTTGAGAAAAATAAAATTAAAAGGTTTAACTGTAAATTTTGTCCTCTAGTTTAGTTTATGTGTAATTTTTGTTCCCTAGTTTATTTTGAGTTAATTAAGTCCCTCTGCTTTTAAAATTTAAAAACTTGGCCATTCTCTCAATCTTCAAATGCATAAAATTATTAATATTAATTTTCTTTTCAAATATTTTAGGATTTATCATGCATTGATATAAAATACAATTTTAAAAGTAAAAATAAATTAGTGAAATTTTGACAATTTTAAAGAATTTTTTGTAGGATATGATATTAGCTAGGGACTAAAGTTAGATTTTTATTTTGAAATTTAATATTTTTATTTGTGAATTTTGATGGAAAGAATGTATTCATTGATTCAATTTGTGAAGATGATTTTTCAAAAAATAAGAATCTGAGAGTTTAAAGTTGAATAATAGTGATTGGTTGACTTAACTGTTACAATATTAAAGTTTGAGGGACTAAATCTACTCAAATAATTGTTAATGGACTAATAAAATTACACACAATCTAAACTAAGAGGATCAAAAGTTCAATTAAACCAGAATAAAATTAAATCATCACATCCTTTTTATAACAAGATCATCTAAATTCATACAAAAGTAGTAAATATTGTTTTATAGTTATAATATTTGTTGATATTTGTTCATACAAAAGTAGTAAGGTAGATAGTGAAGATGTGTGGAATGAGTATATAAAGTTTGGTGTTTATAATTTTTCCTTATTGATCAATTCTTTTCTTTCACTTCCTCTTTATAAATTAAATGTTTTTCATTTTTGTGTTGTTTTTAGAGTCATCCGAATGTGAAGGATTAGAGGAATGCACGTATTCCACTTCTTGAAAAGCTTGCTTATGCCTTTGAAAAAGATCGTGCTACTAGTGATGTTGTTGAGGAATTGGATAAAGAAGAGGAAGAATAAAATGATCATGAAGTTGTTAGAGTGGATTTGACCCCATCATCATCTATTAATCAATCACCATGCAAAAGAGATGACCATGTGGAAAGTCAATCAAGGAAAAGAAAAAGAGGAGCAGATTTGATTGCTAATTGTATATCTGAGCTAGGAAATACTCTTGGGAAGTGGCTTCAATTAAGTTCTGGAAGATTGGCCGATGCTACTAATTGCCTCAAAGTTGAAAAAGACATGTTTGATGATTCAAGGGGTGTCATGGATGAGCTACTGAAGATAGATTTAACATATCAAGAGCATTATGCAGCTGGAGATAAATTTATTTTTAGATATTAAATTTTTTTAATGTGTAAAATATAATTTTGAAAAAATATACATTTAATTTAAATTAAAGGGTAATTTTGTCACTTGAGATATATATTATATATCATATCTTATTGTTATCCAGTCCACATCAAACACATGATATGATATGACTCTATCCTATCTGGTGTCCACCAAACGCTAGATATGATAAAAGTCTATCTTGCTCCTATCCTATCCTGCTGTTATCCAGTTTTCATATCTTATCCTATCCTGACCACCAAACGGGCCCTTAAAGTATTTTACTTACGCATTCATGACCGTTACTACAAGATATATCGACGGAAATATATCCGTAGGTATAGCAACTTAAAGACTACGAAATGAAATGTCGGTCGGTACAAGTTTTTCAGAATATACCTACGGTTTTTCACCATTTACCCACAGTTTTAACCCGTCACTGGACATATTTCTTGTAGTGTCATAATTACAATGATCCTTCACTTCATACAACTATTTTGTGCCACATGTTTGAAAGTAGAACTAGCATCTAGTAGGTAAATTTAAAATAATAGGAGCGTTCCATTTTATATTTACTTAAATTAGAAAAAATATATTTTGAGTTTTGCAAATTAATATATTCAGCACCTCTTACTCCTTGCTTCAATTTCTTTTTACAAATTTTATTTTTTGATCTTGCAGTTTAATGGTATCTTAACTTATTTTACTGTCTAGTCCCAGTTTTCACCTTATTTGTCTTCCCTATTGCTGGTAGGACTTCCATTTTTATCCAGTAGAAGATGATAGGAAAATAACACCCCATGCCTCTGGAACTTGCTTTGAGGCATGTCCAAGGGAGTCGAAAAGACATAGCTATACTGCTAAAATTGAGGCAAGTTTCTTTTTTTTTTAGAAAGGTGAAATGCATTGATATAAAAACCTTGAGAAGGCTCTCTCAAGTGTCACATACAGATAGAAACAAACAAGGTTCAAAGCAACATAACAAAGCAATGACCCTGATTAAAATTCCACCTAATAAAAACCAAAATGATAGGCCGCAAGACCACCTACAAACAGAACAGAGGAAACACCAAGGACCAGCACAATAAAGGAGCAAAGCAAAAAGGACAGGAGCAGGCATAATGCAAAGGCGCAAGCAGAGCCGCGATGGGCAGGGGCAGCAGGAGGAAAAAAGCCGCTACAGGATCCAAAACCAAAGCAGCAGCAGCAGAACACAGGACAGGCAAGCTAATTGATAGAAACAGCCTAATGGATGAAACTTCAGGACGATACCTCTAGGTGGCTGTTGGTATGACCAGACAAAATTACAGCAAAACACAATGAACTGAGCCACCAGGATAGATAGCCAAAATGCAGATGAACCAACCCCTAGGCACAAAATTCCCACACAGGCTTCTCCCTGTCCCTACCCATTTTCGCGAGATAATCTGCTACACTATTAGCCTCTCTGAAGATGTGAGAAACCCCTTGACAGTCTGTCTCAGACAGTAAAAGATCAATCATGTTTAAATCGTTTAGCAGCCTCCACGGACGGTGATCGATGGATGAGACCCAATCAACCGCAAGCCGAGAATCACTTTCGATTAGGATGTGTTGGATCGCAAACTGCTTGCAGAATACTAAAGCGTTCAGTATGGCTTTAAGCTCCGCTTCGTAAGCCCAACAAATACCTATCGCCTTGGAGAAAAAGCCTTTAATCTCCCCCACCGAATCCCTCAGAACTCCTCCGACCGGGCGAACCACGCGCCGAACCATCGACGTTGAATTTCATCAACCCCCTTGGCGGAGGGCTCCAGTTGCAGAATCTGGGCACTATACAGTTGGTGCTAATACTTATCTTCTCAAAATGGTGCACAAAACCAAATGCAGAGAAGGAGCATTCTTTCTTTGAGGCCTTGATCCACCACATAATCCTCAAAATGTGCATATCCCAAACAACAGCTTGGTCGACTACCTTTTGCTGGAAAATCGGCCCATTACGAGCAAGCCAAATTGACCACGCAAGCGAAAAGGGAATTAGATCCCACAAGGTTCTATCTGATATCGCGCGTACCTGTGGCCATTCAGATAATAGCTGATTGAAGGACGATGGAGAGCACCATGACACACCTTCCTTCTTAAGAACAGAATTCCATAAATTCCAAGCAAGAGAGCAATGGAGCAAATTGAGGCAAGTTTCTACCTCCTATTTTGGTTCTTCAAGGATGGAAGAACCATAATACTCTCTTGATTATTATCCATTAGTGATTATTATCCAAGTTTTTAGTTCAGTATGTTTCATACCCGTGTGTAGTAGCAGCTACTATAGTATAAGTATCGTTGTTGATGGACTGGTTTCACTATCTTCATGCATAGAAGATAAGTTATTCTCTAAAGACTTTATTCTTGAGTTAAAGCAAACTCTCTTCTTTTAATGAAAATGCCAAAAAGATCATGATTTACTAAGCAAGTAGCAGTGTAGCACTAACTGTGAGAACTGAGGAGACTCTTAAAATTGAAGGTTCATTTGGTCATGCTTATGTTTTGTCCATTCACCCTTCAGTTATAGCATTAGATATGCATATTCAACTTGATAGAATTACAATCATTTAGGGTTTAGGGTTTATAATGGAACTGTCTTATTTCGTTGCTTGTTTGTTAAAGAAATTTAGCTACTTAACTATGCAATTAGTGTTTAAGTTCAACTTGAACTATGAAATAAATGGTGATTTTAACCATGCAAATCATGTATTATATATCGTTGTAAGAAATAAATTAAAGGCCTGTGTAGTAAATATTTAGTGGTTTAAGTTAGAAATTGAAAACAAGCTTGAATTGAACTGTATCTTTAACTTAATTGGATATTGAATTGGTGCATATATTTTGTTTGATTTTAACTTCGATTATTTTGTATGCTAAAGGCTCAATGCAAAATTTAGAAAATAAATTGTCATTTATAGCGCCTTTTTGTTTAAAACGTTATAGTATGTGTTCCTTACTATGCCCTCGGCCTTTTAGAGCTCGTCAAATTCTTTGCTTCAGAACTCGCCATCGTTGTCTGTTCTCAATATCTTCACTGATCGTCCAGTTTGCTTCCCAACCATGGCCTCCACGGCCTGAATTTGACAAACACTTCATTTTGTGTTCTATGAAATACAACCAAACTTTTCCTGAATAATCATGAATTAGAGTGAGAAAGTATAAGCTAGCTAGGGATGGAATTGTTGTTGGGTCCCACCCATTTGAGTAAACATAATAAAGAACGCCTTTAGTTGTATGATTTGTAGCACCGAAGCTAACTCGCTTTTGCTGCTAGAACCTTTCTCCATTGTTCTTCCTTTAACAACCAAGCCTTGTCATTGGTCATTAGGACTTATGCCGATGTTCATCCTTTCAAGGTCTTTCTGCAGCAACACATTCTTCACGATTTTTAAGGAGACCGCATCTCTACCATATATCATGATATCAGTGAAATATTTCTGTATGATGGTAGTGACAAAATCTGAATTAAGGATTTATCTTCATCACTGATGGTTATTCCAGATGCTTGTGCATCAAGAAGCATCTTATTGAATGCATCTAGATAATCGTTCATTGATATACCTTCCTTGAGCTTAAACTGATACAAACGACGTTTATGAAACTTCTTTCCATCAAATTTCGTTGTGTATACTTGGTCTCCATATCTTCTCATAGAGTTCTTATTGTCTTCTTGTCTATCACCTCATGCAGCACATTATCTGCCAGGGACAACAATATCGTACTGTGTGTCTTTGTTTCTGCATTGACACGCTTAGCGACATCTCAATCTGCTAGTATTCTTTCAACAGTTATTGCTGCTTGACAACCCTGCTGTCCAAGTCATTTGCCTCATAGAATTTCTCTATCTCGAACTTTGGAGAAGCCATCAAGAGGTCCAAGATATATGAGAACCAAATGGTTCTGATACCACTTGTTATAAATTTGTATGTGCGGAAGCAGAAATTGGACAATAAGCACATAATAGTCTTAATAAATAATGACACAATGTTTTATCAGGGACTGTGCAAATGTTATATTTATATAAAATTTATGAGATACAAATAATCACTTTATACCCAAAATTTCGGTACACCTAGTTCCTCACACATAATCCTACTATGGATTTTTATGTATAAAAGTTATAAACCAACCTCTCTTTGGGAAACTATTGAAAAGCTTACAAAATTGCTCTGTTATCTTCTTCAACCAAATCACTCTTCGAGTTATGATATGTTCATACTTTACACTATCTTATAATTCATTTTCACTCATTTTTCTTTCTATATCTTTCTATAGTTTCTATCACATCTCACCTATCAAATCACCGATTCTCTCTTTTTTCCTTTTTTCTCTCGTAAGTAAGATGGAGAGGTGGAGGAGTATCAAAGTTTCATTTTTCATAAGAAATACATCTACCTCATTTACCGTAAACCAAAGGATATCCTTACATAAAAACACATGTGCCACCTTACTTCATGGTAAACCAATTACAGTACTATTTACTGACTATGAAAATGAATCCAAAGTGGAAGATGAAAAGAACATGTTTTATGGCATCATGAGTTGTTTGCATTAGTGTAGCGCAGTTTATTGATTATTTTTGAACCAATTATTGTAGTCAGCTATTGAATTACTCAAACTTGCTTGGTCAATTTGAGACATTGTTAACACTTGTTTTGGTAGGATATGTACATCACCAATAGTATAGTCATCACGCCACAACCTTAATCTAATTCCACGTGCAGCAAGGCTTAGCATCTAGTTAGTATTAAATTACCGCATTTCAAGCGAGAGTAGTCCACATTCTTTTATTTTATAATTTATTTTCATTACATATCATATCACATATTTTTATCTTTTTCATTCCTATATCCCAGAAGTATAGAGGTGGAGTGGTGGAGAAGTATCAACTAAATTTTATTCCTATTAATTTCAAAAATTATTCCTATTAAAGTATCTTTTTCTAACATTTTTATTTAATTGGTCAAAATTATCTTTTTCTAACATTTGTATTCACTAATTATATGTATTTGTATTCACTAATTATATGTATTCAAACACACTGACTACTTTGCTTCCACTGAATACTCACAGTTCACAATACCATGGCTGCCGTCCGAGTCATCTCCACCAGCACCATCCAGGCACCGAGTCACAACGACGGTAACTCAGTTCAGAAAATCGATTTACCACCATGGGATCTCCAATTCCTCTTAGTTGAAACCATCCAAAAAGGAATTCTCTTTGACACACCAAACCACCAAATCCACCACCTCAAACACTCCCTTTCCTCCACTCTCGCCTTCTTCCCGCCCCTCACCGGCCGTCTCATCGTCACGAACCACCAAGACGACAACACCGCCTCCGCTTTCATCACTTGCAACAACGCCGGCGCGCTGTTCGTCCACGCCGCAGCAGAAAACACCTCCCTCGCCGACATCCTTCAACCCAACTACGTTCCGCCCATTGTCCGCTCATTCTTCCCACTCAACGGAGTTAAAAACTACGAAGGCACGTCACAGCCGTTGCTCGCAGTGCAGGTGACGGAGCTTCTCGACGGCGTCTTCATCGGCTGCGCAATGAACCATTCAGTCGTTGACGGCAAGTCGTTTTGGCTTTTCATCAACTCTTGGGCTGAAATCTCACGGGGATCCCTTAAACCATCCAAAATCCCTGTTTTTGAACGATGGTTCCCAAACGACATTGACATTCCTATACGATTTCCTTTCATAGAGAAGAAGCAAGTTCAGCACTCTGAAATCCTCAACCCTCCCTCCGAGAGGGTCTTCAATTTCACAAAGGAGAAAACTGCGGAGCTCAAGCGTAAAGCGAACACTGAAGCCAGCACGAACAGAGTATCTTCTCTGCTAGCGCTTTTAACTCACCTATGGCGCTCTGTGATTCGTTGCAAACGGCTTGACCTAGAAGAAGAGGTCAGTTATCGCTTGATGATTGGAGCTAGGCCGAGGATGGTTCCGCCGTTGCCGGAGGACTATTTTGGAAACGCAGGGCTGATTGGTGGTGTGACCGTGAAAGCAGGGGAGCTGGTGATGGAAGGTGGGCTGGGGAAGTTTGCTTGGGAGATGAACAAGATGGTTTCTTTGCACTCTCATGAGATGGTGAAGCAGCAGTATGAATCTTGGGTGAGGACCCCGAGGCTGCTCTCCGGGGATACCATCGCCGGTGGCCACTCCTTGGCTACCAGCAGTTCCCCGAGGTTCGATGTTTACGACGGGAATGATTTCGGGTGGGGGAAGCCCGTGGCTGTTCGAAGTGGTGGCGCGAATAAAGGAGATGGGATGGTTACGGTGTTTGGTGGGGCGGAAGAAGGTAGCATTGACATTCATGTGTGCCTTCCTTATGAGGTTCTGGAGGCATTAGGAAATGACCCTGAGTTCATGGATGTCATTTCCAATTAATGGAGGTTCAAAGGAAAACCTTGGTTTAGTTGGAGTTAAATGATTTACTCACATTCTTCTTTTTTCAATTTCATTTCCACTTTTATTTTATTTTTCTCTTTAATTTCACTCAATTTCAGGATTATCATGATATTAGTATTCTAATGTGTGGTTGGCAAAGTTTGTTTATCCAATAAGCATTTATACCCTTCGCAAGCCGTTTACATTCAGTATCTAAAGCAATTGTGGTCTATTTGTTGGATGTGTAATGTAGAATGTACTGATGATGTACCTGGATATAAGTTCAGAGTCTAAATCCTCTGTCGCCCAATCCTTCCTCTGTCGCCCAATCCTGTCTCTGTCCCTGCCTCTCAAATAAAAAATTGACATATCATTTAATTTTGACACATAATATTTGACGGCATTGACGGCACGGCTCCTTTAGAAAATAGAATAGGAAGGTTGTTACGTGAAAACTAAAACCCTACTCAGCAGATACCCTGCTGTCTCATGTGTATAAGCTGCGGCCCTTGTTTTCACACCTGACACCGCAAGAAACAGTTTTCAACCCATTGAAGGACAACGAAGCAATATCAACCAATTGCATTGGTTCTCTCTCTCAAAAGGTAATTATTGTACTCTTCTCTTATATAAATATTTTTTAATTGATATGCTTGTTCTTTGTTAATTTAAAATTTAACTATAGACATATATAGGTTCTAAATTTAGTGCCATATATAAGTTGGGTATTGAATTTGCTACACTACCTACGTAATTCCGCACCCATTTTTACTTTCTGAGTTCTAAAACTTGGAAGCAAAAATTTCAGATTTTTTTCGGGCTAAAATCTAGAACATAAAAAATGGGGGTGTGAAATTATGTGTGTAGGGTGTCAAATCTAATACTCATATAAGTTGTGTTTAGTTTATAAAACATACTTAAGAGAGTTTATTTAATTTGAAGTATGACAGAAGTAGAAGATCATAATGGTGACATAGTTGGGAGAGAAAAAATTGAAGAGATACATGCTACAATTCCTATCGAATTTATACCAAAAGTTGGAATGGAATTTGACACTAAAGATGATGCCCATACGTTTTACAATTCTTATGCTTATAAAGTGGGTTTTAGTGTAAGAATTAGTAAGGGAAATAAAGGTGTTGATGGTAAGATAGTGAATAGAGTATTTTGTTGCTCATGTGAAGGTTTTCGCGAGAAAGATAAGCGAGATCTTAATATCAAGAATCCCCGTGCACAATCAAGATTTGGTTGTTTGGCAAAAATGAAAGTTAATAGTCGTGTAACTGGGAAGTTTCGTGTTATTGAATTTTTGGTTGAACATACACACGAGACTACAACTCCAAGTAAAAGTCATTTGCTTAGATCTCAAAGGAAAATAACTAGTGCTCAAACAGTTGAGATTGATTTAGTTGAAAGTTCCGAAATCACTCCAAAAGCAAGTTGTGAATTGATGGCTAGGCGAGTTCGAGGTCGTGAGAATCTTGGATTCATTCCAGAAGACAATAGGAATTATTTACGTTCCAAAAGAACAATTCAAATGAGGTCAGGCGATACAAGTGGTGTGCTAGAGTTTTTGCAGCAAATGCAATAAGAAGATAATAATTTTTTGGCTTAATAGCACTTTTGGTCCCTCACTTATCACAATTTGGCACTTTTGGTCCCTAACAAAAAAAATTAGCCTAAATGGTCCTCAACCTATACAAACTATTGCAGTTTTGGTTTTCCATCCAATTCTGTTAATTAATTAACGGTTTCTGGGTTTTTAAAAAAAAATTCCAGAATTTTCATCAATTCATCATCATATTCAACCATGTTCATCATCATCTTCAAAATTAAATTAAAAAATCCAAAAAAGTAAACTTTGGTCCAGTGTAAAAGGGAGGAAAAAAGGAAAAATAAGAAACAAATGAATAAAAAAAGGAAGAGGAACAGATCAGAAGCAGCGAGAGAGAGATGAAAGAAAAGGGAGAAAAGGGAGGGTGAGAGAAGGAGAAACAGAGGCGAGAGAGGTGAAAGAAAAGGGAGAAAAGGGAGGGTGAGAGAAAGAGTAACGAGGCGAGAGAGAGGGAGAAACAGAGGGAGATCAAGAGAAGAAGGAGAAGCAGATCGAGATCGAGAGAAGCGGGAGAAAACAGATCGAGGGAGAGAGGGAGGACGGCACGACATGGCGAGGAACCGGATCTGCCGGCAGAAGCACGATCCGGCGGCGGTGCCGTGCGACGGCGGCGGAACCGTGGGTTCAGATCTGGCGGTGGTGTGGGGTGGTGGTGGGTTCAGATCTTGTCTTCTTCTTTTGTTCTTCTTCATATTTTCTCCTGTTGTTGTTTTGAATTCGCCTCTGCTGTTTGTAAATCAGGAGTAGATTCGTCCCTGTTGTATGTAAATCACGAGCAGAATCAGGCGCGGATTTGTTTCCATAATCAAATCCCCTAAATTTCGTCCATGTTTGTTTCAGGTTTAATGTAGGAGCAGAAATAGGAGCATAATAAATGGAGTTGTTTCCAAAACCACGTTCCATGATTTTCGCCCCTGCTTGTTTCATTTTTGAATGATTTTTGCCCCTGCTTGTTTTAGTTTTGAATTTGATACAGGATGATGAGGATGACGGTGAAGAAGATGAAGATTGATGAACAAGATGAAGAACCAGGAAGATAATGAGTTTCTTCTTTTATTTTATTCTTCTATTATTTATTTTTTCAAAAACCGTTACTTTTTTGACAGAAGTTGGATGGAAAATTAAAATTGCCAAAGTTTGTATTAGCTAGGGACCATTTAGGTTAATTTTTTTTGTTAGGGACCAAAAGTGTCAAATCGTGATAAGTGAGGGACCAAAAGTGCTATTAAGCCTAATTTTTTCTATGCAATACAAGTTGATGAGGATGATTTGATAGCTAACATCTTTTGGGCCGATGCAAAGATGAAGAATGATTTTTCATATTTTGGTGATGTAGTTTGTTTGATACTACTTATAGGAAAAATAAAGAAGGTCGTCCGTTTGCAATGTTTGTCGGAGTGAATCATCACAAACTTAGCATTATATTTGGCGGAGCATTGCTAAATGATGAAACTGTTGAGACCTTTATTTGGTTGTTCAATACTTTTGCTAAAGCTGTGTCAGGAAAGAAACCCCAAACTATTCTCACTGACCAAGATGCAGCAATGGCGAAAGCTTTATCTTTAGAATGGCCAGAAACTTTCCATCGCCTTTGTATTTGGCATATGTATCAAAATGCATTAAAGAGGCTTAGTTTTGTATTTGGAAAGTTTGAAGACTTCAGTAAAGATTTCAATAGATGCATTTATGAGTATGAAGAAGAAGAAGAGTTTCTAGTAGCTTGGAATACTATGCTTGAGAAATATGATCTTAAAGATGAATAGTGGTTACAACAAACATTCGCATTGAGAAAGAAATGGGCATTAGTTTATGGGCGAGAGATCTTTTGTGCAGATATGACAACTACACAACGTAGTGAGAGCTTGAACAATTTAATTAAAAAAATATGTAAGTTACAAGCATGATTTGCTGAGATTTTTCCATCATTTTCAGAGGCTAGTTGATGATCGTCGCTATGAGGAATCAAAGGCAGATTTTAAAGCAACCCAAACAAGTTTAGCTTTGTCATTTAATGTGGCAATTTTAAGACATGCAGCAATAATTTATACTCCAACAGTATCGAAGATGATCCAACATGAGGTATCGAAGGCTTATGATAGCAATATGCTTGTTTCCTTTCAAAATGAGGATATTATAGAATATGAAATTACCTCTTATAAGAAACGTTTTCATCATACAGTTCAATATGACTCATCTACCGGTGCCGTGAAATGTAGTTGTAAGAGGTTTGAGTTTGCAGGAATCTTATGCTCACATGCTCTCAAAGTTCTTGCATCAAGAAATATTACGAAAATTCCTGAAATGTATATATTAAAGAGGTAAAAATGGGAAATCACCGCAAAGACTTAGGTAGGATGTATGCTCATTTATCTTATAAGGGTGCACTTACTGAAGAAACATATAATATAGCTGTTAATGGGTGGAAGAAGACTATGAATGAGATAGATGCGTGCCTTGAAGGTAAAGACAGTGATGCCAAAGTCCATTGTGTTTCGCCAAAAAATAACAACAATGTGAAGGGAATAAAAAAAAAGGATTTCGTGGATCGTCTACCAAACCCAAAAGTGCTCTCGAGAGAAGAAAGAAAAAAAGAAACCTTTTAGAACCTGATGAACCTTCATTGCAGAACATAGATCATGAATTACCATCAATCCAATCTAGTAAGGTACTCTCTTTTTATTTTCTTTACTTTTTATTTTCTTTATATTTTATTTTACAATTCATGTTTTGTGTACATGCTAGATTATTCACTATGATTAAATTTGGGTGAATTAGGTGCCAATATATCTCACTTGAAATACCTCCAAAGAGCCAACTAGTAACATGAGCATGATGGAATTGCTACAAGTGATGAATGATTGTAATTTTCAACTAATTTTTATGAGCCTAAAAGATTTTTATTATTAATATAAGAATTAAAAAATATATACAGGCACAACTATCAAGCATTGAACATGGACGTGGAATACTTGAAGGAATGATTAGGGATGTCCCATACATTAATCAATTCCCACCAATGTTTCGTTGTTATATTAAAAACGTGATAGATGTTGTCTCAGATGGTAATTGTGGCTACAGAGCTATTGCTGCATTATTAGGAAAACACAAGGAGAACTGGGGTTATATTAGGATTGAGTTGTTGAACGAGCTGCAACAACATTCCCAACACTCCCTCGAACTGTATGGGACCCCTGAAAGGTTCAAGACCATACACGATGCCATATGCATCTTTCTTGGACAATATGCTACTCGGGATAAATGGATGGATTTACCAGATATGGGGTACCTTATTGCGACAAGGTTCCAATTGATTTTCATTTACTTATCACCGGATGGATGTATGACTTTCTTCCCACTGAGGGGTAAACCACCTCCTGTGAACTCACAAAAGATTATAACTGTTGGTTATGTCAACAAGGATCACTTTGTGCAGGTATATGTTGTTTCTATTGTATACACTTGTATTTTACTTTGGCGTACTATTCAATATAGTTTCTTCTTTTTCATAGGTAGGTTCTTTTAAAGGATGGTCATTTAATGCCAACTATTGTCTTGCAATGGCGCAGGTTTTGTTTTGTGGAAGCCAAACATTGGGAGTTCCCATATTTGCAACGTCTTCAAGATTTCAATATGTTATTAGAAATAAATAAATTAGGGTCCCGTCATTATTTAGACATTACATAAGATTGAAATTTTGCCATTGAATATTAGACAATCTTATCGATCAAATTTGACGTTTGAAGTGTAATGTAATTTAAGCACATTCGATGCACTTTAACATTTGATATCATTTTAAAACTGCAGCAAATCTAAAACTGCTACATTTTAAAGCTTATTGTGTGAGCTTCCTAACTAACAATGATATCATATAACTGGAGCCTGATCAACCTTAGAATGTACTTTTATTGGCCATCCCATTAACAAGCATACATTGAAAAGCTGGGGAGGTTGATCTCTGTTACTAAACAGTCATTTAAGGGCAGATTGAAAGGAGTTCATTCAACCCAAACAGCCCGAGGGTCCTCAAGAAAGATAGGAGATTAGATAAATATACTTCATATATTCAAGCAGAAATCATGCTTGTTTTAAGATGTGGAACAAAATGAGATAATAAGGCTGAATTCATGTATTCGTGATATATGTAATTCAAGGCCACATTAAACAAAAAAACATGGATTGCCTGTGGATGTTGTTTAGTGTTAAAATTCAATCAGGTCAACCAACTATGATGTGTCTGGACCAGGAGACAATAAATTAGAAATAGATATGCAATGTCTCATTCAAAGATGAACATACAATTACTTACAACTCGTAGCATCATCCTCATTCATTCCCAGAAACATAGCAGCATCTGAAATGCTTATTGTAGAATAAGCAGAGAGAACATCTGAAACATCTCCTTTATGTAAAGTTCTGGAAAAAGCTTATTGGTATTAATATTTTCACTATACTAATCATCTTTGAAAGAAATATAGATGCAAAAGACTTGTGATCTCAAACTATCTAGGAAAGCAATCCAAAAGCATGATACATATTCAATAAAACATTTGCTGAAATGACTGTGGAAGTGGTACCTTACTAGTTTACTAGAGCCATAATATCCATGGCACCTTTATCTATAGCACATGTTGACCTATGAAATTAAGCTTATTCATCTACACCGTTTTTGTTTTAAACATAAGGGCAAAGGGAAGTCAATCATAACAGGTGTCTAATCACTGATCCTCCAAGTGTACACTAAAATACATTTTGTTTTCATCAAACTAGTTCTACAATCACCCAAAAGGTTACATTCATGACAAACACATTAAGGCAGCATGTAAGCTATCTTTACATCAGATATCTAGAACTGCATGTAGCTAGCAATGTAGACTAAATGATTAACACATCCACGCGCGAAAGACTCACCCACACAGAATGGCCAACTTAGTTTCAGAACAATATGTAATCTAACAATGAAAAATGTAACGTGTAATGGATTATAAGTAAAAGTAAGGGCAACGTATTGATCAAGTAGAAATCTATGTTAACGGCTTTACAGCTTCAATCCAACAAATAAACTAAATTGATATCTATCTAGTTAGATTGTTAGGAAGATTTTTCAAATTGAAGATAAAGGGAGTAGATTCACGCCCTAAGCCCTAGCTAAAAAGAAAAATTATAAAAAAAATTGCCTGAGAATGCAGCAACAAAGCCTTGGAGATCCTGGCTCCAGTCAAACCCACGAATTGCCTCATGAACTTCGGCATAGTCACATAACCAAAGCTTCTGGCCAATCCTCCATAAAGCATTGAGTTCAGGCTGGGTTGCTTTGATTGAGGAAGGTATTGATTTCCAAAGAAAACAAAACGAGCACTATTGCTGCAAGCAATATCACAATAGCAAACATGACAACTCAAAAAACAGAAACTAAAACCGCAGGGCACAACACAACCAACCCCCAGCACTTGAGAAATTGAATTAAAAAGATTTCCAGTTGTAAAACAAAGATTATTTCATCACCAAAATATCAGTGAAAGAACAAGTTAAGAGGAAGATACATGTCATGAACATAAAAGTGAGAGAGAAGATGAATGGCGTTGGGCCAGTCGTCCTGATAAGCAATGCCGTCGGCTGCAAATAACTAGAAATTGAACACTGAGGGGTAGAATCAAAAGCAATTAGGATAAGAGACGCACTTATAAAAGGGAGAAAATGAGGACGAGAGCGAGGCGGCGCTGGTAGCGAAAAAGATGGAGATGGGGTGAACGGTAACGACGACGACGACAGTGGTGGCGACCAACTGATCATGGGTGGCGACCAACTCATCGGGTAGACAGGTCTCGCTCCGCTCACCACATCCAGTTTTCGATATCCTTGATTCCACATCTTCTCAAGCCGGTGGTGAGCATGGCTTTCGATTTTCCTTTTTTAACGTTTTTTCGGTTAATGTGTCAAAATTAAATGACGTGTCAATTTTTTATTTGAGAGACAGAGACAGAGAGAGGATTGGGTGACAAAGGATTTGGAGTCAAAACATATTTCATCCATTCTTTTTTTATAAGAACCAAACTAATTTTGCACACCTCTTTAAAAAGTTAGGTAGTATATATAGTTTTTTGCATTAAATTTGTTCTCAAATGTTGTTGAATTTCCAAAATTGTCCTTAACATACTTATTTTAATCTATTTCTATCATTAATGCAATTATATATTTCCAGAATTGAATAAGGGTAAAAATGTGAAAAAATAGTTAATATGACACAAAGTGTTACGTGGTTTTTATAAAAAGGAACAACCTCCACCCCTCTTTTGATTCTTATAAAAAGGAACAGAGGGAGTACTCAACATCACTTGTAACCCGGTGTCACTTGGATGGGTACACAATGTTTTTAGTTCTCGGGTAGAGTTTGTGTACCCTTATTGTTGGGAATTTGGCTCATAAAAGAAAGCCTGCATCGTCTGCTGAAGAGACTTCCATCGTCTGCTGAAGAGAATGCCAGCACATAGGCGCTGGCATCCTCAGCACATTGGCGCTGGGAGCGAAGACAATCAGAGGCGTCGAGGCAGAGAGCCAGCGCATGGGCGCTGAGACTTCACTGGGTGAGGCTGAATGCTAGCGCATGGGCGCTGACATTCCTAGCGCCCGTGAAATCTGTTGTTTTAATGATTTCTGTTTTGGGCAAAATATGTTTATTATTAGCGAATATCTGTTTGTTATTAGAATCTGATTTTTTGGGATTGTGATAGGATTTAATGAGATATTATTTTGTAATATCTGGATCATTAGAATCCTTATAAATAAAAAACTCTGTAACCCTAAAATTGTGTGTACTTGGTACCAACGCAGAGGTAGGCTCAATTGGTTGAACTGCGTGACTAAAAGATTATTCTGAATGAATCGGAGCTATAGCTACTCTATAGTCGCAGAGGTATGCTCAATTGGCTAAACTGCGTGAGTAGAAGATTATTCTAAATGAATCGGAGCCATAATTACTCTATAGCCCCAGAGGTAGACTCAATTGTCCGAACTGTGTGAACAAAGTTCTGTGTCTTTCTACTCTTATTTCTCTCAAGTTACTATGTGCAATCCAAGTGTTATTACTCACTTATTTTACAAATGAAACTATTATTTATAGACTTAATTCCTAATGACTTTCACAACAGACAAACGACTATGTCACAACACATGTCTAAGTAACCGCTTTTGGCCCTTCAACGACTTGCATGTGTTCTTCTAGTTTCGTCTTTAATCTCCACATGTCTCTAGAACACCTCTTCTTAAGTGAACCACCCGCTTTAAACCATTCAATTACACAAGTTTTTGACATTTTTCTAAGAAGAACTAACTGCCTCTTTTATCTTTATATCTTAAGCTTTTTCAGCTAAGTTTAGGCATAATGTCCTCACTGTCAATTTAAGACTAAGGAACCTATTTATCCGTGTTCAATTCAGGTCGAAATCACAGTACCCTTACTTAAAGATTCTATGGCTTTAAAGGGTTGTAAAGCTTTCGACCTCCTCTATAACTTTTAAGGTTTCTATTTATTGGGCTTATCCAAATATCAGTAGTGTGAAAGACATTTGGACCTCTTATAAGAGTGTCAAACAAACTCTTTATATATTTTTATTTTAAGATCGAAAAACATGGTTGTGTGACTTCATTTTAGAACTTGATAGTTCTCTCCATTCCTCTCAAATTTAGTTTGAAAAAATGAATTGAGATTATTAAAGTTTAGATTTGAACAGGTACATGCCAAATTTAGGTTGAAATGGCCATAGTACAAAATCAATTCACAAAATCTTCCACCTTTTCTTGGGCTTTCTCATATTTTCACACTTGATGAAATTTTATGCTAATAGTTACTCACAATTTAAGTTAGCTTTACCTATAAGATAGAACATATTCTGAAGCCCCCTGCACTTCATAATCCATAGCCCCCCATTGTATAATCACCTCTCTTGCGTCACCACATCACCAACTGCCCCAATTTTATACGTTCCACTGCAGCTGCAGCCCCACTGCTGTTGTCGCCTCATTACCGCTGTCGCTGCTCACTATTGCGCCGCCACTGGCCACCCACTACCGCCTAAGTACTGCTAATAATTTTCCAGTCACTTTTTTAACGTATTATCTTATCTGTGAATGAATTTATATACTAGCTAGTCATTTAGATATTTGTACAAGATATTGAATTAGAGTATTAGACTATTTGTAGAGTAATGGAAGATTCTAATAGAGGAACTTGAGAAACTGCTGTTGAGGGATATACTAAGTTAGAGTATTAGATTATTTGTATAGTAATTGAAGATCCTAATAGAGGAACTTGAGAAACTGCTGTTGAGGGAGATACCGTTGTTGGGATAGTAGATACAAATAGCGAGGAGTGAGGGAGACAAGCAAAAGAAACTCCCTCTGCTTTAGAGGAACGGATTTTGCAGCTTGAAAACATTATTGATAGGTTTAAAAAAGTTAGAGGTGGAAAAAATGATGAGAGTGTTGGATCATTTGATGGATAAAAATAATAATTGTAATAAAATAATAGATATAATATTATTATTTTTATTGCAGTTAGTTTTTGCTTATAATTGTTATTTCTTATGATTATTATTGCATACATTTTATAATTATTTTAGATATGTTAGAATCATTTTTATCACAGTAGTGCTAAATTCATGTTGGGATTGTTAATTATTTAATTTAAACTCTTCTTTGTCTTTCAGTGGCAAATAGAGCTGAAAAGTTTTGATCATTGAATGTGTCACAAAATACCATAAATCGTCTTTATAAGCTTTGAATTTGGCTTTGTAGTTTGACCACTTAATCACTCTGGTTTGTCTATTATTTGTCTCGATCATGGAAGATAATAGAAAATCACATTAATTAAGTGACCAAGTTTTGCAACCGAATTCAAACCTTATAACGACAACCTATGGTACTCGGTGACAAATAAAAAACATGTATATTTATTTCAATAATCAAACTATGCAGGTCTATCTATCATTTAGAAACATATAAGGGATGACTTGGATAATTATCAATCTCAACGTGAATTTGGCGTTGTTGTGAAAATAATATAGAAACTTTGTGTCGGCCTTAACCAACGCCAATTTGGACAAATTGGCGCTGACCCATATGAACGAGATTAACTTTTATGATTTAGCATCAGTTGTAGTTTATGGTAGATTGCATTGACTTTGAGTCAGACTCAGCAAACGCCAAGAATAGCGTCGTCTAAAAAGCCGACTCAAAGAGTTAGCTTTGATCCTTTTAACGTCTTCCCCAACACCAACGTTAATCCGATACTAAATTTTCTGTAAAGTCAGATTTTTTCTTGTTAGAGATAACACTAATCAATGCTTTTCTTGTAGTGACAAAACCTGTATGCATTTCTTTATTTAGGCCCTCCTCTAATTACTAGTTATCAAAGTTGAAAGGTGAGAAGGTATAAAGGGAGATAAAATGGGCGATGAGCAAAGTTGAATTGTGGGGAAAATTTGACCATGGAGGGAGGAGGGATGAGTCTTCAATGAGATGTAGGAGAAGGAAAATGTGAGGAATATTTTGATAATTTGAGTTATAAAATCTCAACCATCCAAATATTTCAATTATACATTAATGCGAGATTTTAGTTCTTCATCGGTGTCCTACATTTATAGTGAGTTAATAGATGTAGATTAGAGGTGGAAATAGGATGGGATTTTCATAAATATATTCGGTATGCTTAAAAAATTCAAGGTCAAAATATGGCTTTGTTTGGGTATGAACAATAGAAGCGATCTGGACCCAAAACCCTAACGGAAGTAGAGTTTTGTAATAACCTAGCCTCTTTGGTATAATGATGAACATGAGTATTACAAGTGGTCTTTTGTCCTTATATAAATGAGCCTAAACCTACATACATGGATTTGAGCCTTGGTACAAAATAGCCCATATAAGCATAACCCGCCCAAAATGGGGGGGGGGGGGGGGGCGAGGTCGCTTAAACCTATACAACACATAGATCGCCAACATGGCGTAAAGAATACATAAATGGCGTAGGATCGCCCACATGTGGGAGTGATCACCTGCTGGATGAAGGAGTCACGACTGATGTCTCGCCATATGTGAGGTGACTCGCCTGATAAGGACTCGCTCGCAGGTAGTTGGGTCACTCGTCAAATAGTGGGGGTCCTTCGCCAGGTAACGAGGTTGCTCACCAAGTAACGCCAGAGTCGCCCAAGAGTGGTCGGACCACTCTTGCAAATCCACAAGACATCGAGTCTGGAGCATGAAGGCGAAGTGTGTCTTCAAACTGGGTCGCCTTGATCCGCTTCCTCAGGACCAGCTCGCCTTTACTAGTTCAGGCTTGTTACTTGCTATAGACTTTTTTTAAGGCCTAATTTGGCCTTCTTAAATGTCTATTCTGGTCAGTTAGCCTATTTAAAGGCTTATTCCGTGTCGCAACTGGGGTCGCGGCGGGACGACGCAAAAAGAAATAGTCAGACAGACAGAGTCGCCACTAATGTTTATTGAAGGAAAACACTAGAAAAAATCTAAAAAATGACAAATAGCCTACGAAACCTAAAATCTAGGATCGAGAGTCTATTACGCGTGGGGAAGTTGTTAGCACCCCACAGCGCCTGTCTAAACGGTACCTGAGATTGCTTGTGTAATTTTCTTAACTTTCTATATTATTAATTTTACCCTTATTTATTTTTATTTTCTTACTATTTAATTCCTAATTATTCCTAAAAAAAGAAGAGAATAAAATATTTTGTTTTTTATAGCCTGATAGGTGTGAACCTAGTCCTACGTATGGAAGATCAAGGCATACGCAGTTCTTGATTTTTATTAATTTTTATTTATGAAAACAGGCAAAAAGGGTACGAGGGACGACATCCCACTAGTGAACAATTCGCAATTATTTAGTTTTTTTAGAAAAATGTATTTCTTTTAACAATTTATAATTAACGAATCATTATATAGTATAACAATTAAATATAGAAGTCAAATTGAAATATCCTAAATGCAGTTTACTTTGATTTTCATTTTGAAAATAAAAGATCAACAAGGAAAGTAATTTCTAGAAAAATAGTTACAAATAAATAAATACATCAAGAAAGCATATTATAACCAATAAATGAATCATGAGCCGCCAAATACTGCATCCAGTATATCATCGGAGAGTTCACGTTTACTTATAGCAGCAGCTGCTATTGGCTTTGTCTGAGAATTCACAAGTAGAAGAAGATTGAGTAGGAAGATTGAGTATGAAGAAGGGGGGTTGGGCGAGAAGAGTGAGAAGCCCTAGTTTCTCTATCATGAAATGTTAAGTGAGAATGTGATTTGTTTTCTATTGATTTGCCACATACGACAAGAAATTAAATGTGAAAATTGTGACATGTTAATTTCATGGTCACATCGTATGTTAGGATTGCATACTAAAACCCACATGACAAGTAAAAGAAGGGATTAAAAGCATAAAAAAAAAGTTGAGGTAGACTAAAAATCAAATTTTGATTGTAAAATGGGGACCATAAGCTTTTTTTTTTTTGTCAACGATCAAAAGTTTTTTTTTTATCAACAACTAAAAGCTTTTTTTTTGTTGATAATGAAAGGTTTGATTAAAAGGCCGAAACCAAAAGCTTGTTTATGTCAAACCAATTTTATTGATACTTGCTTGGACTGATTGGGCCCGACCAAGAAGTTGGTCCAATTTGTCCAAAGGGTCTCTTGAAGAAGAGGGCTGGAATGAACACTTCACAAGAAACACTAGAGGATTGTACTCCCTCTGCCTCTAATTATAAGCTAACATTGACACATATATGGTATCACTAAATATAAGCTAAATTAACAAAAGTTAGTTTCCTTTTCCATACTTGTCCTTGCATTTATTGGTTTTTCAATACTATAATAATTGAAAAGTTTGATCTTAAGGCCCCGTTTGGGAAAACAGCTTAATTAAGAGCTTATGGTATAAGCGCTTATGACATAAGAGCTTCTGCTGTAAGCACTTAAATTCAACAAGCTGTTTGCGTTTGGATGCACATATTGAAAAGAGCTTATACAGAATCAAAGCGTTTGGATACATTTTTACATAAGCACTTATTAGTAGTTGAGATCAAAAAATAAAAAACTAAAGAACTAAAGTTATTATAAATAAAATTAATGTTTAAAAATTATATTTTTAAAAATTAAACCATAATGAGTTATATCATGCACCTATCAGTCGCATATAAACACATCTATCTTTTTTAATAAAACACAATTTAAAATAAGCAAATGAAACTTCACAAATATGAAATCATCATTAAAAATAAAATAAAATACCAAACATCACAGTACATCAATATAAGTTTAATAATAACTGAGTGCATAAATTTAAAACTTTATAACAATCATAAAAATAAAACAAACGGTTGTAGGCATCCCATCTCTAATAGCGTCTCTAACTCGCTCCATTTGCCTAACACTTTCTGTAGGCAAGCAGCAGATGTAGGAACATCCCGCCAAATTCTTCGGTTTCCTCATCATGTTCATCTGTCATTTGTGTATCGAATGTACTATTTACTTCAACTCGTCCCCCTTCATCTCCTAGGTTCTCAGGTGGTGCCCATGCATTAAGACCAGTTGCCACGGTATCATTAAAATGGATCTCCATGTCATATACATTTTGTAGACCCTTATTTTTGAACTTTGCAAGCTCCGCGCGTTCCTAAAATAAAAGATCTCACTACATATGTTAAATATCAAATAAAATATAAGATAAAGATATAATTACATTGCTAGATATGAATTCACCTTAATCTTAGCTGTCCATCACTCTTCACTTACTGTAACGGTTTGCCTAGTGTCATCCCATCCAAGACCAATCTCTTTTCCTATAAGTTTTGCCTATGCTTTCCAATCTTCTTTCAAAAGTTCCCATTTATTTCGAAAATGCTTATATTCATAAGATAACTCTGCTTGTCTATTAAAATCTGCTATCACAATTGCCCACCCTATTTTATTAAAATGAGTGTGTACTTGTGCAATACAAGCCTTTTGAAACATGTCCAAGTTTGAATCATTCCAATCAGCCTTAAATCTTTTGCACTACCATTATTTCCATTCTCTTAACTTTGGGTTGAATCCATTTTTCAAGCTACTGGAACACAATACAACAAGATACAAACAAATTCAAACACAATACTCTCACATGAAGCCAAATACAAACCAAAATTTGACACAAAAATATGCATTAAACACTGCATAGAGAACTATAACAGATACTATTTCAGCTTCTTCTCTATGACAAAATTTAGACATTTTGCAGCTAAAAGAAACATGCCATTGCAAAATTGAATGAAAAGGGAATGTAGGACAGAAAAGTAACAACACACGCAGCAGCAACCTATGTGGCCAACTGGCTGATCGATCATGAGTACAAACATTGTTGAATGAAAAGGGAATGTAGGATAGAAAAGTAACCGGTGGAAAACACATAAAAGATTCAATAATATCACGCTCCTTGGCATAGCACTAGCTAAAGAGTTTCAAGATCAGATTATGATGATATACTGAAAACACCAACATTATTGCAATTTCTACATTCAACAGGTAATTCCAAAACTACATTTACCAGCAATTTCTACATTCTACACCACGACAATTAATTTTAGGAGGAGGAGGAATGGAAGAGAAAAAGAAGCAGAAGAATCGAACCTGGTGAGGAGAAAATGAAAGAATCCAAATTGCAGGGGCAACAACGTCTTATGCAGGATCGGCGACGTGAAGGGCGAAGGAGCAGCAGCGTCAGGGCGCAGGAGCAGCCGGAGGAGAGGAAGGAGGCGCGCCGCTGCCGGATGAGAGGAATGAGGTACGAAGCTGCTGCAAAGAAGAGAAGAAATTCTCTTTAGGGTAGGGTTTCTAAAATAAAATAAAATGTAGTGTGAAAAATAGGGTCATTCGGATTCGAAGAGAGGATCTCATTAAAAGGTCTCATAAGCACCGAATAAGCTCCGGATAAGCTGTTCCTATCAGCTTATGAAAATAAGCTAAAAAGAGCTTATATAGGGCTTATAAGCTATTTTCATAAGCTTTGTCAAACACGCACAAAATAGCTTTTTCTATAGCATAAGCTCAAATAAGCTGTTCAAAAGCTCTCCCAAACGGCCCCTAAATAGGGGTAAATAGGGAAGATTGTACAATTTTTTTAACCAACGCATCAACTAACCTTATCATTTATTTTCGTAATAAGCGTGAATTTTTCAATGTTAGCTTATAATTAAGGACGGAGAAGTACTATTTAAGGTATATTTGTAATTTCCAAAGAAAGAAGATGGTGGGGATAACGAAGTCAATGGTGGTGAAAGTTTTCCGCGTGATCACACTACCAATCTTAATAGTTGTTGGAATCCACATTCTAACACGATGTCCTTGTCTTACTTACTCTATACAATTAGGATATTAAAGTAGGTTGTTTCAAAAAATAACATCTAAATAAGTTCTGTCCGTTTTTTTTTTTTAATAAACCAAAATCAATTTTATTAAATGTATGTTTAAATATACGTGAAAAATCACAGTAAGTCTTGATGGGTAGAAGTAACTCTTCTTAATTTTTGTATTTGTTCACAATAATCTTATTTTCATTGTAATTTTTTACCATATATCTTGCACCGAATAATTAAAAAGAGTTCTTTGAATCAGGGTAAGAAGAAGAAAAAAAAGTCATCATACTTCCAAAAAACTGCACAAAGTATAATCAACAAGAGATGCTCAATAAAATCCAAACACTAAAAACAGAAAAAATTGGAAAATTAGAACAAAAGACATTAGCCTAACAAAGTATCAAGCAAAATAATATCAAAGCATTTTCTCATACTTATGAACAAGTCGACATCATGAGTATGGTGGTTAATTTTATAATTCTTCTTTAAGAATATTGAGTAGGACTTTTAACTTATAATAACCAAGTCCGAAATACATAATTGACAGACATTGAGTTGCTAGAGAACGTCGATGATAACAATTTTTTAATAATACTGCATACAAAAAGGATATTATAAGATGGACTTCATACAAAATATTATAACAATAATTTCAGCCATTTCCCTTTCTTCCACGTCTCTTTTTTAACTCTTTCTTTAATCTCTTTTTGTTTCCTATGACTTAACTTGCAAATGTTCGGTAGACTTGTCACAAAAAAATTTTCAGTAGACACTTAAATTAGTTGTTATACACTATTGTTGGCACCTAAAAATTCGTAAAGGCTAGTGAGAAGTTGAAGGGTTATTCGAGTCGATTGAATAACATAGTCGAGCAGAATAACAGCCGATTCGAGTGAGTCTAGCCAATTGGGAACACAAGTGATCAGCCAAGGTGAATTGAGAGTATGAGGACAAGATTCAAGGAAGATACAGAAACTTGGGCTTCAAGTAGGATGACACATCAGGTTTCTAGAAGCTTTCCGCGTACAAAAGTAGTTAGCGGGCTCGCCCCCGCGAAAATAGGAGAAAGTGGTTGCGAGCTAGCCGATGCAATAGGGAACGGCTGAAACAAATTTGTTAAAGCCTCTAGACTGACTAGGAGAGAGGGAACGACGATACTCTATGACTTTGTAAACATTGTAATGATCAGAGAACGTAGGGTGTCACGTGTTCCTTCCAACTGCCAAGTAATTAGTCGATTTGCCTCTATAAATAAAGGAAAGTCATTTGTACAAAGAGACAATCAATCAATCAAAATCTACAAAAATTTTGCATTTTATCATTATTTTACTTTTCAACACTTTACTTTTCAGCCATTTAAATTCTTTATCGCTTTCTGCAATTTATCTTTCAGTCGATTTACAGCTTTCAGCCTTTATTTTCTTTAGCGTTTTTCAGCCCTTTACTTTCCTTAGGAGTAGACCTTAATTCATGGTCAAAGTCCTATTTCAACATCCTTTAAAAGCGAGGCATCAAGAGTTTTTTGGAGTATCTTAGGAATCCATATTGAGGAACAAAGTCACTCCCTCGAGCAATCGCTTGATTAGAGAATCATAGTTGGTTTTCCAACCAACCACGTGACTTTCTGATCGATCGAATCCATTTCCTAATCGACCAAATCTATTCGTAAACCAACAACTACCTAATTTATTCGTAAACCAACAACTAGCTAATTTTATACAAGTGAGACATAAAGAAAAGAGAAATAAGCTATAGAAAAATAGAAAATGTCTAGGAGCTGTTTGTTTGGTTTGAGAAACTATTATCTAATTTCATTTTTCATTTTCATTTTCATTTTTTAAAAATAATTTTCACTTTCAATTTTTTAAAATTTAAAAAACATATTTGTTTTAACTATTTTTTATTTTTAGAAAATGAAAATATTAAAAAAGTGTTTGATTTAATCATTTTCAATAAACTTTTAAATGTTTTTTATTAAAATATAAATTAAATTTTAAATAATTAAAATAAATTTTAATTTGATTTAATCACCACCACTGCCACCGCTACCACCACCGCCATCCTCTACCACCACTATTGCCCCTTCCACCACGACCATCCACCTCCATGACATCGTCGTGCCACCACCATTGTTGTCGCCACTGCTGCCACCGCCACCATCAACACCACTGCCACTAACCTCCACCTCCACTAGCCTCCACCACCACCCACTACAAAAGTGTGTTGATTTAGCATTTAAACTTAGTGTCGACCACGACACCAAAGCTATCTTTGACTCATTTGCGTCGACCTAACAGACGCAAAGTCGACGCAAACAATTGAAAACTGTGAAAGTTTGTTTAAACATAGCGTCGTCCTAGCCGAAGTAAGTCAGAGCCAGTTTTTTTTTTTTTTTTGCAAATTAGAGTTGGTCATAGCTGAAGCTAAAAATACTGACCAAATTTGCGTCCACACTAGCATGTTTAGCGTCGGTTGCAAGCCGAGGCAAAATCAATGGCCACCCAAGCGTCGGGTGCAACCGACTCTAAGTTGTCAAAGGGCGTAGGCCTGGATGATGCTATGGGACATTGGTTACTCCTCACTGCCTTTAATATAAGTCTATCTATCTTTCACTCTACATACCCTAACTCTCGTCTCCCTCCTCCGCCCACCCCTTCTCCCCTGCCACTCACCATTCGCCCGTCCCTTCTCCTCCACCCCTTCAATTTCCTTTGTCACCCTCACCGTCAGCTCCTTCCTTCTCCTCTGCCACCCTCACCGTCGGCTCCTCCCAACTTCTTCTCCTCTTCCGCCGTCACCCTCTTCTTCTCCCCCGACCCCTCCCTCCTCCTCCTACGCAACTGTCATCTCTTCTTCTATGCGGTCCCTCCCTCCTCCTCCTTCAGCACTGTCACATCTCCTCAGCCTCTTCCACATTCCTCCGGCAAAGCTTCCGGATTTTCCTCGTGTCGTGTGTTCCGTTGCCGCCCACCACCACCCTAGTGAGTGCTTCTAATACTTTTATTTATGACATTTTTTATGTTAGAAGAATTATCTGTGAAATAAATTTATTTATTAGTAGTATTTTAGATATCTATAAAAGATATTGAGTTAGAGTATTAGATTATTTGCAGATTCATAGAAGATCCTAATAGAGGAACTCAAGAAAGTGTTGTTGGGGCAAAAACTGTAGTTGGCGAGGATCGTGGGAGACAAGCAGAAGAAACTCCCTCTGCTCTTGAAAAACGGTTTTTGAAGCTTGAAAAAATGAGTCATAGGCTTAAAAAAGCTAGAGCTGCAAATAGAGATGAAAGTGTTGGATCATGTAATGAATTAAAGTAACAATTGTATCAAAATCATTAATTAATAAATATAGTATCAGTATTCTTATTGTTGTTAGTTTCCTCTTTTTATTGTGTCAAACTTATGTTGGGAATGTTAATTATTTAATGTCAACTCTTCTTTATTTTTCAGCGGTTGGGAATGTTAATTATTTAATGTCAACTCTTCTTTATTTTTCAGCGGTAAATAAAGCTGAATAGTTTTAATTATTGAAATATATATATATATATATATATATATATATAAATGTTTTTTATCTGTCACCGAATACCAAGCGTCATCGTTGTAAACTTTGAATTTGGTTATGTAGTTAGTCCACTTAATCACTCTGACTTGTGAATTCTTTATCTCGTTGAGGCCAAATAATAAGGAAATCACATAAATTAAATGACCAAGTTATATAATTGAATTCAAAGCTTGTGATGACGATGCATGATACTTGATGACAAATAAAAAGTATGTATATGTATTTCAACGATCTTACTTTGAAGTTCTATCTATTATCGGAAAAAAAAAAGATAAATTGGATAATTATCAACCTGCATGAATTGGCGCTGCTGCTCTGAAAATAAAATAGAAATTTTGCGTCAGCTACGCGGGACAAATTAACATCGGCCTATACAATTGACTCTAATTATTACGGTTTAGAGTCGGGCGTAGTCTCTAGCTTTGTGTTGGCTTAACCCACACAAAGATTAGTGCCAGCTATAGAAGCCGACTCAAAGTGTTAGCTTCGACCCTTTTAACGTCAGTCCCGACTCCGACGCTAAATCGTCTATAGCACTGATTTTTGTCCGTTAACATTAGTTTACGGCCAACGCTAATCAACGCTTTTCTTGTAGTGATATCACACTTTCATTTCATTGATGAAAATAAAAACGTCTTTTTTTTTCTTTCTATTTTGATCATATTTTATAAAATATTTAAAGAAAATATTATCTAAGTATCAACCAAACCAAACATATCTCAGTTTTATTTACTGTTTCCTTTAAAAATGAAATAGGAAATGTGCAAATTAAACAACCCCTAAAATATCAATTTTATTTAAAAATTAGAATTGCTCATTATATCGCTCGCTTTGTGTTTTTCTCTCTTTCTATCTCTTGCCTACTTCACCTCACCTACTTTCCATGATTCCATCTAAAATTAAGTGTTGAGTTTTTTTTGTTTAATATTATCATGGAAGTTTTTGCTGGATCCTTCCTGTCAACTTGATTTTTTTAGAATTGCATCAGCATTATGGGATACTTTTCAATTACTATCCTCTTCGGTTGGTAGCATCGGTACTAGTAAAAAGAAATTTTCTCATGTTGACTTTTTTTTAACTAAAAATCTCACATTCAACTTTGCAAGGGTCTGTTTGTTTCTCCAATTGAAATGTAAGCTGTGGAAAATTATATTTGTGGGTCAGTTGGTCAAATATTGCAACCGGAATTTCCAGTTAAAGTCGAAAAAATCTGGGTCCACGTTAGTATTTCAAAGCTCTACCTTAGTGCTGCCATGTGTTACATGCTCCCATTTGGAAAAAAAATCATGGGTATGAAAGAAGTAAATTTATTTTTATTATTGAAATTATAGTTAATTAACTCATTAATGATCAATTTCTTCAATGGCTTGACATGGGAAATTAGTGTTTGGTAACAGTGTGCATGATTAAAAATTTCTAGCAGCTTTTAAGCGTCAGAATCCGCATTGAATGTTCAAAGTGTGTATAATTAAATACCATTTTCTAATATGGAATTATGATTTTTAGGTTACTCACACCATTCGGAAACTTTTATTGTTTTAGCTTTTTACTTATTTCTCACAAGTTTTATTATTTTAGAAATTCAAAACTATTTATTTCTTTCCTTTACACTTTCATTTAATATTATATTTATTACCACCTATTACAATTCTCACCAACTATGTAACCAATAACAACTAATTATTCTCTTGACTTTAAATAAGAGTGTTTTAATCAAATTGTAACATCAATTAATGAATAATTAAACTGTATGTATAATCTTAAATTAACAAAAGTTTTGAAACGAAAAGAGCAATGATTAATACATGTATAATTTTCAAATGGAATCACACTAACTTTCTCCTCCATTTTATTTCCACACACACTTTATTTCTATCTTTTACTCCCTCCGTCCCAAATTATAGGATCCTTTTCAGACAATCACGCCTATTAAGAAAACATGTAATAAGCTAATTAATATGTTGGTTTTGTTACTTTTTATACAAATCTTCCAAATATGCCCCTATTTAAAAAAAATTGGAAATTGTTAATGTAAGTATTGGATATACCAAAAGTTGGTTGGGAATATGAAAGAAGTAATTAGTAGAGGTGGTAATTAAAGTTTTGGAAGCTAAAATATAATGAATGCAAGGGGTAAAAAAGGAAAAGCTTATTTTATTTTTTCTGAAATCTAGAAGGGGTCTTATAATTTGGGGCACCGAGTTTGTCTCTAAAGGGTCTTATAATTTGGGACTAGCATTTTCCTATGTATCATTTATTATATTACTAATTTTCTCTCTGTATTTTTTTATTTTTATCTCTATTTTAGTAAGCATGGAATTCAAGTATGAACAGAGTATTATTCGATATATAAACCCCAAATAGTATATTCATTCATGAACTACCAAACACTTTTTTCTTCTTCTTTATTTCCCTTGTTTCCCATTTTCACTATATTTAGTATTTAATTTAAAGTGTCAACATCCAATTAGGGCTCCACTAACCATTATAGGGGAATATGGTTAGGTAAGTTCGTGGAACCGGCAAACATGTTGAGCTGTAGGCACCTTAAAGTTAGTTATAAAATACAAATCAAAATAATTGCCGATGGCTATGACTCCAACAACTTACCCTCTCTATAAATTGGACTGCGTTCAGAGCCTCTCATAAGTCATAACTCATAACAAAGATTATATTCTCCCAAACAAAATCAAGACAGAGATTATGGCTGCCAATAACGGAGATGATCAGCAAAACAACCTCATCGGCCACAAAGAACTCGCTCATAAGAGTCTCCTTCAAAGCGATGAACTCTATCAGGTTCCTTCCTGCAACAATCTAATTTCAATTTATCTCTTTAACACATAAACAATATTTTCGTGTTAGTGACACTTTTCTATACTTTCTGGTGCAGTATATTCTTGAAACCAGTGTGTTTCCCAGAGAGCATGAGAGCCAGAAGGAGCTCCGTGAGATGACAGAGAAACACCCTAGGTAAGATCGCTCATCATGGTTATTATTAAATCTCTTTCATCACCATATTCATCTATATGTGGTATTATTAATGCTAATTAATTGTAAATTAAACAGGAACCTGATGGCTACACCTCCTGATGAAGGACAACTATTAAGGATGTTGATTAAGCTCATCAACGCCAAGAACACCATTGAAATCGGTGTCTACACTGGTTACTCTCTGCTTTCCACCGCCCTCGCTCTTCCAGAAGATGGAAAGGTTCTTAATTATTGACTTTCATTAACACATACTATCAATAGAATTAATTAAACTTTAAATTCTCAAAGTTATGAAAAATGTAATTAACTTGTTTTTTTCCCCTTTTGGTTAGATCTTGGCTTTGGATATCAACCGTGAATACTATGAATTGGGATTACCCATAATTGAGAAATCTGGAGTGGCCCACAAGATTGATTTCAGAGAAGGACCTGCTCTTCCCCTTCTTGATCAACTGCTAGAGGATGTGAGTGCGACCATATAACTTTCATTTTCATTAACTGTCTATAGAGTTTGTTTTCCGCTTCACATGAGATCCAGATACGGGCCAGACCCAATGTGTGATCTAATGTAGGCGGTGTGTAACCACAAAATTACACGGCGCTGATGCTTGCCGGATATCTAATGAATTAATTTCAATTTGCAGGAAAGTAACAAGGGAGCCTATGATTTCGTTTTTGTGGATGCTGATAAGGATAACTACTTGAATTACCACAAGAGGGTGATTGAGCTTGTCAAAGTTGGGGGCCTAATCGGCTACGACAACACCCTGTGGAGCGGTTCAGTGGTGGCGCCACCGGACGCGCCGCTGAAGGATTACGTCAGATACTACCGTGATTACATCATTGAACTGAACAAGTATTTGGCTAAGGATTCAAGGGTTGAGATTTGCCAGCTCCCCGTCGGTGACGGGATCACCCTCTGCCGCCGTTTAGTTTAACCGGTGTGTTTGTCTGCTTCGAAAATGTGGGTTTTTTATTTATGAATTCATGACGGGTATTTCTAATTTGGGTGTTTCACCTACTGCGTGTAATAAATACAAGCTTTTCGTGTTGGTTTTTGCTTCAGTTTAGCTCCACTAAAATCATCAGACATTTTGGAGATTAAACATGTTATATTATGATTGTTGGTTCAGAAATTAATTAATGATTGAAATTTAAAGTATACTTAGGAGTAATTGGTATACCTTATTTTCACCTCAAAAGTCTTATCCCATTTTGACAAATCCATTACTCCTTCCTTCCGTTTATCTTACTTTAAAGTTCTGAACATATATTAAGAAATTGTATTAATGTTATTGTTTCTATTAAAATTATTACCTAACTTCCTAACATACCATTTATCTCTCTTCTTAATTTTGACTTTTTAATTTTCTATCACCCTTTAAACTAAGGGTAGAATTGGTAAAACATAATTAATACTCTATTGAAATTATAAAAGTGACAAATAATTAGAAACAAAAACAATATTAAAATAATGACTAATATATACGAACGGAGGGAGCATGATGTTTTATGCTAATATATAGTGAAAGTATCATTAAATAATGGGATGTCGGTATAAATATATTAACCTTTATCACTTTAGCATCAAATTTATAATTATGGTTCTTGGTATTTAGAATGAAACATTCACATCAAATACACTCATTGGCATGAGGTACACCTCTTATACTTTCTCGAAGAACACTGGTGCTTCCACATCTTCAAGCTAAACAAATTTCAAAAGAGAAAAATCATATCCTTCAAATATAAATAAGTTGCTGCTTTATAACTCAATTGGACTAAGCAAGCCTCTTTCCCTAGCGCGGGGCCTGCTCAGAGGCGGGCTCTTTGGGGCAACCCAAGGATCATCGAGAAAAGAGAGGGCGGGCCGACACGTGAAAAGACCCCTTGAGCGAGACTAATCTCGGCAGGCCGGATCCAGACCAGAGGACCTAATCGTGCTGGTTCAGGCCAAGTGTAGTTCGTCATTCTTATAAGGACTCTTGGGCCAATGATTTGTAAGGCCCAAGAGTCCAATTAGGGTAACTTTTTAGGGTTTTGTCCCCTCCCACTATAAATGGGGGGATTTCACTTGTACGGAGGAGGATTTTTTGGGAAACAAAATATACAGCGGCTAGGTCATTCTTGAGGTCTGAATTTTACTAGTGTTTTTAGATCTGGTTCCCTTTTATTGTTCTTAGGAAACAAGAACATCAATAAATGAGAATAAAATTAAAATCTCGAGCCTCAGATAATGTTTTACAGGTTTCCTAGTTCAAGATGCTCAAACTATAAATGAAGAAATACTTGATACAATAAATGAAAGGATAAAATACATGAGAGCTTTAAATGCAGTTTTAAATATTTAGAGACTCTATCCTTATTTATTATTTCTGGTGCCTTATTTATATCCCAATGCATTTAGTATCTTGTAGACACAGTGCTTCATAATGATGATGTTGTCTCTTAGCATTTAATGCATCATAATCTTAACCTTTTACTTTTAGTGGCTTTGTTTGCATTCTCACAATTCACAGAGTAGCGAACTTCCATTCTTTTTTCAAAAGTAGTTTTATTGTCTCAGACTTATCATCATTTGAAAACCTTAATTGATTATGATCCTCTCATGTGAAAATAGAATCAAGTTCTCTCATGTTTAAACTCTCTCTCTCTTCATTTGTATTAAATAGGTGATACCCCTTGAGTATTTATGAAGAGAAAGATAATACCATGTTTCATTTAACATTCTTTGTCTCTAACATGAAGGATCATAAACCTTGGATAATAGAGACTTTTGTCTTATAGTTTTTGAAAGAGTGATTCAAAACGTGACTTTAATGAACTCGAAGATGATCTTAATAGTGTGTTTGGATTCACGTTTAGAGATGTCAAACGTGGATCCAACAATCCAAAAGCAACTATTTTTTGCTTCTGAAAACGTAGTTTCAACCCAAACGTGGTTTCAGACCGATTCTTCCAAACATGCACTAAGTCTTTTAAATGAACCTCAGAAGATGGAGTACTTGTAACACAATGAGCTCTTCATATGGGTGCAAATGCTCTACATTGAATGACTCTTAAAAGCTTTGTTGATAAACCTTAGTTTCCGCCGGAGAAGGTTGATTTAGTGCTTAATGACTTTAGTCTTAAAAATGATACTTTAATCTTCGACCAAAAAAGCACACTGGATCCAATAGTTTAAAATTCATAAGTTGGAAGAACTGTTGTACTAAAAGTTTAAAATTAACACTAAAGTTTGTGAACCATTGGATATATTGATAAAAAAATGATCCCCTTCCCCTTGAGAATGACAAACTTCACTCGAGAGCAGAATTATCTAATCCAACTTGACTATGAAGATTGATGGCAGAGTATTCAGGGTAGGAGTTCTTTAACTTGCCTAATTTGAAGCATCTTTAACAGAGCCGAATGAGTTAAATTCAACGACTTTTGGTCACTATATCCACAACAATACTATATCCAAAGCAGGATCTGGAGAGTAATTTGTGAATGAAATAAAGGCAAATTGGAAACTAGAAATAATGCACGTAAATGCAATAGGAGAAAATAATAAAAGTGTGAGCATAGCACCCCGAGTTGCAATATCTATAATTTTGTTTCTACAGCCAAGAATATAACATACCTGAACTGCCTATATAGCTTCAGATAAACTCTTGGTCTCTCTTGACTACAATCTACCTCAAATGACTTCAAATATCCTTTATATAACCTCAGCATACACAAAAGTTAATCTAATTTTCTAACCTAGCAAGAGGTCTATGATATTTCACAGCTTGAGGTAATACTGCAGTGACATGCTAAGATACTAGAGCTCCTTTTGGAAGACTAGCTGCATAAGATGTATGATAATGCTTAGTCATCATAGTTGCAACAAGGCCGCGATAAGCAGGAAGTAAAACAAGAGGAGAAGCAAGCAATTTGGATAACAGACAGGAGAAGCTGATCTAGAGAACTGAACAGAACCAGTAAAGCTTCCACCAGTGTTGCTCACTGGACTTGTAACAGGTGCAGAAATATTCTTGCAAGTTCCAAAAGGAGCACCCGCCTGCAAAATTGAAGTAGTGATGTTATTGTCCTAGCTAGAATTTCTTTTCATCAAAATGTAAAGGCAGAGGCGGTGCCATGATTGAAATCCATCCAGATCAAGGATTCTGCCATGTCATAGGATACAACACAACCAAACACCAAGAGATGAATAAGTGACAAGTTCACAATTTGAATTGAACAGTTCGATATGAGTCACCAAGCCTACATACCTTATTAAGTAATGAATTACAATTTTTTTTGATAGGCTAATGAATCATTTATGATTTTAAATCAAGCAATACATGAATGCATAAGTGTGATTCATATTGATACGAATCACATGATTTAATGATTTGTTATTTTTAATCTTTTAAGCTTTCATTCACCAATTCTCATCTAAGAAATTGAAAAGTCAACTACAACAACAACCAAAGACTTTTCCCACTGGGTGGAGTTGGCTATAAGGATCTAACAATACCACAAGGTCATGTCTACTGAACTTAAAATACTTGAAAAGAAACCAAAGAAGCACGAATTAATACACCCTGAACCTGTTTAATTATGCTCTCTTTTGATTCTTATGAAAGGCCTTACAATGCAACTCACTACATCACTTGCTCAAATAAGGGCTTCAAAAGAGTAATTTGCTCACTCTAGGCCAAGTGGCCAACCTTATGTGCTATACCTTTGCTGAGTTTTCATTTTGACTTGTGGCATATAACTTAGATATCATTTTGCGAGACTTGTAGTTAAGTTGTTTCGTCAATTTCTAATTTAAAATTATTAAATCAAGTAGTATACATCATTTATACGATACCTTCAACTATTTTTTATGGTGCTTCCGAATCTTATGATTCAATACAATATATGAAAAAATTCACCTTCACCCCCAAGTGACCAAACCTTTCTTTCTATCATCCAGGTAAGATCAATTTGACTCTCAAATTATTGCTTGGTTTCAAGAAATATAGAACACACATTTATATTTAAAAATGTAGAGAAATTTTAAATGCAGTGACTAGCTGACCATTTGTCTGGTTCTATATTCAAAAGGACAATCAAAATCAACCTGACCTCCAACAGAAGCTTAGTCAAGTTTCAAAGAGTATCCTCTCAAGGTCTGCTATATTCTTCTCACGTGGACAACAAACATTTAGAAACTAGCATAAATGACTGTTGAAATTTGTAAATTAGATGAAATGTGGAAACTTTTTAATTGCTGTAAAATTATAATCAATTAGGTTTCCAGTTATTAGTTTGGGAATGGAAGACAGACAAAAAAAAAAAGGAATTATCAGAGAACAGAAGGTCCCAAACAAATGGCATCAAGAAAATACATATCTGAACAAGAAATGGAGACAAACCTGGCAGGCTGTGATTGTACTACAACCACACAATGCTGGGCCATTCATTTTATCGACAATATCAAAAACACCACCTCCATCACTCCTCTGCATGAAATTTCAATCAGAATTCTACAAGGTATGTGCTGTATTATGCATATCAATAATTAAGTTACAACTAACATCTGAACAATATGGAATACCATGTAAAAGTTAACAGCTACAAAGTTGGGCAGCACATTCCCTGCAGCTTTGTAACATGTATTCACCATCTCAGCAAGTGGAGCCGAATGCTCTTTGCACGAATCAGCTTGAACTGGATATGTTGGAAAGTAATTCATTAAGAAAAGCGACGCACTTCTAGAGTTTAATGCCTTTGATTCTTTCCTATGTGGGCAAGAACCCCGTTGAACTCCAGGATCTCCAGCTGAAAGAAAGTGAATTGTGAGGTGGTCATCACAAATCATATATAAAGGAGAAATACATGTTAAAATGATATTGTGCTCACACTCATTTTCAACCATGTGCTTCCACTGATAGGCTATTCCTTCTGCAGCTTCCTTCGAGGCATCAGAAGTGAAAACAACAAGCCGGTGATTCGCTCGAACCATCTCTGTTACAGTGGGCCAATCGTCACCCTTTTTCGGCATCTTGGACAAAGGAAACCAATACTTATCCAGTCCCGCATTTTTGAACAGATTAGTCAGCCCCTTTGGAGTATGCACATAGTCCTCAATTATGATGGTGACGATCTCAGTTGGATTTCCCGTCAAGAAAGCTTCCACTTCCTTCAAAGTGTTTATTGCAGGTTGCTGAGAACAGTTCAGTGAACATATTAGACAATACAGAATGGAAGCTCAACCATAAGAAAGCACAATTAGATTGAAAAATCAATAAAAATATAGATGGTTAAATTACAAAGGCAGTGAAGTTGAAGCATTCCCCTTTAAACGAATGGCAGAGCCAGATATCACTCTGGAAGTCGTACATATCCAACATGAGCCCCCTAACTCCATTCTAAATCATCAAAAACAAATGCATAAGAACCAGCACAACAACAAAAAACTAAACAACCAAAAACTTGAAATAAAAAGACATTGCAAAGGTGAATCAGAAACAAACTTCATCCATATAAACCAAAAAAAGCAAGCAACTTCAAACACATGACACATACCCTCAACTGGTTAGTCACAGTGTCTTCTTGATTGTAAAACGTTAATCTCTGAACACCCGGGTAAGGTGGTGAATCCACTATGCTGAACGAATTGTGGGTCACTATCCACGAGTACTTGTTGAAGGGTAACCCATTCACCTGCAACATGACCCGCAAGGCAAAGTTGCATCAAAAAAAGTTTTTTTTCTCCTATTCTTGTCCTATCTAGTTGCAAAATTGAAGGAAAGTTCCCATCACTGAAATGGAGATTACGATGGAATTGGGAAGCGTGGGTTGGCCTCTGGTGCAGATGGGTCGGTTCAAGCCCAAAGCGGGGCAATTGCCGCAGTAGAGACCCGAGCCGCAGTCCGTGGCGGCTGAACATGCTTCCAGAACCTGCCAAAATCTGAAAATCAGTTCAATTTCAGAGAATGAAATTGAACTTCCATGGATCTTTCTCTGTAGAAAGAAGAAAAGAGAGAGAGAACCTGGCAATTGCCGTTAGAGCAGGCGGTGGAGGAGGTGAAGAAGAGGGAGCAGATGAGTGGGACAAGGAGGAGAGACGCGATGTGTGCAGGTGCTGATGCTCTGCATTTCGAACGGTGGTTCAGGAAATGCGAGCACATGGCAGGTACCTTTGCAGAAGAACACTGTTGCAGCAAGGTCCAAGGAAGAAGCTAAGTGACAAGGTTCAAAGTTCAAACCCAAAGGGAAAATAGATGATTCTACTGTGCAATGGTCGAAATTTCGGGGATAAAGGTTACAGCAGATTGTGCACTTAATTTGGTAGTGCTAACGACTACTTTTATTTCTCTAATCTCAAGAGGGCTCAAATGATCATAACTGAAAATTAGATCGTGAGTTCTACTACATGTTTTTCATTTTAAATCTTCCTGAAATATATTAAATCTGAATAGAAAGCGTAGAAGTCATTAGATCAGCGTTCACTAAGTGGAGAGCCACCGTCACCGACATAACCTTTTCTATCCGAACCTCTTGGCCAAAGATGGAAGTCTTCCGAGCAAGGCAATCTGGCACCATGTTACCAATACGACGAACAAAAGAAAACTCAAACCAAACAAAAGCAGGTACAAAGTCGCGACAATTGCATAAAACAGTAAATAAATAAGAAAAACCACCCAGCCCACTCGTCCACCCTTGAAAGAGTTGGAGACAATTTGTTTCGAAACACACTCGCAAGAAACCAGGATCCCAAGCAAGCCGCAACGCCCATCGCATGTAAGCAGCCTCAGGCAGGAGAGGGGAAGCACAAAGATGAGGAAAAGAAGTTGCAGAAGCCAAAATCTCCCCGTCCTTGTTCTGCGCTACCATGCCAAAGCCAACACTCTGACCTTACTACATGTTATTTTTAGGTGATTAAATTTATATAGTGATTTTTAATTTTCATGTTAAAACTTTCAAAAAGAGGCATAGTTAGTCTAAATTGGACTATGGAGGAAGTATGAAAGAAATATTGTTTGAAATATTGTATAAATATTCTGTCTGAAACGCATGAAATCAGATTAATATGATTTTATTTATTTTACTTTCTTACATCTTGATTAGGGGTTCATGATTCAGTTTGGACCGATTTTAAAAAAGTAAGACGAACCAATCAAACTTTGCAAGTTCGATTTGGTTTGGTTTTCTAAAAAGGATTCTCAAAACCAAACCAAACCAAACTAATGATGAACGGTTTGGTTTATTGGTTTCAAACATTTGTATGGTGTGAAAAATGCACTTAGGCGCTTGGTTGGTTCGGTTTGGTCTTCAGAAAAAATGCAATGAATTATGTTAGGTGGCTAGAGTTACTACCAAGAAAAACAATGTATCATGCCTATTTTATTTTATATTAATAGTTACAATGTTCGGTTCGATTCATTGATTTTTAAATCTTCAAACCGTGAACCAAACCAATCACCCTCGGTTTGACATTGGTTTGGTTCAGTTTGGATCCGAACAACGAAAAAAATCTGAACCAACTTAATTGGTTTGGTTTGATTTTTCGGTTTCGTCGGGTCGATCCAATCCAGTGAACACCCCTAATCTTGATCCAAACATAACTTAATTCTTTTATTTTGATGGCTTAATGGCACTTTTTGTTTCTTTATTATTGCGATTGTGCAAATTGGATCTCGTGTTTTAAAACGAGATATTGAAGTCTCTGAAGTTTCTTTTTGTTTGCACTTTTAGTCCTTTTGTCTCTATTCTACTAAAAAAACTAACGTTTATGCTTTTGTGTAAAAATTTTATTGTGTTGCCAGGTGAGTTGGATTATTGACCTTCACCATCCTCTATTCCCCTACCCTACACTTGAAACTCACTGGCCACCATACACTCTCCCTCAACCACCACTACCCGTTCTCCTTCCTCACCCATCAAGTTCGTCAAGCATTCACATTTCCTCGATTAACATTCATTGATCTTCTTCATTTTTCTCTCACAGTCACACAAAACTGTATACCATGGATCCGGTTGCTTTGAAGCTCAGAAGCTCTATCGTATAGTCCTATTTCTCTCCCTGCTTCTGCAAGATCACACTCAAGCACTTCCCCCCTGCAATCCCTACCCTTCCCATTCATCCCAACCGACACCATCACAACACACACCTTAGATAGGAACTGTAACAGCCCGATTTTTTACGTCGAGTGTCACATAGTAACCATGCGGAAATAACACTAAATTTAAACCTTTCAAAACATCTTATACTTTCAAAACGTTAATCACTCATAGTTTACATAGATATTGTAGCCCATATAATACATTTCGTAATTACAAATAAAATAAAACGTAATGAAAGTATTATCTTGCACAACATGTGCTATTTCTTCACAAAAGTAGTGCAATTCTTTCAAAATACAAAATAAGTGAAAGCTCCAGTCTCTAGACTTCTAAGTCGTCCTTGTCCATCTTCAGAAGCAGTCTTTGTTTGCCTCTTGATCTACAACGGACGAATACCTACTAGTGATCGTCTAATGATATACGCCAACATAAATGAACACAAACAAGAAAATGGCTAACTCCAATATAAACAAAATCAATAATCATGATAATTTGGCAGACGATATCACTAGTCATACTGATAAAACCAACAAATAGTTCTACGACATTCATAAATCAACTCATAATCACACTTGGTGATTTTCAGTAATCAATTATATATTCATAGCTCATTGTTTTTCCTTATTTCGGACAGGATGATTACGAGGACGAGACTCTTCCACACCACCCTCGGACGGCACATAATAGTCCACCACATCAAACCAAAAATTCATCATGATGGTCAGTCACAGTTCTCATGAACAAATACGGTTCACTCGTTCCCTTAACCCCAATAGGTTACATAATATAATTCAATATGGAATCACTCCAGTATTCATTCACCATATTCACGTTACCAAAGTCACTAAACAGATATCACTACAGATACTAAGATAAAGCTAACATATGAGTTACCCTTACCTTCTCGTAGGTTGCATAAACTTGAGTCTTCAACCTACCAAAAACATAATAACATGTTTAAACAACTATTCCAATGACAAGGAATAATCCCAAACCAAAATGGAAACAGAATCACTGAAACTCCATTTGTAACGAAAAACAGGGTAGAATAGAGTAGGAAGAACCAACCTTTTTTGGTTCGGACACAACTCGAAGAATTGAATCTGGAGAAGAATGAACAAGAACAGGAACTCCAGAAAGATGTCTAAGAGATAATTATTCGAAGTGAGGAAAGTAGTGAGGATTCAGAGAATCTAAAAACTGAATGAAACTAGGAACTTGGTATTTATAGTACGAGGAAAACTAACTCTGAGGGTTAACATTTAATGAAAAGTGGTCAATGAAAGCGGTGAATCATTAATGCTCATTAATGATCTTGACATATGTTCAAAGTCAATAAAAACGGAAGTTTATCATTTCCAAGGCATCTGACACTTATCTCTTAAAGTCAACAAAAGCGGCTAACTAGTCAAACGAGTACCAACCGACTTACTATACAGTCACATCAAACGAACACCAACTAATCAAATCAAACGAGTACCTAAAGTAATTTACCAAACGAACTCTCCAGCGAAAGTACTAGACGAACACAACATAATTCGTCGGAAGAGTACAATCGAGACCTGTCAGACGAGCACAACGTGATTCGTCGGATGAAAACCAACAAAAATATGTCATGCAAGAAATGTCTCATGTGAATGGACATATTGTTTGATATTTTAGTGAAAAGTCATGACTCTTGAATTAAGAGATGTGACTCTTTTTTATGAAAGGACGTGACTATTGGAAGGGACATGACTCATGAATAAAGGGGTATGACTCTTGGTATGAAATGATGTGACTCTTGAAAGAGAGCCTATATATAGTGCTTGATGGGATCACTATACAAATGATGAAGGACTTGAACATGGTCCCTATCTCCACCCATAAAGATCGTCTCTAAATAATTGCCATCATGAACGAAGAGCGTAGAAGGAACGGGAATGAGGTAGAAGAGTTTCTCCATTGTTGATCAAGAACGTTTCACAAGAGATAGAAGAGTTCCTCCATTGTTGATCAAGAACGTATCGCAAGAACATCAAAGAAGATCAATCTCACATCATGGGTAGAAGTTAGTACCCACAACCATTCTTATTATGTGAAAACTATGAATTCTTAAGATCCATCTTTACATGCTTTAAGTGATTAAGTTTACATGTCAAACTTAGTCAAATAAAATCCTTATATTTATAAAAAAAATAGGGTCTTACAGGAACACAACACAACAACCAAAGACAACACCAGAATCTTAAGAAGCATAATATGAAAACTAAACAAATATCCAACGAGGACCCAAACCAACCTCGATATTAAATTGTAAAAAAATATCGATATTGAAATTAGAACACTTTATTTTGGGGTTATATACTAAAAAGGAATAAAAAAAACTGTTATCTTATTCTACTGGTTTCTAACCCAATCTATCATCATGATAAAATTTACACATGATGGTCATGATAGGATAAGAGACATGATTATGTTATTTTATTCTGTTGGCGCAACAAACAGTGAATGGTCGCATGATATGATAGCTCTATACCAAATGGGCCCTTGATGTAACTCAAACTCATTCCATTTACACCCCTTTTTTAGAAAACGGCTTAATTAAGAACTTATGGCAATAGTGCTTGTGTCATAAGTGTTTAAATTCAATAAGTTGTTTGCGTTTGGATGCAGACATTGTGAATAGCTTATACAGAATCAAAGTGTTTGAATGCATTTTTACATAAGCAGTTATTAGTAGTTAAGATTAAAAAATTAAAAAATAAAGAACTAAAATTATTATGAATAAAATTAATGTTTAAAAGTTATATTTTTAAATATCAATCCATATGAGTAGTACCATTCACCTATCATTCGCCTATAAACGCATCTAATTTTTTTTTTTAGAATGAGACAAAATTTAAAATAAGCTAATGAATCTAAAATTCATAGATGTATATCATAAAATCATCATTAAAAACAAAATAACAAACTCCACAATACATCATTATAAGTTAACAATAACTGAGTGCATGAATTTGAAACTTTATAACAATCATAAAAATAAAGCTAGACGGTTGTCGGCATCCGATCTCTAATAGCGTCTCTAACTCGCTCCATTTGTCTTACACTTTCTTGAGTTGGTTCCTCCCATTTCACATCTTCAGAGGTAATATCATTAGCATCGTGTGTCAAATAAACTTTTCATGTTAGATAAACACAAATTCAATTAACAACGCATTATGACCGGTTGTCACATTACACAAGCCTTTAGAGGAAGGAGGCGCGTCGCTGCCGAAAGAGAGGAAGAAGGTGCACGCCGAAGGAGAAGAGAGGAAGAGGTACACACTCAAGCTGCTGCAGTTGGAGAAGAGAAGAACGTTTTCTCTGTTGGGGATATAAGAGAAGAACGCATTCAGTTTAGGGTTTCTAATTAAGAGAAAAAAATGTAGTGTGAAAAATAGGGGTCATCCAGATTCAAAGAGAGGATCTCATTAAAAAGTCTCATAAACTCTGAATAAGCTCCGAATAAGCTGTTCCTATCAGCTTATGGAAATAAGCTAAAAAAAATTATGAAGGACTTATAAAGTATTTCGATAAGCTCTGTCAAACACACATAAAAGAGTTTATTTTATAACATAAGCTCAAATAAACATTTTAAAAGCTCTCACAAACGGGTCTTAAAGTATAGGATCTTTAGATATTGTTCGGTCCAAAAATGGTTTGATTTTGAATATGACTCTGTCAAACACACATAAAAGAGTTTATTTTATAACATAAGCTCAAATAAACATTTTAAAAGCTCTCAAAAATGGGTCTTGAAGTATAGGATCTTTAGATATTGTTCGGTCCAAAAATAGTTTGATTTTGAATATGACTCTGCCAAATTTCTACAGGCCCTTGTATTGGATGCATTCAATCTTACGGTATTGTCTTCTCTCTCTGCACCGACTCTCCTGATCTCTCATTCTGTTTTATTCAATTTTCTCTGTTTCAGATCTAATTTTGCAAAGAGAAGTCACCATATCAAAATGGAAGGGAGTACCAGCAACACCACTGTCCAAGCATCGTTATCTATATCATTGTTCCCAACAATGAAGCATGTTCAAGGAGCAGCCATTTTTCCACTTCTTTATTTATTTGTTTTAAAAATGTTGTCTTTTTTATTTGATTTATGATTGTATGTTAATTGTTTGTTGTTATCTGATAAAAGTTAATATTGTTTGTTGTTGTTGGGATTGGAAGAAGAGTGAAGGAGATGAAGAATTCTGGGTTTAGGAGAAGAAGAGAATGAAATGTTGTGGGTTTAGAAGATGAAGGAGATGAAGGTTATGAAGAAGATGGAGAATTTCTGGAAAACCCAAAAAAATTGACAGAAAACATTAGTTATTTAACGAAAAGTGATGAGGGACCATAAGTGATGTCGTTTGAATAAGTGAGGGACCTTGTCGGTTAATAAATTTCAAAAGGAACAAGAAGTGCTAAATCGTGATAAATGAGAGACCAAAAGTGCTATTAAGCCTAAACGTTTTAAAAGCTCTCACAAACGCGTCTTAAAGTATAGGATAATTGTTCGGTCCAAAAATGGTTTGATTTTGAATATGACTAAAGAGGCCCCATAAGAAGACAAATGAGACACTTGTGCATTAGATTTGACCACAAACTTTAGAAATCTGAAGAACAAGTATCCGTTGAAGAATAAAGATAGGTAGTAGTTTTTTTATGAACTGAAAGATAGGTAGACGGTAAAAACAAGTATCCGTTGAAGTATAAAGATACATAGACGTTAAAATGATAAGTGTGATATATAAGAGATAAAAGAATTGTTTCGAGATGGTTGCACTTGTATTTGTATAAGTAGCCCGTGACTTTTTCCTTCATGACGAGACAAACGCTAGATGACGGAAACTTTAAAGTTAGTCAGTTGGAATTATTTTAATTTTGGTGACATGGAATTAAACACTTAGGTGGCATTTTTTAATTGGTGAACAGGATATAATGGAGGTAAGGTACTTGATATAAGTTTTGGCCTTTGTATAATCATGAATCATTGGTGATCCGTGAAGGCTTTTGTCTCCACCTTATCTCACCCACAAGAGTAACAGAGCTTTAGCTTGAGCTTCAACCATGGCAGACATACGAATCATCTCAACCGGTACAATCCAAGCAACAACAAATCACAGCGACTTAACCCAAAAAATCGATTTAACTCCATGGGATCTCCAACTACTCAAGCTTGAAACAATCCAACAAGGCCTTCTGTTCCACAAACCCACACAACAAAACCACCAAATCCATCACCTCAAACACTCCCTTTCCTCCACTCTCGCCTTCTACCCACCCTTCACAGGCCGTCTCATCATCACAAACCACAAAGACAACAACACCGTCTCCTCTCACATAATATGCAACAACGCAGGCGCGCTTTTCATCCACGCCGCAGCAGAAAACACCTGTGTCGCCGACATCGTTGGACCCAGCTACGTTCCTCCCATTGTCCACTCCTTCTTCCCACTCAACGGAGTTAGAAACTACGAAGGCACGTCACAGCCGTTGCTGGCGGTGCAGGTGACGGAGCTTAACGACGGCGTCTTCATCGGCTGCGCAATGAACCACGTCGCCGCAGACGGCAAGTCGTTTTGGCAATTCATCAATTCCTGGGCTGAACTCTCACGAGGTTCAGAAAAAACAATCAAAACCCCACCTCTTGAACGTTGGTTTCCAAACGGCTTCGACCCTCCAATTCGCTTTCCTAATTTCACAAAAGAGGAGAAGAAGCAAAGTAAACAATTGCCATTGCCACCTCTTTGTATCTTCCATTTCACAAAGGAGAAAATTGCAGAGCTCAAATCAAAAGAAAATGCAGGGGCTGCCATGGATGAAAACAGAGTATCTTCGTTGCAAGCACTTTTAACTCACGTTTGGCGTTCTGTGGTCCGTGTTCAACGTGTTGACCCAGAAAAGGAGACCCATTACATGTTAATCATCGACGCGAGGCAGAGAATGTGTCCACCATTGCCGGAGAATTATCTTGGAAACGCAGGAACGGCTGGCGTTGTGACCTTGAAAGCAGGGGAATTGTTGGAGGGGAAGGGTCCTTGGGAAATGAACAAGATGATTGCTTTGCACTCTGATGAGAAGATGAGGAGCAAATATGAGTGTTGGTTGAGAACCCCAGTTCTGGTATCGTCGGATATGGCTACCACATGGGATAGGGTGTCGTTTATCACCAACAGTTCCCCGAGGTTCGACTTTTACGGCAATGATTTTGGTTGGGGGAGGCCGGTGGCGGTTCGAAACGGTGCTGCGAACAAGTATAGTGGTAAAATCACTGCCTTTGGAGGGGCGGAAGAAGGTAGCATTGACATTGAAATGTGCCTTCCTTTTGAGGTTTTGGAGGCCATGAAAAATGACCCTGTTTTCATGGATGCGGTTTCCATCTAATACCAGGGGTTTCATCTTTCAAGGACATACCATTGGTTCACTTTATATCTAGTCATATACTTTGTTCAATTTAGTTTCAGGTGTTAACTTTAAATAACTTACAGTCCTAATATAGGATTCTAGAGTGCCTATGGATTGAAATTAGATTTGATTTGAGGCTATGTTTGCTTAAAAAAAAATTGTACAATTTCAGTATTTTTCATGTAGAGAATACGAGATAGAGTAAATAGCCATGTTGCCTCCTTAGACTCTGTTTGATATGTTATATAGTATAAAACCTGATAGTATAAGATTTGATAATATTAGATCTGATTGAATAAGGTTCGATATACACTTAATAGTATCCAATATTTGGTCTAATTGACGTTGGTGGTCGTGACCCTAGTAGTGGAGGGTGGTGGTAGCCGTAGTGGTGGCGGCGGTGGAGGATGGTGACGGTAATGGTGGTGGCCCCTACGGCAATAGTGGCATTGGGTGATGGTTATAGGGTGGTGGTGGTGGTGATTGCAGTGGCGATGGTGGAGGGTGGTGGATGGTGGTGGTTGTAGTGGCGACGGTGGTTATAGTGGTGATGGAGGCTGGTGGTGGCAGTGTTGTAGGGCAACAGTGGCGGTGGTGGAGGCTGGTGGTTTTGGTGGTGGAGGCGGCAGTGGGAGAAGGTGGTGGCAATAACGAAAGTGGTAGTGGAGGGTGGTGGTGATGGTGATAGTTGAGGGTGGCAGTGGTGGTGGCAGTGATGATGACGCCAGTGAAGTGGTGGCAATGGTGGAGGGTGGTGGTGGAGGAAGTAGCAGTGGCGGCGACGATGGCAATGTCGAGGGTGGAGGGCGGTGGTGGTGAAGGCAATGGCAGTGGCGGTAACTGTGGTGGTGTCGAGAGTGGAGGGTGGCGACGGTGGAATAAATATTTTCAAGTAGCTTATATATCATAAACTTATCAAACCTTATCTTACCTCTGTAGGATGAATTAAATAATCCATTATTTTAATGTATAAAAGCGGATTGATGCGTAAGCCTATACAATACAACGTTAGCACCAAACAATAAACTTATATGTATTGTATAAGCTTATATACTATCAGTTTTGATACGATAGGGCACTTAGGCGTTGGTCATTGGAAAAGGAAATGACTTCATAAATACATGAAAGTGAAAAATGTCAATCCCTCCCTCCAGAAACGTTAGTCAAAGTTAACGAAGGCGCTAATGTAGCCCATTAAGTGTCACTTGTGCATGTCATGCCACTAATCATCCTACCTGACAACTTATCAATCTCATACAATCTTTGGCCAATCAATTTGGACTCTACTCGCATTTCAAACTTTGAAAACCCTTCTTCATGCTCTCTCTCTCTCTCTCTCTCTCTCTCTCTCTCTCTCTCCGACATCTTCCACGAGATCATCTTGTTCAAGGTCAGGGTGATGGTTGATTCGATGAGGAAGAACGTGAGAATGAACAACCTCCCACCCTACGAGCATCCTCAAGACGCCAACAACAGTAACAATAATATCAAAGATGTTCTCACCCCTGATTATGCCTCTACCGACGATGTTGTTCCTCCCAACTCCGGCAAGCGAAGTCGAACATTTGGTCTAAGAATACCATATGGCTCACGCGTTGCCAGAATCATCCCTTGAATCCACTGAATCAACTTAGACCTTTTCAATTAGCACACCTACTGTTTGTGAAAATGCTAACGAACGTTATTCTCTCTTCAAACCCACACCCTTCTTCTCGGGTGAGAAATTGGGGGTACTTCACAAAATAACACTTCAACTCAAGTCACTGAGAAAGCTTTTTCCAAGGAACCTTGTATGTGATCATATTGTTGGAAATATATTTTCTCTGAAGATTAGTAGGATTTCAAGGAACCTCAGTAATCCACAGAAATAGATACCTTTGTAGTAGTTTCCCTACCAGATGGAATGACACATCCAAATATGTGAAATAGTTTTAACTTTTAAATCATGTGCATGAAATTATGTGGATCCCATATTTTCTTCCAACATTCTCTTATTAATTGATTGAAATTATGTGGATCCCATATTTTTTGTGGACTGTACTTAAATTTTAATCAATCAATAAAAAGTATTGAAAAGAAAGTGTTGATAGCATTTCTCTTATCAAGAAACTCTACAATTATATAGCTATTATGTCGCTTTCTCAATTATTGCATAGAAATCAGAATCAATCTAGATCCCATTTTCAGGGCATCTAGGCATTTCACATCCCTTTTGTTTGGAATTTCATCTAGAGAAACTACACCAGAAATCCGATAAAAATGCAAAATAATGTTAAAATACCAATATCATTACAATCATACCCATGAATCTGAAATGAACTAAACCAAGGTTTTGCTTTGAACCTGCATTAATTGGAAATGGCATCCATGAACTCAGGGTCATTTCCCAATGCCTCCAGAATCTCAAAAGGAAGGCACACTTCAATGTCAATGCTACCTTCTTCCGCCCCACCAAACACCGTAATCTTCCCATTTCCTTTATTCGCCCCGCCGCTTCGAACAGCCACAGGCTTCCCCCACCCGAAATCATTCCCGTCGTAAACATCGAACCTCGGGGAACTGCTGGTGACCAAGGAGTGACCACCGGTCAGGCTACCCACCGAAAACACCCTCGGGGTCCTCACCCAAGACTCATAATGCTGCTTCACCATCTCATGAGAGTGCAAAGAAATCATCTTGTTCATCTCCCAAGCACCTTTCCCGAGCCCACCTTCCATCACCAGCTCCCCTGCTTTCACGGTCACACCACCAATCAGCCCTGCGTTTCCAAAATAGTCCTCCGGCAACGGCGGAACCACCCTGGACCTAACCCCAATCACCAAGCAATAACGGACCTCTTCTTCTGGGTCAAGCCGTTTGCAACGAATCACAGAGCGCCATAGGTGAGTCAAAAGCGCTTGCAGAGAAGATACTCTGTTCGTGCTAGCTTCAATGTTAGCTTTACGCTTGAGCTCCGCAATCTTCTCCTTTGTGAAATGGAAGATCCTCTCAGGGGGAAGGTTGCGGATTTCAGAGTGTTGAACTTGCTTCTTTGAGAAAGGAAATCGTACTGGAATGTCAATGTCGTTTGGGAACCATCGTTCAAAAACAGGGGTTTTGGATGGTATAAGGGATCCCCGTGAGATTTCAGCCCAAGAGTTGATGAAAAGCCAAAACGACTTGCCGTCGACGACTGAATGGTTCATTGTGAAGCCGATGAAGATGCCGTTGACTAGCTCCGTCACCTGCACCGCCAGCAACGGTTGTGACGTGCCTTCGTGGTTTTTAGCTCCGTTGAGTGGGAAGAATGAGCGGACAACGGGAGGAACGTAGTTGGGTTGAAGGATGTCGGCGACGGAGGTGTTTTCTGCTGCGGCGTGGACGAACATTGCGCCGGCGTTGTTGCAAGTGATGAAAGCGGAGGCGGTGTGGTTGTCTTGGTGGTGCGTGATGACGAGGCGGCCGGCGAGGGGTGGGAAGAAGGCGAGAGTGGAGGAAAGGGAGTGTTTGAGGTGGTGGATTTGGTGGTTTGGTGTGTGAAAGAGAAGGCCTTTTTGGATGGTTTCAACTAAGAGGAATTGGAGATCCCATGGCGGTAAATCGATTTTCTGAACTGCGTCACCGTCGTTGTGACTCGGTGCCTGAATGGTGGTGGTGGAGATGACTCGTACGGCACCCATGGTATTGTGAACTGTGAGTATTCGGTGGAAGCTTGGGAAGAGGATGAATGATGACCAGAAGATTTTGCCTAGATACTTACTTATAGGGTTATGATCGGTTAACGACAAACAATACGATACAATTCTTACCACAAATACTATATTCATTATTTATATTTTTCTCTCTTTAGTTATGTACACCTAGAGCTGGGTATGCGGGCCGGCCCGCCCCGCATAAGCCCGCCCCACATAAGCCCGCCCCGCGTAGACTCGCTTCTAAATGAGCTCCTATTTAGGAGGCCCGCCCCGCGGCTCGTCTAATTGCGGGCTGGCTCGCGGGCCAGAACATGTTAAAAAAAAAAAACTTAAAAGTCAAATTTTAACAAGCATACTACTAGCTTTAAAATTAAGAGTTCATTAAAAATACTACATCAATTTAAAAGTTCATTGCAAACTTTTTGGTAGTTTACCAAATTAATTATACTAAATCAATTATTACAAATAGTCAAACACCATAATAATTCAAAACAAACATAAAAAGTCGATAACAAATTCAAACACACATCAATCTTCTTGTTCATATAACACTTGACTCTCCCATGGTTGTAGTAGGTGGCTCCATTATTATTGGATCCCCATTTTCATCTTCTTCTTCTTTCTCTCCTAATTATTATTGAAAACTAAAACCCTAGGTTTCTAATTTTGTGTTTTTTATCAGATGTGTTGTGTTTTATTTTTGGTTACACTGTGCAGTTTTATTTTTTAATTTTATTTTTATTTTTTAATTTCATTGGCCCGCGAATGGCTCGCGAGCCCCGCGGGCTAGCTCATTAAGTTCGCGGGCTACGCGGGCTAGCTCACGTAGGCCCGCGTTTAAATGAGCCTATATTTTCCGGGCCATAGCCCGCGCGGGTTGCGGGACTCGCGGGCCGGCTCGCGGGCTTAGACTCATATACCCAGCTCTATGTACACCTATCACATGATCACCAAACATTTTTCATAGTTATAGTGTGTTTGAAGAGGAGCTTTGGGTGAATGTGACTTTGTTTTGTTTTTTTTTATGAGCAAAATTTTTATTGAAGATGAAGTACAGGGTACTTCAACCCAATACCATTTAAGAATATACAAAATCACCAAATTGATTAAGATGTAGGTGTTGTCTAAGGAGACCAGAAATTTATAGTGAATGTGACTTGTTATTAGGGATGATGAAGTGGAACAACGTTTCAATTTTTATTAACCTACAATGATAGATGTGATAAATATTATGAAATAAATAAAGTAATGTGGAAAAGAATGAGGTGTACACATGGACATGGACTATTATACTTTTGGGGAAGTTTGTTTGAAGGTATTAAATTAGATACCCAAAAATGTTGTATTCCCAACCATAATTTATTCCAAATGTTTAAAATAAAAAATAAAAAAACATGTGATAAAATGGTAGAAGTAGAGAGTTAAGTTTAAAAGTAACTTCCATTATCATGGAAATGTAATATTTTGATTATTCTCGTCATTTACCTTTGAAGTAGAAATCTGACAAATTATGTATGATGAACTTTCCACAGAAAAATTATCCCCTAATATATTCTTACATAATTGTACCAAGGCGAGAATACAATATTCTCATGCGTACTTTCTTATGAATGTTTTAAGATACCTCCAAACATGTTCATGACTTTATGTGTTTTAAAATTTTAACTAAATATAATATTTGTTTTATTATTCCTCGGAAAACAATACAAATTAGGACACGACTACATAGCAAACACTGAATCTCTCAACCAGAGAGTTTGAAGCTCAATACATTCTCAGCCAGTCAACGGCTCTATACATTCTCTTTGGATCTACCGAATCGAGACCAGCCAATCACGCATGAGGAGGACCTCAATGTCCTATAAGTGGTGATGAATCGGTCAGAACTCGCCTCCTCCAACGCAGCGACAAGCTCCACATAATCTATCTCGCACACATCTCTCCTGGAGCCAAGAGAGCAAGCTTGGGAGAGACCATGGAAGAGCGCGAACACCTCAGCCAGAAATGCAGAACCCCCAATCGCATGACCAACCTAACTGCAAATCCAAGCACCCTTCTCATCCTGAAATATATATAACATTTGTGTTCTAAACCCCATGCAAGCTGTGTTCTCCACGCGTTGAACTATATATAACATTTGTGCTTGCACGGATTTACTCAAAATACTTTATAGCGACGACTAATATATACTTTTTAGCATATTTAAAAATATTAAAATAAATTTAACATTTGAAATTGTGATAAGTTTTACATTTCAAAATATAAATATCATTATATATTTTTTACTTAAGTTGATTAATTCTTTTTATTATGTTTCTTCATGTTTATTTTACTTATATACTTATTTATATATATATATATATATATATATATATAGAGGATGTATCTTATGAGAAATATATTTTTATATGAGAAAAAAAAAATTACGACTGTTAAATCTAATCATGAATGACCAAAGATTATAGTATGAACATATTGCAAGCGCATTGTGTATCTGATTATTTGGAGATGATTACGACTCTCCAAGATGACAGGTTTAGTTTTCATGAGCTAGCAAGTGATTTTATGGATGTTCGTCTTCTCTTGTTGCGTGATTGAGATGTCCGTCTTTAGCATAGACCTAGAGATGACAATAAGCCAGTTGATTTCCTTGTCGGGATGGGAGCGCGTCTGCAATGTTCCTTTATTGATCTTAATTTTAGGCCTTGTTTGGAACTAGAGAAGTACCCAAGAAAGAAAGAAAGAAGGGCAGCGGAAACACAATAAACAATGTAATTTCTCTTGCATGGTTACCCAAAAAAAGAAGTGAGAAAGAAAACAATGAGTGAGCCCGAAAAAAAAATCTGCTCGCCCATGGAGAGGAAACATCAAACGGTTGCTACTTTGGTTGAAAAGTCTATTGTGTCCTATAAAGTCAATTGGTCAAAAAGTCTATTAAATTATTATATTTTATTTATATTTAAGGATATTTATGTTTTTTTAAATATATCTTTCTCTGACTTTCTCTTGTAAAATAAAATATATATATCTTTTTCTTTTCTCTCACTTTCCTGCATCAACCAAACAACTTAATTTTTTTTTTTCATTTTCTATCATCTTTCTTTTCTCTTTCTTTTTATTTTCTTTTCTCTTACTTTTCATCTCCACCCTTAGGAATATGTTTACAATTTAGTACCCTACACTTTTAGGAAAATGTATACAATTTGAAGTTATAATTTGCTTACTCCTTAAAAAACAAGTGGAAGTAGATTAGTACACCCCTATATGGTCAAAACTTGTGAACTCCACCTGAAGACTTATCGTATATGTAGTAAGACAACAATGGTGGATGACTTTCATAACAAGAACTTCCGGTTGTTAGTTTTCAAGCGTATATACAAGATCAAAACACACAAAAACACCAATCAGCGTTCTTCAATAAAATCATAGAAAAGACATAATTTCCTTCTTTCGGTAAGTACTGTATTATAATGTATGAGCATGTCAAGTGTTCTTCGGAAGGGGTGTTTTCATGCTGGCACTTTTCTTCTTTCTCCATAATATTTTCTTCCACAAACTTCCACTTCCTTTCTTACCAGGTACAATGGCCAATGAATTAACAGAAGCGTTGTCATCCTGGTCTTTAACTCTGTTCAAAGATAAAATCTTTTCCAGGGGCTCTATAATACCTGGAATGGTGGTGGGATTGAAGTTTCCATCACTTGGTTTGGAAACTTTGCCTTTAGTATCATCTTCAGCCAGCATCTGATCGAGCAGTGATCGATTCTTCATTTTCATAAATTTTGGGGTGGCAGGGCTTGGATCCACATTCTTGGTGGTGGTGGTGGTGTGGGAAACTGTACTCTGTTGCGCAGCAATGGCATTGTCGAAAAGGGATGCATCCTTTGGTGCAGCCAATGCCTTCAACTGTTTGCCAAGGTTAAAAATGGTTTCTTGACACTCCGCCAACTTTTCTGAAGCAGCTGTGATCTCCAAGTCCTGTAGGATTCATCAACACTCACTCAACTCAATCCTAATACATGTGCAGCAGAAATGAATTTGCACAGGGGAATGATCAACACTCATAATTTACACACAGCATAAGCATTGTTAAATTAACTGTTGCGCGTCCATCACACCATACATCAGGGTAGATAGTTTCTTTTTTCATAATTCTGTTTAAAATTGAAATTTACAAAATAAAATCTCTAATATGAATACTATCAAGGGCTGACTTTATATTTCGACAAATCATGCTTCATCTTGATTAAATATTCCAGAGTACCACATAGGAACTAGTAATCTGTGTCCTCATGAAAAAGGAAAAGAATGATATACTTACAGTTCGCAGTGGTTTATCTTTCTGGTTAATACCATGGTTTGAGCACTCCTTTGACACGCTGTGAACATTGATTTGACATCCAACAATAATCAATTAGCAATTGAAAACTAGAGCATATTGCACAAGAATCAATATTTAAAAATGATTCATACCTTTCAAGCTGGAGCTGCAATTCAAGACATCTGGCCTCTAATTCTTCATAACAGTGGTTCTTGTTCTCCAGTTCCACTTCTAATGCCAAAACCTTGTCATGAGCCTCTTTCAATTCAGCTTCTGTACACTGTGCATCAAGATCTGAATTTATCAATTTCTGATTTCTTATCTCATCCTCAAGTATTCCATTGGATTCTTTTAAGGATTGCAACTCTAGTCTCAAGCTGTCAATAGTTTTTTCTGATTCCCGAAGTTGATTCATTAAGGATTCAACCCTATCAGTAGTTGATTGAAGCCTGCCTTCTAAGACTTTCGTTTGAGATTCAGCATCAATCAACTTACCTTTAATATTTTTTAATTCTTCTTTCTCATCATAATACATCTCCCCAGTCTGAAGATCACGACCATCCGAAACAGTTACTTGAGGCAAACAGAGCAACTGTTCGCCGGGATGATGCAACCTATCTGTCTCTGCAAAATGACTTATCATCCCAATTTCTGCTTCACTTTCACTTCGTGTCTCATCCCAATCAAATTGTTTCTTGATGGCATCCCTCATGCTAGAAACATCCTGAAGTGAAAAGCAGTGATTCATAATCCAATCCAAAGCTGTTGTTAGTTCTTTGGCAAATTTTTCAAGATCAGCCTTGCCATTCAGTAAATCATAACACACATGTAGAAATTGTTGCAAAACATTACTGATTTCCGATGTTTTCCACTGGAAAACTCGGGCCATGTAGCCTGTTGGCATTCCAAGATTTTTATATGAATCTGAATTATCACAGTCCACAACAGGCAGGCTGATTCTTTCAATGAGCTCAATTACCTTTCCTATTGATTTACTCAGATCTACCTGAGACTGCTGCTTGGTTCTTTTTATTGATGAGATGCCGTCATTATTTACATCATTGGATAGATCTACCACTGCAGAATTATTTGAAGGTTTACGGGAGATGCAGTGAATACAATGGGGAGGATCAGATGCATCTATTTGACCAGAGTATTTGCTTAAATCAAACCCACATGGATCTGGATTATTCAGATACCTCAGAGCTACTCTAATATTCTCGAGTATATCATCGGAGGTTTTGTGAGTGACATGGTTTTGTTCCAAGACCATTTTTACTACATCCTGAAGCCAACTGGGAATATTATCCACGGAACAGGTCATCTGATTAGACATTGAGAAGTCTGAAACATCACCAGAAACTGGAATGATCTCCTTACCTAGTGCTTCTGGGGAAGTATCATTTGTCCCAGTCTCTGAGAAGCCATTGATCTCATTAACTGCTATCAAAGAAGCGCACGAGGTTTCAGAGGCTTTTTCAACAGAGACCACTGCTAATTTTTCCATTTCAACAAAGTCATCCATAAGATTTATGTCTGAAGCTCCCACACTTTTGCACGATGATAACGATTCCTTCTGTTTTCCACCTCTGAAGTGCTCCAATTCGGAAATCAATGCAGAAGCCCAGGATTCAGCACAGCTAGCCTTGTCATCACTGCCAACATCAGACATTGATGCCAAAGAGAATTCATGCGATATTAGGTTACTTCTTGGCTGCTCCACAATTACTTGACCTTTAGATGATTCTTCAATTTGCGACTCTAGTTGCAAAAGTCGGGAAGCTGTACGAGAAAGCATTACTCTTGAGAATTGGAGCTCATTCATTTTCCTACTCAGAGTTTCTTTTAAAGTCTTGTTTTCTTGTTCCAAAGCACATAGCTGCCCAGTCAAAGTATTGATTCTTCTACTGGGAGTTCTAGGAGAACTTTCCCCTGAAGATTCAACCATTAAACTGGTCGGGTTCAACTTGTTCCTCATCATTTCAACTGAATCTAGTCCCAGCATTTCAACTTCATTTTTCATTTTTGCTAGGGCAGCAGGACCTGGTAACCGTTTCCGAACCAGAAGCCGCAACCTCTGGCATTCTGATTCTAACTTGGCAATTCTTTTAACACTCTCTAAGTGCTGCTTGTGAGAAGCATCAACTGTCCGACGATTAAATTCTCTCTCCTCATTTCGGATCTCAAGTTCTTTTTCAAGCACTCGAACCTCATACTTCAGAGAGGCATTATCTTTCTCAGTGGACTCTAATCGAGTCACCAATGCACTGTGATCTGCGTCAACTTGAGTCAGTTGTCTTTTTAGATCTTTAATCAAATTTTCTTTTGCTAAAATGGAATTGCTTAGATGAGAATTCTCAATCTCAGCTTTTGCAAGCCTTTTACTTGTCTCAGATAACTCATCCTCCAAAACCATGAACTCTTTTTGAAATTCTTTTGAAGCCTTCATCACAGCGTCATGTATCCTTCTGCCTTGTTCTTCGCGAACAAATCGCAACTGCTGCATACATTCCTTCAGAGCTCCATCCAAATGGGCTACTCTTTCTTCATAAACTAACTTCTGCTGCAAAGCTTCATCCAGATATTGCTTCATAGAAAACACTTCATCTTCAGTTTTCTCCCAGCCTTCAAAGCAAGATTTCATTAGAGACTGGTAAAATTATCTGAAAATACTTTAGTCATAAATGGTCATTTACTTCTGTTTCATGTCCAAGGTGAATGGACATGCACAGACGTGCATGAATGTTACCTGACACTGCTTCTTGCGCAATTTTTGTTTGTTTCTTCACTAGTTCATCTTTAGCATTGCAGTTAGAAAGTGCCGAAGCAAGCTTATTATTCAATTCTTGCAAGTTTTTCTCTAACTCTTCTTTATCAGTTAGAAGTGCCTGTACCTAAAACAGAAAAGGTAAAACAGGACAAAGTACCAGTTACTTTCATCAAGTAACAAAGCAAATACTAAATTTCAAGTAGTCACGAATGTCTGGTGAATAGGTACTGTCAGGTATTGTTTTCCCCATTTTATAATTAAGATAATTCAACAAAAAGGACCCAGGAAAGAAACCTTCTAATTTTCCATTCTTACTGATAAGGAATGAAATATTGAACCTGTTTGGATGCAAATCAAATAGCACTTATTGGAGCTTATCTAGTGCTTGTTCTTGTAGATAAACTACCGATTTGGATCCAAACCAAATGGTACTAATTGGAGCTTTGTTAGTGCATTTTCTAGTAGATAAACTCCAATAAGCCGCTATCCAAAAGCTCCAGTAAGTCTGTATCCAAACAGGCTCATTGTTAATTGATGAAGTGCTAAATTAGAACTCTTAAATAGGTAAGATAAATGAAGACAATGGAAGGTTACAAAGCATCCAGCTTAATCAAGACAGATTCCATAACAATTGCAAAATAAGATAACTATATAAAGTGATCAGAATCATTAACTTACCTCTCCATTTTCTTTTGAAGTGAGAGTGGTGTTTTCAGTAGCTACAATTGTCTTTTCTGAGGATTTTTTCCTCCAAAGCCACGTTTTTTGGTCCATAATGCTGAGAAGACTTCAAAAGAGAGAAGCCTGTACAGATTCAAGGCCAGTGGAAAGTGAGTGAGCTACTGTAAGCTTAACTGGAAGGATAAAGTTTATTTTAGAAACAGAATCAAAAGAACTACTCCAATAATCTGGAATTTATTACATTACAGAACAGTCATTATCAATAGCATTATGATCTTCACTTAGACACAGTAAATCAGAAATCATCCCTCAAGAAACTATAGCAATAACACATGTAACTATAAATCATCCCTCTTTTAGAGAATAAAGCCACATAACAAAAATTACCAACATAAGTTCTGATATTCCAAAAAAAAAGAATTAATCGCCACTTCCCATTTGATAGAAACATCTAAATGGGTGGCCCCTACTCGACAAAAAATTCCCATGCAACTGAAAATTGAGACAAAAATGATTTCTTTCTACTTTTTACCAGTAAAAATGAAATCTTTGAAGCGAGTGTATGTGGATTCTCACCTCTAGGAATGACATTGGAGGTTGTGATTGTGCATGGATGATCCAAAATATCAGAAGAAGCGCAGCAATAAGAATGAGTTGAGTTGAGATTTGAGAAGTGAAAAGGGACGGTTGAAGGTTCAGACATCAAGAGTTGACATGATGTTTGAACTCTCACCGACGCAGAGAGTGTGTAGCAGGAGAATGAGTGAGACTTCGAAAGAGAGAGTGAAACAGAATCAACAACAACCACAACCAGCTAAGCTCTCAGCTCAGCTTTCGTTGTAGAATCGGAGAGAGTGTGAGTGTTTGGTGACCGAGGAAAAAAAGGGGGAAGAAGTAAAAAGATGGGAAAGTGTTGTGTAGGAGTCAAGAGAAAATGACAGAGTCAGTCAGAGATTTCATTTTCATTTCTTTTCTTAAGAAAAGTTTGGGTGAGTAGCTCTCTTGCTTTTGGAACTATAAGTCGCTTAACTCAAATTTTACTCTTGCTTTTGGAACTATAAGTCGCTTAACTCAAATTTTACATAATTGAACATATAATTTTCTAAGGGGAAGTAGTCCGTATTTACCAACTGAATCAAAATATGATTAAGTATTTTTATTGCGTGTTTTGGTTGGTGAGAACGAGATTACACGGGCGATGAAGGAGGAAAAAAAAAGTAGGTCCGCAAGTGTCGGCTTGGTGCTTTTATTGGATCTGTGCGTGCACGGGAATCGAGGACGGGGTAGAGCTTTTTTAATGGGGAAAAAGTCGACAAGTTTTCAGAGTCTTGTCTCGTAAGAACAGAGGATCACCTCCACTACTAAGCATATATATAATTGTGCGTGTACATAAATGAGTGAAGAAATATAGGAATACAATCCGGACAAGTTGAAATCTGATACATATATTTTTAGTGGGTACGGAAAGTTATGATACTAATTTCAAATTTTTAAAATTATATTAAGTGAGCGTGTTTTTTCTAATGAATCTTTATCTTTAGATACGGTTTTAAAATTGAAACTTTCTAAATACTTAATAAGGCTAATTATGTACTAATTGTGTTGTGACTTGTTGATCAAATGTGATAGATATATTGCAAGATCCTAAAGACGATGAAGCCTAGGGTGGTGCCAAGGCCTATTTGATAATTTCCCTCTTCATTTTTATGGTTCCACGGATGGTCCATTTTCCTAATAATTCAACAAAGTTGTTTAGAATGTATGTAACTAGAATTCGTACCCGTGCGATGCACGGTGATACTTCTCTATGAACAAAATATTAAGCTATCCATAATTGTGAGAAAATATGTTGCACAATGATGGGTACCTAATATGTGTTTCTAACTTGAAAGATGTTGATATGATTATATACTACTTAAAAAATTGAGTAAAGTATAATCAGCCTGGATAACTAATGCTTGATGTACTTTATCATTTTAGTTCGCAAGCTACGATGATTACACATCATGTTCATATCATATCATATGCTGGTACGTATTATGATGCCATCACTATAAATCCAGTATACAAATAATTATCAGCAAAACTTCACACTTGAAGTTTTCTAAACAGTTCCCACCCAACGATATATGACATGAAATGACATAGACGTTAAATGGCACACACCAAAACACATACCATATGTACTATATAGATTGGACTATATAAGCTATATTAAACTATTATGTGCTTTTGTACGAAGTTTGTACGATTATATTAAATATTATCAAACACTTCAGTAAAGACAACATTTCTTGTGCAATTGGATGGCGAACCATCCTCATTTAATATTAAGATCTTCAATCCATTTCTTGACTTCACTCTTGATAATGCTATATATAGTTGTCCATGGGTAAATATAGGCTTAGGTAGATACAACCCAACGTGTGATAGTGATTGTCCCTGACTCTTGTTGATAGTCATTGCAAAACATAATGAAATTGGAAATTCTCACCTTTGAAATTTGAATGGCAAGCCTGAATTTGAAGGTGTCAAGTTCATTCGTGGTATAAAAAAATTCACCAGCCCTCTTGCCTGTAACAACAGTTGCTCCAATCACATTTTTCCCGAGATCTGACACTACCAATCTAGTTCCGTTACAGAGACCTTCTGTTGATCAATGTTACGAAGTAGCATAACTGGAACACCTATCTTCAAACAAAGTTTGTGATTAGAAATACCAAAACATTTGATTTCATTTAGAAACTCGGTTGTAAACCACTTCGCATCAACTTCTGAATCTTCATCGGACTTGCATGTTGAGTCAAAGTTTAAGTACTCTTTCATTTCTCTAGGAAGCTTAGAAAGCAACGTGTTGTTAACATTTTCAACACCATCTAGAGTGGGAGCTAACACAACTCTCTCCTCAAAGTATCTAAAGTTCTTTTTTCTCAAGTTATCCATTCGATTTGGATAAGTGAACTCTAGCAGATTCTGAAGAGGGCATCCAAAATTGTCTATTAGTAAATCCGGAGGTATATCAATTTTAGAAGAGTCTTCCCTTGAAACACCCAACTTACCATCCCCAACTTGCAAAATCCGTGTAGCAAATTCGCTAACTTCATCAACATCAACAAATGATTGACAATTCATAAGTCACATGTTCCTCATGAGTTTTAATACTTTGCAGTACTTCCACAAATATGAAGATATTATAGTAGATCCAACAATATCACTACGACTCCCCTTTTGTATTAGAAGGAGAATTTGTCCGAAATCACCTCAAAGGACTACAACTTTGCCACTAAATGGAACATATGACTTAGATGTCGTATAATGTTTCATCAAATTATTGAGGGTTCTATCCATTGCCTCAAAGCAAAATTTATTAAGCATGGAGGCTTCATCCCAAATAATGAGACTTGTTTTCTAGAGGAGCTCTGCTTTATGAGAGCCTTGTTTAATATTGCATGTTGAACATTCATTAATGGATAGCGGAATGGAGAATCTAGAGTGTGCAGTTCTACCACCAGGGAGTAAAAGAGACGCTATACCACTCGATGCAACATTTAACACAATTCGTCCTTTTGTCCTTACTGCTGCAGATAATGTATTCCAAACAAACGTTTTTCCTGGTCCACCAAATCCATAAAGGAAATAAAATCCACTAGAACTTTCATGGACAACCTTGATTATCTCGTTCTAAATACCCATCTGCTCATCAGTGAGAGATTTAAATAGTTGTTCATGCACTGCATTCATTTCACTAGTGTTGTAGTTCAATTCATCCGCAGTGAAGTTATTTTCAAACTGCAAATTTTCACATGATTGAGGGTATGGTAAACAATGAAATTCTTTAAGGGATCTCCCATTTATATGCATCAACTTCTCTATCTCAACCAAGCAAAGATTTTTCAAATCATCATCATTTATACGTAGATTTGCATATTGATTGATATGCTTAGTATATGCATTGAATGTACCTAACCATTACCTAGAATCTCCAATAACCTTCTCTTGTGATGCAGGATTCCATCCGCAAGAATTCTCCATGTTTTATCCCATACAACTTCAGGTCTGTTCATTGTGCTCGTAATAAGCAAAGTCACAAATAGCTTTCTTATTTGATTTCCAGAACCTAGTTCGCTTACTTCAATGATACAATCTACATATTCGTGATCATCAGCTAAAAGACTCATTGCATAGCATGCATCATGGAATGATGGATAAACAACACCGTTAACCGTTCTGATACTCTCAAAGCTTGTGCATCCTTTTTGTACTGTTAAAAGAATCCTCAAATAGTATAGTTCTCCAATACCTGGAGGAACATACTGCAATCTTCCTATTGAGAATCCTTTTTTTCGTTTATGCCATGAGTGAGACTTGTGATAAAAAATGAACTTGTTGGGGAATTCTACGTATGTTATATCCTTTGCTTCCTGGTGCATTTTATTTGCTTCCATCCATGCCGTAAACATTGTACACTGTGTGAAAGGTTTGTTTATTACTTCCTACAAATCTTCCTCGCCTATGAACAAAACTCTCTGTTGGTTAGGAAGGTGAAAATTCAACCAGATAGCAGGTGGCCATCGATGATGGATCTCAAAGGCAAAAATTCTCCAAGCATCTTTGCATGGGGTAATGTACCTGCAATCATAATATTGCTTAACCTCATCACAAAGCTAAGGGTTGGTAACACCATCATCCTGATTAGTGATTTGTATATTGACTCTATCAGGGTCTTTGCTAACATATTTGAATAAATATTTGATAAAATTCGATTTATTGCAGTACTCCACATTAATATGACCTTGATACCTCATAAGCAGAATGGAGTTGTATGGAACAACAAATCGATTGTCCATCGGTACACCTTTTTCTATAATAGAGATTCCAGTGTCTCTCCATCGATACACATGATACCCATCATCATCGATGGATGTAGCTGACTGATAGTTCTTTGGAAAGAATTTAGTGCATTTTCCATCACTCATGCATGGAGACTTAGGTCCAGCAACTCCGCATGGCCCATGCATCATGTAACGCGATACTACTTTACTCAGATTGGGATATAAATTTGGGTCTGGCAGCTCTGCAGATATGTGTTTGTCAATGTCATCGCATGTGATGATTTTATGATCTTTCTTTAGCCACAACAGTATATAGGCATGTGGCAATCCACGCTTTTGAAATTCTATGGTGTACATTCTTACATAAACATATATAAGTATTTACAATTGGTTATTAATCAGTTAAAAGGATAATGACCATCAACAAACCACAATGTAATGATACGTTATTAGTACGTACCTACATCTACACCTCCAGATATGTATCCTTTCTTCAAGTCCAACATTAATCGATCAAGCTTCATTTTGAAAACTCTGCAACATACATTGGGTCTGCCATCAGCCCTAAGATTTCTTGCCCAAACAAACTGAGAAATCTCTTTCCAAGCTGAGTTGCATGTAGCGGTAATAAAAAGGTCAGGGTATTCGATTTTGTTACATATTGCATCCTGGCAGTTGTTGAACATATACCGCATGCCCCCGGTGAATGATGCCGGAAAAATTATGCGCATACCAATAGAGCTTGGGTCAGTTTCACCCTTATCAATATCTTCTTCCAATCCACTCAGAAAATCTGCCTAGATCAAATTTTGGTTGTTTTTGATAAATGGTAGTCTTTGGGATTCAATCATTGTATATGTGTCGACCAAAAATTGTTGAAACAGGCGTCTTCCAAGAACAATGTTTCCGTATTCAACTTTTCTATCCTGGATTCTGAAAGCAATAAATTCTCTGAGAGTAACCCTAAGTCTGGAAATATCTGCATTCTCCAAGTATTCTTCACTATAAGGAATTTCTTATTGATATTCGTCATCACCATAAGGGAACATCAAAGGATACTGTAGAGGTATAAATGCAGTATGAGTTTCATGAATCCTCTGGAGAGCTCCATCGCATGTTTTAACCACAATATCTCTACCAAACTCATTGGTTGAAAGGTCCCCTACAATTAATGCAACAACTTCATCAGAAGTAGGCAAGTTGTAAGTTCTAGGATCTCTACCTCTCCGACTAAATAGTCTTAATGATAACTTTGCTCCTTCATTCTTAGACAGGTAATCACGAACATGACGGATGGAGTGCACTAATTTATTGTACTCATCAACTATTTTCCACAAATCATCAACTATGGTGATATCCATTCTCTTGCCATCTTCAGATGAACAGTGAAAAACAAATACATATTTATCTAAACATTAATTTAATGTCTACATATTAGAAAAGTATGAAGTCTGGAAAAATATTATGTTTTTATAAATTACCTGAATTGCTTCATCCTGTTAATGTTCTCATTTTGTGTATCATATATATATATATATATAATTTAGCGAACTTTGGTGGTTAATCTGCCTTCTTCAGGAACCAAGCTAGGTTGAGAAAGGGGTTGTTCCATGGCCTCCAACAGCTTGAATCCTTCCAACCTCTCCCTTGGATCCCTCTAGCTTCTAGCTATGCCCCCAGCTATTGGTTGTAGGAGAAAATGTAAAAAGATACCCAAAGAAATGCTCAGCTTCAATCTTTAAAACATGTCAGGGAAAAGTAAACTCGACTAGGAGCAGAATTTCACTTAACGAGTAGCTTTCTTTAAGGTGAGAAAAACCATTCTTGCTTAGTGAGACTGGACTTTACCAGCTTGTTACAAATTGCCTCAATTTCGCTTAGTTAAAATTCCTAGCTAAGCGAATTCTTCCTAGTGTAAGTTTGAGATTAAATATGGAATTTATAATAATACTTACACACTATCGGAGATATAATACTAAAATAAGTGTCTAAAATCATTCAAATATACATAAAAAATCATTCAAATATACATAAAAGTGGCACATATCGGTCACATTCTTTTAATTTCTTGTAGATAATGTAACTATAATCACATAAGCCACAGAACAATAAATTTCGAACCTTGTTTGTTTAACCAGAAACTAGTTTCAAAAAAAATATATATTAGATCTCATATTACAGAAAAGTAAATTAATCGCTAATATAAACATCGAAATGGATGGCGCCTAATATAAAATCCAACACAGCGTGACAATATATAAACCTGCCCATTACCTATACAACGGAATGGCGACAAAAAAATGTTTTCAGGAGGGGGGGGGGGGGGGATATTCTCACCTTTAAGAATGGGAATAGAGGTTGTGATTGTGCATGGCCATGGATGATCCAAAAACTCAAAAGGACAATAACTGAGATACAATGATGTCTTGAAAATTTCACTCAAAGATAAGAAATGTTTTGAATGAAGAATGAGGAAGAAGCCCAGCAATACTATGAAAAGTGAAGTGAAGGTTGGTTTCGCTAGTTATCGATGTCCATAAGCCGTTGGTAAGGGAATGAAATCATCAGTAATTGAATATTTCATATGGTCTACCATCAACTCCATTTTTGTAAGTATGAAGCTCATCCTTAATTTTTTACTGATCGTTTTCAGAAAGTTATCAGTGTGCTACTGATGACTTAAGTTGCTGGAAAGTCACTAATGATTTTGATCATCATTGCACTTCCTACAGCCTCAACAGTCATCACTCGGTGACTTTCCAATGGTTTTGACCATCATATTACCAACGACCTAAACCGTCGATAAAGTTATTTTTTTACACTAAAGATTACCCACTCCTACTCATCTGACTCATCCTCCTCTCCGTAAGTAGGTAAAGGAGGAGCAACAACAATAGTGACATCAGACTTCGCAACTAGGGTTGCGTAATGTGGAGTGTGGAGCCATTTGTTGGTAATGCTTAGCTATTTGGGTTTCTTTCCGCTCCAGCTTCTGTCGGAGTAGAATGTTTTCCTCTAGCACCGTCTGCATCTTGCGCATCATTTACTGTAACTTCGTATGTGAATCCTGAGGCCCCGTATGAGAAGGTCTTGAAGGCTTTTCTGTCAGGGAAGGGACGTCGGACCTATAACACGCAGACACATCACTTTCTTCATGTATTAATGCCTTTCACTTCCCACCTATTGTCCCAACTCATAATTTCACAGCAGTAAAGGAGTTAGCATATGTTGACGCTCTCTGTGGGAGGCATTTACGGATTGAGCTTAAGACATTTTCTCCTCAAACTTGACCAAAACAATTAAAATTTAATGTTACAATTATATGGAAACTGACTATGTTGCAGCCACATGGGTGATCGTGCCACATGATCAAGAGATGCAATGGCTCTCTTTTGTGCTACTAGCATTAGGTGGTGGCTCTCTGGGAACAATCTTTGATGGTGGTTTAGCAGTGGCTGAGGAAATCAAAGTGGAGAAAGACATGAAAGGAAGGTCAGGATGGAGATGTAAACTCGAAATAGGATAGTCAAAATTCAGATTTTGAAAGCTCTTCTTTGCAGGTTATCATTCATACTGATTAATTTGGCTCTTTGTTATTATTTTGGATTCAGGATGTTGTTTTGTAGAGAACGGTAGAAAGATGTGTTGAACTTATTGCAAGATTTTCAAAGAAAGAAGTAAAACACACAAAAGAAGTGAAGGAAAAAATGTCACAAGGTTTAGATTAAAGAGAATCTTAATTGCATTCAAATTCTTAGCACGCCCCATTAAGTGTTACAATCGTTCTTCTGGTTGCTGACTTCTTTATAAGCTTACACACTATCAATGTTTCAGCAACATTACTTAGTAAAAATTCATTATGTAATTTTCTTCTTAGACATAGAATCCAAGTTTCTTTATTAAACTCAATATATATACACCTTTGCATTCCCATTCTTTTACTACTATTTTCTGTCACCCCCAGGAAATTGAAGTCATTCCTGTGGGACTGGAACACTCCTTTTATATATTGATTTATTGCTACGGTCCCTCATAACATTTACTTGTCTGAAAGGAGGGATATGGTCAAGATGAAATCATTAGTTTTTGAAGCATTGGTTTTGGTTTATCCTGTTTTATTGTAATGACTAATTACAATAGTGATAACTAACTGCAACTGAAAAATAACAGAAGTAAAACTAACCTTTGCAAGCTAACTACAAACTTCATAACCAAACACATGTAATACACTAACTATCTAATGTTATATCATTCCACCTGCAAACTCAAGGTGTTTGAAACCAACTGTACACATAAAGTCCATATGTTTAGAACACAAAAACACAATGTAATATCTAATGCAAGGTCAATGTTGTCTAAAGTAATCATGTAATCAGAGTTTGTCTAGGATAACAAAGGCAACATAATGAAGATCATAGGAAACCAAGTTAAACAAGTTTTAGGCATCGAACAAGTTTTAGTCAACATCTTTTCTAGTAAACGACAACCCAGCTAAATAGTAAGCAAATGACCAACATTGAATCGAGCATTTATCAAGCAAAATATAGGTTCTACATAACATGTCTATAGAATTGGTATCATGACTCAAACTCACTAACGACCAAATGATCAATGCAATATATCAGCGTAAGCACCGCTACAAATTCATATAAACACTTGATAGTGATGCCCATGTACACATCAAAAAAGGATAGCAATCGCCAGGAGAAGAGAAATAATTGCTTGTAGTAATAAGGCCATTAATTTTGAATAACAACCACATAGCAGAGTTTAATCCATTGGACAAATTGATTTACAAATCAGACAAATCATATTGTTGCGTCCAGAGGGCACACAAGTTAGCATGAGAGTTCTTAGTTATTGCGATGCATCACACGTGCATCACGAACCATGTTATACGTATGCAAGTATGTGATCACATCCACAAACATTGATTTTCCAATCAATGGCTGCATTAATGATTAAACTTGGACCAAAAAAAGATGTGGGCATGTGGCATTATACCGAATGTTCATCAGGTTATCTATAAAATACTACCACCTGTGTTCAATGTAATTCTGCTAAGCAGCATAGAAAGAAGGAATAGAGAATGGAGAAAAACCAAAAATCTCTACATGACAGTCCTCTCACTTCTGACCACCAGCCTCACTAGGTTCAACCACCTCAGCTTCTACAGTTTCTGCAACCTGGGGTTGGGTTACAGTGGACTGAAACTGACCAGGAGTTGACCATTTACCAGTGAGAGCCATGCCCATCATCTCATATATCTTTCCTCCAAGCTGTGCTGGATTATCAGGCTGCACACCAACAAATTGAGTCAAAAGATGCATGTTTTATCATGAACCAAATTACCCCAAATATAGATGCATGTTTTATCATGAACCAAATTACCCCAAATATAGATGCATGCTTGATGTGTGGACAATATACACTCACCTACCTTGTGCTAAAATTCAACTTTTATATTATAATAATAATGGAAAAAAATCGAACTCTAAACTACTTCGTCATAGACTATAACATGTCATGAACCAATTATCTCAAAAGTTCAAACTGATGGACGAAGAGACATGGATAATTTTCTAAAAGTTTGGGGCGCATTTTAGTTTAAACAACTGCTAAAAAGTCTAGGTAGCATATAGAACCTCTTCGCACTAATTCCTTCTATGCTACAAAATATCCAGCACAAGATGCAAGATGCAACTCATGTTCACAATGTCTAATTTTACAATGGAACTTGAATGACTTCCATACAAAAATATAAAGCCATGAGCTTACCGTGAAACCACTGGAAACCAACGCTGCATCGTATAAAAGATCAATAGCTCTCAGGGCCTCTTGATCATCAGGATTTGTTTTGCATGCAGCCTGAAAATTACCCATTAAATTACAATACCATTATTTCAATCAGCAATTTATTATATAGATCTATTACTCATGACAAAGACAAGAAGAGAGTGTGCTTCTTCACTTATCGTACATCCAAGTTCCTGATAATAGGGTGGTCAGGATTGATCTCAAACACCCTTCTGCTTCTCATAAATTCCAAGCTGGAGGCATCGCCCATACTTTGTGCCTTCATTAGCCTGCAGCAAATATATTACATAAAGCAAATTGTTACTTAAATTTACGGAATACATCATTTAATATCTAAGAGAAACGACGACCCACCTTTCCATGTTTGCAGACCACCCAAATTTTCCTGACACCAGAACACAAGGTGAAGAGCTAAGACGGGTTGAGATTTGCACACTTGCAACTTTATCTCCCAAACATTTCTTAATCCAGTCACATGTTTTGCCGAACTCCTGCTTCACTTCCTTCTCCCTTTCCTCATTCTTATCACCTTCAGAAACAACAAACTATAAATTAAACAAGTTTGAAGAGTAAAGAAGAAGCAAACCATGAATATCATAACTGTCAAAACTCAAAAGAAAGACTACAAACATTTGATCAATGAAATGCATTCCCTTGATTAAGATAACTTTTTGCCTAATATAGCTTTGATCCAGAACAAATCATCAGAAGGAAGCATAAAAAGAAAAGAAGCAAACCTAGATCCAAGTCTTCCTTGCTAATGTCAACAAAATTCTTTTCTTTGTATGATTTAAGGTTTTGAATGGCAACCTCATCTATTGGATCCACCAAAAACAGGACCTGAAAAATTACAATACAAACAGGCCAACACATATAAATTAACAAAAATAAGGCAGTCAATAGATAAAGTTGTAACTTTAATAAAGATAAGCCTATACTTCAATAGCTTTCTCCCCAAGTTTCTCCAAGAAAGGTGTGTTCCTTGCACTAGACACACTGTCAGCGGCAATGTAATAAATATCCTTTTGTTCAGGTGTCATGTTCTCAACATATTCATCCAAGCTGATCACATCTTCCTCACTTTGGGAAGAGAAAAACCGAAGCAATGGAGCAATTCGTTTGTGATTCTCACGGTCTTCAATGCAACCCAATTTCAGATGTTTTCCATAGTTCTCCCAGAACTTCTCATAGTCCTGCAAACAGATGAAGGCAGCTGGTAAAACAACTGAGCAAGATGTACATAATGTTAAAGTATCCAAGATGAAGCCACATTAATTTATCCCAGTCCCTTATAATGTAATAAAACCAAAAACTGTAAAACTACAAATTTTCAGAACTAGAACATACCTCTCTGTTCTCACTCATGGATATCCCTAGAATCATGTCAAAAGCCTTTCTAACCAAGCGTTTCCTCATAATCCGCACCTTCAAGCACCGTAAAGAAAACCATTAATCAAGATGAAACTCGCAAGGAATTTCTACACATGTCATCAAAGAAAAATTCCAGGTCTAAACTTTAAGCACATGTGTGCCCTATCTACTTACTATGCGGCTCTCTTGAAGAATTTCACGTGACACATTGAGTGGAAGGTCATTTGAGTCAACCACACCTTTGACAAAACTTAAGTATCTGGGGAACTGTTCAAGCAAACCACACATTAGCACAGGATAAGCTTATGAGAACACCATCCAGTTACTCAAGATGGTGATAGCAAAGTGCTTATACCAGTTCTCCATCAAAGTCATCTGAAATGAACACTCTCTTCACATAAAGTCTAATATTCTTGGTCTTGGGATTGACTATGTCATCCTTTCCTGAGGGAGCAAAGGCAGGAACATAGAGTATAGACCTAAATTCTACCTCACCCTGCAATACCAAAACCAAAACATTAGCTGTCAAAATTAGGATCATGAATCTTCTTCAGAGAAAAGTTGAGGCTATCAAGCTATTTTTCAGATGAGTTCTGGAATAGCAAATAGTATATCAATATCCATTAGACAGAACAAGAAGCATTTTGAGACTATAAAAAGTGTTACCTCTGTGGTGAAGTGTGATGATGCCAATGGCTCCAGGTATTCATTGAAAGTATTCTTGTAAAACTCATTGTACTCCTCCTTAGTGACTTCTTTAGGATTACGAAGCTGCGAAGATAGAGTAATGTCTAAATCTTCATTCAAGTAATAAAATCCTGATTTAAGCGCAAATTATGCAATTGAAAATCATAGAACTCACCCAAATAGGTTGGGTCTCATTTGTGAGATCCCAATCCCAGTACTTCTCAACAACGGTTTTTGTTTTCTTCTTCTGTCATAAACACAAGTCAAAGTCATAAATATGTGAGTAAATAAGTGGCGAGCAATCACACATTCATACTCGTAAATACTCAATCCAGTATAACTATGCATATATATGCATAACAATTAGAACGTTACCTCCGTCTTCTCATCTTGTTCATCCTTTTTGGCTTCAGCCGGATCCTCATCAACCTCCACCTGGAAAGATCCCAAATTAGAAGAAAAAATAAGGCTCAAAAGGCCAATTTTACATCTAGTTTCTACAGAAGAAAAAAGGGTGACTAAATTAACTCGAAACAAATAATACGGATACAGTGTCATCGAAACTAAAAGATATGGAATTTATAGGCATACTTCTTTGGTGTATCCCTTTTCCTGCCAAGTGTATATCGGGAACGAGACAAATTGTGAGTAGTTTTTCACAAGCTTTTGAATCCGCTCTGGATGTGCAAACCCTTTGTCGTCCCTCTGTAAGTTAGCAGTGGGTAAAATGCACACACAACTGTAAGCTTGTGAATAAAGAAACTACATGAATTACTTGAAGACCAAACATGGAACATACCTTAAGATATAGTGTAAGGCGAGTTCCTCTAGGAATCAGCTTCTCAGGATCAGTCTCCTCAGCTATGGTATATGAGCTAGCATTTGCCTCTCCTTCCCAGACATATTGCTTATCAGATTTTGGACTCTTGGTTGAGACAACCACCTTCAAGCAACAAAGAAAAGATATAACAACCATATTTTTTTCATAAAAAAAAGTCACATTTTTACTTTTATGCAAAAGCGTACCCGATCAGAAACCAGAAAAGCAGAATAAAATCCTACACCAAATTGACCGATTAAGTTGTTATCACTACCAGCATCTTTGCTATCCTGTTAAATGATCTAGTCAGTACATAAATACATAGCTGAAAAATGAAATAAAGTCAATATAATCCTAAAGCATCCTTCAGGTGAGGTGGGACCTTTAAAGCCTTCAAAAACTTTGCAGTTCCACTTTGAGCAATAGTTCCAAGACAATCAACTAATTCTTGCTTAGTCATACCAATGCCTGTGTCTCTGCATAAAACAAAAAATTTAAGTACCAACTGAGCTTAAAAAATAAAATCAAAAGCTATTTATCTTACGTGATAGTGATGATCCCATTATCTTTATCAGCTTGAATGCGGATATCAAAATCAACAGCATCCTTCATCAGTTCAGGGTCTGTCACACTCAAAAACCGCAGCTTATCCAAGGCATCACTTGCATTGCTGTAATAAAAAAAGATGCACAGATTCAAAGATTGAACAATGCATAAATATATAACATCCAGTCAATACCCGAGGTATAGGTGAAATAACTTTTTCAATATGATCCTCAAAGTTCATGCAGGGTATGGTCTTTAACAGGCAATATAAGCTATTAGTATGAATGTAGTTAAATAAGTTACTTGACAATGGCATTGAAACATAGCATACACTAAGCTTTATCCAACAGCATAATTCTACATGAGATGGGACCACCCGCCTAATGAACCAACTCTAGAAAGGTTTCAAGACAATAATGAAACATTTGCAACAGTAACAGAGTAACAGAAGAACATACCTGATAAGTTCCCTAAGAAACACTTCCTTGTTACTGTATAAACTGTTAACAATGAGGTCCATGAGACGGCTAACCTGCCAATGATGCATATTATCCAAAAATTATGTTCATTACACATATCATGCCACGCACAGACGCACACATTGACAAAATGACCGTACATACCTCCGCTTGGTACTCAAATTTCTGCGCTGACGGGGAACCGGAGGCCGCCGATTCAGCAGCAGTCGATTCATATCGCTTGCCCAAAAACAGGTCCCTTTTCCAATTCCGCTGAGCACTGGATTTGTCAGAACCTAATAGAGAAGAGTACCCTCTGGCTTTGGTGTCATTCTCACCCACCTGTTCAAAAGGGTAAAATCAGACAACCAAAGAGGCAAAGATATAACTATTACACCGCAGTAGCAATGAAAATGGATTCAATCTAATGATATAACTACCAAATTATTGTTCAAACTGTAAGCAAAGAACACAATTCACAATGAAAATAGGTTGATTGCGGAACAGATTGAAATGCAAAGATAGATAGATGAGTACCGGAGCAGAGGAAAGTGGGGCACGGCGAAGAGCGCCACCGTGGCGGAGTATGTTAGAGAGGGAGGAAGAGCGGTGAGTAAGGCGGTGCATGATTGTGATGTCGCAGAAGGAGAAGTGACTGTGAGTGTGAGATGCTTCAGTGAAGAGGTAGAATGGTAGGGTTTAAGCAGGGTTTGTGTTAGGCCCAACAACAATGGTGTTTCAGAACCTTCTGGATTCTCCTAGGTTTCGCTTTGGTCAAGTTTTCCCCATTATTCAAACCAAAGGTTTTTTTCTTGTTACAGAACCAAAGGTTTATTACTTTTGCTATTTTTTACAGTTATTATTCATTTATTTATTATCCTAAACTCTTTCATTTTAATTTTAATATCTTTAAATTTTTGGTACATATTTTAATATTTATTAATGATGATTGGGGATTAATTTTTGCATATCCTAAAAGTAATATTTGCACACCGTAAATAATTTTTTTCCTAGAATATCCTTATAGGATTCTTTCCAATTTTCTTAAAAAAGTTTCGGATGCTAATTTTGATCACTTATGGAATTTCAACTTTCTAAAGTATAGATTTTTTTTCTTACAACTTGCGTTCGAGAAATATTATTAATAGGAAAAAATTGTACACTTCTAAAATTCAGGTTTCGAAAGCTAATTTTTCACTTATAGAATTTCAACTTCCAGAAGCATAAATTGTTTGCTTTTGAGGTCCCAATTCTGAAAGGGTAAATTTTTTTGTTTCCTAAAATTTAAGTTCTTGCGATCTTATTCATAAGAATTTTTTTTTACACTTTGAAATTCAAGTTTTGGAAGATTTATTTACCAAAATTTCAACTATAGGAAGCGTAAATGTTTTTGGCTTCCAAATATTCAAGTTCAGAAAGTTATTGGGTGTGCAAAAACCAATAATTTTAGTATTGGGCCAAGTTAGAATTTTTTTATAAGCGTCCATGAAGCCCATGGCCATGGGCTCGTAACTCCTAACACAGGTTGGTAATGGCTCTACCTGAAGTTGGTTCTGGTTTTTGTTCTATCTGGCTCGGTGCTCTCTGATACTCATTTTTGAAATCTCAGGCTCTTCGATTTACGACGACGACGACATGGTTAAGCCGAAGCAACAGAAGAAGCTAGTATCGCACAAGAAGCAACAAAACCCCCAAGTAGGCTTCACCTTCTCAAATTTTGGTGTTTTTTCTCCCCTTTTTAAGTGCTCTCTCTGCACTCAATCTTCACTAGTTCTGCAATTTATGATAGTACTAATCACTTTGTATTTCGATCCCCAATTTGTTATTTCCCAATGTCTCTCTTTTTTTTTTTTTATCTTCCAGTGTCTCGCTTTGTTGTCAGTGCTTTTACTTATTTTAATTCTTTTGGGTTTCATATTTGAATTTGTTTTTGTGCTACTGAAATATTGCACAGTTGCTTAAAGTGACAATTTTATGAAGCTTGTGCTTTGAAAAGCATGTCTGAGGCATATTTTGAGTTTAGATTGCAGTATTCGTATATTCCCTTTCACTGTTCTAATGCAATTGATTCATGATGCTATGGTGGATAAAGTTTACTCTGGAAGTTAGACAAAGATGATTGCATGACATGTACATTATAGATGTTAAGGTGGCTGCTGATATAGTGTTAAATGTGTCTTTATCTGCAAACTGCAACTCTTTCTGTCATTATGGCTTTTTATTTTAAGCAGATGGTCTTGATCATGATTTTTACTTTTTCTTTTGGGATCATGTGACAACTGATTGTGCAAAATCTCTTTTTGTTTCTACTAGCTTCTTCTGTTGTTAAGAAATGTATTACCTCAAAGGTTAATATGTTATGTAGCAAATCTTATTGTAAGTTTGGAATGCTTATAGGAATAGGTGTTAGTTGGATACTTTGGCTATTGGTAACTCATCAATCATCATTTATTTGGTGACAGAATAAGAAGCTGGGTAAACATGATGTCACTTCTCAATTTCGGTCTCAGTTGGATGCTTTGGGCCTTCGCATCAGTGAAGTGACAGCAGATGGTAATTGTTTCTTCAGGTCAGTTTTTTATCACGATCTTCTGCGGTTGCTTTTAGTTACAAAAGCAACTGAAAAGATCTCAACCATTAAAATTTGTTTTAAACTAAGCAAAATATTAGTAAATAAATAAGTTAAATAAATTTTAAGGACAAGATCATGAACAGCAAGCCTACAGTTAGTTTTGTAACTGCAGATGATCCTCATCCAGTCAGTTTTAATGCTTCAAATCCATTTGCACTTACCATTATTTGTATCATGTATGGTGGAGTACCAGTTTTCTTCAGCAAGTGGTTATGTTATGTGTTGTCATATACTATTACTAGGTATTTTCACGTGCACATAAAATACCGACTTTGTTGTCCTTGTGCTGAAACTGAGGTTAGGTTAAAGACCCTGAGGTCTTCGCACTATCTGTTATTAATTTTGATCCTCATTCTCCTCCCTTTTTTCCTTTTTGTTTAAGTCAGTCACAGTGGTGCATGGTATTTACTATTTAGAGTATGATGAGTCAAACATGTGTAGAGCATTGTATATTGGTTTTAACTTATACTCTTCTATTCTTATTCAGAGCCCTTGCTGATCAGTTGGAAGGCAATGAAGACGAACATCAAAAGTATCGCAGCATGGTGGTGAAACACATAGTGGTATGCTGTTTCGCAGTTCCGGAAACAATTTATTTGTTTCTTTTATTTTTCGGTTCAACCTTTTAACTTCATAACTTCGAGTTTCAAATTTATGAATTGTTTTAAGTAATGATTTTGAAATTCATAGAACGATTATAGATGTAACTGATCGATTACCCCCTCGTTTCCCTAATTTTCCATAACAAGGTGAAAAAGCGGGGCTTGGAACATTTAGTTAATCTATAGCATTTACTATTGTTGATGTAAAACTGTGGGAACAAAATTTATGGTGACAACTGAAAGATTATCGAATCAGAACTTTTATCTTGTTAATCACATGAATACTGACAGTTAACCAAGTAAATATTATGACAGTTAGCAAAAATAATAAAATTTAATACTTGATCGTGAGGATTGCTGATTCACTAAATATTCTCTATTTTTGACAATGATATATGTTCATGTACATAACCATTGATCGAGGCTGTTAACTGTCATGAATATTCACAAACTGGATGACATCTTTCCATCTGGATATATATGCCAATTCTCTGTTACTACTGCTAGCTTTGCTATGTTGGTTTCCCCCCTCTTTTTTCATTGGGAAACTTCTGCACATAACCTGGTCTTGATGCTTTAATTAACAGGACAACCGGGAGATGTTTGAGCCCTTTATTGAAGATGAAGTCCCATTTGATGAATATTGCCAGTCTATGCAAAGTGATGGTACATGGGCTGGACATATGGAATTGCAGGCAGCTTCTCTTGTAACACACAGTAACATATGCATCCATCGAGTGAGTTGTATCCTTAAAGATAATCTGTTCCTTCCCCATATATAATGTTACATCTTCTAATGTGTTATATTGATAATTAGTTTGACTATTTATACTTTTCACTGAATGAAGATTGGGGCAAACCCTAGTGGAGATTTTTCCACATTATGTCATCTTTGTACCATACAATTTTGTTTTGTTTCTGAATGTGTAAGCTTTGTTCATTAATGCCAAGACGGGATAAATTTCTAGATTAGACTTTGCATGTTATTACTCGCTGGAGTTAATTGAAGTTCACATGCATATTGGTTTGCTTGTGCAGAACATGTCTCCTCGGTGGTACATAAGAAATTTCGATGATCGTGGAGCTCGTATGATCCATTTGTATGTACTATGGAGTCTATGGTTATTACTTGAAATTACACTGCATTGTGTAGTTTGTATGAGCATTATATTTATCTTTTGGGTATGCTAAATCTTTGACTGGGCAACAAATAAGTTGTTAATGTTTATATCTTCTACTTGGTGGAAGACTCTTGGTCTTTGTTGTAAAATGTAAAGACCTATGCTTTCCAGTATCCAATTAGTTACAACAATACCTTAGAATCACACAAGTAAATGTCCATTATTTTGTGAATGAAAATTCTTATTAACGATTTTTCCGATGATTTGAATCCTATTATTTATTATTTACAGATATTGTTGATATGTGGCTGGAGTAGTTAGTAACTAATAGTTTCTTATCAGGTGAATCACACCATATTCGGTTGTAATGTTGTCCTATGTGCAATATATATCTGTTCAACCATATAATTAAGGTTTAAGTTATGCAATATCAATAGCTTTTATAGGAAACCAATGCAAAATAATTGTCTTGAGTCTTGACCTTGCATGTGAATTTTGATGGCTTATTTTGGGTATTATGTTTTTCCAGGTCTTATCATGATGGGGAGCATTATAACAGTGTGAGGTTGAAGGATGATCCTTGTGATGGGCCTGCAAGGTCAATTGTAATTAAGGTTCTTATTGTAAATCTACTTCCCAACTGTCAAATTAATGTTAAGAGTAGTAGCTATTTCCTGATTAATTCTAGTTTGTGAAAGGCTGATGCTGATCTTTCAGCGCCATCACATCAAACAAAAGTTGCAGCAAACAAAACCTGTAGGCAAGCTGGTATGGAATCTCTTCAACCAGGGTCCATAAAGTTGGTTATGGCTGGAACTGGATGCGACAACACTGAGAAAGTGGAACAGGTGAACGAATTGCATGCCTTGTTTCTGCTTGTGTGTTTGTCTTGTACGGCTTATATTTTGGTTCAGGGACATTTCTTGCAAATTGCTGCCTTTTCTAGAAATTAACTTGACCTATACTAAAATTTGTCGATCGCAGATTCTAGAGCAGGTAAATGGAGATGTTGATGCTGCGATAGAGTTTCTAATAGCTGAACAAGGAACAGAAGAGTGCTCTGCTAAGCCTGATTCCCTTCCTAGTCAGGTTTCTACTTATGGTATTGTCTAGACAATGCATTGTGTTCTTTCTGTACTGTTAGAGAGAAAACAAACATGAAACATATATTTCTGTCCAGATTTGGTGTTTTTTTATTTATTATATTACGTCTTTATAGGACTCATGCATATTTTTGTTTTATTCATTACCATTTAGCATCAAAATGATGATTAGTAGAAAAGAGAGATATATTTTTACTCTATTTTAACTCTTATCTCAAATTCCTAGGATGTATAGGTCATGATGAAAATAAGAATCATGAACAACACAAAGAAGACTTGGTAGAGGACACAACTAGTGATGAATCAAACAACAGCTCCATAAAGACAAATGGCAATATCACATTGCAAACAAATGACAAGGTTTTCTCTTCTCTACTTCGGTTCATTAGTATTTTTTGCCCGGGGGAGGGGACATGATCCAAATAAATATGCTGTTCAAGCATGCAGTTTAAATATTATCATCTACTTTAACAATTTTTTGTTGTTCTTGCTGCTCCTTTGTAGAGCTCACTACAGAAGATTCCTAGAAACAAGGTCTGCCCATGTGGTTCAAAAAAGAAATACAAAGCTTGTTGTGGAACTACCTTGGGGAGACAATCTGCTAAGTTTGTAGTGTATGCATCTTCGTACTACTTTCTTTTACAGTCCAGTTTCAAGTTTCAAACTTACAACTATTCAGATAATGTCTACAGAGAAGATTTTTTCAGGGATCCCGCATGATGTTCCATGGATTTTAATTTTGTTGACATAGTTTTGTGTGCTATAAAGAATGTAATCCAGTACAAGTATATGATTATAATGTGGTGTGACCAATTCTTTTGTGCCAGTAACCAAGCAGATGACTCCAGAAGGGGAAAAAAGGAAAGGAAGCAAGGAAAGAAAGGGATTTCTGCAAAAGCTGAAGTACCTTGTGAATATGACTCTGTGACATCTGACATGGGTGCACTTTGTATTTGAAAATGATAATAAATGTATGACTTATACCTTGTATTATTGTCCATAACAACTTTTCCTTGCTACATGAAAATGATTCACATGTTCTCGTCTCTTACAGAAAAATTTAATTGTGCTACCCCCAGAGGACACAAACTACAGAGAGGTCAGTAAGTTTTGGTTGTATAGTCCTGGTGATTTGCATTTTTACTGAATGGCATATAGGATAGGATAACTACCATTTTTTACATAGCCATTATTCATGTTATGTCAGGTGGTTGATATATGGAATGATAATTCATATATGTTTCAATTGAAAAAGTTTAATTCTCCCCAGATAATTATATCTACGACTGAGGCGCTCACAATATAAAAATGCTCAGTTCATAGTCAGGATTTTAGAAGGTATCGATTTCCCTTCGTCTAATAGTTTTTATATATACACACTCACATTTTCTTCCATCTTATTTCCACTCGATTTTTTCATCTCTTTGTTCCTTTCATATCTCATCATCTATCATATCTCTCACTTCTCTGCTTTCTCTTCCTATATCATTCTAAGGTGGAGGTGGATTTGGGTGATGAAGAGATACACTCCTCCCTCTAATATGGAACATAGCTTATAATAATCCAACATGACAGCCATTATTAAAGTAATTGGCTACCAAGATGCTAGAGTAGTAACTAGAATACTGTTATCATGTCTTGTATATACTTACCGTCTACTCAAAAAGTGCATTTTTTATCCTTATACGATCAAATATTTGGATTTAGCAACACATTACGTGTTATGTTCCTAATATGTAGTTTTCTTTCAGTAAACAGGTTCCCGTTTGGCAGAAGCAAAATTTTGAACAGGAAAAGGATATACAAAAGGAGAAATGATTTTATAGCATCATGTGTGATACATTCTTAAAGCAATAGGCTTTTGGGAAGAATGTGTCTTGATTTTTGTTCTTTTCATGAGAGGTCTTGAATGAAAATCAGCCTTACCTGAAATACAGGGGTAAAAAACTTACTGATAATGATTCATAGTAAAAGGTTAGTGCCTCGACATAAAGTTCATCCTTTTTTTTTTTGTCAAAATATAAAGTTCATCTGGACGAGGGTCCTTACACCTTTTATCCGTTTCTTTTTTGTCAATAGTATTCCTTCGACTAAAGTCACAAGGCCGGTCCACTTACATTGATCAACAAAATTGGGTAAGACAAACCCCACATAAGCACACCTGAACAATATTACAATGCTTAAGAATAAATGATTTCACTCCTCTAAAGTGAAGTGGAGTCACTTTAGAAAAGTAAGTATACTTATCTAATTTGAAAAGTCAATAAAATAGCTCAATCAATGAGTGGACTCACTTAGAGGAGCTGCACCTAAGAATAAAACACTATTACATAACAAAGTGCAAACTAGCTGTGAAACAAAATAAGAGAGAGGTTAAATTGCACGAACATTAAAATAAAGCCTCTAGCTATTCTTTCTAAAATCAAATCCTTCACTTTTTTGCTTCCAATATTTCTGTGAGTGGCTGGCTCTGCTAGGGCGCTGTGATGGGTGCCAATGAAGAACAAGCGGCTCAACCGCATTTGGCTAAGCCTTATAGAGGCACTATGATGCCATACAGGAGGTGGCAGGAGGAATAGAAGGTGGTGGTTGCACTAAGGGTTCAAAGGAAATGGTAGGTGATGATAGGATGAAGGAGAAGGACATGGACGATTGATAAGATTAAAGCCCTTCATTAGATAAGGGCATAAACCCACCTAAAATGGGTTTATGAACTCCCATAGATAGAGGGGAAAACCCCCCATAGGGGAGGGTAGATTGCTGGCGGCGCTATGGCTTTTCCTCTTGTTTTCTCGGTCTGTGTTGGGGTTAAAGACCCTCCTTTTATCCTTTTAGGAGAGAGAAACATTGAACCAAATGAACTAGAAGAGAAAAAAAAGATATAAAATATAAAATTGTAGACAGTTTAATTATTATTATTATTTTTGGTCTTCCCGATTGTAACAAAAAAAATTATAAATTAAATTTCTAGAAAATCTTCAATTATAATTAAATGTGTTGTGATATAACCAAGCGGGTTGGCGTAGTGGTTCAGCACGCGTCCCTTAAGCAAGTGGTTGGGGGTTCGAATCCCAACTCTTGTGAATGGAAAAAACTCATTGGCCAGCCCCCTACCGCTTCGTGCGCTGACCGTGGGGCGAAGGATTAGTCTCGCGGCAATCGGCTGCGGGGATACTTTGGTTAATACCAAAAAAAAAAATGTGTTGTGATATGAAAAATAAAGCTGAAAGTTCCAATTTGGGCTTTGTTAAATTAAATTCGGGCTGTTGGCCTATAAAGAAGTTAAACCATATAGGGTACCTACCTATATTTAGCATGAACAAGGGCAATTTATTTGTTCTTCAAACTTGAAACAAGAAGGCATAAAATCAACTTCTTACCGAATTTTTAGTCTTCCAGTGAGGCAAGTAATATCCATAAGGCATGCAAAATGACTTAAGAGTTTCTTAACCTGAGCTATCAAAGGTGAATATGGCAGTGACAATAGATATCAAAGGTTGGTGAAGTGTTTACATTGAACACAAAACTTGCTCCAATAACAGAAAAAAGAATGCACCCCAAAGTTCATCTCATTCAACATCCAATCAAAATTAGAACCAACCTAGTTCAACATATTAACCTGTCCAAGACTTTGCTTACTTTGGGAAAAGTAGGTTCTAGTTCCTCTCAAACTTTTTGTGTGCTAACTTCAAGAGTGCGTGACAAGACACCAAAACATCACCAAACACACCCCTCTTCCCTTCTCTACGAGGTTTAAGGGATTCTTTGATTCCCTTTTTATATTTTTCTAATTTAAAAATTATTTTCAGAAACAATTTGAAAACTTACTTTTTAGATGTAGGAAAGAAAAGAAAAGTTTATATAAAATGTTTTGCAAACCTGAAAGATTTGTGACTTGAAACGTAAAAATATAAATAGAAAATATTTCTGAGACATTTTGAGATTATAATTTTTAAAATTAAAAATAAAAACTATTTTTAAGAACAGTTATTTGAAAACAATTTATATCAAATATAATTTTTTTTCTTTTTACAAAATACTAATAAAAAAACCCAAAATCAACCCCATCACTTTCTTTTCACATATTTTCTTTTTGTATTTTTTTAATCGGATTAAACATTGTTTCTATAATTTATTTTTTCTTTTTCAATAATGATACGTGTGTCACCAAATAATACAAACACCTTACACATCTCATTTTTTTCTCAATCTCTATCTTCCGGTCACATCTATCACTATCTATGATCTCTTCTAATTTATTTCTAGTGGACTCCACTCAATCTTTATTGTTTCTCTTTTCTCATATTCCTATTTCTCTTGGTGTGTGTATTTTGTCAACGTTATTTTCCTCTTTTCTCCCCTTTGTTTTTTTGTTGTGAATATTCGGTTAGAAAACTTGGCAAAAGTTTATTCATTCCCTTATTAGAAACTCGTAAACCTCTTTGATTGGCATTGACCCAATTGGTAATAAATCTGTTCCCCATTGAAATCAAGCAACCTCGACAAGCATAATCATAAACAGTGCAATCACTGTTTGGTGGTCTCAGTCCCATGGAAGTGCCCCTCTTGATTCATAGTTTATGCAAGTGTCAACATTCAAGAATTAATTATGAAACTCTATTCATATTCAGAGACATGTTTGTTTTCCTTTCCTCACATAGACACAAAAAATTTCTCTTACCATTCTAGGAAACTTACTTGCGTAACCACTCCTCATATTCAAATGAATTGCGACTTTTAATCATCTTAATAGCAATGTAGTCATTTGACCAATCGAGACTTGAGCGGTTGTAAAAGGAAAATAGAAACTGATTGAACCGACTGAATTGACTTCCGATAGAGAAATAAAAACCTTTCAATGTCCGCTAAATGTGATTGTGATCCACATTCACCGACCCTCGTCTTATAAGAATAGGTTCTTACATTCGCCCAATTCAATAAGTGCGTTCTTTACCATAAATATTTATTGAAAATTATGATCTTAATTTAGAGGTTATCAAATGTTTTGAATTGAAAACCAAACATGCGCCTTTCATAAAACATAACACACTATAGCTACTTTTGGTTTGACGTTGCTTCAATTGCAAACATGACCTTACGCATGTCAATGAATTAACAAAGAAGCTATAATTGATCATGTTAACTTCAGCGTGGAATCACATTGAGTTATGTTAGGAATCAAAAGATGAAATTGATCTCCACACTTGCGAGCCCATAAGAAGTGGGAAAATAAACAAATAAATAATACTCATAAATTTAACGTGGTTTGACACACCTTGCATAATATAAAATCTCAATAAAATATTTTATTACTCAACTGCAACTTTTTAGCGGAATAAACTTGCGAGCCCTCTAAATACAATTTAAGGATAGAATTGCATACCCTCAAAATCCAATTTAAGGGCAGAGTTGTAAAATCTCCTGATGCAATTGATTAGGGTTTTTATTATGATAACTAAAACTCAACTTAACTTACAATAATTCTTCACTTCTTTATTCTTCAGAGCACTTAATGTGAAACTTGGATGATCATTCAGATACGACGAAAACCTTCTAGATTCTAGAGAGAGAAATATTCCCACACGCAGGACATACAACTCTTGCGACGTCATCTCAACAATGTTCGATAATTCTACAATCGAAGACTCTCTTTTTCCAAATGTGCAGTAACTTACAAATTACAATAACTCATCTACAGTGATGGCATAGCAATGCGTCAACAATAAGCACGGCTTGATAATTTGATGAGACAAAACTAATAAGTGATAATTACGGAACAAATGTAATCCAGCCTTATCTTGTCCCTACACAAATGAACAAAACGTTGTTAATGCTCAAGTTAGTGACAAAACAATCGATAGAATTGGCACAACAGACAATAGAAAATGAAAGCTGATTAATAGTTAGCTAGGAAGAGCATGCATGAATATCAATCTTCATTTGTAGCTTATCACCTTTAGAGAAATGAAGAGGGGACCAGAGTGCAACTCCATCTATATGTGGTCCGGTTGCTTAACGTGTGATGAAAGGAATAAATCAGGTTTCCAAATACTATTTTTTATAGGTTTGCAATTTTTTCATAGTATATTAAATTTTTCTCATAATTCTAACTTTGGCATATATGGTGAATGTTAAATGTCTTCCCAAGAGTGTGATTCCTAACAATCAAATTTTTGACTTAAAAATTCAAACAACCACTTTTTTCTACTATGACCTAAACCCTTTGAGTAGGTTTTCAAATACTTGATGAGCTGAGATCAATATATATTGCACAGATTTCTTCTACTCTCATCTTTAGCTTTGTCATAGATTTTCCGTATACTTTCGTTCCATTTTCTTTTATGTTTTTTTGTTAGGAAAACTTCCCTTTCGGATCACTGTGTAATGAAATTTAATTCATGCAGTTTGGTGATGAAACTTTGTATCAGATGCCGTGATGTCTCGCATAATTATACATTGTACCCAGCTAGGTTTCTTGTTTAATCAAGAATGCACATTAGTCGGAGGAGAAATGCTACAAAGAATAATAGAATCACATAGTATTGCGTTACTTGTATTTTTTACGATGAAATTGAATAAAGATATATCATTGCCTCACTACTAGATTTCCTCCACCATCATCACTACCTAGAATCCTCCATCACCATCTAAAAGCTCTACTACCACCAGTGTCACCCTCGACTACGGTCACAACTGTATCCACCAAGCTTGGACAAAATATCTTAGGATTTCAATACATAAATCAAAAGCATTTTCTATTAGCAATAAGGGGAACAATTAACATGTGGTCCAACTTTGGACTAGTGGAATTTACTAGCTATAGCAGGTAGCATTTTTTCTATGAAAATAATAAACATTTCAAGTGTAGAAAGAAATATCATACATGAAAGACTGTCATTCACATTAATGAATGATTTCATAATAATCAATGAGTCAGGTAAAACAATTTGAATACAAAAATAGAAAACAAACATATACAAGGGAAAATAGATGAAGAATCGAAACCCAATAGGAGAGGAGATAACCACGGCCATGGAAGATCACTACAAGAAAATCGCGTTTTATCGGTAGCTAAAAGTCGTCGGTAACGCTAAAAAATCGTAGGTAATGAAGAATTACCGACGGGAAACTGACGGGCAGTCATTCGTCGTTAAATCACTCATCTGTAATATTCACCGACGACTTTAAGAAAACTGTCAGTAATTACCGAAGGGGAAAACCATCATTAAATTTGCGGCGAAAATTTGCGACGGCAATAACCACGACTTTACGTATATTTTTGACAAAACGAAAGCAACTTATTATATCGAGTATAATATTTTAATTTATTATATACATACATTACAATAATAAACGCTTTTTAAAATTGTCTTTGGTCGATCTATGAGATGTAATATAATAATAAAGTATTTTATTAAAAAGGCTTCTTATTCCAATTCGCTTTCATTGTTCTATGAAATGCTTCATCTATGATAGATGTAACATTTCTTGATCATGTAATACTTATCTATCATGGATGAAGCATTTCATAAATAATGAAAGCGAAGTGGAGCATGCAGTTTTTCTAATAAAACAATTCATTAACATTTTGCATCACACAAATATGTCAAAGGCAATTCAAAAAAGGGTTTTTCGATTGCAATACATGTAAATAATTTTAATAAACTAAAATTTCATATTAAACATAAGTTACTTCCGTTCAATAAAAAGTATACAACTAGAAATATAATTACTAACTATACATGCTTACATTAAAAAACTATACAAGACTAATGAATTTATACAATAATATTTATGATAACATGCTAATTTAATCATACACCATAAATATATGCATAAAAAAGCCAAAGAAATTATACAATACAAACCTCTATTATGAGAGAAAATTATGATCATTCTTGAAATACATACTACAAAACCAAAAATAATTACAAAATTAATAAATAATAAAAAAACTAAAATAACAAACGAAACTAAAAATAAACAATAGAAAATAAAATAAATAAGCAAGAGATGGCTAAACCGAAGGCTGGAACCCTTTATATATAGGTTACCGACGGTCATGTCGTCGGTAAAGTCGTCAGTAACCTAAATGAAGAGATTATCTATAGCAATATCTGTCGGTAAATGGGCGGCAAAATGTACCGCTTCAAATTAAAAGCAGGAAAACGTGCGCCAAAATGCACAACAGGATTACCAGCGGTCATGCCCGTTGGAAAAAGCGTCGAAACTTGTTGGTGAAATTAACGACGGCTATATCTGTCGCAAAGCCTGTAAGTAATTTTCTCGCCAACGTTCTCGGCTGGAAAATAAAATCGGCGCCACTTTTCCCTCCAGTTACCAACGGCTTTAGCCGTCATTAAATTAGATTTATTTTTAAACCCGGATGTTTTTTACTGACGGTCTCGGCAATTGATGAGATTACCGACGAATTTATTGCAGTCAGTAAAACACATTTTTCTTGTAGTGGCTTTCTCAAGTGTTCCATAACCTTCGAGAGGTTGTCATAGTCCTCCTATGGCTTTCATCAACGTTTTGAAGCTCCAATCCACCAAACTTAGCTTAGGGATCCTCCTTGAATCGTGCTTAGTTCCCTTGGTATAAATTGTGGGAGAAAATGGCAATTATCCTAAAAATTGTGATTTCTAGCTATAGGTGTTAAGGCTTCTAGAATGGTGCTCAGCACCTTATTTACTTCAAAAATGGGTTTTCTCCACCGCCATAGACGCTCAGCACCACTTCTTGACTGCTCAATGCCAGGCTTGCTCCAGGAGGAGATTTCTTTAGCTTCCTTGGGCGCTCAGCGCCCAGAACTAGCTCTCAGCATTATGGCCCTCTCAAAGCCTCATTTTGCCGTCTAAGCTTATATCTTCCTTAAACTTCTTCCTTACATAAAAATAAAAGATTGTTGCATTTGGCCCGACTTTTTTTTGGCTTTTAAGTTACTTTTAAGTTAAAGTTGGGCCAAACACAATTTATAACAAGCTCTTAAAAAACAAGCTACTTATTTTTTTACAAATAAAATATAAAAACTTACTTTTAAGTATGATAAATGATAGAATTTTTTTGAAATAAGTTGTAGAGTGCGTCGCAACTACCGCCTCCACCACCGCCTCTATCATCACCTCTGCCACCACCCTCCACAACCACCACCGGTGCCACCACCACCTCTATTGCCGTCACCACCATCACCTCCACTGCTATCGCCACGACAGTTGTCACCATCACCACTGATGTTGTCACTTCCACCACCGCCTCCACCCTCCACCACCATTTCCACTACCATCCAACACCTCTGCCACCGACATTACCACTCCCAGCACCACCCTCCACTGTTGTCATCGTCTCCACCACCACCATTGCATCCAAACTCCACCACCAACGTCAGCACCACTCCCAGCACCACCCTCCACCGTTGTCATCGTCTCCACCGCCACCTCCATCCTCCACCAGCACCATTGTCCTCCACCAGCACCATTGTCACTACCACCTCCACCACCACGACCATCGCTACCAAGTAACGCCGACAACCACCACCTCCTCCGGCACAACCACCACCTCCTTCGGCACCACCATCACCGCCTCCGGCACCGCCACCACCTCCACCACTACTTCCACTGGCGCCAACTCCTCTTTTAAAACCAACTCTACCACCGCCTCCACCGTCCACTCCACCACCTACACCATCACCACCACCCCCACCACCCAATAACAGCCACTATCACCGCCACCACTGCCACTAGGTAACACCGACCTCCAACACCAATGCTACCTGACCCTCCACCTTCGTGTCGCCATAACCATCCAATATCATGGATTTAATAACTAAAAAATAGCTTTTTAATTAAAAGTAGCTTTTAAGTTATAAAAAACAAAAAACTGGTTAACGACTTTTACTTTTTTCTTATAGCTCTTATTTTGAAATTTAATTTAAAAGTAACTTTTAAGATAAAAAAAGTTGGGCCAAACGGTAAGCATAAAAAGCATAATTTTTATAATATTTCTAGGCTAAAACTAATTATTTACTAAATCAACTACTTTGGGGATAAATGATCAATAATGCAAGCATATAGGTTAAATAAGTATTTGAAATGATATTCAAATATACGTAAAAATGAAACTTATCAGGTGTGAAGCAAAATTACTTCTCAAGGCTCGCTCACGGAAATTTGAAAAGATGAAGACTGGGGGTTGAATAATTTAAAAACAACAATATAAAAGACCTTGGAAGCTTCTAAAAGAAAGGTAAAATAAGAAATCCCCTCTAAAAAGGGAAAGTGAGAAGTTCAAGAGTTTTTTTTTTTCCAAAGCAGGACTAGAAGAGGCCATAATGTAGAATTTAGACCCCAGTAGGAAATTTGCTCAATCAACTTTGTTGGGAGTTACGATTTAATGACGTGTAAGCGTAAGTGGGGAAGGAAACTAGAAAAGAGGGGAGCCCCTACATTAGTTAAAATAAAAAGTTCACATGTTCAAGTGGTTCGAGCGGAATTTAAAGAACATTAGTAAAAGATTCAAAAGGAAAACTAGGTGATCTTTAGACAATCGGAAAAAAGTTAGACATTATCTCAAGAAAGAGAGACTCGGATAGATTGTTGCTCAAGAGAGTTCGTGAATCTTGACATTACATACATTACATGTAAAGTTGGCGGCTCCTATTCCGACTGAACCAAAACGCCAGAAGGCTCAATAGCATCTCAACCGGCCCAAATGCTTCGCAACTAAGTGAGTGTCATAGAGGCAAAAGAGATGACCTCGTTAAGGAACTTCCTGTCCTAGCAAACGTCGACCGACCACACACCAACTCACTTACTAACAATCAAACAAGGTTGCCCAGGGGCAACCACGATCTTGGAAGACCTTTCGTAAGGTTTCATAAAGACCTACAGAGACAATCATGAATGGCATTGAGTCTATATATAGAAGTGAAGTTGTTCATTTATGTACGTATTACTCGTTATGCAAACTTAGAGTTCTTCTTAGACTATGAGATTTTCTCTTTGTTCTCTTTCACTGGTTTTAGCATCAGAGTGCCTAAGATATATAACTTATAAGACTATGAAATTCTCTTTTTGTAAGTACACCCCCACCATATCAACACAAATTCTTCGTGCAAGCAAACTCATTCAGTGTCGTGCACCGCCACTGAAAGTAAGAAGATCTGAGCAATCTCATTTTTAGAAGAACTGTCCTTGTAAGATTATGTGCACTTAAATTAATTAAGTATTTTTATATGCAAAGTCTATTGAAAATGAGAGTACAGTGAGTACTTTAAATAAAGCATTATTCATAATTATTTAAACTTTTTATTTATTTTCAACCGTTTTTTGTAAAGGAATCTTATTTATCTAAGTTTTGAATGAATGAAAATTACATATATACCTACGAGCTAGACGATAGAGAAAATCGAAGCAAAAGCAGGTGAATACAATAACAGACCCAACAGCATACCATAAAAGGAAAGTGTACTCAATCAAGGGTTAGAGAGAGGGAAGAAAGGCACAGTGCATAGTCGGTGTAAATTGGAATGAGAGAGGAGAGAAAAGAGTGAGGGGCGTCCCAGAAAGGGAAACCAAAGGAGTAGTTTGTCTCAGTGAATGATGAAAGCGATCTAACAATTCATGAGACCAAATGTGCATGCATCATAGGACCAATTACTCCGATTTATTATATTGTAACCACGGAGTGTGGTGTAGTGATTAATTCACTTCATCTTCTAGTTATTATTATTAGAACGAACAATTATAGTTACAGAAGATTAGTCACTGCTATTGTCTCAGTGGTAGATACCATTGGTCTAAATAAAAAAACCTCAAACTTGACTCTACAACTATTATCAAAACACATGGTAGGGAAAGAAGTTTGTTTTATGAGAGCAAAAAACATTAAATTGAAGTAGGCCCCAATAATTTTCCAACCATTCAAGAAATGCTATTTATAGAAACCCCCATTTTAAAGGTTAAAAAGGTGGTCACGAACCCAACCCATTTGCTAGATTACTTTACTCTTTTGGATTTCAAATTTTTTTAACTTTCTGGAGCGAGGTTTGTCTTACTCTTAGCACAAATGCACGGTGCAGCTATGTTTTATCCTTTTTCTTTTATCTCCTTTACTTACTTTCTATATATTTGCCTTGAATTGAACCTCAAACTTCTTACGGTTAAAACTGGGAAAGTGAAATGAGTCACTCTGGCTGGTGTTGCAGTGTTTCATAGATACGATGCAAGGGAAAAAGATCTAAGGTGAGCTGGGAGGGCTTTAATTTAACCTACTCAACAGTACTGAATTGCAGCACTTTGTTCTCTTCTTTCCTTTACGTAGAATCAAGGCCCATGGCATCAAAATCTTTGGACCACCACTCATACTCATCCTCTTCTTGTTAACCTATCCTGGCTCATTAGCTCTATGATTTTAGGTATGTTTGAATATAGGTTAAAACACAAAAGCACGTTAGCACGCATATTAAATAAAAAACTAATATTTTTTATGAATTGAGATGAAAGCTTATTTAAATTATACTTGATTGGTAATCAAATATATTTTAACGTGTGAACTTATAATCCAAAGCACCACAACTTCAGAAATTAGACGGATCTAAATTGGTTGTAGTCACATTTTCACGTAGTTACTATAGTCATTCAATAATAACCATTCGATTTAAATCATGTGGTTTACATTAAATTTTTGTATATTAGATACAAATATATGTTTGAAACGTCATCCAATATTAATCGGATGTGATTTGAATTTGTGAATTGTGATTGTAGTGCACTCATCTACATCAAATCAAAATCCAAGTTAGATTATGTAATTGCTCTTTAAAAATGATTATAGGAGGTGGAAATGATAGTGTTTGAATTTGTGGCAGAAACACGATCTAAAGCACGATAATTCCATTAGCTACATTTTTTTGAAAAATGATCATTGTTCTCGTTGGCCCAAAATGTCAAAAGGCTCAATAGCATTTTAACTGGCATAAACGTCTCACAATTAAGTGAGATGACTTAATTAAGTAACGTTCTATCCTAGCTAAAGCTACCCAAGCAACCACAGTCTTAGAAGTCATTCCACAAGGCTTCCTGACAACTTGCAGAGACAATTATATTAAACTCCGAGCCTATAATTACATGTGTAATCGTTCATTTATATAAGCAACACTCAATATGCAATCTTAGAGTTCGATCTCTTTTTACTCTTTCACTGATTTGAGCGACGTAGTATCCCACTTTGTCCACGCAGCTCTGTCTTGCCAGCAAAGTCAATCAAAATCACACACCACCAAAAGCAAATGTGATGTGAACAATCTCGTTTCAGGAACAACATGAAACTCTTAATCACATCACCCAACATAAAATGAATCAAACCTCCTCTTTGCCGACTATGTTTTATGGAAAATGATTTGTAGATATTTCGCACATTACGTTACGTACATCTAACAAACATTTAGAGTAAGAAATGAAGAGAAGCGAGAGAAATAATTAATGTAATATGTGATAAAAGAAAGAGATAGAGAGAAAAATAAGATTTATGCTGCATGTCGAAAGAGTTTGAATATCTCAGAATTATTATTGATGTTTTATTAGCTTACTCTTATGGTAACTTTTTAGTTGGTGAGCTGCAACAAATCAATATTTTTAGACGCAAAAGGTACCGTTTTTCCTCTCTTGAAATACCCAAATAATGTTGTTAACAGAGCCATGAAGGTTGATAATTATTGTTTTTTATTTTTCCATTTTGGTAATAATACCCAGTACAACGAACCTGTTAATTAATTGCGGTTTAATTTAAAAGTATTGAAAGCACCTTTACTCGAAATATCTAGGATGACGCTGGTGATGATGAAAGCGTGTATGCTTTAAATTTTTAAATAACTTTACCGAACCACAACACACAAATAAAAAATGAACAAATGGGGTTGAATCTGAATGATTATTTTAAATTATTTTCACAACCAACGAGATAACAAAGATTATTATCAAACATTTGGGTCTGATTCATTAACGAGTCAGAAGCTGTTCCCTCCCAAACTCACAAGACTAGAATCGTTGAACCATCGACCAATTACTCCTCTGCTCTGCTCCACAAAAGTACATCCCTTATTTTATGACATTATCAACAAACACACACAGACACAAACCTGTTTTTGCTTTTAATAAGCAATTAGTTATTACAACCTATCACTTACGTTTTTCTGTTTTATTGTAAGAAGTTAAAAAAATAATATGATTTATAGATATCTTTTAAATGCAGACACTCAGAGAGAAAGAAAGGAAGAAAAGAGAGATAAGTAGTGAATGTGACATATGATTGATGTGATTAGAAGAGAAATAGAGAGAAAAATGAAGGTGTTTATGGGTGTCTGCACTGTTTATATGTTTATGAATCATTTATGAAAAATAAGTATAAACACGTTGAAGGCACATGAAAGAAAATTGATAACATGAGAATATAGATCAAACGTGTCAAAATTATACTTCTTCAATTCACGGCTTAAGATAAGTGAAAGTATGTTTCAGTTTACTCTAACGTCAAACTAAACATGCAACTTTGTTTGGATTTTCATTTGAATGTGAAAGCATATTCATCTAGTCGAACAAGTGCATTCCATTAGGTAATGTAAATTGGACATCATAATCCTGATTTACGAGGTAACAAATGTTGTTTTGAACCGAAAATCAAATAAATGCACTAACATGTTGGGTTAAAGTGTTAAACTAAATTAACTCGATCCTCATTCATAATAATGAAACACATATTGTGGCCAACCGTTCATTGCTTACTGTAAACACCTACGCTAAAAAAATTAATCACCATTATCAGCAATTGATACTCTTATAAAAAATGTGAAACTTACATTTTTTGTTTTGTTGTAAAAGTCAAAAGCTAATCTCTGTTTAATTTTCGTTTGGTGAATGTGAAAGCACATTCTTCATATCCAATAAGTGTAATTCATTAGGTAAATGCGCATCGCAAATCATAATCTCAATTACCGTAATACTTCATGTTATCTTAAATTGAAAATCAAACACGCACTAACAAAACGGGTTAAAGTGTTAAACCAAACCGACATGATAATCATCTATATGAATAAAACACATTTTATAGCTAAACATTTACCGGTTATTATGACACATGTATGCCGAGGTGAATACCCTAATCTAACCAAAAAAAAATTGTTAAATGAAACTAAACCCTATGGCCATTACACCCTTTTGGTGGCTTCCTTTTCTCTCTCTCACTCCATGTATCAGTGTCCTTTTGAAGCTTTAGACGAACAATGATAGGTCCCTCTCATCATAATGGCTTTGTCTGACTGCTTTTGGCCGAGAGAACTGATTCAAAGGACACCGTTGATGGAGACTATTCATCACCATCCGTTCATATTTCCAAGACACACCAGAAAATAAACCATTTTGTTTCATCTCTAGCTGATTTTCCCACCCTAGCTACTCCTAACTCCTACATAGCTAATTTTCTTCTTACTTCATTTTCACATGTATATAAATAATAATAATAAAAAATCTCATTCAATTCATTTTACTTGTCTCAAGTTTTTTAATTTTGTCAAGCTAAAACAACCCAGCTGCATCATTACCCTTCTAAGGAACCAAAGCTAGCATCTTTTTTTGAAGACCATCAAAGTGAAAGAAGGAAGAAATTGACAAGCATGTGTGTGTGTGTGATGGCAATTCATCCCAAATTAAGAAACGAATAGGTGGTGCCATAAATACCACAACAACGCAGAAAAGCAATAAATCAGAGTTACATAAGATCAGAAAATTTTAGTCAGAGCCCAGAATATCTAGTTAAAGATTTCGTCCGTTTGTTAGTTTGACTGACCCGGACCAAGTTCCCAATTTGGATTCTTTTTTTTCACCTCAATAGTAAAGTTCTGGTTTCTCTTCTATGGGCCCTTCTTCCTAATAACATCATAAATTAAAGAATATAGAAGAAGATATATAATAAATATTTATATAAGAAAGATTATTTGAATGTAATTAACTGGCTGGGGCAGAAAATTTGTATCAAAGGTTAATAATTAGGAGGGTCTCATGAGAGTAGTGTGGAACCCATTTTTGTGCAGCCAAGCTTGAGAAGAAGAAGAAGAAGGAGAGGGTCTTATAATCTGCGGTGGGGGGAATCCTGATGATGCTGCAGCAGTTGCTAAATAATGTGGAGGAGGCCCGGATTGCCATTGATGTTGTTGTTGTTGATCGCTCGTTGATAATGATAGATCACTTCCAACACGACCTCCATAGCTGCTGCTCGGAAACTACATTTACAAAATACACATTTAAAATGAGATTTCTTCAAATTAATTTTAACAAAAAACATTTTGTAAATAATAACATTATTGATTAAAGATGCTATTAATTAATGTGCTAAGATGAAGTAATTGAAGAGGTGTACCCACATGAAAATTAGGAGGGTGAATATGTGCAAAATTGTGGAACATTGGAGACTCTCCAGAAGATCTGTAGGGGACATATCTTTGCATTTCATGAGAAGCTGAAGAGTGGAGGTGAGTTTGGCTCAGCATCCGCAAGGCTTCACTCTCCCCATGCACTTCACTGTTGCTTCTATGCAATGGTTTTGGTAGTATATTCATGAGCTAAACCAAGAAAAAAAAAACACAAGATTAGAAAATTGAGAAGCAGTAATTAATATAACGAAAATATTTATTATAATAATTAATATTAATATGAACCTTGGGCTTGTTTCCCCCATTCTGCCAATTAGATTGAGATGGCAAATGCTGCTCATGATTTGCAGAATTTGCTGTGTGATTCCCGAAAACTTGACTACTACTACTACTACCAGGCTTTGAACCGGAATTGCCCAAACTTAAATCCAGATTGTGTTCAGCAGCGTTATTACCTGCAGATTCTGCTCCCAATAAATACATATATGTAAATGTGAATAATAAAACTAAATTGAAAATTTTGCATTAATTAGAAAATTATAAAAAATTGTTGGAGTTCTTTGATTAATTACCAGAATTAAGCTCATTCTCATAGATGCTGGGATCAAAATTGGTGACGGCCTCTTTGCCATTGCATTTTATTGCTGCTTTATCATAAGCCCTATAGTGAAAAAATGAGCAATAAATATTAAAACCCTAGTCATTTATGTTATTTGGAAGATGGAAGATGGGCAATGTAGTAATTGGAATGGGGGAATGAAATTATGGACGACAACGAAAGCAAAGCAGATAAATAGATAGATAGATAGATTACCTTGCAGCTTCAATCTCGGTGTCAAACAAACCCAGATAAACGTACCTAGTGACCCGTAATAATTAATTCAACTTAGTTTTTACATGAAACAGGTAAGAAATTAAGAATTGCATGAGCAGAAAATTCAAAAATTCCCAAAAAGAAAAAAAATAAGAAGGACATAGAAAAATAAGGCATACTTTTTCCCTAAAAACTGGCCCATTCGTGCTTCCCATCTTCCACACTTGTGCAAAGTTACACCTCTATATTTGGAGCTTCCTCTTGGAAACCCAGTGCTTTGTCGGCGAAGTACGTGCACAAACTCTTCCTTAGTCAGATTGCTCATCTAGAGAATAATAATAATTCAAGATATATAGAAAAGTTAATTACTACTTGAGAAGATAAAGTGTATGATTCAAGATAAGATAAACCATAAATGCCATTCATAGAATAAAATATATATCCACAATTCATTATTTACCTGCTTTAAATCTTCTTCATAGTCCTCTATGTTGAAGTTAATGTCTGCATCTACTCCTCGGAACTTAATAGCCGCTCTATCATATGCACTGCAGAACAAGATGAATATGAAAACATGAATTTTTTTCAATCAACTTTCTTCAAAGATAAAGAAAAAAAGTTATATTTAGTTACAAGCATGGTATAAACAAAGTGCTCACCGAGCAGCTGCATGTGCTGTGTCAAATCCACCTATACAAATTTACCCAGACAAACAAATCAGTCACCACAAAAAAAAAAAACTTCCCCACACAAACACACACTTGTCTCAACCAAATCATGTCCTAGACAAAATCACAAAAGAAGGGGAAAAAATCATGTTTTAGTAAGAATCGCTTGTGCCGGTTGCAATGGTAAAAAGTGACTGTAGAAGTCGCACTCTCTTTGGGAGAAATACTTACCGAGATACACTTGTTTCCCACAATCCCTGCAATATCAAGCACACAAACAGAACCAAAAGAATCAAATTTTGATTGTAAGAAAATCAATGAAATAGAGAATTTTAAGACTAACCATATATGAGACTCCCATCGACCGGTTCTTCTGTAAAAAGTGACTCCTCTATACTGTGAGCTTCTCGACCTTGGTCCTCTTCTACTCTTCTTCATCGGCTGAGAAACCTCCACTGATTTTCCGGCACCGGGAGCTTCCGATTGACAAAATTTCACACCCACCCAGTGAGCACGAGGAAAATTACCAGAGGCTCCACCACCTACAAGAGCCTTATCAGTAGTTTCCTCCACCACCGGAAAAAATTGATGAGTCACCGGCGACGACTCTTCTCCGTCGCGGGTAACGGAGAACCCGAATATCTTGCTCTTCTTCATCGTTCTGCTTCCGCCACCACCGCCGCCGTCTTGTTCTTCTTCTTCTGATCCGTCTTCGATGACCACCGCGGAAGAGCTTGAATTAGAAACAGATCCGTCGACCCTCTTCCCTTTCTCATCGTCTCCGTCGTCGATCGATGTCTTTCGAGAAGAACACCCTTCTGATTCTTCCTCACGCTTCCTCTGATCGGGTGAATCATTGAGATCCCACATTCTTCTAGCTACAGAGACTAGTTGCAGCAGCAGAAGAAGAAGCACAAGAGCATTAACGAGAAAACAAACAAACAAACAAAACTTGGAATACCCAGACTCTTAAATCCACTCTAACATAAAAAAAACCAAAACTTTCTCTGTTTTGTTTGGGTTGTTTGTTGTGGGTGTGGCCTAGCCTCTCTCCTCTATCCTGAAAGAAGAAAATTGAAACGGTGTTTTTTGTGTTCTCTCACGTTTGAGAATGAAATTAATAATGGGGATGCGAAAAAAGAGTAGTAGTACTAGAGAGTTGCGAGGTTGAGTGTTGGGAAATTCAGAGAAGAAGAAAAATCAAACCTAGGACGAGTGAAGAGAGAGAGAGAAAGAGGTAGGTGTTGCAAAAATGTAGTAAAAGAGATGTTCAAAGATGTTTGAATTCCTTCACTGCCCAATACAGCATAGACGAGGCCTGAATGAGCAAGCTTAGAAGAAAGCATCTCACCTTCTCCTCCTTAACACCACAATACCCCCCCTCTCTCTCTCTCTTCTTATTCTCTCTCTCTCTCTAACCACTTGCTTTCTTTGTTTCTCTCTTTTCTTTTCAATGACTCATCACAATTTTACAGTGTGCTCGGGTCTTTTAAATATTTAGTTTTGAGTTTGATTCTTGAATTTAATGTGTACGAAAAAAACACAGTTTAGAGAAATTCACACTTTGGTGTCTGAGCATGCTCAAAGAGATTAATCTCTCACTTATCACGTTCGTACACTTTGAAAAAGTGAATGACTCGTCATAATTTCAATCACACTACTAAAAAACAAATACTTCTATTTCTGTGTTTTTCTTTCCAAGTAGTAATAGTGTTATTTTTCTATTTATTAAAGAGAGAGTCAGAGAGATAAATGGTTTGAGTTGGGAAAATAGGGAAAGAAAGAACCATCTCTTTCTTAAACAACTTTCCCACGTTAACCAAATCGAAAAGCATCTGAACAAGATATAACAAGAAGGGTTTGTCTTTCTCTCTCTCTCATCTTTTCTTTGAGATAGGCAAGTAATTAGTCTAAAATTAGTTAGCTTCTAATCGTTAATCATTCCCATCATTACTCACAAGTTGCAAAGCCCATTGAAGGTTCCACGCCTCCAAGCGTTATTTATCTTTTTAGGATTGTGACTACGTTTTACCATGTGGGCCATAATCAGAAGAGGAAAGTAATTAGGGGTGGTGGGTGAGGGTATTTAGGGAAATGAGGTGGGATTTGAGTTATTGGGTAGGTTTTTGGCATCAGAAAAGGAAATGAGAATAATAGTAGTAAAAGGAAACTCTTTCCAGAAAAGTCCAATCCAAGAGTACGGGAAGAGGGCCACCTTTGCCTCTTTCGTTCTCCAAGCGACCAATACCCTTCCTACGCTGTACCTCGTATTTATGACCCTCTCTTACTACCTCACTCTCCCTAAACCGCGCGTGTGTCCCCTCCCTACGGTTACCTTTCTTATACTTACACAGTAGTAGTTCGACAAAAAGAAATATCTCAAATAGTGCTTAATGCTTATGTTTAGATATATACTATTCAAAACCAAAAAATTTAACGAAGGTCCAGAACCGTGTATTTGGATGCATTTACCCATAATTGATTTCTGTAATTGAATTATCATTTACCCAGATCCACGTATTCGATCTAAAAGCTGCCCTACCTAGCATCACCCAGATCCGATTTTACTCTCAAACGGAGAATCAGATCAAGTGTTCACAAACGTCTTTTGAGGCATGGAGATCCATATTTGAGGCTCTAATGCACATTTGGGACTCAGATCCATGTTTCAGATCCACAACCAAACACGCACGTAGATAGTTGGGCTCTACATGTATCCAGACATCTCGTTGATGGATCAATCTCTAAACTGTGTGTATGGAAAATGATTTATTGAGATAAATCTAGTTGATTTTTTTGTTACAAAGAATGGTAGAATGAAGAGAAAACACATCCAAACTACCCGGTAGGACACCAACATGAGACTCACCCCTTAATAGAAGTGCCAGCGGATCTCTTGAGCAGGGTTGTTAACCAACTGAGATTTTACCGGGCATAGAGAGATTCGAACCCTCCACCTATGTGGAGGTGAGAGTAAATTCGAAACCTGTGGCCAATTGTGCTGACTCATGTTAACATAAAGCAAGTTGATTTGTTGGGCTCTTTAAACCTAGTTTCCTTTTAATTTGATATACTTAACATCCACTATTTAAACTTTATTTTGTATAAACTTTTGAAAGTGAATTTTGTATGAAAATAAAATAGGTAATTTATTTATTTTAAAATATATGTGTGAGTTAACTCGAGTATTTCTAGTGAATGTTTGGATTGGAGTTAAATGTATATTTTTACTCATTGCACGAATTCTAGAGCTAGGAATAGAAATAGGTCATGTCCTACCAGGCTTTGTGCGACCCAAGTCTGGCTTGCACTCTAATTTTGCGGTCCAAATCTAGACTCTGGGTTGTCATAGGCCAAATTATAAGGTTAGTTGCATTCCCTATACCTTCGTTTCCGCATTCAAGAGGATTAGGGCCTTCAATGAAGTAGAGGGGTTCCACTCTAGTCGCCTCTTTGTGATCTTGTGAATTTTTTGAACAAGGATCTGGTGTTTTCTCTCTTGTTAGGGTTTGAAGGGCGGCGGTACTTCGAGAAGTTTCAAAAGATAGCTGAAGAGTTTTGAGTTTGTACTTAGCTAAGTGAACTAGCTGACTTTTAGTTCCACTGTTTAGTTTCACTTATACTTGTGTTCTTGCAGGCCGGAGCTTTTATGTTTTTCTGTTAGCCCTGCGTGAAGATACCTAGGCTTAGGCCTTTGTTGGGTTTGGGCTTCGACTCTTTATTTTCTCAATATAAATACTTTTAATAAAAAAAAGGTCTGGTTTGACCTTTTAGACGCTCAGGTCTGACCAACTAGCCTATTAAACATTGTTGTCCTCCTAAAGAGGTCAATAGGTCAACGGGCTAATAGGCCTACATATCATTGTCTTTTAAAACAAATATTCTAAGTTTTGAAAAAATGAATTAAAATAATATCTCATATTTATTTATATTATTAATATAAATAATATTGTATAAATAGGCCGACCTATCAGCCAAACATACTTTTTTAATAGTTTGTACCTCACATTTTTAGTTAATTAGGCTTTTCGAAAAACTCAATTGTGACATTTCTAATAAACTCGTAAGATACCCGTGCGATTGCATGGGTCGCAGTCGGTTGATCGCGATAATTTTACTTATATTACTAATAATTTTATTTAAAAATTTATTTATAATTAAATAAAAAATATATGTTTTAAATAAAGCAATTACGAAATATATTTATATGTCTTAAAAGTATCCATAATATTTGAACTTATGTTATAGTATACCAGTGCATTTGGGATAACTGGATAAAATTCTTAGCTCACTGATTTTGTTTTCACTATTTAGAGGGTGCATTTTGACATGTGATGTTTATGGGTTAAGAAAAAAAACTCAAAGGGGAGGAGCAGTGTTGAAGAGGTCGCAATATGCTGCTGTCAAATGTTGAGTTAATGATGGGTTCTGTTCTTTAACTCTTTTATATTGTTGGGCAGCAGGCTGGATTATGTTTAGTGTGCTCCCTAATTTTTTCGTTTTTTGTATATAAATTTTTAAGCACCTTTTGTGGTTATTTTAATTCAGTTTTGCTTATAAAAAAATATCAACTGGCCAATTTTTTTGGGAGCATCCAAGACTGTTACAAAGAACAGGTGCTATGACTTAGAATAGTTAGTGTTTAATAAGAACAAAAGAAAGAGCAGATGATATGAAGGGAGTATACCAATAATGGATGAAATCATGAAGTGCTCACAAATTCCTTGAATCATTTACTTTTTAAAAATCAAGATCAACTTGCATTTGATTGTCACCTAGTAACATAAATTAAAATGTTCGTCTCCGAAGGTTAGCTTAAGTTGGAAGAGCTAGGGGACATAAGGGTTGGAAAGGGTGAAAGGTCAGGGTTCGATTCCTGAGGAGGGCTAATTTATACTAATTTACTAATAACTAACATTTGCCGGGAACAAAAATCAAAATGTTCAAATCACTCTAATGAGTACATTTGTTAGTAAGAGCAGCATGAAAAAAAATTATAAGAGGGGAAAAAACTCACTTGGCTTGTGTAATCAGCTTTGGCAATGATAGTTTTTAGTAATTCCATATCATAGAATGCAAACAAAAGCATAGAAGACCACAAAGATACACAGATGAGGCTGAATCAAATTGGATAAAACTCAATGTCAGGACATTTTTAAAGACAACAAAAAAATATATAATTCAATAATGGAACAATGAAAATATAGAATGTAAAATTAATTATGCAATGAGCCTTATGAAAACAATAGGAAAATCTAATTGCATGAACTAAAACTTATCAAGAACGTTTAAGAAAATAAAAGAGAATAGTTTATATTGGTAACGGATAGTGCTATACTCTTTACTACTAATTTTATAAAAGAACTTTTTATAGTATCAAATTTATAAACTCAAAAACGTAGTGTGAAGAGGGAAATTAATACAGACAAATAGAAATTAACAACATGTTAGTATCATATTACTTGTAAAACAAATATATGTCAGTAGATCAATTAAAATCTGATTGGTGATGCCTTGAGTAAAGAAACTTGCTTTTAGGTCGTTAGAAGTCCAGATACTTTCTACAACCATAATGTGTTCTAGTAATTTTAGAAATATGAGTAATTAAGTTACTTGAAAATTATATTAATGCAAAATACAGTTTATTGTACTCCCTCCGTTCTTTTTTAATGTAAAAAACTATCTTACTTAATTTTTTTAAGGGGTGTGTAAAGTTGGTTTAACTTTTATATAAAGGAACGGAAAGAGTAATACATTTAGAGAAACTTTCGGGATGAGGAATTTGAGTACACCCAGAGCTAGACAAAAAAGTTGTGCCAGGATTTATAAGCACACAAAAAGGCCTAATATTGCAAGAAAAAAAATTGCACGAGCGCTGCAAAGAATAGAAAAATGCATTAAATATTTTTTCATTCGATACTAAAGTAAATGTGAATGCTATTTTAACTATACAGACTTAATGAGATAAATTATTTTTATCGTATATAATACGCTTGGAACAAAAACCTGAAAAAATAATTAAATGTAGAATAATGATAAATTGTAAAAAGTGATAAATAATTTAAACGACGGAAAAGTAAAGTATTAAAAAATAAAATAAAGGTAAAATGCGGGAAACTTGTAGGTTTGATTGATTGATTGTGTGTTTGTACAAATGACTATTCCTCTATTTATAGAGGCAAATCAGCTAACTACCTAGCGGTTGGAAGAAACATGTGACACCCCACGTTCTCCGATCATTACAAGTGTTTACAAAATCGTGGGGTATCATTGTTCTCTCTCCTAGTCAGCCTAGAGGCTTTATTTCAATTGTTCCTCATTGTATCGGCTAACTCGCAACTACTTTTTCCTATTTCGGCGGGAACAAGCCCACTAATTATTTTTGCACATGGAAAGTTTCTAGAAACCTGATGACTCATCCTACTTGAAGCCTAAGTTTCTGCACCTTCCCTGAATATTGTCCCTGTACACTCAATTTGCTTTGGCCACTTGTGCTTCCAATCGGCTAGATCCACTCGAATCGGCTACTATCCCACTCAACCATGTTCCACAATCGACTCGAGTGATTCTTCAGCTCCTAACTAGCCGTTACAGATTTTTAGGTGTCAAATCCTCTAAAAAGAAGCATTTATGTTATTTGAGTGTGTTGTTCTATCATCGGGTAACAACAAAGATGTTATCCCACTTGAAGCTACGGTCAAAACTATATCACCTTTTAAATGCAAAGCAGAAGCCAATGTCTTCCACACAAATATTTTTCCAATACCTCTATAACCATATATGACCTCAAACAAAGCCATTTGTTCATCCGCGCAAGAAGACGTGTCTTGAATACATTTTATCTATAAAGAAACATGCAGAACATAAATTTTAATGATTTTATTATAAAATCACACCTGTTAGAGAATTAAAGTAATTTTGAAAGTCCTCGTGCAATTTATCTAACGTTCTGTATAAATAAATTTGTTTCCCAAGTCATTTGTGACAAATTCTTGTGGATAAGACATTGATGGAAAATGCTTAAGACTTCTTCTATTTAACTGCAACTACTCTTCAATTCGTACAAGAGTTAAATTTTACAATTTAACATCAGTAAGCTGTAGGTCTAAAGCCAAATAAGCAATGTTAGCTCATAAGATATAATGCAGCATATGAAAACAATTGACAAAGAGCAGTGTATATAAAGTATAATAAGATCTCAAAGTGTTTACCTTGAATACTGGACAATTTTCTTTGTTGATAGAGAATACTGTTTGCTAACTATTGCCATGTTCGTTTCCATACAACTTCAAGTCCGTTAATGCCATTTGAGATGGGCATTCTCACAAATAATTTGCTCAAAATATGACCTGAGCCCCAATCCTTTGCTTCTTTAATAGCTTCAATACATTCTTTTTCATTATTCAAAAAAACCATTGCAAAACATGCTTCTTGAAAATTTGGATATATAACATTACACAGATCTTTTTGGTTACAATTACCCACAGTTCTGATGTGTTCATAATTACATAGTCCCTTAACAACAAACAACGTCATTCTTAGATAGAACAATTCACTAGCAATTAGAGGAACCCAATTTTGTCTTCCAATAATGTAACCTTGCTTCCTTAATTTTCAAGATCTATTCTTAGCAACATACACAAATTTTGACACAAATTGGGCATCAGTCAAAATTTTACCTTCAGCATATTTCTTGTTAGCCGCCATCCAAGATGTAATCATTGATTATTTGACATTTGATTTAAAAAGTACTGAACCAAGATCATCATCGTCATTAAAATACACACATTGATCATTTGGTAAGTATAATCTCTCAACGCCAATTGACCTACCATAAATTCGAAATGACAAGATTCTCCAAGATGCCTCGCATGCAGAAATATATCTACCATCAAGAAATTGTTTTATCTCACCAGTCACTTCATCTCTCTATCTTCTTGTTAACTGGCTTTTTAAGGCGGTGTATTTTCCTTGCAGGGACTTGTGGGATGCTAAAAACAGTTTTCGTCCTAGCTACGCTTAGACAAATATCCTAGGCTCCGCATGGATTTTTGAAAAGGGGGGTCAGTAGAAGATAGGAGATGGCACTAGTGTTCATATTTGGAAACACAAGCGGCTTTCTCATGGTACCCCTATTATCTCCCGTCAGGATTTGGCCGATGAGGCGAATGTTCAACGGGTGAGTGACCTTATTACGGCAAAGTATATTTTATCAATTCATCTTCCTTGTGTTGCACATAGTGATTATTTGTTTTGGCCTTTTAACGAAAATGGTATCTGTTCTACAAAATCTGGTTATAACTTTATCATGCAGGATTAGGATATCTCAATGGCCTCCTCTTCGGGGGTTTCATCACTGCTAGCTCAGGATTGGAAGCGTCTGCGGCGGTCTCGAGCCTTGCCGCGATGCAAGGAGTTGGTATGACGTGCAACTCTGGATATCTTGCCGGTTAGAGGTCGTTTGCGGCACCGAGGTGTGGATATTGATCCTTCCTGTCCATGTTGTGAGGTGGTGGAGTGCGAGACGATTGCTCATGCGCTTCTTTATTGTCCGGATTCAGTTCAGGCTTGGTTTGGGTCGTCGCTTGGCTTACGGGTGTGTGACTGGATCGATCTCTCCTTTGCTGATTTCTTCCTTAGGTTCTTGGAGATTGCAGATGACCATGCTCTCATTTGTTTTATCACTACGGCCTACTGTATTTGGGAGATGAGAAATCAGATTGCCTTCCAGCAGCGGCAGACTCCCACTCCACTTATGGTTGACCGTGTGGCTTCTCTTCTTGGGGCTCCGGATTTGCGTGCAGCTCCCCATCAGACTACGGTGTTGCCGTCTACTTGGTCTCAACCGCCTCGAGGTACTTTTAAGCTTAATTTTGATGCAGCACTTCGAGACTCGACATTGCCTGGTTTTGCGATGGTGGCCCGGAACTTTGAGGGTGAGGTTCTAGCTTCGGCGACCGTTGCTACTATCATGGTCTTGACCCCCATCATCGCTGAAGCTTTGTGTTTCCGTTGGGCGATCTCCACCGCTATTGACTTGGGTTTCAGAAGGGTCATGTTCGAGACTGATTGTCTGAAGCTCTATGATTTTTGGCGTCGTCTAAAACCCGATGATAAGTTTTTTTATTATTAGGAATTGTCGTTGAGGATGATCCTTAAGACATTTTAGCTGTTTTACAGCATGATGTATTGGCATCTGACCCTATTCTTGATCAATATATTTATTTAGTTCCATTAAAAAAAAATGGGTTAGGCCATGTTTTTTACGGGTTAGATCGCAGGACATTGATAGATCGTCTAATATATTTCGACCTCTATCCATAATTCCGGATGACTCAAAGCTAAATGAACAATTTGTTGGATTGAAGTGATTCTCACTTTTCCGTTGAATCTAACAGTTTGCCGAACACACCCTCAGTAGTTTTCTTCTTTTACCTCCAGAAAACCCATCAGCAGGTCACCACTAGAGTCTAGAATTTGAAACATCTCAATTTCACGCCAGCAAGCATGTACGTCAATTTCTGTCTTTTATTGCCATATATGCATTTTTTTTTTCTATACACATTTACCCGAATTAATAATTTACATGTCCTTTTTTGTTTCAAAATTCGACATGTCCTTGGAATAACTTGTTGGTAAATTTATGGAACATAAGAACGTATAAAATACTTTGAAAATGTATTGAACGAAGATACATAAAACTATAGATATTTTATTTTATGCTGCAAATCCATTTATATTTATAATTGTTAATTAAAATATGGGTTTAAAACATAAATTTATTATAATATAATTGGAATAAAATATTCACTAACATTGAGCATGTTAAAGAAATTAATAAAATTATTCTGTTTTATTTTTTATGTCAATGGTAATTTAATTAACGCAATTTTTCTAGTACCCATATAAAAATGGAGAGATTTCATATTCTCTTTAGGCTTAACTTGTCGAGATTTCATCTATAACTAACTTTTATAATTTACAATTTAATCACTTATACTATAAATGATGAACTGAAAAGTTTCAAGCCCAAGGCTACCAGAGCAACGCCTTTTAATTAAGGTATGAAAGGAACCTAAAATCACTTACATCAAATGGAGATAAGCAAACTGCTAAAGAGTGATACAAAATTTCTAAAACATGACACACTATGACGGATTTGGATTTATTGTAGTTAACAGCACTACAGTCATAAATGCAATATTGTAGTTAACAGTGCCTGAGCAACTTACCTCATAAGGGTGTAAGATACACAACTAGAACGTGAACGAGAACACAATCGGGCAGTAGTGGTACAACCAGCAGACAATAATGACCCTATGAAACCGGCTCTGATCCAAAACGTTGAGGAAGTTGCTCAGGCGCAACCCCCACTCATCCAACCAGACTACACAGCTATCCAGAGGAAGATATAGGAAGTAGTGCAGATGGCTCCACCTCATAATCAGAGCAACCGGTTACATATCCATGCAGTCAACTACGACATAAGTCTAACTCCAACAGTTACTCACATAAGACACGTGACGCACATTTCGCGTCTCGATGAAGAGGATGAGTCTCCCCCTTTCTTAACTCCTTACTTTTCTTTGGTGACTATACAACTTCTCTGTCACCAAAAGCATAGAAGACGCCGTAACTAGAAAATCGCCATAACTAGCATGTCTTTTAGTAAAGAGGGTTATAAAAAATCTGACTTGTAGGTCCCTTGAAACCGGTACCCCAAGGCATAAAAGGCCGACTTTTGAACTTATTTACCAACCAGCTAAAGAACTACGTGGTTTCAAGAATAACTATCACTAAGAATCAAAATAATAAAAAAATCCTAAGTTCAAGTACGTGCAAAAAAATTCCTATAGTTAGACTTAACTTTACTACTTACGAGATTTTTAGGTATCTATAGTTAGACTTAACAATAAGGCTATGTCGGAAACACCTTGAGACGACTAAGAACTTGACCGGCCTCTCGGTATCCGAGCACACCTTATCTATTACCGAATAGACCTTTTGTCGGAATGCAAGCACGGGGAACCTAATGCCATTCCGACATCCCTCGCCCCATAACCAGTTCCCTAGGACCGAGGCTTTCCCATCACCGCATCACGTCAAGTGACTGCGGCCCAACAATCAAGACGCTGGCATGAAGTTCAAGTGCACAATGAACAATACGCAAAATCACTCTCTTCCACTAGATCAAACCAAGAGTCAGAGGATTGAGCGATCCCTATTACGAACTGTACCGAATACTCATTACACCCTAGAACTCCCAGACCATTCCCTATAAAAGGCAAGTCATAGAAGATTTGAAGGTACATCGTACACACCATTCATCCAATTCTTCAACCCTTCTTCGCTGCCAACTCCATTTTCCTGACTTGGGAGTCTCTTTGCAAATACTCAACCCCCTAGTGCTGCTCAAGACGGAACCCCCCTTTCAACGTTGGAGACGTTCATCTTTTCCAAAGCTCACCGATGACGGATCTAGAAATTTTAACTTGTGGGGGCAGCATATAATATAAATTTATAATATTAAAAATATAATATATTGTTTTAAAAAAATTTCATTTATATCATTATTATTTTCTATGAGTATTCATATTTTAAAAACATTATACAACTTTTATATTCTCAATACTATCAAGAAGTTTGGTAAGATTATAGGAACTTTGAACTCTTAAGAGAAGAAAAAAGGGAATAAAGCACTAAGTTATGAACCTAAAATATTGTCATATTACATATAAAAAAGTTAAAATAGTGGATCACAAGAATATAAAGTTTGAACTTGTTAACTTCACATTATTTATCATATCTCTTACTTATGTTTTATCTACTCTCATCTCTTTCATGTGAGTGTTAGTGTGAGTGAAATGAATGTGAACCCATCTTTTTTCAAAGTACAAAGCAATGGGGGCACTCATTATTTTGTGGTGGAAATTATTTACTGAATATTCTAAAAACATAGTGTATATGTAGTATGTTGTCGTGAAAAATGAAAAACCTTGTGGGGGCATTCTCTTTCTCACATCCTATGCAGATCTGTCCCTGCTTGATGTTCTCCTTTCAATTGAGTGATTTGACCGAACTCGTCCCATTAATAGTTATGTTAAATCATTTGACAATAACTTATATAACTAATAACTAATAAATTAATTTATCGTTATTCTTTTCTCCACGTAATATAAAAAACAGAAGAATTGAACATGAGACGTTCGTTTAAGTATCGGTTGTGAGAGTGGGTGATCTAGCAAGTGTCTGACAATGCTAAAGCCAACTCAAAAACCATATGATATATTGATAGATGGATTCGTAGATTAATGAGAGATATCATCATTGTTGACATCATCAACACCTTGTGATTAAAATAAAAAACCATTGTTGATTTTACTTTAAAAATAATAAAAACCATTGATCATGTCTAAAATTTAAATCATCCAACCCTTATTTCCAAGTTTTATTTTACACTACCAGAGCACTATTCATCCTTACTTTTACCTTCCCAGTCCAAAAGTTTCATTCTACTGTTCATCAATCACTTACCCGTTTTCCATCGGGTCGGATCTTGGGCGCACAAGAGGTTTCAGGGCTTGACTTCCAGCTTCACAAAACCCTAGCATGTCCAGGAGAAAATCCCTTGTTACAGTTGGAAGATCTGGTTTCTTGGATCTCTGCCGCGCCGCAAGCTACTGGAGGTGCTACGGCGATACTATATTGTACGACCGTACGGCTTAAAGATTCGCAATCCTCCCCCCCCCCCCTCGATTTTGCAATCATGGGTTTCAGATTCAGTCGCCTCATTCCTCCACTCGATCATCATAAGAAACTCGCTTCCGACTCGATTTTGGAACAAGCAATTGCATCATTCCTCCACTGGATCCTCACATGAGAGCGGTGATAGTGAAGGATAACTACTAAAACACCAGGTTAGTTTCTCTGATGTCTTCCAGTCTGTGTAGTGAGTGTAAAAGAAGGAATAGTCGAGTGGTGGAGGAAATTCAACAGTTAATGTCTTTGTTGTAACTGCAGAAAATGGCAAGTCTTATTACTGTCATAGAAACTTTATTCCCTTCATTATATTAGCACATTGTGTGTCTCGTTTTTTCTTAGTCTACAATGATTCAAGGTCTCAATTTACTGCGTGCGTGTGGAGATTCTAGTGCTTCTTACTTTTTTGTTGAATTTTCATTTGCTTGGCCCATTGTATTGTCCAAGAAACATGTTGAAAGTTTTTTTTTTTTCAATTTCATTTTTAGCTATTTGAAAGAAGGGGTTGCTTTATTATGGTGAGGTTGTTTTTCTACTTCATTTGTTTTGTTAGTAGGTAGCTACTAGATGATAGGAGTTTTCCTGTGATTGATTTCAATATGAAAGAAATGAAACACATTTGAAGCATAAAATATTTTAGCTTGCACATCTTAGTATTTCCTATAAATGTCTTTCAATTGAAGAGTATTTGTTCTCAAAGTCGATGATGTAACAATCCAGAGGTATGGAACACTAGCCACAAACTATGTGGTGAGTCTCTTATCTGTAGCAACAATGCTACCCCATGGAGTACCAAATGTATGGATTTCAAATCTCTAATCGCAGTTACTCATACTTTTAGAATTTTATTTATTTTTTATCATATTTCTTTAGTGAGTACATCATCAATATGTTATGGGTTAAAGGGTTATGTGTTTGCTAACTTATGCCAGTGGTTTGTACTACTGTATTTTGTGTTGCTCGTGATTAATCTTTCCCTCATTTGTTTGATATTTGCGTCTTGGATTGTATCCATGCTTTGAGAATAATCTCATTATCAATAATATCCCTCATAATTTAGTTTTTGATCGAACTTAATGGCGTAGTGTGATCCATAGAGCTGACTTCACTTAGTGGAATAAGACTTTTGTTGTTGTTGTATTAGTGAAAACTAAATTTATGTGAAGGTAAATTTAAAATTTATAATATAAATATAACTTAATTTTTTCCTATATTAATCTAAATTTCAAATTCAAAAACTATGTTTCATCATGTTACTATTACTGTTATTTGTATTAATAATAATAAATAATATTATTTATGTTTCATGCATTGTCAATAAATTCTTATTGATATAATATTTTAGAAAAATACTAACGACACTAACTTTAACACTCTTTTATTGAATGGTTGAAAATTATGTTGGGTCTACTAAAAATATCAACTTCACTTTTAATTTAGTAGTTACCTCATTAATTTCAACCAATAAAGAAGAAAATGTTGAAAAGAAAGTGTTAATGTAAATGTTAAAATAAGTGTTGCTAGCACTTCTCAATTTTGAGTCTTGCAGCATGCAATATTATTGTAAATTAATTATACTAACAATACAAAAAGTCTAAATATATGTGTAATCTGCGTCTATTAAAATAATTAATCTACACTTATATAGGTTAATACAACAATTAAAATGAGTATAATATGTAAATTGTAAATGTTTTTAGTAAACTTCTTAAATTATTTTAATAAGTTGTAGAATTGTAATATAAACACGATGTTGAGTGGACACAGACGAGCCACGACAATTCCTTAGTTTTCTAAAACTATTACTTCTTTCAAAAACAATTTTATTATAACATAAGTTTAGAATATTGCAACAATCACATCTTGTCAATAAAAACTAGCATGGGTTATCGACTTCTAGTTAGCTTGGATTATTTTGTGGTCAATCTTTTGCCGTGTGAGCACCTACGGTGAGAGGATTAATCATTGCAGCGACGGTGAATACCTTGGTTTCACTCAAAAAAATATGACAGAACATTAAATCGGTAAAGACATTAATTCACAGTGCAATTATAGAATGTGGTCGAAGTAGTGTAATTGAATTGATAAATTTTTTTTATCAGCAAAATATGTTTATTGAAATATGAAAGCGTCGAGATATAAGTCCTCCCAATAAAAGATCAAATTAAAAAAAAAAAGGAGGCAAAACCCAAAAAAGTTGTCGCTAGAACAAAACCCAAACAAGCCAAAGAAAAACAACAAACTAAAAGAAACAAAACCTAACAGATAAACGCGCTGAGATACAAGTCCTCTCGACAAATGACCACAGAGCCGACATAAAGAGGAAAAACCCTAACAAAAAATAAAGAAAAAACAAAAACCCTAAAGTGATCACCAAAAACATCGCCCGATCTCTGCCTGACCATACAATAGCACCAAGAATCTACAAATCGTCAAGGTCGAAAATCAATCGTCGCCTCAAACCAACCAACTACCACCACCAGACAAACCATAGGAGAAAATCTCTGTCTTCACCGATGAAACATAACAGAACATGGACGCGACAAGCATCACCAATGATCAGAAACATAGTAAAAGAAAACCCCACTGATCTGACCTCTGCCCCACCTCAGCAACGCCCCAAACACAGTTATAACTCTTTCCATGCTTAGACACCACAAAGAGCAAGTCATTCCAACGCCAACGCAGAAAGAACGCTCCAACGCCCCCCACAACAAATCCAAAAACAATGTAAAAAAAGCCTCTTCAACCGTGAACAAGGGCGTTGTAAGCCCACATGGTGCAAGCCTCTATAACCCTAGGAGACTTTCCTGATGTCACTTCCAACCCTGTCAAAACATTGAACTGGTAATAATTAAATATTTTTAATATTGTATAATACTATAATGTATTAAATAGTTTATTAGAATAAATGTTAATAAATTAAGTCAGATTAAATTCAAATTGATATAAAATGATTATATTGTATATTTTATAAGATAAAAATCAATAATAATAATAAGATAAATATTAATACATTTTTTTGAAAGATCAAATATATTGATATATAGAATGTTGAGATACAACCCCTATAAACAAGGGTACAAAGGTCAAGCCAACAAAAACATGTCGGCAAAAAAACTACCACTACAACAAATAAGCCATAAATACCTCAATCGCATACCTACAAGCATAACATATGCAAAAAATCTTACCAAAAAGGGAGCCGCTAAAAACCTAGGCCTCCAACGACGTAAGAAAATGGCGACGAGATCGACCTAAACGGGATCCAACATCCATCTTCGTAGTACGAACCATGGTGGTAGGGAGCAGCTAAAAACCTAAGTGAAGAAACATTAGACCAAAGAGCAGCGTCAACAAGCATCATAAGCAAAAGAGACAGATAGGAGCCCCAACGAATCACGTATGAGAGGCACGCCGAGTAAGATAATGCTTGAATATATTTACCATGGCGGCAAATGACCCAGAAACGAAAAACCTCGACGATCGAGGCTCAACAACGACTTGGATCTACCCAACCTCACCTGACTTGGAACTTTATTATATATTAGTAATGAATTTGATGTAGTTGCGTTATTACTTGTGATTTTAAAATTATTGTATAAACTTATGTATTTGATATATTTAATTTAAAATTTTAATGACATGTTCGGAATTCCTGTAAGGATCCGCGAAAGGTGGTGAATAGGGTTAGGGTAAAAATTCACCTTAGAGCGGGGAATTAGGATGGGGTTGGGGTTGGGGTTGGGAGCGAGAAGAGATGCGGAGACAGGCAGCGGAAAGACACTCTTCGATCCTATCCCACGCGGGTACTATGCCTAGTAAATAGTTAAAAAGTTAAGACAACAAAAAATTTGATATAGAAGGAATATTAAATTAGGGAAATTCAGAAAATTAAGATAACTTTTGGTTGATTTGAGGCTAACTATTAATCTTAACTAATTTTCTTAATCTTTGTAAATCAGTTAAAAATAACTTATAAATAATGAGAGAAGCTGTATTAATTTGTAACATAACAAAAAACAAAAAAGAAAAAGGAAAGCCACATGACGGAACCCCAAAGACAAAATTCCCAATAAGTCCAAAAATGATAAAACTGTGATTGTAAACGTGCCTATATAGCACCATCTATGAATATCCATCTGTCATAAGAAAAAAAATGTATTATCTATGCATCCATCTAATCTTCAAAATGCGCACACACTCTTTCTCTCAACCAATAAGTGGACACCAAACATAAAAACAAACTTCCAGTAATGGAAGTGGGACGAGGCTACGGTTTATGAGCTCGTTTTCCTCAAGTGGAAACAGTACTCTCTCTCATTCAATTATTCAAGCCCAGGCCCACCACGAATGAGATGGGCTCCACTAGGCCCACTAACTTTATTGTCCTTAACTCCCTCAGTTATAATCCAACCTAACTTCTATAATGTCATTAAAATTATTATTATGTTAGTTAAAGACAGAAACAAAGAATTAATGACAAATATCTTACTAGTATTATTTTATGAAAGTAGAGCGAATATTTAAAATATTTAACACCGGTAAGGGTGAAAAATCAAATGAAGATATATAAGAGGAAATAATTTAACTTGTTTAAATTAAGAGGAAAATGGGAAAATAAAGTGAAATGAGAGAAAAAAGAATCGAGTATGTTGTGTAATTACTATTTTATCCTCTTGCTTGAATCATTTTAAAATATATGTCAAATTTAATATATAATTAAACTTAATAGATATTAATATCAATATTTATATTTATAATTACTATAAGTATATATTTATTATTTTGTCTTTTATATATAAATTAACATTTACATTTATCTTTAATGAGTTTAAATGGTGAAATAATAATAAATGAGGATAATTTTGGAAGAATGCAAATCATTATTTTATTTTGAGTATCCACTTTAACAATTCTAATGAAGCATTCAAATGTGCAGCCATTTCAATTTTTAGTTGTTTTTCATCCATGAGTATCTCTTCCGTCCAAAATCAATAAATAAAAACGAAGTCTAAATAAGACGAGTATCAGTAGTTTTATTTATTTTCATATTTGAATTTATTAAATTAATAGTGGTACTTTTGAGGGAAGCAATATTAAATTTTAGAGACCAAACGAGGTCGTTTACTATATATAGTACTCCATTCTATATAAATAAATGAGGAATCTCTAGGCGATTTTTTACATTGTCACTTGTCTCATTCAAGTAAAAGCAATATAAATAACATTATATTATATTTTAAGTATGTGAGACATATAGATAAATATATATATTACCAAATAGGACTATGATACCTTGTGTATCACCTAACTTCTGTTTGACTATTTTATCACTCTGATCTTACCTATGTGGGTGTATTACCAATTACAACACTAAATTCACAAAAATGGATTATTTAGGTTCGTTTATTTCACCTGCTCGGTTCTATTGTCTAAAGAAAGAGGGGGTCCTCTTAAACATGTTCCGATTTATATAATGAAGTGTGCGGACAAGCATGACGTGACATGTCAACTTTGTTTATTTTCAATATCACGAAATATCTAATGGTGGACAAACCTTAGCTTACGAAAGTAGTTTCTTATTTTCTTTTTGGTCCACAGCATATATGTGGCTATTTCTCGGTGTTATAAACTTGGCTTGGACCAACTGGTTGGTTCGACCGTGAACTGAGTATGTAACCAATCTTCTGATTCGCACATTCAATTGGCCATGCAATTGATTTAATGAGAACTGGTAAGACACGACGATTCAGTCCAAAAACCAGTGACTCGGGCCAGACTCGGTTGGACCGCGGTGAGTCAGCCAATTTTTTTTAAAAATAGTCAAAACGACGTCGTTTTGAGGGGGGTGGAATTGCACCCTCTTCTTGTTCTACGCTACGTTTTAGCGGTTTTGAGAAAGGGATTCACCTAGATTTTCACTTGTGCTTAGCTTCTGAGAGAGAAAATGAGAGATTCCTGTTTTCGCTACTGCTATTCCCTTTGTTCTCAACTTGGAGCCTTGGAGAGTTTCGACGTCACCGCTTCATTCCTGGCCACTAGCACCGCACACAATTCCACCCCGTTCTCGGGTTCTTCTTCAGCCGCTCAGGTCCTTCTTCTTCGAAAGGTTGTTGTTTCGTTTCGCCTACAACACTTTAGCTTGCAAGGTAATCTTCTTAAATCTTACTTCTTACTCAATTCTTACCTTGTTGTTATAATCTTGATGTTTCGTCTATTGATTCTATGAAGCACTGTAGAATTATTGGTTTCCTTTGTCGCACAGAAGACTCTCAACTAACTTCCCAAGCATGGCGATATTGTTGAGGCGAGCACAACGGAGACCAATCCCACCCTTGTCCTTCGGGCAGGAGATCTCTTTCCACGGAATCAAGTTCCAACTCCTTGTATTGTCCCCTTACCCCAAATGCAATTACGGATTTTCTTGTCTACCAAAACACAAATTGATTCCGGAAGCCAGATAACCTACATGGTATAAACAGGGAGAGAGGAAACTACGGATTTAGCCAAGCATAACCGACCCGCTCTATTCAAGAGCCTAGTCTTCCAAGAAGTAAGCTTGGAATTAATCTTATCAATTATTGGAGAAAAAACTTCCCTTGTTACTCGACCATTCAAGAGTGGCAACCCCATATACTTGCCCAGATTGCTAGCCCGATTAATGCCCAAAATGCGATAAAACTCCTGCTGCACATTGTGGTCAATACTCTGAGCAGAACATCCGAGATTTCTCTAGATTGACTCTCATGCCAGAATCGCAAAAGTCCTTCAAAGCGCTGGCAACCACATGCATCTGCTGTTTGCTGGCTTGGCAAAATAATAACACATCATCCGCAAAGAAAAGGTGGGAGATACCAATCCCTTCTCTGGTAATTCTGATTGGATGCCAGACCCCTACATCTAACAATTTATGTATGTGAATCGCAAGACGTTCCATGCAAAGAACAAAGTGGTAGGGAGATAGTGGATTGCCCTGCCTGAGACCTCTCTAAGAAGTGAAGGAGGAAGCTTGGTCCCATTCCAAATGATCGAAATGGACGCCTCTTGCACACCCCACATTATCAAGCGAACGATAGCAGGAGAGAAACCAAAATCAAGAAGAGTAGCCCGCAGGAAGTCCCAGCTGACTCGGTCATAAGCCTTCTCCAAATCAACTTTGAGGGCCACCAAACTAACTTTTTGTCACCTACATTATTTAGTATTGAAAACAAGTTTTACGTATTTTAACTATTCACCTTTTGTTAATATAAAAATAGTAGATGGCATTTTAAAAATAAATCTAAAGTTAATAGTAACTAATAAATACTACAGTTCAAAAAAAAAAAAACTAATAAATACTAAACCCCAAAAAACATGCTTATAAAAATAAAGCAAGTAATTTTCTTTTTATAGTAAATTATAGCGACGTTACATTCATGGTAGTCGGAGTCCATACACCGCAAACGCCACACGTGTGGTCCCGATTTGGTTACTGGGCCGTACAAGTTCATATAATTATATATAGTCAGATTTGAATTACTCTAGCTATTATATATTTAAAAGACTTGAAGTTAAGAAAATATGATTAAGCATAAAAAAATTTAAACTAAAAATAAATTAAAGAAAATAAGTGTTTGATAATATTTTATTTATATTTTTTATTAAAGAAAATAATAAAATTATTATCTTTTTCATAAATGATTCATGATTATAAACATTTACTCAATGAGTGACGGTCGCAGTAATAAAAAGTATCTTAAAAGCCGCACTTTTAGAAACAGATTTGATCTTTATCATACTCGGGTTAGAATTGCAAGAACAATTTAATTCACCAACAAAAATGGCTATGAGCATTTATAAACAAGTGCTTTGTTAAATTACTACAGGTTTAATTCTCTGCTAGATTTCAGGTTTGAATATTCATGTTAAAAAAATTCAGATGGAAAAGTTAACCCCATCGATATTTTTTTTTAGTATACATTAAGGTTTCGTTATAGCCGGTAACTATAAGACTAATCTTCTCGAGACTCTAAAATCACATCAAATCAAATCATTAACTAAATATTTAAAGAATTTAACTATATTCAAATTATGGTGAACATTGTTCATAACTCATCTTGAAATGAATATTACTTACTTAAACAAGTTTGCCTTATGTAGAAAAAAAGAAAAAGATGATTAATTTCAAATTAGTAGGTGCGTGTCTAACATGGTGGTTTTTTCTGTCACTTACCACTTAAAAACACAACAGAGAGGGTGCATTGTACCACCTCCTCTCCCAATAAAGGAAGGAGGCAGAGCTGTGTTGTAATCTAGAGATTGCTTAATTTATGTGGTGTTTTCAAATTCTTGTTTTGTCAACTCTTGTGAAAGTGAGAGAGCAACAACACAAGAAGATGGGGTTTGAGGGGACCATCAAAGAGGGCATGGCATCAAACACAAAAGTTATTGTGGTGGAAAAAGGCACAACAATTTTGGTGCTACAAAACTCTTTCACACCAACATATATGATATGCGTTAAAAATTAAAAATTAAAAATCGTAGATGCCAAATTAGACAGCTTTTTCTTTTTTTCCCTTTCTTTTTTCCCATTGGCATTCTCTGGTAAGTCATGATTGACCTTGTTTAATACGAGGAAATCGAATTTATTGCCCAAGATGAGATCGATGCGGGTCCTTGTAAGAAAATAGCCCATGCCACTTGTCTCCACGACCACAATTATTCTTGTTTATTTTTCTTTTTTCTTTTTAGTTTGGGAAAAGTATTATTCTCAGCTCCAAGACCAATATATTCCAAATGTTAGCAAAATAATAAAGTTTCTACAAGTATCACAGACAGTAGTCATGGTACTGAATTTTGCCTGAAATATATTTTTAATTCATGTGAATGTGGTGAGTTTTCTTTAACTTTATATATATAATTTCTTATCTCTTACTTTTTCAACTTTTGTTTTTACCTCTTCTGTTAACTTAACTAGTGGAATCACCTGTCTGATTCACGCTGACATATTTCTACATAGTCTTACTTACATAATAAGTATTTTATAATTATTTATTATTAATATATGTAAAAAATTATAATTTGTAAGAAATTAAAAAAATTAATATATTTTTATATTGAAAATTAAAAAATAATTTACGGATTTATAAGAATATTCATAATTTAATATTATAAAAGTTCCTTAAATTATATTCAAGTTTATTTTTTCTTAAAATAATTAAAATCTTAATTATTAAAAATGTAAAATGTTCAGTCTCTACCAATTTTTCATTTTCAAAGAAAACAAAAAATAAAGTTAAAAACTGTTTGGTTAATATTTTAAAAATGTTTTATATAATTTTTTTAAAAAATATGATGAAAACAGCTTCATTTTCAATAAAAATTAAAAAGATGAAAAAGTACCGACATAAAACCAAAAGTAGTGGAGGTTGGTGGTGGTGGCCGCAAATGGAGTGGTGGCGGCAGAGACAATGTGGCAGTGGTCGTGGTGGTGAAGGTTGCTGGATACCATGGTGGTGGAGGTTGGCGGTGGTTGGCGGTAGCGGCGATGGGGACGGGGTTGGATTTGTCTAAATTTCCGACATTAATCATCCAATAATTTGTGCATTTTGACTGCCATGAATATGGGTTGGTCCCCTTGATGTTGATCGTGATTGATTAAGGCTAATGGGAAAGCTAGACTCTTTATTGCAAGTGGGCGTGATGATAGTTTTAAGGAAAATCATAAGAGTTCTTGGATCTGTGACTGTGAACCACATACTAATTAAGGAAGGGGCTGCTCTGATTTGCACATTAATTTAGTTGCTGCTGACTCAGGAGCTCTTCTTTGGGAAAGTACTTTATTAATGGCAGTGATTACTCGAACCTTAACCAAACAGTGTCCTCAACATGCATTTCCACTTCTTTTTTACGATCAAATCATTGAGATGAAATATTGTTTTCTTAATATTGACAAATATTAGTTGTTAGTAAATTAATTTTTTCTTTCTGGTTTGAACCTTGAACCATTCACCATTCAATACCTTTCATTATTCTTGGCTCAACCAGGTAAGTTACCCCTCCCTCTCCATTCAGACGAAATAGTGTACATTCAACTAATTGACCAAAACGTTTTTTAAGAATAAATTTTTAATTTGTCGGTAAATTATGCACATTCTGTTAATCTATCAACAATTACTCATATTGCATCATTTCCCGCAAGAGATTTTGGCAATGCTGACACAAAATCCATGGTTACACTTTCTCATTTCCATTCAGAAATCTCTAAAAAATTGTAATTCTCCTCAAGGTTTCTCGTGTTCAACTTTTATCTTCGAATAAGTCAAACAAGTCATGACTTTCCTTAAAACATCTCTTTTCATTTGAGGCCACCAAAACATATTTTTCAAAATTTGATACATCTTGGTGGATTCAGGACGAATGTTGAGGTTACTCATATGAGCTTCCTCCAGAATCCTCTCTCATCTTATGATCTTTAGGAATAAAAATCCTATCCTTAAACTTCCATAATCCATCTCTTCCTCTGGTGGATTCCCTCTCACTTTTTCTATTTACCTCATGTACCAATTCCTGCAACATTTTGTTCTTCACTTGACCTTTCCTAACACCTTCTAAGAAGCCATTAGTCAGGATCATCATTCCAAGCTTAATACTTTTCGGTGACAACTCTATCATCAAACCAAGATCTCTAAAACTCATTATCAAGTCTAACTCTTTCACCATCTTGCTGAATATATGCACACTCTTTTAACCCAGGACATCTGTCACTACATTGACCTTTCCATACCGTAACTCAAAATCATAATCCTTCAGAAATTCAACTTATCTCCTCTGCCTCATATTGAGCTCTTTCTGATCAAACAAGTATTTCAAACTCTTGTGATCACTAAACACATTAAACCTAGCACAATAGAGGTAATGTCTCCCGATCTTAAGGACAAACATTATTGTTGCTCACTCTAATCATGAATGAGGCAATTCAATTTATATGACCTCAATTGTCTAGATGCATATACCAGCACCTAAGGCTCATGCATCAAAACACAGCCTTAGCCTAATTTTGAAGCGTCACATTACACTTCAAAATTTTGACTGGGGTCAAGTAAGACTAATACTAGTGTGGTTAATCTTCTCTTAAGGGTTTCAAAAATTTCTTCATGCTCTGGTGACCACACACATAAGGCTGATCATTTCTGGTTAACTTAGTCAAAGGCGACACGATCTTAGAAAACTCCTAAAAGAATCTATAAACCTCCTGTAATAATCTACTAATCCAATAAAACTATGAATCTTGGTAACAACTTTAGGCACAGTCCAGGAGTTCACTACCTCCACTTTGGCGGGGTCTACAACTATCCCTTCCTTACTCCCCACATGTCCTAAGAAATGCACTTTTTTGAGCCAAAACTCACACTTGAAAAGTTTAGTGAACAAATGACGCTTTCTTAAGATACCAAACACAATCCTAACATTTTCCTCATTATCTTCCTTGCTCTTTGAATAGATAAGAATGTCATATATGAAAACAACGAAAAACGTGTCTAAGTATGGACTGAAAATTCTATTCATGTAATCCATAAAAATAGCATAAAAATTTGTCACATCGGATGGCATCACTAGGTACTCACAATGTCCATAACGTGTCCTAAAAGCAGTTTTAAGCATGACCTCTAACTTCACTCGTATCTAACGATAATCTGATCTCTAGTCTATCTTGGAAAACACCTCTGCACCTTTCAACTAGTCTATGAGATCAACAATCCTAGGTAATGGGTACTTATTCTTAATGGTCACTTTATTCAATTGACGATAGTCTACACACAACCTTATCTTACCGTCCTTCTTCTTGACCAACAACATCAGTGCTCCCCACGGGGAAACATTAGGGCGGATGAATCTTTTCTCTAGTAAGTATTCCACTTGCTTCTTCAACTCAATCGACTCTGGGGCTAACATCCTTCAAGGAGCTAAGAAATCGGTCTTGTTCCTGGAATCAATTTAATAGAAAAATTTGTTATTCACATAACCATTAGTCTATCTTTCTTGAAAACATAAACTCTTTCTTCAGCAAATAAACGCACACGTTCAAAGTACTAACAATAAACAATAGAATCATAAAAGTCACAAGTCATTAGTAGGGTCAAGAACAAGGATAACAACATAAAAAAATAGCATCATAAACATCAGGGACGGAACTACTGCCTCCATCCTGATATCCACTGCTCTCCTCTGCATCCCCGTTGCACTAGTAGAGGTTCTGTCTGTAGTAATAGGAGGCCCTAAGGTACCAGAAGGTCCTCCTTGTGAAAATAGAGCTCTATACTCCTGAGCATCTCTGAATCTCTATATAGGTACCACCCCCGTCATGCTTTTCCTTGGACAACAATTCACCCCATGTACAAGGCCTAAGACCACCACAAGGAGAATAGATAGATCCACAACTTGATCTCAGGAAGTTCTCTTCCTATCTCTTTCTTACTTACCATTCCGCCTATCATTTCTCACACTTCTCTCACTTTTTATTCATTTCTCTCATAAAGTGGAGATGGAAATGAGTGGTAAATTAATGAATTATTTTTGTTAAAAAATATTAGACAAAGAGAAGATCGAGAAGCAATTTGGCACTATCTAGAGTAGTACTAGTATCATCGGATCGAGAGGTTATTGAAATAGCAACTTGGGCAACAACCTTCTGGCATTTGCCTTAAAAACAAGCAAAACTTTAACCTCATTCTCCAAGTGGACAGGAATTTATTGTCTAGCCAAAGCTGTAAAGGGTGGGCTCCCAAAACATGCTCTAGACAACTTAATTATTGTAATTAGATCCACTAGATAATACGATTTGTGGGAAAAGCTTTCATGTACATTGCAAATAACCCTAAGCACTGGAAAATATTACTATTATCAATGTAGCTGTTGTAAAATAACACTAGAAATGTCCAATATACATAATCTTCCAGAGCCGCCTATAATGAGAACTCATTTCCATTTATATTTTATTACCTCGGTTCGTTAATAACTGTTACTTTAAGATTTTACACATATATTAAGGAATTGTATTGATGTTTTTGTTTCTATCAAAATTACTACCTAACTTCTTAACATATCATTTATCTTTACTCTTAATTTAAACTCTTTAATTTCCTATCACCATTAATTAAATGATAGAATTGGTAAAATATAATTAATAATAGGGTGGTAAAATAGGTATAATAACCGGCTCGATTGATTGTGGGTCGGTGTGGATTCACTGGATTGGGTTGTTTTGTCAATGTTAATTGAAAAAGGATGATTCCCACTTAAATGCGAAGTTTACAAGTCATTCTCTTTTAACATAGAATCGCAATAGCTTAGTGAAGATAAAGGACATACCTAGCAACTAGCTAGGGTGAGAACAGGTCAGCCAATATGTAAAGACTTGTATTAATTAGGCTTAGCTCAATATAAGTCTATTTATTAAAAACTAGGTAATAAAACACCTATTTAACTAAAATAGGATGGCTTTAAAGATCATTTAAATTCATTTTAGATCTTATAATCTAAACTATTTAATTAAGTATAGATAATATTTTTATTTTTAATATCATATGTCATTTGCATTATATTTTTATTTTTATTAAATTGCTCTCACAATTTCAACCCGATATGGTGAATGTCAAATATCTCTCCAAGAGTATAGTTATTATTAGTACATTTAAGAAAGTATATTACTCCATATAAAAACTTAAGCGTATAAACTTATTTGGTGATACCTTTATGGCTTATTTAAGGGTTTGTTCTAATTTAAACAGATGTCTTGGGTTGGAATCCCGTGAACGCAGGTGTGTTAAATATTCTTTAACAAGATTAAACATATAGTTAAAAAAAAACCAATGTAGCACTAGTTAGTAGAAGACTTTCCAATTTTCATTTATTAATCAAATGGCTACTTTTCTTATTATAAAGATGGAAATTTTTCGCATAACATTTTTCTATAAAATAAAGTGTAATTATCTTCAAATTTTTAATTAGTCGATTTAAAATATAATGTAGTTCAATTTAATTTAAGGATTAAATCACTTCTAAAAAGTATTATTACATAAACATATAAAGGTAATAACTTTTATACATTCACATCATTTTCACCCAGTTTTTTCTTCATATCTATTTTTTTCTATTACATTACCTGTCATATTTCTTACTTATTTGTTTTTTATTTCTATATCTCTTTAGGGTGGATGCGGAGGGAATACAATTTTTCCTAATGTTAAAACAAATATAAAGCTGGAAATATGCTCTACTTTATTTTTTGGTCCAAACTTTTTTTTGTTCAAAAAAAATGTAAGAACTAAAAACAAATGACAAAAGGGCTTAAGTTAGCTCAAAGAAACATGGTTATTTTGATCTTCCGGGCTTTTGGGCCTAACCCATTCATTAAGTTGTCTCTTCTTTCCATTTTTTAAAAATCTGTCTAAACATTAAGGATTGAGATTCAATGCCACTTCCAAGTTCCAACAATTCCTGCATTTCTAAGTTAAGCATAGTTATACAAGATTGACATCTATATGGTGTAATTAAATATAAGCTAACTTAACAAAAATTAATTTCTCTTTCTATATTTGCCCATGCATTTATTGATAATGGAGCACTATTAATACTATAATGATTAAAAAGTTTTATCTTAAATAGGAGCAAATAGGGAAGATTGTACAATTTTTTTTAAAACCAATGCATCAACTAACTTTAATATTTATTTTCTTAATAAGCGTGAATTTTACAATGTTAATTTATAATTAGGGACGGAAGGAGTATGATACTAGGATTTTTCTCGTATTTTACGCTATTAAATGAAACTCTACTATAAAACCAACCAATCACCATTACCATATAAAGCAGGTAGATGAGGGATAGACGACCTGAAAAGACGTACTATTGGTAATTTTTACTCATAGGGGTCGGATTTTTGGTAAACAGTTAGAAATCTAAGTTGTGATAAAGAGGTTGGATTTTGATTCTCTTGAGCTTCTTTAACCAAAATTAAAGTGTCAATTATAAAGTAAAACAGTAAATTAAATCGTAATCCGATGAAGGATTCAACCAATATTATGAAAAGAAAGTCATAAAAGGAAAGATTTATCATAAAGTGAAACAGACATTGAGAAGAAATAGATTTGCATTGAAGTTAAAAGGTTTGGTTTCACTCAAATACATACTCAGAATTCTCACTCTGCTTTTTATCACGGTTGCTTAGATGTATAAACAGTATCGAGTACTTCGAGCAATTTTTGTGAACCTCGTTTCTGGACTCAGACTCTTCTATTTATAGGCTAAGCATTCTAACTGCAAACAACGGTCATGAATCCTGGACTTTACACTTGTCTTGCTTGCCGTCCCTATCCTCCACGTGTCTTGAAAGCTTCAACCGTTCAAAACCGTTAGTCGAAATGAATTATCCATCTATCATGATTAGTCGAAACAAACCTTTCTGACTTCTGGTTAAGTCTAGATCTGATTTTCGACCAAAATGTTTCATCTAATTTAGACGAACAAATTAGTCAAAATAATATGTCATGGACTATTCACCTAATAAAAAACTTTGTGAAAATTTCAGAACATATTCTAAATTCTTTTCTTGGAAGCTTATTTATTAGACAAAATTAGCAATGTCCAGCTAGACAATTTCGCAGGGCAAGTTAGTGGTAAATTAAACAACATCAGAATTTATTTTTGTTTCTCTGGTGCATATATAGTTTTGGTTAATGGTTACAAGTCGTCACACTTGAGGTTTAAATGTAGGTGTTTGGCAAACATTTGTAAGGATAATGTGTCCAATACACCAAAGATGGAGCTAGCCAAATAGGATGTTGACGAAGTAATTGTTAGCTTGCAACAGGAAGCCTGCTTGATTAATCAGTTGAGAAACTAACCCGAAATTGGAGAAGAAAGGTATTAAATTTGAGGAAGGTATAACTCTTCCCAAAATTTTAAGATAACATCAAAGTGGGGTTGGCTAAATGACCCCATGATTAATTGGGGTCATTCAATCCCATGTCCACATGTACCAATAAGATTGTGTCATTTATTTTTTTTATTTTTACATTATTTTTTAATTTTAATTATGGGACAATCTTATTGGTCCATATGAGCATGGGGTTAAATGACCCCAATTAATCATGGGGTCATTTAGCCAACCCCATCAAAGTATATTCCAGAAATATTTATTGAACCATTAATAAATAAGTCACTCACATATGTCTCATGCAAACTCAAGATATCCAATACTAGGGTAAGAAACTATGTTAGTGTTCAATATCATCTAGAGATATGGAGAAATAATTAATCCTTATAAAAGGCATAGCAATTAGTCAAGTGTTATTATTTTAATAATTGGAGTACCTATGACTGAGAAATGTAGTTTTTTTTTTTTTCAAACCAACCGGATGCAGCAGTGATATTGGACTAAAGCAGCAACAACATAAAAAGAGATTGGACCAATATAATGGGCTCGGTAACTAGATGGGCTGTAGGCTCAAATATCTTGACTATTATGACATGTACGCAGCATGCTATTATAGTAACTAGCAATGTTTAGAAAGCCGGACCGGACTGATCAGTTCGACCAGTCTAATCGGGAACCGCACCATTGGCTGGTCCAACACGCTGCAAAAACCGAACTAATTGAAAACCGTTCAAAAACCAGTCAGATCCGGTAAAACTAGATGTTATGCGCTTTAGTCATGTGGTAACTTTTCCATTTTTCCAAGCATTTTAATCATCATTTTGCGATCATTACTGCCACTTTATGCATTAATGATGTAGTTTCTATCCCTTAGTTCTTGCGCGCTGGCTTTTATCATTAACTATTTTCATAAAAATTGTAAGCATTTATTACATACCTATTGCGGTGTTGTCTAAGATGCATTACTTGTTAAGTATTGCACCTATGCCATACTTGTTAGAGCTAATTAGATTTCAACAGCTGTCACAATGGGAAATTGGCAACCAGGTCTACCTATTATTTATTTTTTTAATTTATTACAATTTCAATTTGTGCATTACCTCTCTCCTCACTTCCCTCTCAACCTTCTTCAACCTTTTCACCACCAAAACCCACCACCTCCCTCAACCTCGAGTGGTGTGTTGTGCATGCATGTTATTTGAAAAAAAACTATTTCAATCATTTGGAATGGCTTTATATTGGTTGTATTTGTGCCATCTAATTCATTTCCGTGCTCCTCGTATGGAATTCTGGTGTCCAATTTGTAACAAGATTGGTTTACGGATTCACTCAATTTCCTGTGCATGTGTTTACAAGCTGCAGTGTTTACAGGCTGCATACAATTTGCTAAGGTGCTGGTTACTTTTACTCAATCGTTCTTTCCCGGTGGCCATGAATGGGATTCCAAGTTCCAATTAATTTCACTTCTCTCTATCATCTTGTTTGTTCTGCTTCTTCTTCATTAGTGGATTTGCTCGCCCCAAGTTCCGATTTTCTCAATTTCCACCGTTTCAACACGTACGGCGAGATCGATTGTTGAAGGGGAGTTTCCACTGTCGAGTTCTTCTTCGGAGTAGAGGGGCTAACCAGCTTTGGACTAATCCTCTTCTTGGCCTTGGTCTTCGTAACCAAGGTTGTCATTGCTGACCAGATCTGTGGCAGAGCCACCTTGAATGTGATGAAGTTGTTCAAAATTGGAGTCACCAGTGGTGGTGGTGGTCGTTGGACGAAACCCACCTCCCTCAAGGAAGAAACCCACACCTACATCAAGTAAAGAAAGCCTAGATCTAAGAGCGTCGTTGTCACACCTCTCAACCCTTCGGCGAGAAGTTAAATCAGAACTTGGAATCAAAATAAACACGTTCATTATCTTCCCCAAAACACTCTTCGGTCCTAGTCAGGGGGTCAAAGCTATCGCATTCTCCGTGAGCTCCTTCGTGCAAAGCAGGTAGGTCATTCGGAAGCCTCCATTGCTGTCAATCCTGTCACCAGAAGCCTCTATCTCCGTCATTCCCTGTCGCACCAGAAACTCCATTGATCTTGGAAGAAGGAATGCAAAGAGATAGAGAGAAGGCAGAGATACGGTGAAGAGATAAGGATATGTTTGCAATCTTCTTCTATTATTTTTATTTTTAATTGGTAATATATACTTGCTATTATAAGTCATTTGTGTTGTTGCATGGTGCAATACTTAGAATGCAGTTGCACCCTAGAAACCACCACCTATTGCTTTGACAAAAAAACAAAAGGAGATAAGCCATTCTCATTTATTACCTAGTTACGCTACACAACTAGCCTACTTTCATTTTTTCAGGATAATACAATGAAAAAATTGTAAACAATGCAATAGAATCATTACTTAGTGAAAATAGCTATCGATGTCTCTCTTTCTTTAACTGAAAAAAACTTTAACCTTCTTTTTTAATAGTTTTAGTATGTAAATACTCGTATTTAATAAATTAAGCAATGTGTGTATTTTTTTTTAGTGTTATAATAAGTATAGTATCAATTATATTTTTAGTAATTAAATATACTATATAATTATTTTAAAAGAACTAATAACGGTTCAACCTCAGTTCAACTTTGGTTCAACCTTAGTTTAACCTTTAAATCTTAAACTAGTATCTCAACAGGTTCAATGATCGATCCGATTTTCTAAACATTGGTAACTAGAGTTGTAACCCTAGTCAACTACTCATTCACGGTTTTTTAGTTTGTACCTTCTTATAAGTGTCTATTTTGAATTAGGCATTAAATAATAAAATATTTTGGATATTGTATTAGTAAAATATGGTTTTTGAATGTGGTCAAATTTTCAAGTTATGTTCAACTCATTATCCCACTAAATCTAATTACGATTGTCACCGCTCACAAACTAAACATTATGACATCACATGTCCTTATTTGTTTATAAAAAATCGAGACCGAAACTTGTACAAAAATATTCAAGGACTATTTTTTTTGTTTCCCAATTTATCCGCACAACCGACAACCTCGAGAATAATCTCTCAATCCTCTGAAATCACATTTAGTGAGTATGTCTCTCCCAGCAAATATTTCTCCACACGCATCGTTCAGGAATCAATCCCTAAGCTAGATGATTCAAGGACAATTTAGATACGTGTTTATAAGTTAGGGACTAAAAACATATTTAACCCTAGAATAAATTATGATTTGAGTTAAATTTTATAAATTTATTTAATAATTTTATATTATTAAATATAATTAAATGGACTTGACATAACATTAATGAGAGAATAAGTTAAGACTTGTGTTAATATTTATAATTTTGAACTTTGCCTTAAATAAAATATTAAATATCACAATTACTTTTTGATTACATTAATCACCAATAATAGATTTATAAAAATAATATATTCATATATATATATATATATATATATATATATTTATAAAAATAATTTAGTGACAATTTTGATTAATTATTACTTGAGTTGAATTGTTTTAAATACACTTATAATATTTAATGCAAATTAAATATTAATTTCAACAATAATTATTACCAATGAATTAAATAATAGTTGTATAAAATAATAAACTAATACTACAAATCATTAAATATTCATTACCAAATATTGTATTTTATATAAATAGTATAGTAAATTGACCAGATGAGCATTAATGAGAGAATTAATCATGATTTAATATATAAAAATTATTTTATATTATTAATTTTATTAAATATTAAATAAAATTAATAAAATTAATTTATAATAACGTTAATCATCTACAATAACTAGATAAAAATTATGAAATAATGTATATTAATGAAATTCATTTTATGATAGCATTAAGTAATTATTACTTGAGTTCATAAATTTTAAATAGGCTTAAAGTAACTTACAGAATCGTTAAATATGTTTTTTATCCCTGGAAAAGTTGAAATTATTGACGTTAGTCATTTTTAAAATCTTATTCATTATTAGTTCTGAGAAAATATAAAAGTCATTTAGGAACTTTTTTTTTTTTTGAACTGACATTTAGGAACTAAAATCACATAACTTTTGTATAGAAATGAAAATGTAGGAACTTGTAGCTTTTTCCTCCTTTTATTTTGACCGTTGTCCAATTATTTTGGATTTGGTCTACGCCATGGTTATTCACATGCAATGCATAGTCTTGTCCTTTAACAGAAAAGTGAGACTCAATGGAGTTGAAAAGTGTTTTACCGAGCCACACGGTAATTATGCAATTCTCTCATAGACCGAGAGGTCATGTTGACTCACCTAAATCAAGGGCTCATATGATGGTAACGACTTCTACAGAATTTTGTCTTATGATCCACTTTAAACCAATGTAAAGGACCACCCTACATCGTGGACCACCCTTGAATTGACCTAAGGCTAAGAGGGTACATCCTAAAATCTTCCAACAAATTAAACTTTATGCTTTGTTTGGATATAGAAATAAAAATAAGAGATTATAATAGGGAGGAGAACAAAAGGAAAATGAGCTGATTTTTAAATTGTTTGGATTGAGAGAAAAAAAAAGTGAGAATAATGATAATGAGTGTAATAGAAAGTTACTAAATTGTACTTTATATATTAATTTTAAAATAATTTATATCTCACTTTTTATCTATCAAGGTGGAGCCCAAGCGCTAAAGAGATGACTATAAGAGAAAAAGTATTTAACATTTTTGTTGATTTTTATTATATTATTACTATAAGAGAAAATTGCTCTTACCTCCCTTAGGTTTAACATTATTGTATACTAACCTTCCTCTAGTTTGCAAATTGCATTAACCTCTACTCCTTCAAATATCATTTTGAATAATACAAGGGTGTTGAATGTTACAATGATAAATCGTAGAGGAAGTCAGCGCAATAACGATAAACTTCAGGGGAGGTTTGTGCAATATTCCAAATAAAATAAAGGTGCTTAGTGTCTTGATAAATACTCTCTTTGTCCCAATTTATAAGCCACATTTACCTAATTCGCTAGGATTAAGAAAAGTAGTTACTAGTAATAAATTTGTAAAAAAAATTATTAACTTTCCTAGATTACCCATGAGTTTCTATCTCCAAGTTAATTTTTAAAAAAATCACACTATCATATTAAATATAAGGGTAGACACGGGAAAAAAATAATTAATGCTTAATTCATAGATATTAGAGAGTGACTTATATTTTAGGACAAAAACTGAAATATTATGACTTACAATATAAGACAGAGTAAGTAATAAATAGGAGGTCAGTGCAATAATTATAAATCTTATGAGAGATTAGTGCAATTAGCCATACTAAAATGTAATAAACATCAACCTAAATGGATAAAGTTGGAAACACAACACATTTGTTATGCAGTTTTCATTTTCCTTGCATAGGAGCATCGAAATATGACACACATGGGGCCTATGGTATATTTTAAGCCTACCCAAACGGACATGATTCCTATTTTCCATGCATATTTCTTCCGTCCATCACACTTCCTTATTTTCAAGATCATGTGAAACAAACACAATATTAGTGTGTGTTTGTATTTATGTTTAACGGTTTAGAAACACATTCACTTCAAAGAATGGTTAAAAGAACATTTAAACCGGCTTAAAATGTGCGCTAATAGAAATGCAAACGCACTTAAAGTCGGTACTCGCATAAGTCATGACTTTCTAAATCTAGAGCTTTTAAGTTGATTTTTTTTAATGTATCAAATTGCTTTCATAATTTCGTCTCCTGAGTGTGGTGAATGTCAAACGTTTCCTAAAAAATACGGCTCCTAAGAATTAAACGTTTGACTTAGGAATTTAAACAACCACTTTTAACCAATACGACTGACTTAGTAGCTTCAATTTAAGTAAAATTAGATATGAAGTCAGTAGGTCAATCCAAGAACTTGGAGAGTTTATGAAAAAACAATTTCTTCATTAAAAACAGAAATTACCAAAGCCAGAAAAAAAAAACAAGTGATCACCAATTGGATCTTATATTTCTGTCTCCCATTTATTTCATTTTCTGCTCGAATAAAATAGATAACTCTTGAAAGGAACGAGTATTAGTACTGTTCTTCCGTGAATCTAGACGGCGATTCTCCTTCAAACTTACGGCGATGCTCTGCCTTGTTTGGTCGGAGAAGATGGTGGTGTTGTCCTCGAGTGAAGTGGGGAGTACCTGTAAAAGAGATTATGACGCTCAAGTCAATATGAGAGTAAGAAGAGGATCCATGAGTCTTAGAAGAACTCGGGAAATGCTAGAATGAATATCATGCTAAGTAAATGAACGACGGAGCTTGTATTTATAGACTCGGTGTCTGTGTTAGATTTCTATGCAGGTATATGGGAAGTAATTAAGTGGAGCTTTCAAGCACATGGTTGGCTTCCTTTTGTCGTGCTTTATGTGTTTCATCTCGGCCCTTTGCATGATTGCTTGGACACTTTGCTAGTCAAGCTGGGTCGGTTTCCTCAACCAAGTCATGCAGGCTGCCCTTGTGGGTTGGCTGCAATGTTGTTAGGTCTTGTGACTTGCGAGCCGACCAGAATAATTAGAATGTAAGAAATTACATATACCCGTCTCAATACACAAATATTCAAATAGTGTCAATCATTATTGAACACCCAACTTTTATAGCATTTTTTAATTGTCAATACATTTTATGGCGGTCAAAAACTACTACAAACATGGGTGTTCAAAAGTGATCTATTTGAATGTTCATCAATATTTTTCGAAAGTATATAACCCATCTATATTAACATGTTTGTCTTGTACCCATATCGTGTCCTTTACGCACGTCTTAAAAGAAATGTATTCTACATTAGCTTGTACAATCGCCGAGGAATCTTTGTCTTTCAAGTTTTAAGGCGGTTTTTATGTTATCAATCAATCAATGGTACACCATGTACCAAAAAATATAAGAAGAAAAAATAACAAGAAGATCAATGGCACAATGCAATTCCGCTAATCAAGGACTAATCCTTGTCTGCATCTTAAAAGGGTTTGTAGATCCTAGTGAGCTAAAATGGAACCCAGCTCATCATGTTGGAAAAACCTCACCTTCAATGTATCATTCGACCAAAAAGTAATGGAAAACTTTTAAATGTTCTTCATGAGATAGACAGAAAAAGAAAACTGTTCCATTGAAAAATATGTATCTAAGTAGAAAACCAATAATAATGGAAAACCTCACCTTTACCGTTCTAGATTACCACTAATATAATGGAAGAAGTAGAAAGCAACATAAAAAATCAAATAAATTCCGCAACGGGATTAGAAGAAATAATACAATTAATGGAACAATTAAAAATTTTAAAAGAAGAAAATCAAACCCAAGAACTAAAAATTTCTACATAAGAATCTGTATCTAGTGAAGAAGATGATGTAGAAAATGATGAGATAATCATAGGATATGAAGATTCAGAAAATGAACATATTCATGTGGATGAAGTTTCTAAAACAGAAGAAGGAGAAACTTCTTATCAAAGAAGAAAAAGAAATTTTGATGAATATTATCAACAGAAATGGAAGTACAAAACAGAAGAACCACAAAATTCACCACCTAAGAAGTATGGAATACTTGAGGAGTATACACCAAAAAGAGGAGTAATACAATATAGAAATATATTAAATATTGATTATTCAAAAAATAGGAAAGAAATATTAATAGAATGGTTGGATGAAATTACCTTATTAGTAGAATCCAAAGACTATGAAGGAATAAATAAGCAAGACATAATAAGACTCGCTATATATAAGACGAGTGAGATATTAAGAGCATGGTTAACTGAATTAAAACCAGAGAATTTACCAAGAAACTTTGGTCCTGAAATAATAGATAATTTAGGAAAATTAATATACACAGAATTTGTAGGCGATGATATAATTAGAGAGAATGAAGAAGCAAGAAAATAAGAAAGTGAAAAAGCTAAATGACACTTATATAATATGCAGATATATGTGATATGTGCTATTTTAATGAATATGCATGTGAATATGAAAATTTTACTACCAATTAGACGAAAATGATAAAGAAAACTTTATAGAATTTTTTATAAGTAAATTACCATTCCTGATAAATGAAAAAGTAAAAAGTGCTTGGGAAAATAGGCCAAAATCTAGAGCAAATACTCTAGGTGGAAGAATATCAACTGTAAGAGATTTAATAAGAGAAACATGTATTATGTCCCAAACAAAATCTAAATTGAAAATGTTACATAGAATATGTTGTGATGATAAAGACCCAAAAATAAATCATAATAAAGAATTCATGGTAGAAATAAAATTAAAAGATTCACAAAAGAAATAAAGGATAAACCTATAAACTATACAAAAAGAGACATAAAAGAGTTTGCGAAAGATATAGAAGAATTAGAAAGAGATGGACTAATAAGAAAATCAACAAGTAAACATAGTAGTCCAGCATTCTATGTGGAAAAAGAATCAGAGAAGAAAAGAGAAAAAAGAAGAATGGTAATAATCACCAAGTACTGCCTTTTGACATGAAACAATCACCAAGTATTTTTCAAAGATACATAGATACAGCCTTAAAAAACTTAAAAAATATTTTTTGTGTATATGTGGATGACATAATTATATTCTCCAAAACATTGGAAGAGAATTATGAAAGACTAGAAAGAGTTATAGATCGATGCATAGAAAAAGGAATAGTATTGCCAAAAAAAGAAAGCTATTATAGGAAAAACCAAAATAAATTTCTTAGGATTAGAAATAGAAGAAGGAAAAATCCAATACATGATCATGTAGTAACAAAAATAAGATATTTTCCTTCAAAAATTGAAGATAAAAAACAGTTACAAAGGTTCTTGGGATTATTAACCTACTCAGAACGCTATATTCCGAAACTAGCAAAAATAAGAAAACATTTACAACAAAAATTAAAAAATAATGTGAAATGGAAATGGAAAGGGAAAGATTCAAACACTAAGTATGTAGATACCATAAAAAGAAAATGTGAAAAAATACCAAAATTATATCATCCTAACCCAGAAGATGAATTAATCATAGAAATAGATGCTTCTGGCCAATATTGGGGAGGAGTATTAAAAGCTCTTCACGAAGGAAAAGAAGAAATATGTAGATACAAATCCAAGAGTTTTAAAACTCATGAGTTAAATTACCATATCAATGAAAAAGAAACTCTTGCTGTAAAGAATACAATTAAGAAGTTTAATATTTACTTAATCCCCTAAGAATTTATTGTCAGGACTGATTCTACTTACTTATATTTTTTAAGAACTAATATTCGGGGAGATTATAAGTAGGGCCATCTGCTCAAACGAAAACAATGGCTTAGTTATTACCAGTTCGAAGTAGAACTGATAAAAAGTGACAAGAATAACATTGCTGATTCTCTTACAAGAGAGCTAGCAATAAATAATTTCAGCCAAATTGGCAAAATTTTCAATTTCAGGTGAAGATGAATGCAGATTATGACATGAAAATACAAATTAAGGAAGCTGAGTTGGAGCAATTAAAAGCAAAAACATCACTTTTAGAAAAAGAGCTACAATTATTAAAGCTGAAAGCAAAAGTCAGAATCAGAGAAGAAAGAAGAAACCAGCATGCAACTTCCCACAGAATTCACAGAAGCAAAACAACAGGCATATGAAAACAAATATTATGTGATCCTCCATGGTCCCAACCAAGGAATTTATGAAAATTGGGTAGAAGCTTAGCCATTATGCATAGGACAAGGAAATGTGGCTTTTCAGAAATGCAAAAGCAAGAAAGATGCAGAAGACTTATTAGCCAAAGCAGGAAAAAAGATAAGCTTGAAACCCACATACAAAAGAAAGACAGATTCCATTAAACTTCTCTCCCACAGATTACCACAAATGAGAGAAGAATTAAAGAGACAAATTGAGTCAAACAAGGAAGAATATATAGAAATGATGAAAGAATTATATTCCTGGAATGGAGATTGTTCTAAAATGTGGTACACCACAGACATGACACATTTTGGATAGAAAATAAACATAATAGCAGGTGCAAATCCACTATGGACTTGGAAAGCATTCCTGTATGAAATGGTTGAAACCATATAACAATCACAAAACATGCAAGAATTAACTAATTTTCCTGAAGGAATTAAGTCTGCGATAACATTGTGGGGAAAAAATATGTTAAGAAACAACACTAATAACCCTCGAGATGTTTATATTAAATGTTTTGGGAGTTATTGTGAATTCGTTGAAGAAATGTATGTAAAGCCCAAGTATTTCATTACACTTGGAATCTCCAACGGTAATTATCCAGTAGCAGGTGCAAGACTAGGAAGTGCACCAAGTCAGTTGAAAGTAATACAAGTAAATCAATTGATCTCTATATTTGAGAAAATGAGAGAGATAAACAAAGACTCAAGAATCAAGATGAATTACAAAAACCCAGACATCATTATCACATCTAGAACCAATAAAGGAATCTCTGGAAAGGAGTACAAACTATTGGTTGCATGAGAGGCGCAATACTATGACTTTACAGGCATTGATTACTCTGAAGAAATAAAGATGGAGCTCTGCGAAAGACTTAGAATAGTAGAGTATCACATGTGCAGAAGATGCCAAGAGAGCAGCAGCAGCAGCTCACCAGAAATTATTGAAGAGTGAGGTAGTTTTCAAACGTAAGCAGTGACGAAATAATGTAAGGGTATAGAAGTCAGGGAAAAATAATGTAAGGGCATAGAGGTCATTAGTTAAGCCTCCAACCCATTATAAATAGCTAGGCAGAGTGCTTGGAGAGGCAAAGTGAGTTTGTATAATCCTCTCGTAGAAGCTTTTATGCATTCTCCCTTCCTTGTAAGGTTGAGTATCTGAGAACTCATTTGGGTTCTTGTTTTATCAATGAAATAAATCTGTTGTTTTCAGATTTTTTTGAGTGATTTCTTTAGTACACTAGAATATCCACAGAAAAAATCATACACCGCAAATAGTACCTTCAATATCCAAGCAGAAATCTTATAAGAAGTTCTTCTTGAAGTAGCACAGAAGCGAAAGACGTCATGAACCCTCTTCAACAAACCTAAGCAATTTCAAGTATACTCTCAAAACTAAAACTATGAGTAGCATTGAACATACTTTTGAAAAAGATATTACTGTAGATAGTTTAGACATTTGTGTAGAGTTTTTAATAGATAAGAAAAAATTCAAACAAATTCAAAAACAAGAAATAGATATTTCTGAAGGAGATAATATAAAGAAAAGAAAAACTTAAGAGAATTACTTAAAAAGAAAAATAGCCTTGAAAATATTATCTATTTGAAAAAAACATTGAGAGAAATAACTATAGATGTTAGTGAAACAGACGGAAGACACAACTTGCAACTGGTCTTGCCTCATTTCGTCTTCCCCCTATCATCCTTCTCCATCGTCCATCTTCATCGTCTTTTCCCCTTCGTCCTCTCTCTATTGTTTTCCTTCCTATCGTCCTCTCCCCATACTATGAAAAGTCAATTTGTGTTAAATATAATAAAACAGTGAAAAAATTTATAAAGAACTAATATTAAAAACTCCAAACTTAGGATAGAGTAATGAAATTTCAGTATATGGACCTAGTAATTATGAAGAAGAAATAATATTAATTTGACAATTATTTTTTAATATGAATATTAAAACTATAATAATTGAAAAATTTATGGAAAATTTAGATGAACAAACAGAAATTCAACTAGATAAAAGACATATACTCTTTTGTACACTAGAAGAATTAAATAATATATCAAGATGAATAGAGATATTATTATAAAAAAGTTATAAAAATAAAAAATAAAAACAGGCTACCTGCTGAACAGATTGAGATAGTAGGAAAATACATAGCAAGAGAGGGTATATTTAAGCTTCTCAAAAATAAAACGTATCAAAATATTTTTCAAAGTAACAATTTTGGAATCAGATCATTCTTAAATTCTCATCATTCAGCAAATTTTCAGAAATCTTGTTCAGATGGTAAAAATTTGCCAAGCTATGATCTTTAATTTGTCTATCTCATGCTTATAGCTTCCTAAAAAGTCAGATATAATAATGACAAACTTTATTACCAGGCAAAATTTACTCCACCATATACTTATCAGGGTAATTGTCTATTCACCTTAGTTACAAGCTAGATTCTCCCATGAATTGATGTCATTGGCACAATTATGATTAATTTAACCTAGAGGGTCAGTTTCAAAAAATAAAATCCTAGAGGGTATTCGTATAGTAATCTATCATCTTTTGAGTTCTCTCTACACTAGTCACACTTGATTTCTAGCACCCCCTCCCAGGAGGGGAAAAAGAATCAGAAAAACTAAACAAAGATACATGTGGAGGACCTACTTGAGAAAGCTGTAAATTTGGCTTCACATTGGGGATATATCTCCTTAAATTTTCATGGGCACAATTGTTGTCCTAGAATTGACTCAGACTAAACAGCAATCTGGGACGACAGAACCGATTAACCGACCCCATGCATCATCCATCGTTATCATCGAAACAGGGCAGTGAGCAGAGCAATATTCCCCCCACCCAAATGGTCCATTCTCTTCACAGCACAACTCAGCACAACAGAAGAATATATATCCAACTCTCGATGCTATCACTTGTAGGCTACCATTTGAATACGACACCAATCAAACGTTTAGATCAACTGACATAAAATTACGTTAGTTTCAATAGATGTTTTGGTTTCGAATCTCTGCAAATACATCTGCGTTAAAAAGTTTTACTACCCATAATAGTCCTACCTAACATAATAAACACAACTATTATTATAAATTTCGATCAAAGTTCATTCATGTTATCCAAACACACTCAATATTCTCAAGTGGTTAACATTGCTCCTTCTCTCCTTTTCTACCTATGGCCATTGTTCACCATCTTCACTTCATGTCTACACCCTTTTTCATTTTCTTTTTTTCTGATTCTAAATTCTCAAAACTTTTCATCCATTCCAAAAGTTCAGTTTCAACCAAAATTCTCTCAAAAGACTAGACATTTAAACTCAAACAAGATAAAATAAAAAGCTACGAAAATTAATTTACATTTAAGCGTTTTACAACGCCAAATTTTCTCTGTGAATGCTAAATTAAAAAGAAGAAAAAAAAAGATAAAGAAAAAGGTAACTAATCCAATAACCCTCAGAACCCTCTTGCTTCAGCCCTAACCTCCACTCAGCAGAAATCCGAATTATCCGGTTCGGGTATCTTATTAAGGTCGACCCGCTCCCGTGCGGCGGCGGGAGCGGGCGGGTGTCGCCGGAGTTGGATGGCGTCGACTCTGGCACCGACGTCCGCGGCTATCTGCCTGATGGAATCCGCCGACATGTCGGGGGAAGCGGCGGCGGCGAATTCTCCGGCGAGGTCCGGGAAGTTGAGGTGAGCGGACGGTCCGCGGAGGATGAAGACGGCGGTGTCGTAGGCACGCGCCGCCGCGATGGGGGTGGAGTAGGAGCCGAGCCAAATTCTGGAACGCTTGTTGGGTTCGCGAATCTCAGCGACCCACTTGCCCCACTTCCTCATCCTGATTCCTTTGTACTTTGTTGTCTCCCCCTCTGTCCCTCTTGTTCTTCCTGCACCAGCCATTTCTGCAAAAAAAACAAAAAAACAAACCCACTATTCTCTCTCTGCTTCTTCTTCTCTCGAATCCCTATTGGAATTGGAGCGAGAGAATTGGGAAAGGGAAAAAGGGTTTTTTTTGCAGAGAGAGTGACGATGATGATGCTAGTGACTAGTGAGGGGCGTTTTATATTAGATTAAACCATCCACGTCGGTGTCGTTTATGTTCTTACCCAGTTCTGCTTTATACCAATTTTGCAACATCCTAATCACAATTTCACAACTAAATCAAGAATTAAATTCAATTCACCGACAAAAACAACCCAGGTGGCCCAAAACAAAACCATATTTTATTTGGAGTGGTCAAATCACCTCAAAGTCTAACCAATGATATTTAATATAAGTGAATTAAAATTTTTATTTATCTTAAATATTATTACTCCGATTAAGACTAATGTGATCTAATCTAAATTTTATATATAAGTATATAATCATTTAGACAAGTTCATTTTATTTTAGAGAAAAAGTTGACAAACCGTCCGTCTAAATTTTATTTAACTCATGCTTTTAATTGATTTCCATCGTTTCAATAATTATATTTATAGTTTTACTAAAATTAGAAAAGGAATGTAACCACGAATCTTAGGTGGCACTGTAGTCTTTTTTATAAGAACTAAAAAATTAATTCACACACTTTAAGATAGGTGGTTGCTACCGTACATTACTTGTTTTGTGGGTATGATACAAGAGTTGAAGTGTCCCAATTAAATTAATCACAGTGGATTTACTTAATTAGCTTCTGTTAGCATATTTAAAATTTAAAAAAGGCTAATTAATGTTTCCAGTATTTCTACTTTAGTCCTCTATGAAGTAATTAATACTTGACCACTACCAACCCATTAACCCATGGTAAATCAACCTGATATCCAAATCGCAAGTGCACGATTGACTATCGCGTAGTAAAAAGATCGAACCCAAGGGATAGGTGTTCTTATTAATATAATATTTAGTACTTGTGCAGAAAAATTAAAAGATGAATATATGTTTGTTGGTTTGAGAACAATCAAGAACAGAAGCATAAAATGATAAGAAATAAAGATGATAAGAATTTAAGCTCTTGGGTTGGTTTACATAGTCTATAAAACATGTTAGAAATCTCCTACTTAATTTCTGAATTTTAAATCTAAATTCATGATGCTATAGCCTATAATTTCTACATCCTAATTGCCTTAAGAAATGTAGAACTTTGTTCCTAATTACTAAATCCATAGCCTTGGTATTTAGTTAACCAGAAAAGAAGATGAAGAATGAATTCGGGCCAACACAAAGTTACGTCTATCCTAATTACCTTAAGAGATTTATACTTATAACCTTTTTTATTTCCTATTTCCCTTACTACTTACCAAATGGCCTTATGACATAAGTAGAAAGCAAGATATCTTTTGCGCATAAAGATGAATGAAGAATAAAGAAATAAAACATGAAAGGAAATATTATTCAGAAATGTAGAAAAAGACTAGAACATGAATTATAAACTAAAACAACCCAAAAACTTAAAGAAGAAGTTAGCCAAGCATGGCTAAAAGAATCACTGAATTACCCTGGATAGGAGCTCAAGTTTGGCTTCCCCCAATTCCTAGGAACAATGATCTTAAGGAGGAAAGAAGAATACTTGTTGTATTCTGAAATGGTGTGTCTTACAAGTGCAAATTGCCTCCCTATTTATAGCAAAAATTTGGCCTCCAGCGCTTGAGCGCTGGGATCCCAACGCTTGGGCGTTGGGTGCAATTAAATCCCACTTCCAGACCGAGGCCCAGCGCTTGAGCGTTGGATACCCACCGCTTGAGCGCTGGGTGTAATTTCCAGCTCAGCTCCTAGTCAGAGTCCCAACGCTTGGGCGTTAGGCTTCCAACGCTTGAGCGTTGGGTCGTCTGCTGGTTCATCTTCGAGCTTTTCTTTCCTTCATGGTAGTGGGTTTTTAATGTCTTCAATGGCCTTCATTCAGCCCCTAATCATTTATGAAACCTCCTTCCCACTACTACCAATCCTTCAACCTTACTTCCCATTGCTAATTTAGAGAGTGATTCTTCATATTCTTCTTTTCCACTTTTGGTCCTCTCTTGGTTAGCGCTCCAATTCAAGCCCTTTTTCTTCTTGCAACTTCAATTTTCAGCCCCCAACTCTTGAACCTTTAGACTTTGGTCCTTCCTTTCCTGAACTTTACAAACAGGCCCCTGGACAAAAATGATAATTTCTACCAGCTTTCCTAAAAATACAAAAATACCTATAAAAATTCCTAAAAATATAAAATAAAATTTAAAAACCAAATAAAAGCTAATCTATATGCCAAATGCAAAATAAATAGAAAATCTACATAAAAATAATAAAAATCCTATATGAGACACAAAAATAACAAAATAAAAAGACTAAAAAGACCCTAAAATTATCATACAAAATCCAGTCATCACAACCCCAGTTGAGTCTATGACTGATTGTATTCTATTATTTTTAAAGTGTGTTTTCTTGTCTTCCATCATAAGCTTGAAGTGGTGCAACTTTCAGACTCTTCCTTTTCCCCACACTCAAAGATCACTCCCTTTGCTTCGTCGTCGATCGCTTCTGCTCCAAAATCGAAGGTAACGTCTGAATCACCGTGTCTTCATCCTTCTTGTTCTTTGTCGTTTTCGTTCCATTAGTGTTTCTTTTCTCTTTTTCCGTTTCTTTTCTGTCGTTTGTCTCCTCTTAGATCTCGTTTCTCTTCTATTATGTGATGATACTCTCTGTGATTGTAGTCTCAAAAAGCTCCAGAGGTCAAGGTTTGTCGCTTGCATTTCCTGTGTCACCCTCTTTTCTGTTTGTTGAAGGTTAGTCCTTTAAATTTTTTGTGATAAAAAACCTTGTGTACATACTGTGAATGTTAGGGTTTCACACATGCATGTTGTGATTATGAATTAGAGATTGATGTTGTTTTTGTTGTGGTTGGAGAAATTTTGTATTGGCTCTTTTGTGAATTTCTCTGCAGAGGTGTTGTAGTAAGAAAATTTGGTTTTTGTATGTTGATTTAGGCTTGATGTGGTCGCAATTGGAAAAAATTATTTTCTGGAAAGGGTTTCGGGTGGGTTGGGTTACAAAATCTGGCAACTAAAGTGTTTGGTTTTCTCTTGTATTATTCCCTGTGTTAAATTGTTTGTTTGTGTGTCTGTGTGTTTTTGTGTGTCCTTATGTTGCATAGTTTTAAGGCTTAAATATGTTTGGGGTCCCTGACATTTGAAAGAGAATCCTTCTAGGTCCCTGAAAAAATAATTTGTAAAATTGGATCCCTAGCATTTTTTTCAATCAAATTAAGAACAAATCTCAATTTTAATCTGATTAGTTATCTAATTAGCACAGTCATTAGTCCACGTGGCTTTTACTCATCCACGCCATATTAAAAAAACAAAATAAAAACTCAATTCGGAAATAAAAAAATTCTCCTTTCTTCTTCCTCTCCCTCTGCCGTCCAATACTTTCTTTCTTCTTCTTCCATTTTCTTCTTCTTCTTCTTATTCTTCTTCTTTCTTCATTCTTCTGTCTTCTTCTTCCATTTTATTTCTTCTTTCACCTCCTTGTGCGCGAGCCCCAATCCATGCTCCATGCTCCAAATCCTTCTCCTCACCCCCCTGAACCAATAGGAATTAAGGAGAATCCTCTCCACCCAATAGGAGATTGGTGACTCACCACCCCCTATCTCCTCACCCCCCCTAAACCCCTATCTCTTCTCATTTCTGATTCACTCACCCTCTCACGTGATTTTCTTCTTCTTTCTTTCCTCTCTCTCGCGACACTCCCTCTTCTTCCTCTCACCCGCGGTGTTCTTCCTCTTCCTTCCTTCCATGGCAACCGATTGGCCACCACCATCGTCACCACCAAGCCGCTCCACCACTGTTCCTCCTTGTGGCCACCATCGCCGCCACCGTGGTCTTCTTCTTCAAGTTATGGAACCGTCGCCACCGCCTTCTCTCCTATTTTCCAGCGACACCGCACCTCCAATCGAGAAACCGCCACCACCACCAGAATCCCCTCATCGTCCGCAACAAAACCCATAAAGTAATTCGACGATCGGCCGCTGTCGACCACCGCCGCCGCCGCTTCAATCTGGGTTTGACAGGTTGTCGTCCTTCTTTCTCCCACCGCCATCGTCTTCTTCTTCCCTCCTTCCCTTTCGTGATCTCTCTTCTTCCAGATCTGTTGCGAATTCAACACCCCAAAGCCTCTGTTGTTGTCTCTAAATCTCTTCCTCTTCTTTTAGATCTGATAGGTTGTGGTGGTGGTTAAGGTTGAAGATGAATATGGAGAGAAAGAGAGATTTCTGGTCTTTGATTTTGTATTTATCTAGGTTTTGATGATGAAGATGTTCTCTTTGGAGTTTCAGGGTTCTATGGAAGAGGTGTTTTGTTCTGGAAGGAATGGACGGCGGCGGCAATGGAATCGCGGAGGGAGGAAGGGAGGTCGGAGGAAGACGAAGAGGATTTTCTGAACAATTGAGTTTTATTTTTTATTTTTTAATATGACGTGGAATTAAAAAGAAATGAGTAAAAGCCACGTGGATTGATGACTGTGCTAGTTAGATGACTAATCAGCTTAAAATTGGGATTTGTCCTTAATTTGATTTTAAAAAATATGTTAGGGATCCAATTTTACAAATAATTTTTTCAGGGACTTAGAATGATTCCATTTCGAATGTGAGGGACCCCAAACATATTTAAGCCTAGTTTTAATGGTTGAAGCTTTTCCCTCATTTTTTGTTTAGAAGCAATGTGTCTTCTTTGGGAGGGGTTTACCGTGATTTTTGGTAAATAAACAGAATCGAAAAACAGTTAGAGGGCTGGACTCAAATTCCTTTTCGGGGTGCTTTGTGTGGAAACGTTTAAGTGTCGTTTCCGGGTTTTAAATGAAGAACGGAACAATGTTCTTCAAAGTTTAGGAAAGAAGATGAAGTAGAACAATAGTAGATTAAAGAAAATGAAAGTAAAACTTGTGTTGACCTGTGTTGTTTTCTTTCATTTTTAGTTTGTGATAAATTGTTGGATTTTTATGATCTGTTTTATTCATAAAGACAATTTATATTGTTAAGATCCTTAATTATCTTAATTATTTTCCGTTATATGTTATTTATACATTGAAATTTATGTAGTTTGGAAAAAATGACATCCCAATCATTTACTTCCCCAAGAACTGTAATGCTGGTGGTTTTGATAGGAGGCGTTGCAAATGTGGTCTGTACCCTACTCTTCGGACCTTGTGGACGAAGTTTAATTATGGACGCACATTTTATCAATGTCTGTTTGGGGTAATATTTTCAATTATTGTGAATCATTGGTTGGATGTATAAAACAAAATGATTAATTAATTGGGTGTTATACTCTTAGATAATTATTTTGTGTGGAATGAAACTTGTAGGGTTGCAACTACTTTGATTGGGCTGAAGGTCCTACTCAGCGAGTCCCTGAAGCACCTATTGTGACCCCCCCTGTCAGTTGTAATTCCCAAGGCATCAAGGAACCAAAAGAAGCGAATGAGCATGCCACCATTGAAACTTTGCTTGCTGATGATAGGAGGAGGGAGAAAACATGTTAACCTCATTTTAGGCACTTGGCATTTTTTCTAGTGATTTCTATGGTGGTTTCCATGAAGAGTGGTTGAATAATTATGTTCTTATGGTGTTTAATTTCATGGAACTTAAAAAATTGGAAAACTTGATTAAAGATTGATGATGTACCTTGGTAAGTCCTTTTTGAAGTTTGTCATTTTGAAGACAATTTATGCTATTTTGTTAAGGGAAACTTGCCTAAAACATCATTTGGCATGTCAGTTTGTGTCTTATAAAGACATTTGGTATGGTTTTTTCTTCAAGTGTTGTCTATTTTCATTGCCATTTGTTTGCATCTTCTTTGGCACTTCACATTTCAAATTCTTTGTATGTAACATGATGAGTGTCATCCTTAAAGGCTCCCTTATTAGTACGTAAGCTTTTAGGTTAGACTAATGTAAAACTTAGAAACCTTTAACCTTTAAGTCAAGTTTCTTAATTGTCATTTGTAAATTTCCATGTTATTCGAGAGAACTTAGTCTCTCCTTATTCCAAGTGTCATTTGTAAATACATCTCACACTGTGTTCCGCTATGGACATTGCCCACATTGGTATGCATTCAGGCTATATTCACCACGTAAAAAAGTGCTCAATTCTTTTTCTAGAAGAACATAGTATAATATAAGTAACATTTGACTAATCTTCCTAATCTATCAATCTTTTTATATAGTATTTGATAATTTTGTTCAGAGGATTGTGACGTGTTAACTGTTATGTGCAATTCTTAGGTTTTTTTTATAATTCTTGTAGATTATTTTCTCACAATTACAAGTTAATTTGTTAGGTTTAAAAATTTATTGATTTTATAAAGTGAACGTAAAAGACGATGTGGAAATATACATTTTTCTTTTTTTATTCAACATACACTCTTATTATTTCTTCCCTTCTTCTAAATCCTCATTCATATGAGATAGCATCATAGCATTGTAGCCAATATCTTTATTTACGACTTATGAGCAATATTTAAATATTATTTACCGGCGGCGTTTTCATAAATCATTCAATAAAAAGTTTGGGCACTCTTTTTAATTATATTGAATGATTGTTCTTCCTTTTATGAGATTGCTGTACTTGAGAATTTTGTTTTTTGCTTGCGGTTACAAGAAGACAATATAAAGGCATACGTGATAAAGTAAAATATATAATTATAATTGTTAATGAGAATTTTGAAATTGAAATTTCAACATCTTTATAGTTTTATTATATGAATATATGACACAATTTCAAGTTTTTAACCACTAATACGTTGAACTTGAACCGCACATGGTATACAAACTTCAAACTAGCACAATTTATTTTGAAATTCCAACTTTTTGTAAAAACAAATTATGCAACAAGATTTTAATTTAATTTACAAACGGGCCCTTAGTTATTATTCTATACACCAAAATCATTCAAAGACCACAATTCCAAAATTTATACATAGACCTTAGCATTATTTGGACAAACTCACCCTTGGTGGGAATAACAAGAGTTAAAAACAAAAGCTTCTTCAATCCAATCCATTAAAACAAAACAAAGACTTGAAGATCCTTTGAAGCCGAAGATATGTTTATCTCAATCCTAGAAAAATTCAATTATAAAGCAAAGTTAGGAACAATGTGTCATACATGCTCTTATTCATAGTAACGTAACTAGTAAAGAAAGAAAATATCTAACCCAGGTTTAGCAGTTAGAAATTGTTCAAACTGTTTCAGAAGCTCTAGAGGAGACAAATTTGTCAACCTCCAAGTACAACAATTGGAATATCAACACGTAAAGTTAGACGGTTTGGTTCAATGACGGTTTAAACAGATCGGCCAATTCAAACACAATTCAGTTAGACCGGTCGGTTCAGTCAGACCGGCCAGTGTAGATAGACTGGCTGGTTCAGTTAGAGCAGGCAGTTCAGTTAGATGACCCGGTTCATTAACAGTTCAGTAAGACCGTCCAGTTCAATTACGGTTCACCTAGACCGGCCGGTCCAGATCCGGTTCAGTTAGACCGGTTGGTCCATGACCGGTTCAGTTAGACCGTCCGGTTCAGGACCGGTTCAGTTAGACCGGCCGGTCCACGACCGGTTCGGTTAGACCGGCCGGTCCAGATCCGGTTCAGTTAGACCGGCCGGTCCATGACCGGTTCAGTTAGACCGGCCGGTTCAGGACCGGTTCAGTTAGACCGGCCGGTCCACGACCGGTTCGGTTAGACCGGCCGGTCCAGATCCGGTTCAGTTAGGCCGGCCGGTTTAAGACCGGTTCGGTTAGACCGACCGGTCCATGACCGGTTCAGTTAGACCGGCCGGTCCATGACCGGTTCAGTTAGACCGGCCGGTCCAGATCCGGTTCGGTTAAACCGGCCGGTTCAGGACCGGTTCGGTTAGACCGGCCGGTTCAGTCAGACCGGCCGGTCCATGACCGGTTCAGTTAGGCCGGCCGGTTTAAGACCGGTTCAGTTAGGCCGCCGGTTTAAGACCGGTTCAGTTAGACCGGCCGGTGCAGTCCCGGTTCAGTTAGACCGGCCGGTCCAGATCCGGTTCGGTTAGACCGGCCGGTTCATGACCGGTTCAGTTAGACCGGCCGGTTCAGCCAGACCGGTCGGTGGCCGGTTCATTTTCGGTTCGGGAGGCGGTTCAATTAGACCGGTCGGTCCAGTACCGGTTCAGTTAGGCCGGTTGGTTTACATTTTGCCTCAGTCGTTCAACACCGGTTCTGTTAGACATTCGTTCAAATTTGTATCCCATTTTACCCTGTTCCACCATCCAGTTTGATACTTGGGATACAAGGTGCCTGGAGGTATGGAAGTAAACACAGCACTTAAGAATCGGATTTTTGAACAGGTAGCCCATGAGATGACAGCTATAAACTGAGACACACGGGCCTCGTTGTAAGCTCAAACTCATAGAATGACTTGTCTCTAAACATTATATCCATGTATGCATTTATGCAGTCCAATAAAGAATAAAGTTAATGATAAATAGTTAATGTTTGTTTAATTGATGAAGAAATAAAAGTCTATTTCAGGCAACAAATTTACCAGAATCTTAGCATCAGTGATCCTTTATCCAAGCCTGTCTGGTTGTGGGAATGAATTCAAGTAAATTATTTGTTTCTTTTCAAAGTCAAACACGAGTAGTTACCAGTGATTATTGTTATCATTGACTGGTACAAACACCTGAAAAATTATGTTGTTGAGATCATAACTAATTCTAATTATATTTGTACATGTTATAAATACAACTATCAGCTAATGCTGGATTTTACCTTGGTTACGTGGTCAAGAAAGCCCTTGTATGTGGTTTGATTGTAGGTTATCATAGAACTAGGGTGTGTGGTCCAGGACAAAGCGTATTGCTGTAAATAATACAGGGAATTAATAAATTTTGTCAACCATAAATGATAAGAAGCAAGACAAGAGAATCCTTACTACAAATAAAGTTGGTAGGAAATAGATAGTTGGAGTTCTATTTAAACGTCTTTCTGTGTGTGTTAACATGCAAGCAAACAAGTTAATGATCTGCAAAATAAAAAAAGGGTAAGCATTGTCCCGCATAAAGTCTAAAAAGAAGAAATTTAGATGTGGGAAACTATCTGCGTAACCTCTTGATCAACAAGCCCTTTTTGTACACTAAAGTGTCATCAATTAGCTTAAAATATTATCAAATTACTGGGGGAATGTATGCAGAACGACTTGGAGATGAGGGACTGCATACAGGTGTTTTTCCACCCTGTTTGGAATAAGTGTTGGATGAAGGGGTGACTGCCTTGGGTCCTAGAAAGATAGTATGAACTGTTTCAATCTCAGAAGGTGAAAACAACTTTTTCACCAATCCATGAGCATCTGGAGTGGAGTGGTCTTCAAGAACTTTTCCAAGATTTCCTTAGTCTGGGCAAACCTTTGAGAATGTTGAATGTAATTTGCAGATATAAAAGCAAAAAAATTCAGTGGTAAACAACTGCTCTGTTCTGTTAGATGGCTGCTGGGGTGTGCTGTTCAACCAAGCCTGTGATAAGATACCTACTGCATGGATCAATTTATCTATATTTCGTTTCATTCCACTGACTGTGCTAGCATTGTCCTACACATGAAAAAAAAAATTATTAATAAACAACTCAATTACTACTATTCCAAATGAGTCAACCTTCAATAAACAACTCTAAATGGTATGATGAACCAAAATATCTCAGGAATCCATAAACATGAGCAAAACAAGATTTAGCTATCAATTTCATAGTTTTACAAAATCCACATTTACAACCGTACCTAAATGAAGGATTAATGATAACCAGTGCCAGATATAGTCCCAGGAATCCATGTTTTTTCCAGAAAGGAAAATACCTTATCATTTAACAATTGTGGTTCTATATTGCCACCATTGTTGACATCAACATCGACAGCCTTTGTCTGGGTCTGTTGACGGCTTCGCATTGAAATAGTAAAAGTAAAAAAAATTTAAGCAAATTTGTTCTCATTATAATAACAACATTTAAACCCTATAATACCAAATTGCCAAAAAAAATTCACAATTACCTTCACAGTAGAATAGCAACATTTAAACCTTAAACAACCAAATTGCTAATTTTTTGGACAATTTTATTCATAGTAGAATAGCAATATTTAAACCTTAAACAACCAAATTGCTAATTTTTTGGACAATTTTCTTCACAGTAGAATAGCAACATTTAAACCATAAACAATCAAATTACTAATTTCTTTTTTCACAATTTTATTCACATTAGAATAGCAACATTTAAACCCTAAACAACCAAATTACTAAAAAAAATTCACAATTATCTTCACAGTAGAATAGCAACATTTAAACCCTTAACCAACCAAATTGCTAATTTTTTTGAAAATTATCTTCACAGTAGAATAGCAACTTTTAAACCCTAAACAACCAATTTGACAATTTTCGTCACAGTAGAATAGCAACATTTAAACCCTAAACAATCAAACCAAATAACTAACCTTGACGATAAATTCACCAAAGAAGGCATGTCTGATAGCCTTTTGTCATGCATCGAAGGCCTTTAAGACTGGAATGACATGGAGGGGTGCCCGCTCTCGTACCTTGGTGAGGCAACAGATTTGAGATCTTTCGCGGTTCGCTTTCTCATGCTCATGGGCATTGGGGTTTTTCCTCTGCCAGCCATTGAGATTGATTTTCGTATCTGGGAGAGAAGGGGGGTGAATGCGTTCTAGATTGTGAAGAGGAACAAATATACATGGCCATTTAATAGTATCCAGCATAAATGGGGGCGAATGAGTGACATTGGTGAACTCAATCGACTTCTCCTCTTCCATCTCACAAGGCTAACTCAATCGAATCCTCCGCTTCCTGACTCTCTCTGTTACCCTAATTCCCAATTGATTTCCCCTCATATGCGCCGTGATGCTACTTTGAAGCATCCCATTAGACACGGGGGGCATTTTTGTCATTCTGAGTTAAATGTTTGAAATTGTATTCACACAAAAAAAGTGAGGCTTTAAAATATAAGATTTAGGCATATTGAAATAATTTATGTAATATCTAATCTAATATTTACACATATTCAAAATATTTAATTCAAATATAAGATTTCGACATATTGAAATAATTTATGTGATATCTAATATTTAGACATGTTCAACATATTTATTTAAAATATAAGATTTAGACATATTGAACATATTCTATTAATATTTAATAATTAAACATACTAAAAATATTTATGTAATTTTTAAATTTTATATGTATCCCAAATAATTAATAAATTTTACAGAATTTAATTTATTAAAAAAACTTATTTAATATTTAAATTTTAAACATGTTTGATATATTTAATAAATATTTAATACTTAAATTTATTGAATATATTTATGAAATACTTAATTTGTATACGTATTCAAAAAATTAGAGGTTGTTTAACCTATAACTTGCCCTAATGAAGGTTGACACCTACTCAAGACTCCTCACTTGCTTCATCGGGTTGTTTCACCTATAACTTGCCTTAATGAAAGCTGACACCTAGCTACTCAAGACTCCTTACTTGCTCCATCGGGTCGTTCAACCTATAACTTGCCATAATGAAGGCTGATACCTACTCAAGACTCCTCACTTGCTCCATTGGGTCGTTTCACCTATAACTTGCCCTAATGAAATAAAATAAAATAAAATAGAATTTTATTTAATATTCATATTGTATTCCTCTTGTCACAAAAATAAAATAAAATTGTATGAGTTAATTTTATATGTTGACCATGGAGTGTGTATGGGTTGAGCAAATAAAAAACCAAAAAATGGCCAAAAAATTTAAAGGGACAAGAAATGGGATTTGAACCTGGGAGTGTGTATGGGTTGAGAAATTAACAAATTACCTTGCCACTACAACACATGCGAATTTTTCCAGGTCGTGAAGTATTCGCTCCATGTTTCGCAAAAGTTCTTCTACGTTTGCTTGTGGCTGGCGCCCGAAAGTTTCTTCCGGTGGCGTCCTGCCTTGCTGCGAAGGCTCTCCTCGTACCAGACTCTCTTGTGTCGATGGAGCTCTTTGAGAGTTGTTTTCTTGAACATTGAGTCCTTTTGAATTCACTTTATGTTGCTTACATGTCTGCACCATAGCGTAGCTCTGAAGAATTGAGAATTGTTTGTCATGTGTTTGAAGGTTGTCTTTGTATCCGAGAGCAGAATGGCGTAGGGTGGCTGAAAGCTTCTACTCTGTGTGAAGAGAAAGAATGACGTTGAACTGTCGAATCTTCCTCATAAACGTCGCCAAATGTTCAGGCGTGAATCCTGGACAGTGGTGCTCTTGGCGAGGCAGCGTTGGTGTTCGCAGTGCTCTAGCGTGAGTGAGGTGGAGTCTCCAAGTCAAATGTGTCGGGGGTACCTGCAAAAGACACTGCGACGTTCAAGTCAGTAAGGGAGATCCTAGAGCGTCCAAGAGCCCAGCTCAAATATGGAAGAATGCATAACAATCTTGTAATGTAAAGAATGAGTAATAAGTGTCCCGAGGAAACGATGGAACCTGTATTTATAGGCGTCAGAGATGTCCCTTCAAGTTTTGAGGAAGCTCATAAGTGAGGCTTCCAAGCGAGAGTGAAAAGCCCATTAATGTGGATGGTATAGAGGGTCACAATGTTAACCCAATAGGCTTCGACAATGAGGTTGGGGGGAATATTGTGGGTGACGACGCTAAAGGAGATGAAGGGCACCAAATTGGGGAAGAGGAACCCACACAGATAAGGAGTGCAAGCATCAATCGGGAAGGTGATCCAAATCAAGAAGATGAATCAGTTCCAAAAGCACTGAATGAGGAGGTTGTCGTCGATGAAGAAGTGTGCGAGGGGGTCATCGCCGTCGAGGTTGGAAAACGACATCAAGAGGAGGCAGAGGTGCGATTGTCCAAGAAGAAGAAATTGAGTCTCCATGGGACAACCAACACATTTTTTTAAGCCAACTGACGAGGAGAATCCTTCCCTAGACCAGGATCACGAAAGGAGAAGTCCAAGCTAGGCAAAAGCGAGCCTTTACAATGGCAGTGGGGCCTATATATTAACCAGTACCAACACAACTGGGCCAAAGGTTCTACATAGGAGGAAAAAGAAACAAGACAATCATTTATTGTTTTATACTCTTTTCACAAAGCTATGTTCATGTTTGTTTGCAAATTTTAAAAACGATTTTATATTTTTAAAAACAGAAAAATATTTAAAAAACTTGTTTGTCCTAACCTGATTTTAAAAACGTTTATTATTTTCAATTTTTTAAACTAAAATCTAAAAATAAAATCACAAATGTTTTATGTTTTTGTTTTTTATTTTCAATTACAGCTTTTTCATTGTTGTAAAATTACTAAAATATCTCATTCAAACATTTTTTTCTTACAAAAAATAGATTTTAAAAATTATTTCTAAAAACTATTTTTAAATACAAAACAAAAATCAGTCATGCCCTATGTTTATCTTTTTGTCAACCTCTTCTAACGAAACTTAAATACTACTTCATGCTATCATGTTTTGTTTTAATGTATATCAAATAATGCCCAAAGAGCATGCCGATCATAATGGCAAAAAATGATTGTTTAGCCACTTAGTCCAAAGTTCGACCTTAGGCTTTCACCACACATAAGGTCTGAATTAGGAGAGGAATTTAATACAAGAAAAAAAAATTATCAAATAAAAAACCAAATCTATACATTCTATTTTAACTTATTAGAGCATGTAAAAGATGCAAAATCTAAAGATTGTAGGACTGAGGTTTCCTCCTTACCAGAACAGTATTTTTCTTGGGTTAATCAATCTAACATTTTCAAGTTAAACTTCCAGAAAAACTTAAAAGAATCCCCCTGACAGACGCTCCCTTAAAGTGTAGTAAGCGTTTTGGGGGTAATTTAGGCAACCATAGTCAAGTGACACAACAATGGGCCCTAAGGGGCCTATATTTGTATGTTTGATCTCCAGAAAGGAAACATTATCGAGAAGTTCCAATAAAGCAGTCATATAATTCATTTAAGTAATATAATCCATTCATAGAGAAATGTAGCAGCAAACATCAGGCACAGCATGTGTTTCCAAGTATTCATTGGGTGACTTGCACATTGTTTATATATTAACACTTCATCCAGATTTGAGAATAAGCATGAATAGTAAAAATATTGGTGTCTGGCTGTCTGCATATTATGGCAGCCAAAAATCACAAAGAACAGAACAGTTTTAAGTTTTAAAACAGAACAAGAGAGCAAACAACATCTACCATACTAAAATGAGTTTCTAAAGTGAGCTGATATATAGCACTAAACAAGAGGTGGGTATAGCTTTGCCTGCAGTTGAACTCTTTTCTTATACTCCGCTACATCCTGCAAAAAATAATGCAATGGAAGACACACTTTCTCAATGGTAATAAAACAGGTAACAATAAAATGTTATATATCAGATAACAATGTCTCAGCACCTATTCATATTTCATAATGCACTATGTTCAAAGACACCAATATTCAAGCATGTGAGCAACCATGGATTCATATCAACAATTCTCGGAAAAGAGAGCTGATATATGGAGGAGTGAAACTTCAAAAAGTTTATTACTGCCTGCCTGCCCCCCTACTACGTCTTGATTTATATTAAATCAGACATAGAACCCGTTTGGATGTTAACCAAAGAGTACTTATTGGAGCTTATTTAGTGCATTTTTAGCAGATATGCTCCAATAAGCCTGTATCCAAACGGGTTCATTATTAATTACTATAAATGAAAAATTGTTGGATTTACAGGGTTAAGTACCTGGATGAATAGATGATAGCCTTCTGTCTGGGCAGGATCAGAAGGATTTGGCTGGTCAAGCAAGTCTTGGATGCCCACAAGAATTTGCTTCACTGTAATGGCCGGTCTCCACCCCTACAGGTAACAATTAACCAAAAAATCAGTTTGATCACCATGCAAATCACACTATATAAATTATTTTCAAGCAAGCATGCATTTATCATGAGAGATGTACTTACGCTATCCTCATTAAGTATAGACAAGCAAACAGTTCCTGATGGATAAACATTAGGGTGGAAGAAACCTTGTGGGAATTTACACTTCGGAGGCTTGCTAGGGTAGTCTTCACTAAAGTGCAGTGTAAGAGGGAAGTAGCCATTGTCCCAATCAGTCTGCAGCAAATGATATGTCAAATTTATATGAAGTAAACTCAGGCTCACAACTCCACAAATTGCTTAATTTATTTATGAATTCAATCAAAGCCATGACGACAGAAAAAGGTATGGTTCATTTAAGAAAAGCTTTTATGGGCAAAATATTCGAGTGATTTCTACAAACTTACATTTTTCAAATGCAAATGCACAAAAAAGTCAGTATTAAGAACTTTGATATTTTTCGTTGTTGTGCTATTTCTTTTTCTTTTCAGTTTTCAAATCAATTGTTCTGGTGTAGAACTGTAGATATCTCATGCACTATTCACCCCAGAAACTCCAATTGCAAGTGTTGCTGATTTTTTGAACAAGAACAAGAACTCGAAAAGCTATGTCTATTACAAACATAGTCAATTAGTTTTGCGTTCATCCCAAGTTATTCCTGGTAATTTTCATGTTTTATTAACAAATTCATATTTTGCACGTAACATCAAGAAACGTGAAGAATATGAGAGAGAGATATGCAAAAATATGTCATAAAAGAGATTTATTGTTAATAAGATACTAGTAAAAATGTAAAATCATCAAAGGGTTAATTGCTAAACAAGCAAGCATGGTGGATTATAAAAGTACTTGTATTGGAGAATTGTTTGAGGCATGATGAGAAAAGGTAGATCAAGAGACCCAGTAGAGATGCAAGTCTAATGGTGATGATGACTGATGAGTGGTGAGTGGTGAATAACAGAAATTGAAAATGCCCACGCACAGAAATTTAATTCTTGGATTTCTGTTGATCACAACATGGATCCACATTGAACTCGACATGGCAAAATCCTACCTCTCTGATCTATGTTGAACTCAATGTGTCAAATTATAGCTTCTTCGTTGATGCATCGACATACGTGAAATCACAGCTTGTTTTTACTCCAATGTTAAACCAAACATATATGACATGTATGGCCCAACTACCATGGTTCTCCGTAGTTCTTGTATTTTAGGCAAGCATGTGTAGAAGGGAATAAGGAATTCCCCCCAACGATCAGCAATTAATAAACCATAGAAAAACAAAATCCCCGATTTTCATACAGTGATTTCAGCAATTAAAAAAAAATAAGTTCAATTTTACTCAGAGAAGCAAACCTAGAAGAATCATAAAACAAATTCCATCACTTATGAATAATGAATGAGTCAGTGCCAAATTAAAAACGACCACACATAACCAAAAAGTAAAGGATCCAGCAAAAACACAAAGCTTGAGGAATTTCGCAACAAGAAGAAGAGAAACGCACCCCAGGTTTTCCAGGAATAGTGCAATGCCAGACCATCAAATTGACGGTGCCATCGGGCAGCGTCTCCGGTTTCGCCACAAAACCCTAAATCACCAACAAAAAAGAACACCATCAGATTCGAAGGAATCGAGAAGAAGAAGAGAAGGAAGAACGAGTGAGTAGTACGGACGTGGGGATGGTTCTTCCGCCATGACTTGCGCTCCTCGGTGAGGCGTCCACGAGCAATACCAGCCATGGTGACTCTCTCTCTCTCTCTCTCTCTATCTCTCTCTGCTCCGTCCGAGTCACGCGCTTTACTCGCTCCGAGTCAGCAAAGCGCTTCCGGGTTCGATAAGCGCTTTGGCTCTTTCTTTGTGCCAGCGTTTGTGGGCGAATGAAGGTTGCTTCTATTTTAGCATATGATGCTTCCGTCGAAACGTACGGTCCTGATTTCATCTTAGATTCTCGTTGCAGCAGCCCAAAGAATTGTCCTTTTTTCTTATTTGTTAATTAATGACGATGGCTGCATGGCCCATGCTACTCAAAGTCAAAGTATTTTATTGTTTTTTTAAGTGTGTCTTTGGTGGAATATTGAAGAAAAAAAATTTGATGCATTTTTTGTCAAAAGTTATATGTTAAAACATTAATGGAATTATAAAGAGAGCATCATGGATACACTATTTGCCTACTTTCAAACATGATAAAATGCAATTACATAAAAACTCAAAGTTAGAAACCTACAACCCACCTCAATAATAAGTGAGCAGGAAGAGGAAATTATGGCTCGATTCACAAATTCTGAATCATACTCTATAATGAAGTTGTCAAGCTCCATTCCTGCACAATCACCAAGCTCCAGTGTAATGCTAACGCTTCAGCAACTAAAGAATCGAACCGTTGGGGGTTCGATATGAGTTGCAGCACAAAGAAACTCTCCGGAACTTGACATTGCTACCAAACTAAGCATGTATTATTTGATAGTTAAGAGTGTGATAAATAATTTTAATGAATGATTTGAGATAGAATCTATTTGAGAGGAGAAGAAAATAAGAAAAAATACACATGAGAAAATTCAAAAGTAAAATGTGAGAAAAAAGTTAAGAATAAAAATAAGAATTTACAAATTATAAATACTTTTAAAAGATAAATTAAGAGAGAGAAAATATAAAAAACTAAAAAAAAACTTTTACAATGTGAAATACTCATATCGTTCTTTTTTATAAAATCTCTTAGTAAAAATTGCGTTTATTATGAAAGCATGTAATAAACATTAGTTTTAAAAAATAATTACAATCCTTCATTTTTACTATAAATTATTGTTTTCCACTATTAATCATCGTGTTAATTGTTCACACTATATATCTCCACTAAAAATTAAAATTAGGAAGGCTGAATTAGATAAATCTAAAAGTCACGGAAATAACAGAGAAGGAAACACATAATTATCCAATCTTAAGTCTTCAACAATCTCCTTCTTCTCATAATCATCCAATGAGGCTTCAAGCCTCCAACAATAATTCTTGTCTCCATTAAATGATGATAATTTTGCAAAGAAATGAACAGTAAGAAGATAAGGCTCGTGGCAGAGATGAGAGAGCCTGAAAGAGTAGTATTGAAGAAAGAAGTTGAACCATCTCATCTTTAGTGGCGGTAAAAAACAGCCAATAATTATTAAAAGACTATCACTAAACATCATTTTTTTAGAGAAAGATCAAACACATGTTTCGGTACTACTTTGAGGGACATGAACCATTAACTTTTTATTTTTTACTTTTTCCTAACTTCGCGTGAGAATGACGCCGCCGTAATACTCACGCTTTGACGTGACCAGCCGACGTGGGAATCACCCTTTATCATCCATCAAAGTTTTTTTATTTTTGTCAACAGGAAGACAATTGTGCTTTCAGTGCTTGTTTCAGGGCCTTTCTATCAGGAGATCAATTATCAGTTGGGCCTTTAGAGCATAAACTGGGGTATAACTATACCAGTTGTTTGAAAAAAAAAGGTATATATCACTTGGCCATTTTAACTATATTTTGACAAAAAAGTATATTTGGTTTTTTGGACGACAGAAAAAGCTTTATACATGAAAACTATTGATATTGGAAAAGAAATTAATATGAAAGCTTTTTCTTTTAGGTCGATAAAGAAATAATAGAAGTACCGACGGGTGGTTGGTTTAAGTGGAACACACTTGATTCTCTTTAAGCGAAGTATGTTAGGAAATAACACAGATGAAGAAATAAAATAAACCAGAGCGCAATCAACAACACAAGAATATAACGTGGAAAACTCCAAAACTAGAGAAAAATCTCGGTCATTGTCAAAACCGACAACCTGAGAACAATAACATGTGAAAATTATTACAACACATAGACTTTACTCTTAATCACCGCATGACCCCTATACACTCACATTCTCCAAAACAAATATTTAAACTACTACATCTCACAATACCCCAAAGCAAGAGTATAAGAGAAAAGGAAAACTCGAGTATAAGCTTAAAGTGTTTTCTGGGCCTATATCTTGGTGTAATATTACAAGGAACTTTAGATCTTTATATATAGCTTTGGACTCTCCCACCCTTCACCACGCTAGACAATGTGAGTCTTCTCAAAGATGCTTTCCTTGACTATGAATCACCACCACATTACTATGCTCCCCCTTCGCGGAAGCTATCCATACTTGCATTGTCGTTCGCTTCACTACATCATCGGAACATGCCACCTGGCCACGTGTCCAAAAGACTTTAGATACAATGAGCTGTCACCATGGCTACACCAACCACGGCTCTGATACCACTTGTTGGGGAGACATGAGGAGCCCATGGACCACCAAGAGAACCCGACACTACATCTTAACTCAAAACCTTAACTCGTTGGGTTTTTTAGTCACATCTCTTATAAAATCTCCACCTCACTCATAATTGACCAATGTGAGACTCCAACTCATATTTAAATTCTCAACAAAGTCGCCAGTTTGAGTCTTGTAGATGGAAAAAACCTCTAGTGAAAGAGTTGAGGACCACAATGTGATATTCTTGACTCGAATAAGATTGTTCTTGTGTAGGATACGTGTAAAAAAATGAAAATAATGAAAGTTTGGCCCTAAGAAAATAATGATAAAGGACAAATAATTTTGTTTTGTTTATGTTAAGGTCCCAAGTATCCTTAGCCCGCCCTCCGTGTCCAATTGCTTATGAAAAGTAATAATTAAATTTAAAAAGTTCTCTCATGAACTATAAAAAGTAATTAGTCCCTTACAGTAAACTAATCCAATCACTGTGTTAGACTAATCCCCAAAGCCATAGATCATTAGATGGAGTATTAATTTGTGTCATAGAATTCCTGTATTCCAGCTCCATCCATGTTACGTAGGGCTCCATAAGTAATTGTCTGATTCAGCCATATATCTAAAAAATTTAAGAACAAATTTTAATGGAGAAAACAAAGAAAAATAGTACACACTCATATTGAAATAAAAGTTAATATATTTTTTGCCTTTGAGGTTTTGACAAATGTTAACTTGTTCGGGATACGGTGGTGGTCCCTCCTAACAAGCGATTTTTTCAATATTCAGTCTTATGACCTTACCCTTACGAAAGTTTAGCCTGTCTATCACTATACACTAATACCTTACATCTTTGGAACATTAAAACAGATTTTTTATTCAGCAAAACAGAGTTTAGTATTAATGTAGGATGTATGAAATGATTCAAGGAGAAAAAAGTGATGGAGAAAATAAATTGGCATGACATCTTTTCCTTTAAAAGGTTAGGCCAGTTCATGATGCACTCTATTCATTCTTTTAAAACCACTTTTTATCGACCAAAAAAAGAACGTTGAACTTGTGTTAACAAAATCAAGAAGCCTGGAGCGGGAACTCACATGTAATGTCGAGTAAAAAGGGTGTATAAGTGGATATGGCCATGATTAAGAGTGTGTTAACTTTACGAAACAGAGTTTGGTTGAAATAAATTCATTGCAAATGTAAATACTTTTAACTCAAAAGTGAGTTTGACAGATAAAATATTATTAGGGTGATATTAGTTAAAACTTCAAAGCACTTTTATATGTATACAATTATTAAAAAGTGCATGTGTTATTTTACAAAGTGACAGTATTGCTAGTTATTTCATTAGGTCTGAAAATGGGTGATTGTGTCTTTTCATATTCCTATCCAATACTCAACAAACGTAAAAATAATTATCCGTATGTGTTGATCAAACTGGCATTTGAGGCTAAAATATGTTCAACCAATTGAGTTCAACAAATTGTCAAACAACATTGGTGCAAAGTTACGTGTACTGTGAATGTCCATTTTAGAGGGGTTAATTGAAAAGCAAACATATAGTCTGACTTGTATAATTATATATAGATAGATTACATCGAAGAGGAAGAAATTGTAACCAGCGGTCTTGTCCGTCGGTAAGATGACCATATTTTCAAATCTCGAGCCTTGCCGCGGTGTAAGGAGTTGGTATGACGTGCAGCTTTGGATATTTTGCTGGTTAGAGTTTGATTGCGGCACTGAGACGTGGATATTGACCCCTCCTGTCCATGCTGTGAGGTGGTGGAATGCGAGACGGTTGCTTATGCGCTTCTTTATTGTCCAGATTCAGTTCAGGCATGGTTTGGTTCGTCGCTTGGCTTACGGGTGTGTGACTTGATCGATCTTTCCTTTACTGATTTCTTCCTTAGGTTCTTGGAGACCGCAGATGACCAGACTCTTCTTTGTTTTATCACTACGTGCCTACTGTATTTGGGAGAGGAGAAATCAGATTGTCTTCCACCAGCGACGGACTCCCACATCACTTATGGTTGACCGTGTGGCTTCTCTTCTTAGGGCTCTGGATTTGCGTGCAGATCCCCGTCAGACTACAGTGTTGCCATCTAGTTGGTCCCGGCCGCCTCGAGGTACTTTTAAGCTTAATTTTGATGCAGCTCTTCGAGACTCGACATTGGCTTGTTTTGGGGTGGTGGGCCGAAACTTTGAGGGTGATGTTCTAGTTTTAGCGACCGCTGCTACTATCATGGTCTCGTTTCCCATCATCACTGAAGCTCAGTGTTCCGTTGGACGATCTCCACCGCTATTGACTTGTGTTTCAGAAATGTCATGTTCGAGACAGATTGTCTGAAACTCTATGATCTTTTGAGGATGCTCCTTAAAATATTTTAGCTGCTTTGCAGCATGATGTATTACCTCTTATTAATATATATATTTAGCTCAATTCAAAAAAAAAAAAGAGGAGGAGGGAGATTACCAATGGTCTTTAACTGCAGGCCATCCAATTTCTTGCGAAAACACATGTGAAATCCAATCAAATTAAGGCATTATTAATCTTGCTATACATGCAGACGAAGCAATCAAGTTCTTGTAAAGGCTAGTTGATTTACAGTTTTGTAATCTCTACTACTGAGTAGTGACATTATCCAGTGATGTTATTTTTGATAATTAATCACGGTGGTAATTAATTATGTGCACGACATGATCTTAATAAATGATAGGTATGGTGCTCGGCATTAATGACATGAGCCCTATTCCAATCAAAGGTCGGTTAATTACTGAGATATAATAATTGTGTACAGTTTGGCATGAAGTACTTCGGAATTAATTATTGTTTGTGGCTTCTAAGCCTCATTAATTTCTTAATACCATGAAGGTCACACCCAGATCATCGATCAGATTGAATTTGTGTGCTATTATAACGAGTGAAACTTGGTTAGCATTATATTATATTATTATATGTATATCAATGATGTATCATATCAAAAAAAAAAAATTTATATGAGAAAGTGAGAACAAATCATAACTGTTAAATTTAATCATAAATGGTTAAGATTAAAACATGAAGTCATGTGACTTTTTAAAAAGTCACATGACATTTTTAAGTAGTCATGTGACTATTAAGTTATTTTAATCTTGAGCATTCATGATTAGATCTATCGATCGTGATTTATTCTTATTTTATCATATAAAAACATATTTCTCATATGATACATCTCTCATATATATATATATATATATATATATATATATATTAAAGTGAAGTATATGAAGTGATAGTGATATTTATTATGAGGTGAGAGCATTAGATCTTGATAAGTAGATCCTACCATGAAAGATTAAGATGACATGTGACTTTTTAAAAATGTTATATGACCACTAAACCACTTTTAATCTTAATCACCCATGAATGATTATAAAACGATGATTTAACGCTATGATAATAAACATCACCCTTACTTAATACTATATATATATATATATAGAGTTGTTTGGGTCTCGATATATTATCTGTTCTTTGGTGGTATATTGATACACAACTTATAACTTCAAAATCTAAAGTTTACAATCATGTAAAATAAAATTACTAACTAAAAAAATGACAGTAAAATTATGAAAAGTAAATAATTGCGAATTTACTGTGTTAGCAGCTAATTTGCAACTAATTAGTAAAATTATGAAAAGTAAATAACTGCGAATTTGCTGTGTTGGCAGCTAATTTGCAACTAATTGGTAGTAGTTTTCCCCTCGTTTTTTAACAAGCCAGACATTATTAATGTGAGCAAAGCAAATCAAGCTCATTATTTCATTTTAATATTATCATTTTTGTATTGCAGATAAGCATACTTTCCAATCGATTTTTCACGACAATTAATTGGGATTGAAAGAATTTAAACCTCAACAGCTTTGGCACCTCTCCAATTTATACAATCTGAGCTTTAGAGTAAATTAATTAATTCAAGTTATTGCACAATGAATGGCTTACGAAATGAGATAAGCTTTAAGTAGGTATCATCATCTCATGTGACCTTTAGATAATTTGTGGCTAGACATGCACAGTGGTAATAATTATATTGCTTTAAAATTGAGATACTTTGTGAAGTTAAAAATTTGGCAACACAAGCATTTATCAGAGCAATCTCAGTCGACCGTACATGACAACTTAGCACACATGCAGATGCTGACAAGTGCTTTTAATTTAAGCTTCCACAGAAAAGATCATGAAGGTTAGGGGCACATATAAGGCTTAGATCCAACACACAGTTTGGGACCTTGACAAAGCTAGTTTCTGATCAAAAGGAGATGAAGGTAAATTGACTGGAACTAGAATAAAACCACTAAACCAGGACCACAGCCATAATGATCACCATAAAGTCAGGTTAATATTATATTCACCACCTACTTTGAAATGGAAAAATGGCTTGCTATGCTATATATAGATTACTTTTTTTTTGTTTCACATCTTTTACGTTAATTAATTAACAAGGTTGAAAATTAAAAAGGGGATGTGTATATTGAAATTTTTCAATGTTGCTTATAAAAGAAATCATTGGTCAATGTTGATAACACTTTAATGAACTACTTTTCTGCGCTGATGGGAAAATAAAGAGATAAAAATAAATAGGTGACACATCTAAAAAGGAGAGCTATTGCATGTGAGAAGTGGTCCACTTGACATAGAACACCAAGAAAGAAAAGAGGATGGAGCTCTATCATATCCATTTTAAGAATTTTTATATATCATGTATATAGTGTAATTAACATGACCGGAAAGAAAAACTAAATAGTTTTTCTCTAGACCAATGGTGATGTTTAAATATGTTTGTCCACATCTAAAAATCTGCTACGGCTACTTTAATTTGACATTTGGAAAGAAAAATTAGTTGTAGCATAGGAACTATCTGTTAGCATACATATCAAATCTACAGGCTTAGCCATTGGCATGGTGAAGCAGAAGAGCCGAACGAGAATGATCAAGTATCAGGATAAGATTTGTGGACAGAGACCGAAGCCTAAGCAATGATAAGAGGAGATATATTGAAGCTTTTAGGGTTTATCACGTGCATTTTAATCCGTGGTTCTGTTACTTAATATTAATAATAGAAAAGATGGTTTTTCTCTAAGAACCAATTGATACAAGGAAGATTGGTCAAAATAATCTTCTAGACAGACTAGGAGTGATAGGGCACAAACACCCCACGATCTTGACTTGCGTGAAAAAACAAGACGTAGGTTAGTGGTAAGTCAGATCAACTGTTATATTTAGTGGATTTCTCCCTATTAATAAGAATAGAGTTATTTATAAAGAATACACAATCAAACCATCAATACAATTTGCAAGTTTCCCCCAGTTCCTTTATTTAGCCTTTACTTTACCTTTGAAGCTTTTACTTTCGGCCGTTTAAGTCTTTATCTATCCATTTTAGTCGTTTTCTTAGTTTCTCGCAACTATCTCGTCTTCAATCTCTCAATAACAACCCCTAAGAGTTTTATGAAGTGTGTTTAAAAATTGCATTGAAGAACAAAATCTTTTTCTTAAGTAATCGTATAATTATAGAATTGTTCCGTTAGTTTCTCAATCGGCTCACATGACAACCCTATACCTAATTCTTATTTAAGGAATACTGGGTAGTCGGGTACGACATTTCAAAAAGCACATTTGGTGCTTAACGCAAAGACATCAACAACATAAGCACAAGGGGTGCCTATGTTTTATTATCTATCTATTTACAAAATAAGTGTTCTTCATAATCATTACGATCATCTAACAACAAGCAAACTAGCTATCCTTTGGTCGTAACCATTGAATGAGACCCCAAACACACCCAAAAGACAAACAGTTAGGGGTTATAAAGAGAGTGGTTTTGTGTACCAAAGAAGCTAGTTTTTTTTTTTTTTTTTTTAATTCTAAGTCAGTAGCTTTACTTATATGTCAAATCCAATCACATATGTTCCTTTTGGGATATATGATTTTCTAGTGTTTTCCTGCGTAGATTGCATGGATAAAAGATATCTACATTTTTTTTTAATGTTATGGTTACATCACATCCTAAGAAACTAACCAAATCTAATCTATCCTCTTTATCTTTGAGTAGGGTCTTATTGAGGTTCAATTAGTTTATACTCAATCTAATGGTAGAATTCCGGAGAATCTGATGAGAAAGAGTTAGGTAAATGAAAGAGATTTTGAAGTTAGCAATTTAGTTAAGTTTTAGAAAAATCCTTTCTAAGGCGAGAGTTGGAAGTGATTTATACGCTAGACAACATAACATATATAAACCAAATTTAATTATATACTTTTATTTTTCTCTTCAACTCACTCACGGTCGTGGAATTTCTAATTTTAAAAGAGTGAGTTTGTTTTTAAATAAGTGAGTGTTCTTACATTTTATAATTATGTCAAAGCTACAATATGTATATGTATATATATTTAAATTAAATAAAAATTAAAGAAAAAGAGATTATTGCTTGCTTATTTTATAAAATTATTAAAGTTTGTACTGTTTTACATTCTTGGTTTCATCCACACTATTTGCCCGACACTTCTTGACCAAGTAAGGTGATTGCTTTAATTTGCTTGACTTATATTTTACAGAATTGAAATTTAAGCAATACTAAATATCATAAAGAAGCTAATATAGTAGGATTTAGAAAGGGTTACTCTAATCTAGAAGGAGATATATACCAACTTAGTTGCTGTTATGCTCTCAGGAACTGAAATACATGCCTATACAATATATTCTTCCAGTAAAATTAAAGACCACACATTTTGTAACTGAAACAGCCCTCACGGCCTCGCCCATAAAAATAAAATTATTACCCCCTCTCCGTTTCACTTTAAAGTTTTGCACATATATTAAGGAATTGTAGTAATGTTGTTTTTATTTCTATCAAAATTACTACATAACTTCTTAACATACCCTTTGTATTTTTTCTTAATTTTCTATCCTTATTTATTTAAGGGCAGAATTGGTAAAATATAATTAATGCTCTCTTGAACTTTGTAAAGTGACAGATAATTAGGAAAAAAAATAAAAATAGTGTCAGTTATATAGGAATGGAGGGAGTAACAATTTATCTACTCATAAATCATATTTTTACTTTTTAAAAATTATAATATTCAGTATATGTTATTCACAATATATATGTCTTATGTGTTAAAATTCGAGGCGATAAAACAGAGCAATCTGCCCCACATTTGAGAAGTATATCTTGGATTAAGTACTCTGCCCCTTTTGCAACATGCTGGCAGATTGACCCGCCAATAAAATAATGAGAGTTGGTGTGTTAACTTGCCCAAGACTAGCGGATTAGTGGATTGGCTCGCTAAAATAGCGTAAAAATAGGAAGACTATTTAATAAGTAATAATGTAAAATATTGAATTTAAGAAATTTTAAAAAATAAACCAACCTGAGGGGCCAACTTGCTGCACCATCAACTAGCTTTTTGATGGGTTAGACACGATGAGGCAAAGCATATTGGTGGGTTTGGAAACTCGACTTACACCGTCTCACTTTGGCGGGTTGGCCCGACGAATTCAACCCGTTTTGCCATCCCATAAAATAAATTTGTAATGAATAGCTCGATCTATGAGTTAGCTTCGACCTTTTTACCGTCCATCCCGACGCCAACACTAAATTAGTCATTGCATCATTTTTGACCCATTAGCGTCGACTTTTGGCTCATTAGCGTCGGCCAAAAGCCAACAGCCGACGCTATTCAGTTTTTTTTTTTTTTTTTGTAGTGGATGCATCTGCTAAAAGAAAGATGCCATTTGCTGAAGTTCTATTATCGACAACCACAAACCCATCGCTAATTGATCGATTAACGGATAGTTCGGTCATTGAAACCACATTTTTTGCTGGGAATAAATATATATTGTAGTGATGGTCTAGACCGTCGATAAGTGGTGCCTTATGGTGGAAAACATTGCCAACACCTAAGTCGTCGGTACGTGGCAGAAAAAATTAGAGGAAAATTTTACCAACAGGCTCAGCCCTAAGTTAAGTCACCGACCAATCTAGCCACTCAAATAGGCCACTTTCAGACGACATAGGACATTGATGGTAAACCGGTCAACTGAAGCATTAATTACATTGTCCAACTTATTAACGCTCAAAATCATCGCTATCTTCAACCATTATAACTTACCGACGTCTTTAACCATCAGTAACCTATATACACGAGTAATGCAAGTCACTTTCACCGCTTATCTTCTTTCGATCCAATTTCTCTTTTTTAATCTTTCATATATGTAGAATGTACTGTTGAAATATATTATGTGATTATTAGTTTCAAAAAAAAAAAAAAATATATTATGTGATTATTATTTTGTTATATTTTAAACCATGCGAGACAAAAAAATAAAAATAAAATTAGAATTTGGATTTCTTTTAATTAGCAAGGAGTAGTGATGTGGATATGAATGTGATGTTTCAAATTGGGAAGGGCCCCGCCTCCCTAAGGGTTTAGAAACTTTGGAAAGTGGGGATTTTGATGAACATGTGAGTGAGGGCCCAAAAGCTCGTTCTTGCCCTTATGCTACGTTTCTTTGTGGTGGCTATCCCTTTCAAACCCCTCGACTTTTTTCGGCTCCTCACTCATTTATCTTAATTTCTGCACAAAGCTGCCATCTAGGCACTTCTTCATCCTGGTCCTTGACCACGTAGAAAGATACCCTTTTTCCCTTACCATCTTTTCTTCCATGAATTGCTGCCACTTCGGTCTTTTACATGATTTTTCTAATAAATAATAATAATAATACACATAGTCCCAACAATGTTTAGTATAGCCCGGATTATTGACAAATACTTAAACACAAAATCTCGTGAAATTAGTTTTATAGTTTTTAACAAAAAAATACATCATGGTAGGACACCGCACAAAAAGTAATAAAGGTAGCTTACTTAGTTGAGTTAGTAATGAGAAATATTGAAAAGTGAAGAGTCAGAATTCAAACCCTAAAAAAGGAATTTATTTATTAACAATTAAAAACTAACATTTGCTCATAAAAAACTATGGTAGACACCACACAACGTTAAAGATACCATAGTTCCATGTTTGATAAAACAAAATAAAGATAAAAAATATATAATTAATTGTGTGAATTAGTTTAAGTGAAACTTTATAAGTTAGTTTTGAGTATATGCTCTTTATAGATATATAAAGTAATCTCTTCATATTAGTAGAACAAAATAATAAGGGGTTGGCTAAATGACCCCATGATTAATTGGGGTCATTCAACCCCATGTCCACATGAACCAGTAAGATTATCTCATTTATTTTATTTATTTCTACATTATTTTTTAATTATGGGATAATCTTACTGGTCCATATGAACATAGCGTTGAATAACCCCTATTAATCATGGGGTCATTTAGCCAACCCCAATAAGAAGATCTATCAACATAAAAAGCTAAAAGAAGGGAATTAAGTAAAAGAGAAGAAGATAACATAATAAAGAATGTTCCCCAACAACTCAGGCAAAGAAGTGCCTTCGAGAACCGAGGTCCTTGGGTGAGCAAACTTTCTTTTTTTTTTTTTTAGAAAGCGAAAATATATATAAATAATCAGGGCCTACAAAACACCAAGAGTGCTGCCCTCCCACCGCAAAAACAGGGAAGGAGAGACAGCATCAGACAAAAAGGGAATATACAAAGCCCCACCCAAAACAGACATAGCCAATACATAAAAGCCCAAGGACCCAATCCGCAAAAACATAGACCCAACGATCTTCGCCAAAACAAGAAAAACGCCCCAATCTGGAAAAAACGTCGCAATATCAAGACAACACAAACGAAATGTCCGGCCTCCTAAGCAACCAGACAAAGGCCATCCACCAAAACTACAAGATCCCAAAAACCGACACCTGCACAAAAAGAAACGAAGCCTACGTCCTCCTACGCTCCATAATTTGAGCCGCAATATGCTTAATTGCCAGGCTGTCAGGGCACTCGAAAACAACACCCACCTGTTTACCAACCTCAATGGCACGTCTAGCTCTCGTCATCACACTCGGAGGCACTGGAGTCTCAGTGGAGACAGACGCGGAAACGAGACCATCGGCGCTGGGATCTCTCGCCCCGGCCTCCAAAAAAGAGCAAACAGGAGAGGAAGGCTCCGGACACCTCACCTCCTTCCTAGGCCGGCCACGAGGCCTCTTGACCCCCAGCCCACGAGCCCTACCAGCAGAAACTGATTCCCCCTTGGAGCTGCCAGAACCACCCAGTTTCTTTGGCCGACCACGTCTACTAGGAGACTGCAAAAACAACCCTTCATGAGAACCAAGCATCTCCTCACCATGACATTCTTCACTCTTATCCGAGAGCAAGGGGATATCGCTGGAAGATCCATCAGAGACACCAGAAAACACCACCGCGGGAGCCTCGACCTGCAAACAATCAATTTCAGGAAAGAGAAGCACATCAGGAGTCCTCTCAACAGCTCCGACACCCTTGACAGCACCTAGAACCAAAGCCACCTCCTTCATGGCCGCCGCAAAAAGATCTCCTCCAAATGCCTCCTTCCACGAGCGAGCACGGGCCCCCATCGAAGGCTGCCCCACGCCACACGAGAAAACAGGCACTGAGCGATGAAAATTCTTGGGAAACTTAGCCGGAGCCACTGAAAGGACAGCCCCGCCCACTTTGAGGCCATCCAAAGCGATTGTAGCAGAGGCAGCCTGACGCTTGGACAGGAAACGGACGAACCCGAAGCGAAAGCGACGCCCAACTTTGCGTTTACGTTGAATAAAGACATTCAGGATCCGACCAAAAAGGGAGAACAAACCGCGAATGTGATGATAGCCAATAGACTCTTCGATACCGTCAATGAAGAGGGTCGAGATACTGCGCCGAGGTGCGACGTGAGACTGAGGGAAAAATCCCCCCTCCGCCACGAAGCCATCTAGACTCGCCGGCACACCCTCAGCCACCTCGCTACCTACAACAGCCAACCTCTGTCCAAAGCCGCCACTCGCCGACGCCGAACTTGGCAGGGGTTGACCAGAACAGGGAAGGACCATGACCAACACACCCAAAAGGCCCTTGAACCCAAAAGATCTGGATGCAGATCTAATCACTGAAACTCATAAGCGACCAACCAGGGGGAGAAGCGCGAAGAGGAGACGCGAGAAGGAAACGAAACAAACCACAGAGGTAGAAACAACTGAAAGAGAAAATCAGGGGAAGAATCGCGAGAGGCCACAAGGGTTCGCGAGGGGCCAGCAGCAGTGCCACCACCACACCAGGAACGAAAGCTGAAAGAGACAACCAGTGGAAGGATCGTGCAAACACGAATCGCAAAGAGTAGCAGAGCCAACGAGACAGGAGGATGCGCGACGGGGACCAGAAACACGAAGGAAAAGAGACCAGACCGCCGCCTCCCAGGAAGCGGCAGGTCGCCGCCGCCAGAGAGGCAAACACCGGGGCCGCCGCCGCACCAGGGAGAAGAAGGAGGGGAAACCCTAGCAGAGGTAAATAGAAGTTTTTCTTTAGAACTAAATTTAGCTTTATTTTAGGGTGAGCAAACTTTCTTACCAAAAAAACGAAAACATAGTTGACGAATTTCTTGGCTTTGATATCCGATTATATTTCTTTTGAATGATTTGGAATATACACATTTAATTAATTTTGTAATATTATTTTACATAAATAATACAAAATAAATATAATTGTGAGAGTTTCACAAAAAGAAAATGTTGGTGTACACCTACTTTTAACCAACCTTTTATCAATTACTAATGCGCATGTCAATAGAATGTCTAGCTTAAAGTGGATGTCTACGAATAAGTGCTCTTCACAAAAACATTTATAAAAATAACAACTTTCATAAACAAAATGACTTTAAATCTATAGCACAAACCAGTTACATATATCATAAATTATTCAAAAAATCATCATAAAGAATAGGTGAGTTGAAGGTCAACTTATATGATCCATCATCCAATAAACAGTACAGCTTTTAATAATATAATAATCCTGATCACAGTGTTAATAATAAAAATAAACTCAATTACACTGTGTGCTCACAAGTTACAGTATGAATAGAACTAGTAATTATATTGCATTACATTAATACGAATATCTTCAAATATAAATAAAAAAGCATATATTTGAAATTAGAATTAAATTAATTTAGTTGATAAAGCTATTTTTGATCATAAATGATTAAAAAAATTTGTTTTTAAAATTATTTGAAATTAATTTCATTAAGGAACACTTTGTATTAACAAATAGTTAATAATAATCAACTATCTGACTGCTCGAAAGAGAAATTAAGAAAACAATATTTATAAATAAATAACTATAGTAAAATATATTAATTTAATAGAAAGATTCCAAAACTATGACGAAAGAAGAATGAATCACATGAAAAAAGAACACAATAAAAATTATTTAATTTTGAAACTAAAAAATAAAATTTAATAATTTATTATATAAGAGTCATATGAGATAGTACTATACAATTTTTTATATTAAAGAATAGTAGTAATAAATTAGGAGTAGCAGTGGTTGTCCTTTTGCAAATCGAGGTGACGTTAACTTAAAAGACAAAAAAGAAAGAAAGAAAGTGAATAAAAAAATAAAAAATAAATGGAGGGAAAAGAAAAGAAAAGAGTGGCAGAGAGGGAAGGTAAGAGAGTGAAGACAGTTGGACTTCGGGACTTGCCACAAGGACCTGAAAAATCCCAAAAACATCAAATAAATAATTAATTCATAAAAATAAGAAGAAATAAAATAAACTATTATGTGTGTTCCTTTAGTTATTTATCACTTCATCTCTTAAGCAATTTTTATGAATAAAAAAAACTAATCACATGATGGCCTCTCGTAGAATAGCTTGGTCAATAAAAAAATAAAATAAAGAGTTATTATTATGATGGAGCATTGAAGGAGCTTTCTGTTGGACACACAAAAACAGAGCGAGAGAGAAAGAGAAGAGAAGAGAGAGAGAGAGGGTGTGTGTTTGTTTGAGACTCTCTTTCTCTGCGCCTTATAGAAATAGAAAGTGAAGAAGCGAAGTAGTGAAGTGAAGGAGAAGAAAAGTGATTCTCACTGTCACACTGATAGTGGTGTTTGTTATCTCTGTTCTTGTTTGTTGGTTCGTTCGCGGTTTCTTCAAACCTCTCTCTCCCAACAACCACCACTCCCTCTCTCTCTCTCTCTTGCTGTTAAATCCACCTTCCTTCTCTCTCTTAATTGTGCTTGTTGCTGCTGCTGCTGCATCGTTTTCTTTTCATTCTTCCAATTCTAACTGAAATCACAAACAGAAACTCACTCACTAACACTTTCTTTCACTCTTCCAATTCTAACCACTTTCCGATGGAAACATCGGAGAATTGCTCCGTCAAAGTCGCTCTTCACATTCGTCCCCTCATTTCCGATGAACGACAACTTGGTTGCACCGAATGTGTTTCCGTCACGCATGGAAAACCCCAGGTTCGTTCCTACTCACTTTACTCTCTTCTTCTTCCTCCCTCCCTCCTCCACCTTTTTTATTTTTTTATTTTTTGTTTCTATTTTTATTTTCAGCTTTTCTTTTAATAATAGTATCATCATCAATTTATCATTAATTATCACATTTGTCGTTTAGCAAATAGCTTATTAATGGCGTGGTTATCCTTTTCCGAGTTTAAGGGTTGCTTAATTACTAATACATCATTTAGAATATTTTTAATTTATTTCTTTTTCATAGGAAAACTTTATTAATGGTTATGTTTATTATTCCTTTCTTCTTGTCTAATTTCAGAGGTCATCTTATGTGTTCTATTATACTATTAATGAAGTTTCCCGGTTGGGAAATTTTGCTGTTCAATGTAGTATTTGGGTAGTTTGATCAGCTAAAATTGTTTTTCCAAAGTATTAATTAGCTTGGTTTTATTGATTGAAAATGATTTATTTGTATTACTATAATGTTTAATTTTGTCATGACTTGTGTCATGTGTGACTGTGACTTTGATGTTTTTCTCTTTCGTGCTGTACACTCTTTTCACACTACCCTCATCATCCTATTTTGGTTTGGTTGGGTTTCTCTTTTGCGCAATTTTCGTTCTTCTTTATCTTGCATTGAAATTGATCCGAGAAATTGAAAATTTTCCATTGCATAGCAATTCAGCCCTGTAAATTTGTATCATAAATAAGGTTTTGGAATTTAAAGTCAAGGAACCCCAATTGAATTTGGACACTTTTGCATGAAGTTACCATAATAAAATAATTACAACAGGCTTTAACTATGGTGAAATGGTAAATGGAAATTCACCTGTTTTGAATACTGTAAATATGGACTCACATTTTCTGATATAATTTCACTGATACATGTGGAAAAGATATGAGGGACCTTGATATCCTGCACAGTTCTTGTGGTCTCAGCTTCTGAGAATCTAATTGTAGTATTTCAATGACCAGGTTCAAATTGGCTCACATTCCTTTACATTTGATCATGTTTATGGAAATGGTGGATCACCTTCAGCTGACATGTTTGAGGAATGCATTGCTCCTTTGGTTGATGGGTTATTCCAAGGATTCAATGCTACTGTACTTGCTTATGGTCAGGTGAGGTCAATCTTGCATGCCATGTACTCAAAGTTGATAAAAGATCATTCAGTTCATCTTTTGTATTTGACTAACATATTTGCCACAGACAGGATCTGGGAAAACATATACCATGGGAACGGGTTGTAGTGACGATTCCCAGACTGGCTTGACTCCTCAGGTTATGAGGGCCTTGTTCAACAAGATTGAGATGCTAAAACATCAAACAGAATTTCAGTTGCATGTCTCCTTCATTGAGGTATATCCATTATGCTGTGTGCTTGTGTGCATATTCATGCTCTTCCCATAAAATTGAAGATGTATTGGTTTATTTTTTAAAATTGAACCCATCCATGGTAGATCCATGTCACTTGTCAAATTATGATTGTTTAGTGTAGAATAGATGTTCCACACAGCAGTTTATTTTGAAACAGAGACATTGATTATATAATTAAAAGAAAAAGAACTTTTTTCATGAATTGTTAATCTATTAAGGAATTAATTGTGCATTTGATAATGAAGATTTTGAAGGAAGAGGTACGGGACTTGTTGGATACGGTATCTATGGGAAAATCAGAAACCTCTAACTCTAATGGACATTCTGGAAAATTGACTGTTCCTGGGAAGTCACCAATACAAATTCGGGAAACATCAAGTGGAGTAATAACACTGGCAGGATCAACTGAAGTTGCTGTGAGTACATTACAGGAGATGGCTGCTTGTTTGGAGCAGGGTTCTTTATGCAGGGCAACAGGAAGTACAAATATGAACAACCAGTCCAGGTGAATAATGAGCTTTTAGTCTTTCTTGTCTACCTACGTTATATATCAAATGAACAATGCTCACTACCTCATTTTCTGTTTGGATGCTTTGGAAAACTGAATTGGTTGATATATTAATGTGGATATTTAAATTTAACATTTTTTACTGTATACATTTTCATCCTCGCACCACTGGCATATTGTAAATAAGAACTCCTTTGATTTTAACTTCCAAATTGTGTTCATTGCATGAGGAATATGAACACTAAATGAAAAATCATCCTTCATATTGGAAAATCAGATAATGTTTTTTATATGGCATTATCTCAGCTGGAGTAGAAAATGACTTGGACCAACTTCATAAAAGGCGGTATATTTTACTTTAGTGATTCATATTTATAGATTATAATAATTTGGTTTGGATTGCTTCTAAGTACTGATTTTTCTTGAAGTTGGCTTTTCTATTGTTTCTTTATCTTTCCCTAATAGAAATAAGTTTAGATTTTTATTGTAACTGTACTTTCGATTAGATTCTGAACCCACACAACAAATTTGGGTGATATAGAAGTCATATTTTATGGTTTCCAATACATTCAATATTTATAATCTAATAAGTTGTGGTTCCCCTTTTGCTTGTATTAGTCGGTCACATGCCATCTTCACAATTACATTAGAACAAATGCTCAAACTCCATCCAGTTTCTTCCAGTAATGACACTTCGGATGAGGATATGGGTGAAGAATACCTTTCAGCAAAGTTCCATTTGGTAGATCTAGCTGGATCCGAGAGAGCTAAAAGAACTGGTTCTGATGGTCTTCGTTTCAAAGAAGGTTCATAATACTTTATTAACCTTAATACCTAGTATACTTTTGTTTCAAATTACTGCGCTATCATTGAAAATGATGACGACAAGAATTTAGTGACATGATCTAATATCTAATCTTTTTGTCAAATAGGTGTACACATCAATAAAGGCCTTCTTGCACTAGGTAATGTCATAAGCGCACTAGGGGATGAGAAAAAGAGAAAGGAGGGTGTACACGTCCCTTATCGGGATAGCAAACTCACTCGACTCTTACAGGTTAGAGTAATATTTTTGTTTGACAATTGACAAAACAGTTTTGTGTGTACGCACGCATGTGTGAGCATATAAAGTGAGAGGGGTGGTTTATTGTGAGAGTGAGAAGAGCAAATCTTTATCATTGGATCTTATATGCATGGTCATGATTAAAGCATCAGCTCATGAGTCATTTTTATTTGATGTTGTGATCTTTTAACTTCTAATCTTGAAGACCCATATATGGTTCAAAGGTCAAGGTTTGCAAAATAATGGCTATTTATCAGTAGTTTGTGGCTTTAAAAGCTTTCAAGGTACTAAGTTACTAACTACTGAATAAAAAATTCAAATCATTATATAATAATTGAACTTTTGTTGCAAAATCATAGCTACTTGTCAGTAATTTCTGTATGCGAGTTTGCAAGCTTAGCGTAACTTGTCAGTTTATCTTTTCTATTTAAGACAGGAACTAAGAATTGTATCTTAGTTTCTTAGTGCTGGTCTATAAGAATCTTTTGATCCAGAGTTGCTGGTCCTTGTTGCAGGATTCACTTGGTGGAAACAGTAAAACTGTCATGATAGGTAATTACTACTGAATATCGTCTCCTGGTTTAAGTATGTTATTGTCTTCCTTTGTGTTTAATCCACTGAAATTATGAACTATGAAGTGTTATTGTCTTAAATGCTTTTCAATTGCAAAATGGTTCCCCTTTCCCAGCTTGCATTAGCCCTGCTGACATAAATGCTGAGGAAACTCTTAACACCCTCAAGTACGCAAACCGTGCCCGCAATATTCAAAATAAGCCAGTTGTAAGTTTCCATGACTCTTTGTTATTTGAAGTTCTTGTGCTGTTCTTTTCCCTGGGAAGATGAGGGAATTCATCCCAGTCAAGCTCCTCGAATTTCAATCTTTACTGTTAATTTTACAGGCTAATCGAGATTTGATATGCAATGAGATGCAGCAAATGCAACAGCAATTAAAGTACTTGCAGGCTGAGCTTTGTTCCCGGGGTGGAGCTCCAGCTGATGAAGTGCAGGTATTTATCATATCTGAAATTTTCATTTTGAATTAGCATGACATAAAATGAGTTCCGTGTATAACATGATGCTCTTCTTGTACAGGTTCTTAAGGAAAGGATTGCTTGGCTTGAGGCAACTAATGGGCAACTCTGTCGGCAACTCCATGAATATCGCAGTAGATGTGCATTTGTAGAGGGATGTGAAATTGATGAACCAGTATGTGAATAGAAATTTTTAAACGTTCTTCTGTTCTTTTTTGTTATTTTAATTGTAGGAATATCATTGAAAAAATTAGATGGATTTAAAGCACATTATTGGTTATATATGGTTATAGATGTAGGTATGTATGTTAATCTCGCTTCCCCAAAAGTTACTCACAAATGCTACTTAATGTCATTTTATCTTTTCTCAGGACGAACATATTTATCTTGAGAAAACTGATGGGCTTGAGAAGTGCCTTCAGAGCTCAGATTCATCTGACCATCCCATGGCTGAAAGTATGTCAGGTTGACATTTATTTGTCTGATTTTTAGCCGTAAGAACCTAGTTGGTTATATATTTTACAATTTTTAATACATTGAAATTTGAAACTTAGCCGATTCTCCTTCCCCCAACTTCCATTTTATGGAAAATTTAGTGAGCTTTTCCCCCCAATTCCTCGTACATAGGGGTTTAATGACTACATTCATAATTATAGAAAGTGTTCATTCATCATACCTGGGTTTGTTGAAAGAATTCAACATTGGGGTACTTGTTTTTACTCCCTTTTGTTGCAGCTGAAGATTCAAGGGAAACTGATGAAGCAGTAAAAGAGTTGGAGCATGTACTATTGCAAAATACCATGGATAAAGAGTTGCATGAGTTAAATAAGCGCTTGGAGCAGAAAGAGGTTTTGTTTTTATGATCTGTATGAAGTCATGAGTGTTTAACTTGAACCTATTTCTTATGTACATCTGGTTCCAGTTTTACAATTCCAGCAATTCAAAAAGGAGTATATCCCTTTCCCTTAGTGTCTTTCGACTTCCCTTGTGCAGATTTATGCAGAGATGTGAAATTGTAAATCTGTATAGAATATATCTCTCAGAAGCAATTTTAATGGCCTCTGTCTATCCTTTAAAAAGCTAGTACAAAAGAACTTAGTATTGGCTATGTCAGTAAATTGCATGAAAACAATATAGGAAGGGTAAACCAAAAAAGAGTAATATTTGAATGTCTTAGTTTATTTATTTATTTGATCCGTTAGCTAACATTACAGGGCCACAAAGAAAATATATCTGTCAATTCAGTCTTGACTTTATATTGTTTCTTATATTGCTGAATATTAGTCTTCTGTTGCCATATGAATAAAATTTTAATACTGAATCTATCCCACCCTTTCCTTGCAGTCTGAGATGAAGCTCATTGGAGTTGATACTGAAGCACTCAAACAGCATTTTGGGAAGAAAATTATGGAACTTGAGGAAGAGAAAAGAAAAGTGCAGGTTGAACTGGAAATATTTAAATTTCAAATAGCTAGCAAGTGCTACACAAAAAGTCTCAATTTTTACCCTATTGACGGATTTTGGACTGATTATGACAGCAACAAAGGGACCGTTTGTTGCATGAAGTAGAGAATCTTTCTGCTAATTCAGATGGACTAGCACATAAAACTCAAGATTTTCGTGGCAAAAAATTGAAAGCATTAGAAGCTCAGGTGAATTTCGATTTACATTAATGTCATTCTCAATTCATAAGGTTCATCCCTGTCCAATATTTTTCAACTCATTTTTTTTTTTTTTTAATTTTGAAATATCAGATCTTAGACCTCAAGAAGAAACAAGAAAGCCAAGTACAGCTACTAAAGCAAAAGGAGAAGAGTGAAGAAGCTGCAAAAAGACTGCAAGCTGAGATACAAAATATCAAGGCTCAAAAGGTCAGTATCCATTTGTTTAGCAATTATTTTTACTCATATCTGACACTTATTCATATATATATTTCAGGTTCAGTTGCAGCATAAAATGAAGCAAGAGGCAGAACAATTTAGACAATGGAAGGCTTCTCGCGAGAAGGAGTTACTCCAGGTGGTTTGCTTACTTTTCTAAAAATGTCATCATAATTGTGTTTTCTGGAGGCTCTACTTCTTCTACAGTGAATGCGTGATTGTGCTTGACTTTCAAATTCCATGTTTTTGTCTCTTAGCATTATGAATGACAGATTTCTATTGAATGCTGTGTTTGAAATATTTATAACATCCCATCAAATTATGGAATCTGTGATTGCATATTGCATTGAAATGATTACGGTTAGATATAAAACTCACAAGCTTTCATCTAACAAGTTAACCTTTGGGGATAGTTGGTCATGACATGGTATTAGACCATCTATGATCAAGTGGTTGGGAGTTGGATCCTGTCGGCCCCCATTATGAAACTTGAATTTTAGACCAATGTAAGGTCTATGCATTGTCCACTTCAAGTCCAAAGGACTATTTGTATGAGGGATATGTCAAATATAAAACCACTTATGAGCAATCACCTAATGGTTTAAGCTTTTGGGTAATTGGACCTTCAAAAGTACACTTTTATTTGAATTGAAATTTGACAAAAAAAAATATGAATTAGTATTTAATGAAAATACTGTATCTTTGGGCTTCTGTGTATTATAGGGGTGTTTATTGGGCTTCTGTATCTTTGGGCTTCTGTGTCTTTGGGGATATTGATCTGTAGAAATTTTTTTAGATTTGCATTGGTGTTGTCCTCTAAAAATTACTCATACTGTGGTTGTGCTTAATACTTGGGGTTATTTGTTGCTTGTATGATACAGCTGTAATTTTAATCTTGGATTTAATTTTAAGCAGTTGAAAAAGGAAGGAAGAAGGAATGAGTATGAAAGACATAAGCTTGAGGCTCTAAACCAGCGCCAAAAAATGGTAAGTAAAGATCTACAGTTTGTTTTCCATGCTCATGTTAAAATGAAGATATTTCTACCTCTGCTATTCTCGTTGCTCTGGCATTTTCAGATTAACTGGAATCTGAACTAAATGGAAGATAGATAGCTCTGACCATGCATATAGAAAAGGCTTCTCATTTTCAGCTTCTGCGATTTAGAATATAATAGCAGTTGCCACTTGTCACCCAGTTAATTGTTATTTGCAGGTCCTTCAAAGAAAGACAGAAGAAGCAACGACAGCTACGAAAAGGTTAAAAGAGTTGTTGGAAGCCCGCAAATCTTCTCCACGAGACAACTCTGGTAGAACTTGACCTGGAATTATTTTATTTCATAAATATGAGTTTCCTGACTATTTTCTGTCTCTTTCAGTTTATTCAAATGGAAATCCGCAGCCTGGGCAGGTAATGACATGTACTTAGCTTATATATGTTGCAATTTGTCACTTTAAGAGCCAACAGAAATTGTCATAGCTGCTTCCTTTTAACAAACCATAATTGAAACATCATCATCCTTACACATCCTTGCAAAATAGATACACATCCTTGCAAAGTTGATAATCTTTCTATTTTATGCACTTTAAAATCAGCCTGGCAAGTTTATTCGAATTGTATTTAACGAAATCCTCCTGTTGAATTTCTTGCCTTACATATTAAGACTAGGATGATTTTAGACATCTTTGCCACACTGCACAATCTGACTTTTCTGGTAATTTCGATTTCAAATTAGTTTATCTACGAACAATTTTAACCTAACTCATATGTCCAGGTCAATGAGAAATCCCTCCAAAGGTGGCTTGATCAAGAGATGGAGGTCATGGTACATGTGCATGAAGTTCGTGCTAAATTTGACAAACAAAACCAAGTGTATGTGATCATAGTTTTTTTTAATGTGTTTTTTTCCGCTTGTGTACCATATATCTTCGCAAGCTATCTTTTCTTTTTACTATTGATTGGTATTTTTTTAGTCAAGCTGCACTGGAGGAAGAGTTGGCCTTCCTGAAACAAGTAGATCAGATTTCAGATGGGCCGAGTATCGGAAAGAGCAGATATTCAAGGTAATTTTTTTGCATAAATCTGTGTATGCAGGTTGTCTTTCTATTGCTATGTTGTAGAAATTCATTAGTTCTTTAACTTTTTTTTCTCTTGTTTCCCCTTTTCTCAGACTGTTATCCATGTCGCCGGATGTAAAAGCTGCAAGAATAGCTTCCCTTGAGAACATGCTGGGCATGTCTTCAGTAGCTTTGAAAGCCATGACTTCACAACTTACTGAGGCAGAAGAAAGGGAACGCACATTAAATAACCGTGGACGTTGGAACCATTTGCGCTCTATGGGAGATGCAAAGAATGTGCTTCAGTATTTGTTCAATGCCACAGCAGATGCAAGGTGCTTCCAGAATCTTCCTAGAAATTGATTAAGCTTTTCTAGTTTTTATTTATCAGTTAACTATAGAGTAGAAACTAGAGTGGCGGTAGAAAATATAAACAATCTATCAGATACTGTTAATACACTATATGATAGACTTCTTTCTTTTCAGATTAATTACTTTCTGAAATGTGCATTATCTCTTATTTTTTACCTTTTTTTTTAACTACATATAGTGCAATTTTTTAGTGGAAAATTTTAGAGCCTTTTTAATTCGTATTCTAAGTAATGGTAGTCTGCATCATCTTTAACAGGTGCCAATTGTCAGAAAAGAAAATGGAGCTGAAGGACTTGAAGGAGCAACTTAATGAGCTTGTAACACTACTACAACAAAGTGAAACACACAGAAAAGAACTTGTAAAGGAGCAAACAATTAGAGAACAAGCTGTAGCCATCATATCCAATACATCAGCGTTGGTGAGACTTTAGTTATTCTATCAGCAATTAGCATGAGCTTGTGTACTAAATGTTTCAACTCTTACATCAGACACCTAATGATTATTGATAGCTATTGAAGTAGTTTAACAAAAAAACAGAAACATAGCCTTTATCATTAGGTGGGTTTCCTGTCTACTTGAAATAGTTCAACACAAGAGGCCAAAAATCTATTTGGAATAAAGAACTTATAATGGAGCAGATGATTAAGAAATGACTGTCTAAAATCATGTGTATCAATTACTTAGATCCATAAGTAGGACTGATTATAGTTTCTTCATCACATAAAGAGTCTTACAAGCTTAGTCTTTCTTTCATTTATTATATCATATCGAGTTCTGATTTAATACAACAGGACACCCCACGGTCCTTGAAACACCTTGCGGATGAAATGAGTGGTCCATTGTCTCCAATGTCGCTTCCTGCACCAAAGCAACTCAAATTCACCCCTGGAGTTGTTAATGGGTATGGGTCAGTCAGGGAGTCCGAGTCAGCTTCATTTCTAGATGAAGCACGGAAGGTATAACCTGCTTCATTCTGTTTCTCGGAGATCGCCAATTTTGTTTTTCAATTAAGTAGTAGTGTTTTTATATTCAGATGATACCCATTGGAGAGTTGTCAACAAAGAGGCTAGCGTCTATTGGGCAAGCCGGAAAACTGTGGAGGTGGAAGAGAAGCCATCATCAATGGCTGCTACAGTTTAAATGGAAGTGGCAGAAGCCATGGAAACTCTCAGAGTGGATCAAGCACAGTGATGAGACCATCATGAGGTCAAGGCCTCGATCACGAGCTTTGATCAATGTGATGTGATGTTGAGCTCATAAAAAGGGACCTTGTTATGACTCTGAATGTTGACCACTGTGTTTTTCAACATGGTTGACAAGAGTACAGATAATGCAGGTAAGCTTCACCCTGTTGCATGATGAGTAACATGCATGATTTTTGAAGCACAGTATCTGCCTTTTAATTTAAACTCTGTCTGTGCATCTGCACTGGAATTATTCTTACAATTTGCAGTATGCATGCAGGCATGATGTAAATTGGATGAGTTTCCTGGTATTTTTGCTGAGATACAGTTTGGTTGTTGGAGAAAGTTCTGTTTTGGTTCTCTATGTAGGTTGTACACATGTAGGAGTCTACTGACATTGACAACATCAGAAAAAAGAATCAGTATTAGAAGGTTGGAAGGGAAAATGCTGAACTCCTGCATATAGTAGAATATATTGTTTGTGATGAAGCTGTTCCATGTTAATTCTGTAGTTTTCTTTAACAAATTTTGTAGATTGTATCAGTATAGCGTGAAAATCTGTTATTTGTACAGATGAAATACTTCTTGAAATTGCCTGTGTACAATGATCTTAGCTAGTTATCTTCATAATTGATGTTTTTGTTGGATACATTGAGATCCACAGTTTTGTCTATGAAATTAGAAAAAGAAGAATGATTAAACTAAACTTTGAAGGCAGTAATCAAAATACTTACACTGCACGTTTAAAAGCACTGACACTGCAGACCTCAATTTCATTTCGCTTTCTCTCTTCAAGTATATAACATAGACAAACAAGCTGAGACGTGAAGATAGAGAAATGGTGGAAAAGTCTGACACAAGGTATACAATTTCAGTGATAGAGATTACAACTAAAACTACATGAGATGGTGCAGTAGTTGATTATACTTAATGAGTAATGATTCATTTACACTTCACTTTTTTTTCCATATCATTTTCTTTCTTTTGCTTTAATATCTCTCTACATTTCCTATAATATTATTTACCATGTCACTTATTTCTCTACCTTCTCTTCGTGTCTCACTTTTGGTACGAGTGAAAAAGAAGTGTGAATGTCTAATTACTCTACTCGAATAGGAGAGAGAACACTGCTAGTTATTTGATAAGAGTTTATAAATACCAAGTTAGAATCTCACATTAAAAAGACCTCGTTTTACACTTGGAATATTTTTAGTTTAAATTATTAAACTTGGAAATAAAGGACACGTTAACGCTCAGTTGATAGCAGGCTATATTATAAGTCATAGGACTGACAACCAATACCATTGTCTATGCTATTGAGATGACTATTACAGAAGAAATTTTACTTGTGGAGTCAGAAGGCTAGGTTCGTGAATCTCACGAACTGATAATCCAACATTTCTGTTTGTCAAGTTTTTTACCATCATGCTTTACTGCTTGTCGAAGACATACACGGAGAAAAATATGAATATGCTAAAATACATTCATGTAAATTTCAGCTCCGCTCGAAGCCGGTCCCAGACCCGGACAAAGGAACATGGTTGTGTTAGGCCTCAGTAGATAACATAAAACCTATCGATATTTTCAATATGAATCAAACACATTCACATAAATTTCATTTTATTGAGTTCTAGAGCTACTAACACCAAACTAACAAGCCACAGCCAACATTGAAACTGTAATATCCTACGCATCCCCATGCTTTACCGTATATGATTCGTGAGATTCCTGCAAAAAATGATCGTTTACCCTTTAAACTTGGCCTGCAAAATCACCCCCTAAGCAATTTTCTTTCATTTTCAACCATAGGACTTTGACAGAATTAGCCAAAACTATGAGAGTCCTGTGAGTGTGGCATCCTCCATTGCAACACTATCCTTTATTCCCTGTATCATCTTAAGGACTTGCCACATTGCTGGCCTCTGCTCGGGCGAGGTTGCACTGCAAATACTGGCAACCTCGGTGAGCATTTCTAGCCGGTTGTCTTCGCTACCATCATCGTCCCTCATTGCTCTAACCCAATCTTGCAAATCCGCTGGCTCAAGGAAAGGATGCTGGGAAGGATGTTTACCCGTCAAGAGCTCCAATAGCAGCACCCCGAAAGCATACACATCAGACTTCGAAGTGGCCCTCCGGCTAGACTTGCGAGCCTCTGGTGCTTTATAAGCTGCAGAATCGGCATCTTCCGTAAATGAAGGGTCTGCAAGGAAGGACAAACAATAGTCTGTAACACAAGCTTCAAAGTCCGCTCCAAGAAGGACATTAGAGGATTTTAGGTTGCCATGAATTAGAGATGAAGCTTGGTGTATATAAGCAAGTCCATGGGCTACATCTTCGGCTATTTTTAAGCATGATGTCCAATGCAGGGGCTTCGCCCTTGCTGATCTTGAACCTGCAAAGTGCAGCAGCAGTTATCTCAGTTCAGAAATAATCATCAAACATCAAATGGGCGAATCAAAATTGACTAATGCAATGATGCCTGTTTGTACATTCAGAATTCCCGAGCAAGAACAATGAAAGTTGAAATATTTAACATGAAAAATTGAATCAATAATAAGTCAATGGATAGTCAATTTGGCATGCAAATCATTCAATATATAGTATCCTTGGATCAGCTAACTCTAAAACCTAGAAGCTACTCACAAAAGTTCCTCTCCAATATTGATTCAAATTTCAGAATCAATTATAGAAAATTTTCTAAACATGCACATAGTCCAAACACAGCACTAAAAACAACACATACCCGTGATAACAGAGGCAGCCAGGCAATTAAAAAAAAGTGCAACAAGCCAACACACGGAACTAACAAATCAGAACAGATCACACATCAAGAACAACCAATAGCAGTACAACACAAGAAAAATATAGGTTTCATCTTTCTAGGAAATCATTAATACCCAAAAATGTTTATCTTCTAAACCGGTACTCATGCATGGATGCATGGTTTTAAATGAAGGTACGCGGCAGTGATTTCAGCCGTGACATCAAGGTTCTGCATGTCTCCAAAACCGCAAAGTGTATGATGTCAGGCGCAACAGCCACATTTGTCCACAATTATTCGCAAGATGATTGCACAGATGTTATATTTCCAAATTCACTTTACTCAACGATTGCAGATACTATGGAACAATCACACTCTAAAATTCAAATGCAAGCTACTAAAGTTATAATTTAACAGGAGAAAGTGATCATCACAGATGTAATAAGCTAAATGCAAAACTATATGACAAATATGGTTAATACCATGAACAAGATTGAAGAGGCTGCCATTGGGTTGATAATCATAGATGATGAGCCTCTCTCCCTTGGCCTGAAAATAAGCCCTCAAAGTAACCAAATTCGGGTGGCGGAGCCTCCCGACAACCTCCATGTGCCGCTCAAACACTTCCCCGCCGGCCGCCTCCGTCTTCCCTGCATCCAGCCTCTTCACCGTCACAATCAGCCGCGAATCCAGCACCGCCTTGTACGTGGCCCCCACTCTCCCTCTCCCAAGAAGCTCTGCCGAAGCCCTCATCAGCTGCTCCAGCGTGTACTCGTGCACCTCCCCGCAGCAGAACACCAGCTTACCGCTCCTGTGCGCCTCCTCCATCTTCTTCACCTTCTCAGTCCTCCCAACCTCGCCGCGCACCTCCACCGCCGGAGAAGAAGACATCCCCGACGACACCACAGGAAACGGCGCGCTTCCGTTTCCTCTCCTCTGTCCCCGAACCAACGCAATCACCACAAGCGTAGAAGCAGCGAGAATCGCAGCCCCGAGAGAAAACCCGAGAACCAACCCGGTTCTTCTCTTGTGCTTCCTCCTCGCCGGGGAAGGAACCACCACGATTCCCTGCGACTCCTCGCTCTGGCCGAGCGGGGCTGAGGACGAAACGGTGCCGTTTGGGGAATCGAAGAATCGAGAGCGATTCCCGCATTGTTTATGCACAATCTCCCCGCAGAGACCCGGGTTAGATGAAAACGACGCCGGTTTGAACCGGGAGAGTGTTTGGGTGACAGGAACCGGACCGGTGAGGTTGTTGGCGGAGACGTTGAGGACACGGAGTGCGGTCTGGTTTAAAGCGGGGAGGTTGCCGGTGAAGGAGTTGGAGTCGAGCCGGAGGGAAGTGAGGCGGTCGAGGAGGTTGAGCTGAACCGGGAGAGGACCGGTGAGGTTGTTATGTGAGAGTGAGAGTGTGAGGAGGCGGTGGAGGGAGAGAATGGAAGGAGGGAAAGTGCCGGAGAAGCGGTTACGGTCGAGGAAGAGGGATTTGAGGTTGGTGAGAGGGGAGAGATCAGGGATAGGTCCAGTGAGCGAGGTGTTGCGGAGCGTGAGGACACGGAGCTGGTCGAGGCGCGTGAGGGTGTCAGGGGGGAAGGTGCCGCCGAGGGGGAGGTCTTGGAGGACGAAGCGGAAGACGCGGCCCTGCGAGCATTTCACGCCCTGCCACTCGCAATAGTCGTAGCGCTCGTTGAGAGCGTATAGGAGGTTGTCGTCTTGGTCTGCTTCGCGCTTGAACGACAGAAGGGAGACTGCGTCTGGTGGGAGCGTGGTGTCGTTGACGGCGGCGGAAGTGAAGTGGAAGAAGAGGAAGAAGAAGAAGAAGAAGAAGAGAGGGAAGAGTGTTTTGAAATGATGCATTGTTTGTTTACATGAATGTCACACTCAGTTGTGATTCAGCGTGAGTGTGTGTGTTCCAATTTCAGCATTTGATGATGGAGAAGTGTTGAGGAAGAAGAAAAAGAGAGAAGAGTGTAGTGTGTATTGTGAATGAAGACAAGAGAGAGTTCTCACGGTAGCAGGATGAGTCGATAGATAGTTGAGTTTCTTAAATATTTATTTTAGATCGTACATAATTGAGCTTTTGAATATCTATTTTAGAGTCCAATGATAGTGATATGGAAAAATATTTGTTGGGAGAATTTTATCTATACCATGATTCTTGAGATTGAAGAGATTAATCTTGGTACATTTTGAGAACCAAAAGACAAGAAGGAGTGTAGTGGTGATTGGATGGAGGTGGTGCTGACGGCTGCCAATAGTAGTGCGGAGCAGCTGGAGTTTGAGTAGGACTCACGTGAAAGTTCTTGGAACACTTGTTTTTTATGTTCTTTCCTTTCTCTGTTTCTCACTGTGAATGAACGGTGCGATCTCAGACTCTCTTTCTTTTTGTTAGAAAATAATTTTGCTTAACTCTTCAAGACCCTAAATTGTACTATTTGCTTAATTTATTATTTTGTGCTAAATTGTATTTATGGTTCTCTTAATTTGATCTATGGGCTTCTTTGCCAACAATGATATATTTTACACCTTATTTTTCACTCACTTTATTTTACTTAATTTTGTTTCTATTTCTCTCTTTTTCCTATTGTCATCTATTACATTTCATATTTTCTCTCCTTTTTTTCTCTTTTTTACTGTCTCCCACTTCTCTTCACCTCTTTTCCACCAAATGTGGAGTGTGAATAAAACATTTTTGCTTCTTCGTCGCTGGCTTGGTCCCCTTCGAGGCATGGGTGTGTGAAGCTGAATTTGGATGCTTCTTTTCACGGACAAGGGCTTGCTAGATTTGGTCGTGGTTCGTGATGCGCCCGAAAATCATTTGGCATGTGCTACTGAATTGAGAGACTTTGTAACTTCACCTTTTGATGACTGAGGCACATTGCTTGGCTTGCGCAATTTCATTTGCAAGTGACTTGTTTTTATGCAAGTTAGTTTTCAAACTGATTACTTGACGGTTTATTCATGATTAGCATGATATGGCATCATGGTTTGTTGCGTCAGATTTAGCCTTTGTTCGTCGTATTGGTGATCGTCTATTGATTTTCTTGCGAAGTTTACTTTTTTCTCATTCTAATTGTGTTTTGATTGAGGAAGATCATGTTGGCCTAACTCCTTTTTTGCACTCTGATGTATTGAACTTTGGCAATCTACCTCTTGAATGATTCTACTATTTACCCTACAAAAATTGAGCTATGAATGATTTTAGTCTTTTTGTTTTTCTTGAACTAATTAAATCACTCTATTATAAAAATTAAGGAAAATTAATCATGATCTTAATTTGCATATGAGCAAAATCATTAAATCCTCATTTTTTTCAAATATATATAATACAATTTTAATATTTGGTCATCCTCTTAGGTTTATGATACACTACATATATGATACAATTTAAAAATTTAAAAGTGAACAATTAGTGAAATTTTAATAAAATTTAAAAATATTTGTAGGATATGAGAGTAAAGAAAGGAAAAATTGAGATTTTTTTTTGTTGAAATTTAATATTTATTTGGCCAAGTCCATTGGTAACTAACTTAGCGATGGTTTTGTTAAAAAAGACCTATAATAAGTTTTGAGGAGGTAAATACCGACGACCTTAAGTCCATTGGTACGTTGTTTGAAATATGTCATTACTAACAACTTTTAGCTATTATTAACAACATTTAGCTATCAGTAAGAGCAAGTTTCCTTGTAGAATGTGTTTGGAACACCCACAATATACACGCCTTCAAAGCTAAATAAGATTTTCTTTTTAGGCACCCAAATCTTCTTGGATTCGTATGTCTCAGTTTTAGGCATCATGCCCTTTGTAACTCACGTACTCTTCCCACTAATAAACACTTGCTTTCTAATGTTGCAAGTAGATGGAATGCGACCCTTTTTATTGTAGAAAAAACATTTTACAAAAGGACTAGAAGACGTGCTTGAAGGGAAAAAAAACTTGCAAGACTTTTTAAATTCCTTAATTGTGAAAAGAGTGTTTTTCAATTGTAAATTGTGAAAAGAGTGTTTTTCAATTCCTCAATTTCTTTTTAAAAAATCTTGCAACTTTTACAATGAGATCAAGAAATATTTGCTTTGTTGAGATAGACAATATGAGCGAGAGGAAGTATTTGCGCAGCTTGTGCTTTGCATCTGACACAAATCCTTGAAGTATTTGCTTCTTCAAGGATGAGTAAGAGTTCCCACCACGGCTGAACTGAATACCTAATTCAGACGGGTCCCCGTAGAAGTTACTCGCCAAAAAAGGAAGCTCGTGTCCTTCGACGAATAAACCCAAAATGATCGCCAAATCTTGCAGGGTGGGGGGGCATCATAACAGAGGGAAAGATAAACCTGTTGATGGTCGTAGACCAAAAAATAGCAAAACCAAACAGAAGATTTGGGTTGCAAGGGATGTCACGCTTCAAGAGCTGATCATGTAAAAATCCCCTATTTTTTCCAAAGATCAGTCTTGGTCGAAGCAACTTGATTCACCCACACGAAATATATGAGAGTTCCCAGGCTGGTTGGCCATCCTATGAAGTTTCTATGGCAAGCTACTAAGGTATACCAGACACAAGTGGAGGTAACCTCCTAGAGCGCCGAAATCTGTGAGCATTAAGTTGATTTTGGTTTGGTTTTGTGTATGGATACCTAGAAGGTATTAGTGGCACGAGATTTCGAAGGGAGTTAAAACATGCACGAGGGAAGCAACAATTGTGCCTCCACCTTCGAGGGTCTTTTGGGTTCGTCCCCTTCATTGAAGATGATTCGTCTGAATGGCTCGATTGAGGGGAAGGAGTAGAGTCTTGATGAACGTATATACGAGTGGCTGAAGTTTTAGGAGTCACTATTGTCAGACATGGTGGAAAAGTTGAAATGGATGAAGGAGCAAAGAAGGGTGTTGAGATTTAAATGATAGCAGAAACAAAAGAAAGTCGAGGTACTTGCGCAACAGAAAGGATTGAATAAGAAGGAAAATTTGAAGTTTGAGGTAAGAGAGTATATATAAGTCAAACTGTAACATTTTCCTAGGAGAGATAAAACGAATGATTAGATTCAGATATTAGCGCATAATTGCTAAAATCGAGAATGAAGGGGGGCTATGTGTTGGCACTCAAAAATTGGTTATTTCATAACGACTATAAACACATAAAGATATATTAGTCGATTCATTAGTAGCTTAGCCATTTTCCAAGTCAGGGTGAACATCCAAATGAGGAAAAACATTGTACCTAGACAAGATTAATGGACAAATGTTGAAACCTAGGTCTTAGGTTGCAGACATTTTCAAGTATGGGCTCATAATGTAGGTTTAAGCATGTGAAACTTGAGTATGGCATTATCTCTTAAATGTCGGAATAACTATTACAAGCTTGGGACCAGCCAATACAAGAAAGACTAGTCTTCCAAGCTAACTAGGAGTAAGAGGCACGAACACCCCACGATTTGTAGTGGACTGCGTGAAAATAGGACATGTTTTAGTAGTTATAGGCTTGAATTACTGCTATAATCAGCCAAGACTCTCCCTATAAATAGAGAAATAGTTATTTGTACTATCACACACTCAAGCCATCAACAAAAATACAAATTTCTTGTATTCGCTGCTTATTTTCTAGTTCTCTTTACTTATTTAAGCCATTTATTTATTTCGTCAAGTATTTACTTTATGCTTACTTATTTAGCCTTTTCAGTTATTTACTAGTCGTTTTTCTCCATTACCTTAGTTAGCATTCAACCACCTTCTCCATCATCTCCCAATAGCAATAAAAAGTTGTTTGGATTATCATAAGAGTCAACATTGGAGAATAGAGTCTCTTTTTTAAGTAATCGCTAATTTAAAGAATTATTATGTTAATTTCCTCAACTAATTCACACGGAAATTCCTAGACCTAAATTTATTTGAATCAACAATACCAAATAAATCAGAATCCTGTCTCCTCCCTCTTTTTATCTCTCTCCCTCCCTCCTATTTCTTTCTATTCAAACTTACCTGCAAAAAACATAGCATAAGTAGATTCTAGCCTTCCGTGACTCTTCTAGATGTGAATCATGCTGTATTTTCGCCAAGAACTAGATATTACTGGCCCACATCATGAGCTGAATCAATGCTTATCAGTTATCAACAAAGGATGTGACAAGTATAACAAGTTTTCAAACTTGCAACATGAGGCTACAAGGTACGTTGCTAGCTCTATTAGACAAGCAGGGCAACCACCACCATGAGGGAGGAAAAAGAAACAAAAAAACTCCCCCACCGCGTGGAACCATTCTGTGAAAGTTTTTAAAATTGCTAAGTGGTATACACAATATGTAAATTTTCAATTTAAAGTCCTAGGAACCTTGTCTGTTCCCCCACTTTTGGATCGACACTATTCCAACACACATTCACAACAATTTTTAACCTCCGCATTCGGCAAAACTGCAGCTAGTGCGTGTGCTGAAAAAGTGTCGGCTAAAAGTGTATGTATAGACATGAATCATTTTTGAAATTCATAAGCACAAAGTCCTCATAATTTACTATATGATGAGTTTATAGCAACTCCAAGATGATGTGTTCATATAGAACTTACTTTTGTATCACGACCGAATTCTCCCTCTATAGAGGCAATAAGCCTACTCATCTTAATTATTGTGAATTCCTTCTTTTTCTTTAGCTTTCCTTTTTGGCTGAATTCGAACTTCGAACCTCTTTGTCCCTTGTGTTTACTTGGCATAGACTTACATTGACAACAAACACAATGTCGAGTTCAATTGGATTTTATTGACTATGATCGAATATAGTGTGTGTAATAGTCGATTGTATAACGAATCCTTTCATATTTTTCAGAAAGCCAATTACTGCTTGCCATCAATGATTGGACATGCTTAAAATATGTGCCAGCCTTTTATCACGTGGAGGTCCCTGCATGTTCCTCTTTATCTCTTGTAAATTGTAATCTTGCCCTTAATTTCAGTGGCTGCCTTGTATAACTTCTTGACTTGAAAGTTAAAACAGAGGCACACTCACACCAACAATATCATGTCACTGTTAATTTTATGCAGCAAAGGATAAGCCATGGCGATTAATTTGGGCCAAAAGCATTTTTACAAAAGCCATATTAAGCCACTACAACAAAAGCGGGGTGTTAGCGGCGGTTGTAAGTGAAGTCGGCGGTTTCCGCCGTAAAAAAACACTACCGGCGGTTAGCCAATTGCCCTGAAGTTGAGCGTCGCTAGTAGATTTGCCGGCAGTTGGGTAAACCACCGCAAGAAATGTAATGGTGATTAAACCGCCGCCTAAGGGACTAACATAGCACATTTATCTCAGGAATTTGCAACAACAATTTAGGGGTGGTTCAAACCGTCGAGAAAGTCCCTACTTTACCTATCTACTTTTAGGTGTTCTTGGCCGTAAAACCCCTGGTAAAGTATGAAAAGTATTTATTTTGAGGTGCTAGTTTTCATACCATTCCACACATTTTTATGTCATCCTTATTTTTTTAGAAATCCAAAAATACCCCTAAATTCAATTGAGAGATCACTAGTATGTAGTAAACATGTTTTGCCCTAAGTGCCGAATATAAAATTAACCATCCGTATTTATAAGTGCAGAATGATGCGTGTATTTACTGAAAAACTCAACCTGCCTTTTTGTGAACCATTCGCTACCCTTTAGATTCACGCAGCATGTAAATATTACTCCCTGACCATATCTCCCTTAATATAATAACTCTTACTAATTTCAGTTTCAAGTAATAAAAAGTGGGTAACTTCTGTCTGATTGAAGTAACTCAAGAACCAACGAACCAGCAACAAAATGACACCCACATATGAATAAGTTAAATCAGCTGCTGTCCTAAGCATCTCATTCAGAATGCCGAAGCAAATCAACAAATAAAAGCTGTTTCTAAAATCATCCCCCTTTAATTTCCCAACAAGCCACGCTAGGCAAGAAAGAGGGTTCATGGTCCATTCAAAAATAGAATAATTGAAGCTTGAACCTTTACCTTCAACCAAAGCCAAGATCTGTATTGGATTATGTCAATGGCATTTGAGAATTACTCACTTCTCCATCTCTAAAGATCATAGGATTTTGATGATTCCACCAAACAACCCAAGCCCCTCCTTGCTGTTTTTTATTCCTTCCTACTACACATGAGTGCTGTAAAAAATGGTCCCAACCAAGTGTACACCTTCATCCAAACCTTCCACGATTGAGACTTGAGAGCAGGTGAAAAATAAATGAGCCGGTGTTTCGTCTTCAACGGAGCAGAAAGGACATAAAGCTTCATTTCGGCTGCGGATTATCTTCCTTTTTCTCAGATTTTCCTTCGTTTGAATGCGGTTAAGAAGGATTTTCCATGCTAGAGCCTGCACATTTGAGGGAACAGGAATTGACCTGAACAATTTTTCCGGACTCGGTCATAAGCGGTTATACACGTATAGGGTAGTTTTTATAAATATTTACCAAATTAGTGTCATCTTTTTTAATTATCAAATTGGTATAAATCGCCATATCTACTTTTTTTTATAATTTTTTTCCTGAGATCTCCAATGGCACGGGGGACACCCTCTTTTTTTTTTTTTTTTTCACTTTCTTTTTTAGTGGCGGAACAAAATTCATCACAAAGTCCTAGTATATAATCCGTCACAAACAGTATTCCGTCACTAATTTATTTGCGATAGAAAAAATCCCTCTCAAATTTCCGTCGCTAGCTAAAATTCTATTATTCAATAGAATTTTGCGATGAATAAAACTTTGTCACTAAATACTTTGTGACGGAAATATTCTATCTCCATATGTCGTCACTAATTCTTTTATATTGTATACTAGGATTTTGTGACGGATTTGTTTCCGTCACTAACAAAGAAAGTAAAAAAAAAAAAAAAAAGAATAGGGATGTTGCCGCTGCCATTGGAGATTTCAGAAGAAGAAAAAAAGAGTAGATATTGTCACTTAGATACATGTGATTTACACCAATTTGGTAATTAAAAAAAAAGTTGCACTAATTTGGTAAATATTTGAAAGAACTACACTTTACATGTACTAAAAGCGTCAAAAGCAGATTTCACCAAATAGTAGCCTTCCCGCTCCTTTACCCATGTCCAACTATCTTCCATACTTGCTAAGCGGATTTCACCGAATAACAACCTTCCCGCTCCTTTGCCCATGTCCAGCTATCTTTCATACCTGCAACAGGAAAGAAAATATTAATTTTATTCGTTAGTTCCCCCAACATGACTTCCTGCTTAATAAACCTCTCCTCCACCTAAACTCCCAACGCCACACTCCATTGATCCATCCGCCTATTTCCTTAATCACATTATTTTGGTGGATCGATAGGTTAAACAATCTCCTAAACCTATTACTGAGCAACTCATCCCCAAGCCAATTCTCAGTCCAAAATTTAGTGTCGTTACCTTCAGCAATCTTCCTACACACACCCTCCTCGAACCAACTAAAGGGAGTTTCTTGAAAACACATGGACTGCAAATCCTGCCACCAAATTGATGGCTTTGAAGAGTATCCCCTAAAATATTTTAAATACAGAATCCTACACCAAAGACTGCCACTTTCTTGTAATAGTCTCCACCTCCATTTTTCCGAGAAAAGCTTTATTAAAACAACCCAAATCTTTAACTCCCAACCCCCTTCCTCTTTTGGTTTGCAAACCTTATCCCACTTCACCCATGCTACGTTGTTTTCTCCATCCAACCCCCCCCCCCCCTCAAGATATGCTTCATGGTTGTCCTACTCTTCTTGATAACTCCAGCGAGCATCTTAAAAAAGGAGAGAAAGTATAAAAGGAGAGCAGTGAGAACACTCTTTATGAGGCCCAATCTTCCTCCAAAAGACCGGGGTGGTTTTTAGTTGTATGTTTCAAAAAAATTAATACGAAAACTAGTTTTCATTTTTATAAATTGAATTTAGTTAATTATGGTTTTCAGTTTCAAGACGTTGTTGTCAGGAACCCAAATCGCACAAACGTGAAAGATAAGGGACTAAAATTGCAATTAAGCATATTATCTTCATATATCGATCAAAATTTCTTTAAGATAAAATAGATAGTGGCATATGTATTTATAAGTGAGTCAGTTGGTGAGGTTGTTAGATATTAATTGGCAATTAGGAGTAGAAATTCGCAATGATCAAAATTTATATGTCAAGTGTGAGAAGCAATTGAAGTATTGGTTGAATTTGACGTAAGTGATACTGGACTAATATTCGACCATGATGCTTGAAGCCTTTGGAGTAATATTTCGACATACTTAAAGATGTATTGACAATATTTCAATCGGCCAAATGTATTCAACCAAGTATGTTTCGACCAATTATATTAGTAATATTCTTGACTACTTTTTCGACCCAAGATGTGGAGAGACAGAGACCGTTGAGTTGAGCAAGAGACAAGGAGTCAACATAGAAGTTATGAAGTGTTACAATGAGTCATCAGAAGAAGTTAATAGAAATTGCTACAAGTTGTTTATTTTATTTAAATTATGCCAAATGTGTGGCTCTAGTCTTAGGAGTTATTTTCTAAGATTTATCCTCCACTATAGGATTAGAGTAGCAGTTTTATTTTCAGCACTATAAATATGACTTCTGATTGTAAATTAAGGCAGAATGCACATATTCGCTCAAAACTCTCTAAAAATGCCAACATGTCCATGAGAGACAAAGGCTACAAAGAGAACTCAGAGGGTGTTGTGATTCTCATCATTTTAATTCAATGCAATTTATTTTGTCATTTTGATTTATCTTTCCATTTTGATATCTTTTTCCCTTTCATCTTCCTTTTCCCTTTTAATTTTCCTTTTCTTCAATCTTCTACCATTCTAGTTCATCTTCGTTCTTCAACTTTGAAGAACATTGTACCGTTCTTAATCAAAAACCCGGAAACGACACTTAAACGTTTTCGCATAAATAGCATTGAATTCAATCCTTAAATTGCTTTTGGATTTTTATTTGTTTACCAAAAATACGGGTAAGCACATAGGAGGCTGATCAATAAGTTTTTTTCATTCATAAGAGTTGAGATTCGAACCCCAAACCAGTTACTTAAGAGACGAAGTGCTGAAAACTAGCCAATCGAGTAGGTTTCTTATGATCATTCTTGATTCTAATAATGTCATTTTAAAATTCTCTTCGAGTCAAGTAATCAATAAAAAAATCAAAAATTGAAATGAATAAAGATTACTATAATTTATCTCTTATTTTAATTTCCAATATCTTAGGGATAAAAAGTAGTTTTTTACTTTTTTTTAAGGGAAAGATAAAAAGTAGTTGAAAAACTAATAAATTGCTTACGGTCTGATAAGTTATTCTAGTGTTGGATAACTTGGATCATCTAAACATCTTAAAAATAGGACCGTGTCAGTGACAGGCCTTAACTTTCCCAAAGCCCACAAATCCATAATATCATTTTACGCTCAAGCCGAAAAGTTTTCCTTTTTTTATTGCAAGAAAATGTTTTTCTGGTTTAAATGCTCGAGTCCTCATGCATTTTAATCATATTTTTATGACTCGGCTCGACCTGTCTGGTCCAACCGGTTTGACCGGGACTCGGTGCTATGATTGGGCTGAGTCTCTCATTGAATTGGACTTGTACACGACCGAATCAACCCGGTGCGACTCGATCGGGCTATTATCAAACCGGTGACTCGACCAAGTTTTAGTTGGACCGGCGAGTCAACATAGTTTTTATTTATTATTTTTTTTTTTTCCCTAGACATCAAAGCAACGTTGTTTTGTTAGCTCTAAAAAAGAAATTGGGAACCCTAATCTAGAAAGAAAAAATTGGCAGCAGAACAAAATTAGAAACTAGAAAGCATAACTCTCCTCAACCACTCTAAGTTTCTCGCTCGCGGCCACCGATTCTGCTAGTTAGGCCGTCATTGCTACATGCTCCGGCCGCCGTTTCTGCTTGCTTTCAAGGTTCGTGCCTCTTCCTTCTTTGTTTAGTTCTTTGTTTGAAGAGCTCTTTGTCTCCTTTGGATTTAGATTCCCTTCTTCAGTTCTTCTTCCCCTTTATTCTGAAATTGTTCTTTTAATATGCTTCTTAATGATATTTTATTTTATTTATGGTCAAATTTCAACTCAAATGAGAGCAATTTGGAGTATCAAAAGCTTAATAATCTTATTTTTGTTCGTTACAACTTGAAAGTACAACAAAGATATGATAATGTTTCTTCCTAATCGCTTTATAGATAAATAAATGTTCTTGAAATTTTTGATATTGATATTTGAGCAAATTGATAAACTTAGAAACCGATTGAAGCGTAAAGTTATGACCCCATCAATTTTAAAACAATCGATGACCATTCTGATTGAGTATTGGAGGAATCACCCTCATTCTTAACTAGTGTGGAGGTGGATGCATTACGTAAGGATCTTGCTGAAATGAAAATCCAACCAATTTCTAATGATAATGGTATGTATTTTTGTTATAATATGAATTGTTCCGGTTGGCTCTTCAGCCATACAACCCAACGGCGTAGCAGCTGACCCCACTAGAGATGCTCTTAAGCATACACCTAAGAGGTAGCCTGCACGACCTAGCTAAGGGACGAGCACTCTTAGCTTAGTGGTACCTTATCTGACCGGCCTGGATACAGGAAGAAGGGAAAACGCATCACAAGTCGCTCAACCTACAGCCACTCCCGCTCACTCCTTACATTACAAGTTTGCTATGGATTCTTACATGTATGAGCTGAGTTCTTGAACTCTCTCGGAGATCCCTTACTGACTTGAGCGTCGGAGTTTCTTCTGCATGCCCCGCGACACATTGGACTTGAAGACTCCACCTCATTCACACCGGAGCACAGCGAGCATCGTCGTAGCCTCATCGAGAGCACCACTGTCCAGGTTTCACGCCCGAACATGAATATGATTCATTGGTTTTTTTTTTTCACTATATGTTAATTGTTACACGACATCTAAACTAATTCATTTCACAGATAAATTAAATTTGGATGACGATGATGGTGTACAAGATAACACTATGGAAAATGCAAATCTTAATTCTACTAAAGGAGTGTCACAATTGGATGAAGAAAAATGCTTGAAATGGATGCAATTTTGCCTCTTGGACATGAAGAAACTTGGCAAATGGCATTATTACATTTGTATAGTCATTTGTTAGCTTATGGTTGTTCGTTGTTTAATTATGTTTGGAACTTATTTGCACGCTTTTGTTGTGAGTACAATGTGGAACCTATGTTTTTTTTATGATATTTGTTGCGACATTTTGTTGTAGTATTAATAAACATTTCTTGCTGGTTGTTTAATTAGGTACTTGTGTGATGGTAATGTTTTTAAATTTGGAGCATGAAGTTATATCAATTAATGTTATGTTAGCTAATATTATTAATTTTTAGAATTTTTTCATTTACACCAAGTCAACCGGTCCAATCCGTGACCCCTCGGTACGACCAGTGACTCCTTTGACTCCGTACTTTGACCGAATCGATCACCGGGCCGAGTTTTAAAATACTGACTTTAATTTTTGATGATTTAATTTTTAGAACTATATAAATATTTTGAATAAATTAAATTTCCCTTATTTGGCAATAGGAACGAAAGTAAAATTATGAGAGAAAAAATAAAAATAAGTGAATATTTATAATGTTTGGTACAAAACAAGGAAAGAAAATAAAAGGAGAAAAACGTCGAGTTCACTCTCCACCTACATTTTTTTAATAGAAACGCTTATATATTAAACTACTAAAACACATGCCACGTCAAATACATTAGTTCTAAAAAAGCTAACAAATCTAGGGGAGCATCCTCAACCCAGATGATATAAAGAAAACTAAAAGCCAATTTACAGAGAAAATCAATCGTCTTATTACTTGTTCTTTTAACAAACGATAAAGCAAAAGAACCAAAACAATAAACTAAAACATAGTGGTTGGATTTCTAGCGAGGGGTTGGTTGTGGGGTTCTAATGAGGGAAATCAATGACTCAATGGTACTGACTCTAGTGATATTGAGATGGTTGTTAGGGTTATTCAGAGTGAGATAGGGAAACGATGGATGAAAGGGGGATGAAGTGGGTTGGTATGGAATGGTGGTCGGATTTTCACCAAGGGGTTGATTGTGGATTTCGTGGTTGCAACGGCTATTGGGTCTGCTCCCCTCCCCTCCCCCAATCACGCTCCCCCTTTTCCCTGCCCCTACCTTCTCTTCCCTCCCCCATCAACTACCCACCTCTCTCTCCCCGCCCCCATTTTCCCCCATCGTATAAAAGATTCTAGCTTTCTTCACCGCCACCATCAGCCTTTGAAACCCTAAACCCCAATTTTTGAAACAATGAGGCGGTTTGGATTGTTTGACTTAGTGGAGGATCTCGCTTGGACAGAGGGTAAGTGAAGACATGGAAGAGGTGGTCATGGCGCGAAGATCTCTTGGAGAAGAACACATTGGTGGGTTATGATTTGGCAAAGCTTGGCTAGGGTTTGGCTTAGGTGGTTGGCTTTGAGAACCAACAAGCAATAACTCGGTAGGATTTTGTTACTACTGATGTTCTTTGTTAATTGGAATGTAACTCGAGATTTTGTTAATTTTTCTAGATTTTGAATGTTTGAGGTTATAGGAATGTGCCTTGGTTATGGGATGGGAGAAGATGAGAAAGGGTGAAAAGAAATGCCGGAGTGGGGGAGGTGTGTGAGAGGATGGAGAAAGTGGGTGCAGGGATAAGGAGAGAGGAGAGGGGAGGGGGAGGAGATGTTGGAAGAGGATGACAACGGTGGAGGAAGGTGGAGGTTTGGAGGCGGTGGGTTAAGGGCGGAAGTGGTAGGGGGAGGTGGGTGTGTGGGTGGTGGGGAAGGAGGAAAGGGAGGTGGAGGGAGAAGGGAAAGTGCAAGGTGTCTTGTTAGAGATAAGTATCGTCCGGTGTTGGAGATGCACAATATCAAACACAACATTGTCTGGGATCGTCTGTTGTATTGATTGACAAAAGAAAGCATCAACTGATCATATCGTCTGATAAGGATCATCTGCATGTTGAAGCAATGGATCGTCTGCCAAGCTATATCGTCTAGCCAGTACTGTGCCAGTTGTAACCAGTTATCTAGTAGTACTAGCAATCCCAAAATATTCAGGATCTTATCCTTATATTTATTATTGTTTATGTTTTCCAATGTAATAGTTGACCTCGGTCTATCTGTCGACTAGTCTATATTCACTCTGTATAAATACAGAGCTTGTAACCTTTAATAATCAAGAATTGAAGATAAGAATAAAATATCAAAACATTTACGTGTCTTCGATTTCTCAAGTTTTTCCTTTTCGTCAAGAACACCTTAGTTCTTAACATGTGTGCTTTAGGTGGAATAAAAATAATTACAATAAACCACGTGTCATGCTAACATGGATTCCCTATCATGGAAAAACTAATGTTAAAGACTAAAAAGAAAATTAGTAATTTTGGAGAGATGACAAAATACAAAAAAGTTGCAATGACTAAAAACTAAAATGAGGTATATTTTAAGGACTAAAAACTTATTTAAGCTTACTACTATATTGAGAGATTGTCTAATCCTCCTAGGGTAAATATTGTGTATAATCAACCTAGTCTTAAGTGGTCCAATAATATATTGACAGGAGTCGTGAGTTGGAATTCTCTAAGGCACGTTTAAAATATTATTGGGTCACCTAAGCTTGAGTGATTTTACCCAAAGTAAATCTTGAGTGATTTAGAAAATTCCCAATATCAAAGGTTATTTATAAGAAAACAATGGGAAATTCGCATTCTTAGCAAAGTGAGAATCAAGGCTACGAAGTGACTATGATCAGCTTCTTAACTTAACTCTTCGTGAGAGAAAGTTCTCAAAACTGAATAGCCTTTGAAAGGAAGAACGTGTTAACACGTTCTCCACTTTAGTCTCATAGACTGACTGGTAAACTTTTTAAGAATAATGTTTTGTTGATTTTACTTTTCCACTTACACTTGAGATGAATAGGAAGACAAATGAGTAATGATATGTGATGTGACAAGAAATGCAAATTGAGATAAGAAAAAAAGAGTGAAAATGAAATGGAAGAGAAAGTAAAGTGAAAATGGATCATTACTCTTTTTTTTTTACGGAAATGATGCTCAAACATATGCTTTTCACGGACATCCTTTATACATCCGTTTTTAGTGTAGCAGCTAAAAGCCGCTAAAAATGTATATGTAAACTAAATGTATGCAAAGGGTTATGTTCCCATATTATTATTGTATTTTTTTTACTAATGAGTCATGAGGTGCCAGCCTACCAGGTTGAAAAATATGCTTCTAAGGCCAACTTTCAAGGGCTTTTGGACTTTGAAATCTTCTTCCTGCATTAATATATACACTAACTATGTAAATCCACTACTTAATTACAAACACGATGATCACATGGAATCGTTGCGGGTACTTTGTCTCCTTCAGAGGTAGCTATTTGTCCACGAAATTATCAATTTTCTAAAAGGGTGGTTACGTAGGAACAAAATCTTATATCATTAAGGAAAAGCGACTTCTTGCTTGTAATTAGTTACTGGGTCGCTAAGGATATTCACTCATTCGCTCTCATCTATGCTTCAACCACAACCACCCCAACCCAGCAAGTGCTATTCTTTTTTATGAATAAAGTTTGGTTAGGTTCGTCTCCGATCATATCTCTTCAAATCATATGTCACCACCAACAAAGTCCTCATATCAATTATTAGAATCGATCATACAACTTTTGAGAAAAGGTGGTTCGTCTTTACAAAACGAGCCGACATGTGTTTATACGAAGCACTCTTGTTGCTCTTCTTAAACTAAACAATTCACATTAACATTAGGAACTAATCAGTGCACTGCACTTATGCGAAAAAAAATGCCAACCACATTAAGAAAAACCACATTCAACTAAAACAAATTAAACTATTTCACTCTCATTAGAATCTTGAAGAAGGGTCATGACAATGTAAGGTCACCTTCAATATTAAATTTTTTCCTCTCCACGTTGCTTCATTCCTCTCTTTTACCATTCCAACACTCTTTAAAATCAAGCATTCTTTCCCAATTCTCTCTCAGAAGCTCAGAATCTCTTCCAATTGTTCACCTCCTCTGTTTTTTTTCTTCATCAAAATCAAAAGAACAAACAACAATGAAGAACACAAACACAAACACAAACACCAACACAAAACTCATCCTCCTCCACCCATACATCCAGAAACAAGGAAGCTCCAATCGGTTATGGCTTCTCGCTTTCATCTCAATCCTCACCCTCGCTTTCCTCGTCACACTCATCTACACCAGAGAATCCACCTTCATCACCAACTCAACAGCTTCCTCTGTTCTTCCCACCCCTGTTTCTGGGTTCGGCTCTGCCCCTCTGCCCGCCACAGTGATCAACACGCTCCTCCACTACGCCGCGAAATCCAACGACACATACCACATGCCTTACTCCGACATGAAACCCATCTCCGACGTGCTCCGAAAGTGCTCTTCGCCGTGCAATCTTCTCATCTTCGGCCTCACGCATGAAACCCTCCTCTGGAAAGCCCTGAACCACAATGGCAGAACAGTGTTCATCGACGAAAACCGCTACTACGCTGCATATTTTGAAGAAAAACACCCAGAAATTGATGCTTATGATGTTCAATACACCACCAAAAGGAGCGAGATGAAGGAGCTCATAGCGTCGGCGAAAGAACAGGTAGCGAATGAGTGCAAGCCGGTACAGAATTTGTTATTCTCTGATTGTAAGCTTGGGCTGAATGATCTTCCCAACCACGTGTATGAGGTTGATTGGGATGTTATATTGGTGGATGGGCCGCGCGGCGATTGGCCGGATGCTCCTGGAAGGATGTCCGCGATCTTCACCGCGGGCGTCCTCGCCAGGAGCAAGAAGGGTGGGAACCCCAAGACTCATGTGTTCTTGCATGAGTTCAATGGAGAAGTGCAACAGGTTTGTGGAAATGAGTTTCTGTGCAAGGAGAATTTGTTGGAGGCGAGTGAGAGTTTGGGGCATTATGTGTTGGAGAGGATGGATGAGACTAGTGTTCATTATTGTAAGAATCACTCATCTTCAAGGTAAGAGGCTTCTATGTGCATGTGCATCTTTGGTTGTCGATTCAAAACGACATTTGATAACTCGTAAATTGAGATCACGATTTCCGCACATTCGCACATGGAAATGCACTTGTCGGATTGAGTGAATGATCTAAAGTCTTCTGTTCCTCATAATCATCTTAGTCACAATTGGTTCCTTGGTTCCTCATCCTTCTTCTGGGTATTTATCTTCCAATACTCTCCATTGCTACATTTTGTTTACTTCTTGGCTGCTGTTTGTAAAAAATAATTCTTTTTTGGTTTTACCTTTTTCGTTTTATAGCTCTGAAAGTGAAAAATTGTAATTTCTTCAATGAATTCAAGCTTCCAAATTTCGATTCAGGACATTATGCATTAAAAGAAGGAACCAAATAGTAGTTTTTTGTCCATATGAAAAATAGTAGTTTGCATTTTGCATGCACCTGGTACTAAAGATTCAATTCTTAGGGAGAAGAGGATAAAGTTTCGGAAGAAAAAAAATGAAGAAAGTAAAAAATGTGTTATATGATATGACTGAAATATGGATTGAAAGTTGAGTAAAAATATAATAGAGGTGTCAGCTCGGGAGAAAATTGGTTAAGAAAAAAAATTATTTTAAATTTAGATATTACATTTGTACCTTCACTTTATTAGAATTATAGGTCACCTTTCTTATATTATTTTAATCTTATTCATTTTTAACCGATATGAGATATAACCCCATTTGTATTTATGATAAAACTATTTGAAAGTTGGCTGGTTGTAATGCAATAAAAAATAAAGAGAATAAGATATTAAATAAAAAGTTGAGCATAGTTAATTGGAAGGTATACTTAAAAAATAGAATTAGGTTATTGAATTGCATTAATTAGTTATGTGACAGCCATAAGGCCGCTATTAGTTTAAGGTCGGTTGGAGTTGGATGGAAGTTGTTTGAACATGCTTCATAGTTAAATGTACTTAAACCAATGCAAGCTCTTGGGTTGCTTAGAAGTCAACTTCATCTTTGTCTTAGACACCACTCTCACATTGCTCTCTCGTTATTCTTTAGAATTTAGATTTTAAATGATCCGCATATTTTTATCTTTCTTTATAATAAGAATTTTCAATCCTAAATGGAGATATTACACTTTACAATACAATATATAATTGTCAACATATAATAAAAAACATGTATTAACGAATATAATCCATATAATTTTATGATCACTCTTACTAGTGTTTACTGTCATTGCCAAAGATACTTTGTGAGGAATTACTTTCTTCTGAAAAATAAGATCACATGGAATTAGTAACTCTACAAATTAAACTGGTTATCCGATCGATAGGCACTTTTAACTTGAGTAATCATCTTTTCTAATACCCAATCTCATATATATATAGAGGACGTATAATATGAGAAAGATGTTTTTATATAAGAAAATAAGAATAAATCATGACCGTTAGATCTAATCATAAATGGTCAAGATTAAAACAATTTAAAAGTCACGTGACTACCTAAAAATGTTATGTGACTTCATGTTTTAATCTTGATCATTCATGATTAGATATAACGATTGTGATTTATTCTCATTTTCTCATATAAAAACACATTTATCATGTGATACATCTCATATATATATATGGAATTTAATTCCATTACATTTTTCTAAAACAACATTAATATTACAGAGGAGCTGGCTAGTTAACATCTATTATAATACTCCCTCTGTCCGTAATTATAAGCTACCATTGTAAAATTCACGCTTATTAAGAAAATAAATAATAAAGTTAGTTGATGCATTTGTTTTAAAAAAATTGTACAATCTCTTATATTTGCCTCTATTTAAGATAAAACTTTTCAATCGTTATAGTATTAATAGTGCTCCACTATCAATAAATGCAAGGATAAATATGGAAAGAGAAATTAACTTTTGTTAAGTTAGCTTACATTTAATGACACCATATAGATATCAATGTTAGCTTATAATTAGGGACGGATGGAGTATATTAGTAGACTTGGAGCATGATATGTAGCGTCGTCGCATGTCTTTTGCTTTAGCAATTTCATCGTCTCCGGTGAACTAAAAGTAAATGGAGCACAATTTCCCGCATCACGTTTTTCAAATATTTTAAAGTTTATGATGAATTTGATATATAATAAAAAAATTAAAAGAAGGAAAATTGGTTACAATTTGAAGGATTTTGAAGGATATGATATTATGGTTTAAAGAGGTGAGAGATTGTAATTTTTTTAATTTTTATTGAAATTTAATATTTTGATTAGTGGATTTTGATATGAATAAAGTGATTAAATTGAGTCAATTGAAGAAGATTTTTCTTAAAAATTGAAAATTTTAAAGTTTTAAGTAGAATAATTGGGGGACTTGATTTGTAACAATTACAAAGTTGAGAGACTTATTGTACTTAAAAATTTATTGGGGGACTAAAATAACCAATAATCAAAACTTGAGATCAAAAGTGCAATTAATAGTAATTACACATTATGAATGAATTGTAACAGTATATGCTACTTATGACATTCTGTAGATTATGTTTAATTGGTATCGCTTTAATGGTATTGATCAAGTTAATGCTTCCTTCCATAGTTCCATTATAGATTTGAAGGGGGTTTTAAAATCACGCAAAGTCACTTAAGTTTAACCCTAAATAATTCCCAAATGATTCCTTCCCTTCCAAAAGAAGAACTCATTTCCCTTAATTGGGATTCTTGAACCCTATTGGTGACATCATGATAGTAACATCCAAACCTTATATGTATTAAAAAATGCAAAATAAAACAGGATGATGATGAGGATGGAGAATCTTATCATTGCAGTTTTAATGTTTCACTATGATGCATGATATAGTATTCATTATATACTAATTAAGACAAATACTAGCAACAAACTCTTTTACACACGCTCTAATCAAAATCGGTTGTGACTAATAAAGTGTTGGTCTAATAGTAGGCAAGCAGATTCGACGAGTTCACAAGATCGAAATCTCCTATGTTGAGAGCTATCGCCTATCCCACATAGATTAAGACCGAACAAAAAAAATCGGTTGTGGGGGTCTCATGCCACCAAGCTTCTGTTAAAGACGACAACGATACAGCCATCAACAACCATAAATAAAAATTAGCATACACCCTTTACGTGTAGGCTACTAAATAGAGATAGGAAAAGATAAAATATAAGTGATAAATATGATATATAATATTATCTGCGCAGAAGAGAGATAAGAGAGAAAAAAATGTGTCGAGGTGTCTGCACTATATATAGTATCGGAATCATTACTCCATCAACAATGATCAAATACAAGTTACACAACATTTCACTTTCTTAAGCCTCAGCAGTAGTAGAACACGCCACACAACCATCCATGGCCACCGACTTTAGCTCCATCCCAATAATTGGTAAACTTTCTTCGCAGAGAAGAAGCTTTTTTTCTTCTCTTTGTGCATGTTCCTGAATCTAACATCTGTCTCTCTTAATTCTTAAATGATGATGCAGACATTGCTCCCCTTTTAGCTAAGGCAGATGACCCAAAAATTGCTGAGGATTCTGGTGTGCTTGAGGTGGTTAGAAATTTGGATAAGGCTTGTACAGAGGCAGGGTTCTTCTACGTGGTATGTAATTGTTTCATCTTTTTACTTTTTTATTCCTTTTACTCTGGTGTCTGTAGTTATTTTGCTGTAAATATTGTTGGAAAATGGAAACAAAAAGACTATTATTTTGAGATAAATTGGTAAGAAATCTGCAATATAAGGAAGAGGTTAATATTTATGTGACAGAATTGCTTATATCAGTGTTTCCCCAGCAGCTTTTACTAACATATCTAATGTTTTGAATCTCATATAGATTCCAATTATCTGTAGACAACAATGGTTCTGTCACTTGGGAATGGAACTTAACTAATACATTACTCGAGTTGAAAATTGAAATGACCAAAAATCATAGCACAAAAACAATAGAATAAATCAGATGAAGATGGTGATGAATAGGCAGAAACCAATGGCTCATAGTAAATGAAATTAGCTTTATTTCACTTAAGGAGTTAATTTGATAAGTAACCTTTGTGGCAACTTTAGCTAAATTATTCCCAACATCTTGCTTTTGATTGAATAGAGTTCTGCACTTGAACTCAAGAAATTGATTAACTACTTTCATTTCCTAAGTGTGAGCTTATTATGAGATGAAAATTTCATCAATTAGCTTACTTGTAAAATTGTACAGAGAATTGATTCAGGAACTTTTCATATCCATTTATACCCCTAACAAACTGGACCTAATCTCACATTTTCTTGACAATCCGAAGAAAGATTTTCCTTTGCATTTTTTTCACTTGTTATCTTTTATCATGGCTCTTAGGCCATTCTTTGTTTGATTTTTACTTCAACTCCTACTGTCCTTGGTTGACAGAAAGGCCATGGTATTCCTGATACATTCCTCAAAGAGGTTAGAGATATAACGCGTAGATTCTTTGAACTTCCTTATGAAGAGAAGACAAAGATCAAAATGACTCCAGCTACTGGATTCAGGTTTGCTTAGTTGCATTAATCAGGTTTATCCATCCAATTTATGCTGATACCAGCCAAATTTCCGATGCAGAGGATATGAGAGGATTGGAGAAAATGTAACTCAAGGTGTACCAGACATGCATGAAGCTATTGATGTAGGTCTTACTTGTTTATTAGCATAAATTTAAGTGCTTTTGTTTCTAGTGTGTTGTTCTTTTCAACAAGAAAATAAAAATGCTTTGTTACTATTGATATTAGGCTCATCTCAGTGTATTTTCAACCGTTTGAAACATTTTCACTCATATGTAATATAGCTCATTGGATAGTTCAGAGAAAAGATTTCCTCAGTATTTCATTTTCTTTCTTTGATTGGAGCCTAGCATAGCAGGTATAATATTTATTCTGCATCACATGGTTCTATGCATCAAACATTGAATGATCTCTTCATTTTCCTTGAACAGTGCTATAGGGAAGTGACTAAGGGCATGTATGGAGATCTTGGCAAAGTTATGGAAGGATACAACCATTGGTACAAGGAAGTAGAGTTTTTTTGTTTTTAATGCCTGTATTCCTCCACATACACTCTCTCCCCTCAATTTTTAGCTGAATATTATGCTCAAAAGAACAATTATAGATATGGTTCTAATACTGAATTCTCTATTAACATGGTAAAATATTCACTAAATTAAATTGAAAGGCCAAGGGATTAAGGATTGTTATTTTAACACTCACAACTAAGATATTGCTTATGTCTTTCGGGACTAATCACTTTACGGTTCATCATGCAGGCCACAAAATCCGCCAAAGTTCAAAGTTGTTATCGAGGAATATATTAGTCTCTGCAGAGGCATGGCATTTTTTCTCCTCCTCTATTTTACCTTTTTCATCATGCGTGGTTAAACTACAATCTTATATAGTTGTCTTGGTTAAAGCAGAGCTTGCAAGGAAAATTATGCGTGGAATTGCTTTAGCATTAGGTGGATCACCAGATGAATTTGAAGGTCACAGAGCTGGGGATCCATTTTGGGTCATGCGGATCATCGGTTACCCAGGTGTCTCCAATGTAAATGGAACGAATGTTCTGAAAAATGACATTGGATGGTAATCAAATTTTGGATTTGGCCTTTTCTAATTTTTTCCCTTATCATTAGGCCTTACATTACTGATGTCTTTTTCTTCTCCATTTCTTTGAATAAACACAAATGCAGTGGAGCTCACACCGACTATGGTATATACCTTTAACCTGCACATTATGATGAGTCTAGAATACTTTCTTAGTCATTGTCAATGATTTTAGATGATGCTTAACAGGTTTATTGACATTGGTAAACCAGGATGACGATATAAATGCACTCCAGGTATGCACTTGCATATGCTCCTTGCTGCATAGTAGATATTCATACTCTTCATATGTTCATGCAGTTCTTGATTTTTACTTCTAGTCTCACCAGAAAACTACCTCCTCCTCTTCTTCTTCTTCTTGGGGGTTGGTCCTCTTCCTTTTGTGTTTTCTTACGATTTATTTTATTCTTTGTGTGTATTGTTTTCCATTATTTGATACCATTGTTTGTTTTCAGCCATGTTAATGTTGTTTAATTGTTGAAGGTGAGAAACCTACATGGCGAGTGGATATCAGCACCTCCAGTTCCTGGATCATTGGTTTGCAACATCGGTGACATGCTAAAGGTATCTTAATCTCCTCATAACAGTAATAATACAATAGAGATTTGGCAAATCATCTCATTAATTGTGCAAGAGAAGTGCAGATATACTCCAATGGTTTGTATGAGTCCACTTTGCATAGGGTGATAAACAACTCCACAAAATATAGAGTCAGTGTAGTATTCTTTTACGAGGTTAGCTAGCTTTAGCTCCATTTTCTATTTACATGTATCATCCTTTTATCTTGTTTGTTTCATTGCTTATTCCACTTGCTACTACTGTTTGAACAGACCAACTTTGATACCGCTGTGGAGCCGTTGGATACACAGAAAACAAGAACAAATGGCAACAAGAAGTTTGAAAGAGCTGTTTATGGAGAGCATCTAGTCCGAAAGGTTCTCACAAATTTTGTTCAGGAGTAACATGTTTGTGGTGTGTAATTATTATAAGTCAAGCATCTTATTAGCATGCTCCTCTCTTGTGTGTCTAGACCTACAAATGCTACGAATTCAAGCATTTGTTATGTACAATGTCTTCATAATAAAAATTTATGGCCTCAGAATGCTTTCAGTTTCAAGACAAGGATGGGCAATTCATCAGGCTGTGAACTGTTAAAAGACGTCAATTTATCAGCTCAGTGCAAGCATTAGGATTCAGGGTTTTAAGATCTTTTGTCCCCAAATAATGTTTCAATTTTCTGTCCCGCTTATCATGTCAATTAAATACGACATAAGTGGGCAGTTACAAACTTAAATAGTAGTTTTTAATTGACATTTGAGAGAGAAGATCTTAATGTGTTTTAAGTTTAACACAATTAAGAATGAAGTTAAATACAAATTAAGAGATTAGAAATTTAACAACTCTCACACCGGTACAAAATTGTATCTAAATAATGTGAGTCAGTACATAAAGATCATAATGGTATTCCTTAAAATTGTATCTAATCACCGCAAGATCTCATTTATTTGTTTCAAATTCAAAATATAAGCTATATTTAGGTTTGTCTCCTCTAAGGTGAGTACATAATAAAGTAAGCATCACAATCATTAATTGTGATTACCTACTTTGAAAAAATTAATATAAGAACTCAATCAATGGTTGTGATGTTTGTAAAGCGAGTCAACTCACTTTAAATGAGCCAAACTCATTAAATATATTAATTTATCATATATTTTAATTTAAATTATGTAAGTATACGCACGAGGTGTAGCTCAGTTGGTGACGGAGACTGAGTGCGCGGGAAAGCTCTCAAGTTTGATCCCGCACAATTAACTCAGGAGAGGGATGAAGAGTATTAACTATGACTAAATTCTGATTCGGAATAGTCGGCATTCAAAGGGTGATCGGATACTAAGTGGTTTGTACCAGAATTATGTATGTACATCAAACAATTTAAGATACTAGTTTTATTATGATGTATATAGCACACTAGTCGCATGAAGGATAACTCAAGTGACAAAAGTTTATGAACATATGGGTTAAGGAGGGGAGGGAAAGGTTCAAGGTTCTGATGTATATATATATAACACACAATAGATTAAATAAAATCGGTTGTGTACTTGTGGTGAATATATTTTGTACAGTTGGAGTCCCCTAGTATTTGTTGAAGACAACAATGTTATCATCAAATGATCAAACACAAGTACAAAACAGTTCCCTTTTTCAAGCCTCCTCGGCAGCAAGACCACATAACCTGCTCCAGAGAGTACATAAGATAGATAGATCACAGGTCACAACCATCCATGGCCACTGACTTCAGTTCCATCCCCATAATTGGTAAAGTTCCTTCCCAGTCCAACCTTTCACATCTTCATTTCTGTGTGTATACTTTGTGTGTTTGTGTATACATGATATATCTTCAGACCTCAGACTCAATATGAGAATGGGAACTTTTTTTGTGTATTTAAAACTCAGTAATTGCATAGATATGTAGTGTTAACTAGGTGTTTGGAATGTTTTTCTCTCTTTGTGCTGGTTTCTAATTCTAACATCTATCTATCTCTTAAATTATGATGCAGATATTGGTCCCCTTTTAGCCAAGGCAGATGACTCAAAAATGGCTGAGGACCCTGCAGTGCTTGAGGTTGTTAGACAGTTAGATAAGGCTTGTAGAGAGGCAGGGTTCTTCTATGTGGTAAAATTGCATCTTTTAACTTTTTCATTCCTTTTACTCTCATTTCTTTAGTCATTTTGCTGCAAACAAGGTTGGAAAATCAAAACAAAAAGGTTACTATTTTCCTTTGCACTTAGGCCATTCTGTATTTAATGATTACTTCAATTTCTCATTCCTTGATTGACAGAAAGACCATGGTATTCCTGATATACTCTTCAAGGAGGTTAGAGATATAGCGCGTAGATTCTTCAAACTTCCATATGAAGATAAGGCAAAGATCAAAATGAATCGAGCTACCGGATTCAGGTTTTTTTGGTTGCATTATTCCATGCATCTGTTCTATGTATACAACCATCAATTTGATTCTTGCAGCATCAGGTTTATCCCTCCAATTTATGCTTATACCAGCCTAACTTCAAATGCAGAGGATATCAGAGGATTAGAGAAAATATAACTCAAGGTGTACCCGACATGCATGAAGCTATTGATGTAGGTCTTGCTTGTCACTTAGCATAAATTAAGGTGTCACCATTTCTAGTATCTAACATTGTTTAGAGATTAAATGATCAAGCACTAAATGATCTCTTTATTTTCCTTTAACAGTGCATTAGGGAAGTGACTAAGGGCATGTATGGAGATCTTGGCAAAGTTTTGGAAGGATACAACCAGTGGTGCGAGGAATTAGAGTTTTTCTATTATTGATGCCTATATTCCTCCACATTAGCCCTCTCCCCTCAATTTTTAGCTGAATACAATGCTCAAGAGAACAATTACCTAGATGCTTTTAATACTTAAATTCCCTGTTAACTAAGAACATCACTCTGGTATGTGTCGGATAGATATTCTGGCATAAATCCTCACGACTATGTTTGGATATCTGTTGCCAGAAGTGCAAACAGATGTTAGCACTCACTTTAAGGCAAAAAGTGAACGGAGATGTTCTTACGGATTGAGATGAAAATCTATTCACATTGCACTCAATTGGTATCCAAACACAGCACTAAGACATTGTGTTGGTTCAGACACCTTGGATTGCACAGAGTAACTTAGGAATTAGGGTTAGAAAGCACACAGAATCTTTGTTCACGCAGTTCAACCATTTTGTCTACCTCAGCGGCTATAGCTCCAATTCATTCAGAATAATTAGGGTTTCAATGTTACAACATATATATACATGATTCTAATGCTACACGACAAAAAATCATTAAATACTATCACAATCCCCTTGACCAATCAGATCCTAATTACAGCGGATATTACAGAGTCTTGGTGCCCATGACCTGTATTCGGCAGACCATGCATCTCTGACTCAGACGACCCAAGCAACTCTGAGTCAGACGATCCAAGCATGTCTGTCTCAGACGATCCAGGCATCTCCGAGACAGACGATGCAAGCATCTCTTACTCAGACAATGCAACTCTTTATGAGCCAAACTCAACAATTTCCACATTGGCGAATTCTCAAGCCCTTGTGAAGATCCACTGCTTTCTCTTAGGATCTCGACTTTCGGGATTGTGCTCCCCATCTGTTTAACACTGTGAAACGTGCAACAAATCCAAGCAGTACTTGAACTTGTCGTTGGTGACTGGCTTGGTCAACATATCAGTTGGATTCTCAAAAGTATGAACCTTCTCAAGTCGTATCTGTCCTGACACAAGCAACTCTCTGATCTTGTGAAATCTCACATCAATGTGCTTTGTCCTAGCATGATACACCTGATTGTTCGCCAAGAAAATGGCACTCTGACTGTCGCAATGCAACTGAACTCCACCTTGCTCAACACCCAACTCTTTAACTAACCCATTAAGTCACAATGCTTCTTTTGCTGCTTCAGCTACAACCATGTACTCAGCTTCAGTTGTGGACGTAGCCACTATGGATTGAATAGACGACTTCCAGCATATTGGTCCACCTGCCAAAGTAAAAACATACCCTGTTTTAGACCTCCGGTTGTCGATGTCACCTACATAGTCGGAATCAACATATCCACCAACTCTTGGATCACCTTGTTCACTACTGAACATTATACCATGACCCGATGTACCCTTCAAGTACCTGACTATCCACTTGACTGCCTCCCAATGACGCTTCCCTGGCTTGGACATAAACTTGCAGACTTGGCTCACAGCTTGTGCCAAATCAGGTCTAGTGCAGACCATAGCGTACATTAAACAACCAATGGCACTGGCATAGGGAATTTTTGACATACCTTCGACTTCTTCAGCTATCTTTGGACACTGATCCACCGAGATCTTAAAGTGATTCGCTAACGGAGTACTCACAACTTTCGAATTTCTCATGTCGAATCTGTCTAGCACACCTTCAACATAGCTTTTCTGAGAGAGCCACAATTTTCTGGCTCCTCTGTCTTTGTGAATTTCCATCCCAAGAATCTTCTTAGCAGCTCCTAAGTCTTCCATGTCAAATTCCCACCCATTTTGGTTTTCAAATCACTCACATCACGTAAGTGATTAGCAACAATAAGCATATCATCAACATAAAGTAACAAGAAAATTACTGAATTATCATCAAGGCTCCTAACATAAACACAGCAGTCATAGTCACACCTTCTGTAGCCAATCCTCAACATATATGAGTCAAACCTCTTGTATCACTATCTTGGTGATTGTTTCAACCGATACAGAGACTTCTTCAATTTACACACCAGATTCTCCTGGCCGGACTCAATGAATCCTCCAGGTTACTGCATGTACAATTGTTCATCTAGATTTCCATGAAGAAACGCCGTCTTCACATCCATATGCTCTAGATGCATGTCTCGGAATGCTACCAGGGCCAACACTGCCCTGATAGAAGTGTGTCCGACCACCGAAGAGAATATCTCATCATAATCAATCCCCTTCCACTGTGAATACCCCTTTGCTACTACGTGAGTCTTGAACTTTTCCCCTTCATTTTCTGTTACTGGTGGCTTCTTCCTGAACACACACTTGCAACCAATGGTTCTCTTCCCTGGAGGAAGCTGAACAAGATCCCAAGTCCAATTCTTCTTCAAGGACTTCATCTCCTCCACCATAGCACCCATCCACTTGTGTCGCTCTTGGCTTGCCATAGCCTCATGAAAAATAGAAGGGTCTCCAGAACTGGTAAGAAGAGCATATGCAGCTAAGTCTTCAAAACCATATCTGAGTGGTGGTGCTCTCTAAAGGGGCTCCCTATCGCGCACAAGAATGTAATCTGGTGCTCCACCTGAATCAACTGGTTCATCTTCTGTTTTAGTATTAGAACCTGTGCTGGCTTGCACATTGGGTATCGTCTGCCCAGGACTATGTAGGCCAGACGTTGTTTCATCGTTTGATGCACAGTGCATCAGATGATGTTGCATTGACTTTAATGGCTCTACAACAATCTGAATCTTCCCAAAAGTGGGAGTTTCAGACTCTGAAGTAGTCTCTTCTTTAGTATCTGACTGCTTCAACATGAACTGTTTATCAAATACAACGTCTCTGCTGTGAATTGCCTTCTTCAAAGCTGGATCCCAGAATCTGAACCCCTTTACACCCTTGGTGTAACCAACAAAAATACACTTCTTGGACTTGGGATCCAATTTGGATCGTTCATCACTGGAAACATGCACATAAGCTGGACACCAAAAAATCCTCAAATTTTCAAGATTTATTGGATTACTTGTCCACACCTCTTCTGCAACATTTCCATCTAATGAAGCTCTCGGAGACCTGTTGAAAAGATAACATGTGATGTTCATTGCTTCTTCCAAACCCTTTAGACAGTCCTTCCTGCAATCAAAGGCACCTAGCCTTCTCTATGAGAGATCGATTCATTCTCTCATAACATCATTCTGCTGTGGTGTTTTCTTAACTGAATAATGCCTCTAGATCCCGTGTTCCTCACATAACTGCTTAAACTTTGCATCAGTGTATTCTGTCTCATTGTCTGACCGCAGATACTTAATCTTCCTCCCTGTCTGATTTTCCACCTCAGCTTTCCACAATCTGAACTTATTGAAAACCTCAGATTTTTGCTTCAGGAAATATACCCAGACCTTGCGAGAGAAGTTATATCAATGAATGTCACAAATTGCCTGGAACCTCCAATGGAAGCCTCCCTAGTAGGCCCCCACACATCTGAATGAACATAGTCGAGGATTCCTTTTGTTTCATGCTTCTCGGTCACGAAACGGACACGACACTGTTTGCCTAACACGCAAAACTTGCAAATTTCCATCTTCCAACTACGAACACCCTTCAAAAGATCCCTCTTATGAACTGCCATCATCCCCTTCTCACTAGGATGACCCAGACGCATATGCCAGAGACTCGTTGCATCATTGTCAACTTCAACTGATGCAGTGTCACGTACAACGATGCTTCCCAACAAGCGATAGATATTCCCTGCAGTACGCTTTGTCGTCATCATTGTTAATGCACCTTTACACACCTTCAAAGTATCTTTACCTCCGTCTGAACAGAAAGAGTAACCATTCTCCTATAAAGTACCCAAGGATATCAAATTCTTCCTCAAATCTGGGGCATCCCTCACATTACCTAGTATACGCGAGCCACCATGGTCCATAGCAATTTTGATTTACCCTATTCCAGTGATATCACACGTTTTGTCATCACCTAAATAGACAAATCCAAACTTGCCCGCCTTGAACGAACTGAACCACTCCCGGTGCGGCATCATATGGTAAAAGCATCCAGAATCAAGAATTCATACGTCTATGCATTTACCTGATGAGACACTTAGCATATCTTCTTCACTGCCGGAATCATCAGTCTGAGCCATGTTTGCAGAGCTCGAAGGATTTGGGCAATCCTTCTTCCAGTGATCAACCTTCTTACAGTTAAAACACTCTGATGTATCCTTCTTCTGCTTGGATTTAGAACGTTTCTTCTTCCCTGCCGATTTACCCATATTCCTTCCACGATCTTGTCCTCCCTTAGCAAACAGACCTTCACCTTGACTTCCCTCCTCTACATTCTGTCACCTTTGAGAGTGAGACAAGAGTGTAGACATGATGGCATCAAGCGTGATTGCGTCCTTCCCGTAAGTAAGAGTAGTAACCAAGTGGTCGTAGGAACTTGGTAACGAACACAATAGAATAACTATTTTGTCCTCATCGTAAATCTTCACCCCAAGTCTCAGCAAATCCGCGACTATCGTGGTGAAATGGTTGACATGTTGTTGAAGATCACTTCCCTCCTGCATCTTTAGACTGTGAAGCCTCTGCTTTGCAAATAGCTTGTTCATCAACGTTTTAGACTGATATTGGCTCTCCAACTTGTCCCAAACGGCCTTCAGAGTCATGAGATCTGCGACATGAAACATCACCTCATCAGAAACGTAGAGACGTATCAATCCAGCGGCCTTCTCTTGCATCTCCGTCCAATTTATGTATTGCATACCCGTCGATTTCTCCTCACGCTGTGCCTTCTGCAATCCTTGTTGAGCCAACAAATCCTTGACCCTGCATTGCCATAAACCGAAGTTGTCTGTTCCATTGAACTTGTCAACGTCAAATTTTGCGCCGCCAGTGGTCATGATAGCTCCGATACCAATTGTTGGTTCAGACACCTTGGATTGCACAAAGTAACATAGGAGAAATTAGGGTTAGAAAGCACACTATCTTTGTTCACGCGGTTCGACCAATTTGTCTACCTCTGCGGCTATAGCTCCGATTCATTCAGAATAATTAGGGTTTCAGTGTTACAACATACATATACAGGATTCTAATGCTACACGACAAAATATCATTAAATCCTATCACAATCCCTTTGACCAATCAGATCCTAATTACAGTGAATGTTACGGAGTCTCAGTGCCCATGAGCTGTCTTCGGCAGACCATGCATCTCTGACTCAGACGATCCAAGCAACTGAGTCAAACGATCCAAGCATGTCTGTCTCAGACGATCCAGGCATCTCCGAGACAAAGGATGCAAGCATGTCTTACTCAGACGATGCAACTCTTTATGAGCCAAACTCAACACATTGCTTATGTCTTTTGGTTCCAGTGTGTCCTTTGACCCTCTTTCACTTTGTGGTTCATCATGCAGGCCACAAAATCCACCAACATTCAAAGTTCTTATGGATAAATATATTGATCTCTGCACAGGCATGCTTTCTTTCCCCTTATTTTACCCTTTTCATCACCTGTGGTTAAATTTGTTTCTTATATAGTTGTTTTGGTTAGAGCAGAGCTTGCAAGGAAAATCATGCGTGGAATTGCTATAGCATTAGGTGGATCACCAGATGAATTTGAAGGTCACAGAGCTGGGGATCCATTTTGGGCAATTCGGGTCATTGGTTACCCAGGTGTCTCCGATTTAAATGGAATGGATGTTCTGAAAAATGACATTGGATGGTAATAAAATTCTGGCTAATATTTGCACATTTTTCATATTAGGCCTTACATTGCTGATGCTTTTTCCTTTTTGTTACTTTTTCTTCTTTCTCCATTTCTTTCAATAAAACAAATCCAGTGGAGCTCACACAGATTATGGTATACCTTTAACCTGTACATTAAGATAAGTCTAGAATACTTGTCTGGTCATTGTCAATGATTTTTAGATGATGCTGACAGGTTTATTGACATTGCTAAACCAGGATGAAGATATAAATGCACTCCAGGTATGCATTTATATATGGTCGTTTATGAACAGTTGGTGTTCATACTCTTCATTTGTTCATGTTTTTTAGTTTTTCTAGGATGTATTTATTGTGTGTGTGTATACTGTTTCCCCTTGGTTGATACCACTGTTTATGTTGTTCAATTGTTGCAGGTGAGAAACCTATCAGGAGAGTGGATATCATTACCTCCAGTTCCTGGCTCATTTGTTTGCAACATCGGTGACATGCTAAAGGTATCTTAATCTCTTCATAACAGCAATAATACAATAAAGATTTGGCAAATCATCTCATTAATTAATTGTGCAAGAGAAGTGCAGATATACTCCAATGGTTTGTATGAGTCCACTTTGCATCGAGTGATAAACAACTCCACAAAATATAGGGTCAGCGTAGTATTCTTTTACGAGGTCAGCCCCATTTTCTATTTACAAATATCATCATTTTATCTTGTTTGTTTCATTGCTTATTCCACTTGCCACTACTGTATGAGCAGACCAACTTTGACACCGTCGTGGAGCCGTTGGATACACACAAAACAAGGATAAACGGCAGCAACAAGTTTGAAAGAGCTGTCTATGGAGAGCAGCTAGTGCAAAAGGTCCTCACAAACTTTGTTGACCAGTAACATTGTTTTCCTTGTTCTGGTGTGTGAATAAGTCTAGCATCTTGTTTGCAAGCTCCTGTTGCATGTCTAGACCTAAAAGTGCTGATAGTCAAGCATTTGTAATGTTTTCACACTAAAATATTTATGACCTGACAACGCTTTCTGTTTCAAGACAAGGATGGGGAATTCACAAGCTCTCAGGTGTCATATAATATCATAAACATTAGACAAAACCAAATAACATACAAATGAAATCAAATAACAGCCATCCAAATCCAACAGGAAGGTGTTTATCGGATCGTTGAAGCGGTCATTAACATTAACTAGTCCAGGCTATGAAATGGTAAATTAAAGGACAAAAATTTATCAGCTGAGTGCAATCATCAGCGTTTTACATTCAAGTGTACAACACTGCCAATGGGCAATTGCCATAAGAATGAAGTAAAATACAACACAAGATTAGTAATTTTAACAAATCTCACTTCTAATCACTATAAAATTGTATCTAAATCATGTGAGTCAGGCTGGCTTTAACACAAGATATTTCATACTGGTTCTGTTTAACTTTGAACCTCGATTGTTGGTGTTCTGCTGTGTAAACCTGTATAACTGTCTACTGATCTTCCACCCGGGCATCTTTGAGATAAAGTGGAATTCTTGTACCTGTAGCTCTGAGCCGATCCACCATGTCATAGAGAAACTCAAATGTAAGTTTAGATTGCTGGTTTAGTTCCTCCCTGATGTGAGGCTGAAGGCTGAACCAGTCTCCCAACAATTTATGAACATGAGAGCGAATCATTCTCCATGGCACAGGGTACTTTTCACAAAGCTTCAAATATTCTATCAGAAGATCTGCCTGGTCCAGTTTTCCATCCACAATGGATCCTTCCCTATCCAGAATGGTTCCTTCGCTGCCGGACACCCATTCAGCAGTTCGAAATCCAGCAAAGAGTGCTGGATTTTCAAGCAGAGTCTCAGCAGAGAGCACCCCTTCAACACCGGTTGCTTCCAAGCAGTCTTTAACATCATCCACGTGTCTTATGTTCCCATTTGCGAGGACTGGGATTCTAACGGCTTCCTTCACAGCCTTGATGGCTTCCCAGTCAGCTCGAAATTTCTTCCCATCCTTCTCATCCCTTGTCCTCCCATGAACAGCTAAAAGAAAACAACCAGCCTCCTCAAGCATCCTAGCATACTTCAACGTGTCCTCTAAATTCGGGAAGAGCCTGATCTTGCATGAAACAGGAACCTGCAGGTTGAGAGCCAATTTTTCCACTAGAGACTTCACAAGAGGAAGGTTATCCATCAAGAAGGCTCCATAGTATCCTCGTTTAGCAATGCGCTGAGGACACCTAGAGAATCACAAAAAATAAATCCATCAAAATTTTAAATGCCTTGCTAAATAGTGCCTTATGCGTATTGTCTAGAGAATCAAGAAATGGAATGTTCATTACAAAACATAACACTGAATACATGGAAATAGTTTTGAAATCTTAACAAGTGCACTTATGTCAAATTTTAATAACAATTTACAATTATCAAGGAGGTAACATCCAAAATGCTTACATCAATATATAGTGATGAAAAAATCTTTAAAACTCATCAAATTATTTTTATACTATTTAGGCTTAAATATGTTTTTGGTCCTTTTTTTGTTTGACTTTGGTCCCCCTTTTTTGGAAATAGACATATTTCAGTCCACAAAAGCACTTAAGTGATGAGGTGGTTGTGTACTCCCTACTGACGTGTGCAAGTAATATGACGTGGATTTTCGTGGATATTCTCAAGAAGAAATTAAAAAACCTACTTGGCTGCTAGGCTGAAATGGTTAAGTCCGAATTGTTCAACCCTAACTCTAAGTGGTGCCATTGTAGCTCAAACAACAAAGGGAGTAAACAAGAAGAGGGTTTTAGCCAAAACCCCTTCAATGAAGAGGAAACATTCTAGCAAATACGAAAGTGTCCGAACGAGGAAATGGGGCAAATAGGCTGCGGAGATTTGTGCCCCGTTCAGGGTGCATATCTATGGTTGAGCACTTACAACACCGCAGAAGAGGCTTCCCAAGCCTATAAGAACAAAAGGCTTGAATTTGAAGCTATGGCCAAGGCTCTATCTATTCTGATGAGAAGATCAACAAGAACAAAGTTGTTGTTACAATTGAAACTATGGCCGCCGTAGAAAAGAATAGCTCCAACTACTGTGTTTCTTCTGTGCAGCTTCTGTATCAGACTCCAACTCTGCTACTTTGGACGACTCGAAAGTGTCTTGTCACTTGCATGTTGCATCAATGTATAAGTGATGTAATACACATTAAATGGTACTTAGCAAAAAAAATATTCTAAGAGCACCACGGAATTATCGTTAAGTAACTAGTATCTTAAACATAGGCAAGTGAAGGTGTGTTTGCGTAAACAATTTAATTAAGCGCTTAAAGCCATAAGCATTTATCACATAACGCTTATTCATAAACTAACTTGATAAGTTTATTGAAACGAACTACGAATAATTATAGAAAGATATAAGCGCTTATCTATAAGCTAATCTGAGTAGCTTATGAAATTAAGCACAAAACAACTTATGTATGTCAAAGTTGTTCACATAAGCTCTCCCAAACACGTTGCATAAACGCTTAGACTATAAGATAAACTCAAATAAACTCTTCTAAAACAGGGTATAATCCCTAAAACATCGTGTACTCATGAGTGTTTCGAATTCAAGTCTGCAACAACAATAGCATTATGGTTTGTGTAGTCTTATCAGTATCACTAACCAACCACTCATTCATTCATTCCCTTCCATTTCCATTGCCATTAGATATTGTCATCAAACTAACTAGGCAGACAGGCACAAAAAGACATGAAGCAGATTCAGAGCAAATGCAACCTATATATCACATTACCTACCCAAGATTAATATCAACATAATCGCAATAAGGCTCCACCTTGCGTGCAGCTTCCAACAACACATCTGGGTCATTGGCACAGAATTGAACAAAGAGTGGTCGATCCTCCTGCAATTACTCCCAAAGTCACAACAACTACAAACAAAAAATTGACCATTAATCAGTGTTATCGCCATGGCGGTTTTTTGGCTTTCCGCCATGACCGATATCCCGCCATTTCCGCCATTATTTGTCATGTATGGCAGGATTTTGGGTTTCCGCCATGACCCGCCATCCGCAATTAACAACACTGACCATTATAATGAAGCTGCAGTTACAGAACACACAGATAATACCTTGCAAGTGGTGAATTCTTCCTTCCTGTACTTTTCTGTCTCGGTGAATATACGCGAGTGCAGCATGGGGGTGTACGCGCCCTCAGCGCCGTACTTGCGGCACAGCATTCGAAACGGTAGCTCCGAATTGTCAACCATCGGGGCTACTAGAAACTTGGGTCGCCCCAATTTGGTCCAGTGAGCCCACGCGCGCTCCACCCGAGTTTCTCCGGCGAGGTTCCTGGGCGGCGGCGAGTTTGGTTGGTGATGGCCGCCGTCGTCGGGTTTGTGGGGCGGGTTTGGATCGGGAGATGTTAGGGTTTGGGCCATTAGTGGATGAGAATGGTTGCGGTTGTTGTGGATGATGGAGAGGAGAGAGAAGGGTTTGGGTTCGGGTTTCATGAGTGGAAAATGGGTGAGGACTACGGTGAGTTAGTAAAAGACTCGGGTGAGGACTACGGTGCAATTATGAAATTAGTTTTGCAAACTTTATAGTTTAGTCCTTGTTAATATAATATAGAAAAATTAAATAATGGTCCTCTCATTTGAAAGCATAATGCGTTAGTCACATTTTATAAACTATACGGTAATTATAGAAAGGTTCTCTCATATATAACATATAATAGATCTTGTATTGTTTATCTCATCCCATCTTCATTGACTGACTGCGCTCCTCTAGGGTTTCGCCCTCTTTTCCCGAAAGCTCGTCCTGACGGCAGGTAAGAACAGATCTACGGTGGCAATTTGTTTGAAGCAAGTTATCGGTGCCCCCTGTTGAATATGATAGCGAAGTAGATCTGGTTAGTAAGATCCTTTGATGTATTATTTCTATCCCTATTCGTTGACACCTGGAAGGAATATAGGAGAAACGCTTCTATTTCAAATGTTTATTAGATTCGATAAATTTATTGAAAGATTTAGTCAATAATCTCATCGGAATATATAATTTGAAGGATTTTAGACGAGAATAGTTTATACGAGACTGCAATTAGAAGTTTCATCTGCTGTAATGGAATTTAATTGGGTTGAAGTTGGTGAAGATACATCATCAATGGAGGTACACTGCTCCTACTTTTAATGTACTGCACAGATATGATAAAGTAGATTGATTATGACTAATTTAAAATTTGTATGTTGTGAAATCATAAATTTCATCAGGGACTGGGTGAATTTTCACATGCTGAAGATGCGGATGACTTCGACATGAGTGATCAAGAGCAACATGAAGAATTATCCTCTGGAGATGTTCCCAATGAGTCATATGCAAGTGTTGGTGAGCACTGGGAAGGGTATGAATGTATTGCCTCAATTTTCGGTCGGAGGTCACATAGTAATTTCACGAAAAATAGTTTAATAAACCTCTCAAAAACAACTCAAATTTCCACACAAAAAAATAGTTTAATAAACTCGGAACATTAAAATATAAATATGTTTTCAAATTTTAGATCTCGGAAGCTATCATTAAAACTATGTTTCCAGAACTAATGCTCCCATTGATTATGTTTCGCGTTTAGCAATTTTCGGTGAATAAAATCAAATAATACCGAGAACTTGAACCTAGAATTGTGATTTAAAAAATATTGGGTTTGAGAATCCGGTATTATTCAAGGATAACTATTCCGATTTTTAAAACTCGGAATTCATCAATTAGCAAAATAACATTTTACCTACTGGGTTGTAGAACCGCGGTACTAATATAACACTAGCAAAATCAAATTTAGACATCAACTGTGACAAATCTAACATTAAATTACAAGTCCTCAATTACAATTCACATACATATCGGGAGTTAAGAGTCAGTATAAAAGTACATATCGGGAACTTGAAAGCCCGAAAAATATGGATCTGCAACATCCTCTGAATGGCTCGACGAAGAAAGAGAGTAAGAGATTGAAGTGAGACAGAAGTGACAAAGAATTCTATTTTGGAGAGGAAGTCAGTGAGTGATGTAGATCTATGCTCAAACTCCATGAATCTTCAAGTTAGAGAATCTGGCACCTTGAAGCTCTAGGAAAGTGACCAAAGGGAAGAAAATCAAAAATGGAAGAGGTAAAAGAGGAGGTTGAGGCACCAAAAGCTTCAAAGGTTGAAGACTTCATAAGCCAAAGGTAAGAGAAGCCACAAAGACCTTGCATCTTTGATAATTTTCAAGTGTTCTCTAGAGAGAGGTTTTGGAAGGAGATTCTAAACTCACCAACTCAAATTTCAAATTTTGATCAAAATGTGAGAGAAAATATAAAGGAGACTCAAAATATATAGTGGAGTCTCTCTAAAATTTTGGCCATACCATCTAATTGGGTCAAATCCAAGGCCTAAGGCCCAAACCTAGCTACCCACACTCATTACAATTCACTCTTCCTAACCTAGTGAACCATAGATGAAAGGTTCAACCATAAACCTAAATGAGCTAAAAAACTAGCTCAAAACCCTCACAAAACCTTAAATTAAAAATATACTAAGCATACCAAGAACTTCTAGTACTCAATATCTAGGAGTATCAAGGCCTTATGATGCAATATCATTGGTGTAGAAGGCAAATAGGCCAAGTATGAATGAAGTGAATCTCTAGCCTTCTTTTTCCTTGGACCTTGTGGTAGGTCCAACAAGAGCCTCCAAGCTCTCATTTGTAGGATCCTCAGGTAAGCATGCATCAATGAGTATGAGGAAGAGGGAGTGAGTGAGTGAGTGAGTGGAGAAGAAGATGAAGGAGAAAAGTGGGGTGCGGGTGGTGTAATGGGGGTGAGTAGGTGAGATTTTTTGTTTTTTAAGTGGGGGGTATTTTGGGGTTTTTCAAATGAAGGTAGGGCGGAAATTGGAGTGGTTGAGTGGGATGGGAAAATCATCTCCCCATTAAAAATAGAGGGGTTTTGAATCATTTTGTCTTTATTGGTCATATTTTCTTTTGTAAAAAAACACCCCAATTTTGAAAAGGTACTGGAGCAACGACCAAAAAATAAATATATCATTTGTCTTTGAAAAATATGGAGTGAGTCACTTCGGTCAATGCTAAATATAATCACTTTCATTCTCTAAAGATGAAAATATATTTTATTCAATATTTTTGTTAATTCAAGTGATATATGCTTAATTCTAATTTAATAAAATTTAAGATTTAGGTCATGTGTGGAACAGCAGTTGCGGAGAAGTTAACCTCACCAAAATGTGGATGTTTCGAGCTGAAAGTCTCATGTCAAGGATACAAGTGATTTGTTACATAGTAAAATAGTAGGCTCAGTACTTTGGCTCAATATTGACTAAGTCTTATGCCTATGAGAATGGGATTCATAATTAAGGTAATATTCACTATTAACAAATAATATATGTTGTACAACAATATCATATCCACACTTCATTCTCTCCAGGTGTATTACAACCCTACATGTTAACGGGACAAACTTTAGGTACATGTTATCTGCTCAACCCTAATCTTCATTTCTTTTCTATATTGCTGGCTTGAGCGTAAGAGATGTTGTTGCATTAAAATAACACACGCAAAAGAGCAAGTGCACTCTATTTCTCAAGTAATATAGGATTTTGCAAGTCTCAGTTATAGTATTGTTGTGGTTCAAACACACACACGCAAGAGCAAATGCACTCTATTGCAAAAGTAATACAGGATTGTAAGTTCAAGTTATCGAACTCAATGGGCATGGTGACTTAACTACTTTTAGGCGGAAACTGGAAACTCATGGTTCAGGCAATCGATTAAGAAGTTGTGTTGTGATGTAAGTATGCGAATAGTTATTGATTTTGAGAGAAAATAAAGATGAGAACACTTCGAGACAACAATCATGTTGGAGCATCTCTCTCGCTCTTATCTATGAGAAAACAAACCAAAGACAATTTTGGACCAAAAACAAGGACAAAGGTGTTGGAGGGGTAGGTGCCAAGGGGGAGAAAGGAAGGGGTAGGTTGAGGCAGTAGTGTTAATGGGGTGGAGGTGGGAAGGCTGGGCTGAGGCGGTGGTGAAATCTTCTTTCCCCTTTGCATTTCAATCTCTCTCGTCTTTTCCATTTTGTTTAGAGCTGCAACATCTTGATCGCGACGATATTTGGAACAAAAATTCCAATCCCTACACTTGCAGCTCAAAGACCACACTTGCGCCTCTGCCACCACATGCTCACCTTGGTTGTCGATGTCAATAGTTACTTCTCCATATTTTAGCGTTATCTTAATCGATTTCGTGATTTCCATAGGAATGAAGGTGTTGGAGGGGGAGTTGCTGAAGGGGACGAGGGAGAGGTGGGTTGAGGCGATAGTCTTAGTAGAGTATGGAGGTGGGAAGGGTGGGTTGAGATGATGGTGTTGAAACTATCTAAGGTTGGTAAAAAAGAGGTCTAAAGTTGGTCCATTTCTAGGGACCACAGTAGGCAAACTCATGCTCTTAATAGGATCGCCCAAATCCTGATCCTCTTTTTGTAGGAAATATTTAATCAAAGTCATAATAAATAAATAATTGAAAAAAATACATTGAAATGAGGCGTGCATAGCACTGAACTTAAGAGTATTTTACCATCATAACTCTGCTGAACTACAGAAATCAATCACACATACAAAATTAAGAAAATAACAACATTATATTTTCTCAACACACCCATACAACCTTATGCTCTTCCACTCTCAGAAACATAAAAGTTTTACACTATGGAAATTGGTTCGTTTCTTCTAGTGTGTTTGGATTCACGTTTGAAGAGGCCAAACGTGGATTCAACAATCCAAAAGCAACTATTTCTTGCTTCTGGAAACGTGATTTCAACCCAAACGTGGTTTTAGACTGGTTCTTCCAAACATGCACTTCCTGTTTTTCAAGAACCTGCTTTATCTCTATATAATAGCAAAGCTCCATTATAACCAAAACAAAACTCCAATCTAGAATTGAATTGAGAAGTTACGGTTACTAAAACAATTGAGAGTAATTAAACCATCTTGATAACTTGTTTCCAACGTACATATATATTTATAATTCAATTGAATATTATCACATTATAACGATAAAACCAAATTAATTTTGTATTAATACATAATCAGATTTAATTAAGTATTAATTTACTTTAAAATAAATAATAAACTAATAAAATATCCAACACTTTTATTGTAATTGCTTAAACCCTAACAATTTGTATAACAAGTACATAGATCCTACTCTATAAGGGGAGCCAAATGCATTTTATAAGAAGTCTACTGCTAGTCCTGTTATCTTGGGTGACCTAGTTAGTTCGTAGGTTCTTTCGTGAACAGAAAGTGCGCATATGCAACAAAACACACTTGATATGCTTACTGAAATTGTAGAAGCCACGGGAAGAAAAAACAAGAGAGAAGAATGGTATTTTTATATGCATGATTGAGGTAGCCACATGCGTGCAAATAATGAAATCGATAATGATGAAGATGAATGAACCAAGAGGGGGGACCCAATCCGTATAACAAAGTTGACGTTAAGGCAAAGGCAAAGAGAGCAAAAGAACAAAAGTTGCGAACAAGGTAGGACCCTTCTCTGTGGCCAGAACTTATCAATTCCACACCCACCCATTTTGACTTTGCCATCGATTTTCTCACTCACAACACAAGACCCATTCTACACCATCCAACCACTCTCTTCAATGCACCTCATTCTCACCCAACCTTCTTCCTACAAGCCAAATGCTTCCACACAAAAACACACTCTCTAGTCTCTTGCCTCTTTCCTTCCACAATTGGATTATCTCCAATCCAATTAGTAAACCGAGAGTGTCACTCTAAATCGATGAATTTCACTTTATAACATAAGTAAATCATCGCAACGATTACTTAAGAAATTAAGATAAAGGATTGTCTAAATAATTCTAAAACTGTACATTAAATCACATTAATCTTAAGTTGACCAATGAAGTTTAAGGGAAGTGGATTATAAATTTCGTATTTATTTAGTTATCTTAAATATCATTGGTCCACCTGGACTATGGAAATTTAACCCAAATATTTCTTAGGATTATTTAGACAACTCACTGTGATGGTGACTATATACTTATACAAATATAACAAATTATGATATTCTTTAAATCTCAGTCATTAATTTCTTAATCAACGGTTTTAATCATTTACTATATCTTCTAGTGATTTTCTCACTTTGTAGAAACCAAATCCTAAATTAATATAGGCTATTTTGAATAGACAGACATTAGAGCTTATTTTGAGATAAAAATGAACTAAACTCTTTTTACAAATTGAGATGAAAGTTATTAATTTATTTAAATCTCAAAATTATTAATTTTAATAGTAATGGGTAGCTACTTAATATAATGACTTCTTACTTTAAGGAGTTTAACTCAAATAGAAAATAAAAACTGGACCCTCTACCATTTATATTTGAATAGTTTGAACACAAATATATTAAGCTATTTTTAAGGATTTAGATCTACAAATAGTTTCTCATAACCAATTAGTTTGAACTCAAATATGTTAGGCAGTTTTTAAGGGTCCTTTTAAAACATGTTTAGATTTACTAATAAAATCCCCTAGTCAAAAGATCGCTTAGGAGCTACTCGGGTCAAAATTGTGCAAGCAATTTAACACACAGCGAAAAACATGCACTTAAAGTAAAACTAAATGCATTGTTTTTAGTTTTTTACTAAATTCAATACATTTAATGACTGGAAAATCTTTGAAAAACATTTATTAGATTTGGTTATTTTAATAATAAAAATAAATATTATGAATGAATGAGAAAGAGAGTGTGAAACAGTCTCCCACAAAACCGTAGAATATCCAAATCCTTGAACCCCACTTTATCACTCAGTCAACCGTCCTACACACGACATGTCCGTCCTCTTCTGTCCAATTCTTTGACTATGTCTCTTTCATTCATTCATTATTGCTTTTTCTTTTTCAAACAAAAACCCCTTCACCATTTAAACGCAACCCATCATAAAAGTTACTAATGAGAATCCAAGACAAAACAAAGCACCAAAGAAAAGATAATAAAGTAAAACAGTGGAAAACAAAAAAAGAATAGAAACCAAACCCACTTGATTGCTTTTTTCTTTTTCTTTTTCTTTTTCCCCACTTTCAGATTCAAACCCGTTACCAAATCCACCATCTTGACTTTCTTTCCAACCCAAAAAAACTAATGGATTCATTCATTCATTCACAGTGTTTGTTTGATTCAGCCTCGAACACAACGAAAAAAGATAAAGGAATCCAATCCAATCCAATATTGTACACAACCAAACACAGCCTTAGCTAAATCTCTAAAATTCATTCTACAAGCCATTATCATCATCATCAACAATTTACCTTTGAAATGCTTGTAAAACATTGACATGACTTTAAGATGATTCTAAAATGAGATTACTAGCATCTGCTGCAGAGAGAGCGTGATTGTGCTCTCCTTCATATGTCACTACCAGCATTGCAGGATCATCCAGAGCTCTCTCTACATGTTTCCGCGCTGGACACCCTCTCACACTACTGCACTTGTAGTATCCCCTGTTTTTGTTCCAGACAACAACAACAACAAATCAGTAATAACACTAACAAATCACACACCCAGATTCAATATAGATCTCAAAAACCCACCATAGAAAGGAAATTAATCACTAATTAATCACAAAAACCAAGTTTAAGCACACAAACACATACCAATAAGAATAAACAGATTCATAAACCAGATAATTGATGATGTACCTTGGATGAGGGGAACCTTTAATAGGTTTCTGTCCATATTTTCTCCAAGAATAATCATCTGGTGGAATATCAGCCATCTTCAAGCTTATTGCTGGTACCCTCACTACCCTCTTCAGCCTCATTTTCCTGCTGTATACAGAGCATAGAACAGAGCATGAGAACAGAGCAATACAAATAGAAAATTAAAAATTTGAACTTTTTTTCCTGAAATGATAAAGGAACGATTTTTAAGGAAGACCCAGAACTGATTCAGCAATCAATTTCATCTACCTCTTTTTGGAACAATGACAGCGTCCAGATGAACTGCCACACTTGCCAGAACCCAAGGTCTCAGAGCTGCACTTCCTCTTCAACGAGGATGATGAGAGAGGAGGCTTCCCCGCCGTGATCTGAAACGCCCCCGCCGGCGACGGAGACGACGACGACGGGTGGTGCTTGGTGTCGGTGTCGCCGGTGAGAGATGAGATGAAGGAGCTCGGAGTAGAGGTGTAGGATGAGAAATTGAGGGTCTTGGAAGATTCCTTTCTCTCGATGGTGGGTGTTCCAATTTTGGGGCTTTCTCTGTGGTGGTGGTGGTGAAGGGTGGTGGTGGCGGTGGTGGGTGGGATCTGCTGTAAGGGAACAGCGTTGAAGATTCTAGTCTCAGAAGGAAGGTGCTCTGTTTTGGGGGTTTGGCTAGGAGGGGCCACAGGAAGAGGAGCTCTTCTGAAGCGAGCATGGCCGGTTCTGGTTCGACCCAGAAGAGAAATCACCCTCTTGAACTTGGAAACTGCAACATCTGCGACGGCTCTGCAATCGTTCTCGATTTGGATGGAAGAAGGGTTCGGGTTTGGGTTCGGATTCGAAGAAGAAGAAGAAGAAGAGTGATGATGATTGTATTGTTTCTGAGTCTGAGAGAGCAACCTGATGAGCTTCTCGACGCTCTCCAAACCAGAGGCGGCTTCTTGGACAGCATTCTGTTCGGCTTTGGATGTGAAAGTGTTGTTGTAAGCACCCGTCATGAGCTCCACTGCCATAGTTGTTACAGCAGCAACAGCATGAAAGAAGAAGGAGAAAGAGAGAGAAGAGAAGTAAAATTGAAGAAAGAAGAGAGAGAAGAATTGAAGGGTGTTGACAAAGAAGAAGAAAAAGAGGGTTTGGTATTAATGGTCCTATAGGGTAACCTGGTCAAACGGTTGCCATAGGATTCGGTTGGTTTGGTCCACTGCTCTGTCACCTTGTTAGCTTTTACCGTCAAATGCAGGCGTTATTGTTATTGCGAATAAAAGATTTAATACGGTATAATGGTCACTCTGAGAAACTTTTATTATGGATATGTATTTTTCATTTATTAATAAAGTGTGGTATAACTGATACATAATTAAACTCTTTAAGTATCTAATTTATTGATAAATATTTGTTGAGAGAGATTTATTCACTCAATATGATCTAAAAGTCTTAGAAAATTCCCGTTTGGAAAAACAGCTTAATTAAGAGCTTATGGTATAAGCACTTATGGCATAAGAGCTTATGCCGTAAGCGCTTAAATTCAACAAGTTGTTTGCGTTTGGATGCACATATTGAAAATAGCTTATACAGTATCAAAGCGTTTGGATGCATTTTAACATAAGCACTTATTAGTAGTTGAGGTTAAAAAATTAAAAATTCAAGAACTAAAATTATTATAAATAAAATTAATGTTTAAAAATTATATTTTTAAAAATTATGCAGTTTTGAGTTATATCATGCACCTATCAGTCGCATATAAACACATCTATTTTTTTTTTGAATAAAACACAATTTAAAATAAACAAATGAATTTAAAATTAATATGAAATCATCATTAAAAATAAAATAAAATAAAATACCAAAAAGAAGGAGAGGTTTCAGATCACAAAGGTTTGTGAAAAAATAATAGGGGAAAAAATAATGTTTGTTAATGTGAAAAAAGTGAGGCTACAAGATTCGAAGTGGGAACCTCATTAAAAGGACCAAATAAGCTCCTTATAAGCTCCATATAAGCTGTTTCTACCAGCTTATGGAAATAAGCTAAAAAGAGCTTATGGAGGGCTTATAAGCTGTTTTAACAAGCTCTGCCAAACGCATACAAAAGAGCTTATTTTATACCATAAGCTCAAATAAGCTGTTCATAAGCTCTCCCAAACGGCATCAAATTATAACAGTCACTTGTGAAATACTCCCTTCGTTCTTTTTTATAAGAGGTGAGTTAGGGGTGTTGGTTGTTCCTTTTTATAAGAACTAGAGGAAATTTTGTCCCAAATTAATTATTTTTCACTATTCTACCCCTATTCAATTCTGGATAATAATTGCATCATATTAATTATGATATTTCTTTTCTCCATTTTCCAAAGATTAGGTACATCAACTATGTTTATCAAAAAATGTGAACTATGCATTTTCATCTATTGAGGCAATCAATTATCTAACCTATCCACTCATATTGCATCACATTAATTCTCAATGATTCCCCACTCTCTTTTTTACAATAAATGGTGTTGGTTTATTCAAAAATAAATAAATAAAAATAATTAGAAATATGGAAATACATTTACTATGTTAAAAGGCAATTTTGGAAATTCAACAACACTTTGGAACAAATTTAATGTAAAAAACTAGATAAACTAACTTTCTTAAGGGGGTGCAAAGTTAGTTTATCTCTTACAAAAAGGAACGGAGGGAGTAACTTGGAAAAAAAAATCATTAATCATTTTGAATAATTAAATACATCACCATAACTATTAATTAATAATTAAATGCTAATAAATATAGCTGAACATATCTAAAACTCCCTACGTGAATTAATTATAATGTTCTTTAAATATATGAAATTCTACTAAATTTAAAAATATTTATTATTCTCTCCATTCTCCCAACTCTTGTGAAGGGAAAAAACTCATTGGCCAGCTCCCTACCGCTTCGTGCGTTGACCGTGGGGCAAAGGATTAGTCTAACGGCGACCGGCTGTGGGGATACCTTGGTCAATACCAAAAAAAAAAAATAACTGTCTATTTACAGAAAAATAATTTGTTTCATAACAATTATCCAGTTAAAATTTCAAGGTAGTATAAATTGATTTTTTCCATATAATACCCCTTGAGAATAATAAATAAGTAGAAATAACAATACAATTTAAAAGTTAAAATAGTAAAACAAATAGAATGTTTTAAAAAGTTAACAACATTAATTGCATTTCTTAATATGCATGTTTCTTTTATTTCTGGATAGTTATTTTGAAACGGAGAGAGTACCATTTTTCATATATACTCCTTAAATTTATTAAACTTTTTAAATTCCAATATTTGATTATAACTAATAATTAATCTTGTTCAATGCTACCCACTATATTAATTAAGGGTAAACATGAAAGATGGTACTGTATAAGTTTTTCTAAAATCAATGCATTAATTTACTACATTACATGTTTTTTTAATAAATACAATTGTCTAAAAAAGGTCTTATACTCCTTCCATTCTTATAAAACTCTATTCAAACAATTACGTTTATTGAGAAAACATTTAACAGAGTTAATTAATGTATTGGTTTTTTAAAATTTTATACAATCTTCCTCATTTTCCCTAATTAATGTACTAGGTAGTGTTGAAGATAATTAATTACTAGTTGTATTCAAATTTTTGGAATTACAAAATTTTAATAAATGAGGGATATATGGAAAAATGTAATTATTATTTTTAAAATTTAGTAATGGTCTTATATAAAATGATATAAAATATAACTCTAAAGGAGCTTATAAATAAGAACTGATGAATAATTAGTAAAGGAGAGAGTAAATTTTTTAGTATTCTTAAAGAAAATTTTAATTTTAAGTTCAAAGTTAAGTGTTCTTTGATATTCCGTTGGAAGACCTCAAATCAATTTTAATCCATCTTGATATTTGGAAGTTATTATACTCGTACATATACAATAAATGGTTAAATATGCTTTTAGTATATGAACAAAATCGGGAAATTGGAATTGGTCCTCAATTTTTGTATAGATTTTATTCCCAACATAAACGAAATATGTAATTTTAGCAATCATGGTTAGGATCCAGTAAGTGGTAATGTGGCATGATACATCATTTCACTCTTATTCTCCATCGCTTATTCTTCCTCCATTTTTCTTCCCCATTTCTTCGTACTATTGTTCTTTACCCAAAAATTACAACTTCATGCTTGAAGAAACCCTTCCAGTCTGAATCAAACAACCCCGTATAAGAAGCATTTCTTCTCTAACCTTCATCCTCGCCAACCATAAAAGCCCATAGACACTCTTGTAGAACGAACACAAAAACACCTCTCAAATCACCATCACAAAATTACAACCCCCTTCCTCGGCCACAATTAGAACCAATCAAGTCATCACCGAATAGCAACTTAACTATCCATAACCTATCCAAAATCATTGCCATTATCTCACCATGGCATCAACCCAGCCAAATCCTAAAGCCATAACCCATGTACCAAGAACCAATAGACCCAAACCTCTGTTATGGTCGTCCAGCCTCCAAGCTCTAAGCCACCCCCACCGCTGAAACTGTCGCAACCCAACCCATATCACTTGTACCAAACCCTTGCTTCTGTGTCCCGAATCAACCCTTGTCATAACCTTCGGCCACGGTGAATCCATTCGCCAATGACAACCAAAACTGAACACAAGAAACTCTCTGCCCTATTGCGTCTGAATCCGACCTTCATTGAGCCATTGTCATCTCCCACCAGCACAACAACCTTAACCTACAAATGTCTCATAGACAAAAAAATATGGTTAATAGAACAACCTTAACCCCATTCACCAACACAACAACCTTAACCCCTTAATGCCCCTCAATTCCTACCCCACAAACACCAATCCTTTCGCAAGATTAAAGGGGGTTAAAGGGCTCTCATTTCGATTGGAGGTTAAAGACTTAAAGGGGCTCTGCGAGGTGTTGGTGTGTCCAGGGTTGAAGAAGGGTCAACGATGGCTGGTTTGGAGGCTAGGTTTAGGGTTTTGATTGAAGCTAGTTCTTTGGGAAGAAGAAGGAAGAAGAAATCAGGGAGAAAATATAAGATGGTTTGTTGGGTTTGAGGTTATGGTGATCGAGGTTGTGTGGTTGTTAGGTTTTGTCAGGTCATAAGAAGAACACAGGAAGAAGAAATGGATGATGTGGAATTTCATTAACCTGAAGCGACATTAACATGGTGATGTGCCGTGCCACATTACGTGGTGATTTAAGAACTCAATGAGCCACATCATCACTTAAATGACGAAAAGGGGTGGAGATAGTTCATGCCAAACCAGGTTTTGCGTGACACAAGCCTGATCTGCATTTTAATTTTGCATCCGAAGTCTGACCCATGGCCTGTCATATACCAAATTTTAAGGTATGGATCTGGCCTCTTAGACGGTCTGGTATGGCTTACTAGCATGTTTATAAGTCTATTTAACAGTTGATGTCCTCTTAAAGAGGTCAATAGACTAGTAGACTAATAGGTTGCGAGCTAATAAGCCAATGGTCTAGTAGGCCTTTTCATTAAGGGAAAATGTATATGCCTTTTTACTAAAATAATTATATTTTGAGTTCTAAAAAATAATTAAAATAATATACTATATTTATTTATATTATAAATAAAAATAATATTATGTAAATAGGTCGGCCTATCAAGTCAAACATGTTTTTTAATAGCACAAACCCGACCTTTAATTTAAATAGGATTTTTAAAAAATCTAAGCCCGGATTTTTTCCAAGGCGCAGACCCCTGACGGGCCGTCTGGCCTATTTCCACTTCTACTGGCGAATCCTAACAATGAGACAAAAATCACACATTTCGTTAACATTGAGGTCTAAATTCTATTAAAAAAATGGTGGGACCAATTCCAAATTTCCTAAATTTTTTAGGGATTAAAAACATATTGACCCTACAATAAATTATGGTACTTTGAAACTTTCTGTCATTAGTTTGTAATTAATAATTTTAGTTCCTTGGTAAATTTGAAAACTAAACTACAAAACACAGTGGTTTATTTATTTATTTCTGTTTCAGTTTTCTGGATTTAAAAACAGTTTTTAAATAATTTTTAAATATGTTTTTCAATAAAAAAATAAAAGAGAAAGGAAGTCTAAATGAAATATTTTACAATGTTAAAAAATTATAATTTCAAACAATATGGCTCCCTAACAATATAAATGGATGGTGTGGAATGTCATTAACCCTCAGTTTGTTAGGGCATAAGAAGAACACCGGAAGACAAATGGATAATGTTGAATTTCATTAACCTGAAGTGACACTAATGAGGTGATGTGTCATGCCATATAATGTAGTGATGTAAGCATTCAGTAAACCACATCATCAGTTAACTTTTGAATAAGGGTGAAAATATGTTAGATTTTACGCGGCTCAAACTTTACATACATTCTAATTTCGCGGCTCAAGTTAGTGAATTTAATTGTTAGACATATTCATTGTATCCAATATAAAATTTCATAACTGAATTTCACAATATTACCTATATAAATTATTAATTTTTCATAAATGCCATCTAAACATATCATTTCACTTTTAATTTAGTATACCACAATTAATCTTAACAAAATCAATTCTTATCATATTTTGATAAGCTTATCTTCTACTAGAGTCAATTATGGAACCTTAAAGTTTCTCTCCACTATTTATTCTTGCTTTATAATCATTTATATTTATATATGGTTTCAAACATACACTATCTAAAATCTATTTTGATAATTTTAGTTCAAACATTGTATTTTTATGTGGATTTAATTTACATGCACATAATGTGAATTTTTAACCATACATCCGACCATATCATGTCATCTTTCCTTTTTTATTTACGACTTACTACCTATGATCCTACTTATAAAAATTAAATGCAAGATTAATCTTGATTTTTTTTGTAAGAACTAAATTGGAGCTTTTGCCATATTAATTATTTTTAGACTATATTACCCTTAATAATTCTGAACTAGTAAAATGTGTAATTCATTAATCATAATCTTTTTCTTTTCCACTCTCCAACACTAATACTACAATTCGAATTTGAAGAAAGATATTACTCAATGAAGATATTAATAAGAAGGAGAAATGCATTAATGATAGAAATAGATCACTAGAAGACTAGAAGTTATAATAAGGGTAATTTTGGAAATTCAATCTCATTTGAGAACAAATTTACTCCCTCCGTTCCTATTTAAGTGTCACTATTTTTATCCTTTTTTCGTTTCTAATTATCTGTCACTTTACAAAGTTCAAGAGAGTATTAATTATGTTTTACCAATTCTACCTTTTAATTAATGATGATAGGAAATTAAAGAGTCTAAATTAAGAAGAAAGATAAAGGATATCTTAGGAAGTTAGGTAGTAATTTTGATAGAAACAAGAACATTAATACAATTCCTTAATATGTGTGCAAAACCTTAAAGTGACAGTTATTAAGGAACGGAGGGAGTAATGTATTTTAACTACTTTAACCATAATTGTTAAACTGTGTGAATTAGTTATTGAGTTCTTATAAATAGAACCGGAGATAGTAGCAAAGCAAATTGGGGAATCCTAATTGATTATTCTATATTTCTGATTTTTTCTTTTGAGTTAATATTCATTCACATTTCACTTTCTCTTCCGTTTTATTTTCACTATTTTTTTTCTATTTATTTCAATTTTTATCACATCACACATCATATCTCATTTTTCTCTAATTCCTGAATGCTGTAAATTCGCATAAGTAAATAAACATCTCCATTCAAAAATTCAAAGATAGTTAAGAAATCAAATTATCCGGTAGCTTGCCGGACCTTGTTGGTAACTAAATTGTTAGTATATCATAGCTATAGTCGTATTTGTTTGATTTTTTATTTTGTGTGATAAGTGGAGGACGTTGACCTTTTATGAGTTGGTGGGGCCTATGGGGGTTATAATTGATCTGATCTGAGGTTGGAGGTGTGGTTGTAGGCGTGCGGTGAAGGGCAATGTCATGTGTGAAAGGTAACGAAAGAAAGAGTTTTGACAGCATATGATATAATATAATATGATCAAGTTGACTTCAATTGACACCATGCGAATATCGACGAGTGTTATTGTTGTTTTTCTTCCTTCGTGTTTTTCCCGTGTTTTCCACCTACTTTTCTTACCTCATCAATATATCCTTTCAATTTTGTCCACAACGGGTAATTTCAATTGGTGCGTTTGAACGAAGACTTTGCCCATTTTCGTTATACGATGATCCTTAGGAACATTGTTAGATTAATGAACTCTTTATTATCTAGTTTAAAATTTGTTTTCTGGACGGTGCGTATAAAGAAATATTTATTGTTAGAAATATACTTACTTAATATAATCTTAATTTTAGGAAGATTAATCTTATAATTGTCGGCTGTGAAATACCTTAAAAATGAAAAAAACTATAGTTAAATTTATGATTTAGTTTATATGCACTAAAAATGTAAAAGACTTTTATACATTCACGCAATCAAATCTCTTCACTTTTCATTTTTAATATTTTTATATCTAAATTTTATTATGACGTGATAAATTTTTTTATATTTTCAATGCATAGAAATTAAATTCCTAAAATTAATTATAAATAGTTAAAATTAAGTTAATTTTTATATCGTTAGCTTTGGCCTACTACTAGGCAAGTCCACCTAACCTAAAATTTCCTTCTGACCCCTTCCTTCTAAATTCCTTATAAACAAAGTGTTACTATTCACCATTGACACCGATAAAAAATGCTAACATGACTAGCTGCGTAAAAGTTATTACTGCGACATTAATTTATTTCTTGACGTGAGGTTGCTAACGTAACTGATGACATGAACTTTTTTAGTATGAAACACCAACAACAAAACCAATGCATTAGAGGTCGTTAGGGGTGAAATTTCTCACAATGTTTAACCTCCACTAACATCATTTCTTCAATACAATTTTTTGTTGATGGCAACACTATTTCACCACCCTCACTCTCCTATTGCAAACAATCCAATCCAACCTTAATAAAAATAAGGTACGAAAACGGAAAATAACACATCATAGAGTATTTTTTTGTTAAAGTACCAATTGATACTTAAAAGAAGTGCATTAAATGTGTTATTTCTCTGTTTTCTTACTTTCTAACAAGTACCCAAATAGGCTCTATTAATCACCCCGCGCTGCTATAGTTCAGTCTAGAGCGAGCTCTCCTCTCTATCGAGAAATTCTCCAGAGCCACTGGCATTGGTTGTGCCATTGAGGCCTGCATGCGATGCAACTTGAATCTCTTAAAACTCCTTAATTAGTAGAATAATACATAAATATTGTTTTCATCCTCTTAAAATTTTTATACTGCTTTTTTTTAACTGGTGATTGTTAATTTGCTTAATGTATTAAATATACGTGATAAGGACAATGAGGAAAAATGGAGAAGAATAGTCAATATTGACAAGGAAAAGGTCACGTGACCTTTGCCGCATAACATACTTTCTTGCAAATATTGAAAACATGAGTTTTATTTTTGCTGAAAATAGAAAAAGAATGGATCAGTTGTGAGATGAACCAATAGAAGGCCCATCCGACAAAGCCCAAAGTTCTATAAGAAGACCAGGAAGCAGTTTGTATGCTTCGGGCATAGTCCAAATTCGGGACTTCTGACACCAAACTTGATAGCGAACAAAAACAAGAATGAGTAGAATTCCATTTTAATCCCTAAAATTATTCAGTTATATCAAGTTAGTCCTTATATTTCAGAACATGAAGAAACGGATAAATTTGGAATTATATAAGTAGAGACACCTATCAAGTTATATTGTGTTTTTCTATCTCAAGCAACTAATAATCTTAAAAACTTAACTATTAGATAAATATCACATGAATACGTTTAAAGCATAGATAATGCATATGTTCACCTAGTATGTACTGAAGTTCAATTCTTGAATCGAACTCTAAACACTTATAGTGTGTTTGGATTCACGTTTGGAGAGGCCAAATGTAGATCTAACAATCTAAAAAAAACTATTTCTTGCTTCTGAAAACGTGGTTTCAACCCAAATATGGTTTCAGACGGGTTCTTCCAAACATGCACTTAGTCATAAAGACTCTATAACTATGTCAAACAACTAATTATCCTAAAAACTTAAACTACAGGTAAAAGCTGATGTGATTTTATATTATATTTTAACATTTTATTAGTGCATGTTTAAGTTTGGTTCAATTTTTGTTTTTGACATTCTGAAGGAACATTGTCATTTGGTTGGATGTTGGGGTTTGTTACAGAGTGAAGTAAGGTCCACCAAGTCACCAACCCGGTTCACCGTTACGTACTCCACCTACTAGTGGCTCTATTGGTCCCATTTAATTCTTATTGGTCAGATTGACCCAAAAAAAATATTTATTGGTATTTGTTTTCTTTATTTCCCGAATGTTCAATGTGAAATTTGAAAATCTTGTATCATTTCCACTTCAGTGTATTTACAGAATTTTAATCACGAAATGTTTAAAACATTTTATTAATTATTTTAAAATTAAGTAGTATTAAATTACCTACATTTTAAATATAAACATATAACTCTTTACTTTTTATTTATAAGTAGTACTAACTCTATTTAAAGTACGTGTTAACATTAAGCATAATTTAATGTACTGAGTAGCTGGTGAAGATGCGTGAGTTAAACCTGCCATGGATGAGTATTGAGTTGTCTGTTTGGAAAGTAAAAGCCAAAAAAGGTATTGTTTCACAATGTTGTGTTTTTAACCTTTTTAACATGTTTTTCTTTTTAAGCTAAACAATCATTATGAATTACCAAAACAGATGAGAGACCCACTTATTTAAAGAAAGAAAATATTAGATGCAAAACTTGAGAACACAGAAACGGTAATTAAGAAGATCTTTTATTTTATTCATATGTTAACTATGTTATGAAACTTTTATTACTATCATAATATCATGAAAGAAACTTAGAAACAATTTTATCAATGAAAATATCAAAAGACTATAATATCTAGCTTAAATAATGAAAAATCACCAACAATATATAACATAGTTGGTAAATAGCTGAGCTTCTTAAACATTTAGTCCAGGATTCGATCTCTGGGTGGTACGTATGAAGAAACATTTGTTGGGAGAGGTCTACTCATTTAACGTGACCTCATAGTCTCGGAGATTAGTCTCATGATTATCGGTTGTGTGGATACATTAGGAAATAAAAAAGTAATGAAAAATCATTTACAAACAAAACTCCTTGCACATGTTATAGTCGGCCCAATATCGTTTTGGACTGAACAACACAATCAGAGCATGTTGAGATCCAACTCCTCAAGAACATATTAAGAACCATATTCTAAAGCTAGATAAATTTGTTAAGAGAATTGACCAACGAATCAATATTTGGAGAAGCCAATTCACGCATCGAAGATTCACAGCCAGAGTCATCATGTGGAGAAGTCTCCTTAAAGGAACATTCCTTATGATCGAAGCAGAAAACGTGATGAGCTCGAGTACAATCATGTTAGAACTGCAACTCTATTTGAGGAAGAATCAAACCAAACGGTTGTATGCTAGCAAAGATTCAGAATCCTTTCTGTTCTTCCTAGAGTAAAACTAGGAGGTCCTCCTTGCTCTCTGCTGCGGAGCGTGGCAAAGTGTGGCTTTGAGAGTCTGATGGTGGGGTACCTGTAGAAAACACTCCAACGCTCAAGTCAATGAGAGAATACCTGAGTCTTAGAGAATAACTCAAAATAATGTTAGAATGAATAACATGTTATGTAAATGAACGACCACACCTGTATTTGTAGGCTCTGAGTCTACGGCGGTTGTTTCTGAGATGTAAGAGAAATCCCTTAAGTGGGGCTTCTGAGTGCAAGGTCAGCTTTAGGCTGCCTTGATTTTCTTGTCGTATCTCTACTTTCGCGCGGTCGCTCGAACACTGGTCGGGACGTTCAATTTCTAATTCATTCAGTATGCCCTAATGACACTTACCTGAGATTAAGCCCTTTGGATCGGTTGAGATGCTTCTGGGTCTTATGGCTTAGAATCCGACCAAAACTCTTTCTCTATAGCGATCATGTCAATTGACATTCCCAAGGGCTTCAGAAAGCCAACAGGGGTAGAGTCATATGTTGGAGAGACTGATCCAACAAAACACCTAGACGATTTCCTCACTTCTATGTCTTTAATGGGAGTTTCTGATGCTCTGGTATGTCGTATATTTCCCATGAATCTATGAAAAGAGGCCCTACGCTGGTTCCAGTAGCTTTCTCCTAATTAAATTAGGAACTAGGACGAACTTTCAACACAATTCACCCATAACGTCATCACCCGCAAATGATTGTCAATGACTTCCCCTATTTTAGGAAAATTGAAACAGAAGAAAAATGAGTCGTTTAATGATTTTTTGACAGAATTTCAAAAAGAAGCCACCTTAGTCCCAAGCCTAGACCCAAAGGTCAAGCTACATCTAGTTTAAAGAAATTTGAGTTGGAACACCATTTCACACATCTTTAGCAAAATCACTACCGTAAGAAGCAGACTTTAATACATTAGACAGAAAAATAGAAGCAAGACCATGGGGACCTTCCTCAACCCAAGTACATACCGTTTGGAAAAGAAAAAAGCAAGTTTGGTTAGGGAATTAGTCGCAAAATTCTCACTACGCTTAAGAAACACCAATTTTGCAAAACTAAAGGACAAAACTAAATAATGGTTAAGAAAACTTCCCAAGTACATACCATTACTGACACCATACTTGCAAACATTATAAATGGCCAATCAACTAGTTTTAAAGAAACACGACTGAAACCAAACTCCTTTTCTAAAGAAAGCGGCCACACAAAACACAAGGCCTCAACCATAAGGGGAAATGACATCTCCCTACAACCCCATAGCACAAGCTTATAAATTAAGAGCAGAGTCACAAACCATCATACCGAAGCCAACAAGCCTCGGCCATTTGAAAGAGGCATCAAAGTAGAGTTTAAAGTATCCAACCATAGGAAGAAGCTAAACATGAGACAACAAGAGTCTAAGAAGAAGGGAGTCTCTCAAATCGACCAGGAAACACAATGCAATAGATCGCAAAAGCCTAAAAGCAACATAATCATACATCCCTTGGAAAAGAGCCATGTTACGAATGGTCCCAAACATCATATAAAATAGCACAAAAAAAGCTAATGCCCCAACATCAAAATCCACCACAACACCCTAGAGAAAAGGTGCAAGAGTAGCAAACATTACATGATTAGTGCGCAGGCTAAGGAAGGATGCGAACAAGATCAATTGGGCACTGGGACATGTAAAAATATGATCACACAGGGAGAGCATTGATGCAAACACGCCATCAAAACTCCTTGCATCTTGGCGCCGCCTTGCTTTTCCAAAATGTGGACCAGAAACGGATGGTACATATTAAAAGCTAGTTGAGGTCGAGGGCGTCTATTGATGCTTAATATCCGACAGCAACCGATAACCAAATTTAGAACAACAATTCTCATTAGTCGACCACGTCTCTTGAAATCATAAAGAAAAAAAAATAGAAAAAAATTCTCAAAATTGTGAGAAATATATAGGAATAGAATTATGATATTTCATGAATACTAATGGCCTAATTCATAGCAAGGAGAACATAGATACAAACCTCGTTGACCTCAATTACTATACTTCGTCACCCATGGTAATTCTTTGCCTGGTTTCAGGGCCATGGTAATAAATGTGTCTAAGTACTTTCAACTTAGCACTAAACGGAAATTACGGAAACCTAAATCGTTTTCATCCAATAGAATTCTTACACGCGTGCTTCTCAACTTTTGCTTTGAACTCTAATCCAAATTGTCATCCCTTAATTAAATGTGTCTGAAGAAAAAAGCTGTTAGAACAGAAGAAGAAATAGTGAAATACTCATAAACAGAGCGGAAAAAAGAAACCAAAACGCTTAACGATTTGAACATTTAAACTTGAGAAAAGAGCATCACATTCATCACCATCTTCTTCAACCTCGCGTTTTTTCTACCTTCAAAGTTCAAAGTAACAGAACAATAATCTCAATCAAAATCTTCCATTGTTTTGTTTCTTCATTACTCTCTCTCTCTCTGATTCAGTGAGAGAGAATGAAGCTCTCGGCGTTGCAGCAGAACCGCCGCAACAACAGCTTTAGAGGACCGCCGCCGTCGGAATCCTCCATCGAAGCCCCCGGCAAGTCGCCGCCGTCCGCCTTGTGGCTTTTCCTCCACTGCGCTTGCTGCGTCGTCAGCATCATCATCGGATTCCTCTTCTCCCGCCTCTTCTTCTTGTTCCTCTTCTCCTCTTCCTCCACCAACCTCAACGCGGTCCCGTTCAATGTCGACGGCAGCCAAATCTCCGGCGTCCATTCCACCGTCGTCGCTAGTGAGAATCCGGCTAACAGGACCGCTCCGCGTCCATTCCACCGTGTGGTCGTCGGGCGGCACGGGATCCGGATCCGGCCGTGGCCGCATCCGAATCCGGATGAGGTGATGAAGGCTCACCGGATGATTGAGAGAGTCCAGAGGGAGCAGAGGGCGCTGTTCGGTGTGAAGAACCCTAGGACGGTGATTGCGGTGACGCCGACCTATGTCCGCACGTTCCAGAAGCTTCACTTGACCGGCGTAATGCACTCGCTGATGCTTGTGCCGTACGATCTGGTGTGGATCGTGGTGGAGGCTGGAGGAGTCACCAATGAGACTGCTTCCATCATTGCTAAGTCAGGGCTCAGAACCATTCACGTTGACTTCAATTACCGGATGCCTATTTCCTGGGACGCTAGGCATAAATTGGAGGCTCAGATGCGGCTTCATGCTCTCAGGTGAAAATTTCTGGTTTTGATCATATCAAATTTCAAATGCTTGCTTTCGGTGATTCAAAGCTTTAATGTGTGTTAATTTAGAATGTAGTACTGTCTTTCCCACAATAGGCGCTAAGAAATGATTAGACTTACCTTAGTTTTAAATTGCTGTCGCGGTAACGGATGCGGTCGCGTCACAGTTTTGGAAACCTCCAAAACACTAATGTCGCGGCCGAAATCACAGTTGCGCACCTTAATAAAACCGTGGACTTACCTGTCCATTATGCTTGATAGCGTGAAAATTGGAAAATACATGACTGTGTTTTTGCCCCCCTTTACTTTTCCTTCTTGGTCAGTGTTCTTTGATAGGTAAAACATTTGATTTGTAATTGATTTGCCATGTGGTGGAACAGGATTGTGAGAAAAGAGAAGCTGGACGGTGTTGTGATGTTTGCAGATGATAGCAACATGCATAGTATGGAGCTATTTGATGAGATTCAGAATGTGAAACAGATTGGGGCAGTTTCTGTTGGAATACTTGTTCATTCTAATACCGATGAATCTTCATCCTCACAGGGTGATGAGGAGTCCCCATCGATGCCCGTTCAAGGTCCTGCTTGTAATGGGACCAGTAATTTGGTTGGGTGGCATACCTTCAATTCGTTACAATATAAAGGAAAGAGTGCTGTTTACATAGATGACCAGGCACCTGTGCTGCCCAGAAAGCTGGAATGGTGTGGGTTTGTGTTGAATTCCAGGTTGCTTTGGAAGGATCATGATGATAAGCCAGACTGGATTAAGGATCTTGAAGCGTTAGATGGAAATGGTGAGGACATAGACAGCCCACTGGCTCTGCTTAAGGACACCTCTGTGGTAGAGCCACTTGGGAGTTGTGGACGCCAAGTTTTTCTCTGGTGGCTGAGAGTTGAAGCACGCACAGACAGCAAATTCCCTGCCCAGTGAGTCCTCTCTTCTTGAATCATCTTACTATATCTAAATATTTCAAACGCTTTATGATTATTTTAAATCATACATGTGGATTAATTTTTAATCATAGCTGAGAGATAGAAGTCAAATGTCGATCCCTGAAAATTGGAATGGTTAACATTTAACAACTTAGATTCTAGAAAATATTTTGAGAGATTTAAGTGTACTAGGTACTATGGTAAACCAGAAGGATATACTATTTAATTGGTATGTCTGTGGTTCATATAAACCATTGGCAGTCGGGCACTATGGATATCATGAGTCAATGATGGTTCATAGTTTTCCAATTTAAGTGTGTTTAGGTATGTCTATGCAAATGATTTTGGATGATCATCTTTTTGTAATATTGGCTCTAGTTGAAAGTGAGTGTGAAGTTAATTGATTTATGTTTGAAAAGTTTTATCTCAAAAGTACTTTCGTGGTAAAAGCTAATCATTATAGTTGGAGATGCCAATGCATTGCAGGTACATTTGTAAGAGTGTATTTGAGCTTACCTTATAGCACGAACACTTATATCGGTGTTTGGTTAAACTTATGAAAATAGTCTATAAGCTCTTGTAAGCTTATTTTGATAAGTTTCTCATATTAGGTGGTTACCAATAAGAGCTTAACATATAAACTCTTTTGAGCTTACTTCAATGAACTTCTTAAATAAGGTTATGGATAAGCGCTAATATGAGAAGTACTTAATGACATAAGCAATTAAGTTGTTTACCTAACAAAACTACACCAGAATCTCATATTTCCTATGTGGGATTCAAGTAAGCCCTTTGACTAGTCCCAGGTGATCATTGCAATGCTAGTGTCACCACAGGTGCCGCTCATTTGCGACTGGGAGATATGGTGGAATGCTTTGATACCAATTGATAAGAACTTTTGGAGAATCATATCACAAAATCTGGACTTTGTACTTGGAGAGTCAATGCCTTATAAACCCCACACCAGAAAATTATAATCCCAAAGTGCTATTCTTTTAAATAGCACTAACGATCATTTTTACATTTTAACATTGATTAGGAAAAATATTTAAGTTTTGTGACATTTTTGTCAAGGAAAGAATATATTGTGATATGGACAAGGGAATGGAAAGATGTGTATCTGTTACTTAAACAGACAACATTTCTCACAAACCTCTCATTGTCATCATTCATTTTGTTTTTCTCCTACCCATTTGTGAGTAATGACCCACAACTTCCATGAGCTCTGGAAAGTAGATAACTTTTTTTGGGCAACAATCCTTTGTCATTGGAGATTTCAGTTTTCCATCAAATGTCAGAAATTACGTGATACATAAGTCAGTTAGTTTCCACGTTTAGCTGGACTGCCGGGACACTTGGAAGAAAGGACAAAATAGCACTCAACTGTATATCTGGACCGTCATAGGAATCCCATGACTCAGTCGGTCAGCTAGCCGTTGGAGACGTCACGAACCGGTCAAAGAATCCCTTGATTCGGGATTGCTCATATGGAATGTATTAAACACAGTATCAATAGGCATTATTGATATTCCCCCATTTACGCACATCAACATAATTCTAGATTACGTAATGCACTCTCTTCATGGCTATTGTAATTATGAGACCTTCAACTATATAAGAGGGTACTCTGATCTGTTATAGACATGTTTCTGAGAGATTTTGAGACAAAGTATCCATTGACCTAGTCTTAGAACTTTTTGTGAACAATGTCCCTATTTTATTTGATGGAAATTGTTTTTTCATGTTTAAGAGAGAATACTTCGATCAGAACTTTCTCCATAACTTGTGGATGAATGGTAGTTGGGAATGTTGGGCTTAGGATTTTGGCATCATAGTCCATCAAATATTTTCCTACATTTTTATTTGTCGAGTCCTTTACACAAATAGTTGAGTGCATTTGAGGACTAAGTTAAGGACTAACATTTTATTATCTATAGTTCTTAACTAAGTGAATATAAAAATAGTAAACAGTAATCCTGTGCAGTGTATAAATTAAGCTGACATTTGATGGTTCTTGACAAAGAAAAACTGTCACTAATTCACTATGATTTTTCATTTGTGTTCATCGAAAGCAGAATTTTGCAGTAATTTTTCTCTTTAGAGCAGTATGCATTCGATAATGATTATGAAGACTACATGCTTGCATTTGCATGCTGAAATAATCTATCCTAAGTCTGAGAATCGTAATGAATGACCAAATACAGTATAAATCCCAATCAAAATTGAGTTGAGAATAATTCCTGTTAGATTGCCCTGCTGAGTAAAGGCTAAATGGTTGTTGCAACTAACATGTATAATAAGGATCCTTTTTTGCACCTCAAGGAGAGGGTACAAGAGAGTGATATCTTCGGTTATGTTTGGATGCTTGCAATGGAGATTTCCATGGTTGAGAAAGGGCTTTGGGATCCTACTTCCACCATTAGTGCAATCTCACTACTTCTGATTGTCAGTCCATTGCCTTAGAGAAATGTCTATGGTCCTCTCTAAGCCATACACACTTATGTATGCATCAAATAAGAAGGATTTATTGAGCTATGAGAGGATCTTCTCACAGTCCTTCCATTAAAATTAATGGCTAACATAAAAAGAGGATAGGAGCCACAGGAAGAAACCTCACTTAGTGAGATGAGGTTTTTGTTATTGTTGCTTAGAATTGGAGAAAATTCTCTCCTCCAAGGGTTTCCTCTTACAACAGAGTCATGGCTTTGTTTACTCATTGCTAAGTTGCTAACATCTGAATCCCCTCTCCCTTCTACCCTTGCTCCTATTTAAAGTAACCAGCGCTGTCCTTCCAACCTCTTTAACTAACTTACTAACTAACTAGTTCTTCTAATTAAATATTGATACTCTGCTTAAATGACTCGTAACTATGAATATTTGGAAATGTCTAACAGCAGTCCCATTCACAAGTTACATGCCCTCCCTGTTTATTTGTTGTTTCTACCTGCTACTTCCCTCGGAAACTGAAATAATTTCCCAAATGCATGGTATTTTTTTCTTCCTTGAAACTTTCTCTGAAAGTCATGAATTTCATTTCATAAACGTCATTCCTTTCCTAAAGCCTCGTATTTCAGGATTCATATTAGTCAGATTCTTTAGTTTGTAAATTGTAATGTGTCATCCAGCAAATATAACATGGATTCATATCTTCCCAAAACTGCAAGTATACTGTTTACTAGGATGTTTTCTGTGCATATCCCTGACCATTTGATGAATTTCATGCAGATGGATAATCGACCCTCCTTTGGACATCACCGTCCCATCAAAACGCACTCGATGGCCAGATGCTCCTCCTGAACTCCCAGTTAATGAAAAAGTGCTAATTAGCAAACAAGAACAGACAACCAGGCATTCTACAAAGACTAGAACATCTAGACCCAGGCGTACCCGTAGTAAAAGAAAACATGACACCAAAGTGATAGGTGTGCAAGTTTCTACACATTCTGAACAAAATTAAAATGTTAATAAGTGCAATTTACTGTGGATATGAGAATGCTGGCCCTCATTGATAAGAATCTGGATTTAAGAAATGAAAAAGCTGATGTTCTTACCGGATACATACGCTGGGGTACCTTCTAGGGGTGGCCAGAAGTTTTGCATTCGAGTCTGATTTTACCAATTTTTTTACATAGTTTCTTTTTTTCCTTGTAATTTTTTTGTTGAGGTGATATATATTCTGTTCGCATGAAGCAATGCCAACTTTGTTCTGCAGCATTTGCTTCATTGAAGGAAGCTTGTAACATTTTTTGCAATATAATACGAGCTCGGCTCAAGTGGAGTACATAGTTTGTGTTTTCCTTTTGTAAAAAAAGAAATTATTTTTCCTCCTCTTTTGATTTGCCATAAAGGGCAAATTTCATCATATCTAGTAGTAGAACTACGAAGTTCATGAATCATCATGCATGAAGCAGCCACACACATAGCCTCCATAAAAACGAATGTCAACTTTGGTAATTGGAATGTTGAGAAATGCTTTCTGTGATTTGGCTAATCACTTTGTCTAAGCACTTAAATAATTACTTGACAATGGAGACGGCACAGATTATAATAAGTGCATATTTAACATAGATATAATCATATGCATGTTAGATATAAACTCAGTGCATATGATGATATATTCTGTTTAAATTTAATAACGAAGACAATTATAGCAGTACATATGATAAATTGTGTCTAACCAAGAACTACTCTATGGAATAAGCATTCTATGTTTGTTAGGATAAAAAAATGTATAATCATAATATCATTTTATTGTTTATACATCATTCCGGAGAATTAGAAATCAATATTTCTAAGGTGGGACTTGTGCTTCTATCTTGATCAACAAAATCATATACTTATTTTTTTTCTTAACATATCCTTATTTATTTAGGAGCTTATTAACTTACTCCTACTTGTAACCTACTCATTTGGGTGTATAGTAATAAATTTAATTTATAACTTATTAACTCCCTTATTGGGGCAATGGTGAAGTAGCCTAAGGGGTGGGGGAAGGGTGGAAAAAAATTACATTAATAAAATGACACAAGTACTCCTCCATGGTCCATGGATGCCTACATGTATGTTAAAATCGCAAATGAATTTTTTTAAACAGTGACACGTATAATGCTTACTTCGACTTTCATTTGGTATGGATGAAAAATTAACATTAATGACTAAAAATCAAATTTTTTGAGGTACCAAACAATAGAATTTGCTAGGTTTAAATTCAAAATGAAAAATATTACATAGAAAAAAACTTTATTTAAACATTATATCGTGTATATCATGTTAATAAACCAATTCTTTCAAACAATTAAACCGTTCACAAAAGGTCACATAAATAATTTTATATTATTATTTTTCACATATCAAACTTTTATCATAAAATTTCACACACCAAAAAACTTTGTCATAAGATTTAGAGCGTGTTTGGGAGCGCGTTCTGGGAGATCAGAATCGCGTTTCCAATCGTAAACGCGCGTTGCGTGCTCGCCGAGCGTGTTTGGGAGTCAACCGGCAAAATCGCTTCTGGCCAGCAAAATCGCGTCTGGGAGAATCCATGGGTGGGAGCTTCTCCGTTGGGATTGAATCGCGTTCTGGGTGTTGCTGCATATCCAATTCCAGGTATACCCCTTGCTCCTTCTCTTCCTTGCTTCTGGTTTCCAGGTAGATAATTCCCCCATTTGCTTCTCCTTCTCCTTCTCTTTGATTTCTTGGTTGACATTGTACCTCGCGAGGACTTGAAAGATGATGTGCTTGCATCAATCCGAAGATGAGGTGCTTGTACCTTCTCATCGCGTATGTTAATCGTGCATGTCGTTTTCTCATTTTTCTGGAATCAGTTTGCAAATTCTTGTTTAGAGATCGACACTTTGTAATTTCTCTCACAAAATTTGCGATTTCTCCCTCTATGCCCTCTCTACATCTGTTTGTGATTTCTCATTGTTGATTTGATTTGCATGTGTTTATGATTTCTCATCGCTATTTTTTATTTCTCATATCCGAATGTGATCTATTCTTTATTTTCTTATTTGCTTTTCAGTGTTGCTAAATGCTAATACAGGTGCCTGACTACTTGGAGACTTTTTTCTACTTTACTCTGGTTGTATGCCCCCTGTTAGGAACAATATTTTGACAAGTTTTGCTTTTGCTAGATACTTGGTAAATTTTGATTGACAAGCTTTGTTTTCTAGTGATGAACTTCCTTATGTACTAGTCATTCTTGCTATAAATTGCAGTGATTGTGAGACTGAATTGAATTCTTCTTTGATGTTTTGGGTTCGTTCATTGGTAAACTAAATTATCACCATTTTTTAATGAAGAAAAAAACGGAATAAAGGATACCTATAAGATAGCATTCATGTAATTGATATCAAGCTCTTTCAAAGTTATTGAGATCATCATTTAGTGCTGAGCCTATGCTTCTGATCCTAATAACAACTAGTTGTCTTTCAGTGTGTCATTTGGCATGATGTATTTGTCTAATGCAGAGAAGAGAAGGCAGTATGAGGCTGTAGGCTTCAAAAGACCTTTGAGTTGAAATTGAAGTATCAAAGAGATCTTTCTGGGCTTTGTTTTTTGGAGATAATTAAGGAGTGAAAAGATGTTAGAAGGTAAAGCTTTGTTTTTTGGGTGTTTTTTCACCCTTTGATGGGAAACAGTTGTGTAGTGCTGATATATATAAGGGAAGGAACAACAGGGTAAGTTAGGAGTTTATATTAGGAATTGTACCCTTGTAATGTTTAGAAGAGTCCATTTAAATTTTGTAAATATGATGAATATTTAGTTTAGTAGTTCACTATTTCCTTAATGAAGTTCTTTTTCCATTTATGTTTTTGTGGTGCCAATGATTTTCATTAGCCTGCTCAATGTGTTTCTATCATTCTATGTACTAAAGGGCCGTGTGAGAGTGCATTCTGTGTGGAGGTATGGTTGGACTCAAGAAATGGTATTTGGGGCAATCTGGATGCTGGTTTTCTTAATTCTTAACTCTAGTTCTTCCCTGGTTTCTGGTTTATCACCTGCACTATGTTACTGTCATGGAATTTGGAGAAAATCAGTTTCTCGTGTATACTGCAGCACCGCTATGCGGTATATGTCTCCAAGAGAATTCTGATGGTGTATGCAAGGGCAGCTGCCTCAATTAATATATGCAGGTGCTAGGTGCATAGCTGGAAAATAGCCCCCTTGGTTATGTAATGATAATTCAGGAATGCTTGGAACTTATATCATTTGGCTTTCCTATTCTATGTTGCAGAATGTGGTTTTGATAAATAGGGACTCTAGAAGTGGCCTCCTTAGAATTTGAGCTTTCTTGTTTCTGGGCTAGATCTTGCTTTTTGCTTGTTACGGCACATTGACTATTGTACTTGGGTTATGCATCTCTTATGCATATATCAATATATTCTTTTGTCTATCTTAAAAAAAACTAAAGGGCCGTGTGTGCAGTGCTCTGTTGATCCCTGCTCCTTATTGTGGATATTGGCTATGAAGGTATAAATGTGGCTATAGGCTTTGAAGGTGATCACTGGAACTTTACATTGACAATACTGGTTATGAAGGAATTATCAGTGGCCTTGATAAATATTGTTGCTGGTAGGACCGATCCTATTTAGTCCTTGGTTTGTTGCTGCAATGCTAACTAAGTTGAAGCCAATCTATTTACTGCTGTAGGAACAAAGGGCCATGTTAGTTTTAGACCAATTTTGTCTATTAATTTGTTCTAGTTTTAGTACATTTTTCCTTCCCTTCTTGTCTTCTCATTTGTATTATGGGTTGAGACACCCCTTGTGCCCCCTTCAATGCAATTCTTTAGCTTATAAAAAAAAATGTACTAATTGTAATGTTCAAGAATATTAACTAGTATTGTAGTTATTTTTTAAGTTGTATTGCACTATAATTTGTATTTCTTATTGTACTTTTTAAATTATATTTTAAATTGATTCTAATTAATATAAAGTTTAAAAAATTGATTCAAAAAATCTATAATGATTAAAATATTCATACCCATTTTGGTCATTACATATAATCAAAATCAATTCTAATCAAAGTTACCCAAACGAAATTCTATTACCAAAATCAATTCTGGGTAAATGTATCCAAACATAAATCACGTCACCTAAATCACGTTTACCAGACTCAATTCTGACCAAACTCAATTCTGGTCAAACTCAATTCTGGCCAACACTGATCCAAACACACACTTAACTATTTTCAGTTTTTGCACTGATTTAACAAACTTAGAAGTTAGAACACATTTAAAAAAATACTAACACTTAGTAAAGTTTGTAGTAATAATTCAAACTTCATTTCTCTCTCATTTCATTTTTACACATTTTTTTTATCTCTCTCTACATTTTCTGTAACATCACATCACATATCATATACTATATTTTTCTCTTCATAACTATATAAGCTAAAGGTGAAAAAGAGTTATCAACAAAATATTATTCTTAAACTTAAACATCATAGCACATGGCATGAAGAATCAACCGAATCTAGAATCTATCTTCCTCGGGACTAGGTTTTCTGGAATGGCAGCACATAAAAGTCATCCTATGCCGGGCTGCCCCCAATTTTGCCTTTTAAAGAATCAAGTACCCATTCATAAGTTGTAGGGTTTTTATTCATTCAAACATTTTTTTAATTTCATCTTCATTAATTTACTTCTTTTGTGTCTTTTATTCATTTTTCATATCACATTAGTGATATGTATGTTTGGAGACGTTAAACATGGATTTAGTAATTTAAAAATAACTATTTCTTGCTTCAACAAACGTAAATCCAACGCAAACGTGGATCAAATCCCATTTTCCAAACATATACTACATATTATATCTCTTATATCTTCTTATATTTCACTAGTTATGAATGAAATAACTGCGAATTAAGTTTTAATATAAGTTGAAGTACCTTCACTTACTTTTTTTTAATTTGCATTCCAAAGTTATGTACTATCACTCTATCGTTTTTTATATAATTTTTGATGGCTCAAATATTTAAGATGAAATTATTTTATTCTTTTGAAATTTTGTCATAAAAATGAATGTGGTATCATTTTAAATTTCGAGGAACTACTGCCCCTCTCATGGGTTTCTAATAAAAAATAACCATTTACTTGTCTATTGATACCTAAGTAAAATTCATGAAATTCAATTTGATTATTTCCCTTGATATACTTTAAAATCCTCTAAGCCATAAATCCATCCAGAATTGTTTATGGTTCGAGCAAATTTCCAGTGATACGTTAGTACTGAAGTTTCAGTACATCGATCCTCTCTCAAAACTTGACAGAAATGTTTTTTTTTTTTTTTTTAATTTTAGAAAAAATTTAAAATTGGATAAAACTAACAATTAAAGTCAGATGCCACATTTTAAAGTGAGGGAGTATGTACTATTGTAGTATTGAAAATATTTTCTGTTTTATGAGTCATAAAGAATCCAATAGATAAATTCTTTCAATTTATAATATAAGAATGACGGTTGAAAAAGTTAATGTATATTTGTATGCATGTGTTTTTCGGTGTTTAGTAAATTTAGCAATATTTCATTTTATTTAGGTTTAATAGTTTAAAAAACTTATTTAAATTAAGCAAGTAATTAGCTAACAGACTAGTGATAAGCAAGTTAAATCCGGTGTGAACACACGTTTGAATACTGTGAAAATCATTTAGTAAGAAAACATCTTCTTTAAATAGGTGAGGTCATTTGCCAAAAGACAAAAAAAAATTAATTTTATTGAAATGAAATAGATTATAATTAAATAAAAAATAAACAACAACCATTAGTTGAATTTATTTCATTAAACCATCATTGATATTATAATTAACATTCCTCACAGAATTCCAAAAACAAAATTCACATTCAATAAGTTTATAATGTAAACAATATTATCTTGCATGAGCAATATTTAGGTGGAAGAATCATTTTATATTTTAGTTGGAGTTGGTTTGCCCCAAATTCCAAAAAAACTTAAAACATGCATATATGGGCATCGAAAAATGTGAAGTGGTGATGATCGAGATGTCGATGGATATTTTGCAAGTATGATTTATGAAGCAACCCAACATTCCAAACGGTTGACAAAAAGAAAATAGCTACAAAAGATTGATCAAAAAAAGAGTTCCAAAAGAATAGTAGTTAAAACTTACAAGCTACAACCTCTTTGCTAATGGATTACCAATTCCATGATTGAGGGTGGAAGCAATCGTGCGGTTTTCAAAGACTATTGAACAAACTAGTATAAAAAATTCAAGACTCAAGTTTACCGGCGAGTACCAGCATAATTTGTAGATAGTTGAATTTTTTAAGTGTTTTATTAATAATTCTATCACTGAATATATATGTATGAATGAGATCTCATAGCTTTAAGAGGATTAACCTTGTGACTACTAATTGTAGGATACTTTATTCTGAAAAAATGTTTTAAGTTTAGTACAAGTGAAAGTAGCTGGGGGTTTATCAAGATATCAAATGACCTAAGAAAAAAGAAAAACTACAACCATACACAATCAAAATTTGGCCTATTCTATCTAGGTGTAAGATGTTGTTGAAGGATTTATATGGACCAAAACTTTTTTCTGAAATTATCTGTAGCCAACTTATACAATTGAATATATGTATGAATCGAAATATCTGTGACCTTGCAACCATATAATTAAATATAATTTTATTTGAAGATAAGGGGGTCTAGTTTTTCTCCAAAGTCAGGGGAGCCATCCCTAATTGAGTAAGTTCCCAAGTGTTTGCAAGTTGAGAAGTTATTACATTATGTCGTCTTATTATATGTGATCCATGCCACTCTTAAATACTTTGTGGCGGTTGTCAGATGCAATCACAAACTCCATATCACCGACTTCTTCAACTTGTGGATATGAAGTGAATCATGCCCTGTGCCATTCAACATGTAATCCACACCCTTTTTCAAGAGTTTCATATCTTATCTGCCATTTGAGATTTGAATGCAACTACCCTTAAAGTTCCCCAAGAATCTTCTTCAATATGTTTATCCATAAAGAGCACATCAAGCACCCCAGTCCAAATTAAAGTAAAAGGTAAAAAGGATGTTATTTTCTTTTATCAAGCTTTTGAAGATAAAAAAGAAGAGGAAAGGGATTCACTACCTTCATTGCTAAGGTCCTTCCCTTCTATCACAGAAAGCAATATTCAAAGAATCTAATTATAATATTGATAGTCTTTTTTTAATGCAGAACACCTATTAAACATTTCAATAGCTGTTAGTCATACTTAGCATCATTGTAAATACATTACAAAATAAGAATTTAATAAAGATTTAACACAAGAAGGTTTAGAACAACTGATAGATAGTTAGCTCCTTAAACATTAAGTTTTAAGTTCGATCTTTGAACCGTGTGTATGAAGAATGTTTTGTTGGAAGAAACCTACTTACTTAATCCGAACTCCAAGCCTCAGGGAAAATAATTTTGTGGCTGTCAGCCGTAGAATACGAAGAAAAAAATAAATTTTTTTTGGTGAATGGAAACATGAAAAAACAAAACTAAGAAGCTAAAACATCCCGAGTCAGAAGAGGCACAACAGAGTCCGGCGGGAACTCAAGAAAAGTAAAACTACATTACAAACGAGCACCCATGGCAGCAAGACAGTCAGCAGGGCCATTGGCTTCACAACGCACATAACGAAGACGAACATCCCAAGCACGCGAAAGAAGGAGATGAAGATCCATGAAAGAACTAGTATTAACATGAAACCAGAACTGACTCTCCTTAAGAGTAGAAACCAACTCCAAGCAATCTGACAAGCAAATACTCTTCGTAACATTTCGCCGCCACAACAACTTCAGACCCATGGACAGAGCTAGGAGCTCAGTTGAAAGAGGATCACCACATGGGGCCCTGCATAGAAACCACCAAGCCAAACACTAGAGGAGTCTCTAATTACACCACCTATGCCCAAACGTTGATGAGTGCTACTATAAACACCATCAACGGTCAAGGAAACGAACCCAGATTAACTCTTTATTAATTATAATAAATTGGAACAAACGGACTCTAATTCTAATAGCTCATATTTCAAACGGTTAATATAGTTTGTAGTTAATCCAAATCCCTGTTCATACATGTTGAAAGTTAGTTGGAGATTGGTTGATTCGAAAGTAAACGTAATCCCCTTCCGTAGGAAATCACTAAACGACTACTACATTACACACATGGCAAAGTCTGATTGGTTACACGAAAAGCTTGGCCATCCTCCATCATCTAAATAATGGAAAACGACAAGTTCCTTGCTGGTCTAAGAAGAAAGCTTTTTTGTTTTCTTATTTTCATAGGATCAAACATATGTCATGTACCATCACCAATATATTAGAAGCCGTAATTGTATTTTTGTCCCTCAATTGTTGTGATTATGCAAATTGGGTTCACATCTCTATTACCCTTGTGAACCAGCAAACCTTCGAAGTTCGAACCTATATACGACGTATTTTGAATTTTTTCGTTGAGAAGCTAAAATAAAATAAAAATAGAATTAGTCTATGAATATTATGTATACTTCAAATGAGAATTTTCTTATTTAAATACAACTCTGCTACTAAATTTATTTATTATTGTATCAATATTGAATTTTTCAGCAATTTACCTCCATTGAATATATACAACTCATAAATTTTTAAGAAGGCGATCCTTCATCTTGTTGTGAAGTTAAGTCTTAATAACTTTCGTTATAAAAAAAATTTGCTCTATAGATATTGTTGAAGCAGGAAGTGTTAGAACAATTAAGATGTATCAATTAATCGTCAAAAAGTGGAAATATTGTTGATTTTCCAGTTTTATCAACCCTTGGTAAAACTTGGATAGATTAGACATTTTTCCTAAATTATTTAAGACCTCAAGAAACATCTAAAGCATAATGTTGGTGATGACTGAAAGTAACGTTGATGTTTTTCTGGTTCAAATGGAGGATAATTTGAAAGAATTGGTTGATACGGTCCATCACTAATATTATAAGCCATTATAATCTCATAATAATAATTAGTTTGATAGTCACTTTTTTGCTTACGTTTTTCGGATCACTCTATAAACATAATAAATCAATTCCGGCCTCATCGTCTGAGTTCTAACTATCAAGCTTTTTGAAGAAAGAATAAAAAATTTGGATTTCATATTCTTGAAAACTAAAAGTCAAATAAGCAAATTGAATCAATATTTCTTAAATATTCTATGATTAAGTCAACTTGTTGACTTAAAACTAGTTAGAAATTTATTTATTTTATAAATATTGATTCAATAAAAATTGTTAATTTTGATTGAGAATGTGAGCTACACGATATTTTAATTGGTAAGTTAGAGGAGTATGAGAAGAAGAAAAGTTAAAAAAGAGTAATATTAGTTTTATGATTAATGTAATAATCTATTTTTAAAGTAAGTACAATCATTTGAATTTAAATCCTTAAAATATTTAATTGCAAAAGAAGATAACATTTTTCTTTCTCAAAATTGATTAAATTTTTATCACCTTTAGTTTATCCTATAATTCTGAATTAAAGAGAAATATCAAAAGGGGTTGGTATAGTAGTAGACAAGTTAGATCCTTGTAAGGATGAGATCATATGATCGGAGCCTCAGAAAATCATTTATTAGGGAAAGATCACCATTGTATTCCGAACAGGTAAACACAAAAAAAAATTACAGAGAAATCCCAACAATATTATATTTTTTTATATAGAAAATATTGATTGATTTCTTATCTTATTAAGATAAAATTTATTCTTCAATTCTTAAAATTCAAAATAAAAGATAAATTTGACCAATCATTTATCTACTTCAAATTTTGATTTAATTTGATTCTTTTAGAATAATAAAGTTTTGTGATAATTGAGGGGCCAAATTAAGAATGTAAGAAATTATTTGGGGGAGGTTGGACTAAGAGTTATAAAGAAATAGAAAATCTACAAATTTTTTGAGAGCTGGACTAAAAATAAAAAAAAAATCTACATAAAAATGCTTTTAATTAGCAAAGGAAATTAAAAAATTTGGGGATTGTGACTGCTAGCCCCTTATATACGGGCATGCCTATATAATATTGCATAAAATAAAGCGTTTTTCTTTAGCCCAGAACACTTAAAAAAATTCCTCAAAAAACATATTGATATAGTCGAAAAGTAGTTTCACTGAGGGTTAATATTAATTTTTTCAATTATGTTAAAAAAAATTAACATCCTATAGTATAAAAAAATCAATGGGCTTTTAGCCCTCCATATATTTTCAAAAAAAAAAGAAAAAAAAAAGATTCAATACTTTGTAATTCTATTAAGAAACTTATTAAACAAAAAATAGTCACGATTAAAGGTAAGGAAGATGTAATTATATTGAAGAAAAATCATATTTCGTTAAAATAAATACTCAAGATTATATCATTTTATGATTTTTCTTATTTCATTTAGTTGAGATATTAAGAAATAAAAATATAATGCAAAAAAAATAATTAAATATTCTATTAATTTCTTAAATAAAATAACTTTATAGAATGAGATGCTATAATTTTTTTTAAAATAAAAATAAAAATTCGGTGCATGTATATTTTTATGTTATTCAATCCTATGTTATGTTTTCAATGAGCTAATAATACCACGAGAGTTCTGAGTACATACCAAGAATTGATTTAAAAAGAAGTATGCTCTATTTATCAAATATTTAATGTGTCCATAATGAAAGGTATATACTTTAATTCTCGATTTCAATTATTCATACTCAACATAAGTCACATGGTGTGGCAGCTCTCTTTAATTATGTTATTTTTCCACCTCAAATACATTCACCACTTGCCTAGGTCATTTATTTTTGAGTAATTATTATATATTGTTACCAACTTTTTTTCCATCCAAAATTCCACGTACTTATCTTTTAATTTTTCTAATAATATCTCTCTTTTGTGTCTTCTATTCCCCCCCCCCCCCTCAAATACACTTGTCTAAGTAATGTGAATGCAGTTACGTTTGCTATTGATATACAATGGTTTCACCCGACTTAGAATTGCAATAATAATAATTTAATAAAAAAGTTAATTATTTATTTATCTTTTTTTATCTCAATTATGTGGAATTTAAATTTAGATGTGATTGTGTGAAAGAATCTCTTATTATTTATTTTTTCCCTCAATCAATCCCTTGGAATATGTATTCCTCTTGTTACAAAAAAAATTCCCTTGGAATATTACGGCATCGTTATTGGTGTCATCCTAATAGCTATTCATGTCATCCAAAAAATGCGAAAACCACCCCTGGCAAAACATTTTTTTTTGTTTTGGTCGCAGTTTGAAACTGCGCCCACCTGCCAAACTTGTAATAATTCATTCATTGAGCCAATTTTCCATGTCTGATTATCATACATTCTAGATTCCTCAAGCATTGTCTATACAATAATAAAAACCAGACTTCTATACATTAAACCATAGAATCATTTTCACTTAACATAAATAAAAACCATGTCCATACAATAAACCCTAAACTCTTGAAGCATCCCCCGTATTCTGCCTTCTTCTCCTCCTTCTCCCCTCCTTATCATCCCGATGGAGAGCCTGTTGTATTAGGGAGTGCATGTTATGCAATGCAACTCATACTTCTGTACCCTCCTCGATCTCCTGTGCTATCTGGGTCCACTCCAACAGTAGCCCATTTTTGCAACTGAGCAAGACACTCTTAAAAAAATTTTAAATAGTCAAGACTAATCAGTTATGAATTACTACAAATTACAAAACATAGATTGAAATTTAAAATATACAAAAACTAACCGTCAAAGTGCCAACAATATTGTCTCTACTATCCAGAGGCACCACGCGAGGGTGTGATACGACTCTATACCATGGCCCACACTCATCACATGCCTCAGAAGGGAATATTGCATGGCGCATCTCAACTGTATGCGTAGGGTATACTGCAAACATGTTGTCAGTCTCCCCACAACTAGCTCTCTGAGGCGGAGGTGTTTGAGGAATGGTCTGTAAACCACCAAATAGCCTCAAGACTCGCTCTGGCAGGTGAGGGTACACCATTGATGAATGTTAGATGGAGCCGCTGTAGAGTGTCACTGCCTCAAAAGACTTATACTGCCGGTGTGAACCATATGGCATCCATATCACGGAGCCTGCATGAACTTCCAGGGCAATCCTCTTCTGATTCATCAGTGTATTACCCTTAGGAGTTAGCCACTGCCTAGCCCTAGGCATGTCCTCCTTTTATTGAGGGTTCCTCTTCCTCTCAAACACAGATGTGGCAAAGTGCTCAAATATCCATACCTATACTCAAACATTCATGCCAAAAAATATATGTTAGACTAAACAAACTACGAAATTCATATCAACAGTCTATGGCAAAAAAAGACAAAGTAGATATCAACAAATAAAGTCACTAACCTGAAACAATGTCAGACACCCTACTAAGTTGTTCACGTGCATCCTGCTGGCATCCCTCAACTAGTCGTACAAATAGGTCAATGCAGTTGCACCCTAAGCATACCTGCTAACAACATTGAGGTCCTGGAACATCTGCAAGTGCCCTACATCAATCTTGTCATTACTCTTGCTACTGAAGAGTGTCATGCCCACAAGCCGTAGCAAGAATGCTCTAGCATCCCCTGCAGTGTTCCCTGCTGCTACCTGTGCTTGCACCATCTCAACTAGCTAGTTAAACCCCACTTGACCCTTAGCAGACTTGAGCTTTTCAACCGCCACACAACGGGACACACCAATAAACTCTACCAACACCTCTGCAGCTTCCTCTCGGCTTAGTTTAGCAAGTGTGTAGAAGATCCCAGTGAGTGGGATGTGTAGCAAGGAAACCACATGGTCTAGTGTGATGGTCATCTCGCCGAATGGCAAATAAAAAGATGAGGTTTCTGGCTGCCATATCTCCACAAATGTAGACAACCTGGCCCTGTCCACTGAACCACCATAGCACGTTAGAAGAGGCTGAAGACCAGACCTACGGACCCATTCCTCTATGTCAGCATGGTAGTATACGAATGCCTTATTGAAGGACCTCCCATGGTGGTACACCTGCAATGGTCCCCGACCCTCAGAGCCTGTCTAATAGGCTTCTCAAATAGCAGGTGCAACGTGCGTCTCAAAGGAACGTAGAAGGCTCAAATCATAAGGGTCCCCCTTAAAGTAAACAGGCTCCTTAACTTCCTCCTCACGCATCACAGTGTCCTCCTCACCACCTTCCTCCTTAGAATCCTCATCATCATCACTTTCATCATCATCAGAACCCTCCTCCTCATCACCCTCCTCAGAACCCTCATCAAGAACATCATCATCCTCCTTGTCATCACCTTCATCAACATGCAAATCTGGGGGAGGCACCTGTTGTGGTTCATGTATTTCCACAGGCTTACGAGCTTCGACACGCCTTTTCCGTTCTAATGTTGTAACCCGCTTACGTTCACCTTCTGTCACAGGCTGACTTGTTGATGCAGGAGGTTGAGAACCTTTTCTAATTGGTCTTCTCGTAGCTACAGGTATACGCCTTGTTCCTTTTGTCTTTGCCATATCTGACACAGCAAACACATGAATGTAACCAATCAGGAGCAATAACCCAACAATGCAGAATATATGCGGTTTCAACTGCGGACGTTACCCAGTTCAAATTGCGTAACGTCGCAGTTTCAATCTATGGTAAAAACCATGATCCAGAAAAAATATAAGATTCGCACTTTAAAATTGCGGAAAAACCAGAACTGAAATGGGGGAACGAAAATGGGCGAACATACAGTTACAGAACGATTGACGAGCACGGCGAGGCAGAGCAAGCGGCCAGCGACGGAACAAGCGACAACGATGGTGAGCGGCGAAGGCAGCGGCAGAGCAAGCAACCAGCGACGGTGGGTGCCGATGGGTCGAAGTTCGAAACATAAAGGGGAAAGGGAAGGAGAAATGCAGTGTAGCAGAAATGGGGAAGGGAAGGGGAAATGGGGAAGAGAGGGAAATTTGTGAAATTGAAAGTGAAGAAGAGAGGATGGTGAAATGAATGGGTTGTGGGGAAAGTGGGGTGGTGGGGAGTTGGTTTTTTTTTTTCAAAAAAAAATTCAATTTTTCAAAAAGTTAAAATGACATCAATAGTCGTCGGGGTTGCGCCAATAACAACTCTCGGAATATTAAACTACTTTATTCCCTCTATAATATCACCCTCTTCATGAGATATTTGTGAGTGTTATATAAGTAAGTGGTGGTATATGAATCAAGACAAGTTTCCCCCCAAATACATTCACTACTTGTCCAAGTCCTTTTATTAAGTCATATCACATTTTTTTTCTTCTATTCTAATTTCACCCAATTTTTTTAGTTTCCTCTTGTAACGTGCTTTAATTTTTTTTCTTATCGTTCATTTTCCTATCCGATCGCTCCTCATATATATTTTTATCTCTTTACATTGGAGTTTGAATAAATCAATATTGTTTATTATTTCCTCGCATCACCAACCATTCAATCAATCTCAGAATATTAAACCACTTTATGATTATTATTCCCTCTATAAAAACCCACACTCCCCCCAACTTATTCTTCACCACCAACAACTTCCAACCTCTCATAGCATCATTTTCTCCAGGCTCCAGCCATGGCAGCAATCAAAGCCATAATCACCTTACTCTTCCTTTCCTTCACAATCTCCATGGCTTTAGGCATGTCCATCATAACCACCACCCGCAACCACCAACCAAGCGGTGGTGGTCGGAGCAACGAGGAGGTTATGGCCATGTACGAGGAGTGGCTGGTGAAGCACCAAAAAGTGTACAACGCGTTGGGAGAGAAAGACAAGAGGTTCGAAATCTTCAAAGACAACTTGGGTTTCATCGATGAGCACAACTCTCAGAACCGCACTTACAAACTCGGGTTGAACCGGTTCGCTGACATGACTAACGAGGAATACCGGTCCATGTATTTGGGTACGAGGAGTGATGTTAGGCGAAGGGTCATGAAAGCCAAGAAGAGCATCACCGGTCACCGGTATACCTATAGCGCCGGTGACAGGTTGCCGGTTCATGTGGATTGGAGGTCCAAAGGTGCGGTTGCTCCGATCAAGGATCAGGGAAGTTGTGGTAAGTTGTTTTGTTTGCCTATTCTTTAGTTGCTCAGATAACGTTAATTAATTAGGATTACTTATCAGATAAGTACTTAATTAAATACAAACTTCAACAAACTTTATTTGTTATTATTATTCTAATCTAGAAAGACTAGTAATAAGAATTTGAAACACGCTTCTATATTGTAAAAAAGTTTTTTAATACTTTGAGAGTGATATAATTTATTTATTTTCAAATTTAGCTATGATATATATATAAATAATAAATAGAAAAGAGAAAATATGAACTAAATCAACCCATTTAAATTCTAATTCTAATCAATGTTAACTATTTTTTAAATAGTTATTCGATTAATTTCTTCCATCAAATCCAAAACTATTCAATCAATTATCATTATATTAAATGAGATATTTACAAATGATAATTAAATTAATTGTAAAAAAATTTCTATGTTAAAATTTCTACATTTTGATTGTTTATTCTAGTGCTAATTAATTATAATTATATTTTATTTATGTACTAAGTGAGTACATGAGAATTTCATGGAAGGCTCAACAACTAATTCAATTATTAATTGGCCATACTTCTCTGACATGTGAACTTATTTCTGGTGAACAAATTTTCATTTAAAAAATTCGGTGGATAAGGGTAGGTTTGATAAGATATTGAACTTTGAAGGGTAGAGTTTGACCTTCTGTTCAATTTAATTTAATAACTTTTTTGTTTTTTTGTACTGATGCAGGGAGTTGCTGGGCGTTTTCAACAATTGCCACAGTGGAAGCAGTAAATAAGATAGTCACAGGGAAGCTTGTGTCTCTGTCAGAGCAAGAACTTGTGGACTGTGACAGAGCCTACAATGAAGGCTGCAATGGGGGCCTCATGGACTATGCCTTTGAGTTCATCATTGGAAATGGTGGCATTGACACAGAGGAAGATTACCCATACAAGGGTGTTGATGGCCAATGTGATCCAACCAGGGTCAGTATCCAATTCTTGATAAAATAAAATAAAAAAACAATTGAGGTTGTGTAACATTATTAATTGATTTTTTTTTTTCTCATGATTTGGTTTGTTGCAGAAAAATTCTAAGGTAGTGAGCATTGATGGGTATGAGGATGTTCCACCATATAATGAAAAGGCATTGAAGAAAGCTGTGGCTCATCAACCTATTAGCGTTGCTATTGAGGCCTCTGGCAGGGCGTTGCAACTCTATCAATCGGTAGGACTACTCTCATAGCATTTTTAAATCAACTATTTTTTCTCAGAATCAATTTCGGGAGCAAGAAGCTTGTCATGGAAGTTTTTTCTCAGAACTGATTTTGGTTTGAGAATCAGTTATAGAGTGATTTCAAAACATAAAAAAACTACCCAGAACGTGTATAGATAACTAATTTTAACATCCAAAAACTACCTTGAGAAGCTTTATTTCTAAATATGAACTTAATAATGTCACCATTGAGTCCTTCATTGATTTTGATTTGAGACTATTGTTCCTAAGTTAGTGTTTGAAATGAAAGAATGTGTGGAAATGACTATGCAACACCATATATACATGCTCATACATTCTGGTTTTTTTCCTTTTCAGGGTGTATTTTCTGGTACATGTGGGACAAACTTGGATCATGGTGTGGTTGTTGTTGGATATGGCTCTGAGAATGGTAAAGATTATTGGCTAGTGAGGAACTCATGGGGCACTAACTGGGGTGAGGATGGTTACTTCAAGTTAGAGCGTAACGTTAAACACACTTACACTGGCAAGTGTGGAATTGCAATGGAGGCTTCATACCCAGTGAAGAATGGCCAAAACTCTGCAGCACTCACTAATTCAGCTTATGAAAACACTGAAGTCGTGATTAGCAGTGCTTGAAACACCTTCATCATTACTTTAGAACCACGAGGAACAAGTCCTAAAGGTTCAAGAAAGAAGTGATCATGTGTTGTTACCTTAGATTTGGTTATTGGATATGCTTATTGGGCTATTCTTGTACATAGATTTCTTCATGTGGAAGTTGCACATGAATATCATCAATTTGTACTGGTTTTCTTATTCGATTCCAATGTTCAATTTGAATTCATTGTGCTGGTTATGTTTCTGAAATACATATTGACTGTTTTCCAAGGCCCTGCACCTCTATTCTTCAATATTGTTCAATCTGAAATGTGCGCCCTTCACTTCTTGATTTTCTCTTCCAATTTTGTTGGTTTACTATGAAGTTCCAACAATATATTTCCTTTTTATGCCTAGGTTTCTTGCAGAGTTCACACCAAGGCATTTTTCTTTCTTTCTCCATCCAAATCTTGTCCTTTAGTTACAAGAGCAGAACCTTCACATCCTTGTAATTTTTAGGTTTTGATGTATATATGTAGCATGATTCTTCTCCTTGACTCTCCCTGTCAAACTTGAGAATACTTCTCTTATTGTACCCAATGGTTTTCTGCCTAAGATCTTCCCTCTTACTTCTAAATAATTATTGCCATGAGCAAGTAACATACATACTCAGTCATTTTCTTCCTATTTTCTTAAACATGGCTGCATCATTTGGTTTCTCACAATTGTCATCATATAGCACTGATCTAATTCTTGCCAAAGAGACACCAGAACGATGTAGTAAGCAATAACATCCTTTCGGATCAGGATCCTCTAAATTGTACAAAAACAAAATCCCTTGGTTATCTATGCCTGAAAAGGTATCATCTAAGTCTAGTCCCTAACCATTATTGAGATTTTCACTTTTTTCAAAAGAAAATACAAGTATTGTTCAACATATATTTAAGCTTTACAACCTCAAGTATTGACTTGACCTTTTCAAATAAACAACACTTGAAATAAATTCATCTAACCTGTATGACTTTTAATAACTCTGTTCCGGAGTTCGTTCACAGCCCCCAGGTGACCGCAGATCTTTCATCTCCTTTTGCTCGTAGCTCGGCACCCACCTCTCAGTAACAGCCAAAGCTAAGAGACTACTGTTTCGGAGGTCACTCATGGAACTCCACGATCGACCTAATTCTCATCACCAACGATCAAAAAACCACCCATCCGTTAATCTCGGATCCAAACACCAATGTGACGAGTAACCCCTGAACGAACCTCATTGACGAGCTACAAAGGAACAATGGCTTGAAGTCATAAGGCAGGTCGGGGATGAGGTAAAAGGAACCGAACCAAAGTCCAAGACGAGGGATCAAATCCCAAAGTAGCCAAGGCGTGCCAAAAATAGACGAGAGAGGAGACCCTGATGACGCAATCAATAAGCCGACGAGGGGCGATGACCAACAGAGAGATCTGACTCACAAGACTTGGCCTTAGAATCAGGACTTGCTAAAAGGAAGGTTCATACGATGTAGAAATCTCAACGAGGTTAGGACGAAATTTGAACCATGTCAGAACCCCCTGACATGAGAATCAATATCCACCCATATCCACCCTTCGTCGCTGCAACTTGGGGGAAAAAAGAGATCCAACGGAGGGGCGTAACGCGCGTCACCGACAACGCAACTTGAAAGCGACCTGACCCCAACTATCCCCGACAAGGCGCACTAACAAACAAAACGCCATTGGCCAACTCTGCAAAAACCCGATGAAGGTCCACGCCAACCTCTAGCAACCACATGATGCCTAAGACACCACAGACACCAGACGGTTCACAGACACCATTCAGACAAAAAATGATAGTGACTCGATCTTGGAACCCTTCGAGCCTCTGCTATAAATAGAGCACTCACCAACCCTACATGGTAAGGTCTTTCAGTTCTTTTCACTTATGTACTCATAATTTCCTCTACTAACTTAAGCTTCGAAGTGCTACATGCAGGGAACCTCCGACACTCCACCAAAAGGAGCCAAGTTGACAAGCTGTTAGGAGCCTTCCACCTACCGGACTTCACCCTTACCATCTCCGCCTTCAAAACACTCGTTCCAAGTGATTTGCTTGGATCTCATATGATCACTATATATGAGCAAAGAATAATTAAGAACAAATCAGAGAATGATTTACAAGTCTGTACAAGAAATACTAAGAGCATGATCAGTGTTTCAAAATAAATGATTCGTAATAAATGAGTGCTTTATTAAAACCAACTGTCTTCATTGAGGAGGCCACTTAAATAGGCTCTTGAGGAATAGTGTCTATTACACATGCACTATTCGTTCTAACTTGCATTAAATGCATGGATTCTCCTTGTTAACTTCTTGTGCTGTTGCTTTGGAAAATCAGTCGTTTGCAGTATGACAGTGTGCGAGATATATTTTCTTTTTGCAGTTCCTACTCCTTTGTAATATGTTTGATTTAACATTTGATTTTTCAGATAACCTCAGACCATAGAAGGAGAAATTCGAAATGTGGTTCTTCAAACAGTCTTCTCAGATGCAACTTCAAACATTAGAGTGTTAAAAAGCTTTTCAGACGATAAAGTCATTCCCTAAAGACACTGTAATCATGGTTTAATAGTCATCCAATCTTTAATCTCATAGCTCAGATTAAAAATCACAATTATAAACTTAAAATTGATCTTTTATGTGAGTTGTTAAATGTTGACTGGCTTCGGAGACATGACTGGAACTTAAGGAAATTCTTATGACAGAAAATCCAAATCCTTGGCAAAGCCTGCTGGAATGCTGAAGTTTTTATTTATTGTATGGAGTGCAGGGTCAAGGATAGGAAATTTCCTGTAAGCCGATGCTTCTGGTGCTTCGTTTGTTACATTTCAGTCTTTCTGCTTCCTTCTTTGTCGTACCGGAAAAAAACAACACTAGCACTATCTAAATTTCAGCTAAATAAATAGTCTCAGCATTTGTTTTGTACGAGTAACGTGAGCTGAAGGCAACTACGATTTGATAGATTATTGCGGATAGGACTGCCCCATTTACCAATCTTCAACGATATGACCAAACCACATAAACCAATCCATAGAGTAGACAAGACAACTTTTGATTATTTGCAGGTAAATTTCGGAAGCAAATGGTATTCCAAAACACCCCCTTTTAAAAGGCAAAGTCCCATGACTAATTGAATGGACCAAGTAATCGTTTCATCAAAATAAAATTAACACTTCCATACATAGTACAAAAACATTATACCAAGTCAAAGAAAAGGGTATAAAGATTGCCATGGATCAATAAGGGGAGAAAACGGGCATTCTGTGTAGTTTTGAAGGGAGTTCCTCAAAAGCAAATGGATTAAAAAAAACAAAAGAATGAAAGAAAATAGAAGATAAAATGTGAAATATAGATCAGTATAACCGCATAGCAAATAACGATAGGAGATTCATGCAACATAATGTAGCTAAAATTCTCATTACTTGACTAAGAATTCAGGAATAAGAGGCATTTGTTCACCTATACAGATACAGAAAATAAAGGAAAAGGAACTGAGGCAAGGAGTCCTTAAAACCTCCCCAATATCTCCCCTAAGCTGAATCCTTTGCTAAGGGGACAAAACATCCAGGAAGTCCAAAGTTGAAACAATTACTTATCTGGGAATTAAAAATCCAGTAAACCATGCTACACCTCAAAGCAACCTTTTCCAGCTGCTATCACATCCTCATATTGCTCCAGCTGTCAAAATATACTGCAAATGATATCTAGCCACATGTGGGTATGTGACTTAAATGAAGCAAATAAAGTTTCAATTAACCTGAATTTCAGTCCTCGGAAAGGCTTGTGCTTTCTGCTGATGATTTCTTTCCATCATACCGCTAAAAGTAAAATAAACAAAACCAAATCTTTATCAGCAGCAACAAAGGTATAATCATATTGAAAACACCATCTAATGAACTCAGCCATAGAACATCGATGAAAACAACTTCGCATGAATGAAAAATCTAAAACTTACCGTCTTTCCAAACGAAAACGGTACATATTTGTATCTGATCATGTGAGCTATTTGTCTCCTCATAGTAAGAGTGAAGAGGGTTACCCAGTAGAAGAGGAGAATTGGCCAGAAGACTGGAACATCAAAGGCACTAAAGAAAGTCATCACAAATGCAATGCAAAATGCCTTTGTGATTGAGTACCTGTTCGCAAAGAAAATTTGAGAAGTTTCAACAGAAGTAAGTCTGTAGGTAAAAGTGTGAAGGGAGAAATATCTTCGCTGAGCAAACAAGGGACTTCCAGAATTTAGAAGCACAAAGCCCAGATAGCCCAACTATCTTCATGGAATGAAGTGAATACAACATTTTCAAGCACACTAATTTTTCAAAGTATCAAAGCAAGCAGAATAGGATAGACATTGACAAAGAGCATAAGAAATTTAAGGAAAGGACTCAGTCCATCAAGATCTCTTTTCAGAACTCATAATTGTCACACAGATGTAATGCAATGCTATTTTGGACTCTGGCCATTTTGAACAATTCATAATTTGGGTAAAATCACACTTAGATTCTTATGAGAAAAGCACTGGCAGATCTCTATTTGCTCATTTCACATGTCTATACTTTGTTTCACACATTATTACAATTTCTCAGATAACCAGATAATTTTTTGCAGAAGAGATAACTGTAAATACCACAACATTAGTAACTTCGAATATCACAATTTTAATAGAGCAAAATATCAAAATTTGTTGTACTGATATTTTCTATATTTTGCAGCTTGATCTCCTCTGAAACTAAAACTAACAGATTATGCAGTTCATTTATATTTTATTTCTATGAAAGCATTCCGAATTTAGAAGAACTTGAAATGCAAGGGAATTATATTACGTAAATTTAATTTCCTTAGATCGTGAAAGTTCTTTCTTTGGATAACTACTTGTTTGGAACTAGGAGAACCTTCTACATGATGGACATTTTATTGTCCCCAAATAGACGTAAGGGATCAAACGGATCGTGAGCTCGATGAACGCCAGGAAACCCCTAATTAAGTTAAGGAAAAAGCTTTACTGAGCCACCTACGTATATTTAATTTCCTTAGATTGTGACAGATCTTTCTTCGGATAACTATTTGTTTGAAACTCGGAGAACATTCTACATGATGGACATTTTAGTGTCCCAATAGGCATAAGGGATCAAACAGATTGTGAGCTCGATGAACGGCAAGAAAACCCTACTGGAGTTAAGGGAAAAGCTTCGCTGAGCCACCTAAAAGAGATGGTCAGTTCCGTTGATCTTAGGTGACTTGGTTAGCACCAAGACAATGTCCTACCAACTTCGCTAAACAACCATGAGTGGCTGGCTCTTTAGCGACAGAGACAAGCCGGCTATTTGCAGAGACGAATAGATAGGAAACCTGTGCTATTATTTTGAAAATTAGAATTAGTTTGATGGCCAGCATAGCATCGAGGAGCTTTGGAGATACAGATTGGGCAGGATACACAGGAAATTGATGTTTTTTCCTGTAACTCGACTGACCATGTTGCGTGATTTCAGCAACATCCTCGAGATTTGGAAGGAAAGCGTTTCTTTCATGAAGGCCGATTGACATGCCGACATTTTACCTTGACAATTAATGAATGCCAGAAATCAGGAACATATGATTTGACACCCATTAAATGGTGCAAATGGTACTGATATTATACGAAGGAGACTAAGCATAGTTGAGGGACACTCACTTTCGTATTCTAGGGCTGAGCAATGAAGATTATTTCGACAGAGACAAGCCGGCTATTTGCAGAGACGAATAGATAGGAAACCTGTGCTATTATTTTGAAAATTAGAATTAGTTTGATGGCCAGCATAGTATCGAGGAGCTTTGGAGATACAGATTGGGCAGGATACACAGGAAATTGATGTTTTTTCCTGTATCGCGACTGACCATGTTGCGTGATTTCAGCAACATATGATTTGACACTCATTAAATGGTGCAAATGGTACCGATATTATACGAAGGAGACTAAGCATAGTTGAGGGACACTCACTTTCGTATTCTAGGGCTGAGGAATGAAGATTATTTCGACTAAGCTTGGTCTCCTAGGTTTACTGTGAACAAACATGCCTTGGAACTAGGCTCTGGATTTGGGTTGTTGTACCCATAATTAATCAGAATCACCCTAGTTTGGCTCTGTAATGCTGAAGCAGATCTTTCTCGGCTACTTACACAACCTCATATAGCACCGTATTGATTTTCCATCCATACTCAACCAAGTAACAAACCATTAAGAGAAAGCCCAGACCAATTTTATTGTTTTATTTCTTATCAAGAGAGTCAATCACAGCAACACAACCAATAAATCATCACAAACTAATCGAATCATGATCATCGAAGATTCTCCGAATTTATCACAAATCCCAAATCCAAAATTGAATCGAGTAACAAACCCTAGAAAGCGAAAGAAGGGAGGGAGTTTACCAGAACTTGAACTCGGGGAGGCGGCGAACGAAGGGGCGGAACTCATCGGAAGCGGAGGTGGGGAGGGAGGGGCCACCGGCATCTTGAATCTCGGGATCGACCTGAGGGGAAAGGAATCCGATCAGAAGGTTGAGGATGTAAATGCCGAGACCGTAGGAGACGATGTAGAACCCTTCCACCATGTAGACGCGGAGCGCGTACACCAGCGCCACCACTAGGCACCCCAGCCACCGCTTCGCCACGTACGGCGTCGCTTTGTCCAGCAGGTGTTGGTACCGCCGCGATACCTCGAACTTCCACCGCGACACGGCGGCCGCCGGGGATGTAGCCTCCGTATCCATCGCTGGGACCCACTGGCAGTTGCTGATACACTATTTCCCTTCTCTCTTTCCTCGGTTAGCGGGTCGAGTTTGGTCGTCGATTGTTTGCCCATTTTTTCCTTTTTATTGCCTTTTCACCTTTTTTTATTCTTTCTTTTTATTGCCCTCACGGGCTGGATTTCCAATAGGACGGTTTTTAATAAAAAAAATTCAATTTTTTTAAAGGGCTTTTGAATCAATTTAATACTAAATTTTTTCTTTTCAAGGATAATACTCTTATATTAAGATAAATGTTAGTAATGCATTTTTTATATAAAAGGATAATCGAAGCCTGAAAATAACAAAATTAAACTAAAAGAACTCTAGGGAAAGTAATCCTCACATTATTATGAGATAAAAACTTGTTACATATCACATGTGGATTATAAACAATTGTCTAATGGAAGATCTTGCGATAAGTTTTTCAAATGTTAATCATCTAATTGGACTCTGTAAATGGGAGTTTGTTTCAAGGTTTGAGAATGTATTATGAGGAACCACATTCTTAGGAATTTGATTAATAAGAATGTTATTTTCGGGTAAATTTATAAATATGTTTGATATGTATTTAAGATTCTCAGGAATAGTTTTAAATTTTATTTAATTTAAAATTAATAAATCTCAAAAATAGAAAAAGTGTGATAGAATATGAGGGGAGTGAGAAGTTATTTTTAGAATATCTCACTTAGCCAAGAGAATACAAGATTCTCAACTCATTTAATGGGAATGAAATGAAGGGAATGATAACAGTTACTCATTACCTGTGAATGATTAATACCCGGGTATCGAATTTTTAACCTTGTAACAAACGTGAGAATCTTCTTTCCAGACCTCCGCATTCTCGAGAATGTATTTTCATGACTTGAAACAACCTCCCCCTAAGAATATGAACGCAATCAACTCTCCAATCACGACACAATCTTGTGATCTGGATGATAAGTATCATTTTTACGTATATTTGGATATCATTCTAGACACTTATTTGACTTGTGCGTTTCGATTTATATCATTTTAATCCTTAGTAGATCAGTTTATTAATTATTTAGGTTTAGATTAGGTTTAATTAAAATTTCAATTCTAATCCCAACTTTTCGATGTAGAAAATTCAAAGTTGTCTGAGAGAAATTGCCACATCGCATTTGTTAACCGTTGGATCGTGATAAAATTTGGATATATGGTTCCTAACTCATGGAACTTTAATTTGAACGGTTCGATTATGAATCAGTGCAAGTTTTGGTGAGAAATGAAGGTTTAAGTGTGTGCATGCCGCTCAGCGGGCCTCAGAGGTCGTTGAGCAGCCAGGGCGGCAAAGAAAACCCTCTTGTGAGGGGAAGCAGACCGCTGAGCGGCCGGTAGAGGACAATGAGCACCCATATCAGAAAAGGGGTATAAAAGTCATGTTTTGGAGCTCAGAACAAAATCCATCATTTAGAACTAAAAGGAAACAGACATAACACGAAGGAGAGAGTTAGGAGGCTAGAGAGGAGGCTTGGGAGCTGGATTCGATGGCGAGACATCATGGCGTATTCGGTTATTCTTTCTTCTTCTTCCTCATGTTTGTAAAGCTATCCATTTCCATGGATAACTAATCTCTCTTTTGTTAGAATTTTATGTAGTTGTTTGATACTTATGTATTCTATGTGATTCTCCTTAATATAAATCATGTTCTTTGTTTATGATTTAGTGGTTTTCTCTTGATCTTCATGCTATATCTCAGATTTATCACCTAGGGTATTTTGCTTGATTCAATTTATGAGCAGAAGCTACAACGTTTTAAGTCCGAACTAGATTTAATCACCTAATAATCGTAATTGCTAGACACAGAGTTAGGTTTGTTAGTCACTTAATCATGTGAGACTTCAATGTTTAGGATTAGAGAGTTATTATTATCCACTCATGCGAGACATCGATGAAGTAGGGTTGAACTGGTGTAGATGAATCATATGCTTAGGCTTGGTATGCATTTGAATCACTGGAATGCACAGAGGTCAAACAATAAAATCAAAATCCCAACAAGCTTCTCATACCAATTGTTTCTCCGTCGTTTTATTTGTTTTCATTTACTTTCATGTTCTTATAAAAAAAATCAATTTATTGTGAAACCATCATTTAAGTTTGCTAACTATTGAACGACATAAGTATTACACCTCTCAGAGGACGATAAAACCCATATCTTATTGCGATTGAATCTTAAGGGCTCGTTTGGTGGATAGGATAAACAGAGACAGGATAAGATAATAATCATATGCTGTTGTTATCTGTTGTTTGTTGCGCCAGCAGGATAGGATAACACTATCATGTCCCTTATCCTATCATGTTCATTATGTGTAAAAGTTATCCTAAGGGGGAAGCTAGGATAGAAATTATCCTGACAGGATAGGATATCAGTTTTTTGTTTGTTTATTATCATGACCCAAAATTAATTTCAATATTTATATTTTATATAATTTTTAATAATATTAATTAATAAATATAAATTTTTTATTTTAATAAAATATTAATTTTATTACTTATCAATTACTAATTGTTATTGTTAAGTTAAATTGTTTAGTTAGTGATAAATTTAATTAAAAAATAAAGTTATCTATAAATGGTGAAAATATTGGATTTACTCATATAAAATAATTAAATTTTCATTATCACTTACTACTACTTAGTTAACATTATTTTTTGTTATATATATTATAATAAAAATACACAAAATAATTCCACACACACACGCACGCACGCACGCACACACACTATATAAATATAGACTAATTTTATATTATCATATGATATTATTTAAAATTATTTCTCTACTTATATAATTATAATTAATAATTTAAATATAAATTATTTTTGAAAGAATAATATCTTTTAATAATTTTTAAAAAAATTGATTAATTTTTATCATTAATCACTTACCCATATTAAATTAAAACTCATTGGTTACATATATAATAACTTTAATTAAAATAGACTCCCTTCAAAGAAAATAGCCGAATTAATAAAAATTAATTTTATTTAGTTAACATAAGCTCATTTATAAAAATGAAATAAAATTAAATTTAATAGAATAATCACTTTAAAAAAAACTATTTAGAAAATTAAATTTTAAAAAATATTATGTATTTTTTTTTCAAGGAAAATTTGATACATTTTTCATTGTTTGTATCATATCCTATCAATATCTTGTCCACCTCAAATGCAGGATAGGATAAGAGTCTATCCTGCTCTTATCATATCATGTGCTTATCCAATCATTTATCCTATCCTGCTCTTATCCTATGCTGACCACCAAACGGGCCCTTAGAGTGTTTGGACGTGTCGTAATTTACTTCAATACAAAGACCATGAGTGTTATTTGGTTTCGTGAATACAAGTTGGGTAGTTTGAACATGACGGGTTGATGACGCCTTACTGTCAAACACGATTGTATATGATCCATGTTACTAACGCTTTACTGTTAGACACGATTGCCGATACCATGGTAGTTTTTTAAAATTTTGGTCATTAGTTACTCATGGTTGTTAGATTCAAATAATTAAATGAATTATTATGTTTTGATAATTAACAATTTCTTTAAGGTTTAATATTGTTAGAGATAGAATTTCTAACACGGTGAAATTTCTCATATCCAGGAATGTCTATCTACTGGAAGGACTGAATGAATCTCAAAGCATCATCAAGAGAATCAATCTTCCAAGAGAAACCGTCCAGTCATCACCACATACATCCTGAAGGAAATACTGTCAAAGACATACAAAGGAAAACACTCATGTGAAGACGGTCTGGTGACTCACGGGAGATAAAGCAATGACTTCAAATAGCAAACATCCTTTTTCAAGGACAATCTATCAAGCTATGTACTCTCAAGTCAAAGTCCACTTCAAGAAGCTGAAACAGTCCGCTGCCTAAACCAATAGTGGTCAACAGGAAGACTGTTTCATCTAAAGCTGAAAGAGTACGACAACTCATGAAGAAACACCTCTAGCTTCGAAGCTTCTCTAGCATCATATAAAGAAGTTGTGGATCAAATTTCTCAGATGGAGAACTTCAGTGGAAGCAAAAGAAAAGGAAAGATTCAGTCTTCTATAAGTCAAGAAGATTCTCATCCCCAAGAAGGACTGAATGAAGAAAGATCGTCTGCCGATACAAGCCATTCAATGACGGAATACTAAATATTCTATGGAGACTGCGTCTGCCAAATCCTAAGGAAGAATCTGTCTGCTCAACCATCAGAATGCGCCAAAGGTACAAACATCAAGAAATGTGCTTTACGACGATATTAGCTCAACAGAAGCATTAAAGAAATTAATCACTTCATCCTGAATAATTTCTTCTTGGATCAAAAGACATCGACCTCGTCTGCGTATTAATTAAAGTACCGGCAATGGCAGAAAGTAGAAAGGGACACAATTAATACAATATTCCTTGGTCCCACTGCTTTTCTACTTTTCCTCAAATCAAGCTGACATTGCGGAATCAACGGCAAGAATTTATGAGCATCGTACACATTCAACGGTCGAAATTCAAATATCTGATCAAAGCATTTGATGAGCACTAGCTGGCATGCACTGGGGTATAATGGTCAAAACAGGTACCACAACTGGAACTCCAAGCATTAAATACAGAATACATAGCTCAAGGCTACTTACTCAAATGGAGCCAGACGATGTCGACCCAGGCAAATCAATGCTTCTCAGATCGTGTCTCAGACCTGCTGAAAAATGAAGAACTAGCCGTTACTCTCAGCAGAGGAAGTAGGAGCACCACCGGCCAGGTTTTCTCTCCTTTTGTGGAAGAAGAAAGAATATCTTCAGTTGAAGATATATATAGAGAATCCTGCCTCCGTAGCAACTTGGCGACTAGAATTCAATCTCACATATCTCAACCAAGTTCGTCCAAAGAACCAAGACATCCTTGGTTCCAACTCAGGGAGCTTCAAGCCATATCCTACCTGAGTTGAGTTGCTCATGTGTGTGGAAAACTTATAGAGTATTACTCTCATCCTATCCCACACGCAAAACCCAAAACAGAGAACCAACTTGCTTATGATCTCTGTTTTCTGCTCTTCATTTCTTCTACCCACTCTTATTAGAAGAGAATTATTGTAGAAAAGCAAAACCTTGTAAAAGGTGTCAGGAGAAGTCCTGCATAATACTTGTAAGGAGAAGTCCTGATAATACTTGTAAGGAGAAGTCCTGATAATACTTGATAGGAGAAGTCCTTCGAATACTTGTTGGGAGAAGTCCCTGATAATACTTGTACTATTTATTTAAATAGTGGAAAATCTTGGTGAAGCCACGGACTGGACGTAGCCCTGTCATTATGGGGGTGAACCAGGATAAAAATTATGTGTGCTTTACTTTTCATGTTATGTTATGATTTTAGTTGCATGCATGTATAATTGCTTAAATCAATAACTCTCTTTGAAAACCAATAATTAACCAAAAGAAGTTTTCAAAATAAGCAACACAATTCAAACCCCCCATTTCTTGTGTGTTTCTTGCACCTTCAATGGCCAAAACCGTCCGTAAGTCTCCAATATAATTAAATTATCCACAATTTTGGTCGTCGGTGATATCTCAATGGTCACATTAATGAGATTGTTGGGTTAGTGACAGTCTGACCGTTGATTATTTGATTTATTTTTCGTTGCAATGTCGTCAATAATCGTAGTTATAATAATTGTGATATAACTTCAATTGAATTCATTATTGTTGATTGTTTTGATGCATATTAATTGAATTCTGGATATATGTACTCTGTTTTTGGGAACCTACGATGTGCGGAAATTGGTCACTTAATTCACCCCCTATTAGGTGCATTAGACTAAGTCTTACAAATGGTACTCGAGATTAGTTGAAAAAGTTATTCCTTGATTGAGTATATACACTTAGATAGCTTTCTCCGGGTACTTCTTAGGTCTATTTTAAGTCCCCTTAAAATACCTTCATTATGGGCTTCAGTTTAGAGGGTTGCACGATTAAGCACAATTGTGTTGGATACAACTACAGTCATGCTTTATGGAACATGCCAGGTCGTGCTTATATCATGTAACGGACATGCTCGCTCGGTGAAGCACATACGACCATGTTAGCCTTCAACACGATCGTGCTCTTGTCCATTTTCAGTACTTTCACCTTGTTGCTCCATTTTCCATGTTTTCTTCTAATTTTCCACATTTGCTCCTATGACCTGCCTACAACAAAATTGTCATGAAAACTACGAGTTATGTAAAGGTAATGCAACAATTAGTCCCAATATTTGGTAAAAAAGCATACGGAAAACACTATAGAATAAATGTTTATCCGTGTGTTTAGTCAGTTGAAGGGAGTCCATGTGGACTTTTCAATTCAGTTTTAGTCCCTCCAAATTTTCTTTCATCAAAATTTGATCCTCCTCCCCTTTCCTCCTTATTCATGTTCATCTTCCTCCTCCCACCATGATCTTTCTCTCCACCATTGTTTCTGGAGAACCACCAACTCAAAGCCCACAACCACCCACCGTTAAATCCTTCACCCACACTGAAATCAACACCCTTTTCCCCAATCCACAAACTCGCACCACTGTTTGTGGCCACCCTTACCACTGTAAACTCTTTCCTCACCACCAACATCATTGACCAAGACTTCAATTGATGATGCACATCAAAGTAATAAAAAACTTTAGTTTGATCCAACTGAAGACGCTATTATACAGAGTCTACTCTCCGTAGTTCACATTTCTCACTTTACAAGCATGGGGGATTCGAAGTTGGAGACGATTGCCCAATTAGCCCAATGGAAAATTGAGAACTTTGGACCCCCTTCTTAGAAGAAATCTGACCCATTCAAGCTCCGACCCTTTTACATTCCCCTTGGTTTGTCTTCTTGTTTCTATCTGGTAAGTTTTCCCTTGATGGGTGTTTATCAAAATCGTGGCTATTAAAATCGAATCAAACCGACTGATTCAACTGATAACTAGTACAACGACCGATCTGGAATAAGCAGAAAACTAGAGCAATAAATCTCCATTAAAGATGGCATGCGGCGTAATTGAAAGAAGAAAAGGCCAGATAAGCATCAATGTATTCATATCTGCTCCTTCATGTTCCATGAACTCTACCTTCTATTATCTATGAAGGAAACATTTAAAGGTATATGCTATTTTTTAGAGTGGTTGCTCAATCAAGTTGATGATGACTAATAACGTGAAGGCCGATTGGGGGCATATCTTCTATTTGACCCAATTTAATTTTGCTTCTAGTTTAGTGCCCCCAAACACTAAACATAAGATTTAGCTGACTTTGAAATATGCAATGGCAACCAAGAAAATCTAGAAGGAGATAATAGAAATTATTCCCGAGGTTGTAGCACAACGTGCTTGTTTTCTATTTTAATTTAAATCTTTTTTAATGTTTGACACATCTGGACTGTAAGATGAATTTGACGACTAAAAATATTACTGCTCGGAGATTAAGAGAATTAGCTGCAATTCAGATTCATTTCAATCACTATTCTACTTTAATATATCCTATAAAAAATGTAAAAATGGAAGATTTAGTTACATTAGAAATAGACTTTCTATATCTTTATTCCATGGATCTTTTACTTAAAAAATTGGAATTCTTGATCCAATTAAAAAAAATATGTTTCATAATTTTCGAATAAAATTTTTCCATATATGGATTTTCCTTGTGTACAATTACGGTAATCCATAAAGATAATTTACAAAATTTACATTATGAGTCCTTTGTGTATTTTAGTGTTTCTAACCATGAACTTATTCCCCGTATGAATAAATACCACGGAGAATACTTGGTCTAGCCACCGTCTTAAAGTTAAACTATTTTTTAAGTAATGCGAGTAACATTTTTTTAAATCAACAGACAATTAGTTGTATTCGGTCTATTCAAGACAATTTTTTTAGGGCTTTTTTTGTTTTTTGGTCAAGTTTTTAAATTTTTTATCTTTCAAAGTTACGGATATCATATTTTGTTGTTGAATATAATTTTTTAATATTTAAAAAATATTATTTAATTACTGCCGGTTTGATCACAATTCAACCCCAATTAAACCATTGAATCTTAAACCATTGAATTTTAAACCAGTACCTCGATCGGTTTAACGACCGATCAGGTCCTAAAGAATTGGTCAAAACTTTAATCTTGCTTCTAGTACTAGAGGAAAAAAAAGAGTTTTTAGAAGCTTAAGGATTTCTCTTATGATTATGGGTTTTAGTATACTAATGTTTGTGATTTTAGGAGTTTAATTAATAGGGTGAAGTATTTTACGGTGGGTGGTCATGAGTTTTGGGTTGGAGGTTGGTCAAAAACAATAGAGGAGAGAAGGGGCGATGGTGGGGGAGGAAGAGGAAGATGAAGAAGAGGGGAAAGGGGAGGAGAAATTTTGATTTGGAGGGATCAAAATTGAAGCGAAAAGTTCATGTTGGCATCCTTCAGCTGACTAGGCCCACCAATCTTCTAACTAGGAAAAAAAAGGCTCATGTAAGGATTACAATGTCACACGTCCTTATTTCAAACAATTTTTTTTTCAGGGACCAAAAGCTATATAAAATTTTTCAAGTGGCCAATTTTTATGGGACCCTATATTACAGGGACCTAGAACGTATTTAACCCTAAAACATTTAGTGTCCAAAGTTCTATGATATTGGAATGAGTGCCAACAATTTTTATCTGTTTGGTTATTTACAAATCATAAACTCTTGCTTTCTTTTTTTCGGTTCTAATGTTGCTAAACCCAAGTTGTGTAGACATAAAAACTCATTACATTTTGGTTTATAAAACTTCAGCTTAAGAGGTAAATTACTGTTTTACCCATGTTTGTATTTTATTTCTCCTATTCAAAGTTGATTTCACATCATTCTATCCGTAAAATGAGTTTTACTTTATTCTATCCAAACAACATGCATATATTTATACCTACTTCTAACTAATTTTTTCAAACTTAATTTAGTTAATTATATAAACTCTTTTCATGATTAGTTTGTGCCCAGCTTCAACTACAAAATTATGTTCTTGCCATTGCAACTCTTTGGTGGATTTGGAAATGACGTAACGACCATATTTTTTATACTCATGCATGATTGTTAATTTTGTGTCAGGCTCATAATTTCGTAGATAGTGTTGCGAAAACTGATTCGATTTTAACACTTAAATTCACTCTGAAGAGGATTTAGAAGATAAGAATCAAATATCCAGGATTTTGGAGATCAGTGTTATTTTAAAAGTATATATAGTTCTCAATCAAGACGGAGACACACGATTCAATAACTATCAACAATCCTTTCATATTATTAAAGCATCTAAATTAAAAACACACAAAGAACTACGATCCAAATTTGGGAGTCTGGTAATTGTCTCGATTTCACCAAGTAAAAGCTTAATAGGTCCTTTCCTCTGCTTACATGCACTCCAAGCTCCAATAGAAACTCCACCAACTTGATGTTTATAGAAAATCATGATTCTTTGGCTATTGGATGCATGACTAAAGAGGTTCCACAAATATTGTCTCCTATCATTTATTAAATAGTCAAATTGTAAGTATTGAAAATATAACTCAAAGTTCTTACATGTGTAGCAAAATGTTCATGAGACAATTAGAAAGGAAAAATGAATGTGAAATAATATTCATATTGCTCACCTTAGGAAAAACTGATCCCAAGAAGAAGCAATCAGTTTCTGTGGTAGACAAAATAATTGATTGATATGGAAGATCAATTTTTGCACACTGCACATCGAGATCAAATATAAAAAAGTTTCTCATATAAGAAAATTAAAAAGGAGCGTTTGTCATGCTAGTAATTTCTAAATATATCCACAAAACACCATGAAAATCTATTAAAACTAGATATAGTAGTATGAGAAAAATGTAAAGGGAGAGTGAAAACTAGTCACATTTTATGTACTTGTGTCTTTGAACTCTTGGTTTAATCCTCCTAAGTTGTTTCTTAATGAAATGCACGTGTTTATATTCCAATAAATAATCGAATGTGTGTGTGAGAGAGACTCACCAAGTTGTTCTTAAGTAAATGGTTGTAAAGACCGTTAGACTTGGATAGGATGTTGAAGAACATGTAATCTACCGGTCCACTTGAAATGCTGCATTAAATATTACTATAAGATATCCTCACAAGAAGCAATGTCAATTATAATAGATAACATTGTGCCATGAAAAAATTACCTCTTTGTATGATTTACGGCCTTCTCAGGTAAGAAGAAACTTATCTCCAATCTACTTGATTGTTGAAGGGTAAGACTACAAAAAATAAGAAAAGTAGATAACAATGAGTATAGATATATAATATACTTGTTTTTTATACCATATAGTTGACAAAAAAGTTTTGAGAAACTCACCATGCATTATTTCTTATTTAGTTGGTTCATAGTTAATTAGAATTTGTAGATAATCATATTCTCTCGTAGAAGTGATTGGTCATTTATATTCCAGTCATTACATATAACTATGTGTTGATACTTATTTAAATAAGCTTGTTACATGGGAGTTTAAACTTTTTTTCCTAATAATTATTGATTAAAAGGAGGTAAATGAGTAACATTAGGTTTGTTGATTTAAACAATAAAACATTAAGATTTTGTTTGAAATTTTAGGATTGGGCAATAGAGAATCCACTTACGATAAGGATGATGTTGCTTTCTTGAAGGCCTGTTTCATGGGGAGAAAGAAAGAAAAAATTTCAGCTATTTTTGCAATTAATATTCTCATGATTGTTATAATATATTTTGACAAACTAGGCATTATAGGCCAAAAAAAGGTTTTGTCATACCCGTGCTTTAATGATAGATACACGATTCGGTTGAATCTTTCCAGCTAAAGATCCCTAGATGCAAAAAAAAAAAAATCATAGTAAATCAATTAATATAGCATTATGTTGCTCTTTTATTAAATAATGAATTTAGCTAGTCAATTTACCTCCCATGTTTGCACATAGTCTTGAAGATCTGAAAGAGATGGAGGAATCATGGAAATTGGGTGCATTGGTGTTGAGTGTGGTTGAAATTGCATAAGTGGGTTCCATGCTGCTTGAGGAATCATGGAAATACCGAATGAATCATCATTATGGAACAAAGGGCTTGCTGAAAATAACAAGATATTGAGGTACTAAGAAATTAGAAGCTGAAGAGTTTTCTAAGCTAAGGACATGATTCACTGTACTATTTTCTCTTCTCAAAGTTAGAGATTGAAGTAGTTTTGTTGACGAACCTTGTCCAGTACTAGAAGTAGTTGCAACATTGGCTACAACTTGTGTTGACATATTTACTTCATTAGATGAATTTGTCTCGGAATTTTTTCTTGTTATGACAATATCACCTTCAAAAATCACTTCATCTATTATATCATCATAAGCATTCATTTGGTACTCGGAGCTAGAGGAAGAAACATGCATGTGATCTATTTCATTTGGGAAAACCATGGGGGACTTCAAGGGTTGGGAGTTTATAGGCTCCTGAAGAAGAATTAATGCACATTGTGTTAGCACAAACAAACGACAATTGAAAAATTCAAAGTCAGTGGAAAATACTACATAAGAAATTTGAATCTAGTAAGAAAGGTTGCACATACAAATCTCAGAGTATTATGAGCCTCTCTAATTTGATCCCCAGTAGTAGCTTTATGCGTTGTTGAGGTTTGACCTTCTAAAAAAATTTAACCAAAAAGAATAAAGGAACATTTAAAAAATAGTATTAGTAGTATTATATAAATGAGAAAATCTAGAGTTAAAATCTTCCAAAAAAGCTTAAATAATAACAATAACTCATAACTAAATATGCAAGATATTTATATGAACACTAAATATTAAGAGGGGGGAAAACAAAATAATTTTATCTTTTAATGTCTTTTTTCACAAGAACTTCTCATTATTGTAGTGTTTAAATATGTATATGCTAATCAACCATTAATCAATATTTCATGACACTAGATACAAACTACAAAGTTTTATAAAAAAAGAAGAGGAAACACAATATTTTAATAAGAAAAATAGAGTATGAGGAGAAAGAGAGATAATAATATAGGGAGATGGGGGAGAGAGAGAGAGAGAGAAATAACTTTGAAGGCTACTTGTGATAACGTTAGGAGTTTCAATACCAGTTAGTGTATTTATTGACTCTGCACATCTTCTTCCGGGTAAACTCATCATTCTATTTTCATGAAGGACATCATGTGCCTCTTGGAAGTTTTTTGATAATAAAACAACACCCTTACCAACTCCATGATTAGGGATGTAATTATTTTCCATGGAAGAAACAATATTCACCTACAAAAGAAGAAAAACAAAGTCATATACTCACCTAATCATATATTAAAATTGCTACTCTAAACTAGTAACATAGTTAGCCATTCACGGGAGAAAAAAAGTTTCACGGGGACTAATAGTTATTTATCCACATAATATCTAACCCTCATTTGTTAATTTGCTATATATATTACATATGTTAGTAATGTCAATAAATGAGAGATAAAATCTTACCTTTTTGAATATTTCTCTGAACATTGGATATTCGTTAGGAGTTATCAGTGATAAAGATACATCTAGCTGCATATAGAGACATAACTATGGTCAATACAAATAAAAAAGTTATGTTGATATGGAGAGAAAGAGGGGTAACAAAAGAGAGAAATAAGTCTCTAGTATATCACCGGGACAAATTTTCCAGCCACCTCGAGAAAATCAGCCATATAAGAATCTACATGTTGGCCAACAACTTGGCCTTCTTGAATCAATGGCAAAGACACTAACATTCTCCTTGGAATAGGATAACCTGCCGTCACTAGAAGACAGTGTCTTTTTGCACTGTAGTATTCTTGTGTTGACAACGTAACAGAAGGTCTTGGGAACATCTAGATAGGCCAAGGTTTTGAGTGTTAATCATTTCATTTTTTTCATAGTGGCATGGACACCACACAATTAAGATAATTAAACTACTAATTGAACAAGAAGAAGCAAGAAAAGTATGAGTTCACATACCATCAAAGCCTCAGCTAGGCCTTTTGCCATGGAATATTGATTACCATCAGTTCCATTGAAAGTTAGACTTGACATGGCTTTTAAAAATATATCCACATCATTTGTCCAGTTAACAAATTGGATGCCATAGCCTATATATTGAATGTAAAAGAAATAGATTGATTTAGGATTTTCTCACTAAAAAAAGCATATATATGTTGCAGTAAACCTTTCCTAAGAATGGACTAACATATATATAATGGGTGCTTCCAAAAGAAATGGTAAAAATAAATGACATTGTGTATCATAGTTGATAAAAGAAATAATAAATGCACAAATTTAATGTATTGCATTCAATAAAAGGACATGAAATAGATAAGAAAAACTCATACTTGTTGAGTTTGAATTATAAAATATTAATCCAAGATAAGCTCCCTGCACAAAACAAGTGCTACATGGTAAGACAAGACGATTTCACATTGTATTTGATAAGCACACCACATTTACTAAAACATATTAACTTAAACTATGATTGTGAATATTTTATTTCTAGTGAAGCATAGTGCATACTTTTTCAAAAGCAAAAGTAGACAAAGAATTAAGCACCACGCAAACAATGAAAGCAAAGAACAATGAACAACCCTACAAAAGGATGATAACGATCCTACCAAAGAAAACAAAATAAGAAATGCAAAAACGCCAAACCCTACCAATACCCAACAACATGAAACCAACCAGAACCTTGAGACACTCCACACCTCTTCGGATGAGAAGCTCTAAGGTTCTCCACACAGGCCTAAATTTCCTCCTCATTTGTCCCAGGAAACACAAGACCACAAAACTTCCCAGTCATCCACATGCCCATTGCTCTTTTAAAAACGCAATCAGAACTTCGATCATCAGTAAAAAAACACAGAGCCCGCATCAACAGGTGTTGCACCCACTACAATCGGTAACTCCATATCCTTGTTATCAAGACCTCCATTTCCTTCTTCTTTCCACGCCTATGAACTTTCTTGGGGCGTTCTGTGCCTTTACAAACTGGAAGTTCTAAATCTACCAACACCACAACAACATCAATATCCTTTGCACCATTAGGAACCTCTCATGAAAAATCGTTGAAACAAGAAAATAAAACATCTAATGGAACCTAACTAGGCACAACGCACTGAACGTGGGGGGACGTCAATCCACGGAACCACCACTTATGCCATCAACTTCAGGCATAATAACACCATCAAGCTCTGTTTTGTGCGTCACTTCATCACGCACAACGAAACCAGAGTTGGAACTTGCGCCATCACAACCCATCAAGCCAATGGAGGGAACAATTATCCCATAAAACATGCATCTTCTAGTCAAAATCCCTCCTAATAGTACGTATAACCTCACCACCAGCCGCAACTAATCCATATGATCTAGAACACATATAGAATCAGTCATCAAAACAAATTTCAAATTCTCATCTATGAAGATGTGAAAAGTTGCACCAAGACCATCAACCAAGTGAACATTAGGAACCAAGTAACCACCATCAGAGCAATACCTAATGGCATTGTAACTTCAACCCTTATCATGGCATCAACACACACCTTAGAAAACAAGATAGCAACCGGTTCCAACAGACGAACCGCTTCAGTCATCACTGCAACATCATCATCCGAACCATTTTCATTCCCAATAATGGTGTCTTCTCCAATCCCCACGTCATCAACCTCCTCTCCGTTCCAAACTGCAACGAAATCTACCTCGCCAGACCGCGCATCCCAATTACCACCGGCAACACCATCAATCACAATCGGTTGCGATTTGGTTGGTTGTGTAACCCTAGATATTGCATCACACCTGAATACCCATACCGTTTAAGACGTCTTCGACCACCATGAGTCTCTGACACAACATCCTTGAGAAGAGGGATCTTTGCTACTGCAACAGAAAGAACCACCAAAAAGTATCCCATCAACCTTGATTATGGCCTGATACACATCTCCCTCAGAAAACATATGAACGAAACCAAAGCGTGATAGCCATCATGGTTTCATACGTCGTTGGACGTTCACGCTTCTAAGAGTTCCAAATTTCACAAACAAGTCCTTAATCTGCGAATATGAAACACCATCCGGAATACCTTCAATAAACAAAGATACATTAACCCCTTTTTAGAGACGTTCAGCATCGTTGAATCAGAATCATCATCAGCAGTAGTGACCTCCTTCCCATAAACATCGTCATCTCCTAGCCCTTCAACGACGACCTCCTCTCCATTCCGCCTAACAACATCAAACCCCACATCTTGTTGCAGAACGAGACCATCAACCGCGTGAATAACGTTTTCTTGAGCACCAAGGGATTTTCCATGACAAAAGATCTTCATCTCCAACGGTTGGTTGCAGACGCAAGGAAACACGAACAGAAAGGAGAAAATGAGCTAGGAGAAGCACGAATAGCAGCAAGAACGTGGTTGTGGTCAAAACGAAATGGAATCAGATTCCCGGGAATGTTGAGGTCGGGAGTGGACATTCCCAAGTTTGTTACAAGGCTAATAATTCACATTCCCAGGTATCAATCATTCCCAGGAATGGAATAACCGTCAACATTCCCTTCATTTCATTCTCATCCATTGGGTTGGGAATGTAAGATTCGCATGGGAAATGAGTTGTTTTAAATATAATTTTTCACTTTCTTCATAATCTCTCATATTTTTCTATTTTTAAAATTTTGAAATTAAATTAATTTAAGCACATTCCCGGGAATACTAAAAACTTACCAAACATATCTAAAAAACTTACCTAGGAATAAGATTCCCAGTAATCTTATTTCTTGAAATGTTATTCCCGAGAATCTAATTTCATACCGCGTAAGAGAAATGGAGTCAGGAGAAAAATGAAAAAAAGCAAACGATCGATCCACACAAATGAAAGAGCGTTTAGAGTACTATAATCATTAGTTAATTATTGCACTAAAACCAATACTAATAAAAAATACACTATTTTGGATACCATACTTTGATGATTTAATGTAAGTTTACACTAAAAAAAATATCACAACAACAAAAAAACTAAATGCAACCAAAAAATCATTTTCTATAATTACCTTATCATTGCCGTTACTTGTGAAGCACCTGTATGATTAACAAGGGAACATGTAAAACATAAGAACAAATTTATTTCACAAGAAATTATATTGTAAGTAAGATATTGTTCAATCATGAAAACAAGTTAGCTTATTGGCTCTCTATTAACCAATGGTGCACTACCAATGTGATAACCATAATTTTTATTTATTATCAACGAGTATATTCTTTACATAGACTTGTTTTAACTACTCATAATTATGGGATGCCAATGAATTAAAGAGTGATAAATAAGTTAAGGAAGCCTTAAGAACGGTTAATTATTTAGTACTAGTCCTTTGAAGTTATTGGTAAGTTGTCTATTCATAATTGAATCATACATAGAATAATATCATGTATTGTTACTTATATAACTCAATTTAAGATCATAGATTTTATACAAAATTTAAATATGTTAATCCCTAAATAAAGGAAGCTTAATAGATTATTGGGTTATACGACTTATTTAAAACTCTAGGTGTTAGATTTGTCTATTGCTAATAACCATTTGTGGATATATTGTATCAAGTAGTATGTTAAGCATTCCCTAAAACTTATAAAATAAGAGGTTGTTTGATCAAATTAACAATTGTGTATAATTGTTCTTCATAAAAGAATTTGTAATTAATTAAAAATTATCATTATTAATTTGCTTTGAGATTCTATATAAGTGTAATTGAATTTACTATTACCGGTTCTTATCAAGACATCTATCTTGATTATCTTATAATTTTTATGATATAATTTTTTTTGAAAAAGAATAAATATATGGTAATTTTGCATATTAAAGGGGTGCAAACACTTAATTACTAAGGAAGAAATATGATGTGAATTGAATTTGTTTTCGGGACAGTTGTCAATTGAACTTGTGACGTGTGTCATGTATTTAAACCATGTATTTATATGTCAAGTATTTTTTTCTTTTCTTTTAATCACCCACTTAAGCTCCACATGTGAAGTAGAGTCCACCATCATTATCGTACACACATATATATTATTGATTAATAAATTAATATGTATTCCTTGCTTAAAACAAGTTGTACATTTGCTTTTAGTCAGCTAAAAATCAAGAGTTCTTATGATTTATGTTTATTAATTCATAAAAAAAATCCATGACATGTATGCCATAAAAATTAGATCTGAGTCCTTGAATGTCATGCATGTTTGAAACAAGACTATATCTTTTTTTTTTCTTATCATGTCTGTCCTTTTTTTTTCCTGCTTCTCTTCTTTCCTTTCAAATGAAAAAAGACTCATTGAGAAGTTTTATTTTATAAATATTTTTATTATTTATAATGAATATTAATTTCACCCAGAAAAAATAACACAAAAGAAGCTGCTGATTTCACTACCATGCGTGCATGTAAATTAAGAAAAATACAACATGTGTGTTGATATGTGTTCCATGCACGATCTGAACAAGAATTATCAAACCTGGTAATATTTTTAAGATAATCTGAAACAATCTGTGGCCAATGAGGCCCTAAAGCTGTGTTTCCATCAACAACAATGTTCAACCATTTCTTGGTTGCCATTGCTGAGTATGTAACCTGAAATGAAGCAAGTAGAAGAAATAAATTGGCAGAAGATGGAAAAAGGAGAGTGGAAACTAAGAGATAAGAAGAGGAAAGTACTCGTTTCCTGATTATGTAATTCTCGTCTGCTTTGTGGAGTTTCACCATGTAAGCGTCAGGTGTCTAGTTCTAGACATGTATAAAGTATCATCCAGCTCACTTTGAATTGAATTTTTTCATTGATACCAAATGTCGATGAATATCGTCCGGTTTTCAGGTTCTGTGAATTGAATTTATGAGTACAAGGAAGAGAAAAAAATCAGATAAATTACTTGTATATATAAAATTTCGCATTGCATCCTTTGTGACCAAGGAAAAAGTAAGAGAGAAATTTGACTTTCACAGACATTAATTTTAATTTATACTAGTAGTTTATGAAGTAATTTTTTATACGTACACATAAGAACTGTTTATGTTGATAAGTCTAGTTTTTGTATTTATTATGAGAGTAATGAGGGAGGTTTTTTTTTCAGTTTCAAAAAAAATGAGGGAGTTTTTTAGTATATTTTATTTTATAAATGTATTTTGTTTGCACTAAATTTTATTGACTAAACTTAATTATCACTTACCATAAAAATGTAATCTTAAGTGTAATTATAATTTTCTCATACTATGAGGTAAGTTTACACTTGTGATGTATATATGGTAGGCATAATAAATATCATTAAAGACAGCCCACGATTTTAGTTTGTTTGGCACACAGAGTTTTCCTTGTGCAGTTGTTTTGGCTGACAAGAAAAACCGCTCACCTAACGTAACGGTTTGGTCAAGCTATTCAAACTCGTATATTAAATATTTTATTTGACTATAAAATTCTTGAAATGGAAAAATAATAATTGGTCAAATTGGTGTCGTCAAACCAGTTCAAATAAAGTTGTACTTGTGTAAAGTCATTTTTAAATGAGAGAAAATAGTATTTAAAAAACTGATAGCATATTCAGGGTAAAATTATATACTCACCTTCTATGTATAAATTTAGATTAATCAATCTTCTTACTTTCGTAACATGGAGGGCTAAAAGCCCTAGATTCATCAATCATGAATCTTATGAAGTCACATCATCTACTTCTTTTTCTCATGAAATCAAGTGTTATGAACTTCAAAATTTACATATAAATCAAATTAAAATTAACATATTTTTCAAATAAAAATTCAATAAAAGTATGTGACTAATTTTAATTTTATATCAAAATTTAAGTTTTTCCAACTAATTAAAACTTTTAGTATTAATTACTTTTTAAAATGACTATTCAATAAATTAATATTGAAATACTTTTCATTAACCAATAATAAATAAATTTAGATATTTACAAATTCTCAGTTAAACTAATACTATAATAATACGATTAATATTTTTAAACAAAAATCTGAAATTATAATTTCAATTTTTTTAATATTTCATATCAATTATTATATATAAAAAATTGAAGTATACATGCATTGCACAAAATCTTGCTAGTTTCCTTAGGGATAGTAAGTTTACCCTTTTATTTACATTTAATTATTTATTTGATGTTAATATATTTTTCTACTTCAATATAAACTTAGGGCTCGTTTGGTGGATAGGATAAACAGAGACATGATAGGATTATAATCATATGTTGTTGTTATCTGTTGTTTGTTGCGCCAGCATGATAGGATAACACTATCATGTCATTTATCCTATCCTGTTCATTATGTGTAAAAGTTATCCTAAGGGGAAGCTAGGATAGAAATTATCCCGACAGGATAGGATATCAGTTTTTTATTTGTTTATTATCATGACCCAAAATTAATTTTAATATTTATATTTTATATAATTTTTAATAATATTAATTAATAAATATAAATTCTTTTATTTTAATAAAATATTAATTTTATTACTTATCAATTACTAATTGTTATTGTTAAGTTAAATTGTTTAGTTTTTGATAAATTTAATTAAAAAATAAAGTTATCTATAAATGATGAAATTATTGGATTTACTCATATAAAATAATTAAATTTTCATTATCACTTACTACTACTTAGTTAACATTATTTTTCGTTATATATATTATAATAAAAATACACAAAATAATTCCACACGCACGCACACACACTATATAAATATAGACTAATTTTATATTATCATATGATATTATTTAAAATTATTTCTCTACTTATATAATTATAATTAATAATTTAAATATAAATTATTTTTGAAAGAATAATATCTTTTAATAATTTTTAAAAAAATTGATTAATTTTTATCATTAATCACTTACCCTTATTAAATTAAAACTCATTGGTTACATATATAATAACTTTAATTAAAATAGACTCCCTTCAAAAAAAAAATAGCCGAATTAATAAAAATTAATTTTATTTAGTTAACATAAGCTCATTTATAAAAATGAAATAAAATTAAATTTAATAGAATAATCACTTTAAAAAAAACTATTTAGAAAATTAAATTTTAAAAAATATTATGTATTTTTTTTTTCAAGGAAAATTTGATACATTTTTCATTGTTTGTATCATATCCTATCAATATCTTGTCCACCTCAAATGCAGGATAGGATAAGAGTCTATCCTGCTCTTATCATATCATGTGCTTATCCAATCATTTATCCTATCCTGCTCTTATCCTATGCTGACCACCAAACGGGCCCTTAGAGTGTTTGGACGTGTCGTAATTTACTTCAATACAAAGACCATGAGTGTTATTTGGTTTCGTGAATACAAGTTGGGTAGTTTGAACATGACGGGTTGCTGACGCCTTTCTGTCAGACACGATTGTATATAATCCATGTTACTAACGCTTTACTGTCAGACACGATTGCCGATACCATGGTAGTTTTTTAAAATTTTGGTCATTAGTTACTCATGGCTGTTAGATTCAAATAATTAAATGAATTATTATGTTTTGATAACTAACAATTTCTTTAAGGTTTAATATCGTTAGAGATAGAATTTCTAACACAGTGAAATTTCTCATATTCAGGAATGTCTATCTACTGGAGGGACTGAATGAATCTCAAAGCATCATCAAGAGAATCAATGTGCCAAGAGAAACCGTCCGGTCATCAACACATACATCCTGAAGGAAATACTGTCAAAGACATACAAAGGAAAGCACTCATGTGAAGACAGTCTGGTGACTCACGGGAGATAAAGCAATGACTTCAAATAGCAAACATCCTTTTTCAAGGACACTATATCAAGCTATGTACTCTCAAGTCAAAGTCCATTTCAAGAAGCTGAAACAGTCCGCTGCCTAAACCAATAGTGGTCAACAGGAAGACTGTTTCATCTAAAGCTGAAAGAGTACAACAACTCATGAAAAAACACCTCTAGCTTCGAAGCTTCTCTAGCATCATATAATATCGTCCGGTTTTCAGGTTCTGTGAATTGAATTTATGAGTACAAGGAAGAGAAAAAAATCAGATAAATTACTTGTATATATAAAATTTCGCATTGCATCCATTGTGACGAAGGAAAAAGTAAAAAAGAAATTTGACTTTCACCGACATTAATTTTAATTTATACTAGTAGTTTATGAAGTAATTTTTTTATATGTACACATAAGAACTGTTTATGTTGATAAATCTAGTTTTTGTATTTATTATGAGAGTAATGAGGGATGATTTTTTTCAGTTTCAAAAAAATGAGGGAGTTTTTTAGTATATTTATTTTATAAATGTATTTTGCTTGCACTAAATTTTATTGACTAAACTTAATTATCACTTACCATAAAAATGTAATCTTAAGTGTAATTATAATTTTCTCATACTATGAGGTAAGTTTACACTTGTGATGTATATATGGTGGGCATAATAAATATCATTAAAGACCGCCCACAATTTTAGTTTGTTTGGCACACAGAGTTTTCCTTGTGCAGTTGTTTTGGCTGACAAGAAAAACCGCTCACCTAACGTAACGGTTTGGTCAAGCTATTCAAACTCGTATATTAAATATTTTATTTGACTATAAAATTCTTGAAATGGAAAAATAATAATTGGTCAAATTGGTGTCGTCAAACCAGTTCAAATAAAGTTGTACTCGTGTAAAGTCATTTTTAAATGAGAGAAAATAGTATTTAAAAAACTGGTAGCATATTCAGGGTAAAATTATATACTCACCTTCTATGTATAAATTTAGATTAATCAATCTTCTTACTTTCCTAACAAGGAGGGCTAAAAGCCCTAGATTCATCAATCATGAATCTTATGAAGTCACATCATCTACTTCTTTTTCTCAGGAAATCAAGTGTTATGAACTTCAAAATTTACATATAAATCAAATTAAAATTAACATATTTTTCAAATAAAAATTCAATAAAAGTATGTGACTAATTTTAATTTTATATCAAAATTTAAGTTTTTCCAACTAATTAAAACTTTTTTTTTAGAAAGCGAAATTATATATAAATTATCATAGGCCGACAAAACACCAATAGTGCTGCCCTCCCACCACAAAAACAGGAAAGGAAAGGCAGCACCAGACAAAAAGAAGATATACAAACCCCACCCAAAACAAACGAAGGCCAAAGCACAAAAACCCAAGGCTTTTGAATCAATTTAATACTAAATTTTTTCTTTTCAAGGATAATACTCTTATATTAAGATAAATGTTAGTAATGCATTTTTTTATATAAAAGGATAATCGAAGCCTGAAAATAACAAAATTAAACTAAAAGAACTCTAGGGAAAGAAATCCTCACATTATTATGAGATAAAAACTTGTTACATATCACATGTGGATTATAAACAATTGTCTAATGGAAGATCTTGCGATAAGTTTTTCAAATGTTAATCATCTAATTGGACTCTGTAAATGCGAGTTTGTTTTAAGGTTTGAGAATGTATTATGAGGAACCACATTCTTAGGAATTTGATTAATGAGAATGTTATTTTCGGGTAAATTTATAAATATGTTTGATATGTATTTAAAATTCTCGGGAATAGTTCTAAATTTTATTTAATTTAAAATTAATAAATCTCAAAAATAGAAAAAGTGTGATAGAATGTGAGGGGAGTGGGAAGTTATTTTTAGAATATCTCACTTAGCCAAGAGAATACAAGATTCTCAACTCATTTAATGGGAATGAAATGAAGGGAATGATAACAGTTACTCATTACCTGTGAATGATTAATACCCGGGTATCGAATTTTTAACCTTGTAACAAACGTGAGAATCTTCTTTCCAGACCTCCGCATTCTCGAGAATGTATTTTCATGACTTGAAACAACCACCCCCTAAGAATATGAACGCAATCAACTCTCCAATCACGACACAATCTTGTGATCTGGATGATAAGTATCATTTTTACGTATATTTGGATATCATTCTAGACACTTATTTGACTTGTGCGTTTCGATTTATATCATTTTAATCCTTAGTAGATCAGTTTATTAATTATTTAGGTTTAGGTTAGGTTTAATTAAAATTTTAATTCTAATCCCAACTTTTCGATGTAGAAAATTCAAAGTTGTCTGAGAGAAATTGCCACATCGCATTTGTTAACCGTTGGATCGTGATAAAATTTGGATATATGGTTCCTAACTCATGGAAATTTAATTTGAACAGTTCGATTATGAATCAGTGCAAGTTTTGGTGAGAAATGAAGGTTTAAGTGTGTGCATGCCGCTCAGCGGGCCTCAGAGGCCATTGAGCAGCCAGGGCGGCAAAGAAAACCCTCTTGTGAGGGGAAGCAGACCGCTGAGCGGCCGTTAGAGGACAATGAGCACCCAGATCAGAAAAGGGGTATAAAAGTCATGTTTTGGAGCTCAGAACAAAATCCATCATTCAGAACTAAAAGGAAACAGACATAACATGAAGGAGAGAGTTAGGAGGCTAGAGAGGAGGCTTGGGAGCTGGATTCGATGGCGAGACATCATGGCTTATTCGGTTATTCTTTCTTCTTCTTCCTCATGTTTGTAAAGCTATCCATTTCCATGGATAACTAATCTCTCTTTTGTTAGAATTTTATGTAGTTGTTTGATACTTATGTATTCTATGTGATTCTCCTTAATATAAATCATGTTCTTTGTTTATGATTTAGTGGTTTTCTCTTGATCTTCATGCTATATCTTAGATTTATCACCTAGGGTATTTTGCTTGATTCAATTTATGAGCGGAAGCTACAACGTTTTAAGTCCGAACTAGAGTTAATCACCTAATAATCGTAATTGCTAGACACAGAGTTAGGTTTGTTAGTCACTTAATCATGTGAGACTTCAATGTTTAGGATTAGAGAGTTATTATTATCCACTCATGCGAGACATCGATGAAGTAGGGTTGAACTGGTGTAGATGAATCATATGCTTAGGCTTGGTATGCATTTGAATCACTGGAATGCACAGAGGTCAAACAATAAAATCAAAATCCCAACAAGCTTCTCATACCAATTGTTTCTCCGTCGTTTTATTTGTTTTCATTTACTTTCATGTTCTTATAAAAAAAATTCAATTTATTGTGAAACCATCATTTAAGTTTGCGATTGAATCTTAAGGGCTCGTTTGGTGGATAGGATAAACAGAGACAGGATAAGATAATAATCATATGCTGTTGTTATCTGTTGTTTGTTGCGCCAGCAGGATAGGATAACACTATCATGTCCCTTATCCTATCCTGTTCATTATGTCTAAAAGTTATCCTAAGGGGGCAGCTAGGATAGAAATTATCCTGATAGGATAGGATATCAGTTTTTTGTTTGTTTATTATCATGACCCAAAATTAATTTCAATATTTATATTTTATATAATTTTTAATAATATTAATTAATAAATATAAATTCTTTTATTTTAATAAAATATTAATTTTATTACTTATCAATTACTAATTGTTATTGTTAAGTTAAATTGTTTAGTTATTGATAAATTTAATTAAAAAATAAAGTTATCTATAAATGATGAAATTATTGGATTTACTCATATAAAATAATTAAATTTTCATTATCACTTACTACTACTTAGTTAACATTATTTTTCGTTATATATATTATAATAAAAATACACAAAATAATTACACACACACGCACGCACACTATATAAATATAGACTAATTTTATATTATCATATGATATTATTTAAAATTATTTCTCTACTTATATAATTATAATTAATAATTTAAATATAAATTATTTTTGAAAGAATAATATCTTTTAATAATTTTTAAAAAAATTGATTAATTTTTATCATTAATCACTTACCCCTATTAAATTAAAACTCATTTGTTACATATATAATAACTTTAATTAAAATAGACTCCCTTCAAAAAAAATAGCTGAATTAATAAAAAATAATTTTATTTTAGTTAACATAAGCTCATTTATAAAAATGAAATAAAACTAAATTTAATAGAATAATCACTTTAAAAAAAACTATTTAGAAAGTTAAATATTAAAAAATATTATGTATTTTTTTTCAAGGAAAATTTGATACATTTTTCATTGTTTGTATCATATCCTATCAATATCTTGTCCACCTCAAACGCAGGATAGGATAAGAGTCTATCCTGCTCTTATCCTATGCTGACCACCAAACGGGCCCTTAGAGTGTTTGGACGTGTCGTAATTTACTTCAATACAAAGACCATGAGTGTTATTTGGTTTCGTGAATACAAGTTGGGTAGTTTGAACATGACGGGTTGCTGACGCCTTACTGTCAGACACGATTGTATATAATCCATGTTACTAACGCTTTACTGTCAGACACGATTGCCGATACCATGGTAGTTTTTTAAAATTTTGGTCATTAGTTACTCATGGCTGTTAGATTCAAATAATTAAATGAATTATTATGTTTTGATAACTAACAATTTCTTTAAGGTTTAATATCGTTAGAGATAGAATTTCTAACACAGTGAAATTTCTCATATCCAGGAATGTCTATCTACTGGAGGGACTGAATGAATCTCAAAGCATCATCAAGAGAATCAATCTGCCAAGAGAAACCGTCCGGTCATCAACACATACATCCTGAAGGAAATACTGTCAAAGACATACAAAGGAAAGCACTCATGTGAAGACAGTCTGGTGACTCACGGGAGATAAAGCAATGACTTCAAATAGCAAACATCCTTTTTCAAGGGCACTCTATCAAGCTATGTACTCTCAAGTCAAAGTCCACTTCAAGAAGCTGAAACAGTCCGCTGCCTAAACCAATAATGGTCAACAGGAAGACTGTTTCATCTAAAGCTGAAAGAGTACAACAACTCATGAAAAAACACCTCTAGCATCGAAGCTTCTCTAGCATCATATAATATCGTCCGGTTTTCAGGTTTTCTGAATTGAATTTATGAGTACAAGGAAGAGAAAAAAATCAGATAAATTACTTGTATATATAAAATTTCACATTGCATCCTTTGTGACGAAGGAAAAAGTAAAAGAGAAATTTGACTTTCACCGACATTAATTTTAATTTATACTAGTAGTTTATGAAGTAATTTTTTTATATGTACACACAAGAACTGTTTATGTTGATAAATCTAGTTTTTGTATTTATTATGAGAGTAATGAGGGAGGTTTTTTTTCAGTTTCAAAAAAATGAGGGAGTTTTTTAGTATATTTTATTTTATAAATGTATTTTGCTTGCACTAAATTTTATTGACTAAACTTAATTATCACTTACCATAAAAATGTAATCTTAAGTGTAATTATAATTTTCTCATACTATCAGGTAAGTTTACACTTGTGATGTATATATGGTGGACATAATAAATATCATTAAAGACAGCCCACAATTTTAGTTTGTTTGGCACACAGAGTTTTTCTTGTGCAGTTGTTTTGGCTGACAAGAAAAACCGCTCACCTAACGTAACGGTTTGGTCAAGCTATTCAAACTCGTATATTAAATATTTTATTTGACTATAAAATTCTTGAAATGGAAAAATAATAATTGGTCAAATTGGTGTCGTCAAACCAGTTCAAATAAAGTTGTACTCGTGTAAAGTCATTTTTAAATGAGAGAAAATAGTATTTAAAAAACTGGTAGCATATTCAAGGTAAAATTATATACTCACCTTCTATGTATAAATTTAGATTAATCAATCTTCTTACTTTCCTAACAAGGAGGGCTAAAAGCCCTAGATTCATCAATCATGAATCTTATGAAGTCACATCATCTACTTCTTTTTCTCATGAAATCAAGTGTTATGAACTTCAAATTTTACATATAAATCAAATTAAAATTAACATATTTTTCAAATAAAAATTCAATAAAAGTATGTGACTAATTTTAATTTTATATCAAAATTTAAGTTTTTCCAACTAATTAAAACTTTTAGTATTAATTACTTTTTAAGATGACTATTCAATAAATTAATATTGAAATATTTTTCATTAACCAATAATAAATAAATTTAGATATTTACAAATTCTCAGTTAAACTAATACTATAATAATACGATTAATATTTTTAAACAAAAATCTGAAATTATAATTTCAATTTTTTTTATATTTCATATCAATTATTATATATAAAAAATTGAAGTATACATGCATTGCACAAAATCTTGCTAGTTTCCTTAGGGATAGTAAGTTTACCCTTTTATTTATATTTAATTATTTATTTGATGTTAATATATTTTTCTACTTCAATATAAACTTAGGGCTCTTTTGGTGGATAGGATCAACAGAGACAGGATAGGATAATAATCATATGTTGTTGTTATCCGTTGTTTGTTGCGCCAGCAGGATAGGATAACACTATCATGTCCCTTATCCTATCCTGTTCATTATGTGTAAGGGCCCGTTTGGTGGTCAGGATAGGATAAGAACATGATAGGATAAAAGATTGGATAAGCACAGGATATGATAAGAGCAACATAGACTCTTATCCTATCCTGCATTTGGGGTGGACAGGATATTGATAGGATATGATACAAACAATGAAAAATGTATCAAATTTTCCTTGAAATAAAAAATACATAATATTTTTTAAAATTTAATTTTCTAAATAGATTTTTTTTAAAAAATGATTATTCTATAAAATTTAATTTTTTTTTCATTTTTATAAATAGCTTATTTTTTAATATTAACTAAAATAAAAATAATTTTTAGTAATTCGGCTATTTTAATTTTTTCGAAGGGAGTCTATTTTAATTAAAATTATTATATATGTAACCAATGGGTTTTAACTTAGTAGGGGTAAGTGATTAATGATAAAAATTATTAAAAGATATTATTCTTTCAAAAATATTTTATATTTAAATTATTAATTATAATTATATAAGTAGAGAAATAATTTAAAATAATATCATATGATAATATAAAATTAGTCTATATTTACTATTAAAAATTTTATATATATATATATGAGTAGCCTATTTTATTGTGAGTGAAGAATTATTTTGTGTATTTTTATTATAATATAAATAATGAAAAATAATGTTAACTAAGTAGTAGTAAGTGATAATGAAAATTTAATTATTTTATATGAGTAAATCCAATATTTTCACCATTTATAAATAAGTTTATTTTTTAATTAAATTTATCAGTAATTAAATAATTTAACTTAACAATAACGATTAGTAATTGATAAGTAATAAAATTAATATTTTATTAAAATAAAAAATTTATATTTATTAAGTAATATTATTATAAATTATATCAAATATGTAATTATCCTGACAGGATAGGATATCAGTTTTTTGTTTGTTTATTACCATGACCCAAAATTAATTTCAATATTTACATATTTGATATAATTTATAATAGTATTACTTAATAAATATAAATTTTTGATTTTAATAAAATATTAATTTTATTACTTATAAATTACTAATTGTTATTGTTAAGTTAAATTGTTTAGTTACTGATAAATTTAATTAAAAAATAAAGTTATCTATAAATGGTGAAAATATTGGATTTACTCATATAAAATAATTAAATTTTCATTATCACTTACTACTACTTAGTTAACATTATTTTTTGTTATATATATTATAATAAAAACACACAAAATAATTCCACACACACACACTATATAAATATAGGCTAATTTTATATTATCATATGATATTATTTAAAATTATTTCTCTACTTATATAATTATAATTAATAATTTAAATATAAATTATTTTTGGAAGAATAATATCTTTTAATAATTTTTTAAAAAAATTGATTAATTTTTATCATTAATCACTTACCCCTATTAAATTAAAACTCATTGGTTACATATATAATAACTTTAATTAAAATAGACTCCCTTCAAAAAAAAAATAGCCGAATTAATAAAAATTAATTTTATTTTAGTTAACATAAGCTCATTTATAAAAATGAAATAAAATTAAATTTAATAGAATAATCACTTTAAAAAAACTATTTAGAAAATTAAATTTTAAAAAATATTATGTATTTTTTTTCAAGGAAAATTTGATACATTTTTCATTGTTTGTATCATATCCTATCAATATCTTGTCCACCTCAAACGCAGGATAGGATAAGAGTCTATCCTGCTCTTATGATATCATGTGTTTATCCAATCGTTTATCCTATCCTGCTCTTATCCTATGCTGACCACCAAACGGGCCCTAAGGGTTTTATTCCAAAGCAGTATAATCAGGAAAAAAACCTTTATCACTAAACTAAGGCTTTTTCTCTCATCTTCTTTGAGAAATAATCTTGACAAGGTTAAGACCGAGTCTTGACAAGAAACTTAATTTCTTAATTATTTTCCCTTTAAAACTTAGTTTCTTTTATTTTTCTCTCAAAAATTAATGATTTAGATCGTTTTACGAGAGTAACTTAACACACAAAAATGCACATTAAATAATAGGGACTAAAATAGTATGATTGATGAAATAAACACAAATTAATAAATTAAGAATCAAATGCTTAAAATAATATATTAGGTCATGGTTAAATAACCACAGACTTTACCATCATTAGACCACGATTTTGAAACTGTGGCAGTACAAAGATGCAAGTCGTAAAAAAACACGCGACTCCCTGCCAGCCTACCACCCTGCTACCCTACAGCTTACAAGTCACGAAAAAGCTCGCGAATCCTAACTTGAAGTCGCCGTAAAGCTCGCGACTCCTCTGAACCCCAAGCCACGTCAGATCTAGCTGGCCAAAATAACCACATTGCACTAAAAAAAAATTACACATGTTTTTGCTATTTTTTTCTACATTATTCAAAAATAAAGCCTTGTGCTAGTGGGGTAGGTAGATAATTAAAAAAAATGTTATAAAGAGACAAGATTAGACCAAGTCTAAGTGATTAGGGTAATATCAAAATAAAACTTATTAAAATAATAAATTACATTTCTGTTTTAAATAAAATGACTTTATTTATTTTCATTGGACAATGTAGGGCTTCATCTTAACAACTTCTAAACTACACACTAAAATGTCCAACAAACCACCAATATATCAAAAGTTTCTAAGAAAAACATTTTAGAAAATCTTAAAATATATTTTTTCTCGGGTAAACATCATGGGTATAAATTCTGCGAATTTGGTGTTCTCTAGACTTGAGTCCAACCTAGACTAATAAAACATAAAATACAAGCCAGTGACTAGTGAGCTGGTGAAGCAAGGTTCTTAAACCAAAAAACTTGAGTGTATATTAGAGGTTTATCAATCATGCTACACCCACATTTTTCATTGTTATCACTATTTAAGCTGCACACGCCTTGTAATTCATGTTTACTCTATATATTTTCCCCAATCTCATATAAGTGATCCTACTTGACACTCATATAGATGATTTAATTAAGTGTATGTTGCAATTCATACACCATCCATAAGGGATATAAAATTTAAATTTTTTAAGTTTATCATATCTATAGCGCACATCACATGAGCAAATATTAATACTGCTTGCATAACTAATAAGTGGCTTATTTTTTAATTATTGAAATTTCTTCATGAAATCTTCAATTAGAAAGGTTGGGTTACCAACTTACCATTACTATTAGTTTTAAATTGGCTTAAGTCTCATTCCCAAGATGTTTTATTCACTAACTTCAAGCTATATGAGAAAATTAGTCAATTCATTTTTAACCTTGAAAGTTTTATTATGTGTACGTTTTTGTCTCAATTTTCACAATAAATTTTGTTTGTTGATTTTTCCATTATTATTTGACCATCACAATATACAAATATGGAATACACGTATTCCTTCCGTAAAAAAAGAATATTAGCCAAGTGATTTCTAAGGCCGTTAATTTATAATAAATATTGGTCTACTTGAATATCTTCCAAGTGACATTACTTATTTCAATTAAAGGTGAAATAAACTCATTTGTGAATTTAATATCATTAAGAAAATCATAAGCATCTCTCTATTCTTATCATAGAGTGAATATCCACCCTAAGCAATTCCACAATCTTCCCCAAGAGCTCAAATTGACGGAAAGATTTGGCACCTCGATGTTAGCTCTTCGCCACCTGGGCTGTAGTAGGCACCTCTCAAATCAAATATTTATGAGACTAACAAACACAACATCATGCCATAAATTCCCAATAACTTGGACATCCACATATTTTGCAAAATACCACTTCAATTTTTCGTGACCATAGTGTCCTAGTTTAGTTTTTTTTCTCTTTCTTTTATTTGTAAGAAAAACACCTATAAGAAATTAAACAATTATTTTTTTCCTGTTAATAACTAATCCATATATGTGAGTCTTTTAAACATGGAATTAGACATTAATGAAAATAGAACATACGTTTTATTAAAATAAAATGAAAAGCTTCCAAAAATGTAATTCAACTAGTTCAAACCAGTTTTAACTTGTTTCAAAATGTGTTTGGGTAAATAGCTTAATTAAGCACTTAAAGCAATAAACACTTATCACATTAGTGCTTATTTAATTTGAGAAACTTATTGAAATAAGCTAAAAGTATATTTTAGATAAGCATAAGCTCTTACTAATAAACTAATCTAAACAACTAATGAAAATAAAGTCAACAACTTATAGATAGATCACAAGCTACTTAAATAATCTCTCAGAGATTTGCATAAGTGTCTATGCTATAAGATAAGCTCAAAAGACCTCAATTCATTAGATCAGTTCATTTATTTTTTATAACTACACAAAACTTAACAAAGTTTTCATACGACTAAAGTATATTTGTTATGTCCTAAGTTTCTTGTATTAGCCCTTAACGTGCATCAAATGCATCAGCATAAACGGTTGAGGGGATTGGTTAGCAGTCCTAACTACCTCTGGTCATTCTGAGATAGATAATCATGCAATTTATCAAAACCTAATAATTGCTGGATGCCAAGAAAAAATAACCAAAAATGCTAGTTTTACATGAGAGAATGGTTATATAGCCCAACAACTCTAACCGCTTCTGCCATATTAACATAGCTTCTGGATTCCACAGCAAATTCAACACTCAACTAAACAGATCTTCATTTTGTAGTTATTGCAAGGACTAATGGGAAGAGTGATTCTTGTGAGGCTGCTGCAAGTTGGAGTTTGCTTAAAGCATAGGAAGATTTGGGGCCAAGCAAAGAACTTACACAGGGTATGAGTTTATCATTTTATACTACCTTACTGCTAAGAATTAACTACAGTTTACAACAAGATGCTTTATCTACAGATACTAAGTGGTTATGCCATTATGGTTTCAGCTACCTTTTGGCAACTCTGATCAGTTGATTCTGCATTCTGAGCTAAAAGAACCACAACATTTACTTGTCATTGACTATCAAGTATTTTATCAGTTTCCATAATAAGTTTTGGGCTTCATGAAGGTATAATGACAAGGACAGAAAATAGAAAAGTCTCATTAGGCTGAAGTTCATTAAAACATGCTATTGACCAAGAAAATGGTCCTCCACAACTTCCACGCAAAAACAGAAAACAAATAATACTACTTGCATTGAGGAACATTATTATTTTATTAAACCTTGAACTTAATTGATTGTGCCTGTGAATACTATATTCAATAATTGCTCAAATAGAAAACCAAGAAATGGTATTAACCATGAAAACTACAAATCAAACAGGACAAGTCAATGAAGGTAATTGCCTACATGTAGTTAACATAATAACAATCAGAGAGCAACACTTCAAGGAACAAACCACAAAGCAAACAAGAGCTTATGGAACATATTTTGAAAATGGCAATAATGTATTACCATTCTTACTGATGATCATGTAAAGCTGCTACTAGGGAAATTGTTATCAATGTTTGCCCACCTTCTGAAGGCACAGGGCACAAAATTCCTACCAACAAAAAATCCAAACTTGTTCCTGAACATTGACAATCGGTTGTTGTTGTTGTTACTGCTTGAAGGAGCATCATCAGCAAGGTTTACTTGGGGATCCGTTGGAGGAAAAGCCATGGTACTTTCCTGAGCTCCACCATCACTGCCATTGCCATCCACAGGTTCAACTTCACTGTAATCAAAATTAAACGCCAAAGAACTTCTCCTTTCGCGCAGCCACTCCACAACTTCACCAGTAACTTTCCTGCACTTTCTCACCTTGAGTTTAACCAAATTGGGACAACCAGAAGCAAAAGCAGCAATTCCAGCATTGGACACAGGGCACCCCTTAATGCACATCTTCTTGAGTGACCCACATTTAGCAGCAAAGCACTCAATATCAGCATCACCAACAGTGCCAACTCCACAAAGAGCAAACCTTTCCAAACCCTGACAGTTCGAAGCAATTTCAGCCAAGCTCAAAGAGGTAGGATACATAGCAATCAACACAAGCTCTTGCAAATTAGGGCAATTTTTAGCCACAGAAATCAACCCATCATCACCAATCCTATTAATCCTCCACCCATCAATGTGAAGCTTCCTCAACATCTTGCACCGCTCAGCAACCCCAGAAAGACCAGCATCTGAACATTCAGGGGTTTTCACAAGGTGCAGAGTCTCCAAACTCAAACACTTGGACACCCCTGCAAGACCCACATCGCTTACCTGAACCTTCTCCAGGTGAATCTCAACCAACCCAGCGTTCAACCTCCCAATGGAAGAAAGAGTCGCATCCCAATCCCCCAAACACCGAATCAGCTTCAAAGTTCGAAGCTTTTTGGAACCAATTATAAGAGGCGCAAAGCAATGGCCATTAACAAGCTCCTTAAGGCACAGCGATTTCAGCGAAGAAGAAACCCTTTCGATTGAAGCGGCATGAACCGATTCGGCGCCGGCGCCGTCACCGTCACCCCCTCGGAGCCTCTTGACGGAGACCTCTTCGAGAACCGTGCAGTGTTCGATGACGGCGTAAACGCCCTTCGCACCGAATACGCAGGAACCAACCGAGAGCTTCTTTAGGGTTTTCCCGCAATTCCTCGCGAGACCCACCATCCCGATCTCCGTGATCTCCCTGCAGCCGCGAAGCTTGAGGCGCTCGAGGCCCTTGCAGCGGAGCGATATCAGGATCAAAGCGTCGTCGTTTATACTCGTGGCCCTGCGGTTGCATCGCAGGGACAGCTTCGTGACCGAGTCGAACCGGTTGAAGAGGGAGGGAACGGCGTCCAGCAAGGTTGCTTCAGCGTTGAGGGAGAGACGCCGCCGATTCTCTCCCTCCACGCGCAGCCACCTCCGGCAGACGGCGGAGCAGATTTTCCGATCGGCGGTGGCGAGTTGCTGGAAGATCCCGGCAAGGCATTCGTCGGGGATTTCCGCCGTGTAGTCACGGGTGATGGATTCATCGGGAAAATCGGCGGCGATGGTGTTGAAAAACTCCCGGCGATAACGCTCCGGCGACGGCACGGGGGTGGACGGTGACTGCCCCATTTTGAAGAGAGAGAGAGAGAGAGTGGTGTGTTTTTTGCGGTATCTATGCTATTGCTAATACTAAGCGGTTAAGAAATAGAACAAAAGAATGCGGTTTTTGGGTGGAATATAAACAAACATGAATAGCATAGGTGTGTGTTTTTCATGTTTCATCCGTCAAAGTGTGAAGCGCGTGTAGTTTCGTAAACCGTAATAAGGTACGCGCTAATGAACTTTGCTTGCGTGTGATACTCGGCGTTGATTGGACCTGGTTAACAACCAACACACATATGATCCGTACCTATTTTGTTAAAAAAATTGAATCGTTAATTTTTCCAACGTCCAGGTAAAACTAATCTCTCGTCACATTATTAATGTATTAAGGAGTAGGAAATTTCTCCCTCCGTTCCTAAATAACTGTCACTTTAAGGTTTTGCACATATATTAAGGAATTGTATTAATGTTCTTGTTTCTGTCAAAATTACTATCTAATTTCCTAACATACCCTTTATCTTTCTTCTTAATTTGGACTCTTTAATTTCCTATCACCATTAATTGAAGGGTAGAATTGGTAAAACATAATTAATACTCTCTTGAACTTTGTAAAGTGACAGATAATTAGAAACAAAAAAAGATAAAAATAGTGACACTTAAATAGGAACGGAGGGAGTAATCAATAAATTTCTTACATGCAGAAGAATTAATTGATAAAAATTATTTATAAAGGATTAAGTTAATGATAGATCCAGACTAAAATAAAGTTCTATATACTCTAGGATAAATATGTTAAGCATCTTGATATTAACAAAAGCATAAGAATAATGATAAAATTCTTTCCTCAAGTATAAGAGTTAAGTTTGACATGTGATAGACTTTTAAGAGTAGATATGAGAGAGATTAAGTACGAAAGTAAATCAAAGCTACATATTTATGATCATCAAATTTTATATTAATAATAGAGTGGACACCTAAGATGTTCTCAAATTATAAAGTAAAACTTGGATATTGTTCTTACGTGGCGGAGACCGATCCCAATAGATGAGCCCGTGAGTTGACCCATAATTCACAAAGGCATTGTTTGGCCTATTTCAGTTGAGCGCATACCAACAACATTGATTTGTTCATTCAGGACAATGAATCAGATATTAATGAAAATGGAGATGGTTTTGTGCATTGGAGTCAATCGCTCCTATATATCCAGAATTGACTTATGAGCACAATATGTTAAGAAAATGATAATTGTGTATGTGTTTAATTTTGTAATATGGTCATAGGGTTATTTTAGAACTCCCCAACCAAGAGAAATGCTTGCTTATCTTTGCACTTTAGGGCCGCCCGAGGTATTGTTTTGACTTAGCTCGTTCTGCGGTACATTGTTTGAAAGCTGGCCATAGACGAAGCAAGGCCATTGCTCACCCCTCGGGATATTTCACTTTTGACTAACCTGCAGAAAGCAAGATTTGGTGCCACCATGTTTTGGAAGTTTATTCAACCTAGCATTGACATGACCTTTTGCCCCTTCAGAATTAAGGAGAACATGAAGATCACAATTATTCCTGATGTTGAGCCTCATTCCCATCCTTTCGTGGAGGACATCTTATGGCCTCAAAAGGATAAAGACGAGAAGGTTTACTACCATATTGCCCAACTTTAGTTCTCCTTCTTCAAAACATGAGATGGAAGACCATCAATAACCCTTAGACACACTTATGGTTCTTCCTACCTCTCATCTCTGGAGAAGCTTCAGGATAATGAAGTTGTTCACGGAGGGTGCCAGTTCTTCAAGATTATGGACTTCAACGATATGTTCTCATATAGTTGTTAGGCTATCTACTAGTGGCAACTTGGATTCATTTACTATATCCCTACACACTCAGTGGCTCTCACAACAACTCAGATTGTTTGGCTACATCTATGGTAATATCGAGGACCCCTATGGTTAAAAATGTTCAAACATTTGGGTTCTCGCAGGATTCCAACGTATGAGATAGTTATAGTGCCTCTACAAGAATATACTTCAAACCACATTGCCTTGGAAGGACGTCCAAATTTATACTTTGATGGACCCCCTTCGCTCGAGGTTGCCTTTTGTTCATCTATTATTGGCAAAAATATCAAGCTAAAGTTGAAGTGAAGGTTTTGATAGTACAAAAATGTCTCTTTGAATTTAATGAAGTACTTCAGACCGTTTGAAGAAGAGGAAGAGTGAAGCCCTAACCCTGACGGTTATTTTCAAGGGCCTATATAAAGATGATGATGAAGAAAAGTGAAGACTAGTGAACTAATGTGCTTGTTCATTTTCTTACGCGTAATGGTCATTCTAAGTTTTCTTTTATTTATTTATTGTAAAGCTTTTGTGTTTACTTAAGCTCAAATACTTAGAGAAAAACACAAGAGTTTTAAAGTACTTACATTGCTCGTTGTATCATCTTTCAAGGAGAACACTTAACTGTTCACTCACTTATTTCTTGGAAAGTTGCAGAGCCAAAAGAGGCTTGTTAAAGGAATACTTGTAAGAGGAAATTATGTAGAATACTTGTTTGTTTAGTGGATAAGCTCAGTGGTACCCAAGGACCTGTTGTAGCCCAAAACTTAAGGGTGAACCAGGATATATCTTTGAACATTTCTCTTAACCCTTTACTATTTTATTTTCTTGTTATCTATTCCGATGCAACTAACAAAGGGTTTAATTGAAGCTTTTCAAAAGAATTCGATTTACACATTCTGCCAACTTAAAATATTTGTGAAAATTTTACGACACAATTCAACCTCTCCTTCATGTGTTGCTGAAACCATTTCACAAACAATGTACCTAAGAACAAGCTAGATCAAAACAATAACTCAACCAGGCCTAGATTGAAAAATTTAGCATACATTTATTTTGGTCTGGGAGTTCCTAAATAACCCCGCGATATAATCACATAATTAAACATGCACACAATTGTCCCTTTCTTAACCACATGGTTGTGGCGCTCATGAGTCAACTCTCGATATAGGGGAATGATTGACTCCAATGTACATAAACCAATTAATCTAAATTATTACTTGATTGTGTCATATATTATCAAATCAATGTTGTTGGTATGCGCTCGGTCGGAGTAGACCAAACAATGTCTTTGTGAATGATGGGTTGGCCCATATGCTGATCTGTTAGGGATGATCTTAGCAACGTTTGCACACTAGCCCCTAAGACATTGAGGTCAAGAGGTCGAAACACGTATGAGTGAAACTTGAGCATAAACAGTAAAATGACGTGTGGTCGGCTGACGTACTTTATCTATTGGGTTCAGTCTCCGCGATGTCGAAACATATAAAGAATAAGGGTCCAGAACAAAGAGTAAAGAGTAAAATACATATATATTTTTTATTTTGAGAGAAATTTTACCTTAAAGATATATTTATTTATTGCATGAAATATTTTCTTTCAATCATTGATATATCATCATCTCATATATAATTTAATTTAACACAGATAAACTCGATGCCACCTCCTTGAAGCTGATTTTAATTAAATCCGATCTCATACTTCTAAAATATTGGTCTTGAATAAACTAATTAGAGCCTGAAAAATTAGTTAGAATGTAGTAATAAAGGGCAAGCAAAACTTAACGCAGCAGAGCCAGACCCTACTTTTGAGAAAGCCCTCTGACGTTGGGACCTGGCTTAAAAATGATGGTGGCTTGTTCCAAGAACGAGATGTACAATGACTTTAAAGAAGGTGATGGCCATGAAAGTGTAAACAATTTGACTTGGACCTGGTCCCTATTGTGCTTTCTTTACTTTTAGCTTATTCTCATTTTGATTCTGGAGGCCGCACATTTGGCTTGGTTTTCATTTTTCGGACTTTGAGAAGAACAAAGTTTGAAGTAATTTATGCTCTTTCTTTTCTTTTTGAAATAATTACAATATTGTTTAAACAATTTTTCTTTTACAGTCAATGATTATAGACATTTCAAAAAGAATTATTTCGAAGACTTACACTGTTGTGCAAGAAGGATAAAGAGTGGTGTACACTTTTTGGGTGTAGACCACTTGAGAGAGATATGAGAAGAGATGAGAGATAAGTGACAGATGTGATATATGATGTGATGTGTGCAGAAGAAAGAGATAGAAAGAAAAAAGAGGTATCTGCACTGTTGAGTGGTCCATGAATCGTAACCCATGCAAGAATTATTAGATCCTCAATAAGGACTAGTATTTAGATTGTTTTATGTTTTATGAAATGTGTTATTTTTTGGCTTAATTACACTTTTGGCTCCTCACGAATGATTTATACGCGAAAATGGTCCCTATAATTTAATAATCCAATTTTTCCTCCTTGGCGTTAACCTACGTCAACAGTTTTGGTCTTTGGGCAATATTCCGTTAGAAAACTAACGATTTAAGTAAACCTCCAATTTGGTCCCTCAAAGATCACACTTATGGCTGTTTGGTCCTCATACTATTTTCACCCACCAAGTTAGTACCTAAAAGATTCGCTGTTAGTCAATCTAGTCCCTGAAAGATTTTTCCGTCAAGTCCGTGAAAGATTCATCATTAGTCAATCTGGTCCTGAAAGATTTTTTCCCGTCAGGTCCCTGGACGGAAGTGTAAGTTAGTCAAATTAGTCCCTGAAAGAGTAAATCGTCAGTCAATTTAGTCCTCCGTTATTAAAATTTTACAGAAAGAATGTGAGTTGGGTTCAAACCTGAGACCTCAGAGTAGCAAAACAAAACCCTTGTCAGTTGAGCTACTTAATCAATTGATAAATGTGAACCCATATATAGAAACATAAGTTATTTGTATATTTTTTTTAAATGTAGTTTGTTGATTACTTAATTACACTTTTTAGTTTTTACATTGTGGTTATATAGATTATAGATGAAAATACTAAGGTAGATTAAGGTATAAGTGATAATAGTGAAAGGAGGACAAATCCATCTCTCTACTAGATAACTCAATTGTATGTTAAAATCCAAAATAGTAACTACTAAGATTTCTGGAAAAATCATGTTAACTCGATTTCGTACAAGCATGGCGGTTCTCTCTACCTTGCGTTTTCCTAACTCCATGAGATTCACCACTCAATACTTTTTACCATTATTCGTTCAAACTGAGGGTCAGGGGGTCCTCGTGATATCCATGTGCTTCACGGGCAAGGAAATGAAACGTGCACCAAGCAAACTAAATGTATGTCTAACACTCTAAGCATATTTGTTTCAAGGGATTGTCTAAATAATCTAGGATAATTTTGAGTTAAGTCATTTTAGTTTTAAATATGTTTAAGATAAATAAATAAGGGTTAATGGTTCAACAAGTTCCTGAGTTTATACTAATATTTGCGATTGGTTCCTCGTCCGAAAAAAATTTGATATAGATCCCTCAATTTGCACTAAGTTTGTATTTAGTCCCTACCGGAGACCGGAACTCCGGCGAGGGTATATGTGGCATGCTGACTGTGTAAGTGATGCTTATGTGGATTTTTTAATTTTTTTAAAGGGAAAGCATGTTAGAAAAACCTTTTATTTTTTAAAACCTCCAAATTAACTTATTATCAATTTAACCCCCATCAACCTAAATCAACACACCCATCTTCTTCTTTCGTGTTTATCCTCCTCCTCTTCCTCCTCCTCCTCCTCCTCCTCCTTCTTCTTGAGACCTATTCTTCCCATGGCAATACCTTCCCATCTTTGGTTTTTCTCAGTAGAACTTTCCCCGCCTTCCCGGAAACTCTTTAAGAACCATATGAAAGAAACTCGGAAAGACTCAACTCCGTGATCCTCTTCTCAAACACAAAACCCTGCAAAACTCCAAAAATCGCACACATTCAGAAATCAAATCCAGGAAACTCAACCAAATTAAAGCCACTGTTAGAAACTAATAAGAAAATGGAAGAGAAATAACAACTCGCACCCCCAAACCTCCACCCCTAGAACCTGCGACCTCCACTCCCAAACCCCCACCCCAGAACCCGCGACCCCCACCCCCAAACCTCCAGGGAAAGGGGGCATATTCACAAAATCAATATAGAGACATTACCTGGGTGCTGTCGCAACCTTCGTGTTCTTCTCCTTGGCTTGATTTCTTCGTGTTCATCAACAAAACGCATTCCTGAATACAAAATTGCAGAACACCAAAATCAAACCCAACAACATCAAAACCCCAAACCCCCTCGCACCAAAGGAGATCTGGTGCATCCAAAGGAGATCGAAAGAGAGGTGAAGAAATTTGGGTCTGGAGTGTGTTGATGAATAAATTTGGGTCTGAAGAAATTTGATGAAGATGGGCTTTTGGGGAAATTTGGGTCTGGAGTGTGTTGATGAAGATTGAATTTCTAGCTATACTATCACCTTTAAATTCAGTATGTGAAATTGTAGTTGGAGATGACTCTTGTCTCTCATCATCAACAGAGAGGGCATGGAAGACTTTGCCAAAAATTCAATCTTTAATTGATTTTTTTTAGTACGGACAGAACGAAAATAGCAGCGTTTTGCAGTTTTGAAGGGTATTTTTTACAAAATACCCGTGACCCCCACCCCCAAACCTCCGGGGAAAGGGGGCATATTCACAAAATCAATATAGAGACATTACCTTGCTTGATTCAAGAAGAAGAAGAAGAAGAAACACGAGGAAGAGTGTGCGTTGATTTAGGTTGATGGGGGTTAAATTGATAATAAGTTAATTTGGATGTTTTAAAAAATAAAATGTTTTTCTGACATGTTTTTCCTTTAAAAAAATTAAAAAATCCACACAAGCATCACTTACACAATCAGCACGCCACATATGCCCTCGCCGGAGCTCCGGTCGCCGGCAGGGACTAAATACAAACTTGGTGCAAACTGAGGGACCTATATCGAACTTTTTTCCGGTGAGGGACCACTCGCAAACATTAGTACAAACTCAGGGACCTGTTGAACCATTAACCCAATAAATATGAAATTTTTCATTCACTTATCTTAAATGTCATTTATTCATTTATGATTAAAGTGATTTAAATCAAACGTTTTCTATGATCATTTAAACAATTTCTTATTACACCCTATTTGATAAGGATGAAATATGACAACGTCTACCAGGATTGGCTTTAAAAGTGAGCTACCGTGGTGCAGTCCATGATGACTCGGGGGGTATTCTAATCTTTTTGAGTCTTTTTTTTTTAGTCACTTGTAGTGTTTTTAGTCTTTTATACTCTCATTTTGCAATTTTTGCATTTACATTGTTAGTATAGGCTTTTTGTTATTTTTAGTTGTCCTTGTTAGTTTTTATTTTATTTTCAGTCTTTCAATAATCCTTGGTCAGTTTAAGAGTCAGAGTTAGTGAGTTTTGATGAACTTTTGATGAATGAATGTTGAATCATGAAGAAAGTTATGAGATGTAATGCTGGCTTTGGGAGTTTTAGAAAGTTAATGATTAATCTTGTGTGAGTTTATGAGGATTGATGAGAATTCCATGAGTTACTCTTGTGCTTTGATGGTGTTTAGGAGTTTTTGCTACATGTTTGATGGGCAATGAAGAGCAATTAAAGTGTCTTGATGGTAAAGAAGCGAGAAAAAATCGAGCTGAAGCAAAGGAATATGGAGAAGCTTCAGATGCTCCATTGCATGTGCGCCACAACAACCAACGCACATACGTTGACTCCCTGCCATTCCACCGATGTTGCTCTAGTTAACAGCGCACATGCACTCCAAAAGCCACACTCACGCATTGACATTCTGTTGGAAAGCATCTGATGTCAAAATTCCCAGCGCTTATGCACTGGGTAGCCAACGCACATGCGTTGGCTCTCTGCTCAATTTTGGTCTTTGAGGGAATTCCATCGCTTATGCGCTGGAAGAGGCTAGTGCTCATGCGCTAGACCTCGGTTCTAATTTCTATAAATTTAGAACTTGTCTTTTTTACATCTTATCTTGTAATTTCCTAGAGAACCTTGGGAGCTATTGTACTTGGAGCTTTCAGGAGACGTCCTAGTGCCCTTATTCCAGGCTTTCTTTCTTTAATTTTGATTATGTATTACGTAGCCATGTTTGGCTAATTTTCTTTAAGTACTTTTGGATGGTGAATCCTAGTTCTGATTAAGCTTTGAACCTTTGAGTTTTCTATATGAATAAAGTTTCCTTCTATGAATCTTCACTATGTTTACAAATTTGCTTGAGTTGATGCAAGTTTTATACTTTTCTTTGCAGAAACAGTAGTTTTGTAAGGATTAGAAACCTGAGTTTAGATTGATTTATTTTCTCTGCCACTTAGGTATAAGAGTAAGAATCAATAGTGATAGTCTGATTTCAGAAAGCGATAATTTATTCAATTGAATTGACTAGGTACTAAGGTATTAGGCTTAACAACTGAAATTGAATATTTTGCTTGATTAAGGTATTGACAAGTAAAGGTAATGACTACATCACCATAGAAAGGTTTCCAAAGTTCATATAGGAATTTGACTGTAAGAAGCTTAATTGAACTAAGTGAAACTTGACCCAAAATACTGTTTCTCCATAAGTGATTTTCAAATACTTTCACCATTGCTTTCGTTTTGTTTAATGTTACAAACATAAACAAATATTCAATATAATTTTTTCTTTTCTTTTTCAAATTGTGAAATTTAGGTGTGAATTGATAAACAAACTATCTTTGTAGTTCGATAATTTTATATTATTTCGGGCAATCCGAACACTTGCAGAATTGCTATAAGTCCATGCCCCATGTATCGCTTGGACTTTTGTCTCATTTAACCTTAGCCTACAAACCTATTGTCATTGACCTAAAAGATAAGTCAAATTTTTCCAGAGATAGAAAAAAAATATACTAGAACTAAATTTAAAAATAGATAATTTTAAATGGACTAAAAACTTGATTAAGCCTTTTAAAAAAATTGGGGTGAAGAGGTGGTGTCGCAGTCCAAGATAGAAAAATTTGATGGGCTCAGATCATTTAACTTCAGAAGATTTACATTACATTTATCTCATCTCAAGGAGACTAGTGGAGTTCAAACTTGCAATTTGTAAGTACAATACATGTCATGCTCCACTTGACCGAGCCTTTGAGATTTAATTAAAGACTTTATTCTGTCTTCAATTCAATACGGTACACATTTTGAAAGTGTATAATCCATAGTCATACTCATACTATTATACTAAAATGATCCTCGAACTTCTCGTTAAAGTCATAAAATGTTGCTAAAAAATAATGCCAATTTTTAGACATGATTGAAAAATTTAAAAAAAAATTTAAACTAGACAAACAAGGATTTTTTTTTTTTATGGAACATGATAATTAGATTAATGGTACAAGAGTTTACACGTACAAACTCCATGTGAGGAGCACAAATGAGCACTATTACAATGCTACAAACTTAGACATTAAAAATCAAAGCATGCTTGCTCAAAAAAACTATAACCCAACAACTACATAATAAAAGAATATTTAATCAACTTTTTTTTTTTGGTCTTGAATTATTTTATCAAACTTGACTAAAAAGAAGTTGACCAGGCCCCTGTTGGGCTTAAATATTTGGGGTTGCTTATAACTATGGGTTAAGTGCGTCAACACTCATGGCCTTGGCCTGCAAAGGCATTGGAATCCCTCTAGTTTCAAGGACCTCTGCCACTCTTTTGGTATTTTATAAGATCAAATTGAAGAAGCCCAATGTTATTTTTTAAAGTAATGAATGAGTGCATGAATAGTCATAGTCATGTTTTCTCCATTATAAGTTTGAATAGGTTATAAAGATAGTTTTCTCTTTAGTGCAAGGCCAGTTATGCTAGAGATTTTAATTATCGTTTAGTAAAGGTTAATGATATGTTTTAAATTTCTAAATCTCTAGACACTGTTAAATTTGCTTGATCCTTCTGGTGGTTTTGACTATTTTTTCTGGTTTTTATATAGTAGACTAATCTAGAAATTGGATTGAGAAAATAGCCAAAGGAGTTCTAGTCCTAGCTTATGACAATTAACATTTTGACACAGGACTCAGCTTACTCAATTCCACTATATAAAAATGTCTTCTCTGGTGTCATGTAAGAACACACAAAAAAGGGGATTGTTATTTGTCATTATCAAACAGTTTGCTAGTTTGTCAATAAATTGGAAATTTGGAACGTAATTTGCTGTAGCCTTTACAAGATGTTAATATGAGCTCTGACTCAGTCTCAAAGAGAACTTTAAACTCAATATATGTATATGTGACTTTCTAGCACAGCCACCATTCATCACCTCAAATTCAACATTTCAAATCCCCAAGTCTTGCCACAACCTGTTATATTAATTCATAACTATAGCTTTCTTCCTTTGATAATATCCCTAATAAAATAAGAATTCTCTACTTTAATTACAAGAGTCTTTAGCTTTCATTTTCATTGACTTTACCGACAAATATAATTTTCATTGCCTACACCGACAAAGAAAATTATCATACTCCACCATAAAAAGTACTTCACTTGAAACTAAACCATTCTAAGAATTTTCGCACGTTGAAACCTTGCTGAAAATTTATGGTGCAACTTCCATGTTGACTTTCTTCGGAAGTTCTTCGGCCATCGACCCAATTTCACCACACACTTTGCATCAATGCCAACCAATGCTCGTGTGTTATTTTGAATCCGCTAGCAATAACTTATCCTTTTCATGGTATAACGTTAATACCATAAAGATAAACTTTATCTTTTAGAGAAGATCAACATCCTCTCCCATGACAAGAGAGACATTGCTAGCACTTGCCTTATAGTCTTTTTGTGATACTGTTCCACCTGGACAATTTCTTTTTACATGCCCAGACTTTCCACACTTCCAGCATGCCACATTCTTTCCATGGATCTTCTTCCCATTAGCCCCACTCCTGGTTGCCAACACCGAGCTTGATGAAGTGCTTTCCTCACTTTTGATTCTCCTTTCTTCAGAAATAATTTTAGTCGAACTTCTTCAAAACTCAAAGTTTCTTTCCCATACATCAAAACAGGCTTGAGATTAACACAGGAAGATGGAAGGGAAAATATGAGTCTTAACGATTTATCTTCTTCATCAATTTTTACTTCAATAGATTCTAGTTCAGAGACAATACTATTCAAAGTACAAAGATGATCAGAGATTCTTGTACCCTCATCCATGCACAAATTGTGGAATTGTTCCTTCAGCAACAAATGATTTGAGATGCCCTTTGCTTGATATAATCCTTCAAGCTTCTCCCGGAGTTCCTTGGCTGATGATAGATTCTGCACATTCGTAAGAACATTATTCTGCAAAAACGGACGAATTGCACTTGCATCTCTCAAATCCAGTTCCTCCCACTTATGTCATTCATGTTGGAAGTGTTTCCTTTCAGCGCCTTGTGTAATCCTGATTGTATCAGCACATCCTTGACTTGTATTTTCCACAAGCCAAAGTTAATTCTTCCATCAAACTTCTCTATGTCAAACTTCATAGAACTTGAGTAAGACATAGCAATTGTACGCAGATTGTAAACCGTGCACCGGATAGGTTCCTAGGAAAGAGAAGAGGGTCGCAACAAATGCTTAATTACCAAATCTTTCCATAGCCAGAACCTTCCTAGATCAGTACTTTCACAGCCTCACACTTCTTCACCACCTTCACAATATCACACTTTTTTCTGATGTGGAAGATCAGACATTATTGCAACCACAGGGCATGCTAGGAAAGTGATATCTCATTGAACCGAAGCTCTTCATACCTCTGGTAGGAAATAACATAGCTGAATAAATAAATAAGCACAACCAAACACAAAAATATTACGTGAAAAAACTCCAAAACCGGAGAAAAAACCACGGTCGTTGTCTAAACCGACAATTAGAGAATAATCACTATGTGAAAAATTTTACAACACATAGTGATTAGGGTAAAACCATGGATCCTTGTGTGTTTGGTTTCACGTCTAGGAGTCTCAAAATCATTTTTCAATAACCATAATCATTTTTAAATAACTATATAGTGCATGCTTAGATACATGGCGGAAAACCATGGTGAAACTAAAATTATGATGGACAGTCCTAAAAGATAAGTGAAGTTGCTTCTGTCTAGGGAGATTTTGGCTCACCGTGTATCCAAAGATGCACTACAATGTGTATCCAAACTTTAAGTTGGAATGGACTAAAAGTTTTTAGCACTTTCGATCCAACGGGATTAGAGACATGGATTGGTATTGAGGTTGTCAAGTAACAATTTATCCCAAAAACTTAAGCTATTTGGTAAGAGTCTGAAATTCATTTTTTTATTAGAAGAGTTGGAGCGGCAATGATAGAACTTTGTTTGGTCACAGAAGCTCTGATACCATTCAAGCAATCATTTATCCCAAAAACTTAAGTTATTGGATAAGGGTCACATAAATGATTTTATAGCATTATTTCTAACAGATTGAGATATAGATGCATCGTAATATGTATCCACATTTATACAAACACATCCATGGATGTTTAGTAATCGATTAAGGAAATTAATTTTAACCCTATATTTGCGGAAAGTGGGAGAGTAGCCTATGTGGTAGACTGAATCAATTGTGATATTTCATAATTAGATTTTAAAACATTACCTTATAGAAATCATTTTCCCTATTAAAATGTTAATCTTATCATTCTAAACTCGCTTTAATTTACTTTTACTGTAATAAATTATACCAAAATCAATTCAATTAAAATTAATATTGTTAACGTTGATTCAAACACATACTAAGTGAGTGTTCCAATTGGAAATCAACCTAATGATTTGTCAAAAATTGGACATCCTAGTCAACCTCATGGCTACTAGTCAAGTTTGAGGCATATTAACTTCCTCTGCTTTTATGCCCTTTAACTTAAAGTCAAAGCTAGCTATGATTGAGAGTAACTTTTAATGTTGTAGCTTAGGTGGATGGAACAAGCATGCATCCTTCATGGTGATTATAATCTTGAGTACTTGTGTGTGTTTTATTCCTAGTGCAAATATCTGCAAGCAGCAATTGTGACAACACATTTGCCAGTGGAAAGAAAATAATGGCCACTTATTGCCCTTTGATTTGCATCCTACAACAGCAAGAGAACTCGTGGAGCTTTTGCTTTGCCCATTTGACATCATGATTTCCATGTGGCTCAGGCTCATCACTCAAGGTCGACTGAGTCATGGCACTAAGCATAAAATAATAATTTGGTCGTCAAGATCTTCTGTCTTCTGTCTTTGTATTGAAATCTTAAATCAATTATTTTAAATGTTCTTGTTTATGGGAAACTTACATAGTAGACAAAAACTTTAACTCCAGTTAGCAATTCGGGAAGGAACTTGCTTCCTGTAATTAGGGTATTCAAGTCATATCAAATTGTGTGCTATGTATGTATGGATTCTTTGATATTGGATCAAATATTTCAATTGAATGTAAAATTCAAGAGTAACCAAGGATAAGTATTAATACTAAAATTTCGAATTTGGTCAAGTGAAGAGAAAATCGTTACTTAGAAAAGAGCGGTTAGAGAAGTCATTTTGGGGTCAAACCTTCAACTAAGGGCAGAATTTGAATTATGTTTATCGAAGTGATTTGAGAAAAAGAGTGAAAAGTAACATTTTTTTGCCACAAAAGAGAGGTTGGGCTAGTTCTAATTCACCCTTAGAAAGTTTATTATTCAATGTTCAAAAGTTCCTTGTTAAAGCATGAGGATGATCTTAAGATGAAAAGCTAAATTATTTAAGTCAAGTCAAGGCACTGCATCCACAAGTATTCAAAGAGGTGAATTCAAAGCACGATTCACATTCTAGAAGCGTTTATCCACCTTTGAGCAGTTACACACGACAAAGAGTATGGGCCCACAATCACAACAGTTACACCATACAGAGGTACCATTAGTTAGGACAAGATGGAGTATTCAAAATCATACAAAATGCATAATTCGTTGCTTGTAAACCACCGAACTTAAGAACCCACGAAAGAGGACCTTATCCAAGTCTTATATTTTCCAATTTCAATCTTCTTCCCTAAAATCATATAAACTTCACACAAAAAATTCTTCAACTCAAATCATCTAGAAATATCTAACATCGTGATAGAAATTAAATCGTTTCATAATTCTTAACTTGGTCAAATTCATGGTACAATTTCTTAAAACCAACAAGTTCTGACGACTATTTCCTTTGCAATTCGTTTGATTTACATGTTTCTTTCTAGAAACTTCTATGGTCAATAATGTTTGAATCAACTTACACTACTCACCTTGATTTGTAATCTACTCCTCAATCCGGCATTTTTTCAGAAGGTATATCTTATAGTCTAATACCAAATAATTTACTTGGGTAGGATTGAAAGTTTTTACTGTGTGCTTACCCCACATATCACTATTTAACCATGAGGAAATCAAAGAAGCCCTGAATTTAGCGTTACTCTAAGGAAGACATTTTTTAGGGTTAAATATGTTTTTAGTCCCGTAAAAAATGAGTGAATTAGATTTGGTCTTTTTACAAAAATATCATAAATTTTAATCCTGACATTAATGAAATATGTGAAGTTTGTCTTTATTATTTATTTTATGACAGTTTTTGTGTATTATTGACGGGTTTTAACCGCCACAAAAACGTTAGTGGGAGTTAAAATCGCTACAAAATGCACCATAGAGATCAACTTCATCTATTTCATTAATATTGAGGATTAAAAGTTATGACCTATTTTTAAAGGGACCAAATTCAATTCACATCTATTTTACTGGGACTAAAAACATATTAATTTTTTAATACAAGTTTAAATATGATTAAACCGGTATATATTATGAAGAAAAAGGGTGGATTAACCCATCTCATGATCATATATATCTTATCTCAGTCTTCTTACCCGGTTTCTGGCCCATTGTGACTGGCCCGAGTCCAAAGAAACAAGTACTTTCCTGTATTTGTTTTTATTCATAGAAATTTATGTGAGGTTCCTGTTTGAGGTTAAGACAAGTTTTGAGTAATAATACTAATACTAAAAAATGATGGTATATGAATCTCTCATGTATGTGTCATGTTAAAATATCAATGTGCATGTTTTGAAGAACTAGTCTAAAACCACGTTTGGATTGAAATCACATTTTCAGAACATAAGAAATAATTGTTTTTGGACCACGTTTGACCTCTCCAAACGTGAATCCAAACACACTATAACAAAAACATGCTAAATCAAGAAGGAAATAAAAAATAAAGCAGAAAAAGGGGAAGGGAAGATTAGTAATTGCAAGAGGACAGAAGTACCAAACACCATTGCGTGTAGTCAGTTGATCTGATCCACGAATAGAAAAATTGAAATCTTCTGATTAATAAAAAAAGGACACTGGAAAAGACACTAAACATGACATAGCAGCAGGTTCATGGACTGCTAAATCAAAAGAACCACTAGGACAAAGGTTGGTCTAATTTTCTCTAACGAAATAATTTATTTTTGGGTTAAATATGTTTTTTAGACTCGATAAAATAATAAAGAAGAATTGAAATTGATTTCTAAAGAATTCTTAAATTTTAGTCTCTAACATTCACGAAATAGGTGAATTTTGTCCCCACATTTTATTTTGTGGTGATTTTTGTACATTTGAGACGGTTATTAACTGTCATCAAATGTGTCGATGGTGGTTTAAACAGTTACAAAATGTACCACATGAAATAACTTCACCTATTTTCTCAAAGTTAGGGACTAAAAACTAAAATTTTTTTTAAGGGTCAAATTCAATTTACTCAACTAAAATCATATTGAACTCAACTCTTTATTTTATAAAAATACTTGTTTCTCAAAAATCATATATGAGCAGATCATTTGCTATATATATATCTGTAGTTCTCTATATGCTTTTGGAGTGACTCTTGCAACTTTCATCAATATGAATTCTGAAGTTGTTCAGACTTTGTGCCAAACCTAGCTTAAAGAATTGTCTTGAAAATGTCAATCTTTTCCCCATGTTCACATTATTGTATTTGCTGTTCAATTTGCCATTTAGTGAATATTAAACTGGCCATGCCAGTATTTAACCTTTTCTTCTTTGCAGGGAAATGCAAATGGTCCATAATCTCAAATTAACTTTTTCTTTTTGCCTTCTTCTTCTTTAGAATGAGTCACGGGTCATGGTCCAAAAAAAAGTTGTGATGCTATAATAAGGGATGATATGGCAACAACTTCTCAAGGTCAATTTTATATGCTAATTGCTTTGGGAGGAAATAGCATTGAGGTCAATTTCTAAACCTTATAAATGGAATACAAGTACAGAGAGGATTAATCTCAGCAAGATGGATTAATTAATACGGTCCAACAATTGATCATCTCTTAATTAATATAGATTAGTTGACTTCTAGTTAATGCAAACACAAACTACTGTTTTTTAGTTTCTCTTCACTTTTTGTTTAGATAATGATTAGTAATATTTTCGTTCCAGATGCTTGCACTATGCAGTAAACACATGAGCGCGAAATGTTTTCTATTGCTATATGTGAGGATCGAACTCCTGCCTCATAGTTAAATGATGAGGTGAACGACTATCACGCTATACATCACGATTACTCTCCATACATTTTTTTTCATCAAGATATTTCTATAAAGACTTTGAAATCATGTAAGTGGGTAAACAATTTTCAATAATTCTTTCTCAATACAAATTGTTCTTTGATCGAACCATTAACTAAATATTCAAAGAGGTTAACTATATGCTGAACACATGATTTCCTGCCTCTGTGATTCTTGTTAGCAATTAGACCATGCCTTTTAACATTGATTAAATAAAGTGACACAGTTTTTTACCAAGTTAAACAAAATAGAAAGAAAAAAATGAACAGTGTTCAGAATGAAAAGCACAGCAGAAGATACGATATTCCCTTCTTTATTTCAAAGGTTGGGTTCTTGCTGGATTACACTGCTTTCTCTGTGCCTCGCAGCTTGAGCCGTAAAAGTGCAGAAAGAAAAGACGAGAAAGCAGGTAGTAGTGGTAGAAATATAGGAGGAGCCTGCCTTGCATTTAACAAAGAAGAAAGGAAACTTCAAAGTTGGGAAAAAAATGCAAGTTTTATCTCTCTGCTGCCAACTCAGGCCCTTTATCGTGTAACACAATTGAAATGATTAGAAAGAAGCTGAGGATGATTATATTTATACAAACAAGGCTCAAGCTCTTCTTTATTCAACTTCTCAGTGAGACAAAACAGAAACCGTAATTAAATTTTGGTCTGAGAAATGTTAAGACTTCAAACACAATGGACAGAAGGAGAACAGTGTAATAACTTGTGTTTGATTTCCCTTGCTAAAATCAAATCAATTATAATTGTGAAGTCTCACTTTAACTAGAGATACAATCAAATAAGCCCTTATATATGAGAACACAATCCTCCTTCCTTAGCTAGTTATTAGAGTAGAATCATGTCTAATCCAAATTCTAATGAGATATATAAATTGTAATGTACCGTGGGCTTTGATCCTTTTTCAAATTGATTTGCAGATAAAATTAATTATAATAAACATGAGTTAAAGTTAATTGTGAAGAAAATAATTCAAACACCAAAACATTGATTTTGAGAATAAAAAGTTAATTTTAGAACTTACAAATGTGAAACTGAATTAACTCGTACTTTTTTAGTAGAAGTACAAAAAAAGTATAAGTACATTGATGTGCCCACTACTCAGCTAAACATAAGTAATTGTGTAAATTTTCCCTAAAATAATACTCATCAAATTTGTGTTGGAAATAATATATTAAAAAGGGTTAATTATATAAGGGTTAATTATATTTGTAGTTTTTGTAAAACAAATGTGAATTGAATTTGATTTCTCTAAAAAAAATTCATAGTTTTTAGTCTCAAAATTCCTGAAATAGGCGAAATTAGTCTCAATGGTAGATTTTGTACCGATTTTTAACCGCCACAAAATGTTCTAGTGGCGGTTTAATCATCACCATAAAAACTAAATTCACATATTTCATTAATGTGAGACTAAAAATTCATCAAGAAACTAAATTCAACTTACACATATTTTAGAGGAAAAAAACATATATAACTCTATTAAAAATTGCATTGGTTATTCAAATATTAAAATTGTTTCACCGGAATGTGTATATTTCTAAATCCAAAAAAAAATTGCTTCCCATATAAAATTTGACTTGTTTCTGGTCCAGAGGCGTTTGCTTTTTTCTTTGGCAAAATCAATTTGAATGCGGGGTAAATTCGTCTTGATTATTGAGCCATCATGAGTGAAATAGAATTTATAATTATTGCATGTGTCTTAACTTAAGTCCTATTGTGAAGTACTCCTATAGTGTGTATAGGTAAAGCTATATTATCATTATAGTACTCCTACAAGATTAATTGTAGGGATAAGAAGAGCGCATGCAATTCATCCACCTCGATAGCTTATTTTGCAGAATCAAGTTATCAAACAACGACCATTCTCCTTAATTATTTAGCATCGTACATTCACTTTTTGTTTTGTTAATCAAACCTTCCATGCTTAAAGGTGTTTAGCTATATTCAGAATTTTGCCACTGTACTTTTTGTAGCCAAGGCTTTGGTTCATTACGGATAATCCATCATCATATAACTTCAACAACCCCATACCCAAGAGTAAATAAAAAAAATTTCAAATTCAAACCAACCCAGTGGGGCTCTTGTAGCTAGCTGTACACATACATTGGATTTTAATTAGTTGAGCACGTGTGGTAATATAATTTGTGACGCTAATTAATTGCTTATAGTATGACATAGGACACTTTTGATCCATGTAAAACCAAAAGGACAATGATGTGCCATCATGGTAGAGATAAATGATTATGAAACATGCACCCTCAACCTCAAGGAATATCCTTTGGTTAATTTTCAGCTAATTAATCACACAATGCAACTTTTTATTGCAGATTGTGCATGCTAAGAACCAGAGTTCAATTAATGTACGTATGACCAGAATCAGAGTGGGGAATTTTTTTACATGATTTGTCATTTGATTTGATTAATATTGGTGAGGTAACTTTAAATTTGTATCTACCAGAACTAAAGAAGCGCACCTATCGCCTTAAAGGAACGCAGCATGAAATAGAAGAAGGAATTAAAGAAGTGTACAAGATTATTCTAGAGACAGGTGTTGTGGTTGATTAAAATTTAATAGAGCAAGGAAGAGATGTACACGTAGTTGGTGGCATTAGTAATACACAGTAGTATCATGTTAAGTTTTTGTCTTTGACCGAAGACAAGTGTGGAGGAATGGGAATGGGAGAGACATCAGAGAACACGTACAACTTCAACGTATGTATGTATGTATGTATGTTCTGCGCGGGACAACACAGTAGTAACAATTATGAAAAAAGGAAGAGATCAGTGTGTCTGCCAACTCAATTATTTGGACTGAGATTTCTATCGTGTGTTATCATGTAAGAGTTTCTCTTTAAAAATGTTTAAAGAGTGTCACTATATTTATTTAATGCATACATGTGATGAGAGAGATAGACACAAAATTGTCATGATGATACATGAAAAAAATTCCACATGAAATGATTCATGACAAGTTGGTAGATAGTTAGACTTTATATCTTACCGGTTGTGTGATATCTTAACAAAAAATTATGTAAAAGGAAGAGAATGGGTTTTTTTTTCTTCTTGTTTTTGAGGGTCTTGTGGTTTCGATGCATGCATAAGCTTTTCTTTTCTTTGCTTTTCTGTGCTGCATGCCTGTAATGTTTCTTTCTTTTTGCTTGCTGATACGGATTATACTGCGTTTTCTGTCGTTTCCAATACTGAGAGTATGAGATGAGAGAGGAGTGAGTGAGTGCCTCTGAGACTATTCTATATTCACCACATGTATATCTACCGTTGCCAAATGGGCATGGGCTTTGCATTCTTTTTCCAGGGGCAATTCTTTGACATTCCTCATCGGTTTTGGCATTATGTATGCGGGTAGCGTCATGATAATGAAAGGCGACTAGATTTGCTTTTGGGATTGGTTGTAATTTGAAGTAAATGGGAAAAAGAAAATCATCATTTGGTAAAGGCAAAGTCGAATCTGGTTAATAATTTAGGAAGGGAAATGTTCGAATTATGATTCAGTTCAATTAGCAATTTGAGTGCACTAACCCAAGAGGCTAAGAGCTTGGTTAGGTAATATAGAAGAATCTCACATCTAAGAATCTCACCCGAAGTAGGTGAATCCTTTAAGAAAAAATAATTAGAACTTAAATACACATATATATATATATATATATATATATACACACGTTAAAAACACGTGCGAGATGGTTAGCGTCACGAGGGTCGGAATAGACACCGGGTTGAGAAAGTCGGCGTTGGGCAATCAGTGTTAGGTCAAGAGGGTTGACATGGGTCAGGTTAGTCGGCCTAGGTTCAGGCATGTCAAACTCAGGTTGGGCAAATCAAATTTAAGGTTCACATCGGATTTAGGGTTCAAAGTTTTGAAATTAGGGTTTAGGTCAGCTCGTAAAATTTTGGCCGTTTCTATGGTTTAGGTCAGTCTAGCCTGTTCAGGTCGGCCTAATTAGTACATGTCGGGTTCAGGGTTAAAAGTTTAGAGATTAGGATTTATGGTTGATTTTACAGTTTAGGTCAGGCCAACCCATACAGGTTGGCCCAACAGGTTCGTGGCGAGTTTAGTATTTAGGTCAGCTTGACACGTCCTGGTCCACTGGCCAACTCATGTCTGATTCAGTGTCGGGTTTTAGGGTCGCGTTTAGGTCACCCGACGACTCATTCAGGTCGGTCTTACTAGTTTCGGTATGGTCTCACCCGTTTAGGTCTCCAAGACTAGTTCATGGTGGACTGACCCGCTTAGGTCGGATTTTAGGTTTTAGGTTTGTGGATTAAAGTTTAGGATTAAGATCGGCTCGAGCCGTTGAAGTCAACCCAACCACTCGAAGTAAGTCATTGAAACTAAAGGAACGATTAAATGGACAAATACTTAAAACCTGAAATATAAGGGCTTAAAGTAAACGACAAAAATAAAAAGATTCGAAAAGCTATAAACGAAATAAAGTGTTGAAAAGTAAATGACAAAAGGAAATGCGGGAAATTTGTAGATTTTGATTGATTGTTGAGTAGTGTGTTACAAATGAGCCTTAAACGACTATTTATATAGGCAAATCACACTTGATTACAACAGTTACTTGCCTTCAATGAAGTCTACCATGTTCTATAGGCACTAAGAACATATACATACATTTAAGGTCACGGACTCACGGTATCCTATCAATTGCTTCAAAATCCGTCATGTTTATTAGTGGGTTTCTCATCCCAAGTTGATCATCTGGCTCCACAATGTTCATTTGACATGAATGAAAATATCGCTTAAAAATTCTTTAATTGTAGTATAAGCCCCAATATATATATATGCAGAATATCTATTTCTAAAAAGTAGGGATTTAGTGTTATCAACAATACTGCAATGTCTCTTTTACCACGTGGTTTATCTAGAAGTTTTGCTCAATTAATGAATTTAGGCTAGCAAACCTTCCACATTTCAAGGCCCAAATCACCTAAGGACTAATTGATAACTGATCTGATGGCTAACAGCTAATTGACAATCGATCTATCAGCTAACAACTGGCCTAATCGGCACCTTATAACTCGACTAACTAATTTCTGTTGTTGTTTTCATATAGACCAAATCAACTAATTAATAGCCGACGTTGCTAGCCAATTTTTCGCTATTTTTGGTGTCAAGAATATCCCTTTGTGCATAAGGCTTGCTAGGAGTTGCTCCTTGTATGTGCCTTGTCATATGCCTATTAGATTCTATTTGGTTCGTCCTCATACCACACCATACTGAGGAAGCTCAACTCTGAAACCATTTGTAACATCCTGATCAGAAGATTGTCTCCACAATAACAACACGAGTATTTTCAAGGCGCTTTACCCCTACTCACACGCTTCCTGAGAAAACATTTCAGAAAGTCACCCATCTCATATTGCTCACGGGTAAGCATGCCTTAACTTTGAAGTTTTTATAGACTAGACTCTTAAAAAGAAGATGCACCTTTTGGTTATGATAATACCTATCAAATCTTATATGCTCTCATGAATTATATAAGCTTATAAGTTATGCCTATACAACCTCATAAATATCTCTCATTTTGGTGCGAAATTGGTTCAGTCATGTTTTTCTGCGCTTTAAAACCTTGCTAGGAACCACTCCTTAATTATATCTTTTCATACAATCTACAATCACTCCCCACTTTTGTCAACACTAAGTGTGACAATTAGGGGAGAGTGAGATTTAGTCATTTGGACCACTTTATATTTTAATCTTTATCTGTTTACATTTTTTTTATCACAGTGATACATATGTTTAATGTAGCACTAGACATTACCTCTTTTTTTTTATGCTTTGGAAAATACACTAGACATTACCTTACTAACACTCATCTAATTATATTCCAAATATATATATAGCCTTTGAGAAAATGAAAGGATAGAATCAAGCGTCAAACAAGATAAAAATCTCAAAAGACAAGAGCAACAACGCCTCGTAATTCGAATTCAAAAATACTACGAGACTCACTCTACCACTTCGCTCTTTGCTGCGTGTGACGCTCTATTTTCCTACGCGCCAAACACCTTGTTCCGCATTTTTATTCATAATAATAAATGAGAGTCTTTTTATTCATAATAATAAATGAGGTGTATCAATTAAATTATAGCACAACTAATAGATAACTAAATTTTAAGTATTTGGTTGAGAGTTGAATTATTGAGCGATGTATGGTGAGAAATATTTATTAAAAGAGACTTACCCATTTAACATGATATTAGAATATCGGGAAATTAGTTTTATGGCTACCGGTTATAAATATTTTAGAATAAATAAATAAATGAGATTTGGAAAAAAATTGTTAAGAGGAAAAAAGAAAAAGGGAAAGAAAGAAAGAAAAGAAAAGGACAATCGTGAAGAAGTGAGTGGGTGATAAAACCCTCTGTTTTCATCACTGCGTTCTTCCCCTTTCACTCTCTCTCATAATCTCACTCTGAGAGAAAAAAGAAAACGTACGCAGAGTTGAAAATGGCTCTGCTACAATGAAGAAACCTTTCTTCCTCATCTTCTTCGTTGAAGATGGCTCTCACTGAAGAAACATCACAGCAACAACACCAATCTCCCTCATACCTCGATGCCCTTCTCTGTGAAGAGCAAGACACATTTGAAGAAGAACAAGAAGAAGTTTTTGATGCTGGGTGCGACACCATTAACGATGATGATGTCCCACCTGCTAGAAAGTTGCAATCTTTGCCCTTGATCTTGCTGGGTAATGATTTATGCTGGGAAGATGATGAGCTTGTCTCGTTAATCTCGAAAGAAGGGGGAGGAGAGACGGAGACGGAGACCCCTTTGCGTTCTCTCGATCTCGATGGACCCTTGCGAGGGATTCGTGTTGAGGGTGTGGGTTGGATTTCCAAAGTCTCTGCGCATTTTGGGTTTTCTGCTTTGACCACTGTTCTTGCTGTCAACTACTTTGATAGGTTCATCACGAGCCCGAGGTTTCAAAGGGACAAGCCATGGATGACGCAGCTCTCTGCTGTTGCGTGTTTGTCCCTGGCTGCCAAAGTGGAGGAGACCCATGTGCCTCTTCTGTTGGATCTCCAAGTATGATCTCTAGGTGTTTGTTGAAATGACTGCCATGTTTTGTTTTTGGTTTTTTATGTTGTTGGTGTTAAATTTGGAAGGTTTTTTGTGTGTGTGTTTTTGCTTTCTCATTAGGTGGAGGAATCAAGGTTCGTGTTTGAAGCAAAGACTATTCAGAGAATGGAGCTTCTAGTTTTGTCAACTCTGAAATGGAGGATGCATCCTGTGACCCCAATTTCCTTCTTTGAACACATTGTGAGGAGGCTTGGTTTAAAGAGTCGCTTGCACTGGGAGTTCTTGTGGCGCTGTGAGCGTGTTCTTCTCAATGTCATTCCGGGTATGTATTATTACAGTCTTCACCAAATCTTTCTAGTCTAAATTTTAATGCTAATAAATAGGACACTAGATTTTCATATTAAAGCGAATCAGAGTTGTGCCTTTAAGACTGTTGGTTCTAATAATGAAAATAATGCCATAATTATTGCCAGATTCGAGGGTTATGAGTTATCTGCCTTCTACATTGGCTGCTGCTGCAATGGTCCATGTTATTAAAGAGATTGAACCATTTAATGCAACTGAGTACATTGATCAGCTTCTGGGTTTACTAAAGATTAGTGAGGTTTGTACCTTTAACTTCACTGGTCCTGTCTCTACATTACACATATTTGTTGAACAGTCATATCTGCTATAGATTAGCGAGGTTTGTTTTGATGAATCTTGGTGGTGATCTTACAGGAACAAGTGAACCAGTGCTACAAGCTTATACTGAAACTGCTGGTTTGCTATGAAGGCATTCCCAATCTTCTCCAGAAACGCAAGCGATCGGAACCAAGTAGCCCAGGTGGTGTCATTGATGCATCTTTCAGTTGTGACAGCTCAAATGATTCATGGGCCTCAACATCAGCTGACTCACTTTCACTGGAGCCGCTGTTTAAGAGGAGCAGAGCTCAGGACCAGCAGATGCGGTTGCCTTCTGTGAACCGTGTGTCCATTGATGTTCTTAATAGCCCTCGTTAATAATGGTCTTAGTACTTCAAATGCGGTAGCCCTCTTTGGCATAAATCTGGCTGTTATTTATTGAGATGTGAAAACATTATGTTCTAAGTTATATAGATTACTAGCCAAACATTTGAAGATGGATGAATGAGGCAGAAAGTCAGAAACTAAGATTCCATCCTCCACTATGTGGTTTGTGGTGGATCAAGGATCTGATACTGAGTAGAGTGATAAGTTATGAACTTGTAATTCTACCTGTGAGTTTTCTTTCCAGTGCAATTTTAATCATCTTAAATATGATATTCTTCAATGAGCAGAATCAAGAGGTTCCTTTTGCTCATCTGCCGAGCTCTCCCCCTTTTTGTGCAGCTTAGCAACTGCATATAGAGATTGCTACATTTTTTGAATGCCTTCAGTGGTACATTAGATAAATTAATGGAACTGTTGTAGTAGCAAACCAAACCCAATGAGAAATAGTGCTGCCCCTATGGTTTCTATTGTCAATGCATCTCTCTGTTGCTTTCCCATTTTTTGTTTCAACTCTGTTGCTTTCCCTAAATCATCTACCTTGTAGCGTGGGGGGATAAGGCTGTCTGACGTATAGATGAGGCCCTCTTTCGATTAGCATTCCGAACTTACAAGTAAAATTTATCTATTCATCCCAATTTGCCATTTCCTTTGTTGTTGGATTACATTAGACAGATATATTTTGCTATACACAAGTTGGAAAACTAGATTATACTTTCCCATGAAGGATTGTGTGGCTTGCTTGAATTGCAATTATGCATTCTTAACAGTAAGCATTCTATTTGAGTCATCCCAATTTCTTAGGAATTTGGTAGCAAAGTTCTGTTTTCAGTTCTGCTATCTCAGTTCTGTATTCTATTTGGTACTGCATTTGATAATTTTTTAGGAAAAAAAGATTTCAAATTTCTGAATCTTGCAGTTTGACAATAGGTATGACATTGGACTTTTAAACGAATGTGTGTAACAAATAATTTAATGCAATGCTTGCTGTCATGCTTAATCTAAGTAGACGATACATGTTTATGTGAACCAAGCTGCTAATTTATGAAAAGTGAACTAAGATGAATTAGTCAAAACTGAAGGCACTTGAGTTCAACAAAATAATAAACATCGGTGATGGGTGATTCAGGGCACACTTATTTTATGCAAGGATGCATTTTCAATTTTCTCTCAAGTTTGGACCTCTAGGACTCTTGTCTGAACAGTATGTTTGGTCAATTTGGAAAGTGATAATTGAGATATGGTAATAGCATAGGTTTCTTCCATAGGGAACAAGAGAGAGTAGGTATTCTGGACTCAATAAAGACCATCCAGTACCCAAAAAAGTTCAAAAAAGGTAAAGACTGGTCACCAGTGGACAATTTTTCTGAAAATGACTTCCCATAAATGTTTAAACCTCTCTGATTAAGGGTGGTTACTTTGTTTCTACTGTGGTCCTGTTTCTTTGCTTTTATCATTTTGAATTGGTTATGGTTCGCTATATGTTGCAGTTGCATGATGTATTGATGTCCTTGTTATGATGAGTTTGCAAGAGTCCACGCATGGGAGATTTTTCAAAGAGACAGCTATGTTCATGCCAAGCAATAATTCTAGGTGCTATGATGAGTCTGCTTTAGAGTCAAATTTGGTAGTTATTTTGCAGTGCTCTCAGCTAATTAGGACTACCAACTAAAGTTATGGCTTTCTTGGATTAATTGGTTTTATGATTGTTTAGCCAACATTTTTCATAGTTGACAAAAAAAGTCTTATTTGAAACAAGAAGACTGTAGTGTAGTCTATAGGAGAGGAGACAGAGCATAATACGTTGTCTCAATACTCTGTTATCTTAGTTGTGTGTGTACAAGGTATCAAAATGAGATAACATTGAGGATGTTGCAAACAGATGTAATCACATATAATGAGATAACAATAAATGAAAATCTTTGCATGCAATGAGATGAAAGCCTTTTTACGTTGCACTCGACTAGTAAACATGTTAATAGTTATACTCAAACGTACAGGACACAATTTGCACTCGACTAGTAAACATGTTAATAGTTATACTCAAACGTACAGGACACAATTTCATTAGTGCGACAAGGAATGAAAACAAATTCCATTAGTAAGTAGAATGTTGTTTGGTTGCGGTAGCAATTCGATTGGCCTAATGAGGATCTGAAATCTTTTAGCAACAGAACTAAAATCTAAAATACAGTTCCCAAGCATGAGAACAATGTGTAGCTAGCGTGGCTTCTCTACACTTAATTTTTATTATAGGCCCGACACAAGTCTACAGGAAACTATTGTGACTTATCCAGAGTCCTCCAAACCTACATGGTTACAGACAAATATTAGATTCCCAAGCAAAATCAACCCTTATTTTATAACAATATTATTCTATGATTCTATTTTGGTTCTTTCCTTTATGTCTCCTCCAATTCCTACTCGACAATGTTCCTTGCAGGGGATGTGTGGGGAAGTAAGGGTGGTTCATAAAAATTAAAATATGATAAACAAGTTAAAGATGGGGATTTTTTAAGAAGAGGCAGAATAGTTCACATGTGATATAACAGAGAGGAAATGAGTAATAGTTCAGAAACAGCTATGAAATTTTGTTTTGTATACATTTGGGGATAAAATGTCAAGAGCCCTAGTACTTGGTGTTTCTGCAATAGTGTGAAATGGAACAGGGAAGTTCAGAGAGTAGGAACGAGCAGGAAATTTCGCAAAAATTTGTCTTGGTCATCATTCATATCCCAACGCAACATAGTTAGTAGACAATTGGATCTTTTCATTATTTAGTTTAGAGTTCGATCTTTAAATAATGTGTATGGTTAAAGATTTATTGGAAAAGATTTATCCACTAATCTACAAAATTAATATCATAGCTGTTAGTGGTAAAAATACTTTGGTGAAAAAAAAAAATTGTAATACCTAATGATAAATATATAAATGTATAAAAATAGGTGTTATTTTAAGACACCACAACCCCCATTGAAAGAACATACAGATGCTGCTGCCTTTGTGAAGTTTCGGACTTTCTGTAGCTTGTAATCTAGCACGGTGGGCCCTACTTCCCAATATATCTCTTGCTTCCTGGTCTATTCTCTTCTTGAGTGGTCAAATTCTTTAGTCAACCACAACCACCATAATAATTATATCACAATTGGTCACAACTGTAGAGGCGTGTTACTGTGAGCTTTTTTTTTATCTAACACAATTATGATCATCTTCTATTTTCTTTAATGGTGATTGGATTAATACTAAAAGGTTGACCAGCAACACTTACATTATTGGACTATAATTTCAATAAGTGATACAATAATGCAATATGATAAGATGTTAAGGACAATGCATCCTCCTTATGTTATACAAGTAGCTAATATACTAAAATCTCTAAATTTCTACAAGTAACAATGAAATGCATTGACTTTCTGAATAATAGTATTTTAACGACTCTGGTTTTGCCAGAGTTACGATTTGAAAAGCCTTCAAAGACACTCACATCATTGATTCAACGACAACGAGAGGAGTCAAACTAGCAACACTGAGGCCATGGAAAATAGGGCATCTTCAGAATAAAATCTTAACCAACAACAACATAGAACATAGGGGAAGAGGAGGATGGTGGTGGTAGTGGTAGAGATGGCCGCAGTCAAGGTGATCACAGCGAATAAAGCGACAACACGACAACGAAGGCAGTGACGACACAACGACGGTGGCGCAATGTCATCGCGAGGACATCATGGGATGGAGGCAGGGGCGGTGAGGTAGTGGATGACACAAAAAAGAAAGAAGAGAAAGGACCAAACAAAAAAAGGGAGAAAAGCTCACTTTTTAGTTAGCAAATCTGTCTAGTGTGGATGAGAACCCATTTATGTTAGAGAAACAACTACCTAGAAGAAGGAGAAGTCTCCATGGAGGAAGGGAAACCCCCTAAAGGGGGAGGAGACCCCCAAAGGAGGGTGGCGGCCGGTGCTTTCTTCAAACCTTAGCAGAGAAAAACATGGGGCAAATGGGTGTTTACAATGACTAAAATTGGTGAGCATCTTCGAGATGGAAACATCCACATTTTGTTGGGGCTAACTTTTTCAATTTCTTGTAAAGTATTCTTTTATAAAGAGCAAAAGACATAGTTTAAAGAGAGTCAAACATATACCACTTGAAGCAACTACTCGTTGGAAGAAGCGTTAGTGTGTTGGTCTGTCTTAAATATTTTTTTGTTGAATTTTAAATGTAATTGCAATCGTTCTACCTTTATGTTAAGAAAAAAGTTGTATAGACATGCTAAAATCACCCACACAAAAAAGATACGAATAGAAAAGAGAAAAATGAGTGTTATGTGTTAGGAAAAGAAGAGAGGGAGAGATATGAAATGTAGATGAGTAGAAATGAGATAAAAGAGAAAATTAATAATGAATATTTCTAAACTGTTTATAACAATATTCTTTATTTAAATAAGATTTAAAGATAAATAAGATGCCGCAGTGACATTCACCATTAGTGTAACATTAGTCAATGATGTTAATTTTGCTTGTACCTTGTGTTAGACAGTAACTGTCTGAGAGGCTCAAGAAACAGAAGATATAGTAAGATTTCCGAGAGATATGTAAGGTATCTGTGATTAAGTTAAAACTGTTTTAAACTTTTTATAGGTTGAGATTAGTTTTATCATAAATCTTAATGTATTGCATTACATTATCAACAATCTTATATATTTTTTATCGGCTATCACCATCTTATATTGACGCTTCATTTAATGGGTTCTACTTTATTTAAAACTGAATGAATTGCTAAAAGAATTAATAATTTGACAACGAACATTACTAATTAAAATTACATAAGATGTCAAATTCATTAAATAAGTAATGTGAAAGTGGATATACATTTTTTTTTAATTTTGTACCAAAAAAAGATGTCAAGAGACAATCTTTATAAAAATGGGCTTCCTCGTTATTAAAATAATACTACCCAACACAACACTTAGCCCTTGAAAAAAAAAAACTTGGCCCAATGCGGCACAAGTCGCCTATGGACCAATGAATAACTAGAAAAAGTTAATTCTACTTTCTTGTCAAAAATTGTGAGTAAGGATTAACCAAAATAACATTTTTGGATCAATTTTTTTTTTGTCTAAATGACCCATGTTAAAATTGGGTTATCTCACTCCATGCCTAGGTGACCCTATTAAAGTTTAACATCCGTTTAACTGCTTCCACCCATTTTTTATTATGGTTACACATGGAAATATATTTCCACCCAATTTAATATTAGTGTGTTTATTTAAATGATATTATATTTTTCTAAATACCATATTTGCATTAAGGTCCAACCAAAAAATCCATAGGAAGATAGCAGAAACTAAAAACAATAACCCTTTATGAAGAAGATGCAGGTGGGGGTCCTAAACCTGTGTTCCCCTGCTATGGAACACGCTTTCTCATCCCATTTGCTTAAACACAAAGTAACATCTCTGTAATTGTTTTAAATTTCGTGTCGCAGATCCCACATTGATACAGACCTTTGTTATTCTTCTTCTTCTGAGAACCTTTGTTAAGGAAGAAGATTAAAAAGAAGATCGAAAGAAGATTAAGGAAGAAAAATAGAAAGAAGAAGAGGAAAATCATAGATAAAAGTCAAGAAAAGGGGGGAAAGAGGAAGAAGGGAGAAAATAAAAAGGGGATGAATAGAGGCTTACTCTTGTAGTGCTCGTGTTAAGTGTTAAGTTCAAACGATTCTTGAACGTTTATTATATTTTGAGTGGTAATAATTTTAATTCCTTAGATATCAATAGTTTGGTCTTACAAGTTAGTTACAATTAATGTAGGAAACTCTTTGCTTCGAAGACCGATAAGAAAATGAAATACTTTAAGTTGGAGGACTAAAAGGAATGAAAATAGAATCTATTCCTTGAAATTAGCAAATGAATTAACAGAGACAGTCAATGGACTTGGCACAATTACAACACACACAAGACGGAATCCAAACACGAAAACCTATTAGTCAATCATTCATAACTACACTATTTTTTGTTTTCTACAAAACCAGTATGATGGCAAATAATGGTTTAGTGGCTATAATAATACGAAAATGAAGAAGACGAAGAAGATGGTGTCTTTTCAAGAACTTGTAGCACCTCTTTCATTTGCGGTCTCTTCTGCGGAACACTACATACGCAACTGTACCCTAGCTTGAAGTATGCCAACAAGGCCTCCTCCTTACCCTCCATGTCGGCCCGGATAGTCACATCAACCATCCTCAAGGCCCGGTTCTTATCCTCAACCAAAACCCCAGGCCCAGGTTGGCCCATGTCATCCAAAACCACAACCTTCCCCGTTAGCAGCTCCAGAAACATGACCCCAAACGAGTACACGTCCCACTTCGGGTGAGGCTTCAGGTTCCGGAGTGACTCGGGTGCGTGGTAAGGCGACACCCCGCTTATCGAGCTCGGGCTCGGGCTTGGGCTCGGCCCAAATGAAGCGTCCTGGAAGCTGTCACGTGAGGCCGTGGATCTCTTGCTCCCAAAAATACGCGCCGAGCCTCCAGGTTTATAGCTGGTGTCACCCGTCACAATGCGTTCAAGCCCAAAGTCTCCAATCTTGGGCTCCATGTCGTTGCCCAATAGAATATTGCTGGGCTTCAAGTTTCCATGCACGTGCTTCTTCTCGTGGAGGTAAGTAAGCCCACGTGCCACCCCTTTCGCTATCTTGAGCCGGACTTCCCACGGTAAATGGCTTGGCGAGGACCCCACCTTCCCTGACATTCCAAACACAAATTTCACTTTATCGTCAACATCATTACACCACCATTCTCGGTGCATAACAAAACACATAAATCATACAAGTGTGTAATGCTTAATCTTGTCTCTTAAATTGTGAAGGTTAGAAAAGTTGGTTTTTAAAAGAAAAAAGTATTTATGTGAAATCATGTAAAATGTAAGTCGAGTTAATCTTGTTGACGGACTAACTAAGACTAAACTGTTTGACACTTACATTTCTAGAAATAAAATTGAACACTCACTCATGTTACCTAAGTTGGTGCACATAACACATAAATCATACAAATGTGTTTTATTTTACCTAGAGTAAATATTTGTTTTCTTCTCTCAAAATTTAAGTATTAGGAAACTTAGTTCTTAGAAAAAGAAAATATCTCAAACGAGAATGTCAGTCAAGTTGATCTGAATTGACCATCTAGCTTACCTTACTCTTTTAGAGATGAAATTGAGAACTCATTCGCATGAGAGAGATCAATTATTTTGTGTGAAATAGTGAAGATGATGATGTAACTAATTGGGTAGAATAGGGTTTAACACAAAATGGTCATATTTTCAGTTTCACTAGAGTGATTTGAGAAGGGTCATATGCATGTTTCCAATTATGGGCACGCGTATCGTTATCACAACATGGTTGACTATGCATGCATTAAAGTAAAGGTTTCAGTCGCACCAACTCCACCGTCAACGTCATAAATCATAGCCATCTAAGCCCAGCGCATTTTAGCAAAATCCAAGTCACTATGCTAACGTGCACTTAAACAGTGAAACAAACAATGAAGGTGAAGAAATGCTTACTGTAACGAACGTTGGCGAGGCACCCATTCGGAACGAAGTCATAGATGATGAGCTTCTCATCGTGACCCCAGTAGAACCCGCGAACTCGAACCAGATTTGGGTGAACCAGTTTGGCTATGACCCGAACCGTGTTTTCGAAATCCTTGAACCGCTCCACGCCGCTCTCGCCGATTCTCCGAACCGCTAACGTGGTGCCGTCTTCAAGAACCGCTTTGTACATGATGCTTGAACCGGTTGCGCCCAGAATAAACGCCGAAGCTTTAAGCAGCGTTTCAACCTCAAGCTGCTTCTCGCCGTCGACGGTAACCAGAGTACCCGTTTTGTTCTCTTGTTGCTGCTGCTTCTGATTCTGATTCTGATTGTGATTATTCTCGACGCCGTTTCGTGTTTCTTCTACTTCACCGTCGGAGGAGCACGGTGTCTCCGATGATTCTTCCTCTTCTGCCCTTTTGCGCAGACACGACCATCTTGTGAACCCTTTTGACTCCGAGGTTGTTGATGAACTCTCGCTTCTCGCTGCGGCTGCTTCGTTCTTAATTGCGCTCTCCACGGCCTTTTTTCTCTTCAATTTGTAGACGTAAACGAACACCATGGCTAGGATTCCGATTCCGATAACATCTCCGACGACGATCCCGATGATTGTACCTCTTCTGAGCCCGCTCTGTTTTTGCTGAGAGGAAGAAGACCCTGTTGGAGACAGGGGAGTTGAATCGAACGTCTTTGGGATCGCGGCGATTGCAGGAGGAGAAGTAGGAGAAGAAGGTTTGGGTTCGGAGGATGGTGAAGAAGGAATAGGACACGCGTTCTTGGTTGGTTCTCCGCAGAGATCGATGTTTCCGGAGAAAGACTCTGTTTCCTGGTTTAGCAAAACAGGGGAACCAGGAATCTCGCCGGTGAAGTTGTTGAAGGAGAGATCAACCGTGGCGTTGTCTGGGATTTTCGCGGCGAATTCCGGTGGGATTTTCCCGGAAAATCTGTTGTTCGAGATGTTCAAGTAACGCAAGGTGTCACCTCCGAAATCTGGAGGCAGAGTCCCGTTCAACAAATTTGAGGAAAGATCCAAAACCTGCAAGTTCCGCAACCCGTGAGGGAGAAACCCAGATAGGTAATTGGTCCTCAGAGAAGCCACGGTTAGGTTCTGCATGTTGGAGAGATTCTCGGGCACTTTTCCCACCAAGGAATTGTCAGAAAGATTAAGAAACTGAAGATTCCTGAGCTGTAATATGGATTCTGGAACCTCCCCTGATATCAAATTGCTTGATAAATTCAGGTACTGAAGCTCTGAGGAGGATTGGAAAAGCGAAGGAGAAAGCGACCCATTGAAGGAATTGTTGGAAAGGTCGAGAATTTGGAGGTGATCAATGGAACCCAGATCGGAAGGAAGAGAACCCAGAAGCTGAGAATTCGGTAGTGACAACGATGTCACACGAAACTCTGTACCGTTTGTTGCAGTTGTAATTGGGGAACAAGCAACTCCATTCCACAAACACGGTGTGTCATCGCTGTAGTTCCAGGTTCTGAGGACGAAAAGTGGGTCGTTGAGAACAGAGTATTTGAAAGAAAGTAACAGAACACCGTCCCTGTTCAAGCCACAACATTGGTTAATGGTAGCTAAAAACACAAGTGCAAGAACCCTCCACCATGTGTAACTGTGGCTTCTCATGGTTTCACAGAGTGATGCCACATTGCTATGAAGAAGGGAGAGAGAAAGAGGAAGGAGGGGATTTATTACAATGTGGACAGAGGCACATGTGGTAACAGCTCAACAAAAATGCTCTCACTACTCTGTATGTGTATGTGTATGTGCAGCTGCTATAATTTATGGTTGGAGCTTTAGAGAATAGTTTAATTGCGCTCACATCTCACACTTTTGGTGTATTCTACTTGTAAAGTGATCGATTAGGGTTTAGAATAATAGTTTGTTCATCATTCAAACACACCTTAGTGATTTGTGAAGAGAAGAGAGATAAATAAGTAATATAATAAGTAATGTGATAGAAAATATAAAGTGTAATAGAAATAAAAATAAGTGAAAATGAAATGTGAAAGAAATTAGTATAAGAATGAATATGACTTCATGGTATATAGGCATCTTTTTTCTACTACTACTAGACACGCAGGTGGAGTTGGAAGATTTGCTAACTCTTTTGATGCTTTGGTGATTGACTTCGCTACTCCTCCAATTATAAATTCATGGGGGAATATAATTATGTCTTGGACTTTTATTTATATTATTTAGGGGGTGGACAACAATTTAGATGGTAATACGAAGACACCTACAGTTTGTGGCGGTTTTTGACTACCACATATTATGTAGTTTATTTTATAAACTCTATAATTTGTGGTCCCCAAATACCGTCATAAACTACAAGTGTCGATGAGCGTTTACTAAAAATTGTGTACCCCAACCTGAATTGTCATTGTGTCGACGAGTTTACTAGTGTTGGACCGGCCCAAGGTAGGCCGTCACAAAGCAAGGCCGCGTCCCCAAAGTCGCTTGACTCCTAGTTTTGGAGGACTGTTGATCTTTAGGTCATTGGGCCGACCAATTCACTGACTCCACACTAGATACCCGCAAGCTAATAAGGTATTTCCTAGATAGTTGACTAGCTGACCATAGAGAAGGACATTCAGGTTCATCTCCCTTCACCTCGTTAATAGACCTCCAATATACTACGCCGTGGGTATTAATAAGAGGAAAGTTAATTGAGTTACAATGGCTTTGAGTAGTTTTCCTCTGGAATAATAACTAGTCTTGGAAATATGATATCGTCAAAAGTTCCTGCTTTGGAACCTTGCAATAAGAAGATATCTCATCACAGACATCAGAATCAAGTGCACAAAATTCACTCACTTTTGAGTTCGTGTCGAAAGTCCCTAGAGAAAGAGGAAATTAGGCCAATATATGATTAGTGGTAAGTTTATTACTACTTTTGATCTCAGTACAAAGAAGTATGAAACAAAATTCCATTAATCAGAGTAGAAGCCAAAACTCTTCCCCCACACCCTTGCCTGTTTTCGAAGGAAAATGTTATATTTTAGAAGAAACACAAGAACATGTTGCTTTCCCTACTCTTAACGACAAAAAAGAACATTGCATTATGTGTCAGGAAGACTGTTCCCATCTAAGTGACTCTGATGGTTCTTATAAAGGGTCATACCCAGAGAAACAAAGGAATGTTGAAAGTCTGCATAAAGATTTAATGTCTAGCGGTAGTTGTACTCGTAGTTACGAGACATCAATTAATACATTGGTTGATGAAGATTTTTGTCAATTCAATTAAGAGTTTTCATTCATTAAGCTCCAAAAAGGAAGACAAGGAACTCGATCCATCGCGCAAGAACTTCTTAGCTTTCAAAGGTAACCATATTCTAAGACCATTTATTCCCATTGGAACTAGGCTTCAAGTGGAAGTTCCAAAATGGGATGTCACAAGAAACACTCAAAACAGTGATGAAGATTTGAAGTGGTTGGGTTCTCAAATTTTCCCAATGCCTAGAATTCCAAAAACCAATACAAAAGTTATTGGGAAAATGGACTAATCCATCCTAACTCGCTAAAAAATGGCGCTCGCGAATTGAATTTTCGGCTGAATGAATATGAGTCGAACATTGCATTGTGTCTCGCATTTGTGCTTAAATAGCATGTTAAAAATGCATGAAGTTATTGCTATTGGATATCAGCAAGATGTTCGATGACATGAGAGATGTTTCTAAGTCATAGATATTGGAAGAACAAAAGGAATTTGAATATCTTGTAGAATGCATTTTTCTTTAAAACAAATTAATGTGATTACTTGGAGCTTAATTGCTATTCCCGTCTCCCGCATTAATGTAATGATGAAATTCATTCCGTCACCAAAAATGTAATTAAGGGAGACCTTGATTATCTAAAAGGCTCTCCCCAAACCTAATGAATTTGCTTCTATTGAAGAATCCTAATGCGTTTTTATTTAACCTATCTACTTGTGTTCGAGGATTTTTCGTGAACACCCCCCATCATTTTGTATAAATTATTCTATGTTACTCACAAAGCTGGTTTGGTATAAAAAATTGGCTACTAATTTTTTGTAGGTAAGTGGACAGTAGTACTATGCTGTTAACTTGTTATAGTCATGGCTGTCATTTGTTTTCTTCTCCTTTCCTCTGATTCTCTAAAATCAATAAAATTCTACAGCAAATCCATCTTCCCACTAAATAATTGGATACCCTTTGTTTTCAACTTTACTCACATTCCAAAGAACAGCTGAGGAAGAGTTTAACTTCCGTCACCAAATGGAACTGTTTTAGAATGAAGAACAGAAAGAAGCACACAGTATCTTTATTTGTTTGTGATGGCCATTATTGAAGAGGGTCCCAAAATGTAATAATGCTATTATTATCCTGTCACAACGTCATTATTTGATTAATAATTGGGAAAATTAAAATGAAAAAAAAAAAGATCTGGCCTCAATTAAATGGCCACCATTCCCAATTTGACTGTGATCATGTGTGAAAATATGAAGGACCAGTCGACATTGCAATTGAATTTCGTGACCGCGAGAAGTTATGGCCCCGTTGGCGTTAATTAGCAATGGAGACAATAAATACGTGGTACAAAATCTAATCAGCGTGGCACATCTTGTTTTTTCTCATATTTATCGATGAACTCTATGATCCGTAACAGTGATGAAAATTGCCCAAAAACAAATCTATAGTACTATAAATCTGTGCCATAAAGCCTGTCTTTTTTGACGGTGGACAAACAACAACCGGACCCTTAATTTCTGTCTGTTTACATCTTTTATGAAACATAACATAAACAAATACAGTGTTTGACATTTGATTATTTGCACCAATCTAAACTTTCAGCAACAGTTTTGGCATAGCATAGTTCAGAGCAGCTATGTTTTCTTTCAGAGTTGAGGAACTAAGCATTCAGATTTCAGATCACACATGGGTAACCATTATCACTTGCATCATCATGTTATTCTTTATTACCTTTTCTTTTGGTATATTCACATCAAATCAATGTTCAACTCATAAACATTTATATTCTTCTGAGCATTTTCAGGGATTAGGTTTTTTTTCTTCTATATGCAAGATTAATTAGAACATAAATTTTGCTTAAGAAAAATTAAACATATATCACTTAAACTATGAAACTTTACTTTTATAGGAATAGTTAAACATGTACCATTTAAATTATTCTTCTAATTGACTTGAAATTTGTAGTGCATTAATTATTTTTTTGACAAACTTATCGTTACTTAATTGGATTTTCTCTCTCTTTCCACTATGTAATGCATTAATGATTAATATAAATTTTAAAAAGTGAGTTGAAGCAATTTTAGAAAGTTGATGTAAATTGAGAACAAATTAAATGTTACCAACCAGTTTAACTACTTTTCTTTTGACTCTTATAAAAATTATTTATTAGCTTGGCTCCTGCATTGTTAATATTTGGAGGCAGCTTTACTGACCCTCTTATTTAAAATCAATAATAGGTAAGAAGGTAGGCAAATCCCCTTTTAAAAATTGATTAAATTCAAGATTCAAAAGGTCCCTTACCTGCTTTATAAGGTGGATAATTAATTTGGCAAACATGATCTAGACTAAAGTGTATTCAACTTTTACTTTCTGGCTCCATTAATAGTAAAAGCTGCTTTAACTATTTTTATTAAGATCAACCCTTTTATTCTTTGCTAGGAATGAAAGGTTTAAAAGGCTCTTAAAGCATACACATCTTGCTTTTCTTTAATAAATATTCTCTTCCCAGTTGAAAAGGTGCTTAGAGCTACTAGAAAGGAGAAGGTTGGGGTCATGGCTGTTTGGGGAAGATGACCCAAAATAGTAGCTCAAAGAAAGGTTAGACTATGTGGACGCTCCTCCACACATGATTTAAGATGCACCAAACCAACCATAAAGATTGTGAATGCTTATTAACTAGGGGTTGATATCTTCTATGCCTTATGATTTATTTATTTTATTTTTTTTAACCAAGCGGGTTGGCGTAGTGGTTCAGCACTTCGTCCCTTAAGCAAGTGGTTGAGGGTTTGAATCCCAACTCTTGTGAATGGAAAAAACTCATTGGCCAGCCCCCTACTACTTCGTGCTGACCGTGGGATGAATGATTAGTCTCACGGCAATCGATTGTGAGGATACCTTGTTCAAGAAAAAAAAAAAACTAAACTTTTTTGAGCTCTCACATTCTCACTTAATATTATGCATCATATACACACACACCAACCCCCATCCTAGGGAGGAAATTTAAATCAACAAATAATAAATGTTATATACCAACCAACTAGATGCTAATAGCAATAGACAAAAACAAAAGTTTGCAAAAAGGAACTAAAAAAGGACCTGAAAATTATAATTTTAGTGGCGAATTTAGAGATGTCTATGTCATTACTTAATTCCTAGATTTAAGACCTAGCCTTTTGCAGGTGAAGTAATCCCATTTACTTTGTGAAAACTGAAAAGATTCTGCTCCCTAGGCCTTTAAGTTGGTGTACAATGATTAAGTGCCAAAAAGAAATTTGACTATTCACTCAGCCTCAGCCAGTGCATTCTTTACTCAGTGGCACCTAGCTATACATAACAATTTGTTTTTGCCTTTTCTTTGATCAAAACAATGAACCAACAGAGTGGCTATTCCTTTGAACTCAGGCTTTCTACAACTTTGCTTGCCCCAATGAACGGATCATGCTTCTCCCTTCCTTTTTCATTAAGTTAACATGTGGAATCTTTGAACCATCTTGAGTCTTGACATTTTGATCAGCAACCAAGCATTTTAAATAGATAAGGTAAAGTTAATTTAATTAGTTAATTGGACTTAGCCAACGAGAACAAAAACCAATGAGAAAGTAGGGTGAAAAAACTTGTCAACAAAGCTAACATCAGTCACAATTACGGGGTTAGTTTGGACGGTACATTTGTGATTCCCTTAGATTCAAATTTTGTGTGTGGAAAACTAGGCTGGAAAAGCTAATGTCATGAAAACATGACTGTTCTTGGTTCGAACATAATTATCTTCCGAGGATGATGTAACAACTACTCCCTCCATCTCAAATTATAAGGACATGTTCAGACAATCACGCTTATTAAGAAAACATGTAATAAACTAATTAATATTTTGGTTTTGTTATTTTTTGTACAAATTTTCCATATATGCCCCTATGTTAATATTGTATATATCAAATGTTGGTTAGAAAATATGAAGGAGAAGTAATTAGTAGAGGTGATAATTAAAGTTTTGGAATTAAAAATATAATGAATGCAAGGGGTAAAAAAGGAAAAACTTATTATTTTTTTCTAAAATCTAGAAAATGTCTTATAATTTGGGATACCAAATTTATTTCTAAAAGGTATTATAATTTGTACGGAGGGAGTAACATGAGTTGAAGCAATGAAGAGGTGGCCTTGAGCAGTTGAGCTTCGGTAAGCGGAGTCGACCCCGTGAATGGTAAGGCATGTCACGATTTGGTCCAAAGTCTAACAAATATTAAACAATGTCTAGTATCATATGACTCCTGAATTTAATTTGAAGTCCTTGGTGACTAAGGTTTTGTTTTCCCACTGGCATTTTGTCTTGTGCTTTGTCTAATCCTCAATGCAGATTTTCACAACTAGATTCACACATGCACCCATAATCTTAGTTGAGAATATGTGCATATTTTACTAAAGATTACGTACAAGTCATTAGATTATGAGGGGAAGACACTAATTCCAAATCATGATAAGATGTAAAGTGATCTTGTAGTGTGACTAATCCTATGAGCATTAATAATTAAGATTAGTAGTGCCAGTGGTCTACTAATTAAGATAATAATGATTAATTGTAACTCCCAGAATTCCGACACAAATGCTTACACATGAAGCCAGAGCACATGGCGGAGCATCGGAATAATGTTAACGACATCTTCACTTCATTAACTAACCACCACCGTGCGATTCATCGATTTTGAAGTTGAGATTTTTAATTGCATTTAAATATGGGGAATTGTTATTTGTTAAGACTGAAGAATCATATATAATGGAGAAAGAAATACTACTCAAAATAGTAATGGTGTGCTGATCAATAACGAATTCTGCTCTTGGAGTAGCGGATTTTCTTTTGCTTAGAAGATTGGCTAATGATAAGGGCGGTTTCTAGCTAACTAAGTGGAAATTTAAGAACTCAAAATTAAATAACCCTCAATTTACTAAAATATCCCTCTCTTCAACCTAGCGGTTTGAACCTCCCAGACGATTTGGGACTTCCTACAACCCAATGTCACAACGCCCATGGGTTGTTACTGTTGAACTTGATTTGAGTTTCTCCACGCCAAGGTTGTGACCGGTGGAAGAAGAAAGCAAGCAGTGGGTGGAAGAGATCCTCAGCGGTCCAAAAGACGTTGTAAAGGAAAACAACAACAACGTCGAGCATGAGGGCGAAGATGAGGGCAGAACTAACATCGTTGAGCAAACGACGACGTGATATGAAATGGAGTGCAAGTGTTTAAAAATCAGGAAGGGACGCCCGAGGAAAATAAGAGTGCGACCCACACTACAAGAGGCTAAGGCAGAGCGATTCAGAGAGACTGTTGATGAAGGTGCAAAGGACAAGGGAGGTGACAAAGGTACTAAATATGGCGTAGTGACGACAATGGCGGTGACAAAGATCAGTTGTGTGGCTGCAAAAGATGGACCATGAGACCAAAAATTAGTGGAAGAAGTGGGAAAGATCGGCGACTGTGTGGGCTGATGAGAACTGGTGATGGTGCAACGACCATGGAGTTTTTCAGCGGCGGCATCACCTTTGAAGGTGATGATGCGGTAGAAGAGCACATAGTTATTTTTTATTCTTGCTTTTTAATTGTTATTTAATATTTTTAATTGTTTTTTATTTGTATTTAATCATTTTAAATACCATCAAATCTAAAACGTTAAAATTACTTTCTTAATAAATTGTTTTCTATGATTTAGAAAATCAAGGCATTGGGGAAGATTTCTAACGAACCTATCCCTTTAGTGCCACTGAGCGTGCCAATTTGTTTACTCTAATTTTTTGTAAACAAGTAGAATCAAGTAAAACAACAAGAAAATCTAAATGTTGATAAAGATGCTGGATTCTGATCCTCTTATAAGCTCTGGGATATGGAAACTCTCTAGTGCGTGAATCGTGAAAATGGAGTGGATGAAGTGATATTCGTCGAAAGTGGTTCGAGCAAATTGGTCATGTGACTTTTTAAAAAAGTCATGTGACTTTATGTCTTAATCTTGACCATTCATGTTAGCTTTAATGGTCACGATTTAATGTTTTCATCTCTCACACTAAACATTGTTCTCACTTGATATACTCCTTGTTTAGAAATATTAATATTGTGTAATATTAAGTATTATAAAATGTGTAAATTTTTTAATGATAGAAATATTGTAATCTAAAATTTAGGTCCATTTTGCAATTTTATTGATTAAATTATAATTTTTTGTTTGTAGATATAAATGTCTCCAAGGCATCAGATGATGGGTCATTCCAATGCATCAGACGATAGTGCTACTCAAGCCATTAGACGATGTGGCAGCTCAAGGCACCAGATGACGGTGCAGTCCAAGGCATCAGACGATGAGGCAGCTCAAGGCATCAGACGATGGTGCAGACCAATGCATCAGACGATGAGACACTCCAAGGCATCAGACGATGAGGAAGCACAAGACATCAGACGATGGGGCAGTCCTTAAAAAAAAAAAAACCATTCCACACACATTAAATTTACTTAATCCAAAATTACCCGTGCCTTGCACGAGTTAATCCAACTAGTTAACCATAATTCACAGTAGGTGGCTCTAAATACCGGTCATTCTTCCTCTATCTCTATCTCTATTTAGTTTTCTACCTGGCACAATGCAACATTCTACCCGTTTGTATGCAAATTAAAGAACACTTATTGAAGCTTATTTAATACATTTTCTAGTAGATAAGTTCCAATAAACTCGTATTCAAACGGGCTCCTAAACCTTGGTACGCGCTACGAATCTAGTCGGACTAAACCGCTTAAGATCAACAATGCTTGAACGACCATCGATGATGAGCTCAGCTATAGCAGCTCCAGTTGCAGGACCATTGAGAATACCCCAACAATTGTGTCCTGTAGCCACATAACACCCCTTAATCCCAGGAACCTCACCTATTACAGGAACCCCATCATCAGTGTACGGCAAGAAGCAAGCTTGCTCTGCCTTCACTGTTTCCTCCCCTAGATGACTTGAGACCGTCTTAGCCACCCTCTTCAGCATCTCAATCGATTCAGGCTTACCCCTAATCTCATCTGGATCATCCGGTACCTCTTCCTCTGCTGACATCCCACACACATACACCTCCCCTGACAATTTAACCAACAATGTCACATTCACAGTTCACACCTTTCATGACTAATACCATGTTTACTAACAGGTTAAATCAATTTGTAACATAAAGTACTAAATATTTGATTAAAAAATGAGTTATGACTTGTTTTTCGTATAAAGGTGTATATTAATTAATTAACTTGCATTTAAGTAATTATGCAAGCCAAATTCTGTGACACAGTTTTTTTTTATACTGCATTAGTGATCCAATATATTAAAGTCATGTTTGTCTTTAGAAAAAAATGGTGTGAAGCTTTGGGAGAAAAAAGAGAACATACGAATGGTTCAAGTTGGAATGGTTCAAGTTGGGAGAGATGATTAATAGATACCAACTTAAAAAGTTACTAACATTAAATTCTCGCATTTACTAAGTCGCATTTACTACATTTACTAAGTGAAGTGATGTTGTAGCAAATAATAATAACCATATTTTCATAAATATACATTTAAAAACATTGGGAGAATATAATTGACAGCTGATATTATAGATTTATTGACATGGATTAAAATACCACACAAAACACCATTATGGAATCAATCTTAACTAATACCTTAATTCAAATTAGAATGTATATGCTCTATGCTTTGGTGAATTAGACAAATGGTGAAAATATACCTGTGGGGCGAGGGTAAATTTCTGGGTCAAGAGGTGTTCCTCGTTTGGAAGGATAATAGCTGAGAAAGAGAGCGTGGGGGGTTATGGCGTTGGGCTCTCTGGGCTCCAAAACAATGCTATGGGCTTTAAGCCCGTAAACTCTAAACAGCGATGATAGCAAGCCCAGCTTACTGGACCACGGGCCCAATGCCAACACAACAGCGTCAGCATCCACGACTCGTCCTCCTTCGAGAACCACCGATCCAACTCTGCCCCCTTCCACCTCCACCCGCTCCAATTTCCCAATCACCACCTCCACCCCATGCCTCTCTACGGCTCTCTCAATGAGCGTGCGAGTGAAAAGCCGCGGGTGCACCTGCGCCGTTGTTTCTACGGTTCCGATTGTTTTAAGCCCGCGGCCCGGCCCGTCAACCCAAGAGGGCAAGGACGCACTGCCGGAGGGAGCGGCGGCGGCGGCGGCCTGGGATTCGGTTACGGTGAGGCTAAAAGTGGTGAGGGGTCTGTAACCGTAGGATCGTGGACCGTCTAGCTCTTGGGAGAGGGAACGGTGGAGATTGAAGCTCGCGCGAGCCAGCTGTTCAACGGGACCTCCGTCGCACCAATCGAGGGCGAGGAAACCGCCGGCTTTTCCGGAAGCGGCACACGCCACGTCTGATTTCTCGATGAGGGTGACGGCGGCGCCCTTCTTGGCCAGGAAGTATGCGGTGCAGACACCAATGACTCCGCCGCCGCAGACAATCACTCGCTTCGGCGGATCCATGGGCGGCGATGGCTGAATCAACTTCGCGGTAGTGATGCGAATTTTATTACGAGGAAAGAGAACGAACGGTGACTGGCACTGCCAAATCCCCACCACCATACTCATACTGTTGCACATTTTTTAAGCACCCACCAAGACACGTGTCTGTTTACATTAGCTCTTCAATCTTAAATTATAAATTATAATTATTAAAAGTTATAATATTATATTCACGTCTTAATTGCTACTTAATATCTAATCGAATGCTAAAAATAAATATGGAGAACTTTCACCTTATCACCTCAAACTTTGAGAAATTTGTGTATCAAACAGCACTAGGTTACAACAAGAAAAGCTCAAACATAGCCCCAAAAACTAGCAAAACTAAGATAAAAGTTTCTATTATTTTGGGGGGACAATTTGGACCTGCAATGATGCAATCTCAATGAGCCTCGTGGTGCATGTTTTGATAAGCATGCATTACCAGAATTCATTTTAGACAAAATTGATTGTGGGAAAGTGAGTTTAATATGACGCGGTAATGTTTGAATACATTTAAAAAATAATAACTTTTTAAGATCATGTTATTTTGATAAGTTATATTAGAATTTCTTTTGAGCGTTTAATTTGCCAAAAATGGGTATTAATATATACACATGAACCTGCAGTTTAAGATATATCTATAATGAAGCTTACATGATGCACTCTAATATGACAGCATTTGTTTCACATTAAAAATAATGATTTAAGTTGTTTAAAAAAATAGATTATATTTTAGAAATTTTAAGAAAAATATATCTATAATGATGCACTCATGAAGCACTGTCTCTCAACTCAAATAGTTTCACTCATGTTCATATGCTTGTAGCTAATGTTATTTCCCTTCCTATATATTAGACAAATTGGTTCAACTCATATTCACACTTCTTCTAAAGCATCACATTTATATGATGTATACTTTATATCCCTACCATTTCCTGAAATCTTGTATACAATGGTCGCTAACAATTTTCAATAAGATTTTTAAGTATTAATTAAATACAGCAACAATGGAAGTCATTCACGGTAATTGGCTCTAATTATCAATAATTCCTCCTATATCTATATCTACATTCTACATTTCGTTTTTTACATGATTATATAATGTAACAGACAACAGAGTCTAAGCCTTGGAACCCACAACAAATCTAGCAGGACTAAACCGCTTAAGATCAACAATGCTTGAACGACCATCGATGACGAGCTCAGCCATGGCAGCTCCGGTAGCAGGAGCATTGAGAATACCCCAGCAACTGTGTCCTGTTGCCACATAACACCCTTTGATCCCAGGAACCTCACCTATCACAGGAACCCCATCATCAGTGCATGGCAAGAAGCAACCTTGCTCTGCCTTCACTCCTTCTTCCCCCAGATGACTTGACACTTTTTTCGCCACCCTCTTCAGCATTCCAATCCATTCAGCCTTACCTCTTATCTCATCTGGATCATCCGGTACCTCTTCCTCCCCCGACACCACACACACATACACCTCCTCTGAAAAATTCACAAACAACTACCCTCATCAAAATAACAATTTTAGGAACAGGTTCGTTACATTTCAACAAAGATTCATAAACACAAAGTGCATAAGTCATTAAGGTGTTGGTGAAAAATATATTATATATACCTGTGGGGCTGGGTCGAGGGTACACTTCTATCTCATGAGGTATCCCTCGTTTGGAGGGATAATAGCTGAGAGAGAGCGCATGGGGAGTTATAGAGTTGGGCTCTCTGGTCTCAAAAACAATGCTATCGGCCTTAAGCCCATAAACTCTAAACAGCGAAGACAGTAAGCCCAGCTTACTGGACCACGGGCCAAGTGCCAACACCACCGCATCAGCATCGACGACTCTCCCTCCTTCGAGAACCACCGACCCAACTCTTCCCCCATCGACCTCCACCCGCTCCAATTTCCCAATAACCACCTCCACGCCGTGCCTCTCCACGGCTCTCTCAATGAGTGTGCGTGTGAAAAGCCGCGGGTGCACCTGCGCCGTCGTTTCCACGTTCCCAATCGTTCTAGGCCCGTGGACCGGCCCGTCAACCCAAGAGGGCAGCTCTGCGTTGCTGGAGGAAGCGGTGGGGCCCAGGGATTCGGTGACGGTGAGGCTGAGAGTGGTGAGGGGTCTGTAACCGTAGGATCGTGGACCGTCCAGCTCTTGAGAGAGGGAACGGTGGAGATTGAAGCTCGCGCGAGCCAGCTGCTCAACCGGCCCTCCGTCGCACCAATCGAGGGCGAGGAACCCGCCGGCTTTTCCGGAAGCGGCGCACGCCACGTCAGATTTCTCGATGAGCGTGACGGCAGCGCCCTTCTTGGCCAGGAAGTAAGCGGTGCAGACACCGATGACTCCGCCGCCGCAGACAACCACTCGCTTCGGCGAATCCATGGGCGGCGATGGCTGAATCAACTCCGAAGTAGTGATGCGAATTCTGTTACGGGGAAGTAGAATGGTCGGTGACCACGAAATCCCCGCCACCGGATTCATGCCGTTGGGGAATGAGACACGTGTCTGTTTTCATTTTCTTCTTTTATCTTTTTGTTTTGTTTCGGTCCAAACAGAACCAGGCAACAGCAGCAAAAGCTAAAACGAGGCCCAAAAACGATTTGGACCTTGCCATCTCAATGAGGCGGTTCGACGTTAGTGGGCTTCAATATTATGTTACGTTGAGCTCTTCTTTTTATTTATTCCCTTGACCTTTCTCACGATAATAGGGATATAAATCAGGCTACTCACTTGCTTCCTAAGTATTGAAAAAAAAAAAAAAACTTGCTTCCTAAAACTGCTTTTTCTTTTCCTAATAGGATTTGGGTTCAAGAAATGACTCATTTTTATTTTTCTAAGGTATTCCGCAGTTGACAGTTATGAGAGTAACTCTTCAAATAAAAAATCACATTAAATGGGTAGGTCTCTCGCTTCTCTTGTTGTATCCATAATGTTATTACTCTTGACGTTCTTTTTTTTTATTTTAGTTCGCTTAATGAAATCAATATTTGATAGTAAAAAAAAACTAGACATGAAGTACCATTATTGGAGTAAAGATGAGTTCATCTTGTCTTTACTTGCTTTATATAGGTTTTTTGGTCACTCCTTTTAATAATTATTATGGGTCTTTAATGATTCTCGAAACTAAGCAAACTCTCAATCTTCTATCAAACACATCCCTGAGTGTCCCAACATAGGAGGATGTGCGAGCCAATAGAATCAATGAGCAAGCTGCGAGGAAATAATAGTTTGAAATCGTCTAAAAAAAATTTGCGTTTAACCAAGTTTTTTAGTGATAGTTTATATCCATCACTCATATGCCACAAGGGTCACTGTCAATTCGCACCCAGTTTAGGATGACCTAGCATCTAGCATATGAACAAAAATCGTAAAGTTCATTCGGGGTGGTGAGAGTGATCAAGAGGGACATGACCACCCTTGAAAGCAGTACTCAAAGCTTTTCAATGCTAGAACCACGTCTCACATTAGTTGCAATTAGTTGTCTTTTGGTTAACATCTTTTTTTAAACTCAACTAATATTATTAAACAAAAGGAATGGGTGCTATGTCCAATACATCAGCTTAAGAAAAGCTAACAAGCTTGGGGAAGCATTCTCAACCCAGGTAACATATGGAAGAGTAAAAGCCAAATTTAAAAGAAAATCAAATACTTTAGTGATAGTGGTCCATTTTATGAACTTTACTCCAAGTTACTCTCTTCATCAACTCTTTTTACCCTAGACCGAGTTAGCATAGCTTGTTTGGTAGGTACACAATGCTGCAAATCCCAAACATTTCTTTTAGGACTTGTAACATGCTCCTCTCACCAACCTTCCTTGCATGTCGAGTTAACATAGTTTACTCGATAAGTGCATAAGTTTTCAAGTTCTAAACATTGCTTAGGAGACTTGTAAAAGGCTTCTCTCACGATCTTCCCCAGATGTCGAGTTAACATAGTTTGCTCTGTAGGTACAAACTCAATTTTTATAAACTTTAAAATATAAAAACCTCTATATAATATATTTTTTTATTTCCTTCTTTATGTCGTGATCAAAGCTTTGTTTCCATACCCAACAAAGAATCATTCAAATAAAATGGATTTGTCCCTTTTAAGGTGAACGCATGATAAAGTAAGTATCACAACCATTAATTGAGTTATTTTATTGATTTTTTCAAAATACATAACACAATCAATGGCTTACTTTACTCTCTATTAGAAGACTTAAATCCCAATATAAAAGTGTGGAAGGGAAATAGTTTTTTAATTAACAGTGTTACTTTCTTCAATAAATATACAAAAAATTACATTTAATATTTTAAAATTATCATATACTTTATTTATTCAATAATTTGGAGGATTACTATAAAAATAAGTAGAATTATTCTTTTGAAATATATAGCTCACGATACAGTTACGAATCAACTTATTTGATTAATCCCTTGGCCGAGTTAATTGAGAGCAACCGTTGTAAGTTGGAACGCATTATAAGTCATTATTATTTAGACTTAAAGGGGATGGTATTCGTTGAGTGATGTAAACTGATGCTTAGACTTAATTAATCAAATAAATCCAATGCTTATCTCCAAGTTTGGACCGATATAATCATAACTACGAAAGAGCCAAAAGAAAACACCTTTACTAGGTCAAGCTTGGTGGAACTAAATAATGACAGCTTGGCAATCATATATGATTTGGCAAATGAAGTAAAAGGTGTTCTACAAACGCTATAAAATAAATATTCTTTCCGTTTTAAAATAACTGTTTAAAAACAGAAGTAACACGCATATTAAGAAATTAAATTATCATTGTTTAATTTTTAAAACATGTTATTTGTTTTACTGTAACATTTAAAGTGTATTTGTATTTGTCTTCATTTATTGTTATTATATGGGTAATATATGGAAAAACATTAATAAATGCTCAATTGGAATTCTAGGTGGACAGTTATTATGAAATAAGTTTTTTCTCTTTAGGCGGACAGTTATTTCGAAACAAAGAAAGTGTAATATATATTTATTGTGAAGTGGAGTATAATTGTTCACCTGCACCAAACCTAAGAGACTGGGAAAGACCAAAAAAAAAACCTAAGAGACTGGGCGATTAAAATTCTTCAACCCAACACTAGCGTGTGCCTGCTTTTGTCTTTTTGGTATGTCACTAACGTCCTACGCGGCAATCTAGACTTTGGAGATTTCTTTTTCACTTCTACCATTTTTGTAAAAAATAAATACTTCAACCTAACACTAGATCGAGGGTGTTGCATTTGGCGCCCCCTTATTGCGCCATACGCCCCCCCCTTTTAAAATGCGTCTTTTACCATTTTGCCCTTTAAAATTTAAAATATTACCATTTTACCCTTTTAAATTTAAAAAATTAAATAAATATCATCATCTTCATCCTTTCACCATTCTCCATTCCAACACATTCTCCCACCCCCTTTCTCTCCATCCTTTCACCACCAACATTATCATCTTGTAACAACCACATTCATCATCTTCCATCAACCACCTCCTTCATCTACTAACCATCAACATCCTTCCTCTTGTTTCCTCCTTGTCTACCACCGCCGGATATCATGGGCGGTATGCTCCCTCCCCTCGTTTCCTATTTTTTGGTTGCAATCAGTTTCGTATGGTTAATCACATGTATGTTTGTGAAATTGAACACTGGTTAAAATTCGCATCTACAAGTGCGAAATAGTATTTTTTAAATTTTTTTAAATTTTTTCAAAAAGTATCGCACCTACAAGTGCGAAATTTGCCTCCAAATCGCACTTATAGGTGTGCGAACTAGTATTTTTTATTTTTTTTTATTTTTTCAAAGTGTATCGCACCTAAAAGTGCGAAATTTGCCTCCAAATCGCACTTATAGGTGCGAAATAGTATTTTTTAAATTTTTTTTAATTTTTCTAAATTTTTTTCAAAGTGTATCGCACCTACAAGTGCGAAATTTGCCTCCAAATCGCACTTATATGTGCGAAATAGCATTTTAAATTATTTTTTTTGGTAATATTTCTGGCCCTAAAAAAGGAATTTCTAAGAGTCTCGGATGGCGACGGGCTGAACTACAAAGTTGAAGAGAGAAAAAAAGTAATTGGACGCTTATCGCTTCGCCATAAGCTCGATGTCGCGAGCCCAAATTCCATCGTTTGCTATTTTTTTAATTTTTGAAAATAAATATTTCACCATATATTTCTAAATATGTCAACTAGACTAACTGTGGTGGTCCCATAATTTTTAAAAATCATTTGGGCATTTTTTGAATTTTTTTAGATGTTTTTTAATATGAAATCGAACTTCAAGGTGATATATGTACACAATATGAAATCGCACTCCTAGATGCGATTTTTAAATGAATATAAAAAAAATTGTTAAAATTATAATTGCATCCTTAAATGCGATATATGTACACAAATCGCACTCCAAGATGCGAATAATAATCAGGCTTCGTGGTTCACTTCAAAAATTCATTTTCTCTCTTGAAATGAGGATTTCAAGGTTTCTTGCTTGCCCCTTCTTTACCTGATAACATAAAAGGAGATGACAATGAAGTGGATGGAGAAAAATGTTGATGGTGATGAGTTGAAGAGGAAGAAATTGAAGTTTTGAAATTTTTATGACTTTTTTTTTTATTTAGTTTTTTTTTGTACAGAAGGATATTTGAGACATTTTTAAAAAATAGGGGGGCGTATGGTGCAATAGGGGGCGTTAAACGCAACATCCCTAGATCGATTGTATAATTGTGAGCATGTTTTTCTTTCAACCCGCATGCTTCTTTTATAGAGTGACTTAATTATCGTCTTTAATGTGCATCAAATATTCTTCCCCTTTTATAGTTATAGTAGCATTAATCTAATCTCCTTGTTTTTAAGCGTAATAAACAAAGAGTCATCGCTGCTTAATGAACAGGGGGAAAATGTATTTCATAATTGTGATGATGTCAAAATCTTCAGAACCTTGATCAGCATCCATTAGTGTTATATAATCTCGGTCAATCTCCATGTAGGAAAAATTATAATTATATATATATGCGTTAGTATTTTTTTTCATACGTTTTATTTTTTCTTTAACCAATATTTTTGAAACACTCACTAACACTTGTTCAAAGAAAAAAAAAAACAGAAACATGGAGAAGTTTAACAGTTAGTAGTCATTATCAAGAATAAAAGCAGGGCCACGAAAATGAAAAAGAAGTACTATATATAATTATAATTATAATTATATTAGTAATTACAGGGTCTGAGGAGCCATAAAGGAAGAAGAAAGAGCCAGCCTAACCAACATGCATTTGAAAATTGAATTTTGAATATTGGACCCTACATTCCAAATAAGAACATAGCTATAAGACTAGGAAGCCGAAAGTTTATGTTCGAGTTCACACTCAGCTGTGCATGTCCCACAGGACTTAACCTACCGTCCATTAAGTGGACGTTGAAGAAAACTAGAAACCATTACTCAGTTGGTTGTTGAAGATGTTTAGAAGAAGGTATTGGTCCCTCCAATTATATTGTCCTTCATTTTTTTAAAACTGAATTGCACTAGTTAAAAAAGAGACGAAACACACCCACAGGCTAATGCATTAAGTTGGATAAGAGGATCCAATTCCGGAGAGGTCTTCTCAATCCAGACCAATTTCCTCTAGATCTCAAACAGTTGTAAGCAGATAGCCTAAAAGAAAAATTAACGAATGCATAAACCCATAGATAGAAAACCAACGAAAACAAAGAGTCTTCGCTATTAAGGGAGAAAGAACCTGAAAAGGGGGAAAATGTAGCTGTAGTAAGAACTTCCCCCTCATGGTCACAACCAATGAAACCAAACCCCGCAACAAGTCTCAGCGACAAAAACATCAAATTTTACTTTTATCGTCCCATCTGTAAGACGCTGCCAAGAAGTTAGAATCGGGTCATCCATAGGCGGAACAACGCGTAAGTTAGGAGGAGCAAGCAAACAGAAAGCTCGCTTAATAGGTCGCAATACATTAGGTTGTAGCTCCTGAAAAATAACATTGTTTCAATTCTCCCAGATATATTATAACAGAGTGAAAAACAGAGCAAGAACATCATGATCCACAACAGTCATGAACTATAGCAAGAAATCATTAAAAGAAGTGGCAAAATCCGACCTAAACCAAAATCCAAGAGAAGAACTAAATCACAACATTCGAATATAAATGCACCGCAGGAAAGCATGATCAATCGTCTCATCATCACAACTGCAAAGGCGGCACAATAATCCACTTGTCCCCACGTTGCGAATCTAAAGGCAATGTCGCACGGAAACAATTCCCAAGACAATCCTCCAAATGAGCTCCTTACATCTAGAAAGCGCGTGCAACTCCAAATTTTCTTCCAAACCTTTGGCAATATCAACACCTCCAAAGATGAAGATGTGGTATTAGTGATCTACTTCTCCATTATAAAATTATAACCTGTTTTTGTTTTATAAAATTCATCCACAATTAATGGCCAAACAAAAACATCAGAAATAGGAGATTTAAGCAAAGGAATTCCTTAAATACTACGAGCAACCAAAGGATGAAAGAAATCATAAATTATGTGGCTATTCTAATCATCTGTAAGTGGGGAAATAAGATGAGAAACCATCTTAAGAATAAGTGTTTTGTTATCTCATTTTGTAAAATAACATGAAGTTGGTTCTCAAAGTTTTTTTTTTATCTGCAAAGTATTTTACAACGACAATCAAGAGACTAATCTTCTAAAGACTACGAAATTACATTAAATTGGTAGAGATCTCCTAACAAATTCTTCTCTATAAACACTGTGCAAGGATCAAACCATCGACTAAATGATAAAAACCTAGCTATCTATCAAACTCTACTGAGATTTTTGTTGTAGTTCACTGTGTTAATTGGTTAAGTGAAGTCACTGCAAAAAAAAAACCATTATATCAAATGAATTATTCCAAAATATAGGACATCATGCCATTGTTGTTAAGTTCAACATCGTTTAAAACCCGAAGAAAGTCTTGATGAAGCCAATTTTGTAAAATTGTTTACAAGTTTGGTTAAAGAATAATTCTAAGTTGTCAAACAAGATTACATCGTATGTAGTTTTTTCATTAGCTTAATCAAACAGGTGTACACATGCTTAATCAAACAAACTCTTTTAATTTAATGCACCCTAAACATTTACAAAATTTAATATGATCAAACTACTTTATAAGTTTGTAAAATAAGCTATAAACTAACTAAATAATACGACATACCGCAAGTTTTTTAGTTCAATTCTACAAGTGTGAATCCAAAAGAAATCTCACATTCAATGGATAAGTAAGAGTTGAATAGTTTATAAGTGTAATGACTCATTACTTAGAAGTTTTATGGTGAAATTACGTGAATGATGTCTAAATCACTTGTGCTCTTAATCGCTTGGCCCAGAAAATTATGGTGATATTTTTTATTCGCAGGCCAAACAAAAATTCAAAAATCCAATATATTTCAATCCAAAATATGCACGTTGCAAAGTGTATGAGTTGTGACAAAAAATAAAGAGTACGAATTATATGCAGCAGTTTGGAACAAAACTAGGTGCAATATTTAGGGTACTAATAAGCTAGCTAAAAGCTAAAAAATTATCTGATTGAAAAAAATGTTTGGTAAAACTAGTTGTTAAACAAGCTGAAATTGCAAAATGAAATTAAAAAACGTAGTTATATAATTCTGTTCGTATTAAACATGGTTTTTTTTACACATCAATACTAATGTGATATTAATATTGAAAGCATTATATTTATTTTTAGATATTTTAACTTAATTCAATTTATTTATCATCTTAAGAGTTGAATATTATTTTTTAATTTATTTTTGTTTTTATATTTTTATTAATTAAATTAAGCAGTATGAGACAAATAAATCTATATTTTAATTTAATAAAATAAGCTTATATTTTTCTAAATTACAAAATATTTTGTAGAACTTTATATTAAATATTGAATAGTAATTATTTAAAAAAATAATAATCAAAAGGTAATCTAGTATCAGTGTTTTTATAAATATAAAATAGGTATAAAAAAATAAATAAATTCAATAAGCTTTAAGCTAAAAGCTAGAAGCCACCTCAGGCAGTTTATTAAAAAAGCTTTTTAAGCTATTGAAATAAACTCATTTACCAAACACTTTTAGACAACTTTTAAGCTAGTCAAATAAGTTTAAAGCTAGCTTAAATGTGATGTCAAAATAGTCTTACTTGGTTCGGTGATGCTTCTTCGCTATTTAAGAGTTTTATTATGAAGACCATTCTTTTTCTTCAATCTTATTTTCAACTGGCTTATGTAAATAGTTCTATAAAAGTTTGGTTTAAATTACCTTAATTCTAAATAGATCAATGGTATTTAAGATAAGTGAATTAGAGTAAATACTTTGATAGATTAAAGTAAATATTATTAATTTACATATGATTAAAGTAATTTAACTCAAACTTTTACCAGAATCATTTGGACAACTCCGCATCCATTTTCTGTTTATATCTCTTATTTTCTTATTTTATGACACTATTTATCATATATTTTATTCTCTTTTATCTTTATTATGATATTAACTCAGTGTAAGTGTAAGTATGAGAGAAGTACGAATAAAAACTTATTCAAGAAAGACGCTATTTTAATACATAAACTAATTAACCTGTTTGGAATACTCAACTTTTCACTGGTATATATAAACATGGGCTAACATAACAAATAAAGCAAATAAATCAAATCGGTTGAGCCAATTTCCGATTAACTTGTTTATTTTTTCAAATACATGTGTAAAAGAGGAAATGTAGGTTTGGTATTGGTTGAGAGCAAGGTGAAATGAATTTCATTAATTTCACTGGTATATTTGACGTTGGTCACTATACAACAAAAAACATGACCTAATTATGGGCCACAATCTGAACAGTTAGGAGAAATTTTCTATTTCCTAGCTAGATTCTCACACAAAAGCCAGGAAAGTAAGAGCTAAGACTAGAAACAATAATGTGTGACATGTATAATTTATGTTGATTCCATAGCAAATAAACAAACAAAAAGGGGGTATGTAGAAGAAAAATGCACATATAGGATCTCAAAAAACAAAAGAAAATTAAAGATGGAAAACAAAAGTGATAAAGATTGAGTTGGTGGAGCAAATCAAAATTCTCCATCCCCCGTGTCTTGTATTAATCCCAGAGATTCCAATGTCCTTGATTTTGGTAGCAATCTGTTGAGACTTGAGAGATTGCAGTTTCAAATTAGAACACGTCTTCATTCAACGCCATTCCTTTCATAACTCTTAATTATTTCAGAATAAAATTTATTAAAGTTAAAAACTTTTGGTCAGTTTGTTCGGTTGCTTTTGCATATATTATACACCATTGGTGTTAAACTAAACCACTGTCACATCTCACCTAAATTCAAAACAATTAAAGTTATTACAATAATCAAAGGGAATAATAAATACATATGTTTAACCAATATCATATACACATATACATCCCCTCCTCGTGGGTAAAGGCCATTCTTTACTTTATTTTTGGTAAAAGTTAAGACATCATCCTTTTTCCATCTCACTTTCGCTTAATTTTTGTTTTTTCTTAACTTTTTTTGCATTTTTTGACACATCGCATATTATATCGCTCATTTCTCTCATTTTTATTTCGATTTATCTAAGGTGCATGGGATGGAATTGAACTGTGAACATTAATTAGTTTTTCCAAATTAAATTTAAACTAGTGTTTGATATTTTGAAAAAAAAGTGGTCACATGAAAAGAAAGATTGTTGTTGTTCTCCTAAAGCACGATGTAGTGCATGCAAGTGCAAGTGCAAGGCCTTTTTAGTAAGAACGTTGGGCAAGTAACTGCAGTTCATGCCATAGTCAATTTGTTCATGAATCTGAGAAGTTAGTTGGACAAATAAAATAATAAGCCAAAAGCATAATCTGCAGTACCAATAAAAATCAGAAAGGACATGGAAAATGTGGCCTTATAATCTTAGTCCTTAAGCAGGAGATTGGAGAAAAGTGGAAAAGCGACGTCGTAAATATCCGAAGAACGCAACGAAAAGCGATTCACGACATGGGATTGGGAAACTAGAGTGGAGACCACACTGAAACGGTGCCGTGCTGATGGCTTTACGACAGTGAGAATCTTCGATTGGGGATAAGTGCATGTTTGGGTTGGTTTGGCTTTTACTCCCTCCGTTCTTTTTTATAAGAGCCAATTTAAGATTTTTATAAGAACTAACTTGAAATACGTAGTGTATTAATTATTTTTTGACAAATTTACCATTATTTAATTGGATTTTTTCTTTCTTTTCACTATGTAATGCATTAATGATCAATAGAAATTTTAAAAAGTAAGTTGGGGCAATTTTGAAAAGTTGATGTAAATTGAGAACAAATTAAATGCTAAAAATTACTTTAACTACTTTTCTTAAGGGGTGCCAATAGTTGTTTGGTTCTTATAAAAAGGAACGAAGAGACTACGTATTTCAAGCACCAACTCAGAAATTATAATTTTACACATTGAGTTTATTGAGTTTAGTGTAAATGTTTAGCAGAGGAAGTAAGATTTTGACAAATTAAATCTGACACAAAGTTACGTTAATTTCTGAAACGATACTAAACTGAAAAATCAGAATTACTAACTTAATACTATACCGAAAAGAGTAAACATATGATGCATGTGAGTTTTGATATATTTATTTTATTTTCTCTTTTATTTTATTTTCTCTTTTTTTTTATATTTATTTTTACATTTTTTATCCTATTATATATTATATCACTTTTTTATCTCCCTTTATTTCATATATCTCTTAGATGGAGGAAGGAAGGGAGAATGAACATGAAATTTTCCATTGCGCAATAGCTGGCAATGAACAAGTTTGTGGGACATGACATCACTTTTTTATGAGCTTTGCCCATTGACGGTTCCAACCAACCGCTATCGTCACAGAAAACCAAGTCTCTCCTCCGCATAACAACAAACGACTTTGTTGCAAAGTCAGATGGCGGTGACTCTGACCAACGAAAATTGTTATGCATTTATAACAGTGTTTGTTGCATATATGACTAAAAACAACCTTACTACTCCTTTCGTTCATTTTTATAAAAGATAAACTAATTTTGCACACTTCTTATGAAAGTTAGGTATTATAGCTTTTTACATTGATTTGTTTTTAAATGTTGAATTTCTAAAATTGTTCTTAACATATTTCTTTTTAATCTTTTTCCATCATTAATGCAATTCTATATTTCCAAAATTGAATAAGAGTAAAAATGTGAAAAAGTAATTAATATGACACAAAGCCTTATGTGGTTCTTATAAAAAAACGGGCAACACACCTCATTTAACTCTTGTAAAAAGAAACGGAGAGAGTAGAACTTAATATATTCGTAGGCAATAGTCATGTTGGCATTTCTTTGTGAACCACTGAACTTATAGCAAACGTCTAAAGTCTAAAGTCGGGCCAATTTTGCCATGAAATTAACATAATCTTCTAGGTTGATTTTAAAAATTACCTCCATGAAAAGTGTCACCTCCCTGTGCATTAGTGCCCAGGAAACTTCTAGAATGAGGATTAGGACCATGAAAAATTAGTTGCATTGTTATCTCTTTGAAATTGCTTCTTGGATTCATAGCCACCATTTGCATTGCTCATCAAGACTCTAGGCATAGATTATGCTGCCAATTGGTGTTCTTGTTGAGCACCTAAGGCAAAGACTCGTTAATGTTGGGGATAACATGATCTGAGATCTAACCCCAAAAAATCTTACACTCAAACCTCTAAGAAATCAAATAACATGGTCAATGAATAAGTTAAGCCTGTCAGATCACTGCAAGCGGTGTTTGATGAAACGTGGGGCGGTAGAGAGGGTGTACGTTGAACTTCTTCCGAGCGTCGTGGCCTTGCTGATGGGTGGTGGTACGCCGTCGTCTTCGTGCCCGGGAGGGGTCCCTGCGAAGACACTCCGATGCCAAAGTGAGAGGCAGAAGTGGAAGGGAGAAATAGGGTGAGCGGGATTAGAAGTGTGTATATTATGACTTAGTGAACCCTCCTTATATAAAGGTTGGAGGGTGGCACAACCCTCGAGGGATAGAGATAGAGGGTTTATCTCGCCTTTAGGCTTTGAAGGATGGGTGGAGTGGAAAGAAGTCTCTTCAGCTCCTTGAAGGCCTTCTCCGCTTCCTCGGTCCACTCAAAGTCACCTTCTTTTCGCAATAGAGCATATAATGGGAGGGCTCGAGGGATGCTCTCGGAAGAAACCGACCAACAACGGAAATCCTCCCGGCTAGGTGCTGGACCTCTTTGAGAGTCCTCGGGCAGTTGACCACAATGAAGCGAGTCTTAATCTTCTTAGAGGAGCTTGAGTCACCCAGCGAGAGGTGGGCGTCAAAGTACCCGAGGGGGTCACCATGTCCCCAGTGAAGTCGATCAGCTCGTTGGAACAGATTTGTATGCCCCGTGGAACAGAATGTCCGCGGAGCTTCCCGTGTCAATGAGCACACGCTTTATGTGTTGATTAGCCACCATTGCCTTTAACACGACAGGGTTGTTGTCCTCTCCCATCTCCTGGCCATAGTCTTTCTTCGAGAAGGTGATGGGTACCTCCTCGATAGGGTCTAGCTTCCTATGTATCGGTTTCTGCACGTCTGCCTTCATGACGTTCCTCATGTGTTTCCTCCAGGAGCTGCTCCCGGTGCCGCCTCCAGCGAACCCCCCTGCAGTAGAGAAATTCTCATGACGATGTTTGTCTTGAGGTTCGTCGCGCCGGTTGTTTTGGCAGTCATCGTGTCGGTCTTCTCACCGATCCTCGCACTGCTCCTCTCGCCAACCTTCTCGGTGATCCTCACATAGGTTGTCCCTCCTTCTGGCATGATAGTTTCTTCTGCGGTCGTCTCTCCTCCATCATAGGTCATGGTCTCTCGGTTGCATCTGGTTCTAGTAGGGGCTCTGTGACCTTTAACGGCTAGGTGGGTAGTTTTGTTGGCTTGAATTCACATACTTCTAGAGGTGACTCTCTCGGATCAACTCCTCTATCTTGCTCTTCAGGCTCCTGCACTCATCTATGGAGAGGTCGGGTCCTGCGTGGTAGTCTTAGAACGCGGAGCCACTTGTATTCTTTGGGTTCTTCATCGGGGGTGGTCAATATTTGAGATCTGTGTGTTGGGTCTCCCGGGAATCTGTGATAGGGAGTTGTTCAGGGGGGAATAGTTGTCAAAGCGTTTGTTGAAGTTGCTACCATCGGCTTGTCCTTTGCCCGGAGCTTGTTTACCCTAATTTTTGGTAAACATAAAGAAATCCAAATGTTGATAAAGAGGCTGGATTTTGATCCTCTTTGGGTTTTTTGTGTGAAAACGTTTAAGCGTCGGTTCATGGTTTTTAATGAAGAACAGCACAATGTTCTTCAAAGTTGAAGAATGAAGATGAAGTAGAATAGTAAAAGGTGAAGAAAAAGTAAAGTGAAGAAGTAGAATATCAAAAGAAAAGGAAAATAAAACCGAATTCAAAAGAGAAAAGGGATCGAAAGGAAAAGACAAATCAAAATTAAGAGAGAAACCAAAATGACAGAAGTAAATAGCATTGCATTGAATGTAAAAGTGAGAATCACAGCACCCTCGAGTTCTCTTTGTTAGCCATCTGTCACATGAGACCTGTTAGGCGTCTTACAGAGTTTTGAGTAGTTGTGTGAATCTAAATATTTTTACAATGAGAATTCATATTTATATACTAGAAATAAAATTGCTATTCTAATCCTGTGGTGGAGATTAAATCTCAGAAAATAACTCCTAAGACTAGAGCCACACACTTGGCATTATTATAACTACTTCCAATAACTTCTTCTGATGACTCATTGTAATTCCTCCATAACTTCTATGTTCTGAACTGTCACATTTGAAATCCACCAAGTTGCAACAGTGTCGAAAAACTCTTCTAAATATACTTGATGCTTGAACCGATCTATTATTTAATCGAACATTTTTCCTTGGTCGAAAAACTTATGTATTACCTCCATAACATGATATCAAAATGTTGGTCTTGGTCGAAGATGACAAATTTGGTCGAAATACTTGGTCGAGCATCAAACGAAGCAACCCATCAATGACAGAAACCATCAGACGATACAAACCATCAGACGATGGAGAAGATGAACAAAACCACAGCCAATGCAGACGATGTAGCAGCAGACAATGCTTGCAAATGACGCAGCAGCAAACAATGCAGTAGACGATGCTTGCAAATGATGTAGCAGCAGACGATGCTTGCGGACGATGCTGGCATGCATGCATGGAAACTCCACGTTCAAAATCTTCAAGTCCTTGCCAATTTTGCATATGATTTCGACCAATATCACCAACACCATATTTTGACTAAGAAATTAACCTTAGCACAACTAATTATCTTTGATTTCTTTGTATTTCAACCAAGATAAAATTCTGGTATTAATAGAGCCGTAGAGGGTGTCGTAGATGGTTTGTTGTATTTGGAAGGGCCTGGGGCGACCGCCAATGTAATCTCTTTCACGAGTGCTCGAGCAACTTCACTGTCCTCTTGCTTCAAGAACTTGTCTGATCGGGTGATGAACTCTGCATAGTCATTGACTTTGTCTTGTCCAAGGAAGACAAGAAACGACTGGGTTATAGGAGGCCTTCTTATGACAGTTGCAATTGCATCTACTCCTGTAGCCCTAACACCCGATTGGCCTCTTCATAGAACCGATTGAGGTAACTCCGGAGAGGTTCGTTGGGTCCTTGTTTGATTAGGGATAGCGTCTGGGAAGTTCTCAGCAGTTGCTTGGCAGTGGCGTAGTGTCTCGGGAATTGCTGGGAGATGTCGATCCACTGATTGATTGAGCTCGTCGGTAGGGACTGAAACCACGCCATCGGGATCTCCTCGAGGCTGAGGGGAAAACATCGGCACATTAAGAAGTCGTCGGTAGCGGCGCACTGCATGGAGGACAGGTAGAAGTTGAGATGGATCTGGGGGTCTCTGACTCCAGCATAAGGTTCAGAGAATTGTGGCCGGGCGAAGCCTCGGGGATATGGTCGATGGATGATTGCTAGAGCCAACGGGCCATGTATAGGAGTGGTGGCCAAGATGGTGGGGGGAAGCACCAGTTGCCCTACTTGTCCGTGATTCACGGGCTCGCCCTTCTCCCCGAGGATCTGCATTGATCCCTCATCGCAAAGTGAGGGTGGCCGATTATTGCTCTGGCTGGGATAGCACCCTCTTCGATCGGAGTTGCTCGTGCTCTAGCTCGAACGTTTGGCCCGTCTTGTACGTGAATCTGCTCCATAGCTATCACCCACCGGTTGAGTTGTTATAGTGTTTCCCTAGCCCCCTTAGGGAGGATTGGTTAGGCTGGAGGCGTTGATGGTCGTGGTTGGTCTTGCCTTGCAGCGCCCGCGGTTCGTTGTGACTGACTTGCCACTCACTGCGCCTGGCTTGCCGCTCACGTCATTCTGATGGCAGTGTCCCCTCCTTGTTTTGCAACGGTCCGAGCTTGAGAACGGAGGGAGCGTCCTTCTCCGTCCACGGTCTTAGCATGCCGGTCAAGGGTTGGTTGTATTTTTGAGTTCTGTTGCTTGGAGGCTTTGGCTTTTCCCATAGTGGTGGACGATGAGATTTATCGTCCCCACAGACTGCGTCAACTGAACAAGCTAAGCCTGTTAGATCACCGCAAGACGTGTTTGATGAGACGTGGGGGCAATAGAGAGGGTGTTGAACTTCTTCCGAGCATCGTGGCCCTGCTGATGGGTGGTGGTAGGTCGTCGTCTTCGTGCCCGGGAGGGGTCCTTGTGAAGACACTCTGATGCCAAAGTGAGAGTTAGAAGTGGGATGGAGAAATAGGGTGAGGGGATCAGAAGTATGTACCTTGTGACTTAGTGAACCCTCCTTATATAAGGGTTGGAGGGTGACACAACCCTCGAGGGTTTGTAATGACGACATTGCTCTTGTCCTTCCTTGGGTCGCTGGATCCCTTGCTGTGTTCAGATGATCAAATGGTGGAGGGTTCATTGGGAAGGTATCGCAGGTCTTGGAGCATTGTGCCTACGAGGGTAGGCCAGTGAAGGGATTGTTGGTTTGATGTTTAGGAGCCTTCGGCGGCCGGGCGTGTGTCAGAAGGTCCCTCGGCCTATTGCCATAGGGCCTAGCGGGTGAGAGTGCTCCCCTAGCCAGTCAGGGCCCGTCGGGAGGTGCCTCATCTCGATTGTGCGCCCTGACGGGTGCCAGGAGGGTCATTCACAAAACAATCAAAATCTCAGTCTTATTTTTTATCTTGCTCAATGAAGCACAAGTTCAAGATTGTAATGGCTTCAAGACTTCCAATTCATCCAACTAAGTCTTCATGGAAGTGAAATATCTTGTATTGATGAATCTCCTTGCCTCAAATTGTAGATTTCTTCTTGAAGCTTAGAAATCCAAAAGAGATCCGTTTGTGAAAACCTCTTTCAATTCTTTCCGCACATCTCCGGCTTTCTCCCTCCATAGAATCGACTAAACTATCTCTGAAATCATCGATCTGATTAACCAACTCAAAACCTTTGTATTACAACGCTTTCAGAATAGGATAATAGGATGATCTTCTGTTGGTTCTGGCACACTTCTATCTACAAAAGCCAGTTTATTCTTGGTGAGGAGAATCATCTTCATCGATCTAGACCAAGTATGATAATTGCTCTATGATAAAGTTGATGATACCAGGACCATTGAATTGAAAGGCTCTCAATAGCATTTAAAATATTTCAAAATTAATGGTTTGCAAAGGTTTGTGTTATCTTCCTTTCCATTCCTTCCCCATGTAATGGCTTCAAGACTTCCAATTCATCCAATAAAGTCTTCATAGAAGTGAAATATCTCATTTGATGAATCTCCTTGCCTCAAATTGTAGATTTTTTCTTGAAGCTCAGAAATCCGATAAAGATCTGTCTTTGAAAACCTCTCTTTCAGTTCTTTCCACACATCTCCTACTTTCTCCCTCCACATAATCGACTAAACTATCTTTAAAATCATCGATCTGATTAACCAACTCAAAAACTTTGTATTACAACACTGCCAGAATGGGACAATAGGATGATCATCTGTTGGTTCTAACACTCTTCCATCTACAAAGCCCAGCTTATTCTTGGCGAGGAGGCTCATCTTCATCGATCTAGACCAAGTATGACAATTGCTCTATGATAAAGTTGATGAGACCAGGACCATTGAATAGAAAGGCTCTCAATAGCATTTAAAATATTTCAAAATTAATGGTTTAAATAGGTCTGTGTTATCTTCCTTTCCATTCATTCCCATGTAATGGCTTTAAGACTTCCAATTCATCGAACAAAGTCTTCATGGAAGTGAAATATCTCGTATTGATGAATCTCCTTGCCTCAAATCGTAGATTTCTTCTTGAAGCTCAGAAATCCGATAGAGGTTCGTCTATGAAAACCTCTCTTTCAGTTCTTTCCACACATCTCCTGTTTTCTCCCTCCAAATAATCGACTAAACTATCTCTGAATCCATCCATCTAATTAACCACCTCAAAACCTTTGTATTACAACATTGCCAAAATGGGACAATAAGATGATCTTATGCTGGTTCTGGCACACTTCCATCTACAAATCCTAGCTTATTCTTGGTGTGGAGGCTCATCTTCATCGATCTAGACCAAGTATGATAATTGTTCTATGATAAAGTTGATGAGACCAGGACCATTAAATTAAAAGGCTCTAAATAGCATTTAAAATATTTCAAAATTAATGGTTAAAAGAGGTTTGTGTTATCTTTCTTTCCATTCCTTCCCATGTATATTTTGATGTCTTGTTATCATGCAATTATAATGTTATTTAATTGATTCTTGCACATCATATTATGACATGAATCATGGTCTTGAGTTAAGTAACAAACTTTATAACAAGCACATAAAATAGGAGTTAAAATAATCTTATAATAAATGAGTCTTCCAAGCTTCCTAAATAAGTTAAAATCAACTTCAAACCTAACTTTTTGATAAATTGGCCCATCAAATTTCTCTATGAAATCTAAAAACTTATAAGAGCATTTTAATAAACTTATATTAGTTGAAAAACTCCCATAAGTGGAAAGTTAATCAAACTATGAATAATAGCTAGCTAAATTAATAGAAAAAATATTTCTCTGATTACAATTTTTTTTGTGTTTTACCAGTAAACTAGTTATAAACATTATTTGTTTTATTAAAAATTTATAATATGTTTAATCATTAAAATAAATTTTCGTTTTTACAGTAGTTTTTTTAAATATATTAATTTTAGAATATTAAGATTTTTTAATAAAAGATCGATGAAGGTGTGGTCCAAGAATACTACTTCCCTAAAGTGATTGAGTTAAACAGGACAAGTTCTTATCATATAGTTGCAGCGGGCCCAAGGCTTTCTCTTGGGTTGGTGTTGTCCTCATATTAAAGTTGATTAGTTGAGCTATCAATTTCAAGAATTTGGCAGACCTAAATTAAGAAACGCACTGGTAATGTTCATTTTATATTTTGTGGATATTTTATAACTACATTAAATATTAAAGGCTTAAATGCACATTTTGCCCCTGATAATTCTCAAAGTTGCAAATTGTAACCCACCAAAAATTTTGTCACCAAACGTACCCCTCTGCTTTTTTAGACGAGCACCGTTTGCCCTTGCATCACTGTTCTGTTAGTAACTTAACGGAACTAATGACGTGTATAAAAAAAAACCACATGGCTGGAAAAAAAAAGTCACGTGCCAGTGGGAAATTGACAAAGGGAGAAGAGGACGAAGAACACAGCGTCGGCGCCGCCGTCGGAGGGAGAAGAGGCCGCGTCTCCTGGGGCTGTGGCTTGGGAGAAGAAACAGCGTCCCCGGCGAGAAGAACCAAGAACCTGTGCGAATGGAGAAGGGAAGAAGAAGTTGTACAGATGGAGAAAGCTCGTGTACCTAATTTAAAAATTAAGTAACAGTCATTATTGAGAAAGAAATGCAAGAAAAGAAATTTAAATTAGGATTTGGGTATACCAATTAAGGTAAAGCTCTTCCTGCAACAAGCAAAATGCAAGGCTTAAAATCTGACTTCAATTCAATCAGAAGATCCAACAGACAAAAGAAGGAGATCTGAGCAAGAATTTGAGCATAAAAGGGGAGTAAACAGAGAAGAAAAAGGGGGAGAAAAAAAAACACACTACCTTCACCTTTCAATAATCCACTTTCAAAACTCTGTTTCCCCATGAATACCCAGCCCCAAAAACAAAAAGAATTGAGCCACAATCAAACAGTAGGGGAAAAAAACCAACACTTAGAGGCACCTCTCATTCACCAAGCCACCTCCTTTCCCATCTCCTTCAACTCCTTGTTTGAACCCCTGCCACCACCGTTCCTCTGTTTTCGGCCGCCGCTGCTCCTCAAACCACCGCCGTCGCTACTGGCTTCGTCCTCCATAGCCTGAAGCGCCGACGACATCACCCAAATCCCTTTTCCCCTCCTTCCAGCGCCGCCGTCCTCCTTCCTCTCTCTCTCCAGCCGCACCACCATCGAGCCGCCTCGCCACCGCCCCCGAGTCGCCGTCGTCCTCGCTGCTTCTCCCCTCCTCGTTCCAGCGCCGCCTTCGTCTTCACCACTGCCTCTGCCGCTCGCTCGACCCTCGCCGCCGCCGCCTCTTTTCATGGTTCCCTTCAAGATTATCATTATTTGATGTTTCTCTTTACGTTTAATGCTTCTATTGGCCGATTAGTGATTTCAAGGGTTTATATTGATTCATAAATAGACTGAAAAATTGATATGGATTGATGTATGCTTACTTGATAAGGGGAAGTTCGCTCATGTCTTGGATTTGTTAATTCTCTCTTTGTGCGTTCATGTATCTTTTTGGCTATGTGATGATTTTTAGAATTTGCATGACAATTGAGAAGTTGGTGCGAATTTAGTTTATGAGAGGAACCACCCTTGCATCATTCATCTTAAGAAAGGCTTGTCTTAGGCTGGGTTGGTATTTTCTAAGTGACAATAGGAGACGCTCACCCTTAGATATGAATATCTTACGTAGGAAAAGAGTCCTAAACCGAGTGACTAGTCGGGATACTCACAACTAGGATATGGTTATCTAGTTATGAACTATTAGAATTTCTTGAGTGACAGTCAGAGATTCTATCCACTAGGACATGAACTTTTTGAGTTAGGAACATAGCTTGGGAATGTCTCATGGAGTAGGTATGTGCTATAATGCTCCTTTTGTGAGTACTAGGACTTAAGGGATTAAGGCTAAAATCTTAATTGGCGGATTTGCTTAACTAAGAAATTAGTAGGCGAATAGCTCTTATCAACATCTTAAATGTCAACTTCATCTTATAAAAGTAATTGATTGAGAACAAGTTGTAAATCAAGTGAACTCATTTTCCAAATACGTTTTCTTCTTTGTTTGCTTATGTGAAACTTCTTTTATTATATTGTTTTCTTTATTTTTTATTTATTAAAATAAAACAACATATCACTTTTGAACTGTTCAAACAATGTATAGTTAGTGAGATTAGTACGTAGCAACACAATTCCTGTGAAAACGATAAAAACCCAATACTATACTATGATTGAGTCTTGAAAGAGATTTAATAATAGTTAATGGAGGAAAACCTCTTCAACAAATTTCTTTCATCAACCCCAAAAAGCAATCTAAATTTAAACACAAAATTTATAGAAAGAAAAAAGAATTATGAAGAAAATACTTAAATGGCCAAATTGATGAATGATTTATCAACCTATTTACTAGTATATTATGCATGTAACATAGATATAAAATTTCTGATTCATTCATACTCATCTTTTTCAACCAACTGGGTTGGCGTAGTGGTTCAGCACTTCGTCCCTTAAGTAAGTGGTTGGGGGTTCGAATCCCAACTCTTGTGAATGGAAAAAACTCATTGGCCAGCCCCCTACCGCTTCGTGCGCTGACCGTGGGGCGAAGGATTAGTCTCACGGCAACCGGCTGTTGGGATACCTTGGTCAAGACCAAAAAAAAAATACTCATATTTTTCATTCATTGCTTTTACATTTTTTATCACATTGTATATTATATTTTTCATTTCTATTTTTCTCTAGCTATCAATGAAATTGGGGTGTGGATATAATTGAAATTTTTTTCAATTATATTGTACGAAAAAGATATAATTGAAAAAATTTGTTGCACATCATTACTCATTTGCGGTCGTTTTTCACGTGCTTAAAATAGAATAATAAAAACGTAATAATAGTCACAATTGGATAAGGATGCCGATGGATCTGGAATGGGACGGGTGACCGTTGGTTTTGGCAAAAATCTAGGCTGCTATTGTAATTGTAGTATGTACTTCTTCTTCTTCATTCACACATTTTTTTTTTTATTGACCAAGGTATCCCACAGCCGATTGCCGTGAGACTAATCCTTCGCCCCACGGTCAGCGCACGAAATTCACACATATTTAATGAGTGGTTACTTTTTTTTTCTCTTTTTTTATTTTTTAAATTTAAAATAGAAGAAAAATACATATTTGTGAATAAATGTCCCAACTACCGAGTTTCAGTATTACAACAGTAGTGAAAATATGCTACTTGGTATGCCAATTGACTTTTTGTTTGTTCAGACTCTTTTATTTGAAAATGAAAAAAAATGTCTCCAGCAATCTTAAGATTATTGCTTCTCTTGGTCGTATATTAATGCTTTTTTATTGAATAAATATTTAACCATAATTTTTGAAGTATTTTAGAAAAATTCAAATGAAGTGTTAATTAATAATATCTATCTATATACTATATAAAAGAAGATTTATACCCACTAAAATAAGGTATAACTCATAACTATCACCACTATGACCTACTCACTAAGACCCTATTTTAAATAATTAATATTTATAAAATTTATTACAAATATTAAATAAGGAACGAATCATGACTAATTAATATCAATTTTTTAACCAAATTTTAATAGGAAATAGTTAACTACAATCTTAAGATTTTTTAAAAAAATACTTTTTAAATAATTAATATTTATAAAATTTATTACAAATGTTAAATAAGGAACGGATCATAATTAATTAATACTAAATTTTAATAGGAACAAAAATTGATATTAATTACAAATATTAAATAAGGAACGAATCATAACTAATGAATACCAAATATTTAACCAAACTTTAATATATCAAATCTTACGAAAATGTTTGTATTCTTAATAATCATAGACAAATACCAAATATTACGAAAATATTTACAATCTTAATATTTTTTTAGTTAATTTTAGTTGGATTAACAAAATATTTTAGTTGCAATCATTTTTTTAAATGTGATATTAGCACCGTGTCATATTTTTCTAGAGAATGTTTAATTAGTTGCAATCATTTTTTTAATGTGTAATTAGCACCGTGTCATATTTTAAATAATCCATATATTTTAGTTGTAATCATTTTTTTAATATTTTAGTTGGATAAAATGTTTGCAATTTTAAGATATTTTTTAAAATAGATTTTTTTGAAATATGAATTTTTATTAACAATTAGTCTCCTCACTTGATGCTATAAATTGTACCACTAGGGTTTCTCTTCTATATCATTTTAAAAGAATAAACTCAAAAATCAATCGTGAGAACTATTGTATACTTCTAAATTATTTTTCTGCTCATTATTCAGAAAGTAATCGATAATGGTGGTGAATTCCAAAGTAGACCCAGTTTCCTCCATCAACATGTCTCGCGTGATAGAAATGCGGTAACGGATACTTTGGCGAGACAAGCGTCCCTCACAGGGTGTCCGTTACGTGTTTGGAAGGAGCCTCCGACCATGGTGATCCCGCTCCTATGCAGGGATGCAGTAGTTTAATTATTTTCTGTTATTTGTTTTCATTTCCTTATTTGATTTTGGGAAATAAGTTAGGTTCCAATTAGTAATAACAGGTGGAATTATATATTAAATCTATTATTAACAAAAATGAAAATAATAGGTGGAATTGATGACCGGGCTAATTAGAGTCCTTAATCAGATTAAATTGGGGTTAGGCCTTAATTTGATTAAAAAAAACAATGTTAGTGAATACATTTTGCAAATTATTTTATAAAGGACCCAAACTGATTTCCTTTCAAATGTTAGGGACCCCGAACATATTTAAGCCAATATATTTTGAAATATGTCCTAACATGCCTATCTTCTATGCATTTTTTGTTAATTTTCTACACAAGCAATGTGGGACATGGGAGAATGAGTTCAAAGCCATTGTTTATGTTCTTGTCCACCTTTCCAGCCATAGATGTGAAATCAAACATTCCATTGAACATTCGAATGTTCTTCAAGAAATGGCGACTCTTGCCATCGTCACCTTATGCAAGTCTTGGCGAATTTTAGGTGTTGATTCGAGCATGTGTCATCTAATTATTAATATTAATTAGCATGGAGCTTCTTTAATAGTTTAAATATGCATATTACTGCACTGTTGTGCTTTTTTAAACTAATTAATACTCATTCGTTGCAGGTCAAGTGCTAATTCTCATAAGGTTGATGAGATGATTGTTGGAGACTTAAAACAAATGCTCGATGCTGAAAACCATTTAGTGCAGAGCTACAAATATGCTAGGGAACGATACAGAGGCTGAGATTTTTGTGTATTAACGTTGATTTTTAACCGCCACGATTTACGGGTTGACTTTATAGATGGGAATGTTTCAAATGATTTCTCAACAACAGTAACAAGCTCATCAACGGTTGTAGGTGACTCTTTGTATTGGAAGGATTGAATTGCACTGAAAAATCCAAAGTCCAAAACATTCAAATCTGGAGAGTTAAGCGGTTGACACATCACACAAATATCAAACCCATATTTTGCAGCTGCTTGATGAAATTCATCATCATTTGGATTGACATGTGTTCTTGCATTGTCTTGTTGAATAAATATTGGAAACATTGCATCGTTTCTTGGCCATTTTGCCTTGATAGCAAGTATGACGTTACCACTTCTCTATTGACAGGCGTGATTGGTTTCGTCTCTAATGTGTCTGCTACTCTGTTAACACTAGTTCTTTTAGCAGGCTCCTTTATGACAAAAGGAAAGACACCAATTTTTCCAGAAAATATTTCATTTTCTTGTGCATCAAACCGTGGGCGAGCTATAGTAACAAAAACATGACCTTGACAATAAAATTTTTGCTTTTGCAAGTGAGAATCATATCACCTTCTTCTGGCAGTAAATAGTATTTCTCATATTTTTTTTCATATAAAACCACTTTTCATCAATGTGGATAATATTATACATTTCCACAAAAGTTGGATCACAAGGAATGCTAGTAGCATGAAGCATTGAAATGCAAAATTGTAATCTTGTTTTATTCTCTTCTTTTAGAAAAGGTTTTGCAGCATTTGAATGTCTTCGTATATCTCCAGATTTTAGATGCCTAAATAATATACTCTTACTCACATTTGAAGCATCAGCCAAAGATGCAAGAGTTGTCCTTTGCCTCAAAGGATGAAAATGAGGTCAATTTGATTTTTCTTCCTACCGCAATTTGAGAATTTATTTGAGACATCACCACATTCTTTTCCTTATTTCCAAATACGCTGAACAATGTATATAGGAATCGAGAATTGTGATGTCATATCTCTTGTTGCCCCTTTTTTCAATTTCTCTCTTCCCTGTTAACATCTCATATATGATTTTTCGTTCCTCATTTTTCAAAGCTTTTCTTTTCTCATCATAGTATCTTCAACACCCAGATAATTATCATTTACATCTTCCTCTAATAAAAGAAAAAATTAATATTAGAATCAAAATCAAAGTACCACTCAACCAACATATGAAAAACAAATGTAGTAGTACTACTCAACTTTAAAAATACCTTAAACTAAAATACTGTGGAAAGAAAAGGATCACGTAGTATCAAAGTAACAGTAAATTAGATTAGTGAGAAACGATAAAAACCAATGAGCATGCTATTGAACGTAACATAAATTCGTTAAGAAAAAGTAAAATAAATTAAATTAAGAAAAAGTTACTAAAAATTAATATTACCAAAATCTGAGTTTGGCACAAGGGAATCTTCAAGGTCATGTGTATCATCTTCCGAAATTGGTTCTTCCATATGGATTTCACCTTCCAAACAAGAGCTAGTATTTTCAAGCTGTTGTACATTATCTCTTACATATGAATCATTATTCAGATCAGGTAAGAGATGCATAGGTGATGAAACTGGAACAATTGAAGAATCTTCACTATCACTAAAGGCAAGAAGCTCTGAAGCATCAACATTTAAATCTAACGTCACACCTCTTCCTTTTTCACCTTGGTTTTCTTCATTGCATATGTTAGAATCTCTTAAATCAAATATTGAGGTCTATTTCAACTGAAAACATACTCTAAAATTTTCTTGTAGGCATACTTGGTATAGTACCATAAAACCAGACTTTTATAAATAAGTTTTAGGGGGAACAACCAAAAACTTAGTTCAGGTGAGAAATTTTAAACTACTGAAAATGAAAATTCATATATCAAATTCAAGCAAAATTTATTAGGAGGGAAATGTGAAAATTCTGACCCCTCCCTCTCCCTGCACAATGTTACGTAGAATAAGGAAAATAGAGAAATAGTGGGTTCTAATTAACGTGGGTATCAACGAGTAAAATTTGGAGAAAACAAAAGGTTTTAATGATCGAGTTAAATTGATGTGGTGATCGAGTTAAATTGATGTGGTGGCTAATTAACGACTGGATTTTAATGGAAAAAGTTTGAGAAAAATAATAGAGAGTAAATAAGAGTAATCTAGTCAAATAGTAATATCAATAACTATCATCTTACTCTTTGTGCCACAACCTTAAACTACAAACTTTTTGGAACGGAGGGAGTAATAACAAAAAATAATAAATGTTATCGTTAATAGATAAGAATGCAGTAGATGGAAAAGAGTTGTGATTGATTAATATAAAAGGTAATAGATGAGACAAAATTCATTAGTATGGATGGAAAAATGAGAATAAATATCTTGACTTTCTAAGACAACAAACATTTTGAAAAAAATAAAAAGAAACTAAACAATAAATTTCATGGAATCGAGATAGTACTATTTAGTACTCCCTCTGTCCTAAATTATAAAATCTCATAAAGACAAATTTAATGTCCCAAATTATAAGACCCCTTCTAGATTTCAGAAAAAAAAAATAAGTTTTTCCTTTTTTACCCCTTGCATTTATTATATTTTCAATTCCAACAATTTAATTATCACCTCTACTAATTGTCTTTAAATAGGGGCATATATGAGAGATTTATACAAAAAATAACAAAAGAAAGATATTAATTAGTGTATTACATGTTTTCTTAATAAACGTGATTGTCTGAATATGTCCTTATGCAGAGGGAGTAATTTTTTTGGTATTGGACTGATATTATTCTATTAGAGCATCTCAAATGGGTGTCTTAAGATGAGATTTTAAAATAAGATATGTATCTTACAATATCTCACTATTAGAGATAGCTGACATGGCATGAGATCTTAGCAAAAGCTAAGATCTCTGTCTTGGCTCATTCCTCACCAAAAGTGGGATCTTAAATTAAATATAATTCTTTCTCTCTAATTCAACCATAATAAAAAACAGAGGGAAAATAAAAACCCAACCAGAACAATGAAAGGGCAAAGAAATACGATAGAAAAGTGGCAAAATCAAGACATCTATTGGGATCCAAAATTAAAAATTATAAATAAGTGAAAATAAAAACTGAAAAATCCTACATTTTTTCTCTAGAAGATCGGTGGAGGAGCGAAGCGGAGGAGTGGCGGCGTAGAGGTGGAAGAGCGGTGGAGGTGCGGTGGAGGAGCACGATCTGGATCGGTGGAGGATCAAAGCAAGGAGCAGCAGAGGAGTGGCGGCGCAAAGGTCGAGGAGCGTGATTGAGGGCAGAGGAGAGGGGTGGCTCGATCTACGGCGGAGGAGCGGTGGATCGGCGAGAGTGTTGAGAGAGATGCAGAGGGGAGAGGGGTAGAGGAGAGTGGCGGCACGGTGCCGGCGCAGGGAGTCGAGAGAGGGAAGGGAAATGAGAAGTAGAGGAGTGTCACGGCGTGAAGGGAAAGGAGAAGCATGAGAGCAGCGCGGTGTGAAGGGAAAGGAGAAGAAGGGGAGCGGCCGAGAGAGTGGAAAGGAGAAGAAGGAGAGCTAGGGATTGAGAGGCCGGTTGCAAGGGAAAAAAACTATATATATGGATGGCCACTGACCGGTTCAACCGGTTACGGTCATGACAGTTGGGCCGGTTTAGACCAGTTGAATCGGTTATTTTATGCCCGTTTAGGTTTTTTTTCAAAATGCAACCGTTTTTTTATCTGCAAGTGTTTTTTCAAAATTGATCGTTTTTTTGCCCAATTTGCCTGATTTTTTGTCCTTTTTCATCACAAAACATAGATTTGGCCCAATTATGCAAGGCTTTTTCATAATATTTAATTATATTATATATTTTTTAATTATTAATTATATTGTATTGAATTATTAGTGTAATTTAACTTAATATTATGTGAAAATAAATAATATAAATATATTGTGTATTGTTGATTCGACTAAAACTAAAATAAGATTACAAAAATAAAATTGGATGGTGTTACAAATACCGTGGCGGTCCCATAAATAAAAGAGGATGGATGAGTATTTAGAAGAATAAAATCTCCTGTGAAATGATAAGCACATGCATGCAGGGCAGGGCAACTGTGAAAAAGGATGAGTGGCCACACGTGACGTGAGCGAAGTGAAGGATAGATGAGATGAAATGAAATTATTCATCTTCCTTCCGTACCTCCTTGTTGTCCTGTATAATTAGACCGTTTTGTTTTGTTTTCCACTGAAACCAAGACAAACATGAATCGACAACACGTCCTTCCTTAGATTCAAGATTCAACGAGGGACTCATCTCATAAATACGCACCGTCTCTCTGGGCACTTCCGTAAATTAACACCTTTTCCGACTTGCCGCTTAAAGGGAGGCAAGCGCCACGTGTGTTCCCTTTGCGTGACGCTCGATCACGTGATCGCTGGAGTGTAGATGTTTTTTTTTTTTTTTTTTCTTGACTAAAGTATCCACTATCCACACAGCCGATTGCCGTGAAACTAATCTTTCGCCCCACGGTCGGCGCACAAAGAGGTAGGGAGTTGGCCAATGAGTTTTTTCTATTCATAAGAGTTGGGATTCAAACCCCCGCTGCAGGGTAGATATGAATGAATTCAAGAGATTGGCCTTTTAAATTTAAGGCTAAAAAAGTTTTTAGCCCCTCTAAAATGTATTGTTTTTATTTTTTGTTCCTGTTTTTTTATTATTATTTTTAAATACTTTAAAAATCATATGTTTTGCACACTGCTGTTTGTTTTCCATCCAATTCAGATATGAAAAAAACTCTAACATACGTTTAGATCTGCTCTACAAATATATTTCAATCGTCTCAATTTTTCTAGATTATGAAAACTCAAACCTGAATTAATGAAAAAACAAACGGTAGGGACAGAAAAAAAAAAGTGAATTTCAACGAAAATTAAAAATAGTGTTTTTTGCCGTGACTAAAAATATATTTAAACCTAAATTTAATAATGAAATCCTTATATTTTATGCTTCAAAATATAAGACAAAAGATATAAAGAATACAGGTATGCGAGAGAGTCCTTTACTAAAAAAGTCTCAGACCAGGATGAGTAGGGGTGGCAATATGGGCTAGGCCCGTTTGGCCCGCCATTTTTTGCGGATTGGGTTAGGATTTTCAGCCCAAATACCCATTTTGAACCCATATCAGAAACCCATATTTTTGGCGGGCCGGGGCGGGCTGGCCCGGTGGGCCAGCACTTTTTTTGCTTACCAAACAGAAAAGAAAACAAAACAAAACAAAAACTCATGTCCTATGAATCCAGAGCAGTGTTACGTGGTGTAGTGACTTAGATAACCTAGGGTTTTATCTTTCACAAAACCCATTGTCCCGTGTCCTCTCTCCTCCACTGCCGCGCCGCCAGCCCGTGCTCGTCCTCAATCGTCGCGTCGCGCAGGCCACGCAGGCCGCACTCTCCTCCTCGACGACTCCCTCCTCTCCTCCGCTGCCGCGCTGAGCTATCGCCTTCTCCGTCGCGCACTCTCTTCCGCTGCACTATCCTTTTCTCCGCCGGCCGCCGCCCTCTCCTCTCCATCGCGACTCACAAATCGGTAGGCATTCTCCTCTCCCCTGCATGTTGTGATTTGTGTTTTGTCTTTCAGTGGCAGGGATTAACTGAACAAGTAAGAGAAGCACTGATTTTAGATGTGATTTGTGTTTCAAAGTTGCCATTTCTAATAGAAGCAAAAAAGGATTTGTGTTTCATCTTCTGTTATTTTTCATTTGCTTTCTTTAAGAGGACAATTGAAATTGGAAACAATTGATCATGCAAATTCATTTGACTAGTTTGCTGACAAGTTAATAACAGTTTACATTTTTTTCTTTTGAATAAAACATGGGAAATATATTAAGAAGAAATAGAAGGCTCAGAGGCCAAAACATCAGCAGTCACCAAAGGGACAACATCCAATGGAACTTCCTCCACCCAAACTGTATCTGGATAAGTAGAGGAATTCCTGGCCAGAAAGTCTGCTACTGCATTACCAGAGCGTCTAACAAAAGAAAGAGATGCAACAGAAAAACTATTAAAAAGAAAACGACAATCCCGGATGAGTGAAGCTAAGTAAGAGTTTCCCTCAACCCCCTTCGTCCACCTCTGGAATAGTTGAAGGCAATCAGTCTCAAAACAAACATGAGTAAAACCCAACTCAAGCGCCAAAACAACAGCCCAGCGAAAGCAAGTAGCCTCGGCTAGCAGGGAAGACAACGCCGCAGGAGGAGATGACACTGCAGCAGCCAACACCATCCCTTCCCAATCTCTGGCCACCATCCCAAAACCAATAGTGCCTCCACGTCTCAGAGAAGCATCAACATTAAGCTTCGTAACTCCCCGTACCGGCCTGGTCCACCTCGCGCTAAGCTCCGTAGTAGGACGGGCTCGCACAACAATGTCAGGCGGCCTCGCATGCAACTCTGAAGCCCGCTTCAGAACCCTCGAACAGTCCCAAGGAACCTGCTGAAATATTGTACCATTTCTGGCCTCCCACAAAGCATAGAACGCTGCTTGCACAAAAGATACCAGAATAGGATCTGAATGATGAATTACCTCTGTCAAAAACTCATGAACCGTTGCAAAAGAAGCCGCCCTCACTGAAATAGAGGACCCGAACCAGAACTGCTGAGCTGCTGGACAAGAGAGAAACAAATGATCAATCGTCTCCATATTTGCACCACACTGAGCACAAGCTGGATCAAGATCAATAGTCTGACGAAACAAAGCCTCCTTCACTGGAAGGTAGTGCATGACCGCTCTCCAAGTCACCTCTTTATGCCTCGACTGAGAAGGGGCTGCCCAGAATTTTTTCCAATCTGATGCAGCAAGCCTGGACAAAGAAGAAGAAGAAGCCTCTGCGGTAGACAAAAATGACGAATAAAGTTATAACCCAATTTTGAGTTATAGTTACCATCAGTTACCTGTGGCCAAAACAAGCTATCATGTTCCCCATTAAAAGGCAAAGGAATAGCTAAAATGCACTGTGCAGTGGCTGGGGAGAAGATTTCTTCAACTTCCTCTTGCTTCCAACACCTGTTACTTGGATCAATTAAATCTGCCACTTTAACAATACCAAGCTGAGACACAAGCTCCTCACGATAAATCCGTGGACAACCATACGGAAGCCAATTATCAAGCAAAACTCGAACCTGCATCCCATTACCAATTCTCCATTGAGCTCCTTTTTCAAAAATCCAAGATGTTCTCAAAATGCTAGACCAAGCATAGCTCGGTCTATACCCTCGTTTGGCCTCCATGATGGTGCAACGGGGAAAATAAACTGCTTTAAACACTTTAGCCAACAAAGATTCCGGAGTAGTATAAATCCGCCACCAATTTTTGGCCACCAAGGCCTCATTAAAAGATTTAAAGTCTCTAAACCCCAGGCCACCATCACATTTGTTGCGGCATAGGTTGCTCCATTTAGTCCAGTGTAGAATCTTACCAGCTACAAAGCTATTGCTACTGATACATTTTTCTGGTTTTCAAGTTCCTTATTTAACACTGAGCTGAGTAATTTAAATATTTGAGTTTCCACCTATGAATTAATTCTTTTTTTTTCGTTGTTGTTGGGTTCTTTTTATTGCAGAGGAAAGGAGCTGGTTCTAGTTCCACATCAGAAAAGCCACTTGATGCAAAGGTTTTGAATTATCACACTTCACACAAACACACATTTATTTATTTATAATGTATATTATATATATTGTACTTTGAGGTATATTTTTCTTTGTTTTTTTATACATTTGTGTGGTAAGTTAATGCTTTTCTTGTTTGGTTTGGCTTTAGACATTGAGACGTTTAGCTCAAAACAGAGAAGCTGCAAAGAAAAGCTCAAAACGGAGTAATTATATAACCATAGTTGATTACTCAGTGCAATTATGTAGCTCGTGTGTTATAGTTGGTATCTCCGAGATTGTGATAGTTACATGTGTAAATAATTATAACTAAATTCTATTTGTGAGATTAAAACTTTGTTGGTTTGTTATTTGTGCTTGCCTATGGATATTTAATTTGTAATATGAATGCACCTTCCGTCTTTAAGAAAGTCTTCTTAGTAATGTTATATAGCTGCTGTTACTTCCACTACAATACATTACCCGCCAGCCCGCTAAAATGCGGGTTGAGTCAGGACTTTCAACCCATATACCAAATGTGGGTTAACCCAACCCGCTCCGCATTTTGGCGGGCTTTTGGTGGGTTGGGCCCGCCCCGCCAACCCATATTGCCACCCCTAAGGATGAGACGCATATATGTATTGGGCCCGTGGTAGTCATGACCTCTTCTTACATATACTATTAATTTTTTCTTTTTGTAAAATATAGAACTAGGTAAACATCAAAATAAAAATTCATTCTTACATATTTTCAATCAAGTTGGATCCGTTTGATGATTAGGATATGATAAGACATGATTTGATAAGAGAGTTGGATAATTGCAGAATATGATAAGAGCACGAAATGCTCTTATCCTATCACGTATTTGAGGTGGACAGAGTAATGATAAGATGTGATATAAACAATGAAAACACATAATATTTTTTATATTTTAATTTTTACAAATTAATAATTTTAAAAAGTAATTAATTTATTATAATTTTTTAAATGAGTGTATATATGTTTCAAAATTAATTAAAACTAAATTATTTTTTATTAATCAGTCAATTTAAATTTAAAATATATAAGTAACCAATGGATTTCAATTAAATAGTAGCAAGTGATAAATAATAAAATTAGTTATATTTAAAAATATTATTAATATTATTTAATTTTCAAAGTTAGTATATATTTAAATTATAAATAATTAAGTACAAAAATAATTTTAAGTAAGTAATTACAGATGATGAGAAAAAATTAGTCAAAATTTACAATTAATAAACTATAATTTATAAGTGAGTAGTGAAGTGTTAATGAATACTTAGTTTATATTCTTTATTATCATAATATATATTAAGTAACGGGGTTAGCCTTGTTATGTAACCCAATATATATATATATATATATATATATATATATATATATATATATATATATATATATAAATAAAAGTAACGAAGTAATATTAACTAAGTAGTAGTAAGTAATAAGGAAAAAATAGTCTATTTTATACAAGTAAGACTAATATTTTCATAATTTGTAAGTTAGTTCGTTCTTTAATTAAATTATATGAGTAACAAGTTTTCCTAATATCATTCTGGTTTCTAGCCCAGCATCCCCTTGATAAAATTTACACACAATGAATATGATAGGATAGAAGATTAGATTGCATTATCCTATCTCACTAACACAACAAACAAAAATTACAATAGGATTGATTACACTATATTATCATGTCTCAATTCTCATGATCTTGTCTACCAAACGGATCGTAAAAGTATTTAATATTGCTTTCTTGAATTATTAAAGTATTTTAATGAAATATTTAGACTAATTACGTAGTAATATTTTTAATCTAGAGTTTAACATTCATGCATTAATACGGTGATTTTCTTACACAAACAACTAATATTTTTTAGAGATACACGCATTAATGAATTAAACTAAATAAAAAATACTTTTTGTCATTTTTAAAATTTTTATTAGTTGACAATATAAAAATCTTTTACACTATATGTGCATAAATTTTTTCTCTTAAATTTAATTGGACTAAATTGATAAAATAATAAATGAATTGATCTCAGGCTAGTGGCGAAGCCTGAAGAAAAGAGCTGTGGAGTTGAAAAAAAAAAAAAAATTCAAATGAATTGGTATAATTTATCTTGCTCTCTTAATGAAAAATCATAAGAATCACTAGGTTTCAAGAGTACTTCTGAATTATAAATCATCATGCATTGTATTTTACTTTTATACTTTTCTTAATATATATTTTTTACATGGCGGGGCTTGGGCATTTTTTTTAAAATAATGCAATTAAAAAAAAAAATTTAACAAAAACAGTCAAAAGAAAATTAAATTGCAAAACTATGGCACTTTGTGCCACGTTGGATTCAGAGAAGGGGGAGTCGCAACACCCCATGCGACTCCCAAGGCCTGGAAAGAGCAAGTCGCAGCCTTTCATGCGACTTGCATGTGCAGGGGGACAGGGCCAGAAGTCGTGTCCAACCAAGCGACTCCCAAGGCCTGGAATCGCGTCTGAACAAGCGACTCCCAAGGAAGACTCACGTGCCTGAGTCGCATTTTTTAAAAGTGTGTATCGCACCTAAGAGTGCGAAATGGGCTTCCAAATCGCACTTGTAGGTGCGAAATAGTATTTTAATTTTTTTTTAAAGCAGCAATCTGGCCCTGAAAAAGGAATTTCTAACGGTCTCGGATGGCGACGGGCCAAACTACAAAGTTGAAGAGAAAAAAAAAGTAATTGGACGCTTATGGCTTCGCCATAAGCCCGGTGTCCCGAAGCCAAATTCCATCGTTTGCTATTTTTTTTAAATTTTCGAATTTTTTTTATTTCACCATAAATTTCTAAATATGTCAAATAGACTAACTGTGGTGGTCCCATAATTTTTAAAAATCATTTGGGCATTTTTTGAATTTTTTTAGATATTTTTTAAATCACACTCCAAGATGCGAATAATAACCAGGCTTCAAGGTTTCTTGCTTGCCCCTTCTTTTACATGATAACATAAAGGGAGATGACAATGAAGTGGATGGAGAAAAATGTTGATGGTGATGATTTGAAATTTTTATGATTTTTTTTTTTTGGTTTAGAAATTGGAGATGACAATTTTAGTTTTTTTTTTATGACATGCACGTGAGTCGCTTGTTCAGACGCGATTCCAGGCATTGGGAGTCGCTTGGTTGGACGCGACTTCTGGCCCTGTCCCCCTGTCTCCCCTGCACATGCAAGTCGCATGAAAGGCTGCGACTTGCTCTTTCCAGGCCTTGGGAGTCGCATGGGGTGTTGCGACTCCCCCTTCTCTGAATCCACCGTGGCACAAAGTGCCATAGTTTTGCAATTTAATTTTCTTTTAACTGTTTTTGTTAAAATTTTTTTTAATTGCATTATTTTAAAAAAAATGCCCGGGGCTTGGCCCTGACTTTTCTTAATATACGTAGGAAAAAGGAAAAATTCAAACTAATAAATATAGTTATAGACTAGTGATTAATAGATGATGATAAGTTAAACAATATTTTTAGAGAACACAATTAACATATTGTACACAATTACAAATAGATCAAATAAGTGATTTATATAATTATTTTAGTACAATAATATTTTAGCAAATAAATTTTAATAATTATATAAATTTATTTGTATGTATATTTTTTCAAAAAGTTTGGGAAGCAATGGCTCCCCCTAGCTATACTATACTAAGATTCTCTCCTGCTTCATCCCTCTACTATAGTAATTAGTGACGACTTTTTACCGACAATCATGAAATTGCCACATAAAATGTGGGCGGAATATACTATCTGAAGTGAGACCCACATAAAATGTTTTTCGTTTCTAGCATGAAGTGAAAACATGTGTGGTGGGTAGGGATGACTATTTAACTCGTACCCGTAGAAACCCACTCGAACCTGACCTGACTTGACAGGTAAAACTCGTTTTCGACTAGGTTTGGGTTGTACGCGATGTTTAAAATTGTGTTTGGGTTTGGGATTAGTGATGCCCGCATATGAACTCGACCCCGACTCGAACCTACCTTTTTTTTTTTTTGAAAAGCCAAAGAAGATGTATATAAATATGCTAGCACAAGGGGTGCTAGAAACCCATATACAAAGAGAAAGGAAAGATAATAAAAGAAGAAAAAAAAACTACTCATATTGAATTACTCCCTACTGAATTACTCCTCTTTTAGCCACCAACATCTATTAACTCCTACATCACCATTGATATTATCAGCGCTACAAGATTTCACCAAAATTAATCACCCATCAAAATTCTTCCTGTTATGCAAGTACGCGAGCACTGTGACCATTCATATAATGAAAATTGAAACTCTTTCAAAATGCTCCTTAGCCAACTCCAAGAAGTATATTTGATTATTTCTACCACTTTTGTAATATCGACCTGTTCAGAGTTAAATATAACACCATTCCTGAGTGTCCAGATAGACCAAATGCAAGATGCCCAGATAGCCAACCAGTGAGGCGCTTGATCAGTAGGTATACCCAGACATTGCAGACCAAATGCAAGATGCCCAGATAGCCAACTCCGACTCGAACCTTCCTGATATTCCTAAAATGATGAAATTTAGTGGGTTCTAATATGATGTGACTTTTAATCCATGTCTTTTTGTGTTCTAATGATATAATATGATGATACTTTTTCTCAATGACTAACAAATTATGACAATTTTGCAATAAGGTATCTATTTTAACAAACAATCATATTTGAACAGTAAGGTAACCCATTCTTTTTTCTTTTTTCAAAATAGCAAAAAACAAGTTTTTTACGCAACAAAATGACATAAGCTTGAGCTGCGGTTGTTATCCTACAAAAAACCTAGTCGGTTTAGCGCGCGAGTCCAGGTCACAACGAGTTTAGGGTTGGATAGGGTTAACCCAGAATCTGGTTGGGTTGAGAATGGGTTTCGCTTTTCCAAACCCGATTGGGTTAGGTCAAGTTCAGGTTCAGGTTTGGGGTAGGCAAAAACTGACCCCGACCTATTGTCATCCCTCCAAAATTACAAGTTTCTTTTAGCTCTTGATATTAAATTTACCATCCAAATGAGACAAAATTCCAAATCAGTGCGACACGTGGCATTTTTAAATTTTTAGGGAACCTCACGCTTAAAGATACTTTTTACATTTTTTTTATAAGCCAACGAATTGTATTAAAAGGAGGTACAAGGGGTATCCCAACCCTTAATACAAAATAGAGAGAAAGGGAAAAGATATAACATAGATAAAAGTTAAGAATACAACAGGGGCCCAGAGTAGCCAACGGAGAGAAACAACAGCCCCTTAAGCCTTGGATAGCCAGCTTTGACAGCGCCTAGTCCACACCTTTTCTGGAAGCTCTTAACAATAAAGTTAGAAGACAAAGATCCATATCCCATATTCTATCGAGCTAACGAAAAGAAAGCCCATTTACTTTGTACTGCGAGGCAAGGCCGGCGACTAACGTAACTAGGAGATTTGGGGTTAATAGGTAAATTGGTGAAAGAGGAGGAAAGAAGGAAACAGGGCAGAGGGCGAACAAAGGGGGAAGGACGATGGGGAGACAACGATAGGAAGAAGACGATGGGAATGGACGATGGGGAGAAGACGACAATGACTTTTTACTTGCTTATAAAAAAAATATATATACTTTTTACTTAAAGATATTTATATTATTTTATAAACATATTTCTTCATTTTTTTTCAATTTTCTTTTCATATTCTCTCCAACCAAACAAAATCTAAAAACCATCTCATTTCTTACTCTGATTATTTTCTGCCTCTTTGTTTCTTTTTCTCTTGCTTTTTGTTTACATAGCAAACATTTAATCAAAGAACTTACTAATAACTTTATTTTTAGAAAAAAGATAGTGAATGAGGCTGTAGTATCAATAATTACATTACAGCTGTCCCTGCTGAACGGTTGCAATAATAGTTATAAAGTACAATTCTCCGTATCTCTTTTCTTGTTTTGGGAAATGCTATGCCGATGGAAAACTGCTTTTACTATCATCACGGTTTCCCTTCAGTGAATACTGAATACAGCTGCAAAATGCCATTTCAAAATGATGACTCTACCACTCCCTCTCCATCCAAATAATATCTCAAGTGCCTTTACGGACATGTCAAATTAATTTCAGTTGAAGCTGATGTTTAACTGAACTTTATTTTTATTTTTCTTAAGCAGTGACTACAAGATTATTAATTTTAAAAAATAAAGTAAATTTAAGTAATTACAATATATTTTTTCGATCAATTATTGTTGAGTCATTAGATGAAGAATATCCATCTTTTAGCTGAGAGAATCTGTTCCTAAATTTCTAATCCATCTTTCTTCTTTTAGTTGCGCGCAGCTGGAATTTTTTATATCATTTTTGTAAGAGTAATCTAAAATGATTAGTTGATATAAAGTATAAAGAGACATATTTCCTGACAATTTCTATTTATGCTTGCTATTTTGTGGGAATCAAGCTCCAGCAACAGACAGATGCTGTGTTAATCACGCTTATAATCCGATGATTATTGCATTCATTGTACATTGACACAGCTCTTTGAATTGTTAATTACAAGAATGTGGACAGCATATTTGGTTGAGTATCTGCGTTTGTTCATGTATGGGGATTTTTTTGAATTAAGAAGTGGTTAAGAATGAAATGAAATAGTATTAGTATTTGTATTAGTATTAGCATTAGTATAACTACGGTGCATGGAGACAGGAGCAGTAGGTAGTAGGTAGGAGGTACCATTAACAGAAAGGGATTGGATACGGATCTGTTAGATCATATATTTGGCATTTCAATAGTGAATACCTTACCTTACCCCCATCCTACCCGACAACTTTCTAGCTCGCACTTTCCCTATAACCTTAATAGCTTTAATTATACATTCCCTATTCATATTATTATAACTCACTACCACTGCTCATTAAATAATTCGACTGAGTAATGTATAGCTCATTCATGATTCAAGTAGATATCACAATCAAATCCCATCTACATGTTTGAGCATAGATGTCTCGTGTTCGAGTCGGTGTGAATGTAATTACGTTTTCAGTTCTTAAGAAATCCTAAGACATAGACCTACTTACCTTTATTTTGTGATTTTATGTGAATATATATAAGTTAATATAATTAGAGGGGATATTAAGTTTTATAATATCATCTTGCCCTTTCCAAACTAGTCCTGAAATTGTCTCACTCTGAGTAAAAGCAAACAGGAAAAGCTAAATCAACATTAACTCGCCCAGTTGGCATGCTTAAATTCAAGTATGACATGTTTAGATTTGTACTAAAAATGAAAATAGGGTAGTTGTCCCCTTAAATTTATTTAATAAAATAATATTCAAATACGGATTTTCTTACAGTACAACCTCGTTAATTAACTATTATAAATTTAGTTAGAGAAAGATAGTGGTAGTGCATAGAATAGAATAGAATAATAATAGTTAGATGGTGGAGTGAGGAAGATGAGAGGAAGGTGTGGGAGGAAGTGACCGACAGGTGTGTGTGGAGGAAGAGGATAGAGGCAGGTAAAGAATACAGCCTGGACTGACAGGATTGCAGTAATGATTCGCGCTCCGATTCGGCGACCGATCTTGTCGTTTTGCGCCACCTCAACATATTGCTGGGCCCGCCACTGCTATTATTATATTTTTATTTTATTTTCCCAAAGAAGGACCAAACTTTTTTAAAATAACGTCAAAATATCCCACACCAAATGCTCTACAGCCTGGAATAGTCCTCGGTCAAACTCAACCAAGTAAGGAACCTCATCCATCATCACCCAACCCAACCCAACCGTTATCATCGTTATCTCTCGAACACTTTTTTCCTTCTTCTATCTTTTGCAGTTTTGCTTTATTTGAATGCTACTACTGCTTTCGGCATTTCTGTGTTTAAGTAAGGGTTGGAAATTTGAATCTCAACTTTTCTAATGGGAAAAACTTATTAATCAACTTTTATGGCTGAAAATGAGATAAAAAATTAGTCTCACACCGATGAATAGTGAAATACTACCGGTTAGAAAATAAATTAAAATGCTACTAGTAGTACTACTAATATTTTAACCTCACAGGTCTGGATCGTTGCGTCTTCCCTTTGTCCACATTAACTTCCACAACTGTTACATTCACTTCCCACAAACGCCTCAATAATTTACTCCGTTCAATAACTTACAACCTAAAAAGTTTTATACATGTTTTCAATCACATCTCTTCATTTTTCATTTAAAATAATTTTAAATTTAAATTTAATTATGACATGACAAATTGATAAATTTTAATTTGTTCCCATTTGCCCTTCATTTCATTTAGCATGTACCTGCTGAAAATTTGATTTTTCAATATAACTAATTTAAGAGAAAATTCTGTTGTAAACTTGTCATAAAAGTTAACTAAAAAAACAAACCTAAGCAAGTCCATTACGTTATTACTTCAAATATAATCACATCACTTACAACAAACTCCCTAGTGTATTGATATTAACTGCTCCATTTCCTTCAAACGATAAAATTGTTGTAGGAAGTAAATTTCAAAACTGGAGGCCATAATTGATAGGAGCGTTCTTATATAGTTTTAGTTTTTTTTACATATTTAAAGTAGGATATTTTATGCATGTATATTTACCTAATTAATATATCTTCCTATTTTATGACATCAAATTATTTTCCCATATATAAATTATTTAAATGGGAATTAATTTATTTCAGTTATATTATAATATGAATAAATAGAGATATTTGTTTTTGATTTAAAATGTGGTGGCAGCATAGCATGATTATAATGTTGATATGTTAGTTAGTTAAAATGAAATGAAAGAAGAGTGATGAGTTGCGCAAAGGGAAGCATCCATAACGCGACGCGTGTTAAAATACAGCTGTATCCCAAAATCCGAAAGCAACCGCTTCCCAGGAACAAGCGGTATCAATTGAACACTGACCGACGCAGAAACCCCCAAAACCACTAACCTCCTCACCCGTTTCCCTTCCTCCCCTTCTTATCCCTCACCTCACACATATCATATAATATAAGAAACCACGCTCCATAACCCACACAACCAAAAACAAACACACACAAATACTCCATTTTCTTCCTCTTCAAAACTCAAACACCATCATATCATAACAAACAGGAAGGAATAGAAGAATTACCAGCATAGCATAGCATGATGGCCATGACCCGGAAGGAAATGGATCGGATCAAAGGCCCATGGAGCCCGGAGGAGGATGAGGCTCTTCAGAAGCTCGTCGAGAGGCACGGCCCGAGAAACTGGTCACTTATCAGCAAATCCATCCCGGGCCGATCTGGGAAATCGTGCAGGCTTCGGTGGTGTAACCAGCTGTCGCCTCAGGTGGAGCATCGGGCTTTCACGCCTGAAGAGGACGACACCATAATCAGGGCCCATGCCCGCTTCGGGAATAAGTGGGCCACCATAGCCCGCCTTCTCTCCGGGAGGACAGATAACGCTATCAAGAACCACTGGAACTCCACGCTCAAGCGCAAGTGCTCGTCGATCTTCTCCGCCGCTGACGATCTCACCGCCGGTGATTTCAGCCCGCAGCCGCTCAAGCGCTCCGCCAGCGCCGGTTTGCCAGGGAGCCCCTCCTGGTCAGACGTAAGCGACTCCGCCGCTCCCGTTGCCGTTTCCCCCTCGCACGTGTTCCGCCCTGTACCGGTTCGGCCGCACGTGGAAACGGCGTCGTCCTGCTACGATGACGACGGCCCTCCTACCTCACTGTCGTTGTCTCTTCCGGGGGTCGACTCGGCGGAGGTGTCGAATCGGGCGGCGCCGGTGACTTCTCCGATGTGTCCTGCGCCGGTGACAGTCGTGCCGGCTCAGGCGGCGCAGGAAGGTGGGCTTGGCGCGTTCAATTTCAGCGCGGAGTTGATGGCGGTGATGCATGATATGATAAGGAAAGAGGTGAGGAGTTACATGGAGCAGCAGCAGAATGGGCTGTGTTTTCAAGGTGTTGATGGATTCAGAAACGCTTCGGTGAAGCGAATGGGGATTCGCAGGGTTGATTCTTAATTAAGGGGATTAGAGAACGTGATTAGTGTTAATCAAATCTGGGTTTCCTACTCAAGAAGGAAAAAGCCTTTTTACCCTTCTGTTTTTAGGCAATAATTTTGGTTATGATGTACAGAGAGGGAGAGAGAGAGAAGGGAAAAGGTACCTTCCTCCTGGGAAATTAAATTATTTCCATAGAAGCTGATGAAAGATAATTATGGCAAATCTGAAGTTTCTCTTGGGCTTAGATGAGAAAAAAAAAGAGAGAAAGAAAATGGAGTAGGATAAAGGAAAACATGGAATATCCTCAATTTTTCAATATTAAGTTTAATTTAATTTCTCCTATGTGCTCAAGCATAATGTAAATACTCGTTTTAGCAGTTTCAAAAGGCAAATGGGTACTTTCGTTTGATACCAGTTTTTGTCTGTTATATCCTTTTGTGGGTCTGAAATATAGTTCATCAGTTTCTGTATAATTTTGTTTCGATTTCACAACCAATTTTTTGAGTAACATACAACCAAGAAATTTTGTGCACTAAGCACCTGTTTGTCTTTATAGAAAAAAAAGACAGGGGTGGTGTTGTTTGTTTTATTTGGCTGAGGAAAGAAAATAAACGGACCATTTTGTTAAGGTAGAGATAAAATATCATTGAAGAGCTAACTTTTTTTTATTTTTTAATTTCTTGTATGAGGTCCAGTTTTTCTTTTTTTTCATGTTATATAAGATAATTATTTACTTTTTAAACCAATTAGTTACAAAAAAATTATGATTTCGTCATACTTTTTTACATCAGTAATATATAACATTTATCTATATCACGGAATAAAGTCTTAAATCAATGCTCTAAAGGTTTTTATCATGGTAGTAAGTATCGTACGATTCAACGATACGAATTGCGATATGATTTGTTGAATCGCGATACGATATGTTTTTTCTCCCTGACGATATGTATCATAAGGTGCTGAATCGCCTGTATCGCTGCGATACGATATGATTCACGATTCACCTTTGAATCGTACGATTCGGTGACAAGACGGAATAGGTAGAGTTTTGCGACCCAATTGTGTTTTTGTTCCTGTTTTCGGGTTTTTTGTTTTGTTTTTTGTTTTCAATTGAGGCATAAGCAAGTCGGGTAATGAATCGGGTTTCATGACCCAGTTTTAAGTTTTAACCCTAACTCGTTCACTTTCACGTTTCTTTCTTCTTTCACTGGTGTCGTGTTCATTGCTTGAACGTCTTCATCCATTGTTGCTCCTGCTTCACTGCTGCGTTCCCTGCTTCTTCGTTGCTTGCTTCTTCGTTGCAACTTGCGAGCCTTCGACATCCTTGGTTTGCTTCACTGCTGCGTTCTCTTTTGTGCCTTCTGCGGTTCTGCCAAATTGCCACTATCATCCTTGATCTTATTAATTTTGTTTATGCCTCACGTTTGTTGTTAATTCTGCTGTGACATTGACCTTGGGGATGATAATGAATGATTTGATTTCTTAGATTATGATTAAGTTCTAGAACCAAAGCATAGCAATTAACAAGTAGGAAATAATTTGCAATGCATTTTACCATATTATTGATGTTTTTTTGGAGGTGATGGGCACTTGAACTTTGTCATTTTAGAATTTAAGACTTAGATTATTTTGATTTTTGAAGTTTATCATATGATATATATACTATATATTTTCATTTATGACTTGATTTTTTGTGTGTCTGTATGGTATGATACATAATACGATACGATTCACGAGTTAAAAAATATATATTCCGATTCACGATTCGATTCACGGTTTAACTACCATGGTTTTTATCAATAGATCGGTCAATGAAATCGGTCAATGAAAAATTTATGTGTTATTATATTAGCTCACATTAGCCTTTCAACAACACATAGATTGTCATTAAATTTGTATAATGATGACATAGAAGATACTTGTAATGAGAATTAATTTGGTGATTAAAATATTGATACTTAAATATTTGAAAGACTAATTTCACGATGATGCAAAAATTAATGGACGACAATTTTGATCTGGTATTGTATATAATTTTCGTGTACATAATTGAGTCTGAGATCGATTTTGATTAATTTTTATTCAATTGGATTTGACTTGATTCTAGTTTTATGCACACTTTGGTCAACATATTTCACACACGCTGAATTTATTTTATAGAACTTGGACACGAAGACTACCTCCTCAGGGCATAGTTCTTCCAAAACAAGTTATAAATATGCGTGGGAATAAGGTAGGCCATATCCATAACCTAGTATATTTTTTGAGTACAAATAACCTAGTACATTTGAGAACTGATCTAATATAAGACCTGATCTAATATGATTCATTTAGAAAGAAAAGTTAGACTCAATTTTTTAAAGGGTGTATTTAAATAATTCACCAGACTTGGGTTAAATAAAGGGCCTATTTATATTTTTAACTATAATTATATATATATATATATATTTCAAATAAAAAATTAAAATAATATAATAATAATGTGTATGATAATATATTTATTATTATTAAATTAAATAATATTATATTATATTATATTATATCCAGACACATCAATGAATGTGAATAAAAACAAGGGGTGAACTCATAGCCTCCCCGCGGCGATGGAAACCGATCAGGGCGGCGGCGGCTTGGCATTAGCCCATGTCTATAGCCCCCTGCTCCAATCGAAGCTTCTTTGCCTCAATCGTGCTCTGTTCTGTCACGACCGAGATTCTCTGTGCTCCTATCTTCAACCTTTCTCTTCGTCTTTGCGTCGGCGTTGCTCCAATCGAAGCTTCTTTGCCTTAATCGTGCTCTGTTCTGTCTTCAAGATTCTCTGTGCTTTCATTTTCAATTTTCTCTACCACTTTTGTGTCGGCACACAATGGAGAAACAAGGCATCGTTGGACCGGCGTCTAATGAGGCGGTGGTGGATCGGTGGTTTGCGGTGGCAGTAAACGATGATCGTCGGAGCAGGTCGCCGGTGAGGATGATGAAGGAAAACCTGGTGACGATGACGCTGAGAAAAGAGATGGGAACGTTCGTGGCATGTGCTCCTCTTCTTCGCTGTGTACAACGTTGTTCGTTGATAGGATTTCGAATTTGGATGGGTGTCACCGAGTTTGAGGGCTTTTTGAGCATTTGGGTAAGTTGACAAATATCTTTGTTCAAAGGATGAGGAAATATGGTCAGAAGTTTCTTTTTGAGTTCGTAAAATTCGTATCTAGAAAGGAGGCCATGGCAAATCAATCATATTTTTGGATGGTACTCAATTGGAGGTGCAGTCTTATCTGTTGCGTTGATTAGGGCTCCGTTTCATGCTGCTTCAGAGGTGGGTCTTCGAAAGGCTCGTGTCATGGATTCAACGTTGAAGATAGATGGTCTTGGCTCACTGTTTCAGATGGAAGGTGATTCTGTTATGTTTCCACAGTCTTGGAGGAAGATCTTGCTGTGGAAGAAGATTGAGACCAACGCGTCGTTTTTCTTGCCAGGAGAGGTGGAGATGATTTTTGGTTTGTGCAAATGTTGTGACAAGGACACTTGGGTGCCTAGTGTGGTTTTGTTTCCTGAAATTGATTCTTTGGTATATTGGGGTGGTTTTGACATGTAACGTTTGAAGGTGAGGGGACCCCCTCAATTTTTTGCTCTAGAAAGTCTTGCCCTTGGTTTGTGGTCCTCCAGTTGTTTCTGAGCTAGATGACGTCATATTGGTTCGTGTCCAACCTCCTGGGAGGTGTGGTCTGGAGGATGATGCAATTAGAGTTGTGGATTTTGATTTGATGTCAAAAGGTCGCTTTTAAGGATGGTGAAAAGTTCATTGTAGGTCCCTTGCTTTGGGTGATTGTCATGATGTTAAGTCTAGGAGGAGATCGCTGATTCACTCCTTAACGCGTTTTTTAATAATGGGGTTGCTCCTCCATGAGAGGGGAGAGGCTTGTTGTGCCCTCTCTTGTGCTACATTGTCTCATCCAGCTTCTTTTTCTTGTGTAACAGCTTCTAGGCCTAAGGGTAAGCCTAGGAAAGTCGAGAAGAGAGGAAGGAAGAAGGAGGTTCAAGATGAGATCTCCAGTGGCTTTGTTGTTTTAGTAGACCCGTCTTCTCTAGAGGCACACGAAGGGAATCAGTTTTTAAAACTAAAATATAAAAATAACTCAGAGATATTTTCTGTTTCAGTTTTTAGTTTTTAAATGACAGTTTTTTTTAAATTATAAAACATCTCATTCAAAAAAGTTTTTTTTTTTTGAAAAATTATTTTTAAATATAAAAACTGAAACTGGAATAAAAAAAGCCCTATGTGTAATGTGATAGTAAAATAGAGAAAGATAGCAAGAGAAAGTGTGATTGAGATGAAAGAAAAAATGAATTGTGAATGAATAATAACTCCTTCACCTTGCACCCCCAGCCCCTCAAGTGTCTAATCAACGAAGAAAATGTGCCTAATATGATAACTAAACGTGAGGAATTCTCTTGCTACCGTTGTATCGATATTTCATCTTATCTTTATTTTTTGTCAACTTATGACAGCAAAGTGTACGTGCATATTCTTCCATTCATATATCCCTTTATTTATTTATTGAAAGGGAACCGAGGGTTAAAAAAAGGGAACTAACCTCAATAAATAGGGATCCTCAATCATCTGGGATGAAAAAGATGCCTACAGATATACAAGTGGTATTGAGACTTTCCTCAATAAACACAATACAAATCTACAACAACACACTACTTAAACAATGCTACGTCACAAATTCGATGTCGTGATGCTGCTCGAGCCTGTGATATTTGTCTTCAGAGATAGGAGTTTAGACTTAACCTCGGTAATCAAATTTAATAAATCCTGCTTCCAGGACCAAGATGGTTCATTTAAGGCGCGTATGGAATTGAGACAAACAAGCAGAGTTCCACCTTCATGTAAAAGAACCTGCAAGCATGTATAAGGATAAACAAGAGACTTGATTAAACAGCAACCAAAGAAAAAGGTTTGACATGCAACTTAGGGCGGAATTTGAGGACTTGATACCAGGGCTCCAAATATAATACTTTGTTAGGGGAGGAGTAAAAGAACTTGTATATTTTTCAACAATGTTGTAAAACATTTACATGTAGAAAACATTAGGGCGTCTTTGGTTTACATTTGGTTTGTTTTTTCCAATTGTAGTAATAAAAATATCACATTGTTTTACTTTGTTTTCTATTTTAATTTTTTATTGTTTTCGCCATTTTCGATATAAGTGTTTTAAAACAGGAAATAAAGTGAAATTTTTGTAATAATAAAATTAAAAATAGGAAAAAAAAGCAATGTTTACTGAAATCAAATAGGTGCTTAGTTTTAAAATTGATACCAATATCAGGGATGTAGTAATTAGCAAGAACTCTAATAAACAAGATCAGCTGAGCTGTGAGAAAGGGGAAGGGAGGGGTGTTCTCAGCAAAACGGCATTGGCCACAGCCATAGGCATCCTTTACTAGAATGTTCATGTGAATTCTGATCGTGCAAATCACCGATTTTGTCCCCAATGGTAATATCTTTTTCAATTTAGTCTTCATACAAAATGCTCAGAAAAAGTAGTCCTCAAACTATTTCCAAATTTTCACATTAATCCCTGAACTATGTACCTGCCCTTCATGTTAGTTCCCAAACTATCCTAGCAAGGACTAATGTGAAGGATGCAGAGATAGTTCTAGGACTACTTTTCATGAGAATTCTGTATGAGGACTAAGGTGAAAAATAATGTCACAATTGGGAATAAATTGGTGGTTTACCCAATTTTGATCACAAGTTTCTTTTAACAAAAGAAAAAGATCCATTCAAGTCATTCACTACATGATGACATAATGCCAAAAGAAAACAAAAGCAATCCATTCACCCCGTTTACAAAAACAAAAAGATGACTGACAAACAGCAACAAGATCCAGCATCAAAGTAAGTTGAGTTTCATACCGTTAACCACAATGGGACAAATCCCAAAACTGATGGAAGAGAAGCCATGATAATGGAGGACAAAGCCAGAGCCACATTTTGTTTGATCTGCAAGAGCATTCACATAAGACAACAACATCCAAGTGCTGAAGAAATAAAGTATCACACAGTTGATTTAAAATACCAGTGAAGTTGTTTGGCGAGACTTGGCAATACAAAATGGTACTGCAGAAATATTTTCTCGAAGCAACAATACATCTGCAACAGCTATGGCTGTTGCACTAGCACGATGAGCAAGCACAATTCCAACAGTAGCAGCAGCAAGTGCTGGGGCATCATTAATACCTTCACCAACCATAATTAAGCCTCCCCCTGTCACCAAAGTAAAAACAAAATGCTATAAGAGCACAACATTATGTAATTCCATTTAGTCAAAATCATGTGGTAGCCTAGTTAAGAAAATAGTCTCATCGTAAAAAGAAGACTACATAGTTGCAGCACTGATCAACAAAGGTGTAATAAAAGAAGAGTTGGAAGCGAAGCCTGTAAACTGTAAAGGTAGTTATTTTGGGCTTCAGTTCTGAAAAATTTACTCAGAGTTGAAGCTAGAAGTGAGTAGGCATGGAACTCATATGGGAATAGTGTGCAACTAGAAAAGAAAAAAACGATAAACATATGTATGTAGCACTGAAATCAGTCCAACCATAAATCATGTTATCAAAGACAAAGAAGATTAAAAAAAAAAACACTAATGAAGGAACTCACCCATATCTCTTGAGATATCCTTTACATGACTCAGCTTATCTTCGGGCTTCAGATTGCAATGAAAATCGTTGATGCCCACAGCATTTGCAACTCTCCTTGCACTAGATTCATGATCACCAGTCAACATCATCACACGAAGCTTTGCTTCATCTTGCAATTCCTGAATAACATTAAAAACCCCTGGACGAGGCCTGTCCTCTAGATGAATCAATGTTACCTGCATCAAGCGGTTAGTCAGTTAGGCTCAGATGGAAACTGTTGAGAAAGAAACAGAGTAGCATATCATCATTTTACTGAGGCTCAATCTGTTTTGTTTGGGAAAAGGGGTTGAAAAGAAAAAAAATTACCAAGTTTATTATTTCAAATTAAAGAGGCCTTAGAAGTTGAACGACTTGGGTGTGGGGCCAGCTTCTCAAGCTGGAGAGGTATTTTCACTTTGAATATGCTCAAAGCATTACCCCTCCCACAAGAAAAGAAGTGTAGCTAGCAGTACAGTACCTTCTGATTAACTGAAAGGGCAGCATGAACAAATTCTCCTCCATAGGAAGATGTATCAACAGCTTCCTTAATCTTTTTTAATTCATCTTCAGATTGACAAAATGAAGTGATAAAGTCTACAGACCCAAGTGACGCTTTCAATAGTTTAGCGCCTCCGACTCCTGACTATAACAAAACAAAAATTAATTGGAGTCATTTCACTCATCATTCACAAATGAAGCTTAATAAACTACACAGGAAGAAGATGTATATAGACTAGAAGTCTATCTTATTAAACGTCACTTCATGGTCCCATCATTATATATATAGTTAGCAGTTGCATCAGTGTCAATATACAAAGAAAAAAGCGGCAAAATAATGAAACACGCAACTTAAATGAAATATACAAGGAAACAATGGGAGGTCTCTAAGAGATGTATGCAATAGGAGTTCAAGATACTAACAACGAATGGTAGTTTATAATATAATGTTTGGCTTTGTCAAGCAAAGTGAATATTTAAGTAATGGTTCGGGCAATGCCAATGGTGATGAGGTACCTCAATGCTGTTAACAGTAGCAGTCAGGCCTCTACCAGGAAAGTATTCAAAACTTTCAACAGAAACAGATGGGAGGTCTTTGCCTTCACTATGGTCAACCACAGCCCTGCAATTCATATTAAAGGAACAAAAAATACATAAATATTGAAAAGATATAATTATGCTCAACATTATGCTTTATTTATACATTTGATATGGAATAACTTACCATTCAAGAATTGAATTGAATGGTTCATATCATATCCACTTGCAAGACAGTGAGAAACTATATCATGTTGATCCAAACCAAGACCAGAAGGAGAAAAACAAAAAAGAAAGAGAACTTACTGCTCCTCTTCCTCAAGAGATAAAAGAGTTATCATGAATCAACTATCCCAAAAGCTTAAATTGTTGGGTGAAGAAGACACGTGAATGGTTTTATAATATATTTCTAACATACCCCTCTCAAGTCTTAGACTTGGTTGAAAGCCAAAGTTAAGGGCTTCTCTTGTTCCTTCTTTGAGTGGTCTGTAGATCTTTTGTATTGTTTAAGTCTTGTATGGATTCATTTGATGTATATGGGTTGGGGTACACCTTGTACCTCTGTTAATATATTTCTTTGCTAATAAAAAAAAAAAAACCAGCCCACCTAGCTTGTCCTAAATTTCAACTTTTTATTATAGAAAGGAGGGAAGAAACTTGATACCATCTTGAGAATTTGGGCCAGGTCTTACTCTATACTATGTTGTTAATTGCGTGCGATTGCACCAGGATCGGGTCGTCGCATCACGTCATGTCGCAGCCACTCATTGGGACAGCGTGTCCTATCACAGCTCACTTCACTGTCGCGGCCGGTTTCACGGAGTAAAGCGTGCGATCGCGGCGCGAGGGAGACACGAGGTTAGGGATGGCACGGGAAATCCCGAAAAGGTCCTCGCATTTTAAACGCTTCAGGGTTTCTTTAAGGGTATATTGGGGATTCCAAAATAAAAAATAGGCCAAAAGAAACTGGAAGGGTCTTCGATTTGGAGAGCTGCATTTGACACCCATCCACATAACAGAAACACCTCCTCCCTGCTAAGTCTGCACAGCCCACCCCTTCATCATCTCTCCAGCACTCTCTCCGACGAACCTCCGGCAACCACGGCTTCGAGGCCATCCCGCTATCCCAGTTTTTGGTTGGACACGGTGCTCAGCAATTGACAACAAAGACTCTAGCTAAAAGCTAGCTTAAGAGTAAGAATCGCACAACTCTTTATATGAACTTTTTATCCATATCTCTAATCAATTTAAAACTCCAACACAATGTGGGCCTGATTGATTTCATAATTTTTTTGGAACAATCTCAGGTGAGGTTGATTATTGAACTTTAAACTTCTGCGGGTGACCTATCAGGAGTGGCTCAATAATAGATTTAGAATAGGTTTTGATATCATGTCATGAACCAACTGTTCTAAAAGCTTAAGCTATTGGTTAAAGACACATGAATGGTTTTACATTATATTTCAAACAAGAATGATAGAAAGATTAAGGATCAATGACAGCCACAATTGTAACTTGTAAAACGTGGGTTCAAAAGTAACACAAGTACATTCTGTTAAAATGATACCTTCCAATTGGGTGTGTAGTGCCCTTTTCCATAGCTGCAGCAACAGCAAGAGCTTCTTTTTCACAGGTGGGAATGCAACAGGAAGATGTGTTCACTTCCTTGTTTTTAGAGTGATGACCATAAATGGGCTCAATTGCTTTGAATACAAGTCCACCAGTTGTCAATGTCCCCGTTTTGTCAAATGCAATAGTATGACAAGAAGCTAGAGCATCCAGAACATGTCCACCTTTGAGTAATATCCCCTGCAAATTGAGGTAACTGTCACACCCACAAACAAAGGGGTATCTAGAGCATATTTTGCAAAATTTTGGATAACTTTATACTTCACTCAGACCAAAAACATAGACTATGAGAAGAGGGGCTTAAATGATGTAATCAACAAGAGCAGGTAGTCAAATTATTCCATTCAATTCAGCTTATTGACGGTCTAATCAGGAATCAATAGTTAACCACTAAAAATTAGTTTCGCCACCTTAAAGACAATACTTGTTTCCTAGTTAAAAGCATCAAGCATGTGCAATGCATGGCTTAGTTTTCTTCAATCAAGACTGATCAAGTTCCAAGTTCACATTTGGTGATTAAAATTATTACTTATGCTTTGTTGGATATGAAAAGAAACTGAGATGATAGAAAATAGAACAAAAGATAATGAAGAGAAGAGAAAATGAAAAGAAAAGGGATGAAAAAATATGTTGTTTGAATGTAGGGAAAAAGAACAGAATGAAGAGTGGAAACTTGCCTTCCCTTTTGTTTGGATCAATAGAAAAGTCAGAAGAAAGAAAATCTAATCATTTTACTGACTTTCATATCCTTACAATGTAAAAGGCCACTGATAATTATCTTGTCAGGAATCAGAATAATCTATTATTCAGTCACAAGATACATTTGTAATATGTTTGGTGTACCCAATAATCGATTATTTCATTAATAATTGATTAATAAGTGGATTATGTGTAGGTGAATTTTGTCCAAAACAATTCCTCGAGAAAACTTTTGTATGAATCACCCTTTTTTCCTTTACCCATTTCCTTAACCAAGCAGTGAAAAATCCAGTTTCTTACTCCATTTCTCTCTTCACCACTGTCTTCTTTCCCTTAACTGTTGAAACAGTGCCAGAGTCATGTGGGAAGTGGTGAAATTAGTAGAAGAAAAACACACTACACCATGTGTAAAATACCTGATGTACAATGCTATTAAAGTCTTCTTTTCCTAATGAAATTATAGGGTTTAGTTTTTAAGGTATAGGAAGTGTAAAAAGTCCTAATTCTAACTAAATAACAAAACAAATTTGTTGGATATGGATGCGTGCGGGCCCATATGGCTGGACTGGATCAAGGAGAGTGGGCTTGAGATGCTGGAGTAGAAGCTTTACCCAAAAACCTTGAGGAAATTGGGATTGCAACTCTCCAACTTATATACTATTGATTTTGTATCCAACTTAGCAATGTGAGACTTTCTTTTCATATTTCCATCACTCCGCTCAAGTCCTTGTCTTGTTGGACTTGCTTTGTCTGAGCTTGTACTCAAGAGGGAACCTCAGAGGCCGTCATTGTGGGCTTGTGCTCCTTCTGCGTGAACCTGAGTCTCAGGGGCCCATGAACCTGATTTTAGTTTTTTTGTGAGTCCATCTTTTTTTTAGCTCTTTTTTTTGGGATCATGGCTCGTTAGACAAGTGGGCTCTGATACCACTGTTGGATATGGATGCATGCGGGCCCATATGGCTGGACTGGATCAGGGAGAGTGGACTTGAGATTCTGGAGTAGAAGCTTTACCCAAAAACCTTAAGGCAATTGTGATTGAAACTCTCTAGCTAATATACTATTGATTTTGTCTCCAACTTAGCAATGTGAGACTTTCTTTTCATATTTCCATCAAAATCGAGAAATAAGGAAACAAAGTAACTAATCCTAAAGAATGATATAATTAAGTCTCGTAATTCATAACATTATTTACAAGGATATCACTATTAACCAATAGGGTTCAGAAATAATACCTAAGCAATTGATTCAAGTATTATTTGAGAGTAAATACAAGCAGGATTTTAGAAAGGTGCCAGATTACAATTGTTGAAAATATAATGTTGAATACTTGTTAAATAAAAATGTGAAAAGCAAAATCATATCGTGCAAATACTTCATAATTGAAACTCTAGGATAAAACTTGCTTCTAGCAAAAGGGGTGGAAATTATATGAATAGCAATCAATTTATGGTGTTAAAATTTTGAAACATGTTCTGTCATTGTGTATGAAGATGTCCCTAAGTAACTAACCGATACCTTTTTTGCGCAGGAGCTTATTGCTGTAGCATAAGCCAATGGGGCCACAGCCAAGGCACATGGTGATGCTGCAACCATGAGCCCTAGGGCTCTGTAAATTGATCCTCTGCAAGCTACATCAATCATAAACTAAATAAGCTGAAATATGTAAAGTCATACATAGACATTTAGGATATTATTGCCTTCAACAAAAACAAAATTAAGAAAACAGAGGTAGTGAGCACTTTATAAAATTGGTGATAACGACTGTAGTATAATATTAATAAACAGAACCTCTATAAGTTTAGATTTCTGCTATATACCTATTCCCCAAGTCTATACAAGGATAAAGAAACAAGGGTTATGCCCAAATTGGCTGAAGGAGCAGTGAGGCCTGTGAGTGTAATGTGTATGCAAAAAGAATAGGGGGGAATTGGAGGGTTTGTCCTCAAAGAAGAAAAAAGATAAAAGTTGTTCACAGTCTGAACAGCTAGCAGAATATGAATGGGGAAAGAATGAGAGGAGTGTTCAGGTATAACCATATGAAGGTGGGATAAATGTGGGGGAGAGTGGTGAGAAAGGTATGGGAAAGAATTGCACTATGGTGAGGTTATGGGAACCTGTGGGAAATTCTGGGCATCTACAAAACTTCACTTGTAAACTTTTTTTCCTTTTTCCTGCTCTCCTTTTGATTTCAGTCTAGCTTGATCTTTGTTATTTCTACTTCAACTCCAAATTTCTATCAAATGATTATTAGAGAAAGAAGTAAATGACTTCTGATCCCACGAATGATTAGTATACAAATTTTAAAAATTTAGAAATCATATTATACAACACTACTAGAGTAAAAGAATTTAAAAATTACCTGCTGTACTCATGAATGGCCACTTAAATACAAGTGGCCCAATAACAGCAATAGCAATTGATAACACCACAACAACTCTGCTGTAACGTTCACCAAATTCATCCAGCCACCTTTGAAGTTTAGGTCTATTCAACTGCGCTTCTTCAGTCAACTGCACAATTCTGCTGAGTGTTGATTCCTTCCATGTCTTCATTACCTATGATTAATTAATTTTACATTGCAGTTAGTTCCAAACGAAATCACACTGTAAACAGAATAGGCATCCATTCAGAAACAAGTTGAAGTGTTGAACAAGACAGGACAATTACTGACAAACTCCACTCATTCCAATCATCACCTAGCAACCTCAGAACTACCAGTCTATCCAAAATCATTACAGCCATCCTCTTAAAATAAAATATATTGAAAAAAACCAATCATAACCGCAATAATTTTAATTATACTATTGCATCGCTGCCACTTTATTAATACTATTGTCTCCCACCCATCAACACCACAAGTTTGACCTTCTTCTCCCCACTGTGTATCATCAATCACCGACCAGTCACCACACCATATCCATCACACCCAGCCCTAGCTGCAATTATTCACATCTGTTGCTCATACTACCAACATTACTACAACTTTTTCCTTTGTAAATATAAAGGAAAAACTTTGAAATTTGATAGAATACAGAAGTGCTGCTGAAAAACTCATAATTGAACATACCTTTACAATTATTCTACCATCTAAGTTCCGAGCACCACCAGGAATTCTATCTCCAACCTTGGCCTCCAGAGGTTTGACTTCCCCTGTCAAATGCTCAATGGTAATTGTAGCACCGCCTTGGAAAACTTCACAATCTACAGGCACAGACTAATCACAATACCATCCCCATTATACTTCTATAGTCTGATATATAAAACTTGAATTCCAAATTGTGCAGCTATGAGTTTAATGAGTATGTGCTGTATATTAGAATATACTTAAAACTTGAATGAAAATACAATGTCTTTTTCATTTGTTTTTTTAAAAGGATGTAAAAGGATGTTTTATTAAGATTTAAGAGAGAAAAGGGACATACAAGGGTGCTCTTAAAACAACAATAAAAGAACCTTGCAAGGGGACTGAAAAGAACTACTGAGCTGTGTAGAAGATCCATAGAAGCAAGTGTAAGTAAGCTAAACCAGATGGAGGATAGACTAAAAGTTAGCAATAGAGGAGGCCAACGAAAACTATATACCAAAGCATTAAGAGAATTTTCGCATTAAATGGTATATCATTATATATGATTCATGACACGATATTATGATGTCAATTGATCCATTCAGCCAACTCCACCTAGTAGGAAGAGGCTTCAGCTGCTGTTGTTGGTCTTCAATGTTTTTAGATCACAGTGATACAATATTTCAATAGTTTAGGGCTTCATTGTACACAACACAAAGTTAATAATAACATTGTACAAGATTTACTCACTAGGTGAGGTTGGTTACATAAATCAATCTAGGGTAGAATACTTTGTCATCTATTAAGTTTACAGATAGATACAACATGGAGTTAATAATGATTGACAATATTTCTTTCAATCTTTGGTTACCAATATTGCTTATTAAAGGTTTTAAGTTATAATTTATTATTTAAATTATTGGTTTATTTATTATGCAGTAAAGTGACAAACTATATGTGAAATCTGAGACTCAAGTCCCAAGATAAAAGGAGCACAAGCCCGGCTCAACTTGAGTACAAGTAAAGATTGAAACAATAGCAAGTCCACTTCGACCAGCCTGGTTGGGCTTGAGGAGGAGTATTAAAATTAGAAGTCCTACATTGGTGGGTTGAAGAGAAAAAGAAAAGTATATAAACATCGGTGCTATGAGTTCAAAAGCCTTAAGGCATTTTGGACCAAGGTACTGTAGTTCTCTCCAACCAAATCAACGCACTTGCCTCCACATTGTAATTTCACTTCAATCAGTGGTATAAGAGTCCCATTGGCCTCACAGTTCACTATACAATGAAGAAATCCAAAATAAGAAAAAGGAAAAAGGACGAAAAAAGAAAAGAGCTCAGTGAAAAAAATAACATGTGGCCTCTGAGACTCAAGTCCCAAGATAAAAAGAGCAAAAGCCTGGCTCAACTTGAGTCCAAGTAAAGATTGAAATATAGCAAGGCCAACTCAAGTAGACCGAACTTGAGGGGAAGTGTTAAAATTAGAAGTCCCACAATGGTGGGTTGAAGAGGAAAATAAATGTATGTATAAGCTTGGGTGATCTAAGTCTAATTGCCTTAAGGTATTTTCAATTAAGATGGTACCTTCCAACCAGATCAACATTCAACACACTCCTCCAACTCCAACTATAGGTGAATTGGACCCAACTGTGATTTCAACCCAACACCATCTAAAGGGTCACTATATGCCAGACATAAAAAAATTGTAATAATTTCCGCTAATGATGGCGGCTAAAATTGCTCAACCATTTGAAAACCTCAAACCAACACAAGGTAACAGTCATGATTTTCTCACCTTCTAGAATATGAAGGAAATTATAGTTATATTGAACCAAGTCATTTCAAATTATTGTGAGGCAACATGATTTCTAAAACTTACCTCGCCAGCACCAACCAGAATATATGATCCTACAGTCACATCATGCACCGGAACGCTCTTGTATGCCAAATCAACTGTATTAGGGAGTTTATCGTCCTTCGTATCCAAAACAAGCGCAAAATCTGGATAATTCTCCTTCAACTCTTTAACATCAACCATTGAACGGCCAGTGAAATACTCTTCCGCTGCAGAAACCATTCACTTAAGAAAATCAAACTTATTGCGGAACACTGAAAGTGAAACCTGAACCTTGCTTTGTGAAACAAATTTCAGCAAACGTGTTAATCCGAAAAGTTGCTCACCTATATGCGCGAGATTAAACATGGCAAGAAGTAACCCTCCTTCCAAAGAGTTTCCCATAAATATTGATGCAAAGGCTGCCATTGCCATTAACACATGGATATTCACTTTTCCGCTACTAATTTCAATAAGAGCATCAAGCGATGCAGAAACCTGATACAAACACACACAAATAACACATAATTCATTCAGTCAGTCTAATACTATTCTGAAGATAGGAACGGACTAGAAAGGAGTGAGAGAAGAGAATGTTTCGCACCCCAACCAAAGGAAAGGCGATGAAAATGAGTGTGTTCTGGAAAGGCTTGATGAAGGGTTTGGGCAAGGTGTGAGGGCAAATTGCGGCGGCGACAAATAAAGCGGCGGAGATGCAGCATAGGTGCAAATGCTCCCTCAGTATATTCGCCAAGTCCATCCATCTGGTGGCTTTGGCGAACCCGATGATCGCTCTTTGAGGCCCCGTAAGATTGGCACCATCGGTACCACCGTGTGAGTGGTGGTGGTGGTGGTGGTGATGGTGGTGATTGTGCTCGTGGTCATGGTGGTTATGATTGTGGTGGTTACTGGTGGATTCGGCGGCGCAACGAAGCCTGTGGCGATGGAGAATGAGAAATTTGGAAGAATAGAAAGGTTTGATTGAAATTTGGGGCGGGCGAAGAGTGAATTTGGAGGAGGATTGAGCTCTAGTGGGTTTGGTGTAAATATGAAGTGATCGAAATTTGGTAGAGGGGATTGAATAAGAAACTGCTTCCATCTTGAGAATGAAAAAGAGCTGCTTCAGGCCATCGTCGTTGCTATTTCACTGGCGCATTCTGGGTCCCTGTAGTCTGTAGACTGAGAATGAACCACAATTTCGTCGTTACGCCATCAACACCACATAGTGTGCTCATTCCAATATTATTGGTATGGTAAAAACAACTAAAAAAGTTAATATAATTTGTCATAGTGAAATCGAATGAGTAATTTTTTTTATTTCATTGATACAAGAAGGAAAACGATTACAAATTAAATAAAAAAATATCAGCTGAGATTATTTGACTTAATAGGATTGAAATTTTTTTTTTTGAAACTAATAGGATTGAAATTATTAATACAACACAATACTACAATGTCAAACGGACAAACTAAGGTTTTTTTTTTCTTGACCCGGTTTATGTGCAACCAGACCAACAAGTTTTGTTCATTCCACATCTGAACAAAAAAAAAGCCAACGAGTGGTGGTCTGATTTGGACCGGTGTTAGGCAAGTTAGATCTCACAAAATCGAATCTCGCAAGTTAGATCTCTGAGGCTCCTCTTTCATTTAATAAAATCCATTTTAGAAAAAACATTTTCCATTGAATATAATGTGTACGTACTTGAATACATACATCTGCCTTATACATAATTTGAATTTGCTAGAGATGTTTGGAATAATGAAGAATTCAAAAGGCATTATTGTGAATATTGAAGTAATGACGTATGCCAAGGGGATTCTTAGTGCAGCTAACAAGGAAAAATATTGGTTGGTTCGGTGAGAAGAAATTCATGAACACCCAGAGCTCTTATCCGCACGAAACTTGACAAGCTTGGTATCACTTACACATACCCAGTTGCCAAAACCAGCATCGTTAAAAATGAATGATTCAAATTTATATTAATAGATTTTTTTTTAAATTAAAACTTCTTAACATGATTCATTATCAATGAGTCTCCAAACATCTGATCATTCAAATTAGCCGTGAAATTAGTTTTGAAATAGCTCTAATTTAGCTGGTAACTCACTGTAAAGTAGCTGTGAGTTAGCTGCTAACTAGCTGCGAATTAGCTTTGAGATTAGCTGTGAACTAGCTTTGAATTAGCTGCGTAATTTGGCTGCGGGTTAGCTGTGAAATTATTGCGGAAAGTTTACCACGAATTAGCTGTGATTACTGCAGAGAATTTACTACGAATTTAGCTGTGAAATTACTGCGAAGAATTTAGCTACGAAATAGGAAACTGTGCTCCGAAATAAGCGAATTAGCTGCCGATTTAGCTGCCAATTTTACTGTGCTATTGGCTGCGAATTTGCTGTGAATATCGCAGCTAATTCTAGCCAACTTAACTTGTCACACCCAACCACCGTGAATACGATCAGCTAACCGACACAGACTTCGTGCAACCACCACCTTCGATTTCTGAGCTCTGTCACCACCTGATCCATAACCTTCTAACCTCCTTTCTCCGGCAAGATCTCACCGACGCGCGCCTGTGCCTTCATCATGGTCGTGAGCGATGGGAAGCCCCTGAAGAGGAGAGTCACCGACGAGTTCCACGACTTGCCCTCTCTCTTCCTGTGAGAACTTCGCTGTAACTTCCTCATCAAGCACGCGTTGCTCCTACCCCTGAACTTCGATATCTTTTGTTTAGAGTAGAAACGCTAACGAGCTTCCAGTTTTTCCATAAACCAGAATTTCCATGGACCAGTAGATGGTTTTCTTGTCAACACAGTTAGTGTTCTGGAGCTACTTTCCACTTGAAAATCTACTCTACTCAGGGAAATTTTTGGATGACAATTAGCTATATGTTGACAACCATCACTAATGTTTAATTTAAAACCTACCTAATAGAATCTAGTGATCTTTAAGCTTATATCTTATGGAGTTTGAAATTGTTGCTTAATTTGCAGTAACATCAAGTATTCAATAGCGCCACTGTTATTGTGTACATGGAAGTTGTTCATGTACTAGAGTGAGTGAGCTCCAGTTGCGAAACTGAGTGTATTGATTGATCAATTCATGATGGTGAGCTTTTAAAAAGAATTAATTTTGTTCTATCTAGTCTAGTGATGCATGTTCTGCTCTCCCTCTCTTTGCCCGGTGACCCTAATGTACCTAAAAGGTTGGATTCTCCCTCTCTTTGTTCTGTTCTACTTCTGCATTTTTCTGGTGAGATTTGTTCTATCTAGTCTAGCGATACATGTTGTTCTGCTCTCCCTCTAGTGTCGGTTCGAGTTGAAAAAAATAAATTTGAGAACCGAACCAATTGTAATTGTTTCGGTTTGGTTTGGTTTTAAGGTGAAATGAACCGATTAATCAAACCAATCTGAACCAACTAAATTGGATTGGTTTAGATCATCAGGTTCACCGGTTCGATTCTAAGCGATGAACACCCTTATTGGTGGGACAGTTTGGGACATGTTGGACTTAACTTTCACCTGACCCAAAATATTGACTATGTTTCATTTTTAAACCTGGTCCCTAAACTCAAAGAAACCCAATGAGATGCGTGTTTAAAGGGCTTGGCCAGGACATTTTCAATGGATAGGGATGGGTCACGTACACCCTTAGTTGCTTACATCAGTTCCTAGCTTTAAGTAACATTGTTTATTTTTTTCACAAGTGGAGTATGCTCAGAGCATCCGCGGACCGCGGTCATGGTTTCTTATTTATGTTGTTTAACACTATTCTGGTAGGTCTAAAATATCATATAAAATTTAAGTAATTCATAAGTAATTTATACAAATTTTACTTTAATAGTGATTTTTTTTAATTGGGTGCCACATGAGAGAAAATAAATAATTGACCTAGAAGAGAGAATGGATTGTATAGTAGTCACACAAAAATCATAAGCAACTAACTTTTCACATAAGAATGGCCCAATGTTAAAATAATTAAGCAATGTTGCTTATAGAGCTAAGTAATGAGATAACCAACTTGTACTGTGGATGTTGTCAGGTGAAAGTTCTGATTGCTTAAAATTAAGGAACGTTATTTGTTGAAACAATCATTGCCTTAGGTGATTTATGATTGAAAAATAATTTTTTATTTCTCATTCATCAACATATTTAAAAGCCAATTAATACCCTTCTAAACAAAACTGTCAAATGTCTGCCTACCAATTTTCTCTAATCCTGTATCATTCATTATATTGGTGCCAATCAATTGTTGGCAAAGCAGAAATTGCATTTTATCCTTCATTATAATGTAATTCTGACTTATATTTTCTGTTACTATTAAAAAAAGATTCCTCTAAACAACATGGTATCATATTCATATGAAGAGCCATAGCCCACAATAACCAGCCATGCTACATGATCTTCTGCTGCATGTGGTGGCATTAACTCCACAATCTTCATCAGTCAAGCACCTGTGATCTCTACGAGCATCGGATATGTGGCAACAACTCTCTATATGTTGACCTGAATTTAGAGTCATAGCAGGACATACTTGCAAAGACATTGCACTGACTCTATTTGCTCCTGCTTGTTTCTGCACAAAAAAAAAAATTGTAATTTTTAAGTATAAGCTATTTTGGAGGTTTTTTTTTTTAAACGAGATATCCTCCACTAAGGAAATCATGTCGAGCCGGGTAGGGGTGAGCAGCGGGCGGGTTGGGGTGAGAGGTATCGGATTCAGCCGGTTTTGAAACACACATTTGCAGGACCGAACCCGACCGTGGCTGATTTCAGGTGGAGCGGGTCCGGGTTTGTCGGGTTAGCGGGCGGGTGGGGCGGGTTCAGAACAAGAAAAAGAATCATCCACCAAAAAAATCAAAGAAAGAAATAAAAAAAATACAAAGAAGGCCAACGACGGCGGTTCGTCAAATTACATTAGAGGTTTTGTTGCGGACGGCGAGGGGAGCACGATGGTGCTGCTGGTTTCTCTGCCGGCAACGCGATGTTGCCAGAAAACAGGAGAGAAGGTGCAACGGCGGCGTTTCCAAAACACGAAGAAGAAGGCCACAAGGGCGGTGATGGTGACCAAAAGGAGGCACGGTGGTGGCGCGCCATGATGGCGACGGCGGTGGTGGTGGTGGTGGCCGCCGGCTTCCAAGGCAGGGAGAAGAAGAAGAAGAAGAAGAAACAGAACGCAGAGAGAGGAGAAGTGAGAGCGTGAGAAATGAGGGAATGAGAGAGTGAGAGATGATTTAGGGAGGTGGGGATAGGGGGACCCACCCTATCTCGTTTCTGATTGGCTAGAGAGGATTCTCCTCAATTCCTATTGGTTGAAAACCCAAAAGAGATAAATAAAAAAAACCAGTAGCTCGAGTTGGACCGAGTTCCGACGGAAAAAAGAACCTGACCGGTCAGACCCGCGTCTGGCCATTTCTCTAGACCGAACCAACCCGTTAACCGACCCGGCCCGACTCAGCAGCTTTAAAAAGACCGGTTTCCTTCAGTTTTGGGTCGGGCCGGGTTTTTTGCCCAGTCCTAGAGCCGGATAGTACTACTATGGACAACAAATCTCTCCCAAGTATTTTGGAGATTTGTATACTTTTCCCCATTTCTAAATATTATAAATAAAACCTACAATTCAGCAAATTACTAACATACCGTCACTATATCCCGAAAAGTTTAAACCAGTCAAGGAAAAATAACACAGTTTTTGTGCAACCAAGCTAAAATTGGCCGGGCTAGCCTAACCATCCTTTTCAGGCCACCTTTGAAGTAGCGGCCCAAACATAATCCAGTCTAACGTGATTTCACCAATCAATGTATTTGCTCATTTCATACCAAAACATGTTTTGAACCCCAAAATATAGACTTGAAGAGAAGAGGTCATCATGTGTAACCTCAGCCATCAAAATGTTTCAATTTGTAAAATAGTGTAAATTTGTAAAATAAAAGAATGAATTAGTCTATAATCTATATGTATTATTACAACAACAATTGAGTTTCTCCGCTGAATTTTTCAAGGCAATAATGATATTTAAATTACAACAAATGAGGAAGAAGACTAGGATTCAACGGAGTATCTCATTCATCATTCCCCTTGCCTTTTCCCTCGGAGACTTTAGTCCCATCATATGCTGAGAGAAAGAAGGTACCTTGATTTTTCTGCAAAAACCTGCAATGAAAACAGTTAAAATAAACTTAACACTAATGAGCTTGACAGAAAAAAATGTATTCCCCAACCAAAAGTAGTAGAAATATAAGTGAACATTGGAGAACATACACTTTTTTAATTTATTGACCAAAAAAAAATCAAAGTCTAAGCGTTACATCATGTTCCAAATCCTTGCAATAAAGATAAGCTCACACTTCATCGTGTACATGTATGCTGATGGCTATTGCATGTATCGCAATCGAAATTCTTTTTTTTAGCTACATCTATTCTTTATTATTATTAATGGGTCATAATGAAATGATAGGTATACTCGCAACATTCTTTCATTTCAAGGATAAATTATTAGGAGCCTGAGTTCAATAAATACCTAATAGACCAAACTGCTCCAAAAAACAAAACTACTAAAATGCCTACTTTACAAATAAATGTTGAAATCGAATTTCTTCTTGATATCTAGCTGGAAATTAACTTAAAAGCTAGTGTAATCATGAGCTTGTGCACAAGATTATGAAGACAGGATGGATTGACAATTAAATGAAGTACATCAATACATAAATGACTATTTAGTATTTTTGTCATTATTTCAGCCGGGAGCAATAGATCAGTATGTTTCAGAACACAAAAAATAATGAGATTACAGTAAGGATTCAGAACAATAGTATCTAAACTAAATGAGATGGTTTTCAGCTTTTACCTGAGAAAGTCAAGTAGTTTCTGCTGCAAGCGAGTCAATGTTTCCTCTTCAATGTTCACATAGGCCAAAAGCTCAGGTAATTTAACTGCAAGGAAAAGAAAAAGTCTATTATTGTTTTGCAGAGCACATTCATGAAATAGTTGGGTATGCGCATCATGGGTAATGTTCAAATGTTGACCCTGTGGCCGTAACAGCAATATGCAAATGTCTAAAACAATATTCCATCATTGAAATGGCTAGAAATACAAATAAAAATAATACATTAGGGGAATTAGACATGGATTGTAAAACCAAATACTTGCAACTAGCCAAGAAACCGTTCGATAGGAGAATTAAAAACTCTACAGGTGCATTAAAAATTCAGGTAACTTAAAGATATCACAGAAAACTATAATTATTTAGCAGATAACACATTAATGGGGTCAAAACCTGAACTTAGTATTATTGCAACTGGCCATGAACATTAAGTTAAGAGATGCCAAAATTTAATATTTTAATCAATGAAGCAGATAAAGCATTCATTTAATATTAAATTAAAAGAACTCACGAAAGAAAATATATTCCAGGACAAAACGCAAGCACAGGTGTGCACAGAGTATCCTCCTTTCAAGCATACACTTAGAAATAGCAAAAAGTAACAAACATACCAAAGAGGCGTAATAAATGTTCAGCTCCATATATGGTTGATGGAGATGCATTATCCACAACTGCTTCACTATATTGCTTGCGTTCTTTCTTGTATAAGAGCATCATAGGCAATGCTTTATCAAAATAACACCTTATTCCTTTCAAAATTTCTCCTATGGAATCAGCTGCCCTGCATTCAGACAGGTTGGACACGCCTTCAAGTATTAGTAAAGTGGCAATGCCAGAGGAAAAGGAGGAAGGAACGAATTTTTCATAATGAAGTTTTCAATAATTTCTTACAAGCTATCCTTCTTTGACTTGTATTCAAGGTACTTTGTAAAAATATCATCAACAGTTGGTGAACGAGGCAGTTTTACAAGCTGCAGGTAGAATTATCAGCAAATCATCACAATGCCATCAAAATAGGTTATAAAATAAGAAAGTTAAACAATTATTAGACAAACATTTGTCGCATAAGAACCAATACAATGCCATCAAAAGAGCTACATAGCCCAAAAAGATAAGCTGAGATATTCAATGTAGAGAATCTGAAAGAGGCAGCAATGACACATTATAGTACAACCATAGAATTTGAGCGAAACAATTCATTTAAATTTGCACAGAAAATATAGCACAACATTTGCATTTAAATGTAAAGCATGATAGCACAAGCTATATACAAAAACTAAGCAGATTGCATTTTGGGGTCAAGGAAGCCTAAACAAAAGAAAGCAATTTTGAGAAGACATTCATGAGTTATACACAAGAGAAGAACCAGAACTGGTGTCTGTGAAGTCATTGTCACATAACCCAAATTTCATAGCACTCTTGTGGCATACTGCAGTCAGATTACTTCAAATTGCTGAGTGGCACGTAAACTTGTACTAGCAGCCTAGCACAATATTATCCTTTAAATTTAAGGGGAAAAGGAACAACTTAACTCAAGATTATATCTTTCATGCTTCAGTGCATGAAATCTAACTTTAAAGAATTGTATTTTAGGTATATCAGAGGATATCAACAAAAAAGAGTGAAATTAAGGGTTTCCATTTACCTTATCTTGCTGAGTAACAAAGTCGCAATCATCAACAAGTTGTTTCTTTAATGTTGCAGGAATTTGAATCTTCACAAACTTTTCAATAGTCACGCTTCCCTTCTAATAATTAAAAACTTAATTAATGGCAGCAAAACTGAGAAGTTCCAATGAAATATCAAGCAAACAGGAAGATATTTGCATTTCAAAGGAAATATAGAAGAAAGTTTGAAATCCAATTTTCTTCATATTATTACTACTTTCGGTTTCAGACTTTTTACATCAAAATACCTGATGTTTATTATGATAATTCATCTTTATCATATGAAATATAGAATAAAAGTAAAATTTATGATACGGAGAGAAATTCAATGCAGATGGTGAATTTTTTCCAGGATTTTAGAGTAAAAGAAAATGCAAGCAATACAATTAAACCACAATGTAAACCAAACTGTTATGAATCTGATAAGAACCTTGGGAGAACCATACCACAAAAGCTACCCAATGTTCTTATCAATTGACATCAAAGTCTTCCACCATGTCTCTCAATTGCAAACGAGCGGCGCGGGTGGTGAAGCCGGCATCGCAGTGTTTGCCCGGCACTAGTCAAAGGGCTAGTGCACAGGCAGCCTGCGTGGGCGTCGGGGCTGCCAAACATGGTGGGATGTGAGGACCCAATTGGAAGGTATTGGACTTGAGTCCCCCATTGGAAGTATGAGATTCTAATGTGGGGTTTATAAAGCCTTGGGCTCTCCAACTACAACAACTAGCTTTTGTGGTATGGTTCTCCCAAGGTTCTTTTTAGAACCTTTGCGTAGGATCTAGCCACGGGTCCGGACACATAAGAATTTTTCTTACGACCTATATTGAACAAGAGAGAAGCAGACTCGTCCTTGACAGAGCCCCTTCTAGTGATGTAAAATAGCGGATATCTTGGCGCTATGGCGCTATAGCGTAGTTCTCTAAGGGCTCACCGCTATGGCGCTATAGCCCGATAGCGTAGTGCTCTAAGGGCTCACCGATATCCACTGTTTTCCGCTCTACGGACTTGACATAACAGATTTTTGACTTTCCACTATTTATTGCGATCTGCGATTAACAACACTGGCCCCTTCTAATATCACGGTAATTTAGAAAATGCTCGATTGATTCTTCTTGAGTTCTGAAATGTGGATTACAAAGAAATAAAAAAAAATAGGATTCTAACTAATAATGAAAGAAATAATCAGATCATATCTAATAAGGAAAGAAATGATCAGATCCTAACTAATAAGGAAAGAAATAAATATCCTTCTAACATAATCTGCCTATCACAAAGACAGAATAAATAAGGTTAAAAAGAAATCAATCTTTTAAATTTCATTAATCTGCTTATTGTGTTCCTGATACGTGCATCCCACAAAAGCATCCATATCATTACTCCCATCCTCGACATTGAGCTTGTCCTCAAAGTCTAATTCTGGGTAGGCATCAAGAATAATGTCAAGGGGTTCCCACGTGGCATCTTCGGAAGGGTCCCTGATCCACTGCACTAACTCCTTGGTGCGACGGTTGATTCTACTTTGAAGAATAGCTTGAGGAATTGGCAAGGCCTTGCCATCGCAGACTGGTGGTAGACTGGTAGTTCCGCTGCAGCATCTGGTGGTGGACCCTTGTACTCTTTAAGAAGGGACACATGGAACACGAAAATCAAAGCCCATCAGTTTACTGATCCAATACTGCTGCAGAGATGTGGTGAGCCGTTGTTCCAATAGGTATTTGAGGCTGAATTGATCAGTTCGTATGAGGAATTGCCGATCCCAAAGGTGTGGCCGCCAATGAACCATTGCCTTGGCTAACCCAATCAGCTCTCGTTCATATACTGCCAATTTGAGGTGACGTTCTACGATCTTGTGGCTGAAGTCCAAATCCACTACCAGAAGCATCACACTCAACCACGAACTCTTCCTCAAAGTTGGGTAACTGGGGACTGGGGCTGTGGACGATAAAATCTTTAATTTATTGAAGGCGGCATCTGCTTCAGCATTCCATTGGAAGGCCTTTCAAGAGGCTTGTTAAGGGAGATGCTATATGTCCAAAGTCTTTGACCAATTTTAGGTAGTACCCTGCAAGACACAGAAACCCCCACAAAACCTTGACGCCCATGTTAGCAAAATCTTAAAATCCCACGATTTTACGCTTCTCCACCCCTGTTCCGAGCTGAATGGGTTGCATAATCTCTTTCCCTTGGGATCTGGTAGGATCTTAGATTTAGGTCGTAAGATCCCACGATTTTACGCTTCCGCGCCCCTTTTCTGAGCTAAATCAGTTGCATAATCTCTTTCCCATGGGATCTGGTCAGAGCTTTTGACAGGGGCGGTGTTAGAAGTCCCACATTGGCTAGAGATATGGCCAATCAAGTGTTCATAAGGGTAGAGCAACCCTCAACTGTCATGCTAGTTTTTGTGGTTGAGTTAGGCCTCCCAATTTCTAATAGGCTGGAAGTTTTTTCCTCTATTAGTGAAATCTTGATCACTCTTACTGGACATTTATTGCTTTCTTTTCTTTTGTGTTTTACTCTCATGTTAGCGTACACCTTATTGTTATGGATTTAGATTATGCTTTACTTGGATGTTGGTCCTATAAATTTTTACATCAACTTTAGTTTAATGATAGGATTTACATGATATTTTCCCTATCTACGCTATTTTTTCTGGATATGTATATGTTTAAGTATATTTTTACATTTATGGTAGAATCTTACAATCCGATTTTCAACTCTATGATTACCGATCTTGCACCCCCTCTTCGGTCCCACGTAGAATCTCAATTTTCACAACATTGCTTGACGGATTAAGGGGCCAAACAGTGATGACCTTAATTTTTGTTGCATCTACTTCCACCCCGGCACGATGGATGATGTGTCCGAGATAAGCGACATGTGACTCACCAAAGAGACAAAAACAAAAGGTTAGATCTCAAGAGTTCAAAAACTATTCGGACATGGTGCATGTGCTCGACCCACGTTTTGTGGTAAATAAATAATTCTTCAAAGAATACCAAGATGAACTTAGGTAAGTAAGGGTGAAAAATCTCATTCATCAGACTTGTAAAGGTTGAAGGGGCATTGGTAAGTTCAAATGGCAAGACTAAAAATTCAGAGTGTCCATGGTGTGCTCTAATAGTTGTCTTCTCCACATCTGAAAGTGCGACCCTTATTTGGTGGTAGCCCAATCGTTAATCTAATTTTGTAAAATATTGCGCCCCATGAAGCTCATCCACCACCGAAATTGGGAACTTATCTTTAACGGTGATGACATTCAACTCTCGATAAGCTACACAAAAACACCATGTCTCATAGTGCTTCTTGACTAGGAAAACAGGTGAAGAAAATGGCGATCTGCTAGGCCGAATAACACCCTGTTGTAGCATGTTGGCACATTGTCGTTCGAACAACCAGATGAACTGAAGAAGGGAGTAAAGGACTTCTTTGAGAAAAGGTTTAAAGAGGAGCACTGGCAATCACCAACACTTGATGGCATTCCATTCAGGACCATTTCCATGGAGGATAACACCATGTTATGTGCTGAATTTGATATTGCAGAGATCAAAGAGGCTGTGTGGGATTGCGAAGGCGACAAGTGTCCGGGACCGGATGGTTTCAACTTCAAGTTCATAAAAGCATTTTGGCATCTATTCGCTCACGACCTCCTCAGACTACTCATTGAATTCCATGAGCATGGTGTGTGGCCACGTGGGTGCAATTCCTCATTCATCACCCTCATCCCAAAGTGTCCCGCACCACAAGGGCTAAATGATTATAGTCCGATATCTTTGGTTGGATGCTTGTACAAAATTGTCGCAAAGATCCTGGCAAGAAGGCTCAAAAGAGTACTCCATAAGGTAATATCTGACGAGCAATCAGCATTTCTTGGTGGCCGAAGTATGCTGGACAGCATTGTAATTGCAAATGAAATTGTACATGATGCTAAGAGAAACAGGAGGAAAACACTAGCCTTCAAAGTTGATTTTGAGAAGGCCTATGACTCAGTGCGGTGGGAATTTCTTTTCTACATGCTGAAGCGTATGAATTTCCACAATATATGGATCCGGTGGGTGAGAGGTTGCTTGGAAACTACTAGGATATCTGTCCTAGTAAACGGTAGCCCGAGAGATGAGTTCCAGATGGAGAGAGGGCTTCGCCAAGGGGATCCAATGGCTCCATTCCTCTACCTTATTGTAGCGGAGGGGCTCAATGGTCTTCTCAAAAGGGCACTACAACTCAACAAATTCAGGGGATATAGACTTGGTAAGGACAACGAAGTAGAAGTTACAATGTTGCAATTTGCAGACGACACACTATTCGTTGGGGAAGCAACTGTGCAGAACGTCCAAGTGCTAAAAAGTATACTCAGGTGTTTCGAGTTAGCCTCGGGTCTGAAGGTAAATTTCCACAAAAGCAAGCTAGCGGGAATAGCTACTGATTCTCGTCTGACCCAGAGAATGGCGAGTATACTTAATTGCAAGGTCATGACCCTCCCCTTCACCTACTTGGGATTACCGGTGGGAGGGAGCCCGTCGAGGCTAGCATTCTGGAACCCGGTAATATCAAAGCTTAGAGGGAAACTGTCAAAATGGAAGATGAAGATACTCTCCTTTGGGGGGCATCTAACACTGATTGGTAGTGTCCTATCCTCACTCCCATTGTTCTTTTTGTCTTTCTTCAAGATACCGGAAGGGGTGGTTAAGGTGTGTAGAGGGATAATGCGGAAATTCCTTTGGGGAGGGTCAGAGGACCGCAGTACAGTAGCCTGGGTAAAATGGGAGGATGTGTGTAAACCAAAGGAGTTGGGTGGGTTGGGCTTAAAAGATTGGCGAGTGTTTAATAAGGCGTTGTTAGGGAAATGGAGATGGCGGTTACTCCATGAGCCGGACAGCCCTTGGTGCAGAGTATTACGAGCAAAGTATGTAATCCCAAGGGCGGGTGAATTGTCGGTTGTAACTACCCGTATGTCACAGTGGTGGAAAGATATCCTGAATACATGCTTCATGGATCCAAATTTGAACTGGTTTGATCTATGTCTGTATAGGAAGATGGGTGAAGGTAACGAGATCTTGTTTTGGAAGGAGCCGTGGTTAAGCCAGAGGACCCTAGCAGACAAATACCCCAGGCTGTTGAACTTGACCACAAACACCCAGTGTCGGGTGGCCCAGATGGGTTCGTGGGACGGCGAGACTTGGAAGTGGAAGCTCTCTTGGCGAAGGCAGTTGATGGATAGAGAATTGCTATGGGTGGAGGAACTCAAAGAAGCGCTAAATTCAATCACCTTAAGGAAAGGAGTAGCAGATGAGTGGACATGGATGTGTAACCCTGAAGGTGAGTACACGGTGAGGTCAGTGTATCAGTTTCTGACGGGATCGATTGATGCCGAACCAATTGATGTGTTCATGCGTCTGTGGAGGATCACGGCGCCATCCAATGTTGTTGCGTTCGGTTGGAGGGTCTTAAGGGACAGAATCCAAACAAGGTCCAATTTGCATAAGAGACGGATCATACCGGAAGGAGTGGAATTGTTATGTCCCTTGTGTTCTTCGGAAGATGAATCCGTAGATCATCTCCTACTAGTATGCCCGATTTCCTCTAGAATTTGGAAAGGATGCTATAGATGGTTGGGAGTAGTGACAACATTGCCCAATTCTTGCTGGATGCACTTTGAACAACATGAGTATGGGGCCCGGAACAAGAAGCAGAGGCAAGCAATGGGTGCGATATGGTTGGCGGTGACTTGGTCTATTTGGCTACATAGAAACGCTATTGTCTTTTGCCAAGCGCAAGTCGACGCAAACCTCGTATTGGAGTTGGCACAAGTCCGAACTTGGAAGTGGATCTCAGCCAAAGTGAAGGCTTTTAAATGCTCCTTGTATGAGGAGCTAGTCAACCCAACATATTGTTTGGGAATTATTCGCTGAGTTAATATTAGTAAACAGGGAGATTATTTGTTACTGGGTGGGTGGCTGGCCATGTCCATAGACACATTATACAAAGAACTGGTGATGAAGAGGCTTGATGGGCTTGGCATAGTATTTGGTTTGGCATGGTATTGGAAGCTGCAGAAATTTGTCTTGTTAATTCTGGAAGGAGCAAATTCTGATGGGATGCTTATTTGGATTAATGTGTGCGGTATAATGCATTTCTAAGTCAAATCTATTTGATTCTGAATCATAATGCTTCTGTGCGAACACAAGGCCACTACTGCTGCAGCTTCAATCCTTGAGGATTTGGCACACTGATGGATGAAGAATATGCTGAATGTGGGATGTTTGCTTTTTATTGTATTTTGCTTTAAGGTTCTGTTTCTTTGCCTATGATGGAGCCCTCTTAGCAGTAGGAAGCAACCAGCACATTACTTTGTGAAGGGATTTGGGCATGTTTCTTTTTTCCTAGATTCGAATTTAAGGGTGTGCTTGAGCTGGAAGAAGTTGGTTTCATGAATTCCCTGGCCTGGTTGTTTCGTAATTGCTTCTTTGATAATATTGGGGTAGATATTATTATCTCCCTTGCAGTTGGAGAAGAAGTGATAACAGTGGGGTTTGGGATCTAGAACAATTTATGTTTAGGACTTCACTGGCTCTCCTTTTTTTGGTTTTATCTCCCTATCTTCCCTTCTTATTTCCATTCATTTGTATTATGGCTTGGGGTACCCCTAGTACCCCTCTTTAATACAATTTGTTATGCGGTGGTCACATTCACAAGTAGGGGGTAAGCCGATAGGCTCCACGAATAGATCTACAAATTATTACAGTAGTTTGCTTAAGACCAACGTGGCCGATCACTTTCCTTGTATTAAACTAAGTCATGGTTTTGTTTATGGGGGATGTCCTCGCCACAACATTGTCTTTCCGTTTTCACAACCTCCATTGTCAAAGAGCTAAAATTCCACCAAATTGGGCCGAGGGTGCTCAACCACTTAACTCCTAAGATCATGTCAAAGCCTTCAAGTAGAATAGTGTAAAAATCAACCTGAAAACTGTCATTCGCCACCAAGAATGTTACTGCCTCACAAATACCCCTATTGGGCACTCGTTCTCCATTTGCCACAAAGACTCGTAGGTCGGGTCTTTTCCATATTTCCAGTCCTAAGCTTCGTACCAACCCCTCCCACAAGAAGTTATGTGTGCTACCAAAATCTATCAGGACAGAAACAGTAACCCCGGACACCTCTGCTAGCATTTGCATGGTTTGAGAATCTCGAGTTCCACTAATGGCATGGAGAGATTGTAGGATCGACTATTGAGCCCTCCTCGGACCCGTTTACATCATTTAGGACTTCAATCCAAAATAGTCTCTGACACTTATGCCCTATTGAATAGGACTCATCGCAATAGTAACACATCCCATTGGCCCTTCTTTCTGTCATTTCTGCTCGTGTTAACGTTTTAAAAAAGGTGTTGAAGAGTCCCCCCCCCCAGTTGCTGCCGCCGGTTGGCTTGGAGAATTGTCCGCCTCCCTTGACAATCTAGTTCTTGCCAATTGGGACAATAGAATGATCGTTGCCCCAAGTCTGTGGTGATAAAATTTTGTGAGACGCCTTCTACTTACATTCCAAAGTCTGAGCCATGTTCATAGATAGCAACCCCGAGATTTCTAGGTTGTTGCATCTAAATGTCAATCCTGAGTTCTTCTATTAATCCAGTTGTGAACACGTCCACTTGCTGGTGATATCTGAGCCTTTGAGGTCAGAAGTCCTAGCCAACAATGATTGGAATTGACATTGGTATTCCTCAACAAATTCAGTTTGTTTAAGGTTAAAGAGTTCTCATGAGAGGTTGTTACTCAAGAGTGGCCCAAACCTTATGGGACAACACTCCTTAAAGCGCCTCTTGTCCAATTCATCTTTCTTCCCACTCCATTTGGTCAAACCATGATTGGGCCTTGCCCAACAAATGAAAAGCAGCTAGGCCCACGCTGTCCTCCTCGGCAGTTCTTTGCCTGTGAAAGAATCTCTCACATCGCTTCAGCCAGCCCAAGGGATCGCCTGTGTCGTCATAAACCGGAAATTTCATTTTGGAATATCCCGGTACTATCGACTTCCCGGAAACTTCGCTGTTGTGTCCGCCTGCGCCGTTTACAACGGGTTTCTTCTCCCAGCCCTGAACAACGATGGAGAGGTCTGTCATATGTTCTTCCAACGCTTGTTGTCAAGCATCCATTTGCTCCATGAAAGCGTTTAGCGTCGCTGCCAAATTCTCCGCGACCACCACGACAACCTGCTCCGGTACCAAGTTGTTATGAACCATCGCGTAGGATCTAGTCACGGGTCTAAACACAGAACAATTCTTCTTACGACCTATATTGAACAAGAGAGAAGCAGACTCATTCTTGACAGAGCCCCTTCTAATTGTACTGTAGTTAAGAAAATACTCGATTGATTCTTCTTGAATTCTAGACCCCTTTTAAAAGGGCTGGAATACAAAGAAATAGAAGAAAATAGGATCCTCACTAATGAAAGAAATCATCAGATCTTATCTTATAAGAAAAGAAATAATCAGATCCTAACTAATAAGGAAATAAATAAAATATCCTTCTAGCATAATCTGTCTATCACAGAAACAGAATAAATAAAAATTAAAAGAAATCAATCTTTTAATTTTATTCCCATTTTATTAATCTGCTTATGCAAACCTCAGCTCCTGAATCAATCTTTCGTTTCTTCCCTTTAGACACTGCAAAGTTTGAGATTTTAAACTTATTAGTATACACAAGTTGTAATATGGCAAGCCGATATGACACATTTTGATTGAAATTAAACCAATCAATAACACTGCTCAAACAAGAGAATTTGAGAGGAACAACTTGTTAATTACAGCACTTAATGTAAGGAAAATGAAGGCCAGATGATGCTCATGGTTAGGTTTTTTTATCAAATAGGAAAAAAATATTGGCTAGCCTATGCCAAACATAACAAAAAAATGAGATGGCCCAAGGCCCAATAAGAAATTTAAAAAAACAACAAATGAAGATATTTTACATAAAAATGCATATAAAAAATAATACAGTTGAAGAAGTCAAACAAATTAACTTTATCTGAGAAGGAACTTATATATTGAAAATTAAAGAAAATGAATATAATCGGTTAAATAAATTTAAAATATAACATTATACAGGTTGATTTGGATCAAATTAATTCATCCGGGCCTGGCACAAATTATATTTAGAGAAAACAATTGAGGTCCAAATAGGATTTTTTGGGCCAGGTATATACCAGGCATCAAGCTTAATAATGGCCTCTAGTGAAGGGTAATATCATTATCATATAAAAGCAGCTGTAGTTTCTAATTCTATACAAAGATTTAAATAACAAAGGAGATATTTCTGTTGCAGAATTTAAATAGCTAAAAAAAAATTTGTAGAACACGATATGCAGGCATTGACGACCCAAATGCATTATGCACCGTCAGTAATTTTGTGAAGGCAACAAGTAATGATATTTGACCCCTTAGAAAAGGATTAAATGGGCAAGAAAGACTGACGCCAAAGAATATGAAAGCTTTCTTAATGCGCAAATGTCTCTCCAAAACAAGCAGTCATAGCCCTCTAATTATATGGATATTGTTGCCTTTTTTTTCAGGGATATATAGGCAAGAATGATTTCGCGTAGATTAAATTATTAATTCAACAATCAGGTAGTATATAATAAGCAGCAACGTGGACAAATTCTACAGTCAGATACTACATCCAAAATGCTCTAAATTTAATTCGTGAAACAGTTATTACTTGTGGAATAAGATAAGATGATAAGATAATATGCGCTAGAAATTCAATTCTAGAGATTATGAAGAAAAAAGTCAAACGAAACAGGAAAATGAAAGATGAAATTCGATAAATTCAAGACATACCATTACTCTTCATGTCCTCTTTATCCACTTTGGCATCTACAGGATCCAAAACAAACGTAAATTATCAAGCTAACAAAATGAAGTATTCTAAGTACAACCTTTCTAAGTCTAACAGTTCAGGAAAAATAGCAGAATGAGGATTTGGAGCCTGTGCAACTGCACAAACATATTGTCAAGTATTTAAAACAGGGGGAAATTAATTTTGATAGAATAACACACTATATAAGTTTGCATAATCTGTAAAAATTTCAGATGCAGTATAAAAAATGTTTCAGTGCTTGTACAGAAGGTCTAGGATTAATTTCAGGCAAAAGTGACACTCAGTTGTTTTTTCCCAGAAGTAGTTTGAAGGGAGTCAACCATACTTTTGTTTGTGATTAAAACAAGCTATATTATATATACTTTTACTAGCATTTTGCATCCCAGAATTCTATCTCACACTTCTTTTGACTTTGAAATGGCAGATATCCTTTTACAAATAAAAAACAACCACATTCAAAATAATAGAGTGTTGGCCAAAATTATCAGAGGTTACTGGTCAGTTGATGAATTCTCATTTGAAAACCTCATTACTCCTCCCTCACAAATATAAAACAAGGTTTAAACTTTAAACTAATGGAAAAGGCAGAACGTACAACCAAGAGTAAAATAATGGCACAGAAGAAACTTCCACATAAAAGTCAATTCCTTAACTAACTACCCCATGATAGTCCAAACTACCTCACACACAAATCAAAATGGAAAATAAATGTTTAAAGGTGTCCATATCTGCAACTGATATATATCTGATATATATCAGATATAAGCAAAGAACTTTTAGTAAAGAGAGATTAAACAATTGAATGCACAACCCAAATATTCTAGAGAGAATAATGGATAGATAACCTAATATATTTTCAATCATGAATTAGGGGACTCAAGACCCCCTTGCCAAAAGAGAGGCTCATTATGCACAAAGCCACAAACTAGAAAAACAAAAGCTTCAAGTAACTGTAACAATTACTTACCCACAGAATTTTTAGCCTTTCCTTGAGTTGAGCGTCCAGCTTTGGCATTCTTATCTGAACTTGCCTTTTTGTCTAGGGCCAGGCTTTTAATTACATTCTCTTGAGTATATTTCATTAAACGGAACTCGTCCACCCATTCGTCCCAACTGTTGGAAATATATTGAAGCCATGATAATGATTTTGTGTAACCTTTTACATGTAATTGATAGTAAACATTTATGGCAACATAACCAGATTAAGATTAAGATGATTCTCTCCAAAAATTATAAACCAATCATTACAAAGGCCCTATAAACAACTTGTCAACAAGTTCCCACAAGTACCTCAACATGAGAGGTTGATTTAGGAAACTCTGCTTCTTACTTAATGATTTTTAACAATTTCAGGTCACACAAGAACAACTATAGTATTTCAGAACATGCATTGTAAAATTAAAAATTGAAAATCACCATTAAGACTGCCATTGTATCTCTGTTACTTGAAACTAAATTAAGGAAAAGAGAAGAGACTCACTTTTTATTCCACCCCTGCAAAATAGAAAGTAAAGCAACCAAAAGTCAATAATATATCCTGTAATCACTTGAATCACATTTTAACTTTTCAAGTGATCGAATATTTCAAGTCTGTCAAGCTAGCATATTACTTTGGATTAAAAATGAGGTAACCAATATCGGTGACTTGAGTACTTAAAAAAGACCTATGGGGAAGAAAATATTGCAGTTGAACTTACAAGGTAGTGAACAAAGTATTTCCATTTTTTCTTTCTTTTCTCAGCCTTCTGCACCTGATGATCAAAACATGCAGTAAATTAGATCATCATCACAAGAAGACTGCTGGGAAAAGGTATAAGACACGCTTTATCTAGATAGTGATGAAAGCTTTGCATTATGAATACATGATACAAGACATAAACTAAAAGAACTTTAGAAATAATGTCAATTCAAAATCTTAGAGTAATCCAACATTGTCTAATGGCAGGACAAGTGATTATACAAATCCCAGGAGCAAACATTAAATCAATCACAACACTAAATTCAACACCAAAAGTTTATAGATTAAACCAAAAAAATGTTATGGTAAGAGCAGCGAAAAACGCAAATAAGAGATAGAGAGCGAGAATTACTCAGAGAAATGAGTGGATCAACTAATGTGACTTACCTCTGTAGGCATTCAAAGATTCTTTTTGCTAACCTAGATAACGAAATACAGAAACACACCTTTAGCATATATACAATGGTGCCTGAAAAAGCCCTTCAACGGCCCTAACCCTCTGCTTCCAAAACTGACCTCCTAAATTTTTTTCTCTTAACATTTCAATCTCCAAAAAGTCAGATCGGTTCACAAACCGGATTGACCATCGACAAAATTCAAGCATATCAATACAAGAGAAATTAGGGAAAATAACCACACAAAAATAACCTTCACGAGAAAAGCATGGAGTCACAATTCAGGCAGTACAAGGTGAGAATTGGCTATTCTAACGAAAAAAATCAAATACCAACACGAAAACACAAGCCAAATCCCTAACACACAAAACGGTTACTGAGCAGTGAGCAACTGCAAAGGTTCAGTTTCTTACCGGTGACGGGAATTGTCAAATTCAAAACAATAAACAGCCACGAGAAGAGGCAAATCGAGACATCAAAGCATTTCAAAAACAAATTTGCAAAGAAAAAAAAAAAAGGAAATGGGAGAGGTAAGATACCTTGGCTTCGTAGAAGCGAGAAACATGGTGGGCGAGCACTTTCTCTCCCTCGGCGTATTTCTGGGGTTTGGAGTGCTGAACATCGCCGGCGGAGGCGTCGCCGGAAGAGGCGGAATCGTTCTTGGAGGAGTTACCGGCCATGGTGGAGTAAAAATGAACTGGGCGGGAACGGGGAAAAACCAGTGACTGAATGAGAATGAGGGACTCAAACTCAACAACAACAACAGACAATTGAGTATTGAGTATTGAGTTGAGGGGGTTTTGGATTTTTCACTCGCTCGCGTTCACGCGCTTGACGGTTTCTGACTTTTGTGTTGGGCCAACCCGAATTCTAGGCCCGCTCCCAAATTCCGAGATTACTTTTTTACACTAGTGAAAATCAAATTAAGGAAGAAAAACTAATTTTAATAATAGAATTTGGAGTTTTAGAATAATCTAAATTAGTAAATATGAATTATTGAGAGAATTCATTATGATTCAATTTAAAAAAAAAGAAGTTCATTAAGAAATATTTTATATTATAAATATACAATATAAAAATATTAATGCCAATAAAAAATATCATAAATTAATAATAAATAATAATTTGATATTAGTAATCAGTAAAATCTTGATGAAAACTTAAAGTAATGTATATTAATTTTGAACCATTTATTATAAGTATCAAATACAGTATTATTAAATAAATATTAATTAATTATACTTGACAAACAATAATGAGAGAATTAATTATGATTTAATTTAAAATTTAAATTCATTTAATAATATTTATAATATAGATATAGAAATAAAATTCATTAAAATATTTATATCATTCAAATAATAAATGTCAAAACTTCATGATAACATTAATAATCATGATAAATTAATAAAACATATTATAATAAAATATATTAATTAAAATAAGAAATTCAAACCTCATTATAACATTAATAATCATTAATAACTTGATAAATATATTAAAATAATATATATGTTGACTAAATTTTACATCAATTTAAATATATTAAATACATTTAATAATATTTAATATGTTGTAAATTATTTATTATGTTATTAAATATTTAAACTACTTGAATATTAAATATTAACAAAAGATTAAAGAAAAATTATAAGTTAAACAAATAGTACTATGAGGTTTTTTTTTTGTGTTTCCCTTTGGTTGCATGTATTTTTTGTGGATATAGGTTTCTGTGGCGCTGGATTTTGGTGCGTGGTTGTTCTCTGTCACGTTTTGTGTTTTTGGACTGCTTGTTTTTCTTTTGTTATTTCTTGGGATAGTTTGTGTTAGGTTTTCTCTCAACTAACCTCTTTGTAAATTGTGTTCTCATGATTTTCATTAATAATTTTATTTTTACTCTCGAAAAAATATATAAATATTTTATATATAGTAATGTGAGAAGTAATTATGTTTTGAGTACAAATTTATATGTTCATCAATAATAATTATATCATGAAATATTGAAATATAGTAAAAAAATTAATTTTGATGCACTGACGGTGTAAAGAGTTTTACACATGCATCCAATCATATCTCTCTATCATTCATTTAAAATAATCTTAAATTTAATTTTAATTATAATATGACAAATTGATCGATTCTGATTGGATACATGTGTAATCGGTGCATCAAAATTAAACTCTATAGTAAAATTGACTTCATGATTTATTAAGAATGTGTTTGGACTTTGGATGAAGCATTTTAATGAAGTACAATGTATAAGAAGGAATTCCAATACTTTGTAGTAAAGTGCTTTAATTTGTCTGTGAATTCTTTTTTTTTTTTTTTGAATAATTTGTCTGTGAATTCAATGCATGGAATTTTTTAAATGACGAGATTTTTTCATAGAATTCTCTCTAACTTTGTTTGGTGAAATTGAAATACCACCACCATACATGTAGGGGTGGAAGTAGGCTGGGCTTTGCTAGGCTTTGCTTAAACAGGCCTGGCCTGCTTAAAAAATTCAAGGCCTGAGCCTGGCCTGTTGTCTGTCATAGGCTTTTTTTTAGGCCCGAGCCTGATCTGTTTGAAAGCCTGGCCTGGCCTGGTAGCCTATTTAAAAGCCTGTTTTATTGCCATAAATTCAACTAGACTGAAAATTTTAATTGTAAAATGTCAACAGACTTATAGATTAGTGAACTAAAATACAATAATATGATTACATGATCCAATTCAAAGTAAATAGGTATAGTCATTTTCTAAAGAAGTTTATATGACTAATTCATTATATAGTCTAACATATTTAGTCGTATAAATAAGTCAACAACTATTTAGTTTTAAGATATTATAATAAAGATTTCAAAAAATATATTATAATAAAAATTCAAAATAATATAAATAACAAAATAAATTAATATTTACTTAAATAGGCCGGCCTGTTAGACTGACAAGGCTTTCTGAGTGGCCCAAGCCTGGCCTTTTTAACTAAATAGGCTTTTAAAAAAGCCTTGACCTTATCTATTTAGTAATTTGGCCTGGCCTGGTCTGGGCCTGATGTAGGCTAGGCCATAGGCCCCTGTCGGCGGCCTGGCCTACTTCCATCCCTACATACATGGAATTTGCCAATTTCTTCCCTCCATGCTCGAACATCTACAGACCGGTTCACTTAAATTTTAAAATTGAATATCTTCCCCTCCAAAACATGAAATTTTAGAAGTTGAACTTTAAAATATATTTATGCTAGTATAATTGTAAACATCTAAAAATTGAAGTTTCACAATTGTATTTTTGTCCTTCTTGTTAAAATATAATTCAAATGTTATTTTAAATAATATATATTGGAATAATAAGTATTAGATGGCGGTTAAATAAAACTGATAACTGATGGGTTATTATGGTTTATGTTAAGTGGTTACTTGTGGGTCAAGTAACTTAGGCTTTTTATATTTTCTATATAAGTAGGGGTGGTAATATGGGCTAGGCCCGTTGGGCCAGCCCGTTTGGCCTGCCATTTTTTGCGGGTTCGATTGGAAAATTCAACCCACTAACCCACTTCTGTCTCACTTTGCTAACCCATTTTTTAGCGGGTTGGGTCGGACCAACCCGCGCGGGCCTGCATTAATTTTTTTTTGTGGACCTACAGCAGTACTAAGGAAAACTGGAAAATGAAGTAAGGATTCATTAGGGAATACTATTCTTCAGATTCAGTGTGTGTGTGTGAGCCTCTGTGACTGTGAGGGTTTCTAACTTTCTGTTTCAGCCGCACCGCCGCGCTCTCCTCTCTGACTCCCTCATCCACCGCGCGCTCCTCCAGTCCGCCGCGCTCTCCTCTCTGACTCTCTCCTCCACCGCGCTCTCCTCTAGTCACCGCGATCTCCTCTTTGACTCTCTCCTCCAGTCCGCCGCGATCTCCTCTCTGACTCTCTCCTCCAGTCCGCCGTGATCTCCTCTCTGACTCTCTCCTCCAGTCCGCCGTGATCTCCTCTCTGACTCTCTCCTCCAGTCCACCGCGCTCTCCTCCAGTCCACCGCACTTGAATTTATATATTCTTGGATGGCTAACCCAGCTTCATAAGGAATTAAGGATCATGGCTGCACCACCAGCATCTTTAACTGTTTTTCTTTGAATATTTTTTGAATGTTAGAACTTAGAAAGTTAGAATTTTAAACTAACACTATTTTTTTTTCCACTAATCACAATTTGGCGGGCTAGCCCGCCAAAATGTGGGTCGGTTTGAGACTTTCAACCCATATACCAAAAGTGGGCCAACCCAACCCAATCCCGCATTTTGGCGGGTTGGGTCTGGCCCTCCCCGCGAGCCCATATTGCCACCCCTATATATAAGATATGTACTTTCAATTTTATATGAGTGAATAATATTTCCCTCAAACTTCTCTCTCTCTCTCTCTCTCTCTCTCTCTCTCTCTCTCTCGTTATTCTAAAACCCTAACAACTTGGTATTATAGCATGTTTCGATTCTTGGACCAGCGGGTCGTGAAGATTGAAACTGCGAGTTTCAGTCTTGATTGAACAGAGTCAAACGGAACCTCCTTGTATTGGAACTGTGTGTTTCGAACTCTGTATTGAGACGGTCGTTTAGGGTTTGAATCGAAACTGCGAGTTTTGAACCCTGTTTGGCTCAGTTCGTTTGGAGGATACGAAGGTTGCGAGTTTCGATTCCTCATTAATAATTGCGAGACTGCAACTGTGGAAGGAGTGATTAGAAGCTGCGAGTGTCAACCCTAATCCATTTGGTGCAATCTGCAATTGGTGTGATTAGAAGCCGCAAGGTTCAATCTTATTGTTTGCTCTTTGATTCTGATCAAGGTTCATACTTCTTGACAAGAAATCCTCTCTTATTGACAAGAAGCCTACACGATGGCAAGTGGCAATCTGCCTGGAGTAAATCTCCCAACTCTAACAGATAAGAATTGGGATCGATGGAATGCTCAGAAGAAAGTCCTTTTTGGATTTCAAGATGTCATGGAGGTTGTAGAAAGTGGATTTGATCCATTGACTGATGGCATGACAGAGGCACAGAAGGCTCATCATAAAGATATGAAGAAGAAAGACTGCAAGGCAATGTTTCTAATTCATCAATGCTTTGATGATACGCATTTTGTGAGAATAACAAATGCATCTTCAACAAAGGAGAATGAAAAGATTCGTGAATACTTCACCGAAGTCCTAAGCACTATCAACTTAATGAAGGGTTGTGGAGAAAAGATCACTGATGTGATGGTGATAGAGAAGATCATGAGGTCCATGGCATCCAATTTTAAACAAGTCACTTGACTTATTTCTTTTAATCATGACCACTCATTGTTAGATCTAACGGTTACGATTTATTCTCACCATTCTCATATAAGAAGATTTTTCTCACTAGATACATTATATATATATATATATATATATATATATATATATATATATGAAGCGTATCAAGTGAGAACAATGTTTATTGTGAGAGATGAGAGCATTAAATCGTGGCCATTAAATCTAACATGAATGGTCAATATTAAGATATAAAGTCACATGACTTTTTAAAAAAGTCACATGACCATTAAATGACATTAAATCTCAACCACCCATGTTAGATTTAATGGCCACGATTTAATGCTCTCATCTCTCACAATAAACATTACTCTCACTTGATACACTCCCTATATATATATATATATATATATATATATATATATATATATATATATATATTATTCAATTCTAAAACCTTAAGATTGGATGTATACTACCGTAAATACAACTAGTAACTTTCCCATACAACAAACGAACACACTTCAACTTTATTAGATACAAAAATTAAATTACTAATAATTTAATTTAATTTTTTAAACTATTAATCTTATTGATAGAGAATAAATTAATGATATTTTATAAATATCCCACTTTATTTAGTATTGGTTAGTGAAAAGAAAATTAATTAATTTAATAAGTAATTAATACAATTTTTTGCTTGAATATCTATTTAAAACATAACTAAATATAATTTAATTTATATTTAAATATGGAACTTAAAGCCATGTGGCTTATGAGAAAAAATATTATAATATGTAGATGATGGATTTCTAAACTCTGGGTTTTGAAATTGATTTTTTTTTTCAAGTATAATCACACATGAAAATCAAGTTCAGGAAACAAAACCAAATTCAGTTAAAGAAATTGGAGTTTTAGAATAATATATACAAATTAAATTAAGTGTTTTTTGGTTACATAGTAGCAAAAAAATAATAATATAAGAGGTCCCAAGTTCGAATCCATGTGGGTGCAACTACGTTAAAAACTTGGTAGAGAGAGTTTTATCGCTCATAGTGGTCATGTCCGGCTTGAAATTGCGAGAACAATTAAATACACCAAAGAAAAATTAACTTTACTAAGTATGAATAAGAGAAATAATTATTATTTAAAATAAAAAATTTATATTCGTTGAGAAATATTTAATATTATAAGAATATATATATATATATATATATATGAAAATATTAAAAGCCAAAATATAAATATCATAACATTAGTAATCAATAATAACTTGACAATAACTTATTAACTTGACAGTAATAATCAGTAACAATTTGATTAAAATTAAATAATGTATATTAATATTAAACCATTTCGTGACGATATTGACTAATTACTTCTTAAGACGAAATAATATTTAATATTATAATATAAGTTAATTGTGAAATATTAAAAGTACTTCAATATTAGTTATTAACAATTTGTACCCGAGGTTGATGAATCATGAATGTGTTTGAATATAGAAAGAAGAGGATGGGTTGTCGTTTTTACTTTGGGTTTGTGCATTACTCTTTATGGGAGGATGTTGCCGAGGCGATCAATCTTTTGTATGGTATTAGAGTGGGTGCGGATCAGCGAGGAGCTTTTGCGATTAGTCTAGTTCACGAGTAGAATCTGTCATGGAAAAGGCCGGAGAAGGGGTGGCTTAAGGTTAATGTGGACGGTGCAGTAACGGACATGCTTGCTGCGGGTTGTGGCAGAGTTATTCGAGACTCCAATCGTTGTTGGATCAAGGGTTTTTCTAGAAATTTGGGTGACCTTGCCTATGCGAATGTGTTCCTCACCGAGCACATGGAATCTCTACAGCGGTGGACATGGTGATGAGTTTGGATATTCCTCAAATGGTCATCAAAAGTGATTCACTTGAAGTTATTCAACTTCTAGCTTCTTCCACTATGGTGTCTCATCCCTAAGAGGAGATAGTCCGGTCAGTGCTTCGCCTGCAACAAGAGCATGGAGCCATGAATTTCCAGCACGCTTTTAAAGAGAATAACGGCCTTGCGGATTATTTGGCTCATATTGGGTTGGGTCTGTCCTATGGAACGCATTGGATTGATTCTCCGTTTGGGGATTGTCATCGGTAGTTGTCCTTTGATTGTTCGGAGGCTATGTCCCCCCTCCCTAGTTATGCGTCCGTGTAGCGTGTTCAGAATCTAACTCCTTTTTGTAACAAAAAAAAAGAGCGGGTGGGGCACCGGGCACCCTTATCCGTGGCTATGTTTCATTACAAAGCATTACAAAATGTTTATATATCACTAAAATTGACTTGACGAAGCAATAATGAGAGCATTAGTAATCATAATAAATATTAATAAATATATTAAAATATTAATAATCATTAAAATATGATATATATTAATAAGAATGACTTAATGACGTTATTAGCTAATTGTGACTTCAGCTTAAATATATTAAATACACTTAATAATATTTAATATGTTGTAAATTATTTATTCTGTTATTGTATATTTAAATTACTTTATTATAAATTATTAACAATAGACTAAAGGGAATATTATAAATTAATCAAATAAAACTATTAATCTTTAAATGTTTAGTATGAATACAAGTCTTTTATTTAAATATTAATAAAATTTAGTACAAGGTGAAAACATAATAAACTTAGTAGCTAACATCATTTAAACATGATGACTCTATCAAAACCCTACAATAATCACCTACTCTAAATCCCCACTCTGGACTTGCATCTCTGACTGTACTATGCGAAGTGCGAACTCACTATAAAAACTATGACTTCCCTTTCCGTGTGACCTTGTTCAAACTATAAAAACATCTCTTGGTCGCACCGCTATGTATGATCGTACATACTAGGAATCACGATCATGCTCCTCAAAATAAACCAAGCTCTATCGTGATAGCCTTCTACGTGGTCGTGCTCTTCAAATTAATTAAGCACGATTGGGCTTTGCAAACTCCACGACCGTACATCCTCTAAGCAGTAGACTTCATTTTTTGCTTCCTTTCCCTTATTTTTCTTCTCTTTTTCATTTATTTCCACCTGTGATCTGTCTTTACACATTTGTCATAAAACTCATGAGTTCTTTAAATATAATGCAATATTTAGGCACAGAATCTTATGAAAAACATGGTAAAAGTCATGCAATTTAGACACTATCAATCTCCCCACACTTACATTTTGTTTGTTCTCAAGCAGACACTCAAACTGTCAAAACACAAAGCGCATCTCCACATAATCAAGAGTCAAAGTTTGGAATCACAACATGCAAAGGGATATATATGAAATATGCACAACAAGCTCAAAGTCCCCCTGTTAGAATATACAAAGTGTGAGGAGACTCCGAAGGAGCTAATTACCTTTAGCTAGGTTCACACACTTCTCTTTCACTCTTGGTGCATAGAAAACGCATTATGACTAATCTGTAAATGAATAATCTCAAAATCAAACAAATAAGCAACAAGCTAAAATGAGCTTGTGTGCAAGATCATGAGGACAGGATGGATTGACAATTAAATAAAGTACATCAATACTTAAATGACTATTTTAGTATTTTTGTCAGTATTCCAATCGGGGGCAATAGATCAGTAAGTATCAGAACACTAAAAACAATAATGAGATTACAGTAAGGATTCAGAACAATAGTATCTAAATTGAATGTGATGGTTTCCAGCTTTTACCTGAAAAAGTTGAGTAATTTTTGCTGCAAGCGAGTCAATGTTTCCTCTACAATGTTCACATAGGCCAAAAGCTCAGGTAAATTTTTTATTTTATTTTTAAAGCAAAATGATTATATTTCATCAGGAAAGCCTAAGCCAAAAGGAGGGACACAAAGAGCCCAAAGGAAAGCTCAGGTAATTTAAGTATTAACTACATGGAAAAGAAAAAAATCGATTACTCCCTCTGTTCCTACTTGAACATTTTCTTTTCCTATTTATCTTATCACTTTAATAATTTCAAGAGATCATTAGTTATGTTTTACCAATTATACCCTTAATAGGAGATATAAAGGGCATATTAAGAAGTTAATAAATAATTTTAACAAAAACAAGAACATTTATGCACTTTCTTAATACATGTGTCAAAACCTTCAGGTGTTAGTTAATAAGGAACAGATGGAGTATTGTTTTGCAGAACACATTCATGAAATTTTGTCAGGCAGAGAAATGCTAGCAATACACTATTTTGAACACTTACACAATTTACGTGATTGGTTAATTGTTGAAAAGTCAACACATATTTTAATAAGTGAGAAATGTGTTGACATTTTAAAAAATCAACAAATCACATGATGTGTGTTGAAGAGAGTGTTCAAATGAGTGTGTTGCTAGCATTTCTCTTGTCAGACATGTGCATCATGGGTAATGTTCAAATGTTGCCCCCTGGCCGTAATAGCAATATGCAAATGTCAAAACAATATTCCATCATTGCAATGGCTAGAAATACAAATAAAAATAACACATTTAAGGGAATTGTACTTGGAATGTAAAACTAAATACTTGCAACTAGCCAAGAAACCATACGAGTCTTGAAAATTTTACAAGTGCATTAAAATTTCAGGTAAGATATCACTGAAAACTATAATTAATTAGCGGATAACACATTTATGGCGTCAAAACCTGACCTTAGTATTATTGCAACTAGCCACAAACATTAAGTTAAGAGATGCCAAAATTTAATATTTTAATCAATGAAGCAGATAAACCATACATTTAATATTAAATTAAAAGAACTCACGAAAGAAAATATATTCCAAGACAAAACACAAGCACAGGTGTGCCCGCTGCACAGAGTATCCTCCTGTCAAGCATACACTTAGAAGCAGCAAAAAGTAACAAACATACCAAAGAGGCGTAATAAATGTTCAGCTCCGTATATGGTTGACGGAGATGCATTATCCACAACTGCTTCACTATATTGCTTGCGTTCTTTCTTGTATTAGAGCATCATAGGCAATGCTTTATCAAAATAACACCTTATTCCTTTCAAAATTTCCCCTATTGACTCAGCTGCCCTGTATTCAGACAAGTTGGACATGCCTTCAATTAGTATTAGTAAAGGCGGCAGCATACATGCCAGAATAGAAAAGGAGGAAGGAACGGATTTTTCATAATCAATAATCAATAATTTCTTACAAGCTATCCTTCTTTGACTTGTTTTCAAGGTACTTTGTAAGAATATCATCAAACAGTTGGTGAATGAGGAAGTTTTATAAGCTGCACTAAGAATTATTAACAAATCAACACATGATCGGCTGACTCATGCATTAAAATAGGTTATAGCTTTTGAAAGAAATGATCAAATAATAAAAAGAAAAACAATTATTAGACAAACATTTTTTGCAGAAGAACGAATACAACGCCATCAAAAAAGCTGTGTAATCCAAAAAGAAAAACTGAGATATGCATTGTAGAGAATATGAAAGAGGCAGCAATGGCACTTTATAATACAACCATAGAGCTTAAGCGAAACAATTCCTTGAAATTTGCACAAGAAATATAGCACAATATTTGCATTTAAATGTAAAGCATGATAGCACAAGCTATATACAAAAAAAACTAAGCAGATTGCACTTTGGGGTCAAGGAAGCCTAAACAAAAGAAAGCAATTTTGAGAAGACATTCATGAGTTATCCACAAGAGAAGAACCAGAAATGGTGTTTGTGAAGTCATTGGCACATAACCCAAATTTCATAGCAGTCTAGCACAATATTATCCTTTCAATTTAAGGGGGAAAAGAACGACGTAACTCAATGTTATATCTCTTTCAGGTTTCAGTGCATTAAATCTAGCATTAAATCTAACATTAAAGAATTGAATTTTAAACAAATCAAAGGATAACAACAAAAAAGAGTGAAATTAAGCGGTTCCATTTACCTTATCTTGCTGAGTAACAAAGTCCCAATCATCAACAAGTTGTTTATTTAATGTTGCAGGAATTTGAATCTTCACAAGCTTTTCAATAGTCACGCTTACCTTCACAAACTTAGCAGAACATTAAAAACTTAAATGATGGCAGCAAAACCAAGAAATTCCAATGAAATATCAAGCAAACAGGAAGATATTTGTATTTTGAAGGAAAGTAGGAAACTACTTTCAGTTTCGGACTTTTTCCATCAAAATACCTGATATTTAATATGATAATTCATCTTTATCATATGAAATGTAAAGTGAAAGTAAAATTTATGATATGGAGAGAAATTCAATGCAGATGGTGAATCTTTTCCAGGATTTTAGAGTAAAAGAACATGCAAGCAATACAATTAAACCACAATGTAAACCAATCTGTTATGAACCTTTACGTACGATCTATCACAGGTCAGGACATAGAAGAAACCTTCCCACGACCTATATTGAACAAGAAAGAAGCAGACTCGTCCTTGACAGAGCCCCTTATCGTGTTGTCAAATAGCGGATATTGCGTCGCTATGGCGTAGCGCTCTAAGAGATCACCGCTATCCGCTATTTTCCGTTTTGAGGGCTTGACATAGCAGATTTTTGGCTTTCCACTAATTTCCGAGATCTGCAATTAACTACACTCGCCCCTTCTAATTTTATGGTAATTTAGAAAATACTCGATTGATTCTTCTGGAACTGTGGAACCCCCTTTCAAGGGCTGGAATACAAAGAGAAAAAAAGGATCCTAGCTAATAATGAAAGAAATTATCAGATCCTAACTAATAAGGAAATACATAAATTATCCTTCTAACATAATCTGCCTATCACAGAAACAGAATAAATAAAAATAAAAAGAATTCAATCTTTTAATTTTATTCCCACATTAATCTGCTTAGTGTGTTTTTGATATGTGCGTCCCACAAAAGCATCCATACCATTACTCCCCTCCTCGACATTGAGCTTGTCCTCAAGGTCAAATTATGGGTAGGCAAGGCATCACTAAAAATGTCAAGGGGTTCCCACGTGGCATCGGAAGGGTCCCTAGCCCATTGCACTAACTCCTTGGTGCCACGGTTGATTCTACTTTGAAGAATAGCTTGAGGAATTGGCAAGGCCTTGCCATCGCAGACTGGTGGTAGTTCCCCTGCCGCATCTGGTGGTGGACCCTTGTACTCTTTAAGAAGGGACACATGGAACACCATGTATGTGACTTTATGCAGGAAGTGCCGGTTTGTAAGCAATACGGCCAACTTTGGACAAGAACTGGAAAGGGCCGACAAATTTTGGTCGGAGCTTGTGATGCTTCTGTTTAGCTATGATGAACTGATGGAATGGCAGCAATTGCAACAAGACCCAATCCCCAACTGTGAGACTCAATTCCCTATGCCCGCAATTATACGCGGATTTTCCAAGCAACAGGGTGCCCCTATTGTTGTAAAACAGCTCAAAATCCACTACCATAAGCACCACATTCAACCATGAACTCTTACTCAAAGTAGGGGTTAAGCCGATAGGCTCCACAAATTATTAGAAATTGGGAGGCCTAACTCAACCACAAAAGCTAGCTTGAGAGTTGAGGTTTGCTCTACCCTTATAAACACTTGATTGGCCATATCTCTAGCCAATGTGGGACTTCTAACACGAATAGATCTACAAATTATGCCAGTAGTTTGCTTAAGACCAACGTGGCCGATCGCTCTCCTTGTGTTAAACTATGTCGTGGTTTTGAATATGGGGGATGTCCTCGCCACAGCATTGTCTTCCCGTTTTCCACAAACTCCATTGTCAAAGAGCTAAAATTCCAAAAATTGGGCCGAGGGTGCTCAACCAATTAACTCCTATGATCACATCAAAGCCTTCAAGCGGAATAGTGCAAAAGTCAGCCTAAAAATTGTCATTCACCACTAGGAATGTGATAGGAACTGGATATATTGCTAAGTAATTGGAGAGACTTAGCCACTCTCCCTAAGCCCCAAACCCCAAATGATCCAAAAGATAACAAAACTCACCCTAAGTTCTCTATTTATAGGCAACATGCCTCGCTCACTAACCCACCCACTAATTAACCCCCTCTCGCTAATTAAGTGTGTCTAACAATACCGTCCCCTAACGACCCACCTTGTCCTCAAGGTGGGGAAAATATCAATGCTCCTTCTCCCTAATAACTCTGCACTGGCAATACGGAAAACAAAGGAACATTTTTTTTTCTTGATTACTACACAACTTTTCCCAGTTGGGCCAGGCCCATTTCGGCATGTAAGTGAACTGGGCAGAGGATTGTTGAGAAACAAGAGTGCCACTCTCTCATCTATGGCCGTGGGCCCTGTGGTCAAAGGTTGACCCATCCTTCCCAAAATCCAGCTGTGCATTCCTTCTTTTTGTGTGTCCTTCAATCCCCTAGCTCCACCGCTATCATAACCAAGTCCGGAGGCTTCGCTGGTGGACGGATGGCCAAGTCCGTTTTCATGGACCACCAACCCATGAGCAAGAATCTCCGATAACAAGATATAGTGGCTTGATTGGCGGTTATTTACGTGTGAAGAGGAGTTCGAAGGGGCGGAGACGCGAGCAGCGGTGGTTGTTTCGTCCTTCCTCACAATCTGAAAGATTCGCTTCTGGATCTTCCTCCTCAATGAACTCTTCTGCCGATGCTTGACGTGGACGACCACCTCCGTTTCGTCTTTCCATCGCGTCACCATCAACAATCGGAGATGCTCTCCATTCTGTTCGCGATCGGAATCGCGAATCCTACGCTCTTCTCCCTTGTACACCGACAAATCTGGCTTACGCCATTTCTCTCCTTGCTTCAATTTGCTCCTCGATGCTTCCGCAACAATGTGCTCCGTCTCAGTCTTCTCCAGCGGCAGCGGCGGATGTGGCTTGATCCTCAGATCTCGTTTGATCACCTGATCTTCAGAGATCGCCGTTGCAATGTCTGATTCTTGTTCTCGCTGTCTTCTTGGATTCACTGCGAAGATTTCTGCAAAATTCTGATGCAGCGATTTTCTGAACCGTGCCATCTCTTCTGCGATGACTTTCTTGATATCTTCCATTGCTTTCTGGCCAGGCACTTGAATCGGTGCTCTGATACCAATTTGATAGGAACTGGATATATTGCTAAGTAATTGGAGAGACTTAGCCACTCTCCCTAAGCCCCAAACCCCGAATGATCCAAAAGATAACAAAACTCACCCTAAGTTCTCTATTTATAGGCAACATGCCTCACTCACTAACCCACCCACTAATTAACCCCCTCTCGCTAATTAAGCGTGTCTAACAGAATGTTACTACCTTACACATATCTATGTTGGTCACTCGTACATCATTTGCCATAGAGACTCGTAGGCTGGGTCTTTTCCATATTTCTAGTCCTAAGCTCAGTAGTCAGTACCAACCCCTCGGGCAAGAAGTTATGTGTGCTACCAGAATCTCTCAAGTCATAAACAATAACCTTAGACACTTCTACTAGCATTTGCATGGTATGAGAATCTCGAGTTCCACTAATGGCAATGAGAGAAATTGAAGGATCGTCCATTGAGCCCTCCTCGGGCCCACTTTCAAATTTGGGACCTCAATCCAAAATAGCCTCTTATACTTAAGCCCTTGAATAGGACTCATCACAATTGTAACACATCCCTTTGGCCCTTCTTTCTGCCATTTCTGCTTGTGTTAACCTTTTAAAAAAAAGGTGCTGAAGAGCCCCCCTTGTTGCTGCCGCCGGTTGGCTTGGAGAATTGTCTGCCTCCCTTGACAATCTGGTTCTAGTCAGTTGGGACATTAGAATGATTGTTGCCCCTAGTCTGTGGTGGTAGAGTTCTATGAGACGCCTTCTGTTTACGTTCCAAGGCCCGAGCCAAGTTCATAGCAACCCCAAGATTTCTAGGTTGTTACATCTCAATGTCGATCCTGAGTTCTATTAATACAGCGGTGAACAAGTTCACTTGCTGGTGGTATTTGAGGTCAGATGTCCTAGCTAGCAACGATTGGAATTGACGTTAGTATTCCTGGACAGATCCGGTTTGTTTGAAGTTCGAGAGTTCCCATGAGGGGTGTTACTCAAGGGTGGCCCAAACCTTACGAGACCACACTCCTTGAAGCGATTCCAGTCTAATTCCTCTTCTTCCCGCTCCATTTGGTCAAGCCATAATTGGGACTCGCCCAAGAGATAAAAAGTGGCTAGGCCCACTCTACCCTCCACAATTGTTCATTGGATGTGGAAGAATCTCGCATTGTTTCAGCCAGCCCAGGATTCGTATGTGCCATCATAAACCGCGAAATCCAATTTGGAATATCTCAGTACCATCGATTTCCTTGCACCTTTGTTGTCGCGACCGCCTGCGTCGTTGCCAACGGGTTTCTTCTCCCAACCCTGAACTACAATGGAAAGGTCTTCCATGTGTTCTTCCAAAGCTTGCTGTCGGGCATCCATTTACTCCATAAAAGCGTTCAGCTTCGCTGTAAAATTCTCTACGTTCGCCATAACAACCTGCTCAAGTACCAAGTTGTTATGAACATTCGCGTAGAATCTAGTCATGAGTCCGGACACAAAACATTTTTTCTTTGACCTATATTGAACAAGAGAGAAGCAGACTCGTCCTTGCTAGAGCCCTTTCTAATTTTACAGTAATTTAGAAAATACTCGATAGATTCTTCTTGAATTCTGGACCTCCTTTTAAAAGGGCTGGAATGCAAAGAAATAGACAAAAATAGGATCCTAGCTAATGAAAGAAATCATTAGATCTTATCTAGTCGGGAAAGGAATAATCAGATCCTAACTAATAAGGAAAGAAATAAATTATCCTTCCAACATAAATCTGTCTATCTCAGAAACAGAATAAATAAAAATTAAAGGAGATCAATCTCTTAAGTTTATTCCCCCTCATTAATCTACTTATTGCGTTTCTGATATGTGTGTCCCACAAAAGCATCCATATCACAAACCTCAGCTCCGGAGTCATTCTTTCGTTTCTTCCCTTCTGACACTGCAGAGTTTGACATTTTAAACTTATTAGTATACACAAGTTGTAATATGACACATTTGTTTGAAATTAAACCAATCAATAACAACACTGCTCAACAAGAGAATTTGAGAGGTCCATCTTGTTAATTACGGAACTTAATGTAATGAAAATGAAGGCCAGATGGTACTCGTGGAGTTAGGCTTTTTTATCGAATAGGAAAAAAATATTGTCTAGCCTATCCCAAGCATAAAAAAAAATGAGATGGCCCAACCCAAGGCCTAATAAGAAAATTTCAAAAACCAAATTTAAGAAAACAACAATGAAGATTTTTACATAAAAATGCATATGAAAAATAAAACAGTTGAGGAAGTCAAACTAGTTAATTGTATGTCAGAAGGAACTTATATATTGAAAATTAAAGAAAATGAATATAATCGGTTAAATAAATAAAAATATAACACTACACAGGTTGCTTTGGATCAAATTTATTCACCTGTGCCTAGCCCAAATTATATTTAGAGTAAACAGTTGAGGCCCAAATAGGACTTTTTGGGCCAGGTATTTACCAGGCATCAAGCTTAATAATGGCCTCTAATGAAGGGTAATATCATTTATCATATAAAAGCAGCTGTAGTTTCTATTCAAAGATCTAAATAACAAGGCATACATTGTTGTTGTAGGATTTAAATAGCTAAAAAATTTAGTATATTAGGATATGCAGGCATCGACGACCCAAATGCATTAACTATTGTTGAAATAACAAAATTTGGAACAAAATGCACTGTCAATAATTTTGTGAAGGCAATTGACACCTTAGAAAAGGATTAACATCGGCAAGAAAGACTGATGCCAAACAATATAAAAGCTATCTTAATTTGCAAGTTTCTCTCCTTAACAAGCAGTCATAGCCCTCATATTATATGGATATTGTTGCCTTTTTTTCAGGGATATATAGGTAAGAATGATTTCGCGTAGATTAAATTATTAATTCAACAATCAGGTAGTATATAATAAGCAGCAAGGTGGGCAAATTCTTCAGTTAGATATCAAATCCAAAAATGCTCTAAATTTAATTCTTGAAACAGTAATTACTTCTGGAATAAGGTTAGATGATAAGATAAGATATGATAAGATGCAATAGAAATTCAATCCTAGAGATCATGAAGAAAATACCATTACTCTTGATGTCCTCTTTATCCACTTTGGCATCTACAGAATCCAAAGCAAATGTAAAATTATCAAGCTAACAAAATGAAGTATTCTAAACACAATATTTCCAAGTCCAACAGTTCAGGAAAAATAGCAGAATGCGGATTTGGTGCCTGTGCAACAGCACAAACATATTGCCAAGTATTTAAAACAGGGGGAAATTAATTTCGATAGAATAACACACTATATACGGTTGCACAATCTGAAAAAATTTAGAAGCAGTTTAAAAAATGTTTCACTGTTTGTACGGAAGGTCTACGATTAATTTCAGGTAAAAGTGACACAGTTTTTTTTTTTTTTTGCAGAAGTAGTTTGAAGGTAGTCAACATACTTTTGTATGTTATTAAAACATTCTATATTATATACTTTCACTCGTGTTTTGCATCCCAGCATGATAAGCATAGATTTCTATCTCACACTTCTTTTCACTTTGAAAAGGCAGATATCTTTTTCCAAATAAAAACGAACCACGTTCAAAATAATATTGAGTGTGGGCCAAAATTGTCAGAGGTTACTCGTCAGTTGACGAATTCTTTTTTGAAAATCTGATTAGTCATCACTCAAACATAAAAGAAGGTTTAAACTAATGGAAAAGGCAGAACATACAACTAAGACTAAAATAATGGCACAGGTGAAACCTCCACATAAAAGTCAATCCCTTAACTAACTACCTGATAGGGAAAGAAAGAGTAGAAGAAGAGAATTGGGGAAGAATGGAGAGAGAATAGGGAAAAAGAGAGAAAACAGAATTGAATTCATCAATCAACAATCTTACAAGTTCCCACGGCTATATAACCGCTCTAACTAACTCCTTGAAGTCTCTCACGTGAGTCACATGTGCAAGCTTCCTAACTACTAACTACCAACATACCAGAATACACTAACAGTGTGTATCGCACCCCTCCCCTTAAGGAATTCCTTGTCCTCAAGGTCAAAACCTTAGTAACAGCCTAAAGAAATTGTCTCAAGCTTTAGTATCAAACTGAGGAAATTGCCTCTGGAGATCAAACAAGACCTCCCAAGTAGCTTCCTCTTCTAACTCCCCACGCCATTGAACCAAAACCTCAGTAATAGCATGACGGAGACGCTGCGCCATGCATCGGTCAAGAATCTTCAAAGGTTCCTTAGGCATATCAAAATTGCCCCATTCCCGTGGTTGGATAGCAGAATTTCGGCATGGTTTCAGAAGAGAAACATGACATGTAGGATGGAACTTAGAGTTAGGAGGCAACTTTAAAGTATAAGCCACAGCACGGCCCTTCAGAGGATTTGATAAGATCCAAAATACTTGGTGAAAGCTTCTCAGAATCACGATGGTGTGCAGAATGTAACCTATAAGGCTGCAGTTTAAGAAAAACCAAATCACCTTCCTTAAATTCTCTATCAGTCCTATGCCTATCAGCCATTCTTTTCATCCTTGCACAAGCCTTTTCTAAAGTACCCTCTAACTTCTTCAGAATCTGCTCTCGAGCTGTGAAGCTTCTATAAATGGCTTCCACAGCTGTACTCTGAGGAAAATAAGGCAAATGTAGAGGTGGGGGTTGGCCATACATGACCTCATAAGGAGTGACGTAAATTGCAGAGTGAAAAGTGGTGTTATACCACCATTCTGCCAAAGGAAGCTAAGTTGTCCAATCCTTAATATGCTGCCAAGACATAGCTCGACATCTATTTACCGCCTCAGATTACCATCAGATTGGGGATGGTAAGCTGTGGAAAGGCTTTGAGAGATTCCAAATTGGCCAAGGAAGGCAGTCCAAAATTTGCTAGTTAATATAGGATCTCTATCACTCACTATATTGGAGGGAGCACCATGCAACTTGTAAATTTCCCTTACAAAAATCTCAGCCAACTGAGCTGCAGTAAAGAGATGGGACAAGGGTATGAAGTGAGCATACTTGCTCAATCTATCAATGATAACCCAGATAGTGTCCTTATGGTTGGAAGTAGGAAGTTTTTCCAATAAAACCCACGGAGATACTGTGCCACACACCTGCAGAAATCGGAACAGTCTCATACTTACATCTCAAACAAGTCTAACCTTGTTGGATAAACTGTTCCACATCCTGTAAGAGACCATTCCAGTAGAATAGTAACTTGATCCTATGCACTGAAGCACGAATTCCAGAATGCCCCCCTAGATTAGAAGTTTGCATCCACTGCAAAATTGCAGTTCTGCCTAGAGGATCATTAGGAATCATCAATTTAGACTTCCTAAAGATCATATACTCTACACAACAATACTTAGGAAAGAGAGCAGGTGTAGCTTCAATCTTTGCCGTTAGCTGCTGTCTGCTGAAGCTGATCATCCTTTAGGTATGTTGTTTTAATCAGATCCCATAACTCAGTAAAAACTAAGGAGACTGATATTTGTAGAAGTTGACCATGTGAAGCCCTTGGCAATGAATCTCCAACCACATATTCCCTGCCCTTTTTGTACTTTATCTCATAGGAAAGCCCCATTAATTTGGTGACCCACTTATATTGAGATGGGGTAGAAAGCTCTGCTCTAAGAGGAACTTAAGACTCTGCTGATCAGTCATGATAACAAAAGGCTGTATAGATCGATACTGGTGCCATTTTGACACAGCATGCACTAAATCCAACAGCTCCCTGTCATATACTGATAACAAACGGTTCTTAGGGGAAAGTACCTTGCTAATAAAAGCAATAGGGTGTTGATCTTGCATGAGAACAACTCTAATGCCAAAACTGGAAGCATTAGTTTCCACCACAAAAGGCTTAGCCAAATTAGGTAAAGCAAGAACTGGTGTATTGCTCATAGCCTTTTTAAATTCCTGAAATGCTACCGTAGCTTCAGAAGACCAAAGGAAAGCATCCTTTTTTTCAATAAATCTGTAAGAGGTTTAGCCAGCAAACTATAGCCTTTGATGAACCTGCGATAGTAACCAGTTAGGCCTAAGAAACCCTTCAATTGTTGAAGAGTTTGAGGTTCAGGCCAAGAGCACACAACCTGAACTTTAGCAGGGTCAGTAGCTACCCCTTCCCCAGAAATAAAGTGTCCAAGGTAGTCAAACTTCTTAGCAAAGAAAGCACACTTGCTTTGCCGGGCATAAAAGTGATTGTCCCTTAAAATAGTGAGGACTTCTTTCAAATGAAGGACATGGTCTAACTCAGAAACACTATAAACAAGGATATCATCAAAGAAAACCAACATACACTTCCTCAAGAGGCTAGAGAAAATAGCATTCATTGTACCTTGGAATGTAGATGTGGCATTGGTCAAGCCAAATGGCATGGCCACATACTCATAATGTCCAGAATGAGTTTGGAATGCAGTTTTCTCCACATCCTCAGGTTTCATATGGATTTGATGGTAGCTTGAACGAAGGTCCAGCTAAGAAAACACTTCAGCACCACATAATTCATCTAATAGATCTTCTACTAGTGGAATACGAAACTTGGCCTTGACTATTATGCCATTTAACTTCCTATAGTCCACACACATCCTCCAGCTCCCATCTTTCTTCTTAACTAATACCACAGGCGATGCAAATGGTGAAGAGCTTGGTTGAACAACCCATGAATCCAGCAACTCCTTAACTCTTTAAGCATCTAGTCCAGGGTGCGATTCCTGGGCAGTGCGTATGGAGAAGCATTTGTTGGGAGAGGCCAGGGTAGTCGATCGCGCGCGATAGTGTCGGTATAGCGGTGTCGCGTCGTGTCGCGCCCCCTCCCCGCGATTGCTTCCAAATCGCGTCGTACATCAGAGTCACAACCGTCGCAGCGCGAATTGCGGCCTGAATCGCGGGAAATCGCGGTCTGTCGCGGGAAATTTCGAAAAACCCCTTAATTTAAACCGTTGGGTTGGGATTTTAAGGGTAAATTTGAACTTTCCAGGCAAAAAAAATTAGGTCTAGCCTCCACTCTCCCTTTCACTCATTCTCCTCATCAGAGCCACTTTTCACTTTCAGTCTCCCTCTCATTCTTCTTTTCAACCCCTCACTGCTCCTGCACTCCAGCAACCGCTCTACTCGGGCGACCTCCTCCACTCCGGCGACCACCTCAAGGTAACTTGCTCTGTTTATCTTCTTCCATTTCTTCCTCTGTTTTTTATCTTTCCCCTATGTTTTTCTTCTTCCATTTCTGCCTCTGTTTTTTTCTCTTTCCCCTCTGTTTTTCTTCTTCCATTTCTGCCTATGTTTTTTTCTCTTTTCCCTCTGTTTTTCTTGTTCCATTTCTTACCATGGTTACTGCTATGTTCCAATAACAGCAATGGCATCCGCCACTCAAGGTGTACCAAATAGCATGCAGCAACTTCCGGCAACTTCAAGCATACAGAGAATGGATTGTTCAAGCCTATTGGGGACAACATCGATATAGCATGGCAGTGGAACAGCTTAAAGAACCCAAATGATAGGAAGAGTGTCGCATGTGATTTCTGTGGGGTGACAACCTCAGGAGGAATAACTAGGGCCAAACGTCATCGAATGAAAACAGTTGGGGATTGTAATCAATGGAGGGAAGTTCCAGATGAGGTGGTGTTGTTGTTGAAGGAAGCTCTTACTAAGAAACAAGGGCTAGATGAACACTTGACAGAATTGAGTGCAGATCAAGATGAGGAAGATGAACTACAAGAGACTGTGGCCATTAGAAGTGGGAAAAGGCCTACAAGCTCAAGTAGTGCATCCTCTATTCCTAAGAAGCCAAATGTTAAAGGCCCAGTGGATTTACTTCTTATGAGAGATCCTAAGAAAAGTTTGAAGTTGGCAAAAGCTAAGAGGCAAACAAGCAAGAATGATGCATGTGACAAAGAAACAAGAGCAAGAACAATCCAATATATTGCTAGATGCTTTTGTAGGAATGGCATTGCTTTTAATGTTGTGCAGACAAAGAGCTTCAACTTGATGATAGAGGCCTATTGGAAACTATGGCCCTCATTTGAAAGCTCCAACCTATCATGAGATGAGAGTTCCACTCCTTAAAAAGAAGGTGGCATACACCCAAAATTTGATGAAATCTAATGTGGAAGAGAGGGTTAGGTATGGTTGCTCGATTATGTCCGATGCTTGGACAGATAGGAAGCAAAGGACTTTGATAAATTTTCTGGTGAATAGCCCGTCCGGATCTATGTTTATCAAGAGTGTTGATGGTTCTTCATACATGAAGACCGGAGAAAAGTTGTTCCACCTCTTGGACAACATTGTTGAGGAGATTGGAGAGAAGAATGTGGTGCAAGTGGTGACCGACAACGGAAGCAATTATAAATTGGCTGGTAAGTAACATTAACTATTACTTTGTTACTTTGTTATTATTATTAATATTTAATAGTGCGTTGCTCATTTAAAGTTGTTTATTTGGTCCTTAGGTAAGCTTCTCGAAGCTAAGAGGAAGAACTTATTTTGGACTCCATGTGCTGCCCACTGTATAGATTTGATATTGGAAGACATTGGCAAGCTTAAAAGAGTTCAAAAGACCATCAAAAGGGGCATAAGTCTTGTTGGGTTTGTCTACAATCATACTTTGGCATTGAAAACCACGAGAAAGTTCACAAAAAAAAAAAACAGAATTGGTGAGACATGGAGTTACAAGATTTGCCACCACTTTTCTGACTTTGCAAAGGTTGTACACTCAAAGAAACAACCTTAGAAGGATGTTCACTTCAGATGATTGGACAAAGTCTAACATAGCTAAAGACCGTAAGGGGAAAGGGGCTGCTAATGTTGTACTCATGCCCACCTTTTGGAGTGATGCTGCTTATTGCCTTAGGGCTATGGGGCCACTTGTGCATGTCCTTCGGCTTGTTTATAATGAAAGGAAGCTGGCAATGGGTTACATATATGAAGCAATGGACAGGGCTAAGGAGGCCATTAAAAGTGGTTTTAAGGATAATGAAAGCAAGTACAAGGAGGTTTGGGAAATAATTGATAATAGATGGGAATGCCAACTTCACCATGCATTGCATGCAGCGGGGCATTTTCTGAATCCGGAATCCAATTATGCTAATCCTGATATGGATCGTAATGAGGAAATCATGGGAGTTGTCTACAATACAATTGACAAGGTTAGTGAGACTGGGGAATTGGCTGATGAAATCACACGTGATTTGTCTGTTTATAAGATGGCTGGAGGCTTCTTTGGGAGGAAACAAGACATAAGACAAAGGTCTGCAATGTCTCCTGGTAAGTGAGAAGCTTCTCCTAGTTTAAATTAAATATTAAAGTATCATGGACTAACTTGTGTTACATTATCTTTGTAGCTGAGTGGTGGAAGGCATTTTGACAAAGTACTCCGAATTTGATGACACTTGCTATTAAAGTGCTTAGCTTGACGTGGAGTTCATCAGGTTGTGAGCGAAACTGGAGTATCTTTGAGCATGTCCGTTAATACTTATTAATTTATTTATTTTTATAGAGTTTATTAGTTTAGAGTTTCATAAATAATTATGAAACTAATATTTATTTTATATTATAATATAGATTCACTCAAAGAAGAGGAGTCGTCTTGACCATCAAAAGTTGCAAGACTTGGTCTATGTCAAATATAGCCAAGCTCTTAAGGAGAGATATGATTGTCGTGATGCCATTGACCCCATTGTCCTGGATAGTGTTGATGAGACTAATGAGTGGATGGTGGGACAAATGGGTGGAGATGGCGATGATGCTGCAAATGATTTGGTTTTTGAAGGTGATGACTTAACTTGGGGAGATGTCTCATGTGTTGGAGGTGTTGATGAGCCTTTGGCATATACTAGGAGGTAAACAAGAGGGGGGGAATCATGCTGCCACTGCATCTTCTTCTAGGCCTTCAAACTCTAGAGGGAGGGGAAAAGGGAGAGGCAAGGGAGTGATGATAGAAGAAGTTGATTAAGAAACAAGTGAAGAGGAAACTGAAGAGGAGATTGAGGAAGAGATCTACAACTAAAACACAAGTGAAAGCGAAAAGGAAGAGGAGGAGCCCGAGCTAGAAGATGATGATGATGAGTGATGAGTGATGAGTGATGATTTCTTATGTAGCTAGGAGCCAAGTAACTCTTATTTCAATGTTGATGACTTGATGTTCATGTTTTGTTACTTTAAGCATTAGAGCCTTGAACTTCATTTTAGTTTTTAATCTTGACTTTGAGTTGTTTTGAGTTGTGTGTTATTGTTCAAGACTTATGACTTTTATTGCTATTATGAATGTTATGAATATTAGGTAATATTTGTCTTTTTTTAGTATTTATAGGTATATAGTATTAAACTATTAATTATATTAAAATATATAAAAATATCAAAATAGCGGCCATCCCGCTATCCGCTATCCCACTTTCGGGGTCAACCGCTATGCGCCGTGATCCGGGATTGACTGCTATGGGAGAGGCCTACCCACTTAACGTGATCTCAGAGCCTCGAGGATTAGTCTTATGGCTGTCAGCTGTTGGGATACCTTAGGAAACAAAAAAATGACAATCTTCTAAGTAGGAGGGTACCTATAGGGTCTTAGACTAACAGGATATGAACCTTCCTTCAAGATAATCCTATGATCATAGATACCCATGAAAGGAGACAAGTGTTTTGGCTCCTCAAAAATATCCTGAAACTTATCTAGCAGTAACTGTACTTCCTTGTATCCTAGCAAATTTCCCTGCTCTAAAGTAGTAACTGAGCAACACAGTCCCTTAGTTGAACAAGGAATGAGTTGCAGCAGAAAACAATCCTTGTTGTCCACCACTATCTTGTTCAACTTACCTGCGAAAACCAGCTTGTTGCGTGGCTCTCTCATAGCTGACAATTTCACTTTAGTCATTTGCATCTAAAACTCCATGATTGGATTGCTGAAATCCCAGGATATAGTGCCCTATTGCCTCAGCCACTGCATACCCATAATCAAATCACAACTAGACAACGGAATTGCTATTGCATTAGTCTGAAACACAGCCCCTTGCATTTTCCATTTAATCCCTTCACATAATCCAGCTCCTTAAATCTGACCCCCATCTGCAACAGTAATCTGAACTGGATGCGTAGATTGAAGGGTTCCCACCCCAGAATCACATAACTTCTTACTGATGAATTTATGAGTGCTTCCTGTGTCAACTAGAACAAAAATCTTCCTTTTCCCTATCCAACCAGTCAATCTCATCATAGGATAATGAGATTCCCCTTGTATGGCAGTCAATGACACTCCATAAGGAATACTTGTAACTTTTTCCTTTGTGGACAGTCATAATTAGGTGTATATTTTTCATGGAAAAAATAGCATAGATTCTTAGCTCTATGCTCTTCCATTTCTTGGGAGTTAACCTCTTCTGAAAAGTTAGATTTGGTCTGCCCGAAATTCCCTTTTGCTTATCTTCCAATACCGCTCTTTCGTTAGGAATAATCAATCAGTTTGCCATGTTGTTTAGTTAGTTAGTCAGTTACTTATGTGTTAGTAACTTTGACTTGCGGCCCAAGTAAATAAAAGCCCAAAGGGCGAATTAGAATAGTTGTATATATAAGTGACTAGACCTATTGTATTTGTAGATTACATTCAGATTACAGTTTTCAATAAAAAATGTTTTTTCCCAATTTCTGTTATTCTCTCTCTCTCACTCAATCTTGAATACCTCTGAATTCTACATCTTTGGTGTTCTTTATCCCCTTGAACTCCTTTAACTTTATCCTTCCTACCTCGCCAGCTGCTACTATTACTTTTGCTATTGCCATGCCAATCACTACTACTTGCTTTGTCCCCAATAGCAGTCTTTCTCTGCATCATAGAGAGACTTCTCTCATGTAATCGAGCAATCCTAGAAGCTTCTAACACCATCCGAGGTGCAAACATCTTAACTCCATTGCTCAATTCCAGATTGAGACCTCCTACGTAACAATGCAACTTCTGTTGCTCATTCAGGTCAATTCTAAACACCAAGTTCTCAAAAGCCTCCTGATAATCTCCTGCACCAACCGCTTCAATTCCTTCATTGGCGCATCAAACTCAGAAACAAATCTCATGCACAGAGCTTCTCATCCAATGCCATAATTGCGATAGTCACCTTCTCAACTTCAGGAGTTCCATCTAATGAAAAGAATCTATCGCATTTCAAAATCCAAGCATTCACATCATCCTTATTAAAGGAAGAAAAATCTAACCGTGTTTAATCGCGTTGGCACATGATAACCACCGTCAACTCCACTTTGATTTCTTCAATTTTCAGTCAATTCATCCAATTGCAAGCCCAATCCTCGCAACATTCCCAGAAGTCCTTGAAATTCTGTAAATTGTTGATCCAGTCACTGCTCCAATTGGCCCTAACGCCGATTGATAACGCCCAAACGAGGATCAACACCAGCCACGATTGGTTCTGCTGTTTCACGCATCGCACTTTGGAGTCATGTAGCTTCCACCATGGCCCTAGATCGCAGCTCTGATTACCAATGATAGGGAAAGAAAGAGTAGAGGAAGAGAATTGGGGAAGAATGGAGAGAGAATAGGGAAAAAGAGAGAGAACAGAATTCAATTCATCAACCAACAATCTTACAAGTTAGTTCTCACGGCAATATAACAGCTCTAACTAACTCCTTGAAGTCTCTCATGTGAGTCACGCGTGCAAACTTCCTAACTACTAACTACCAACATACCAGAATACACTAATAGCATGTATCACTACCCCGTGATAGTCCAAACTACCTCAAAAACACGAACCAAAATGGAAAATAAATGTTTAAGGTGTCCACATCTGCAACTGATATATATCAGATATAATAAGCAGAGTTTTAGTACAGAGAGATTAAACAATTGAATGCACAACCCAAATATTCTAGAGAGAATAATGAATAGATAACCTTATATACTTTCAATCATGGATTAGGGGGCTCAAGACCCCCTTGCCAAAAGAGAGGCTCATTATGCACAAACTAGAAAAACAAAAGCTTCAAGTAACTGTAACAATTACTCACCCATAGAATTTTTAGCCTTTCCTTTCCTTGAGCATCCAGGCTTAGCTTTCTTTCGTGCCCTCGCCTTTTTGCCTAGGGCCTGGCTTTTCATTACATTCTCTTCAGTATATTTCATTAAACGAAACTCGTCCGCCCATTCATCCCAACTGTTGGAAATATATTGAAGCCATGATAATGATTTTGTGTAACCTTTTACATGTAATTGATAGTAAACATTTATAGCAGCATAACCACATTAAGATTAAGATGATTCTCTCCAAAAATTATAGATCAATCATTACAAAGGCCCTATAAACAAATTGTCAACAAGTTCCCACAACCACAAGTACCTTAACATGAGAGGTTGATTTAGCAAATTTTTATTAACCCAACTTCTTACTTTTTAGAATCAGAAGGAGAGAAGAGAGAGAGAGAGAGAGAGAGAGAGGAAAGAGAGAGGAGAGAGAGAGAGAGAGAGAGTGATAACAAATTCTGTTATTTCAGTATGATTGTTAATCCAAAAGGAGTAGCAATGCCACTACTTATAATAATGACTTGAGTCACAACCGACTCAAGTCACTAACAGATATATCTATATCACTAACAAATATAATACTCTATCTATATCTATTTATTCTAACAGATATAATACTCTATCTATATCTATTTATTTTATATTCTGTAATACACCCCCCCTGCAAGCTCAAGGTGGGTGCCTAACAGGAATATCACACACCTTGAGCTTGGACCTAAGAAAAAGAAATCGAGTAGGGGATAAGGGCTTAGTAAGAACATCTGCATACTGGAACTGTGCAGGAGCATTTATTTTATATTCTGTAATACACCCCCCCTGCAAGCTCAAGGTGGGTGCCTAACAAGAATATCACACACCTTGAGCTTGGACCTAAGAAAAAGAAATCGAGTAGGGGATAAGGGCTTAGTAAGAACATCTGCATACTGGAACTGTGCAGGAACATGTTCAATAGTTAGAGCTTTGCTCACAACCTTTTCTCTTACAAAAAATAAATCTAGTTCTAAGTGCTTTGTCCTTGCATGAAAGACTAGATTGTGAGCAATTGCAACAACACTCTAATTATCACAGTAGGTTTGAACTTTAAGTGAAGTTCTGCGAAGAGGGACTGAATCCACAGCAATTCAGTAGTGAGTAAGGCAATACTCATGTATTCTGCCTCAACACTGGACCTGGAAACCACAGGCTGCTTTCTGGACCACCAAGAAACAAGATTAGGACCAATATAAACACAAGCACCAGAAGTGGACCTACAATCATCATGATCTGAAGCCTAGTCAGTATCACAAAAGCCATAGAGAGAGAAAGGAGCAGTGGTGGAGACAGGCTGTAATTGAAGACCAACCAGTTCTGTTCCCTTGAGGTACCTAAGTATCCTCTTAACAGCAGTCCAATGAGTCTCAAGAGGCTGTGACATGAACTGGCAGACCCTGTTAACAGAGTAGCTAAGTTCAGGCCTAGTGATGGTCAAATATTGGAGGGCACCAACAACTGATCTGTAGAGTGTAGGTTCCCCAAAATAGTCTGAACCATGCTTAGAGAGCTTACAGCCAGTGACCATGGGAGAAGAGATTGGTTTAGCATCAGCCACTCCAGCCTTCTGTAGTAAATCTCTTATGTACTTGGACTGAGTGAGATGAAGAGTACCAGTGGGCAGGTGATGAACTTCAATTCCCAGAAAATAGTCAAGACTGTCCAGGTGCTTTAGAGAAAAATTGGAATTTAAGCCAGCAATTAATTTCTGCAGGAAGGCACTATTGTTTCCTATTACAATAATGTCATCAACATAGACTAACAGAAAAACCAAAACAGAATTGTGGTTGTAGATGAACAAAGAAGAATCACATTTGCTGCCTTAAAAGCCCAAATTAACCAAGGAAGCTTTAAGCTTATCAAACCAGGCCCTTGGAGCCCGTGTTAGCCCATAAATGGCCTTGTGTAACCAGCAGACCAGACCCCTATCCTTACTCTCAAAACCTGGAGGTTGAACCATATAAACCTCCTCTTGTAGATCATCATGGAGAAAGGCATTATTGACATCCAATTGATGTAGTTGCCAACCAAAGGACAGAGCAAGAGTTAAGATGATCCTAACAGTGACAGACTTAACAACTGGGGAAAAGGTTTCAGAGTAATCAAAACCATACACCTGATGAAAGCCTTTAGCCACCAACCTGGCTTTGTACCTGCTGACAGAACCATCGGGATTCTGTTTAACCCTAAAAACCCATTTGCACCCTATAGGTTCTCTGTTGGGAGGAAGAGGAACAAGAGTCCAAGTAGCATTCTGTTGAAGAGCAAAAAAATTTGCCTGCATGGCAGCCTGCCAGTGAGGAACAGCCAAGGCCTGCTTATAAGTCCATGGTTCAGTATGAGTGAGGAAAACAGAGGGAGGAAGGTGTTTGGAGGGAACAACACCACTCTTAGACCTAGTGGTCATAGGGTGGTGATTAATAAGAGGTAAAGATGAGGAAGAAGATGAGGAAGGTGTAGTGGGCAGAATAGGCAGGATGGGAGGAGAGGAGGAGGTTGATGACACTGAATTGTTGACAGTGACTTGAGGAGAGACTTGCACAGTGGGGGAAGGAGGTAAAGAAGGGATAGTAGGATGTGGATTGGAAAAAGGAACCTTAGGTATGGTAGCTGGAACAGGGGAGGATGGAGGTGTGACTGGAGGGGAGGATGAAAAAAGGTCAGAGTAAGGAAACCTCTGTTCATTGAAAAGAACATCTTTGGAAATAAAAACCCTACCAGAGGAGGACATACACTTGTAACCTTTATGAGATGTAGAGTAACCAAGGAAAAAACACTCTTGAGATCTAAATTCAAATTTGTGTTTGTTATAAGGTCTCATAAGGGGAAAACAAGAACAGCCAAAAACTCTTAGAAATTTATAATCTGATTTCTTGTGAAAAAGAACATCATAGGGAACTGCAAAATTAAGTGAAGAGGAGGGAAGTCTGTTTGTGAGATAGACTGAGGTTAAGACGGCATGATCCTAGAATTTTAAGGGTAAACTGGCTTGGGCCAGAAGTGTAAGTCCTAGATCAACAATTTGTCTGTGTTTCCTTTCAACAACACCATTCTAATGATGTGTATGAGGACAAATAATTCTGTGAGAAATACCACACTGTGTTAGGTATTTGGTAAAAACTCTAAACTCCCCACCCCAGTCACTTTGGAGGGATTTAATTGGCAAATTGAACTGTTGTTCAACCATTTGTTGAAACTATTTGAACACATCTAAGGCTTGCGATTTAGTGTTTAGCAAGTAAATCCAAATAAACCTAGAATGAGAGTCAACAAAAGATATATAGTAATGAAAGACAGTAGAGGAAGAAAGAGGTGCAGGCCCCCACAAGTCACTGTGAATTAATTCAAAAGGTAAATAAGTATTCTGAGATTTATGGGAGGGAAGTCTATGAGACTTGCCCAAACAACAAGCACTGCAAAAGTCAACTGAGTCTTTACTAGAATAAGGAACATTACAAGAGTTTAAAACCTTTTTCAAGGTATCGACATTAGGATGGCCTAACCTAGAATGCCATCTAGACAAAGAATTGAAACTGGTGGTAGTATTAATATTGATAGGTACAAGTAAATTTGAAGAAAAAGAGTTGTTGTTCATTGGTGGTGAAGGCTTGAATGAAGAATGTTGGGATTAAGTGCTGCTAGAAGATTAAACAGGTGTGAAGGGAAAAGAATAGAGTCCATCAGGGCCAACGGCTCCATGGATAAGAGGCTGTTTAGTGACCTGGCATTTGACAAGACAATGATAAGGACCAAACTAAAAAATGACAGAATTATCTTGAGCAAATTTACTAACACTAAGGAGCAAAGAGAAGATTTATTAATTTGAACTGAAAAGTGGAGTTAGAGGGGGACTAAAATATAGAAGAACCAACAGATTTTACAGGCAAACCTTGGCCATTGCCTATGACAACTTGATCTGGAACCTGAAAAGGTTTAGTCTACTGAATGTTCTAGGACACATGGGTGACATGTGTTGAGGCACCTGAGTTAGGGAACCACTGCTACTGAGAACCTGTGAAAGTATCCTGGGAACTTAGGTAATTTGCCTGAGGAGGAGTAGGTAGCAGGCCCTGAGTAGAGGAATATTGATGCAGACCAGCCCAAGGTTCTGCCAAGCTTAATGGTGTGTTAACTAGGCCCTGAGAGGAAGGTGGAGCAGGTCCCTGTAGAGGCCTTTGGTTCTGACTCCAGGGTGCTGAATTTGGAGAAACTGGCCTGAAATTGGGAGTTTGGGCCCAAAAATCAGGATAAGAAAAGGGCCTCTATTGTTGAAAGGAGACAGGAGTGGTCCAAGGACCAGCCATAGGAGCATAGGGAGGTTGCTGTCCCCACTGTTGCTGAGAACTTTGCCAAGGTGGCTGAGAACTCTGCCAAGAGTTAGAAAATCCAGAACATGTGACAGTTCCTGGCATCACCTGAGGATTAAAACGATGATAACACCTAGAGGCATCATGATTATACCTCACACAGAGTTGACACTGAACAAAGGATCAGCCGTGGTCGCGGCCTCTGCCACGAAATCCAGATCCACGACCACGATTATCATATCCATGATTTGAATCATAGGGAGATGTCTGTTGTTGATCATATAGGGAAGCTTGTTGACCAAACTGAGGTCAAATCAGGTCGAGAAGCGGGATACGGATTATGAGGCTGTTGGACAGTGGTGGGAGCAAAGTTAGCATGAGTCAGATTCACAGCAACGTCGACAGCAGTGGAACGATACTTTTGAAGGCGAGCTTCCTGCGACAGCAGAAGTGATTCAACTTCCTCAACATCCAGCGGGTCAAACCTGCTATTAATAAGTGCAACAGCGAAACTCATACTCCTGCGGTAATCCTTCAAGAATGACATCAAGATGCTCATTGGCAGAAATAGGATCACCAATAGCTTTGAGTGAGTAGACGAGGGACTTGATACGGAGTATTACTCAGTAATCTTTAAGTCAGCAAGCTTGATAGCATGAAGCTCCGTCCACAACTGGCACGATTTCGCGCGTGTGTGGCTTTGAAAATGCTTGTGGATGCGCTCCAAAAACTCGAAGGAGCGTTTACAGCCGATGACACGAGTCAGAATCTGCTTCGTCAGCGTCGACTAAAGCCATGAGAGAAGAAGTTGATCCTGTTCATCCCATGCAAGGTAAGCTTCAGTCTCGATTCCAGCCAAACAGTCCTCTTGCGACAAGAAGCGATTCGGAATCTGAGGATGAGCGAACTCGGCGAAGACGGTGGCCGTTGATCACAGGTTCAACCTGTTGTTTCCAAAGAAGGTAGTTCTCGTCGCTGAGCTTCTCAGAGATGGAATGCGAGAGCGACGGAAGAGGCACAGGCGTCAATGGCTGTCGCGGCGGCGGTGGCAGTGGAGGCGGAGAAGAAGTTCCGATACCAGCCATGAGAGAGATTCAATCGAACCTTGCTCTGGATACCATTTTAGAACCAGAAGGGGAGAGAGAGAGAGAGAGAGAGAGAGAGAGAGAGAGAGAGGAGAGAGAGAGAGAGAGAGAGTGATAACAAATTCTGTATTTCAGTATGATTGTTAATCCAAGAGGAGTAGCAATGCCACTACTTATAATAATGACTTGAGTCACAACCGACTCAAGTCACCAACAGATATATCTATATCACTAACAGATATAATACCCTATCTATATCTATTTATTCTAACAGATATAATACTCTATCTATATCTATTTATTTTATATTCTGTAATATTACTTAATGATTTTTAGTATCTCAGACCATGTCTTGTAAAATTAAAAATAGAAAAATCATCATTAAGACTGCCATTGTATCTCCGTTACTTGAAGCTAAATTAAGGAAAAGAGAAGAAACTCACTTCTTATTCCACCCCTGCAAAATAAAAAGTAAAGCAACCAAAAGTCAATAAATATCCTGTAATCACTTGAATCACATTTTAACTTTTCAAGTGATCGAATATTTCAAGTCTGTCAAGCTAGCATATTACTTTGGATTAAAAGTGAGGTAACCGATATTGGTGAGTTAAGTACTTAAAAAACATCTATGGGGAAGGAAATATTGCAGTTGAACTTACAGGGTAGTGAACCAAGTATTTCCATTTGTTCTCCCTGGGCTCAGCTTCCAGCACCTGATGATCAAAACATGCAGTAAATAAGACCATCATCACAAGAAGACTACTGGGAAAGGTATAAAACGCGCTTTATCTAGATAGTGATGAATTAGTAAGAAGCTACGAGAAGACATAAATTGAAAGAATAAAAATAATGTCAATTCAAAATCTTACAGTAATCCAACACTGTGTAATGGCAGGAAGTGTGATTATACAAATCCCAGGAGCAAACATTAAATCAATCACAACAATAAAACAACACCAAAAATTCATAGATTAAACCAAAAAAATGTTATGGTAGGAGAGGAACGCAAATAAGAGATAGGGAGCGAGAATTACACAGAAATGAGTGGATCGACTAATTTGACTTACCTCTGTGGGCAATCAAAGATTCTTTTTGCTATCCTAGATAACGAAAAACAGAAACACACCTTTATGCAATGGTGCCTGAAAAAGCTCTTTAACGACCCTAACCCTCAGCCCAACTGAACGAGTCCCAAACAAAAAGAGAGACACATGAGCCTTCTGCTTCCAACACTGACCTCCTAATTTTTTTTTTCTCTAACATTTAAATCTCCAAAAAATCAGATCGGTTCACAAACCGGCAGATTGACCATCCGAGAATATTCAAGCATCTCAACTCAACACAAGAGAAATTAGGGAAAATGATGAAAAACCACAAAAAAAAATACCTTTTCGAAACTTATCCTTCGCGACGGAGTCACAATTCAGGCAGTACAAGGAGAAAATTGGCTATTCTAACGAAAAAAATCAAATCCCTAACACACAAAAATCAAATACAAACACGAAAACACCAGCTAAATCCCTAACACACAAAAAAAGCCTAATGCAGAACGGTTACTGAGCAGTGATCAACTGCAAAGGTTCAGTTTCTTAACGGTGACGGAAATTGTCAAATTCTAAACAATAAACAGAGGCAAATCGAGACAGCAAAGCATTTCAAAAACAAATTTGCAAGAAAAAAAATGGAGAGGTAAGAGGTACCTTAGCTTCGTAGAAGCCTTTAATATCGTAGACGAGCACTTTCTCGCCCTCGAAGTATTTTTGAGGTTTGGAGTGCTGAACATCGCCGGCGGAGGAGTCGTCGGAGGTGGCGGAATCGTTATTGGACGAGTTACCGGACATGGTAGAGTTCGAGCGAGAAACCAGTGATTGACTCAACCACAGACTTTTGGGGGGGTGGATTTTACACTCGCTCGTGTTCACGCGCTGGACGGGTTTTGACTTTAGTCTAATCCTTAGGTTGGGGCGTTGGGCCAAGCCAAATCCCAAATTCCGAGATTACCTTTTTGACAAAAAAATAACACTCAAAATAAATCTTTCATATTAATTATTAAATCCGAAAGATTGACTAATTGCTTCTTGGAGTTTTTTTTTTTTCAATATAGGAAATAAAAAAAAATTATTAGTTTGGGGTTGTATTGAAAATATTTGTCAAAATAGATTGTTTGTAAAACAGGGCAAGATAATTCCTTGTTCAAACAAGGTATAATTATGCCTTGTTTCAAACAAGGCATAATTTTACCCTGTTTCATATAGGACAAAAGTGAGAATCAGAATCTGAATCTGAACTGTGTGTGATTGACTGATGGGAAACGGGGAGCAGGAGCACATGGTGCAAACACGATATAATTATACCCTGTTTCAAACAAGGTAAAAAGTTACCCTGTTTCACCTAATTGGCTGCGCACTTCCCCATGTCTGAAAAGTAACATTTCCTCAACCCCTACCTCACTCTTTCCCATGCAGTCATTCCCCATGAAATCCCCCCCTTCCCAACGCACCCCACCCCTCCCCAAACCCCTTTCAACCTATTTAAAAACTCATTTACCCCTCCCCTTCCCCACACAGCAACTTACCTTCTTCTTCTTCTTGTTTACCTTAAAAAAATTATGTTGTATCCCACTTCTTCCCCCACACACAGCAACCAACCTCTTCTTTTAATTTTAAAAATTATCTTATTCCCCACCCCTTTCCCACACAGCTTCTAACCTCTTCCAAATCTTAAAAAAATCTCTTCTACCTCACTTCTTCCCCACATTTTAATCTACTAATATGGAGGGAGAAATTGTCATTAACTCAGGGCCTTTGAATCCTTCTCTTCTGACGAATCAATCTGTACACGTTTCCGAGCAAGTCTGGAGCGGGACACACGAAGATAGGATTTTAAGAGTCAGACGAGCCCGCGACGCGAAGCCCGTGAAAGGCCGAATCATGGGTTCTCTACATGTTGAAATCACGGGCCACCTAAGGCGTGCCGCATTCTACGAGTGCGGTTGGTGGGTGATGTTATGACAGATTTTCCCTTTCTGCTTTAGTGGAGCGTTGGAGATCGGAAACGCACACGTTTCATCTCCCTGTAGGCGAAGCCACAATAACTTTGGAGGATGTTGCAATGCATCTTGGGTTGAGGATAGACGGCCAGGCGGAACTAAATTAGGAAATCTCACACCAAAATGTTTGGAATGGAATATAGGTTCTATACCTTGTATGCACGAGCATATGAAGTCATAACTACATTTTCTATGGTCCTGGCTATACATCTGTTTGACGCACGTATGTTGACTGCCCCGTCGCATTATCCCCCATTTTGTAGATTTTTTGACAAGATTGCCCTCATCCTCCATGGACAAGGGTGCTCCTCTGTGGAATTCGGACATTTGACGTAGTAGACAGTTGGTTTGGATTCAACCACACGAAACGATTGGTGAATCTTCAAGGCGTAGTGCTTCAGAGCATGTTAACAGCTTCTTTGGAATCAGAGCGTTGGCCAACGTACAACTCGTCCCCAGCCTCCCAATTGCCGGGCAGGGCCGACAAATCTCTATCTGGTTCTTGGTCTGGATAATCCCAATTAATGTTTGTATAGTGGGGAATATCATTCCAGAATGGGACGGTAGGGCCATCTGAACATAAAAATTTAAACACTCATGATAATGACACGTAAACAATAACGGGTGAGAATATAAAAAAATGTCACGTACCGTTTGTTCCTGGATGGACGTTGATGGGCACTTCCACATGGATTGGGGATGAAGGGGAGACCGGTGCCATCGGACGTTCGTCATCTGACGAATCCTCAACGAGCAGGCGATCATCATCACGCTCATCATCGTCTACGGAGGGATATGCGCCAGGATCGACATTAAAATTGTTGTCCTACTCACAATCGTCTGAGAAAGGAATGGTGAGAGCTTGACTTTCATGTTCTTCTCCACAGTATGTCCCAACATAGTGTGGTGGCAGTTGTATGTTCGTCACATCGGGTGGGGCAGGTACGAATGAGCTACCGGCCTGATCAATGTCAACATACAATTCTAGAGCATTCATGAATGTCTGCTGCGCAAATGTGTCCATCATGATTCTCACATCTCCGTTGTCGCATACTAGAAGACCAACGTATTGACTTGGATTGCTTGATGCCAAAAATCGACAGGTCACTGAGGATATGAGCTAGTTGTGACCAAGCTAAGCTTCAACTTGTTTTGCAGCTTCTTCTTCAGGTTGTTCATGCTCATGCCGTGTTTGAGCCGTGTGGTGCTTATCTCACCTTCAAACATTTGCCCTTCACTGCTTTGAAGTTTTCTACCATTGAAGTAGATCAGAGCAACAACTTCGGCCATCGATCAGTGACAACTAAAATCTATTGTTGAAATGAATGAAAGTAGAAGTAGAAGTAGAAGAAGAGAATGAGAGTGAAGGTGTGAGTTCAAAGTGTGGAGAAACTCTGTATAAATAGGTAGAGGGAGGGTGTTTGTGTTTGGTTTGCTGCGATTTAAACAAGGTATAATTATACCTTGTTTGAAACAGGGTAACTTTTTACCTTGTTTGAAATAGGGTATAGTTATGCCTTGTTTGTTGCTCCTGCTCCCCGTTTCCCACCAGTGAATCACGCACAGTCCAGATTCTGATTCTGATTCTGATTCCCACTTTTGTCCTATCTGAAACAGGGTAAAATTATGCCTTGTTTGAAACAAGACATAATTATACCTTGTTTAAACAAAGTATTATCTTGCCCTGTTTTACAAACAACCTATTTTGACAAATATTTTCAATACAACCCCAAACTGATAATTTTTTTTTTCTATATTGAAAAAAAAAACTCTTGCTTCTTGAGATTAAATCTTTCAAATACACTAAACTAGTTGGATTTAGCGTGCAAGGCACGGGTAACTTTGGATAAACTAAAATTATTGTGTGTGAAATGATTTTTTTATAACTTCTTATACATGTTATTGTGAGGTCGATAGTAGTTACCAATACTCTAGCCGTGAGAAATAGTTACTTAGCAGTAAACGGTTGACGACAATTTGCGCTTAGAAGTATAATATTATTCGTAATACATTTGGTAAATAGTACCTTATGGTGTTATATTTCCAAACACTTCTTCGTACACAACATTAATTGTTGTGTTAGGAGGGAGGTCGTCATGATTTTCTATTAGTATCATCAGTCCTTGTTTGCTCGTTACTTTGACATAGCAACGTATAACTATCCGTAGGTGAAAACTGGCATTGGAAGATATAATCCAACACACTCAAGCGTTTGTCCCTGTGATTTGTTGATTGTCATGCCAAAATAAATGAATATAGGAAACTGAGTTCGCTGAAATATGAATGGTAGGTTTGTGTTACTTGTAGCTATTTTCATTCTAGGAATAAGTGCAATACGTCTAGCTTTAGTCCTTGTGGGTGTGACGCACTCAATGACATGGTCTCCCATCCTCCTCACTCTCAGCCTTGTTCCATTACACAATCCATTGGATTGATCAATATTTATCAATAATATTAGCGGGACGTTTTCCTTCAAAGTCAACTTATGAGGAGGAAGCCCGGAACAGTTTATAGCATTCAAAAACTCAGGGAAAAATTCATCCAACTCAAAAATGCACAGAATATAGACATGTTAGGACATATTCCAAAATATATTTAGAACACAAAATTATGATATGAACATTTAATACATAATTGTTGACTGGTTCCAGCGACGTTGTTCATGAATTCCACTGAGGCTTCGTCTACACACAGTAGTCATCAAAAGACTACGTATATCATTACATTGATGGTTGAATATTATTTGAACATGTATGTATATATTTTGGTTTAAGTGCACACATAACATTTTACTAACCTTGGAACTCGTTAGTGTCGCTGAGTGGATCATCATCAGCGAGCTCACCCAAATTTATGTCATCGAAACCAACATGATTTGCAAATCAAGTGCAAAAGTCATGTGCATAATTGAATTATCATTTTGTGATGGACAACATCGTAGTGGGTCAAAATCTTGTTAAGAATAGTAAAAAAACGGTTATCATCTTGATCTGCCAACGGGTCAACGTCGAAAGTGTTATCATGTTGTTTGGTGCAGTTGCTCATACCTACTTGTAACATGTTCATTACTTTGCACGGTGCAAAGTGGTCTCTTTCAACCAGTATTCAGTGGGCTTCCATCTATATTACAAACACCAAAATAGATTGAACACTGAGATAGATCTGAAGAAAACATACAAAAGTAACAATGTCACTAATATAGTTAAATTGTAGCTATAGATATAAAAGACATACTGTTCTTTGAGATGTTAGACACAAGGGAGTGATTAGTGCAATGCATGGTTTTGTCAGAAGGACGTTCGCCAATAGAAAAGTCTACAATGTGTATTATTAGTTACGAACGCGAAGTTTTTAAACATGCATTATTAAACACTATGTTATAGACAAAGTTTCAAACATAGTGTCATAACGTACCTCCTGATAGCGCGTTGACTGATTTTTAAATACCTTATTTTATAGACAAAGTTTCAAACATAGTTTCAACTTTGACAACTTTGTTTGCTTCCAGTTAATGCATGTTTGAAATAATAACTCATGATAGTGCATTCACTAATTCAGCCTTTTTTGCACTCATCAACAACTGTCCATTGCTCAGTGATATCAAAATTGAGAAAGCAGGGATTAGGGAAAAGAGGGTAGAGCGTTGTTTAAAATTAGATTATTGCTTTACTTATGATTGCAGAGGCTGGGGTTGAGATCTTGGTAAGCAAATTGTACTTTTTATAATATAAATTGGTTCTAAATATTTAAAAAAAAGCTAAATTACTATTTAGTCATTGTGATCAGCACGTTATTTTTTAGATTACTAATAATATTTATCTAAAAATATTAAAAAAATTAGTGTAAGTGATATTATTCAAACAATTGTCGATAATTAGAAAAGCAAAAAGATTTTGTCAAATTTAAACGAAAATACGATTTCAAAATAGAGAATTCAAATTCTTTATTTTTTAAATATTTAGTCGGGACCATATTAATCACGCTATAATGTCTTTAGATCCAAATTTAATTTATAACTGGTTAAAAATAATTTCGTCAAATTTCATTTATAATTACTTTTTAATATAAATTGGTTCAAAATATTTTTAAAAAATATAATTTCGATATAGTAATTAAAATCAATACGTTTAAAATATCCTACGTGATACAATGTTTAAAAAAAAATCAACTTTATTACTTAAAATAGTGTGTTAAATCAAAACTGCTATTTTAATATTTAATGGAAAAATATAGTTGAGCAAATCAAATTAGAAAATAGTTCTAAAAATAATTGTTTAGGGTATTATATATTACTTAAAATAGTGTGTTAAATCAAAACTGCTATTTAATATTTAATTGAAAAATATAGCTGGGCAAATAAATTAGGAAATAGTTCTAAAAATATTTGTTTAGGGTAGGAAATAATTATATAGGTAGGGTCTTAGTGGGTAGGACATATTGGGGTAGGTGGGATTAAACCTTATTTTATATAATATATAGATAGATAATGTTTAATATTATATAATTTAATTATGAAGTTCTTAAATATTAATTATAATTTCATTTTAATTATTAAAAATTTGTACAAATAAAATATTAGTCATAAAATTAAGTAAAATAAATAATAATAAAATAATATTATGAATATTAATACTAAGTATCAAATACAAATTTTCTGGCGGAGCTTCTGACGCTCCGGACCGGGTTGAAGTTAGTAAAGAATTTGGGCTTCCGTGAGATAGTGTGTTACATTGATTGTAAGGATATTGTGGAGATTCTGAGCCAGAAGAGACACTCAAAACTTTTGGCAAAAGGATGTTATTACCTCTATTCGAGCTATGCTGGTTGGGAATTGGAAAATCCAATTCTCCTATGTTTCGCGCAATAGAAATGTGGTGACGGATACTTTGGCAAGACAAGCATTCCACACAAGCGTCCCACACATGGTGTCCGTTGTGCATTTAGAAAGAGTCTTCGTCTTCGGTGATCCCGCTCATGTGCAGAGATGCGGTAGCTTAGTTGTTATCTTGTTGTCTGTTTTTATTTCAAAAAAAAAAATACAAATTCTTAAACAAATATTAATAAATTTGACTTGAAGAAATGATGAAGAGAGAATTAATTATCGTTTGATAAAAATATTAAATCCATATAATAATAATTATATAATAATATAATAATATAAAATAAAATAAAATAGACTTAACAATGAATTAATGAGTGCGTTAGTAATGAATTAAGTAAAAAATAAAATTCATTAGAAAATATTGATATCATTAAAATAATAAATTAAAAACTCTATGATAACATTAATAATCATAACCACTTGATAAAATATATTAATTAAAATAATAAATGTCAAAATTTTATTATAACTTTGATAATCATTAATAAATTGATAAAATATATTAAAATAATATATATCAATAATAAGAATCGATTAATGGAGTTATCGACTAATTCCTACTTCAGTTTAAATGTGTTAAATAATTTTAATAATATTTAATATGTTTCATATTACGTATTTCTTTAATAAATAATAAACTTACTTGAATATAAATAATTTTTAATATTATGAAGAACTAAAATTATTTCAAGTTTTGCTATCCGATGTACCAAAAAAAATTATTTCAAGTTTAATTATTAATAATAAATTTATAAATATTATAAAATATAATTTAACTTTTTTTAAATAATAGATGTAAAAAAATAAATATCATATATAATAAAGTTATTAAAATTATAAAATAATAAATTTAACTCAAAATTAATATTTTGAAAAATAATTAAAATTAAACTATTTTGATTCAAAATCAAATATATTTATTTTTGGTTTTCATATTTTTCTTTGTATGATTTTTATTTTATTTATATAAATTTTTATTTTATTAGTTTCTAATATCTAAATCATTAATTACTTCGTATTTGAGTTAAAAATTAATATTAATCATATTTATATTCTTAATTATTATAATATTAAATTATAAACTACTTACATATAACTAAAAAATTATACATTAAAATTACATAATGACGAAGATTATTATTAATAATATATTGAACCAAACATCCTTCAAAATAGTTGAATAACTATAAAAAAAGTGGATTAACTATCAAGAAAATCTATATGTAATAATAACATTAAATATTAAAAATAGTTAATGATTTTTTTCATTAAATTTTTTTATTTTTTATTATAAATTTCTTAAGTAAGTAACTATCATTACTTATGTATATGTATTAATTGGGGGAGGGGTAGCTCACTTGGTCGAGCTAAGGGTGAAGGTTCAGGGTTAAACCCTACAGAAGGGAATTTATAATTTCACTAACAACTAACATTTGTCTATAAGAAAATTGTATTTGTATTAATTATCAATTGAAGAATTGTATTTTAAAAATATGGTTAAATTTCACTTTCCGTCCCTGACCTATCATTGTTGCGTGATTTGGTCTCCTTATTTCTAAACAAGCAATTTGCATCTCACATATTTTTCCCGTCAACACTTTTGGTTCATCAGTCAGTGTGTTGTCCGGAATTTGATGGAAGTGGGTGATGTGGCAAAGTTTAATTGACCTGGCACTCGTAGTGTAATTCCACATAGATAAATATTTTACAGGTCATTTATAATTTTCATAAATCAGTTTATAACCCTCAAATAAATAACAAAACAAAGTTTCCTAACCCTAACATCACCATTGAGACATGGATTGTGGAGAAAAATTAGAAAGGTTTTGCGATTGCAACCCTTGAAAAACTTTCCTTGCTCCATCTCTGCGATAAATGGTGAAGCCTGGAGAATCTTTCATGGTTGGACGAGGAAGAACGTGTGGAGGGCGAGGATCGATTGGAGGAAGGAATCTGAGGCAAAACAAGGGAAAATGTGTTGTAGTCCGAAAGCAATGCACATGGGAGAAGAAGACTTCTAACCCTACCTTCTGGAGTGGAGAGAATCTTTCTAAAAACATTCATTTTAGGTACCTTTTCCCTACTTTGTTTGTCAACTTTCATTTGTCGTTTTTTATGTGTTTTGGGTTAGTGTTTCTTTATTAATTGCAATTTGTATATGGTTGTTGTGAAATTGAAAGCCCATTGATGCATAATAGTCCAAATATGGTATGGAAGTTGTTTTGTTACTGAACCTAGGTTTGAATATGATAAAGGTGCATGTCAGCATGTGTAACAATAGAAAAATGGGATGTTGATGAGTTAAGTTCGATAGAATTGGGTATACTATTGTGTGGTATAAACACCTACTTCAGGTCTTGTCGATATGCGCAAACCTTTGAATGATGATGGAGATGTGATAAACTTTGTGCATGATGTGAAGGGTCTTGAGGAAGTTGAATTCTACCTGAGAATTTGATAGAGAATGTGGTGGTTGGAGGTTTCTGAAGAGGGACCTATATTGGGGGATCAAGAGGTTTCAATTAAAATTTTTAGTGAAAATTATGTCAATGAAGGAGAAAAAGAATCTAAGGTTGTTGGTGCACTAAACGAGCATGTGGTTGGTGAGGGATTAAATGAGGGTGAAGTTTATGGTGAGTTTATTGTTGAGGCAATATAGGCTGGTGAGGTTGAAAAGGAGAGTGTGGTTACTGAAGGTGCAAAGGAGACTATGGTTCCTGAAGGTGCAAAGGATGCTGAGGTTGTTGAAGATGCAAAGGAGGTTGAGGTTGCGGAAGGTGAAAAGGAGGCTGAGGAAGGCATTGATGGATATTCTGGTGGAGAAAGCATAGATGAAGACTATGATATTGATACAGGGGAAGAAGAAGATAGTTACAATGATGTTAGTTTAGATGACAGTGGTTATGATGAAAGGTGGGACTGGACCAAAGTGTTACCAAATCACGCTAACAGTGGGGAGATTTTAATTCTTAGTCAAGGATATGATAATGATGAGGCATTGATGAAGTATTAGGTCAAGGTGTGTAGGCTACTGTTGCTTCCAAGAATTAAAAACCTTTTTTTTTAGATGAAGATGGATGTTCTAAAGGCTTAGACAGTCCACCACCTAGTGATGCAAATGATGAAGAGGAAAAAAAGAAGTTTCCTAAGTTTAAATGGGTAAAGATGCAGAAGTGAAGTTTGAGATGGGGCGGATTTTCACTACTTCTACTTTGTTTAGGAATGCATTAAAAGACTATGCTTTGAGTGTTTTTCTGAAGAAAAATGATAAGAAGATGATAGTGGTGAAGTGCCTAGATGGTTATCCATTATACGTTAGGGTTGCTAAGCATGTGAAGCATTCTTATTTACAAATTGTCAGCTTGAAAGGTTTCAGGCTTATAGAGAAAAGGTGAAGGAACTAGAGATGATTGAAGGAGTTGTATCTGAGCAGCACAAGAATCCGAGGAGTTATGCAGGAGAGTAACCAAGAAGCAACCCTAATAGCATTGTGAAAATAAAATGCACTTTCGAAGTTGATGGTCTATTATTTGAGACGATATATGTTTGTTTTGTTGCATGCAAAATCACCTTTACTACCACCTGCAACCTTTAATAGGTCTATATGGTTGTTTCCTCGAAGGAATTTATGGTAGACAACTTTTAACTGCTGTTGGGAAGGATTGAAACAATCAAATGCTTTTTATAGCATTTGCTATTGTTGAGGCTGAAACAAAGGTTTCTTGGGTTTGGTTTGTAGACCCGTTAATGGAGGACTTAAACAAGATTGAGCACAAGTAGTGGTGCTTCATCTCAGATCAAGGGTTTATTGTTTAATATATGTTTCACTACTTTGGAAAATTTCATTATATTGTGCACTAATCTAACTCTTTACATGTAACTTATTTATTTTGAATACTAGGGTTTGGTCCATACATTATAGCTGTTTGACCCAAATGTGGATCACATGTTGTGTGCGAAACACCTTTATGGAAATTGGATCAAGAAGTATCGAGGTGTAATGATGAAAGGTGCTTTATAGGTTGCTACATGGGCAAGCACAATTCCATAATTTGAGAGGGCTATGGAGAAATTAAAGAAGCTGAATGAGGAAGCTTGGAGGGACATGAGTGTTGTACGACTGAAGAAATGGAGCAGGGCATCATATATTATCCTCCTTCGTCCTTTCAATTTTGCAAAGCAGCCCAACAATGAGTTTCTTGTCTCTGGATTTCCTTCATCATCATGCCACAAAAGAACTTGCATCTCCTCCTCCCCTTCCCCTAGAAAAAATTTCACATTTCAATTTAGGGTTCTTCAAGATCTGGTCCAATCAATCTCTATTTAGCCCCAAAGTTGCGTAACACAACTCATTTTCTATAAATACATTTTTCTTCTAAATTAATTAAATTACATTTATATTGAAATGAAAACTTCAAAAATATTTTTCCTTTATATTATCATCAAAGTATTTTCAATTCTAATTATTCAAATAGTAAGTATATGATTTTAGAAGACAAAATATAATTCATGATACACACTATGAAAACTATTTCTATTTTCAAATTAAATTGCAAGTGCATTTTAGAAATAGATTTCTTTTCTTGAAATAAAATAAGAAACTTTAATTGGTTAATAAATATTCTCAATCATCGCATTTTATTGTCAAACTTGTAAGTTAATATGAATATATAGTGAATTCTCGGTTGTCACTTCAGTGTGCACGTACGTTCGCAATTTCAAAGTAGGTGCAGATTCAGAATGTTACGGATGATATTTTATGGTTCTCACGCACCAAGAACTATCAAAATCAAAATTTATTACTCGTGTGTGTCTCAAGGTATTACATAGTGAAAAAAGAAAAATCTTAGACAGAAAAGAAATTAAGGAATGAATGAATATTCAATCTGAAACTTGGGAATGAATGAATCAATCTGAAACTTGGTTGCAAGCTAGATAGGCCAGTGTCACTGAACTGAAGGGTGCAGTGGATCATATTAGTGTCCTTTCCCTGCAGGGGATGGACCTGAGTTCTTAATTCCGCCAAGGGTCTCCCTGTCCGTAAAACTGTGACCCTTCCCTCCGGGACTTGGACCCGAATTCTTAATCCCTCCAAGGGTGTCACTGTTGGTGAATTTGTGTCCCACACCAGGGCTTGGCCCAGATTGCTTGACTGCTCCTAACCAATCAAAGAAATCCACCACTACTTCCTCTCTAGTGGCTGAGTTTCCTTTCTCAATTATACTCAGTGGACGAGCTTCTAAGAACATGAAGGCATGGTTCATGAAGAGGAAGAGAACAAAGAAGGCTTGAGTTTTGAGGATGGTGCTTGTCATCTTTTTTAGAAGTTGAAACAGAGACTAAGAAGAATGATGCTTGTGTTGTGCAGTATGGGGAAACAGACACGAGGTCCTTTTTATAGCATGGGATACATGGGTGGTTAATTGGTAGCATTTGGTGTCTTGACTAAAATGTAGTAGATTCTGGTGGGCACGTTCAAACGTGGAATAAATATAGTCTTTATATATTCAAACTTCAAAACATCGTCAGCACATGAGTATTTTTCCCATGGAGGAAACATCTCAGGAGGTTCTGGTTTCCACAAATCAATTTAGATTTTAGTTCCCGAATAAAGAGCATATTAGAGTGTAGTTATTGAAGAAAAAGAGTATAGTTATTGAAGAAAAGAGAAAAAAACGAAATAGAAAATGGAAAGAATTACGGGTCCAAGTTGTATGAGTTGGTAAGCAAAACTCAAGTCCAACTTTCAATTTTTCATGCTGCCCACGGCTTATACCATTAAAATATCAAGGGCATAGATTTCATTGCACTATTTCCATTCTAAAATATAACTCATTTTAGTATTTGTATTAGATTTTAAAATAGGTTTCAAAATATAATATAAGTTGTTTTATAAATTTAAAGCATTTTTTCCACTTTCTTTCTTCTATATCCAAATTTAATATATCTCTTATCTATCATTTTCAAATTTGACCTATCACAACTCTCTTTATTTACTTAACCAATAATCATTTTTCTCACTTCTTAATATAACTTAACTTTAAATAGAGGTATTTCAGTTAAAATATTTATCAAATGATGAATTTTTAATTCTCGTGCATAACATTAAACAACTTATATTTTGAAATAGGGGGAGTAATGATTAATGTAGATACTTGAGGTTATTAATGGAAAGTTTTCTGAAATAGAAATAACCATTATGCATACGCTTTTCCTAAACATCTTTCAGACATACTGGTTAGTGGTAGTTTTTAACTGTCACTAATATTTACATTTGCTAAAAACCGCCAAAAAAATGTATAAATATTAGATGTATGACCAAAATCATATGCTCATATTTCATTTACTCTTTCTGAAAATGATATTGATGTTTTAATTGATTGTGTAGTACTAATACCCGCTCTTTTCATTTCTTTTTATTTATCACAATTTAAAGACATTTTTGTTCTTGACACTTTTAAATTTTCTAAAATAACATTAATCATATTTTACTAATTATACTCTTAATTGAAAATATTTTTTAATAGTTATAGAAAATTTGATGAATCAAAATTAATAAGAGCGATAAATTAAGAAGTTAAATACCAGTTTAATAAAATCGAGAACATTAACATTGATTTTTAATATTTGTGTTAAAACATTGAAGTAAGTATTATACATCCTTCGTTCCTTAATATAAGAATCAAATTAGGGCGAATGATTAGTCTCACGGCAATCGGCTGTGGGGATACCTTGGTCAAGACCAAAAAAAAAAAAAGAGATACACCTTATTCTTTTTTATATGAACCAACTTGAAATTTGTGGTGCATTAATTATTTTTAATAAGAATACTTTTATTTAATTAAATCTTATCACTCTTTCCACTCTTCCAAGCATTAACGAGACATATATAGAAATTAAGAAAAGTGAGTTATGGGTTTAGAAAGTTAATATAAATTGAGAACAACTTTAATGTAATTAACTAAATTAATTAAATTTCGTAAGAGGTGTGTAGTGATTGTTTGGTTCTTATATTAAAAAATAGAGTAGAAAATTTTGAATTTATTAGTGAACAAGTATCCTAGGAATCATAGAAAAAAAAAATTGAAGGATCCATTGGCACAAACTTTGACATTATGTTTGGTAGAGAGTAATTTGAAAAGAGAGTTGGGGGAGAGATAGTTAACCACTCTTGTTTGATATGCATGAGAGAGATAGAGGAGAGAGATATGTGGTGGGTCTTACACTTTTTTTTCCGTCTCACATAGAGAAATGAGTGATTGAGTATAAATTTATACAATTTTTCTATTTTATGTTTGTCATAATTATATTTATTTATAAATATTTACGGTAAAAATTCATTTACATTAAAATAGTTTTCTCTCTTTCCACTTTCTGTGTCCACAACATTCTTTCCGTTCTCTTACTCTTCTTCTTTTGGCAACACACTATTTTAAATACATTTCTAATATACTTCAACATGATTGATTTAATATTTTAAAAGTCAATACCTTTTTAATAAGTGAGAAAAATATGTTTAATATTTGTCAATATGTCAATCATAGAGTGTGTGTGACAGTGTTTAAAAGAGTGTGTTGCTAACCTCATTGCTATTCCAAACAACCTACAATTTTTTTTCTTTCTTACCTTTTTCTCTTTGTTTATTTTCTCTCTCTTATTTTTCTCTCATACAAAGATTTAGAAGATCTATTCATTGATTATTATTATTATTATTTTTAAAAGAGAATAGTTTTAACATAAGATGCACGATGGATTTTCCGAAGTATAAATAAAAAAAATAAGATGCACGATGGAAGCAGGGATGTAAAAGAAAAAAAGATGCACGCCACATCCAAAAAAAATTATACTGAGGCTTTTTATAATAATCTACTTGATGAAGAGGGGAGCTTCTTCATGGATCTAAATCTATTGGATTTAGGTGTTTAAGATTAAAAAGAACTTCAAGGGAAACGTGGAGTTCTTTATTACACAAAAGGAAGTTATTAAATACAAAGAGACACTCTCTCTTGCATCATTAAATGTTTCTTTTAGAATAAAATAAAATAAAAATGGCACTCAAAAAAAAAAAACTTATCTCACAAAAAAAAAAAGATCTGAAGTCAACTTTCTCAAGTTGTGATCTTCATGGGTCATGCAATAGCTGGAAGGATTCATATTAGAAAGTATACAACTTAGATTTAGTGCTGCTATAGTGTTGTTAAACAATAATTGAGGTTATAGCTCTTTTGATCGTCAGAATAGGATAAGAGCAGGATGAGATAAAAAGTTAGATAAATACCGGATATGATAGACTCTTATCCTATATTTTGTTTGAGGTGAACAAATTAAAAAAATAATAGAATATGATACAAATAATAAAAAATGTATTAAATTTTCGTTTGAATAAAAAATACATAATATTTTTTAAAATTTAATTTTCTAAATATTTTTTTTTAAAAAAGTGATTATCCTATTAAATTAATTTTTTAAATATTAATAAATTAGCCTATGTTTTAATATTAACTAAAATTAAATTAATTTTTATCAATTAGCCTATTTTAATTAAAATTATATAGGAAATCGATGGGCTTTAACTTAGTAGGGGTAAGTGGTAGACAATAAAAATTAATTAAACTTTAAAAAATTATTAAAAGATATTATTCTTTCGAAATTATTTGTAAGTAAATTATTAATTATTATTATTATATTTGTAGAGAAATAATTTTAATAATAGCATATGATAATAATAAATTAGTCTATATTTATATGTGATTAGTCTATTTTACTGTTAGTGAATAATTATTTTGTTTATTATTATTATTATTATATAATTAATGAAAAATAATGTTATCTAAGTAGTAGCAAGTGATAATGAAAATTTTATTATTTTATGAGTAAATCCAGCATTTTCACCATTTCTAAATTAGTTCATTTTTAATTAAATTTATGAGTAACTAAATAATTTTAACTTAGCAATAACAACTAATAATTGATAAATAATAAGATTAATATATTATTAAAATTAAAAAATTATATTTATTAATTAATATTATTATAAATTATATAAATATAAATGTTGAAATTAATTTGGGATTATGGTATTAAAAAATAATAGAAAACTGTTATCCTATTATGTTAGGATAATTCCCAACTCAGCACATTTTTAATGATAACTTTTACACATGATGGACAAGATATGATAAGGGACATGATTGTATTATCCTATCCTACTAGGATATGATTACATTATCATATCCTATCCCTGTCAGGATAATTCCTAACCTAGCGTCAGCCATAACATATACTAACGGTAGGATATGATTACATTATCATATCATGTGTGCTTATCCTATCCACCAAATGAGCCCTTACAAATATTATTTTGTTCCACTATATGATCCAACACTTTCATCATTTTTCACAGCTTTAACTTTAAGCTTATGAATAAATCTTTCAATCCTCAAAATTCGTTTCTCAAGAATAGAGACAATTTCTTCTACTTGTCTCGTTTGATCTTCATTGTCTCTTACTACTCCCTAGCAACAATTTCTTTTTAAGAGCATTCCATGACTCTGCAATTAATCTAAAGTAATCGTTCTTAGTGTCTTTCAGAAGATATAAGCTACTAGTAAATAAATAAAACCATTTTAGATATAGAGGTCTATTCGAGGTATGTCTATCATACACATATCTATCACAAATATAAATACAGGTTGAGTAATGAATATAGATTTATCATACCCTTATTATTTCAATTCTTGAAATAGTTTCACTATAACTATTTTATTGACAACCACAACCTAGTAAAATAACACTCATACTAATAAGCATTAAGAACCTATTAAGTCAAATAAAACTCACAAATCATATTAGCATATCAGCATACTTGTGCTAAGTCGGTAGGGTGCTCTGCTCTTGGAGCTCACGCCCCTAACGGATCCAGGAGAAGGTAATGGATGTGGTGGCAACATGGCAATGGGGCAGCTGTGGGGCGGTGACGCGACAACGGCAGAATAATGGGGGCATCACAACAGTGGGGCGACAATGCGAAAGTGGAATGATAGAGCGACAACGGGATCTCGTGGTGGAGGGAGCATGAATGACGATCTGGTGGTCGAGGGAGGGGGGTAGAGCGATAGAAAAAGAGAGAGGGCGTAGATCGGGTGGCATTGCCAAAGGTAGGAGGCCACGACCGAGGGACAGGGACAGGGACAGGGACAGGGACAGGGTGAGGATGAGGGTGGCAGGGGAGAAGAGGGAGGAGGTGAATCACGTGGTGTCGCTAAAGGGAGGAGGAATAGATCAAGACTCAATAGAGAAGGTGACATTAATAATTTCTTTTTTTAGAAAGCTAATTTTTTTTTTTATAATCTTAAACCAACACACTAAAAAATCAATAACCATTACGGTTTGAAGCAAACTAATTTGTCAAATTCAATACAATTAAGAAACTAATTGATGTGTAAGTAGCATTGCTTTACACTTTACTGTTTTTTTAATACCCTTTCTGAACCATCTAAACTATACATTAACAACGCTGACTAGTATGCATATAAATAATGACATACATTCTAACACCTGCAGTTTGTGACCGTACAAGCTGTAAATATTGGGTGTCCCTCACTATTTATATATTTACGTGAAATAGTAAAGTTAAAAGATAAACAGAAAAAGAAATGAAGGAATGAAATAATCTGAGAAACTCGACTGCTTAAATTGGCAGGCTGGTGCAGCGAAACATATTAGTCAGTGTCCCTTGCCAGGGGATGGACCGGAGTCCTTAATTCCGCCAAGGGTCTCCCTGTCCGTAAAGTCGTGACCTTTCCCTCCGGGGCTCGGACCGGAATCCTTAATCCCTCCGAGGTTGGTGAAGAATTTGTGTCCCACACCTGGGCTTGGCCCAGATTGCTTGATTGCTCCTAATCCCACTGGCAACCAATCAAAGAAATCCACCACTTCCCCTCCGGTGGTGGCTGAGTTTCCTTTCTCAATTATACTCAATGGACGAGCTTCTAAGACCATGAAGACATGGTTCACGAAGAGGAGGAGAACAAAGATTTTGAGGATGGTGCTTGTCATCTTTTTTAGAAGTTGAAAAGGCAATCAGAGGAGGAGGAAGTTTATGAAATGATTTTTTGCAGAATGGAGGAATATGAAGTCCTTTTTATAGCATTGGCGGTAGTAACTACATTCAAATTTGGAAGAGACATAAAAAAATGCATTTTGTTTCCTATGTTCAAACTAATCAAACTTCAAAACAAGGTGAGCTCATGTTTTTCTCATGGAGGAAACAACTCAGGAGGTTCTGATTTCTAGAGGTCAATTTTATTATTATTATTATTATATTCATTGAAGAAATGAACAAGAACGAATTAGAAAGTGAAAAAATTACGGGTCCAAGTTGTGTAAGCTTGTAGATCAAACTAAAGTTATATAGTTTGGTTTTTCTTGGTGCCGACGGCTCTGGAGTCGTTGATGACGTTTGTGTGAGCTGCTTGTAAGTTGAAGACCAAGACTATGTAGTGATGTAATGCTTGAATATTAAGGACCAAACGAAAAAGTTGAGAGATTCTTAGAGCAAGATGATGGTTGCTTATGTAAGTTACTTATAAATACTATTTATGTGAGTTTGATGTGCTATATACTATTTAAGCAATTCATAGTATTTTATGAAAATTTTACTTTAATGGTGGTTTTTTTTTTTTTCCATAAGCAACTTATATATTTTTATGCACTTAATGTTAATGTAGGAGAGAAAATAAATTGTTGATAAAAGAGAAATAAATAATAGTACTTTAATTATAAGATATGGTTTGGAGATCGGAGGAGCACCCAATCTTATTTTTAAGTTCTTTGGAGTGTCACCTAAACTTGTTTAGATGACGCAAAAAAAATAAAGTATGGTTGTTTAGTGATAAGTACTCATCCATTGTGGATGCTCTTACAACTGCAACAATCATGATACACAAACATATAAAAAAGTGCATATGAGACACCTCATTTTTATGCCGGTTTTTGTACTGGCAGTACATTTTATGGCGGTTAAAAACCGCCACAAATGTAGATGACCAATAATGGACTGCATTGTTTCTATGTTACCAATTTATTTTAACTGAAAAGATATATACATAAACTGCAGAACAGTACTAACACATATCTAACACCAATTTTTTTTTGCAGCGATTTTTAGCGTCGCAAAATGGAAATTAAATAAATTAGTGGAGGTAAAAACCGCTCCAAAAATATATGTGGAATGTGTACCTATATTGTTTCACAGTTTAAGTATAGCGACCCTTCTTATATATTCAATTAGGAAATTACCCGTGACCGTGTCATGCACAGAAAATACATTCCACAATTTGTTAAAATGAACTAAGCAATTTACAAATTAATTATATAAATTGTTGAAATATAATTTAAATTTAAATTTCACTAATCATTGAAATATTTACATATGATACTCATATGAATTGTTATTTTTACGAATATATAGGTTTAGGTTAATCATAAAAATAAACATAATAGTATATGTTTGTTTCCTTAAGTAAAGTCTCTGACTCGAGTCTTGTGGATAAAAAAATCTCTACTGGTTGAGCTAGCCTCATCAGAATGTAGATGCTCCCGTCACTAACAAGATTGTCTCATGTGGAGGATACCTGACTTACACAAAAAATAAATTACAACATAAACTGAATATAAACTGTAGTAGTTTTACATTTTCAGAAAATCCACCTATATTATACTACTCAACAATTTGCTTAAATTTAGTAAAAAATTAAAAAAAAATAGATGAAAAAATTTCACATTTTAGCATAGGTCAGAAATCATCTTAGACTAACTTTTATAGTTATGTAAAATTTAAAATAAATTAATTTCCAATAATCTTGTTACTTATATTATAATTTATTTTAATATGTAATTATTTGTTGACAACAAATTTAATAATCTTTTCAGTTTAACTTTTTCAATCAATAAAAAATCTATATTAGTAGTATAACTTAAAAATATCTATATTTGTTTTAAATAAAGTGTTGGTTAAATTGCTATAGTTCTGTCCAGCGAAAAATTAAAATGAAAGAAAGTTTTGAGTTTCTGTTGCTGAATAATTGCGTGTAATAAAACAATGAGAATAAAGATATTAAAATAGACCAATAAAGTCCGGCATAACAGCATATAAAGTTGGATCTCTAAGCAATATGTAAAAAATAAAATTGTAGGAGAGATCTATCCAATTAATGTGATTTTTAAGGGTCTCAAAAGAATTAGTCTCACCACCGTCACCTTAAAAATATTAAAAAAAATTGTTAAAGAAGGAGGGGAGGGGGGCTGCTTTGGCAAAGACCATCAGGACCAGTCAAGCAATCATAACAAGCGTAGTCATAACAACCAAGTGTCCTTTGATTATTATTTTATAAAAAAAAAAACGGTGGTTGACTTCCGTTTGGACAAGACTAAGACTATTAACATCCTCTCACCTTCCGCAACTACTACTAGTACGTTTTAAAAATACTCTCTTGTCCCGAAGAAAATACTGAATTTAAATTTCGAAATTTTTAGAATCTGTTTAGATAGAAAAATGTAAAAATTTAAGAGATTTTAAATGTTTTAATTGAATTCCTAAAATTTTCAAATTCTATTATTAAGATAAAGCGATTGGAATTTCTTCAATTGTAATTTTTTTTGTTTGTATGACGTAATTAAATTTTATTCATCTAATCTTCTTATTTTAATAAAATAATGATAATTTTTATAACTTCAATAAAATATTTCTTTTTAAACATAATTAATATTATTACAATAATCATAATATAAAACTCGACTTGAACGGGTTGAGCGGACCAAAACAGTCACGATAGACTTGAACCGGCAGGATCACCAGAACAGGCCGTGCTGACCTGAAGTCGACCTGAACCCTAAGATCAGACCAAAACTCTAAAATTAATCAAAAACCCTAAAATCAAACTAAAACCCTAAAATCAATCAAAATTCTAAAATCGGCCATCAACTCTAAAATCGGTCATAAACCCGACCTGAACCCTAAAATAGGTCCAAAACCCTAAAATAAACCAATTTTAAGGTCAGGCCGACCGTAACCCTAAAGTTGGCCTTAAACATAACCTCAACCCTAAATTGACTCAAAACCCTAAAATCAGTCCAAAACTTGAAAATCGGCCCAAAACCCTAAAATTAGCCCAAAACCTATAATCAACCTAAAACTATAAAATTGGCCTAAACCCAACTTAAACCCATCAGACCAACCTAAATCGGGTAGGCCGAGCAGGACGACGTTAGGTCGGGAGAGTCAAGAGGGTTAACGTCAAGTCAGACAGGTCAACACCAAACGCCGGGCGGGTCGACGTCGAGTCAACTTCATGTCGGGTGAGTCGTGTCGGGAAATTCGACACAAAATGGACGGGTTATATTAAGGGTTAGGGTCCACTTTAAGGTTTTGAGCCGATTTTAGAGGATTAGGCTGACTTTAGGGTTTTGAGCTGATTTCAAGGTTTTAGGATTTTGGGCCGATTTATTGGGAATTTAGGTTAATTTTAGAGTGTTAGGTTGATTTTAGGGGTTTGTGACTGATTTTAGGGCTTTGGATTGATTTTAGGGTTTATGACTAATTTTAGGGTTCATAGTCGATTTTATGGTTTCAAGTTGGTTTTACGGTTCATAGTCAATTTTAGGGTTTTAAGGCCGATTTTAGGGTTTTAGACTAATTTAAGGTTTAGGGCCAACTTAGGGTTATAAGTCGATTTTAGGGCTCACAGTCAATTTAGGGTTTTAAGTGAATTTTAGGGTTCATGAGCAATTTTAGGGTTTTAATGCTGATTTTAGGGTCTTGGATTGATTTTAAGATTTAGAGCCGATTTTAGGGTTTTAGGCCGATTTTAGGGGTTTGGGACGATTTTAAAGTTTTAGGCCGATATTAGGGGTTTAGACCAATTTTAGGGTTCATGTCGGGTTTAAGATCGACTTTAGAGTTTGGGTCTGCCTAGGTCACCCTGATCCGTTTAGGTCAACCTGACTAGTAATGACCCGACACATCCAGGGTTGGCCCAACACGTCTAGGGTCGGCTCGGCGGAATTAGGTCAGGTTTGGAGTTTTTAATATTGAGAGAGAGAGAGAGAGGTAAGGGAGAGATGAGAGAGAGAGGGAGAGGAATTTGAAATTCCTTCATTTTTTGGATCATTTCAATATCCTTAAATCTAGTTAGTAAAAATACCTAGTTAAATTGCCATGGATTTACAATTCCTTGTAAAAAAAATCTAAACAATGTATTTCATGACAAAACATATTAAATACCCTCTAAAATTACATTCCCTCTAATAATTATCCCATCCAAACATACTCTTATGATCCATTCGAGGTGATTGTGAATTTTTTAGTTTTTGGTATTTAAAATCAAAATGTGCTCGACAAAGGTGAAGATGAAACACTTTTTAACTTAGTTTAAAAACGTTTTCAGCCTAATTATTAAAGTTACAAAATATCATTTTATGATTATGATTTTTGGTTTCAATAACATGTAACACCTCTATCTTTATCATTTTCATGTAAAACCCCTATCTTCCTCCACCACCACTACCACCACCATCACCATCATTGCCACTGCCACCCAACAAACTCGAGCACAGCCACCACCTTGAACACACGCGCACTATCACCACCCAACACCATCACCTGACACCCACCACCACCCAATACCTTCCACCACCACCACCATGTGAAACCCACCATCGCTACTACCACTGCCACTATACAAAATTTGCCATTTAGTGACGGTCAAAAATTGTGGGTGAAAGGTGAAGAACAATGGGTATATCTTGAAAAACCTTTACCGACAGATATTTCATTTTGTAGACTTCAAGTTTCTCTATATCTACAGATATATTTCCGTCTGTATAACTTGTAGTGACAGTAATAAATTCGTAAGAAAAGTACTTTAAGATATACCTACAAATTTTCTATTGTTGGTATAGGTACCAGCAACACAAAAAACTCTGTTATTTTGCGACGGTTGTTGTTTATTTAGCGGCAGTTTTCAACTGCCACAAGTGCCAAAGCAGAGGTTTTCAAAAATGCTATACTGTGGTAACAACATCAAAATAAGGTAGTCCAATAATTTCCATATAGACAATAAATAATTGTCAATACAATGTCCAAAGATATCAAATTAGTATCTTATAGACATAAATTATTACAAACAATCAAAGAAAAACAGAGCAAAGAAACTAAGGCATAAGAAATAGGGGGAGACCTGTTTGAACGCCTGTCCCTTAGAGTGAATCCTAGTCCCAACATTTTATTTTCTCTAACACCTTCAAGCCTCCATACCTGAATGAAAGCCACCCAAACAGAAAGGGCTCCAAAGATGCCACTGTGAATGATACCTTCCCCTTCTAAGCCAATAATAGATAATAAATATGGACCAAATAAACATCAACAATAAACTAGGTGTAATTTTAGGTTCAAAAATTGGTAAAAACATCAAATTCTGATAAGAGAAGATTGAGAAAATCAAAGTAATCAGAGAAAAAGCTAAAAAAAGATACAAATAAGAGTTATGTGAATCTACATTAAGAAAACAATGGAGATGCAATTGCAAGTGGAAATAGAAAATATGGATGAAATGACAGGGTCACAGGGACAGGGTTTATGCCTAGAATGGCAATGGAACAAATAAATAGTCATAGGAAAAATTATTGAACAAAAAGAACTCAACATATCCCATGGAAGCCTTGTCCAAGCTTCATATCGTGATTTCTCCCTGTATTGCCACACCAAAGCTATAATTCTTTCAAAAGAAATACTCAACAATTGTTCTCACACCATCAACCATAAAAAAAAGATAATAACACTATTTTTTCTCTAGATAAGAGAAGCATGCAGTATTAGAAAATACAATAACTTTCAGATTATTTTCCAATCCATTGCAGTTGTTTTGTGTGCATTCCATGAGTTATTTATAGGAAAGACAAATTCCTCCATTGCTAACAAACTTCCCTCACCCTAACATATTTTAATTGAGCCTTTGTGTCAATTTCCAACTAGTTACTAAGCAATGAATTAATAACTCAGTATTTATCCTGTAATATAGCCTCTGTGCATGTGGCTCATTTGGCTTTGCTTGGTTTCAATATAAGAAACAAAAGCATGGGATAGGAAATGAGAAAGGGAAGTGAAATAGTTTAACAAGCTCCTTCACAATTGATAAGAAATTAAGAATATACTTATTATCCTTCTCACAGGATCAACTGAACTATCCTATAATAGAAACACATTAGCACCAAAGAAACACATCAACAGTATAATTAGTCAAAAGTTGGAAAGAAGTAACTGGAAAATACTAATAGCAAAATAAGATAAGATCAAGTTAGAGAATAATTGAGAAATGCAATTTACCTGTCTGAAAGCAACACTTTGCAATGACTGCAAAAAATGATTAAACAATTAGCCTCAGTTGAACCAGCCAGATGCAATTGTAATTCATATTTGTACTAATATCACACAAACAACAACTTAAAAGGTGAAGAGAAAACTGCAAAAATGGGGGGGGGGGGGAAAGATACAAGAGAAAGAAGCAAAATCAGGATTACGTGTTCCTTGATAAGCAAAATCACTATCTCAAGTCTCAAAGCGATCTAGATGTCCCTTCATACAAATAGAAGATGAAATTAGTGTTGATGACTACTGGAAATCAAAATACAATGTTCGATATTTGACGTGGTGGCCAAATATAAATATCATAAAGTCTCACACATAGAAGTTCATTCCGAAAGAAAAAAATTACAAGTTTATATGTATCCCAACAATTTGAAATTTACAAACAACAAATGATAATCAAGTTACCAAAGAATCTAAAGTTTTGGTAAATTTAAATATTGTGACTTTTGCAAGACATAATATAGAAATTAAAATAAATCAACAGTTTTTTCCTTGATGGTTTAATAGCAGAACATACCATCTTCACAAAAACGGGTAGCAATCAAACTCAGAAAAGCTACTCTGAAACTTTTTTGTTAAATAATCTGCAACCATCTTTGAAATAGAATAGAACCTTCTTTGTCATAATCTGCAACCTGGAAACAGAACAAGAGATGAGAAAAACTCATAAAAGTTACTATGAAACATTTTTGTTAAATAACAAATTACCTGTTCAACTTTAACTTCCAATTTAAGTTTGACTCGATCAGCTTCTCATCCGCCAATGAGCAGCTTCTTTAAGAACCTTCCTAAAGAGCTAGCTTTCATATTAGTTAGAACAACTTAACAATAGTTTACTTATGAAGTTAATTACATCCAAAGTTGAAGATGAAACACTCAACCTGCATATTAGTTATAACAAGAGTTTGGCCTCATATGATACATCCTCTCATATGATACATCCTCTCTCTCTCTCTATATATATATATGGACATTTTGTTCTGAGTATACTTCTTAAACAAATCTCAACCTGATATGGATTTAATTGTCTTAAATCTTAAGTTTGGCCTCTATTCTTGAATCAATGTTCTCTGCGGCTAAATATTAAAAGTTGTTAAGGTAAAAATGCAAATTACAGGCAGTGAAATCAAGAGTATAAAACACAAAGAAAGTCAGAAACAACTCATCACCAGTGAGATCGATAGCCTTATTCCTATTGGAAACATTTGTCACTGCTGATGGTTAAGCGTGAGCAAGGGAACCCAACAAAGATGGCAGCTTTTGATAAAATATGATTTCTAAGGTGATAATCAGCCACAGTCCATAGCCAGGGACGGATCCAGGAATTTTAGTATGGGGGGCACAAAAATATGCACATACATTTATAACATAGAAAATATAACATAGTACTATTAAAAATTTGAAAGTACATCATAATTGTTCCCTACGAGTTTTCATATTTTGAAAACTCTGTACTATCTTTTCATTCTCAACATTATCAAATACATCTTTCTCTATAAAAGTAACTAAACAATCATTTAGCCATTCATCTCCCATACGATTTCGCTTCTGATTCTTGATGATATTCATTGCGGAGAAAGCTCTTTCAACTGTCGCAGTTGCTACAGGAAGTATCAAAACTAACTCTAAAAGCTTATATACCAACGGATATACAATATGCTTCCTAGTCTCCACAAGCTTTATAGAAAGATCACTAATTCCCCGTAGTCCTGAAAGTGCATTATCAGAGCATGCATCAAAGAAGTAATTTTCAAGCTGATTATCTAGTGCCAAAAGTTCAATTGGGGAAAAATCTGAAGGATAAAAATGGGCCAAATGAATCAATTTTTCCTTATCAAATGCAATGAATCTCTTGGACACAAGCAAGCTACACAAAGAAGCAACTCGCTATTCACTTAAGTAAAACGATTATTCAACTCTTGAAGTTGTCGATCTATCACTTGAAAGAACAATTCAACCTGAAAATGATGCACATTAGAAACTTTCTCCATTTTGCGTCTTGATCTTCCTTGTGCTTGAAATGTATCAGCCATATTAAGAATGACAACATTGTGCCTTTCACAAAACAATGAAACCTCTTTGAGCAAAGAATCCCAACCACCATCTCTCATAATTTGCAATCTCTGCTTTGACACAGTGACCAACTTCATAGCATTTACAATATCTTGATCACTTCTTTGTAATGCTTGAGACAACTCATTAGTTATCCCTAAAATGTTTTTCATCAAATGCAAAATGAAAATAAACTCAAAAGACTGCATCAAATTTAGCAAAGTACATGCTTCACCTTTTTGGTCTAAACTTATGCCATCTTCCTCAACAAATTCAAGCACATCAACCATTGAAGAGAACAAAGACATTATACTAAGTAGTGTACCATAATGTGATCCCCATCTAGTATCCCCTGCTTTCTTGATCATTATTTCTTGATTCAAACCACGACCACTGGAGATTTCTCCCTTTTGCAATGCTTCTTTCACCTTAGCACTTTGACTATCACGAAGAATATCTCGACGCTTACATGAAGCTCCAACAACATTAGATAAATTAGCAATTGTATTAAAAAACGATGCAATTGAAACATGTTTTTTTGCTACTGCAACAAGAGCTAATTGGAGTTGATGAGCAAAGCAATGAATATAGAATGCACAACTATTCTCTTTTAGTATCAAACTTTTGAGCCCATTAAATTCACCTTGCATATTACTTGCTCCATCGTATCCTTGCCCACGCAATCTTGACAAGCTTAACCCATGTTTTGCAAATAATGACTCCAAAGCCGATTTTAGTGATAAAGCATTAGTATTTGAAACATGAACAAGACCAAGAAGGCGCTCTATAACTTGCCCTTTATTATTCACATAACGCAAAGCCACCACCATTTGTTCCTTGATTGAGATATCACGAGATTCATCAATCAAAATAGCAAATAGTTTATCTCCCAAATCATTAAGTATAACTTTAGTAGTCTCACTAGCAGCGGCTCTAACAATATCTTTTTGAATAGAATGAGCTATTAATTTGAGATTTCTAGGAGCATGCTTCAAAACTTGCTGAATAGTGTCATTGTGGTTGGAAAGAAAATCCAGAAGCTCAAGAAAATTCCCCTTATTGCTTGAACACATTGACTCATCATCACCACGAAAAGCTAACCCTTGGCGTAATAAAAATCGAATGCAATCAATGATAGCAATCAAATGAATTTGATAGTCTTCTTTTGCTTTGTCAGACTGTTTACCCAAAGCAACTTCAATGTGTTGTTTTTGTTTCATTAGCACTTGACAATTTCTCCAAGCTTGATTATGAGGACTATTTGGGCCTCCAACATGAGTTTCCAGTCTCTCACTCTTTTTCCAGTTTGTAAAACCTTCAGTTATAAATGTATCACCACCACTTTTATAATCGTCAACATCCGATCTCATGAGATAACAACATAAGCAAAATATCGCATCATCTTTTTGACTATATTCCAACCAATTGCCAAATGTGGAATACCAATCAGGATTGAACCTACGCAAGTAACGCGATGTTTGCCCAAATTGTCTTTGTGGAAAATCAATCTCTTTTGGTTGACAAGGACCTTTTTGAAGATAGTATCTCCTGATTTCATCTCTATCACTAGGATGATATAAGGACATTGGTGGCCTTAACCCAGGATCACTAGGAAGATTTTCTGAGTCGAACTCTAAAAATCTTTTTCTCAATATTGGACCTAATGTTTTTTGGAGTTCTTGAGGTTGAGGGGAAGATGCTTGAGAAGATGCTTGCTCTTGCTCTAAACTTTTTATTTTGAAATATTTTTCCATTGCTGGATAAAGTTAAAGAAAAAAAGAAAATTGTTAATATTAACACCAAAGTAATTCAAACACGAAACACCAATCAATTCATTAAGCAAACTACATCTGGGTTGAAAAACCACCCAATTCCCTCCTCAATCGAGTTGCTTCACTTAATCTAAATGACAGCAACTATCTTTGGTCTACCCACCTCTACTTAAATAACAGATTGAATTGAATAGGCAATAAACAATCTTACATCTAATATTTCATCATATATCTTTCCATTGTCACCTACCACTTCCTAAATAGTTCTCTCAAAGGAGTACGAAGACAGATATAGCTTATTCCTAAAACAAATCAGAGCTTCGTAATTGCAGAATCAGGAAACCACAAAATGTTTCTTTCTTTGGTGCAGTATCTAACTCCTTAATGTTTACAATTACAAACCTTTGCCCCTTATTCCATTGTCAATTTGTCACCCAGAAACAATAAGAATTTGAAACAGAATATAGTATCACAAACCTGTGAGGCGGCGCGAGCGAGGACGAGGACGGAGGAGGCCGTGCGATGCGGCGGCGCAAGCGAGGACGAGGATGCTGTGCGATGCGGCGACGCGAGCGAGGACGAGGACGGACGAGGGGGCTGTGCGATGTGGTGGCGCGAGCGAGGACGAGGACAGACGCCGCCGTGCGATGAGGCGGCGCGAGCGACGATGGAGGAGGCCGCGCGAGGAGGACGCAGAATCAGAAATGGCAGAAAGGAAGGAAGAAGGGGGCAGCCAGGAAGAAGAAAGAGGAAGAGGAAAGATAAAATTAGGGTTTGAAATAAAATTAATTATATTACATTATTATTATTAGTATTAAAATTTTTTTTTATTATTCTTATGTGGGGGCACGTGCCCCCCCACCCTTTGCTGTGGGTCCGTGCCTGTCCATAGCCAATTATACATATCAACTAGTGTTTGTGTTTATCCCGTTAATCCCACGGACATACAACACTTAGTAAATCCTGTGTATATTACATTGATAGTCACATTAACTGTCACAGCAGTTAAACTTAACAAAGTTTCATTATTTCATTCATCCACAGTCCCAATAAGAAAACAGAAAAGGAGATCAAAGTGCAAAACATGTATTTAATTTACCTTGATTGGATTGTGAAAACTTGTTGAAGGAGGAGCAAAAGAATGTATAATTAGAAAAGGAAAATGGATAGATTAGTGGGGTGAAGAGGGAAAATTGAGATTAAACAAGGGAAATAGCCCCTTGAGGGTGAGGGTGAGGGGTTTGGGATCGGAAGAGAGAAAGAGCGAATGAAGCGATGAGGACGCCGAGGAGGTCGGCGAGGGCGTCCTTGAGGGAAGCTCCGGAAGACTGGAAGTAGCCGAGGTGATCGGCGGCTTCTTTGGCGGCGCCGGCGAGGAGAGAGGCGATGGATCCAATGGAAATGGCGCGGCGGCGTAGGAAGGGGTATGGGGCGAGGGATGCAAGCGTGTGAAAGAGGAGGGTGAGGGACAGACACATGACCACGTGATACAACTTGTCTGCGCCTAACCACGGGTCATTCTCCTCCTCCATGCCACCCAATACCTCTCTCCCAATCCAAATTGTAAGGTGTAGTGTATGTAAAAACTCTCATTTTACCTCGTCTCTCCCATCAACACCATCGGTTTCATCGCAAACACGCTTTTGTGACCGATTTAATCTCCGGCGCAAATGTGACAGATTTATAATCCGTTGCAAAGCTAACAAAGATTTTGTGACGGTTTATTATTCCGTCGCAAAGCTGACAAAGATTTTGTGACGGATTTATGTTCCGTCGCAAACGCTAACAAAGATTCTGTGACGGATTTCTGTTCCGTCGCAATTGCCAACAAAGACTTTGTGACGGATAAATATTCCGTCGCAAAGCTGACAAAGATTTTGTGACGGACTTATGTTCCGTCGCAAATGCTGACAAAGATTTTGTGACGGACTTATGTTCCGTCGCAGATGCTGACAAAGACTTTGTGACGGATTTCTGTTCCGTCGCAAGTGCTAACAAAGATTTTGTGACGGATTATTATTCCGTCGCAAAGCTGACGAAGATTTTGTGACGGATTGATGTTCCGTCGCAAATGCTAACAAAGATTTTGTGACGGATTTATATTCCGTCGCAAAAGCTAACAAAGATTTTGTGACGGATTTCTGTTCCGTCGCAAATTCTAACAAAGACTTTGTGACGGTTAAACAATCAATTTCTTAATTTTTTTGGTAAACAGTTTTATTATTTAAAAAAAACCCCATAAATCTATCTCAGAGGATAATTACGAAAATGGGAATGTAACATGGGTTTCAAAACTAATGACATGTGGACTGTGGCTGATTATCACCTTTGAAATCATAATTTATCAAAAGCTGCCATCTCTGTTGGAGTACCAACTTTGTATTTACAGCCTATACAAATGCTACTTCTTAATTGCAAAATCACAATCAATAACTGAACAAAGAAGGTTCAACCTCAAACAACCATTGAACCCAGGAGAAATTGCGTATTTACATAGATTCCAAATTGTAAAGCACCTTTGTAAACCCCTCCCTGTAATCATAAGTAAGTGAGGGTTTTCCATCTGTAAATCTCAGGGAGGGAACGTCCATTGAGCAATGCAGGTGCTGCCTGCTTTGAATTGACTTTAGTTTCCCTTAAGTTGATGTCTTATGCATAAGCTCACAAAGCCAAGGACTCTGGAGAATTTCCTTATGCGTTGTATTGTCTAGAGTTTTGACTTGAATAATTTCCCTTGCTTGGAATAATGAATTTGCAGTTGTGGTAGCAGTACAAATATACAAAGAAAAACACTTACTACATTATGGACTATAGCATGGTAAGGAAACATGGAGGAGATCTCAACATTTATCTAGTATTTTGTGAATTGCAATGGCATTGGGGAAAAATTATAAGATGTACAATGAATTGAAGAACTAATCCAACATATGAAGCTAATAACATTAATTGAATAGAAAACTCAGTGAAGAGAGAATATAGAGTTCAGGATGTCATTGAGCAAAAACCAATATCCTATTTAGAGAATAGAGAACATCCGAAGTAAATTGTGAGAGATACATAAACATCACAAAATTTAATCTGGGTTCCAGGACATGAAGGCTTAAATCAGAGCTAATTGAAGGCACTGCTAAATGTGCAGATACTTTAGATGTCTAAATCAATAATCTTGTAAGTGAAAAGAGACATTTAATCATATGAATTGAATGTAGTTTTTCAAATACTCGTGGTTTCTGGTAAATTTCCCTGGACTATAGAATGAATAAAATGTTTGGGAAATTAGTTTCCAATAGTTACTTTTTTCAGAAATATGCATCGCTTCCGGATGCTTTACCTTACGATATTAAGAATCAGTGCCAGGCTCTAGTTTTCGAAAGTTGTGTAACCATGTTTCAAAAGTTTGTATATACTTATATTTGAGATGATGATTTTATATTTTTTTTTCCTCATATGGTCAAATAATTGAGAATTCATTAAAATTTGGCATAAATGTTTAAATGAAGTCAGTATTGCTACATGTGCATACCACGCAGCCTCAGCCGGGTTTGGATCATCTCATGTGAAATTTCACTGCCATTCTCAATCCATATAAGTAGTCATTCCAAAATCTAAAGTTTGAGATTTTCTTCCCGCCATTCATTCCAAAAGGGGAAAAAGTCATTTTGTTTGATGTGAATTCATTACCATGAAAAAAGTCAACTTCTTCCTGCTCTTCATTCAAGATGAGAATATTTTGAGTTCAGGCTTCAATTAGTTAGTTATAGTTAACTCTACCATTTCTCTTTAGCTTCGGTTAGTTGGTTCAGTATTAGATTAGATAGATTAGTTAGTTGGTTCAGGCTTTAGCCTCACTGTAATTCTCAACAATTTCCAATACAATGAGAATATTTCATTTTCTTGAATCAGTTTTTCTATCTCATCTTCATAGTATGAGATTTAATATGGTATTAGTAGTTTTTTTGCTTTTGCTCGACCACTTCTAGATCTTTTTTCTGCTCTATTCTGAGATCTTCTTCTTTGGAGCTCATCATGGAAGATCCTACTAGTGTATTCCTGCTGATGATGGTCCACTTTAAAATTTGGGTAAAAAAATGTTTAATTCATATTATATCTATTGTTTGCCGACACAACATGCTACGTCAATTGATGAAGGCCTTGGCAACATTTTCCGTTAGTCAACTAACGGATATAAGGGGGAGTATTTTGTCTCACGGTGCAAACGTCAGAGACCTTGATCACTCGTTTTAAATATGAGAGACTACTATCGCACAAAGGTGAAACATTAGAGAACAAAATTGCATTTATTTATGCCTATTTTAATTTAAATTATTAAATTAGTTTACATAAATAATTTTTCTAAGATATTCAAGAAAATTTTGAGATTCTTGAATTTAATTTAAATTCTATGAACTATTTTTTTCTAATGTTTTTAATTTATGTGTAAAGATAGTGGCACGAGGTTTAAGGGGATGAGAGTGCACGAGTGTGTTCCGACTGTTTTTTTTTTTGTCTTGATCAAGGTATCCCCACAGCCGATTGCCATGAGACTAATCCTTCGCCCCACGGTCAGCGCACGAAGCAGTAGGGGGCTGGCCAATGAGTTTTTTTCCATTCACAAGAGTTGGGATTCGAACCTCCAACCACTTGGTTAAGGGACGAAGTGCTGAACCACTACGCCAACCCGCTTGGTTGTGTTCCGACTGTTTGATGATTGCTCAGAATTTATTTTGATTTATTTTTCAAGCTGGAAAACAAATTTGGAAACAACCTCCCGTGATTTCATCGGCTCATGCGTGGTTATTATCGTGCCAAATAGCACACCGGTTAATTTATTACTATTGTTATCATATACTCCTTCCGTCCGAATTTATAAATTGCATTTATTTAATTCGCTAGGATTAAGAAAAGTAGTTACTAACAATAAATTTGTAAAAAAAGTAAAACTTATAACATGGGAGGGAGTATAATTTTTCTGAAATTTTATATTGAATTATTACATGATAATAATTACATTCCAAATTAAATATTTTCTTTTTAAAATATGAAGATAGTTTCTTAAATTAATATGAACTCAATTATTAACCATAAAGGTTTTACCTACTTTATACATAATCTAAAATAATAAAATATATAATTTCCATATTTTCAATTAGTAAATTGATTACCAATTAACAACCTTTTATAGTAAATTGATGATTATAAAATATTATAATAATTGAATTTTAATTTAATTTATTATATAAACTATTAATTACTACACATTTAAGTACCTTCCATAATTAACACTCTGAATTCTTTTATAATTTTTCATTCATGTACTTTCTTTGAATTGAATTTGAATACGTTTTTAAATATTGGGATACACATCAGAAGATGTTAAAGGCAAGGATTCCAAGTAACTAAATAAATATATTATGTGATAAAATTTGATGAATTTGTCCTTCACCTAAAGTGAAAAAGTCACTTTTTCATGTACAGCTGCAAGAGGCGGGTACAATACTAGTATATAATTAATGATGATGTTATTCATATGGAAAATATTATTTATTTTCTTACTATATATGTTTTTTTTAATGTATTTTTCCTTGTGCACTTTTTTAATGTATCTTATTAATTTATTATATTAAAATATAATATAATTTAATAAAAAAACATTAAATTTCATTTTTTAAGCCACGAATAACCAATATAAAAATCCTAGTACCCCAACCATGACACCACCATTTCTGTTCTCTTGTGCACGTACCCAGAAACAATGCCAGAAGAAAAGAGAGTAAGCATTCTCATGGTGTCAATGGCCATCCAAGGCCACATCAACCCCATGTTGAAGTTTGCCAAACGCCTCATTTCAAAGGGAATTCATGTCACCATCGCCACCACAGAGGAAGGTCGTCACCGCATTCTCAAGGACACTACTACTACTACTACTAGTGGTTCTTCTTCCAACAACTCAAAAATCAAACTGGAGTTCTTCTCCGACGGTCTCACCATCGGTTTCGATCGCGCCACCTACTCTGAAAAACATGTCAACACCATCCGAGAAAAAGGTGCCAAGAACCTGTCCACACTCATCACCAACCTCACCAAGGTTCAGAACCAAAACTTCTCTTGCGCGATCATCAACCCCTTTGTTCCTTGGGCCATAGATCCAATTTCTGAACATGGAATCCCCTGTGCACTTCTATGGATCCAAGCCTCCACGCTTTACTCCATCTACTACCGTTACTTCAAGAACACCGACCCGTTTCCCAGCTTGGATGACCCGAATGAGGAAGTGAAGCTACCCGGACTCCCAATTTTTGAGGTGAAAGACCTTCCTTCTTTCATTCTTCCTTCGAGCCCTCGTCATTTCCGTCAAATAATGGCAGATTTGTACCAAGGTTTGGGTAAGGTGAGGTGGGTTTTAGGTGAGTTATGATACAATATTCACACTTCACTTTCTCTTCCATCTCATTTTCGCACATTTTTCTTCACACCTCTCTGCATTTCATGTTATATCACCTATCATATGATTTATTTTTATCACTTGTCTTCATATTTGACTAAGGTGGGAGTGTAATTATATGTGAACAAAACCTTTTCCGTTTTAGGTGCTTCTTTTTATGAAATTGAAGAGGAGATAGTGAAGTCCATGGATTCGCTTACCCCTGTTTATTACCCTATTGGACCATTGGTGTCACCTTTTCTATTAGGAGAAAAGGAAATTAGTGATGTGAGTGTGGATTTGTGGAATGCTGAGGATTCATGCATGGATTGGCTTGACAACAAGCCACCCAAAACGGTTGTTTATGTCTCATTTGGTAGCTTGATCGTGCTGTCTCAGAAGCAGATGGATAACATAGCCAAGGCTTTGAAGAATTGCAAGAGGGATTTTCTGTGGGTGGTGAAGCCACCAAATGGTGAGAATAGCAAGGAGGATGGTGCAGTGGGTGAGTTGAGTGCTGAGTTTTTGAAGGAAACTGAAGGGAGGGGTTTGGTGTTGAAGTGGTGCAACCAGGAGAAAGTTCTGATGCACCCTGCGGTGGGTTGCTTTGTGAGCCACGGTGGATGGAACTCGACGTTGGAGACGCTGGCAGCGGGTGTGCCGGTGGTGGTGTGTCCTTATTGGACAGACCAGCCGACGAATGCGATGCTGATTGCTAATGTGTTCCGGAATGGGGTGAAAGTGAAATTTGGGAAAGATGCAGTGGTCAGTGTTGAGGAGATTGAGAGGTGTATTTGGGATGTCATGGAAGGGCCTAGTTCTAGAGAGATTAACAAGAGGGCTGTGGAAATCAAAGAATATGTGAGGAAGACTTTGCAGGAAGGTGGTAGTTCTAGTGAGAATGTCAATCGATTTATCACTGAGTTCACTGCAGCTAGGGTTTGAATTTAGATTTCACAGTAAGATTGCAAAGAATTTAGATCCGTACTCATGTCTTTTGACTAGGAATTTGTGGTAGGAGGGATAATAAGTTCATATATATGTTGCTAGTGGATTGTTTATGTTTTTTTTCTTATGCGAACAATGGTTTATGTTATGCTTGTAATAAGTGGATATTTTCCCCGGTGGTCATATTAAAGTTCAAATTTATGGGATTTGGATCCTCTCATGTGTTAATTTCACATGACTATGTCATGTGAAGATCTAAGCCTTTAATTATTTTTTATTGAAATCTAGACCCTTAATGGATATATAAGGGGAGAATATTAAAATTGTGCAAGAAATAATGCTGACTATTAGATTTCATTAAAAAAGTAATTAAGGGCCCAGATTCTTCACATGACATGGTCATGTGAGATTAACACATGAAAGGATCCAAATCCAAATTTATGACATCTACTTGGGGCTTGTTTCTATAGCAAATTTCCCCTTTTTCGGTTTACGTTCTAAATAAGTTTATCTATAAATAAGTGAAATTAACTTAAACTTTACACTAATGAAAATACTAATTAATTATAAATGAGTATTTTCATTGTTATTTGAGGTTGTCAAAATCACCAAGGTTATCTTAGTTAAAATCACTCTAGGTGAGCTATAATATTTTAACATGTGCCTTAGAAAATTATAGCTTATAATACATGTTAAAATATTATTAAGTCTCTTAAGAATAAAGTGATTTTATCCACACACAAAATCACAATTAATGAAACTAAACTTTGTAATATTTTTATATAGATTTAATGAGTCGCAGAGTGATAATTTAATTGGTAAGAGATAGAGACATATGGGTTAATGAAGGAAAAGTCCAGAATTAATTCATGAAAAGAAAATTCATATACTTTCTGATATAAAAAATGTTTGGACAGCAATAGTTCGTGAAGCCTTTTGTGTCGTGACATATAGCTATACTCATTTTACAATTTTTTGAAACACACATTATTACAATTGATTTAAAAAATAATAATACAACAAAAAATAAATTTTAAGAAAATAAATTTACATAATGATATTTGATACTATTGCCTATAATATCAAATAAATTTACATAATGGTATTTGATATTATTGCCTATAATATCAAATATCATTATGTAAATTCATTAAAGTTTTGAATATTAAAATTGCTTTACTAATTCTCATAATATATAATGATATTTGATATTGTTCCCTATAATATTAAATATAATTATGTAAATTCATTAAAGTCTTACAGTATTATAGTTTTGAATATTAAAATTACTTTACTAATATATGTTCATAAAATTTAATTATCAATGTTGAATAATTTAAATTTTTTAAAGGAACTTGATCCTATTTAATACTTTTTAATAATAAATTATTTAATTAATTAAATATAATAATTTTAATTATTAAATATTGAATGAAAAATTTAAAATTAATATTACCTATTTAGATGAATATTTTTCTAATTGATGACTATTATTTTAAATTTTTTAAATAGAATACTTGGATAAAGAAATTAATTAAATTAAATATTTTTTATTTTACCTTCACATAATATTTGTGATCTATATCCTAATTAAATTGACGATAACATTATTAATTTTTCCAATAATAAGTTTTTTATTAAATATAAAACTTTTTATTTGTAGTTAAAAATTAAATTTTAAAATTACATCAAAAAATTCTAATTATTAAAAATAACGTGAGAAAAATTATTAACATTATATATTATCAAATATTAACTACTAAATAAAAAATTATATAGTAATAAATATTAATATTTTTAATTATAATGTTAATATTACTTATTATTTTATATCATACTTTGAAATTTTTTTTGTTAATAATTAGTTATATATTTTAATATATAAATTATTATCTAAGGAAGGGTATAATAAATATATTTAGTTATACTCTAAACATATTATAACTTATTATTTCTAATTTATTATATTTAATTTTTTGGCTTCTAATATGTCATCCACTCTTAAATTCAGTATACCATAAAAATGTAATATGTTGCTAAAGGCCATGGAAATTAATAAATGAGTTTAATCTTATTGATTTTTTGATGTCTTTTCTTTTTTTGCCTTGGAGCGAGGCATAATTTGCAAGAGAGTAATATTGTGGCAAATCATTTAGCAAAGTTAGGGTGCGATAGCATTGAGCCCTTGTGGTACTTATGGGATTTTGTGCAATTGATACCAATATAAGGTTTGTTCTCATAATAAGCATGATCCAAGCACTTTCTATAGATAGGTTGCAAGATCTTAGCATGAGGATGAGCATCACTAGATGATGCCGAAACCAAGTGAACCACCTCCTGCGAATTGCGAATTGCTCTCCATAATGTCCATACTGAGCACCATCTCCAACGCTGATGAAACTGCCAACAATTCAGTGAGGAAGGTGTTGGCAATGCCATAAAGGGTTGGCTAAATGACCCCGCGATTAATTGAGGTCATTTAACCCCATGTTTATATGGACCAATAAGATTATCTCATAATTAAAATTAAAAAATAATATGAAAATAAATAAAATAAATAACACAATTTTATTGGTCCATGTGGACACGGGGTTGAATGACCCCAATTAATTATGGGGTCATTTAGCCGACCCCTGCCATAAATTATCCAGCACCAAACCATCTACATTAAGCTTGAGCTAGCCTTGATCAGACTGAGACCAATCCTGGTGCCAACACTGTTTCTGCGTGCTAGAACTGCACCAGTCATGAACGTGGGACTCACGAGAAAGAGGAAGAAGTTGATCCACCTCCAAAAGAACCAGTTGATCAACACCCAACGCACCAACAAGACCCTGAAGCCGAGAGATACTAGGGGAGATTTGGCTCAAAACCCAGCCATTTCTTATTCTCCAAACAAATAGCCCAAAAAGCAGTTGCAAAGAAACGCTCCCAATCGATCAGATTCATCCACTGAACTGCACTTACAACTTTCTCTGCAATCCAACAGTCCCGATTCTAATTGAAGACATGCTCACTCCCCTACCCACCAGAAGGGAGAAACAAATTTGCAATCGCGAACATTTTCGATGTGAGAGAGAAGATAAAAAAAAAACTAATTTAATAAGTGTCACCTAACACAAATCAAATTATGTTTTTCTTAAAATCTCTAAAATATAATATATTTTTTCTAGACAACTAAAAATCATTATTTTTTAATCTGAAACGAACTACTCTAAATCATATCACTCATTACATTATCTACTTTTTTTCTCTTTTTTCCTTTGTATTTCTCTCTTCTTTCCACATCTTTTCATCTAAAGTGAGTGTTAACAAAACTTTTTCGGTAAGCTACTTATTGGAAAAATTTAATCACACTCATTCCACCTTCATCTTTAGAGAGATGTAGGAATATGAAAGGGAAATGAGAGACGTGATAGGAAAAAAGTGATAATATAGGAAGTAAAAATAGATGGAAATGAGTTCGAAAAGAATGTGAGTGTGAATTAGGGGTGTAAGTAGGTCATACTGCCGATAGAGACCTATGATCTAGCCTACATTAGGCCAAGGCCAGGCTAGACTAAATTGATAAATAAGCAAGGTTAAAGTTTTTTTAAAAGCATATTTAGTGAAAAAAAGGTCAGACTCAGGTTACTCAAAAGTCTTGTAAGCTGAACAGGCCGTCTACTTAAATAAATATAATAAATATAAATTTATTTTATTATTTTTATTACTTTTACGTTGAATTTTGTTATAATGTCTTAAATTATATACTAATTGACTTATTTATATGTTGAATATGTTAGACAATATAATGATTTAACCATACAAAATTCTTTAGAAATGGACTAATGACTTATTTACTTTGACTTAGACCATCTAATGATTTTCATATATTTTAGCTTATTAGCCTTTAAGTTGTTGACATGTTTAAAAATAGATTTTCTTGTCTACTCGAATGTCTTATTATAAAACAAGGTTAAATAACCATCTAGGACAAATCAGATTTTTAAAAAACTCAAGCTCAGTCCTAAAAGAAAGTCTATAATAGGTATTAGGCCAGACTTAGGTCTTAAAATTTGTAGGGCTCGTTTGGTACGCCGTATTAGATATGATAGTATAAATCTATACAATTCATTATAAGTTTATCCATTGTTTGGTGTTAATAGTGTATTTTATATATTTATCCATCAATCCACTCTTATACATTAAATGATGAATTGTTCATTCCAGCATATAGATGATGGATAAGACCTGATAAAATTGTGAGTATAAGCTATTTGAAACTATTTAATCAACCGCCACCACGGCCACTACCGCCGCCGACATCACCACCACCAACTTCATCGCCATCATCACCACTGCCACCCATCGCCACCGCCCTACAACATTGTTGCCACTACCACAACCAACTACACCACCACTTTCCACCATCGCCATCGCCATCACCCACCACCATCACTACCACTACGACACTACCGCCACAATCACCACCCCACGCCATCGCCACCACCGCAGTCGTTGTCACCACTATCGCCTTTCCACCACCATCACTATCACAACCAATCCATCACCCCTCACAATCACCTCCACCACCACCATTCTACCCCACCACAACCACTGTCATCGCTGCCACCACCACTACCGCCAAAATTACCATCTTCCACCCTCGTCACCACCACCGCTATCTCTACCACCACTCTCCACCACCACCACTCTCCATCAAACACATGATTGTATCAATATAAATTATACGATGAGTAATACAATGTATGACAAAACACTGTATAATATTAAATTTTTTAAAGCTTATCTTATCAGGTTTAATACTATCCAACATACCAAACAAACCCTTAAGTATGTGATGTCTATTTAAATAAAGTATAATCTAACTCAGTCTAGTCTATTTCCACCCATAGTATAAATGTGTGAAAGTTGCTATTTTATTGGACATGGACAAAAAGTGAAAAGATACCTTTTCTGACCATTGCATCTCCAATGAGAAGGTTGTTGGCAGAAATACATATTCCTTTTATTTCCTTTTCATTCTTTAATTGAAAATTGGAAACCACCAATTGAGGATTCTAGTTATCTCGAGCTTTGATGCACCATTCTGTCGTCCATCAATTGCGTAAAGTGAACAAAAGGAATAAGTAAGGGCACACACGCATGCTCCTTCCATCTTGCTCCATTGATCTTTCGACGCTTATACTGGTCAATAGTGCTACAATTAAAACCTCTTAATACTTTCCACATCTTTTTATATTAATTCTTCCTTACTTAGTAAAAAATGCTTATATATATATAGCTAGACAATTTCCTAAAAGCCCGTGTGAAGTATAAGCGTTCAGAAACACAAAGTTATTCAAAAATTTTCCTATCCTCAGAATGTTTATAATCAAAGAATCTTTGAATGTTCCCTTTTAAATGCAATTTGTGAGGACGTTAACTGAAGTCCAAAGACTCCGCTAGCTAATCACCCTATCATGTTGATTCCTCCTCCACTTCTGTATTTGCTGCAAATATCTCACATTTACCAGAAATGAGACTAAATAAGTTCGTTATAAATTATAGAGTTCGATCTAATTTAAATTCTAATTAATGTTTAATGCTGCAATTTTAATGCTTAATATATTTAGTGCTCGTTTGGATTGTTGTTAAAAACGTGACATTTGAATTAACGTGATTTTGAGTAAAATTGTGTTTGACTAAACGTGATTTATGTTTGGATGATTTTTAACAAACGTGACTTGAAAAAAATAAATATCATTTGGATGACTTTTAGTTTTTGGCGTTTTAACAAATGAATATTTGTGTAATGTGATTTGCCCAACGCTCAAATTTCTAACTTCCAGTTGAACGTGGTTTTGGTAATTTTTAGGGTTTTTGCATTACGCGTATCCACACGGTTACGGGAAGCTTCAGAATGCAGTTTCTTTGAACGCAACGCTCGTTTGACCTCTCAAACGTCAATCCAAACAGACTCTTAGTCGTGTGCCTAATGGAGGTGTGTTAAAGATTCACATTGACTAGAGATATAATTAAAAAATTCTTCTGACAAATGATTAAAATTACAAAACGAAAGCAATACGTAACAGAATTACTAGTTTCTTTATTTAAAGTATTTCTTGCATTTCATATCATGCTATTTAGCTAAGCTTAATTTTTATTAAGCTATTTTTTAGAGTAGAGTTAAATTTAACGCGAATTCTATTATGATTCTCCCTTCCCACCCTAAATCTATGCACTTGAAGATTGTTAACCATTGGTTCCTCATTATTTTCCAAGTCAGTGAACACATAAAGTCAAGTTTTGGACAATCTCAAATGAGAAAAGTGGAACTCGCTAGCGATGACTGCGCCTGATTATTACCATAGAACAGCTTCAGTCAACAACTCTCTTCAATAGGGCCCACACGGATTACTCCTTCACCGTCCCTTTTGCCCTTCCATGCTACTCGTTCATATACAAAGCCCCCCTTGCCTTGTCTATTTGGAGATGCCAAAACCAATCTTTTTGGCTCCATCACTTATATTTTGGGAATAAAAAACACTTCAAGGTACTTCATCACATCTTGTGTTGAAGCCTTGAAACTTGAAAGTGCATCAATACTTGTGCTAAATTACCCAAGAATGAGACAGTACTCTGTTTTACTTCTAGTGGTACTCATGGTTATTGCTTCAACAAGGCCAAGGCTTGTAAATTGCAGAGTCCTTCCATTACCAATAAAGACAGAGAATGATACTCATAAACCTGTCAAAGAGCTTCCACTTCTCAGGGCTTCAGCCACAACAGAGAAGTTCCACACAAAGGATGATAGCATGAGCAGAAAGGTTTTGGTTGAAAACCAAGTACACACCATGGCTTCTGGGCCAAGCAGAAGAGGTTCAGGTCACTAGGTAGCACAATGTGTTAGTTAATGATTATATTACTGGCTTATGGTTGGATTCATATAGTAGAGTATCATTGTACATGAACTACTTATGGGAAATATTGTAACTTCTGTTTATAGGGTATTTAGGTGCTGATTTTTTAGTAGGACAGAAGTATGTTAGACGAAAAATCAAATTTGGCACATTGTATAACAATTTATAAGCTTGGAATATGATGAACACTTGCAAGTTCTTGCGTTGATAGTATATAGAAGGGCAGATTGAGTTCATTGAGTGTTCAAGCTCTCTGTTCTCAAGAGTTTGTTCTTGTTGGTGTTTGGAAAGGTTGGTTTTTCAGTTGACTTGATTAGTTTAATTGTTGATTAAAGAAGTTGGGAATATATGGTAAGAGCTGTGTTTGATTATCCGGTTGGAAGCCTATAATCACTTCTATAGAGAAGTTATTTGTTCCAGTCGGCCCAAAATGCTACCTGGCTCAATATCATCAAATGGAGCCAAAAGGATCCACAACTAAGTGGACTCCATGATGGTCAGCTGAGACAGCTAGAAGCGTGTTTCATCTTGTCTAATTTACATGCGAACAAATTCAAGTCGACATATTTATAACACTACTACAAGGTTACTTACGGGCAACTTTATCTCGAAAGGCTTGTTATGAGGCACAATGCCTCGAGTGCGACCCTTACCATGCTTGTAAATAAAGTTTTGATCGTTTATTTATATAAACATACCTCAATAGCTATTTTATTGTTTTTCTATAACTCAGAGTATATTTATAGATACCTCGCCTGTCATGTTAATATCACACTATCATGTCGGAGATTGTACACCACCGAAAAAATTAAGAGGATTATCTAGGTAGATTTCGGAAGAATACTACTATATGTTACTATATGTAGCTTATAGGGTTTAGGTGCTTTGAATTGTGCGTAACTATCAATCAAAAGATGCTATAAATCAGGTAAGTACATTGACCAATTGAGTGCTTTCATGTGCTTATATGGAACCTGTAAATTGAAAGGAGCATGGAGAGTTAGAGACAAAGCACCACCAAACCCGTCAAAATCAAACGGCAAATATTTTCCTCAGTGGACAAACAATAGATATATGTATTATATTAATTGGACTTGTCATGGCCAACTATACTTGTAGTTGGTTACCAAACTATCACAAGGTAGTTGACCAGCTCTTGTGAGACCCAACCTTCGGTTTGCAAGTCAATAATCAGATCCGTGCGTGCGCTACTAATTAAATCTGTCCCCCAAAAATGACTTGGAATTTGATTAATTGAAACTTTTCAGTGCAACTTCCATGAAACTGTGAACAATCACTTTGCTTCTCAAGTATGATATGATTCCCAGTTCCAGACATACTTTACATTTTTCTTCCCTATAGTTTTAAAAAAAAATTAAAAAATAACAATGTCACCGTAGTTCTAAATCTAAATGAATCAATTTTAACTTCTACGTAGAGATTTCTAATAGTTGTATCTTAGAACATTCACAATTGAAAATGTATTTTATTATAGTGTTTGTTATGGTACCCATAAATATAAATGAGTGTATCATACATGAATGACGTACACGAGTAAACTATATATACGTAAAATGATATGGATAAGTGAGTGATGACTTGATAATATTTTTTAATATATACTTTATTCATTCAATATTTGCTTAATGACTCCACATTTATTTAGTTAACTTAATATTGACCCCAATTTTCAAGTGTTATTCACTTTCTTGTTTTTCTTTTGTTCTTCATGTTCCTCATGTTATTCATTACTGGAACTCAACATACTCAATCTCACTTGATTCCCTTTCTCAATTTTCTTTTTCAACCCCACTCTAAAACACACCCAAAAATCCTTCAAATCCATAAATTCTTTCAACTAGAAACTAGGGGTGTCAAATGGATGGGTTGGATGGATATGGATCCACATTGTAATGGATGGGTCAAACCATCCATTAGCCCATTAAGGATTCATTTAAATTGCTTAAAAAAATAACCAATCCATCCATGACCCATTGAAAAACATCCATCTAACCCATCCATTAGTGAATTTTAATGGATGGATATCCAACCATTCATTAACTTGGATTTTTTACAGCTTTTTTCATTGATAAAAAAAGTTTATAAAAACCCGAAAATCGGGTATGAACTCGAAAATGGAGCCCATCGGTCTCAAATCCGAAAATCAGTCATGAACACGAAAATCGGGCCAAAATCTGAAAAATCTGTCCCGAACTCAAAAATCGGGCTCGATCCCGAAAATCAGTCACAAACCCTAAAATCGGGTCTGAATCCGAAAATCAGTCCCGCACCCAAAAATCGGGTATGAACTCGAAAATCGAGCCCAAATTTGAAAAATCGGTCTCAAATTCAAAAATCAGCCCGGAACACGAAAATTGGGTCAGAATCTAAAAAATCCATCCCAAACTCAAAAATCGGGCCTGGACCCGAAAATCAACAACAAACCCTAAAATCGGGTATGAATCCGAAAATTAGTCCCGCACCCGAAAATCGGTCCTGAATATGAAAAATGAGCTCCGAACCCTTAAATCATCCCCGAACTCGAAAGTCGGGCCAAATTTTGAAATATCAGTCCCGAACCTGAATACGAAACCTGAACTCAAAAATCGGGACTGAATCTAAAAAATCGACCCGGAACCCTAAAATTGGTTGAGAACCCTAAAATTGAACCCAAATTTTAGGTTTGAGATGATTTTCGAGTTCGAAACCGATTTTCCAGATTCATGCCCAATTTTCAAGTTCGGATCTGATTCTAGGGTTTAGGACAGGTTTTTTCAGATTCTGACTCGATTTTTGAGTTCAGGACTGATTTTTCATATTCGGAAATGACTTTCATGTTCGAGACCGATTTGTCAGATTGTGGGCCGCTTTTCGAGTTCGGGGCCGCTTTTCGAATTGGAGACTGAAGTTTAAGATTTGGGGCCAATTTTTGAGTTTGGGTTCGATTGTTTATAATCGGGCCTGATTTTCGAGTTTGACTCTGATTTTTTAGGTTCATAACCGATTTTTAGGTTCGAGATCGACTTTCAGGTTCGGGTCCATATAATCCATTGATATTTTAGAAAAAACAATGGATAATTTTTAATTTTAACTAAATGATCCAACGGGTTTCAAAAGATTATGGATGGGTCAGAACCATCCACTAAGTTAAATGGATGTGTCATTATACATCCATTTAATTTTAGTTTTGTAAATTGATGGGTTGGGTGGTTTTAAGTATTAGTGGATTGGATGGATATTGATTCATGGATTCAATTGCCACCCCTACTAGAAACCATTGAAATTTCTTCCACCCAATATTTCGATTCTGGAGATTGAAATTAATTTCGAATAGTATTTTTCTCCCAATGCGTCGCAGGCTGCACACAAATTTTCTAATTGCTTCAGCTCAAGAAGCCTCATCGCTTTCGCTCTACGAAAATTGTGTCGCCCTGGAACCAGTGGAGAAAAAGTAAATTTGTTAATCGCGTCGGTTCAAGAAGCCCCAACTGCTATCGATCTACAGTAATTACACAGCCGTGGAAGCAATGGATAAAAGACAAATATGCTAATCGCGCCGATTCAAGAAGCCTCACCGCTATCGCTTTACAGCAATTTATTATCGTTGCCCTTTGTAAGACCCTCATTTTTCTAATATTATGAATAGGTCCCTGAATTATTTTATATTATGAAGTTTGGTCCTTGTTGGCTTTCTATTGGTTTGTTGACTTTATATTATCCTAGATCGTGTTTTATTCTATTAAGTTTAAGTATCTTTTAGTCCTTATCGTAATAGTATCATCTGTAACATGTGAGTGTGTCATCTGCAACATGTGGGAGAATCATCTACAACATGTGAGAGTATCGTCTGAGAGTACCGTCTACAGCATGAGCGAGTACCGTTTACAACTTGGGAGAGTATCGTACAACATGTGAGAGTATCATTTACAGTATGTGGGAGTATCGTCTGCTACATATATGAGTATCGTACAGCCTCTGTTAGCATATATATAGCATCGTTTGCAGTCTCTAGTCTAACAGACTAGTCCACTGTCTCGAGTTAAAATGAATAAAACATCAGTATGCCCTGTTTCACGTACCCTTTTGAAATCATACCAGAATGCAAAATCTACTCTCTCTCTCCTTGCTATCTCTCTCTTCCTTCTTTCTGTTTATTTTTATAATCTTGTAAAGAATTCTATTATGGTTTTAAGATAAGGAAAATTGAAAGGATATCTCTTAGAATAATAGATTAGGGGCGTGCTCTGTTTTGGGTAACATAATTAGTTTCTGTTATGTTTAAGATAAGTAGGTTGTTATGGGTTAAATTAATTAAGAGATATAGATTTGGTTTCTTATAAGTAGATAGGATTAAATAACAGAAGTTGTTATCTCCTTGGGGGTTGTCTACGGTTTTCATGTAGCATAAATAATAACTCTTAGACATCGTGAGAGTAACCGAGAATTTTCTTCTCTCTGCTGCTGGCCGCGTCTTTCTCTTCTCTTGGAGACCAAGGGTTCTTTCTTTTTCCCTTCCTTCCAATAGTTTAAGGTGAGCAATTCTGGTAGGTTGTTGTGCACCTCCCTGTTCTTATATTCATGAAAGGTCAGAGTTTAACCTTGGCTTAAAACTGGTTCTGATTCTGTCTTTTCATCTCCTTCTTTCTTTTCCTAGAGTTCTATCACAAATTTCCAGCACTTCCTTATGCATCATAATCGATTTTCCTCTCAAGTTTTAGAAGGGCGAGTGTTGTATTTCTCTTCTCTTTGATCCAGCACTTCCTTTGGTGTAAGCACTGTTTTTGCGGTGTACACAAAACATTATTAGTATATTAAACTTAACATCAGAGGTGGTAAAGAAGCTAGTGAAACATATGACCTCGCACATCAAGCCTCATAGGGCCTAATCCAATGCAATTCATCTTATTTGCCCTCCCCATGCGCATAAGATAAATTGGCGTCACGACCTTTTTAGCATTCGACTTGTTAACCTCTTTTTTTAGCCTATATTTAAAATCACATTTTTCATATGTGCACTGTCCACTTTAATGGCGGCCGTCCAAGCACCCAACATATATCTTAACAGGATCTCTCTATGAATAATGACCCTCACTTCTTACTCAATCTATCCATAAATTAGACAATTCTCTTCTCTTCTCTTCTTGAGTTCTCTAATGGGTAAATTATACCCTCTCTAGTTCTACAACCTATTTCAGCAGTTTGGAGTATTCGGAATACCATTGAATAAAACTCTAGAGGACGGCGAATTCATTCGTGGCTCAACTTTTACCTTCATCGTCTTCTTCTTATTCTTGTTGTCCACACACTTTTGCTAACAACCGGTGGACAAGATAAAGTGAATTATACCCGGTAGCTGCTATTCCAAGTACCAACAATGCCAAGCTGTTCTCCCCACACATACCTAAAACCGAAGCATATATTATATAGCAACTTTTGCCTCAGTGTAGAGTATAAAACATCAGGGCAAGCATTCAAACAAGTACTGCATGTCATGTGCCTAATTATCAAAAATGTATTGCGAGCATAAGGAATAGACATTATCATTATTGGTCTTAGTATCTTACAGTTGAGACTAGACTGACAACAACTGAGGTAGAAATCCAGGTACCTAAGAATAGATTTTTGTGTCTTGAAGGCTTTGACATTCTATCTGGCGTCATCAATTTTCAACTGAGAGAAAACGGAATCTGCTGCACTATCAGATTCATCACCCATCACGATCGACAAGTCATCCACTTCACTCAGTGTGGAGAGTGAAGGAAGACGCCGAACATTCTGCAATTGAAGCGATGCAGAAGCACTGCTAGAACTATCCTCATGTGGTTCCCTTTGAATTGCACCTCGCTGAAGCTGCAAGGCATACTCCAAGTCCCACAACACATCCCCCATAGTAGGCCTATCACAACCATCTTCTTGCAAGCACTTCTCCACCGTGTCACTGAATTTCCTGAGAGAATTTTGATCAATTTGTCCCTTGATTACAGGATCAACAATCTCTTCCAGCATCCCTTTGTTTTTACAAAGCATTCCCCACTCAGCTAAGTTCACCTGCTCCCTTGGAAGCGAAGGGTCAATGGCTGGTCTTGCACACAACACTTCAAGAAGAACCACCCCAAATGAATAGACATCAGATTTCTCTGTCAGCTGCTGCGACCTGAAATACTCAGGATCGAGATAACCAAAAGTGCCTTTCACACCTGTGCTGACATATGATTGATGATCATCAAGAGGACCTGTTCTTGAAAGGCCAAAGTCAGCAACTTTAGCCACAAGGTTCTCATCAAGCAATATGTTGGTGGATTTCACATCACGGTGAATGATTCCCCCAGATGCTCCTTTGTGAAGGTAATGAAGACCCCTGGCAGCTCCAATGCAAATTTCAAGCCTCTGCTTCCAAAACAAGCTTGGGAAATTCGTGTTGTACAAATGGTCCCTGAGAGTCCCTTTCTCCATGTACTCATAAACCAGAATCATCTCATACCTTTCATCACAATATCCAATTAAGGAAACAAGGTGCCTGTGGCGAATCTTGGACAAAACCATGATCTCTGTCTGAAACTCCGGAAGGCCTTGCCCTGACCCGGGTTCACTCCTCTTCACAGCCACGCTCATGCCATTCTTGAGAATCCCCTTGTAGACATTGCCAAAACCACCCTTCCCAATTATCTGCTTTGCATCAAAATTCTTAGTCGCAAATTGAATTTCAAGCAAGGAGATTTTCAGGCCAAGGTTTATGTTGGGTAGTGGTGATCCTTGAATGGTTCCCTCAGTCAATCTGCTGTGAGAGCTTCCTCCAGCAGTAACCGGAATTGGCAGCCAATCAGAATTCTCAACAGGCTTTTGTTTCCTGATTTTAATATGCCAACAAAGAAACCCAGCTACCACCACAGAAACCAGAACAAAACCACCTCCAAGAGCTGAACCCAGTACCACAGGAAGATTATTATTCTTGGAATCCTCTGAATCCGGGGGAACAGAACCTGATGATTCAATCACTTTCATCACCTCTAGCCCGTTCAAAAACGCAAGCGGTACGGATTGGGATGCATCAAGCTGTACACTGATCTTCATGAGGCCAGAGCCATCAGAGTGAACCACATAGTCGATGTAATAAGGAGCTGGTGGTGGGTTCGTCACGATTTTGCCATCGTTTACATAGTTGACAAAGTTGTCGTAAATCATCAGCTGGAAGGTTGACAAACCATTCTTAATACTAAAAATGTCACAGAAGTGAAGCCGAACCAGGTGATCTGCATTCTTCTCCACTGGAACACCCCAAGTTATGTTCAAGTCACCGCCAGTGCTATTATTGATAAATCTAGCAGTTCCGTACACATCATTCGGCGCAGTGTATGGATTTGAATCCGGACCATCAGAGTTATCATCTACATAGTACTTAATTTGACCATTATACGAGGAACTATTCGGCTGCGCATTTCGTCGAACACTAAGAAAGCCATCATCTGGAGACCAGTTTCTCAGTAAGGAATCCCTGTCCCTCGTGACATTTTCGCCACCAACATTAACCCTGTACTTGGTCTCCAGCGCCCGAGAGAGCAAATTGCCGTTGTAAGTCGATAAGCCCCGAGCAGCGGTTGCGGTGCCGGGAGTGAAACGTGCGACTTTGTTTGGGATTAATTGGAGGGGGAGGACGAAGAGTTCTATGGCGTTAACAAACGCGAACGACGATTCTTCCAGGGGTGTGAAGATGATTTCGAACTTTTTGCGAGGGATGTTGATGAAATACTCTTTAACTAAAACAGAGTTGGTGGTGTTTTCAGCGGTGAAACTCGGTAGCAGCGAGAATCCAGGAACTGAAACGTTGAACCTGGCGGCGGAAAGGTTCGTTGGGGAAGTGAAAGCGAAGAAGTGGAGGCGTAGCAGGTAGGTACTGTTTGTTTCTGTGTTGAAATCGTAAGAAGATTCGCTTGGGAAAACCCTTGCAGTTCGGTAGAGTGGAGAAGGCGCTGGTGGTTCACTGTTTTTTGTGACGGTGGCGCTGCCGCTGCTAAAACTGGTTTTAGGGTAGGCATGGTTTGATTCACCAACGTAGACGTGGTTACTTTCTGTGTCGGTTACGTCGCTGGTGGAACCGCAATTGAGGAAGTACTTATTGGGGAAAGTGTATCCGAGTGAAGGGAACTGCAGAGATAAGAATTGAAGAAGAAAAGCGAGTAGGAACAGAGAGTGTTGAGTTCCGTGGAGTTGATGAGTTGCCATGGTAAAAGATTGGTTTTCGATTTTTATTTTATTTTTGCAGCGGTTATTGCTTCTCTGAGAACCACAGGTGGAAGGCTCGACTCTAATGACATTGGACTCTGATAAGAGTGAGACTTGAGCAGAGGTCAAGTCGTCAGCTTTGATTTTTCTTCTTTCTTTTGGAAGTTGATTTATCAACTACCGCAAAAAATACTCATAGTCTCTAGCCATTAAAATTGACGTCTTTTGATCACGTTAAGAAATGATAGGCTTGAGACCAACACACATGGGCTTGGTCACTAATACTCTAATAGTATGCACGAATCTATTTCCTACAGAAGGTTGTATGCTCAATTTCTGCCACTGATGTGAATACTGTGGTAACAGATTATCTGTAACTAAATCTAACAAAGGTACTTAATATATTTTGGCTCGTGGTGCTTATAGGAGGGACACATCTTAAAACTTTTTATTCAACAGAAAAAAAAAATGATTGGCTTAAGGTCCAGGGGTGGCAATATGGGCTTGCGAGGCGGATCAGGCTCGACCCGCCAAAAGTCCGTCAAAATGCAGGTTAGGTTGGGTTGGCACACTTTTAGTATATGAGTTGAAAGTCTCAAATCAACCCACATTTTGGGGGGCTAGCAGGCCAAAATGTAATGTAATGGGAAAAAAATTAATATAGGAGGGCTCTTCTTTGCCTTTCAATTGTTCAGAAAATAATTACTTCTACCATCATATTCTTGTCAATCCTAAACAAGAAAAAAATTGTATATAAATAAGCTAGAAATGGTCTTCTAGTAGTAAATTAAATTTTGATAAAAACCTGAAAATTAAATTTAAAAAAAACTAACATACACCGTTTGGTCAAGGAGACAGAAATGAAGTGCTATTACAAAATCTTCATCATAAAGCTTACATCTAATGTTTCTTTAGTCTTTAGATCCATATGAATAATAATAAAAAAATTAAAATTTAAGTAAAATAAAGGTATTCTGTTAAAAAAAAAAACAAGTAAAAAAAAAGTGCATGCCCGATGGGTTGGCCCGCACCCGACCTACTAAACCTGCAAAAAAAGCCAAAAAAATGGGTTCAAAGTTGTTATGTGGGCTGAATTTTTCAACCCAACCCGCCAAAAAAGGCTGGTCAAACGAGCTGGCCAACGGACCTAACCCATATTGTCACCCCCTATTGAGGTCTATGACCAATTTGTCTTTACTGAATTGCCCTAACGGGCGGCTTGGACCGTCACGGACTTATTATTTATGCAAATATTCCATATAATGAATTGAAAGAGTTTGGATACATACACATTTTATTTATTTTTCAACTCACTTTCACACACTTTTCTTTATACTTTTTGGCGTTTTCTATCGCGTCACATATCATATAACTTATTTATTTCTCTTCTCTTCATATTTCATTAAGTTGGAAGTGTAATTCAAGAGTCAATATGTTTTTTTTCCCTAAAGTTGCTATTAATACAGCCAAATGGAATGGGAGTATTAGAGCCCTCCCCAGATATCCCTCACGAGGGAGGGAAATTTTCAAGAGTTCCAAAGGCATATAATTTGTCCAGGCATTCTTGGAAACGGAATAGAGCACATGTTTATGATTCGAGAAGAGGACAGATATTTTTTAGGGTGAAATATGTTTTTAGTTTAGAGTTGTTTAAATCACACATGTGGATCATTTAACTTTACCATAATGAGTCAATAGGATAACTATAAAAATATATAAAAGTTTTATAAAATTTAACTTATAGTTATCAGTTGTGCAGATAAATTGGAAAAAAAACTTTATTTATTTTAAACTTAATCAATCCACTTAAGATGAGACTAATTTACGCACATGGATTATTTAGACACCCCTTATTTAAATAAAATTTAAGAAAATGATTCCCATTTAATTTTTGCATATGATTACCTCCCTCGACTTATAAGAATAGGTGTAGTTACTTATCGGCATTAGCTCGTTATTGTTAAGTGCTTGTGTGGCTTACGAAAATTCAAGTCGCCAATGTCACGTATGCTTGCAAGCTGACATGGCTTACAAACATCTTATGTGGCATTTTATATGGCATTTTTAATCAAACCACTATTAAACAATTAAAAAAGTTGGTGCTCGTTCACTTTGTGACAGTTTGAACTGCCACTAATTAAAAGGAAAAGTTGTGAGTTTCAAATAATTATATTAAATGTTTGTAATTATTTTAAACCTCATTTAGGGAGATAAAACTCACATTTGGCAGTTTAATTACCATCATGTACTACAGCCACACCTCTCCACCATGAATAAGCTCTAGGATGACAGCCCCTGTGCCAGTTTAATCTCCAGTTTGACTTGATAGGAAGGGAAGTAAAGATTACTAAAGAAAATTTGCGAAATTAAATTGTAGATAAAGTCAAATGGTAGTACTCTATTATTAATTACACTATTTTAATTTTTATATTGGAAGAGGCTTTGTCTGATGTGTTAAGGTTGGAAGTCCAATTAAAAGGTTTTGTGTGAATTTTGCACCAATAATTATAAATGTCATAGCAATATAGTATAGAAGTAGAAATAAAGTTTGAGACATAGCCGGATGTTCATGGTTTACTTTTTAACCAAACTAAATTATATCCAGATTAAAACCATTTATATGGTTTGAATATATGAACCAAACCATTTTATTTTTTCAAATCAGTTACAAAACCGGTTTTAAAACCGAATATTGTTAATAGTCGGTTTTAAACCGAATAATTTTTTAAAATCGGTTTTAAATAGGACATGGTTCAAAGCTGGATTTATAACCGGATTTAGTTGAAAAACAGGTTTTAAAACCGGATTTAAACTGGATTTAAACAAAAACTGATTTCTAAAACTGGATTTAATAGCGCCGACCTTTCTAATTTCTAATTTCTAATCAGATATGTCATTTACGGATTTGATAATGCCAAATAGAATTTTGCACACGAGTAATTCCAACTAGTTAATGAATCAAAGTAACGTCTTCTTTGCCGTAAAAGAAACAGTGACTCACATGTTGAGAAGCTGTATAGTAACTGGTTTGGATAAACCGGTTATAAAACCAGTTATACAAAATGGATAACCAAACCAATACATGGCCAACAAAATGGATCGGTGCAGTTTTTTTACAATTGGATTGGAGTTTTTTAAAGTGGTTTGGTTTGGTTTTTGGTCTGGATCACTCAATTCGGTTTTTCTACACACCCCTCATACAATTTGCTTAGCGTATACTGTATGAGTGGATGGATAAATTGATTAAATATACATTGATTTTTTTTTAAAACTACATTTTTGTTTAGATATTACACATATATGTAGGATACTATCTTAATGTTAATGTTGGGTATTTTGGACTACTATCCTATGTAGAGAAATGTCCGAATATGTCAAGCCCACTTTGTCTCACTTAAGTAAGTGGAGAGGGTCAGTTATGGTAAGAGAGAAAAACTGATTTTGAAAAAGAGTAGCAAGAAAAAAGTGAGAGAGAAGAGTAGAAAGGATTTTCACACATACACTGAGCAGCGATCGTAAATTTGTCAGCAAGTTCGTGACTTCTGACTCTTCAATATGGACGGTTGGATCGGCAAGAAGTGTTCTGAGGTGGAAGAAATTGCGTCTGGACAGTAGCGAAAATCGGATTTTCTGGTTATCTTTGTTCTCTATTTCATATTTGTTGCCTTGTTATTTGACTGAGTATTGAGCACGAATTGTGCTATATTTTGAGACTCTCTGTATTTTGATCATGGTGGAGCTTGATTGACTGACTTGTGCCTGTGGCTTTTACTTCTCACATTGAGAAGGTCCATGGTAAAATCTATGTGTTTCTTCCTTTTTGTGATTTTTTTTGTTACTGTCATTATTTGTTATTGCTCCTCATTTATTCTTGCAAGTTGGGAAATTGTTATCCACTGCATATTGCTCTGTTTGAGTTTGAGTTGTCGTTTCATTTGTGTGGAATTTCCATGATCTAAAATTATAATTTGAAACAAAAATAACAAGTAATTATGCTAGTTAATAACAAGGGGCTTGCTCTAAAATACAAGCAGGAAACCCGATGTTGATCCGTATAGGGGTGATCCATCTCTCTGATTAATCCTTCAAGTCTACAATAGTGCTTACAATATAACGTAAGTAGCTTAAGTTGCTAACTTGACATGCTTATCACTTATAGTTCATTTTATCATACATAGATCTTGATATGATTATTTCATTCACATTGTTTCAGCGGTTGTAAGGGAAACCTTGTTGATGATACTTGGACGTGCTTTACACATAGCCTCTAAAGGAATTAGCTTCGGTGTGGTGACCCCTTTTCCTTCACTCATATCAATTTCTTTCTCACTCATTCGTTTCCACTCAAAACATTGAATCAGTAAGCCCAAAGTTAAACTTACTGTACGTTGCCCCAAGGTTGCTCCAGGACAAGCCCTTCTTCCTAACCCAAATGGAATCACCTTCTCTGCTTCCCCTTCTTTCTCAAATCTCTCAGGCTTAAATTGTTCAGGGTCACTCCATAGCTCAGAATCTCTATGAATGGCCCAAGCATTAACCAACAAGATAGTGCCTTGTGGGACATTATATCCTCCTACGGTACAATCTTTTGAAGAAAAATGGGGTGACAATAGAGGAAATGCAGGGTGCAAACGAAATGTCTCAGTGATTATGTGTTGAAGGTAGGGAAGTTTTGAAATGTCTGACTCTTCTACAAGTCGATCTTGTCCTATATGAGTGTCTATTTCATCCCTTGCCTTCTTCAGCACTTCTGGATGATTTAGTAAAGCAGACATTGCCCATTCTAAAGTTGTTGCTGATGTCTCTGTTCCTCCAAGGAGCATAACCTGTGAAGTCAAACAAAGCATGAAGGGAAGAAATTATATCAGGCAAAATAATTGCAAGTTTAATGGTTATTATGTGGGTTAAAAGATGACAAAGCAACCTGAGCTTAGTACAAAGAAGGTATAAAAAATATCTAGAACACTTATGCTCAATTTTATCTATGAATATGTAAGCGTAAAACTAGTCAATCCATCGAAAAATAAAATATCCCTTATTGTATTGATTGTGTAAAATGTCAGTTAAATTAGTCATTGTTGATCGAGGTTTTATCTAACCACATGGACAAACTTAACTGACATGCAACATAATTAGAAACACTGTAGAGATATTTCCTTATTCTGAATTGAGCATTTAGCCTTAACAAAGTTACGTTACCACCATTGTGTAAAATATCAATTTGAACGAAGTTTTATCTAATCACAATGACTAATTTGACATTTTACACAATCACAATTTTAGGCATGAAATTGAGAATCTAAGCGTGTAAACATACTATCAACTATGAAAGTAGTAACAGTTTTACCAGAACAATTCCTTTGATGATTTGGTCTGTATAATACTCTGGTTGTGATTGTTGCATACTTAAGAGATGATCTATCATGGTATTATGATCATTACTGTTCCTCTGCTTCCCAGATCGGTGCTCATCAATGAGTCCTTGCAAGAACGCATCGTTCCTGCTAGCAATTCTCTTCAGCCTCTTCTCCAAATTACCAAAATCAAACCACCTAAGAACCCCAACAAACTCAACAGGGTTACTCGCCCCTGCTAGCGTCACCATCTCTTTCATGAGCTCCCTGAATTCCCTCGCTTGTTCCACATCGGCCGCGTCAATATCCTCCCCGCAGTACCTCTTCCCAGAGATCATTCTCATGATCGTGTTGAACGTCATCTCTTGAAACTTGGACTTCAGCTCCACCGCCGCGAAACCCTTGCTCGAGGCGAGGCTCCGCACCAGCCTCAGAATCTCGTCCCTCCTGATTCGGTAGAAGGAGTTGAGGCGGTGCGTCGAGAGGACCTCGAGCGAGATGATGCGGCGGAGGTTGCGCCAGTGGTCCCCGTAAGGGGCCGTCGTCACGGTGGTGTAGTTGTAGCCGATGTGCTTGCCGGCGAGGAGGGGTGGCCGGTTCGCGAGGATGGTGTCGTTTTTGGTGAAGCATTCTTGGACGACGGTTGGGGATGAAACGACGACCACGAAGCGGGAACCGAACCAGAGGGAGAAGACTTTGCCGTGTTTTTCTGAGAGGCGGTGGAGGGTGCGGTGGAAAGGGTGTTTGAGTTGGTGGAGTTTGCCTATTATGGGAAGAGATGGAGGACCTGGAGGGAGGTTTCTCTTTGGGAAGAGGAACTTGAGAGAGAAAAGGAAAAGAAAACAGAGGAAGGTGTAATAGAAGAATGAGATCATTTGATTGAATGTGATCAGCGCGGTGGTGAGATATTTGGTTAATAATGAAAAAAAATTGATTGAATGTTGATGACGCTTCAAATCAATGTGTGGAAGTGTCTAAGTGATGTTTAACTTTTCGTGATTCTAAGTATAGTTTGTGATTGCATGTTGTGTCTTTTATAGGGGATTGGGTTGCGTTTGCGCTTACATAATCAATCCTTTCGACTGTTCTTGGCAATCTTTGATCCTATACTTATCATGGAACTTTTCTTTAGATTTTTCTTCCTTTGAAAGTTTGATTCACATGATTGTATCAACTGGAACTAATTTGAGCCACGAAAATGGAAATGCTGCCTACATGTTTCTTCACATTTGAAGATGGTAGGTTTAAGACAAGACATGAAAATTGATGGAGGCTTTGAAGGGATGCAGTCAAGGCATGAAAATTCACAGGCGGAGACCAGATTACGTACGGCATTTGATTTATCAGAAAAGGTTAGCTACACACTCATGGTGTCTACACGTGGTGGGAGATAGAAAAAAAGGTGAATAAAGTTAAAAGATAGATAGGATAAAGGATATAATACAGAATGAAGGTCGACACCCTAATTTCACCCCATCTCGAGATTGATAGGTAGAAAAGAGTGAAAAATAAGAAGTTATATGGATGATGTGATATTAAAATGTTTAAAAAAAAACCTTAGATAAAATGTGTTGAACATAGTATTGTAATGCTTTAAGATTTCATAAGTGAACATACTGGTACAAGTTTTAAGGGTTCCTTTCTATAGTTAGGCACCCCTTGAATCAACAACCCCTTATTTGTAAGTTTAGTTTTCGGTGTAAATAGATACGGTTCATCGAGCATTTTAGAGTACTTATGAGGAGGTTTTCATTCCACTATTCATCAAACCATCTCTTTTGGGGCTATTCTAGTATTTTCCACCATCCTACCAAACTTTGATAGATAGCCCCAATTTCGTCATTGGTCTCTGCTTCTAGCGCCTCCGCGGCGACTTCTACTCCTTTCATCGTGACGACATCAAGTCCCTCATCAGCTACTGCATCCCCAGGCCGGAAAATTTCACCTTCTACCCTTGCAACCACGTCACTGCCTCCCTCAATTTCCAACAGTGGACGAACACTCTCGATGTCGTCGTCTGGCTTTTGGAGTCGCATCTCTCCAGAGCCCACGATTTCACGTCGGAGCTCTCCTCGAACGTCCTCCTAGCTTCTAGAATATACTTGAGCATATTCCCCTTACCACATTTGGTTGACGCATGTGTGTTGCCCGCCCCATCTCGTTATCCCCCATTTTGTAGATCTTTTAGACAAGATTGGCCTCATCCTCCATGGACAAGGGTGTCCCTCTGTGGAGTTTGGACATTTTACATAATAGACAGTTGGTTTGGATTCAACCACACGAAAAGATTGGTGAATCTTCATCGCGTAGTGCTTCAAGGCATGTTGAACAACTTCTTTGGAATCAAAGCGTAGGCTAACGTACAACTCATCGTCAGCCTCCCAATTGCCAGGCACAGCCAAACAATCTCGCTATGGTTCTTGATCTGGGTGTTCCCAATTAATGTATGTATAGTGGGGAGTATCATTCCAAAATGGAACGGTAGACCCATCTGAACATAAACATTTAAATCATCAACAACATAATACGTAAACATTAGGGCGTGTGAAGATAAAAAATGCCACGTATCATTTGCTTCCGGATGGATGTTGATTGGTACATCCACAAGGATTGGGGATGAAGGGGAGACCGGTGCCATCAGACCTTCCGCATCTGACGAATCCTCATCAAGAAGGTGATCATCATCACGCTCATCGTCATCTACGGTATGATAGGCGTCAGGATCGACATTAAAATTATTGTTGTTGTCACCATCATCTGTCAAAGGAACGGTGAGAGCTTGACTATCATGTTCTTCTCCACCGCATGTCTCATCATAGGGTAATGATTGTTGTATGTCCATCAGATCGGGTGGGGCCGGTATGGATGAGCTACCGGCCTCATCAATGTCAACATACAATTCTAGCACTATCATGAATGTCTATTGCGCAAATGTGTCCATCATGATTCCCACATCTTCGGTGTCACATACTTCAAGACCAATGTATTACCTTGGATTGTTCAAACTCATGTCGTGTTTGAGTCGTGTGGTTCTCCTATCACCTTCGAACGTTTGCCCTTCACTGGCTTCGAATTTTCTACAATTGTAGTAAATCGGTGCAACAACTTCTGTCATCGATGAAACTAACTCAGATATAAGACAAGAATTGAATGAAATTGAAGAGAAGAAGTGAATGAAAGAGTGTGTATTTAAAGTGTGGAAAAACTCCGAATAAATAGGTAGAGGGAGGGCTGGTGCATTGCGGCCAATGGGAGAGAGACAAGTTAGAATTTTAACTTGTTACAGTCAACAAGCTATAATTTTAGCGTGTTCAAACACGTTAAAATTAGGCCACATTCAAACATGTTATAATTATAACGTGTTCTGACACATCCTCTGCTCCCCCTTTCCCATCAGTCACTCACACAGTGCAGATTATAATTCCCACTCTTTGTCCTATATGCAATACGTTAAAATTATACCTTGTTCAAACAAATAATAATTTTAACATATTAAAATTTTGCCTCATTTTTTTATATTATTTTTAAAAAAACTCTTAATTTTGCTTCTTCCCTTCAATTTCTCGCTCTACGTGCCTACTTCTACCAAATAATTTCTCCCTAACCCTTTTCGGTCGGGTCGGTCAAAATTTAACACAATTCGCCTAACTATTTTTTTTTTTTGAAACGGCACAATTCGCATGAGTTACCATTGCAAGCCTGATTTTATTTCATAAATTGTTTCCCAAGAAAATTGGAAAATTGAAGATTATATGGTTCAGCTTCGCCGTCGTCACTACACGCTACAGTAATTCTTAAACGGTGGTGGTCTCACTTCCGTGTCAAAGGAGCATGTTCTGCGTCTTCCTCTTTTGACTGCTCCCACTTCCACGTTTTCTCCGCCGCCTGAAAACTCTTCACCCCTCTTAGAAGCTTGCTTTCGTCGATTACGATGCTGTTTTCTCGGATATCGAGAAATCTCAGAGGTGGCTTCAATAGATGTCGGTGGTTTCTGTCCGTTGGAGACCAGAACCACCATATTCCTTTCTCGCATAATGTTCAATCGCATACATACTCTACTGAACAGGTACTGCTTCCTTTCCCGTGTGCTTTAATTGTTTGCTTTGTATCAATTTTTTAGGTTCGGGGGATCCTTATTTGTGTTACTGCGATCTAAAGTCTCAAACTTTAGGATTCGCTCATTTTCTTCCAATTGGAACTGTTTCATCGGTGTATCGTATGGGATCATTGCTTTTTGAATTCTATTAATAAGCTTGATTATAGTACCTGCTGCCTACCAGTTTTTTGGACTTATGAGTGACAGAACCCATGTTTAGTTGAGTTTTAGTAGTGGTTTCCGGTCTTCGTTGCTCGTGGTATTTTCATCCTATAAAAGTGACTTGTTACGAATCAATAGTGAAGCACTTGTAATTTGGTGATTGGGGTTGCTGAAATATTTGAATGTTTGTATGAAACCGTTGTTGTTATGGTGGATTATGAATGGTGCAAAGACATAGAAGCTGTTTTGGGATCATTAAGCCGCCGTGCTTGTGCTTGAAGTATTTATATTTATATATCGAGTAATATAGTTTATAAGAGGTGAAAATTAATTCTTGGTGAATGGTTTCTTTGAGGATCTCTTTGGTAGGTCTTGAATTCAGGATAGGCCTAATTCTATCCAAAAGCAAGCTCATAAGGTGAGGATTTACAAAGTCTTTGTAAGCTCTACTCTGCCCATCTTTCTCGTGGATGTGAGATCTCATCATATCTCCACATGCTCTAAAGTGGATAACGAGAATGTGTATAGGCCTTTTTTATTGCAATGAAAATCTTAAGACTAGGTTTACTCCACAGGAAAAGTTGCGGGGGAGGTATATTGCATTGGAAAATCCACGGGCCTAGGTGGATTCCACTGGGAATCCGCAAGCGCAAGTTGACTTTTTGGACAATGGTAGGTGGTCCAAAATTGGATCTATGATAGACTCTAATACCATGTCATGAGCTAACTATCCGAAAAGCTTAAGTTGTTGGGTGAAGACATATGAATGGTTTTATATTATATTTCAAATACGCCCTTTCATGAAATGAAAGAACCTATGGCCCTAAGTCTTTTGCTAGTGATAGATACCTATAGTTAGTGGTTTAGTTAGCTGAGGGAGTTTGAAAGAGTTAGTTAGAAGTGCACGAGTTAGAAAGAAGTTTCATGAGATCATTTGTAATTGGAATTAGGGAGAGGTCTTGAGACTCTTGAATTACTTTGCAACAAAATTGTAGTTTCATTTGATATGCTTAAATATCGTTGGTTCTTTTCTTCTTCTGCATTGGCCGGTTCTTATCAAATGGTATCAAAGCTCCATCTTGGAGCGGTGGGTACCAGAAGAGCAGTCGTAGATTGCTTTGGAAGCAACGGAGAGGAAGTTGGAAGTGTGGAAGAGAAGCGACATGGTGTTGAAGAGAGAGCAAAAGGTGTGTGTGTGTGGGGGGGGGGAGGCAAGATTCAAGAAACTGGAAGAAAGGGTGGAGAAGATGGCTAGGATGTTGAAGAACTTAAGTTTGGAGAGGCACAAAATTGATCTTGTGGAAGAGAAAAGTGGTGAAAATGATGAATCGAGTCTTGAATACAAAATCTTGGAGCAGGGTGGGAGATAAAAAATCAAGAAGTCTTGAAGACCAAGAACCGTGCTAGTAGAGCTAGTACTGGAGAGAGAGGGTGCAAGGCAGGTATTGGAACATCGCGATGAGGTCAAGATGGACAAAACAACTACCCTTGAAGCATGAAAGAGAGAGAGTTAATAGTTGTAGAGGTTGTGGTAAGGAGAATGACACCGCCCAGGTGAGAAACCTTCAATGGGAGAAGAAAGGTGAATTTGGTAGGGTATTTCAGGGTGCTGCTTTGCTGCAAAATGTTGATGGGACTAGAATAAAGAGAAGACAGAGACCGAGATTACTGGTCAAAGGCCCACCTCCTATATCGTCCTATTGTGGTTCAAGCACGGTGGTTATACTTATAGTTACTCTAGTGACATAGTTGAGGGTGAAGAGGGATGCAACCTTGTTACTTAGAACGACGAGGTAGTCCATAAGATGACACAAGCACTTAAGGTAAAGTCAATAGCAAAGACGAAGACAGAGATACGTGTCGTCTTGCAATGGAAAATATCTTGGACATCGTCAAACAAGGTGACCAAGCAGCCACCGCCAAAATTGTTGGACTCAAGCTCATCCATGAAGGAAGATGGGTCGCAAATAGTGACAAAGTTGTGAGTGTCACCATCGTCAGAACTACCGTACAATAAGTCTTGTTGAGCGATTGGCGTGCCTTTGTGGGCTACGACAAAGGTTGAGATGGTCAAACGTTCACCGCCAAAACTGGTTATTGGTGAAGTGGTAACTGGGTCTTCACGATGGAGTCATGAACTAGGTGTTCATAAGAAACAAGCAAAGAAGGAACAACAAGATTGCAATCATAGAGTTTGGCGCAATATTTTGACCATGAGGCCCAAGCCCAATACACTAAACAGATAGAATGGGCCTTAGAGAAGAGAAGTGCTCTTGGGTCCTTAACTAGTCATATGCCACGTCTAGAAAGGAATACACATATCGCCAGAGGAATTACACTAAAGGTGTCCACAATTGGTAATATCTTGGCATGTTGTACCTTTGACCTTAGGGGGGTCTGTATGCTTCCATCAATGGGATCCAGGTAGGAAGGTTAGGTTAAATTAGTATAGCTGGCTTGGTTATAGACAATGGTGGGGAACATCTACTAGTAACACGGTGGTCTCCTTAATAGTGGAGTCGCACATCTCGAAAGGAAGTTTTGTGATTTTCCCTATTTTGAACTTTTGAAAGAATTGTCCATTTCTTAAGCTTCTACTAAACTTGTAACATCCCGATCTGACAATTGGCCCCACGGTAGTCTTCAGATCAGGATGTTACAAATGGTATCAGAGCCGACCTCTCTCAGTATGGTATGGTTCGAGGATGAACTAAGCGGAAACTGTTGGACATGCGACACCCGGGGCCGACGAGGGCAGGGAGTGATCGCTGGTGCAGTGAGAAGACACGGACAAAAAGCAGCCCCTAGTAAGACTTCTAAGCGAAGGGACACATGATTGAACCGATCCCGCATCAGAACGAGGGGTATTTTTGAGCTTGTATAGGTATGTGATTGTACAATTAAGGAGGGCTTTTAAAATTTGATAGATACTACTCATAACAACAAAGTGCATCTTCTTTTCAAGAGCCAAATTCATAGAAACTCCTAGGTTAAGTATTCTTGCCTTGGAGAAATATGGGATGTGTGACCTCTTGGGAAGTTTTCTCAGGAAGCGCATGAGTGAAGACAAAACGTGCTGGAAAAGCTCGTGTTGTTACGGTGGGGCCAGTCATCGAATGTTACAAAACACTTCACCTTGAGGATAAGGCGAATGCTCACGTACGGAGTATTGATAGGTAGGTTAGCCATATTTAGTAGTTTAGTTGGTTGAGGGGGTTTTAGTTAGTTTGAGATAATTGAGTGAAAGAGTTATTAATAAGAGAGTTAGAGGGAAATAACATCTTTGGGATCATTTGTAATCGGGAACTAGGGAGAGGTGTGCTGAGACTCTCAAAATACTCAACCAAATTATAGTTTCATTTGATATTCTTGAATAACATCAGTTCTGTTCTTCTTCTACATTGGCTGGTTCTTATTCGCCAGCTGTGGTTCAAGCTTCATCACTCACCTAATTGGCTCTTGCGTGGAAAATGCATAGTCTCACCTACCTTGTGCTTTAAGAACAATAGCCAGATCACTTGATCATAGAGAATTTGATACCATCTAGAATTTGGTAACTCAACCCCAAAGCTGGCTCATGAGGTGAGAATCGCCAAAGCCTAGCTTTACTTTGGTCATATCTCTAGTCGATGTGAGATCTCCTCAGTAGATTTTCAAGGTTTTAAATTGTGGTCGCAGATGGAGTAACATAACGATCTTTGATATTGTTGAAAATTCTAGACAAATGCGGCGGATGTAGCCACACATGCGGTCGAGGAGACCTCCAAACCAAGATATTGTGACCCCAATTGTGGTTGCGGGGCCTGGTTTGAAACTTTGAAGCTTTAGATGCACTTGAGTTCTGTGTTTTGATAATGATGTGCTTCTATCATTGGTTTGTTACTTTGTTTTCCAATTAGTTTGTGCGAAAAGAATTTCTTTTTCCTCCTTCTGTCCTCCTGTTTTGCAGTCTTCTTTCGTTCTCCTAAAATCATCCTTTATCCGAAGAAAAATGTTTGGCAACACTGTATTTTACTTGTACATGATTCTTATGTGATGCAGGTTATGAGGAGTTTAATTTTTTCAAAGGGCTTGCCAGCATTGTATAGTAGTAGATATCAAATCCACCACCAAAGCAGCTCCATAATTGAGGTTAATTTCTTTCTGTTCTCTCTTTGTTTCTTCTTTCTTCTATGCACTGGTCAAAATCCCCATTTTATAAGGAAGCGATGTTGTCAATCTTGGCCTCTTGGATAGCGGCCGATCTCAAAAATATTTTAGTTGTATAGGATATGGCAGAATGACCACTGCCAAACTTTTTATACAATCGTATACTTTATACTATATACATACACAAGTGCTAACAAATACTCAAAGTTCATGACATTCATTAATAGCAATTTCATAAATGTCTTAAACAAAACATACAAGCAAATACCAACCAAAGTTAAGGTAACCAAGAAGTTTAAACTTCTAAGGCTTAAACTAAACAGCCTACAAACATGAAATTTCAAAATAAAAAAAAGTTACCTAAATAGGAATCATCAATCATCATCATGGTAGTTGAATCGCAATTCGAATCGTGAATTGGAAGACCTATTTTCCAAATCGTGAATTGTATCTTTCTATGTGTAAGATATGAATTAAATATAAGGTGGTATATCATATATTAAACTTCAAAATAATCTAAAATCCAAGTCATAAATCAAAATCAAAATAATAATACAAAATGAATACAAAAGTGGGTGGCTTCACATAGTGGAAGTGTTCAACCCCTCAAAAAAACATTAATAGGATGGAAAAATATTAATTACTTTTCTACTTCCTATGCTTTGATCCTCGAACATGATGATAATAAAACACAAGAAACCATTAATAACAAAATAAAACTGCAGGCTTCGAGTGATTAATGATTATCTCAATAAAAAAAAGAGAGGAGCTGCAACCATAATAAGAAAGAAACTGCAGCAGCAACTGAGAGAAAAGGGAGACAAAGTGAGGACGAACATGAACAAACAATAAACAGAAGGACACAGACAAAAGAGAGAGCAAAAGTGGTTATTGGCTGTTGCAGAAATTTCATGTGAAAGTGAAAGGATAAAGCGGTGGAGTGGTACGAAATAAGTGTTCCACCAAATAAGTATTGAAATTCATAAACGGTGGAGTGCTGAAACAGTGAAGCGGTGGAGTGGGTACTTTCTGTCCCATTCTATTAAAGAATTGCAAAAAATGCCCAAAAACATAACAAAACAGATCTAGGTTGTGCGACTAGACCCAGATTTTGGGTGACCCGCGCACAGGAATGAATCAAGTGATTCATCACCGATTCACGAAACATTCGATACAGGTACCATTCCAACGATTCAAGGTCTGATTCAAGCACTAAAACGATACTGCCTGCTATTCGTATTGAGAAGCTTCAATTCCGCATCGTATCGCGATGCGAATCGCATGTATCGTGCATTACTAATAACTATGATCACCATCCTCTTCTAGATCCAAGTTTCCTCTTTATCAATTTCACTATTCAACCCATACCATTTTTGTATGTTTCTGAAGCAAAAACCCTAAAATACAACTTAAAGAACCCTAAGTCCTAATGTCAACTTTTTTAGGGCATTTTTGAGTTTTTGTCACTCCTACCGAATAGTGGCAAATAGCATCTTGACGACTACTATTTCTGCTGCTTTAGCGGCCACTAGGTCATTACACTAAACTGCAATGCTACGCAGCAATCAGGAGCAGACAAGGACCGCTATGGTGCTAAGTGTGCTATTGGCAACTCTGTCAGGAACAACTTGAACTGTTTTCTTTTTTTACTAGTATAGATATATTTGACCAAATATCAAAAATTAAATGTGAAGATTTTCATTTGCATTGTTCAATTATTTATTCATATCATCTGCTCTATGATACATTTATCGTTCTCAGGATGACCATGATCCATTTTCACTGGTTGCTGATGAATTATCACTTCTTGGTAACAAGCTGCGAGAAATGGTAGTTGCTGAGGTATTAGACTGTTTTTCGTTTACTTTCTAATGTATGCATGGAACCGATTTTCTAATAAGAGCCCTGATTCATGTGCTGCATAGAAATCAGGTATTCATGGTAAAATTGGGTATATGTAACAGGTTCCTAAGCTTGCCTCAGCTGCTGAATACTTCTTCAAAATGGGGGTAGAAGGAAAAAGATTCCGTCCTACAGTAAGCACATTCACAATGATGCATATACATTTTGATGCTTTGCAAGAAACGTTTGCTCTAGTCTGGTTTGAGATTTGCATATTCATCATTGTAGGAGGATCTAAACTACCATTAAATTTATTTATGCTTTGGAATGTGATTTATTTATTCACCACCACACCCCTTTCAAGTTGCCCTTTAGGATTGCTACAAGTAGGTTAATGCATTTCAAACTACGAACACATTGCCTCTGCTCTATCACATTCTAAGGTTTACCCAATCCTCTGAAATATGATTGTTGACACATAGCATTAGGTAGACACAGACAAAGGGATTCTAGTAGCTTGGACTATGTTAAGGGCAAGAATGCTTTTACCAATAGCTACAAAGCTAACTTTTTTTTGTTATGGTACTTCTGGCATCACGATGCCTTCCTTCCATTCTTAACTTTTCACTTTGTGATGCTATTTATCTCTGATAGCTTTACTGTTACTCTGTCTATCTATGTGTGTAGATGTGCGTAAAGATATAATGTAATAAAATATGTATTTTCTGAGTTTACTCATGCATTATTGATGACTTGTATAGCTTTAGTATTTCACAAAGGATTTGGGTCAATGGGTCAATGGTTTTGCAGGTTTTATTGTTAATGTCTACTGCATTAAATCTGCCAATGCCCAAAGCACCTCCTCCTATTGAGCTAGGAGGTACTATGACAACTGACCTACGTTCAAGACAACAACGCATAGCTGAAATAACAGAGATGATCCATGTCAGTCAAATTAAATAATGCTTTCATGATCATGCTGATAATATTGTCTGCTGAATATGTTTAAATTAAATTTATTATATGGAACTCGATAAGGTGGTCTCTTATTTTTGTTCTATGTTTAATAATGTCATTTCTAATATCTTCACACAAAAGTTCAGAGGTTAATGTGTGAAAAAGATTTCTTGCAATATTGTAATGTTACTAATTCATAGCTTTGGTGCACCACCCGCCACACTATTGTCTATTTGATTTGGTTTTGTTGATTCTTTTCATGCAATGTCGACTATGGCTATAAGCTGCATTGTTTTTGTTTACTTTTTGTTATATATGTCTCATTAATTGCAAGTTGCAACTGTTTCTTTCTATCTTTCACTTGTTACTTGTATCATGGCCTATTGTTATTCAATCACAGAATTGCTGTTTTTATCTTTGACTTTGATCCACGTAGCTGACCCACTTATTGTTTTTCTAGTAAGGGGAATATCCATTTCCGACAGGCAAAGAGCTTAGAAATCTTTGTTTCAATTTTTAGCCTCGTTCGCTCTGTTTTCCTTTTGGCTTTCTGCCAAAGAGAATGATAAGTACAGAATTTATTGAAATAGAAACGAGAGTTTCCTCTCAGTAATCACATACAAATACGGTATGTTTGAGAGCCAATTCTCTCCCTACCAATTTCCTTCAGATTTTCCTGATAATTAATCAATCTGACACGTCCTATTTATAACTATCCACATCCAGTTTTCTAAAACATAACTGACACAAGTTGTATAACCAAAAATAACTGACTCAACCATAAGATAACTGGCTCATAAATAACTGACTCAACATAACTAACTCAGACCAAAAACGGACTCAATTATTCTCTGCTGTGCCCCTACCCTTCCTGCGGCGGTAGACCTTTATAATTAGGAGTCGCTCCCTATCCGAGAATATCTTGTTGTCCTCTTTAGTTTATTTTTCTATTTCCCATTCTTTCATTGAAAAAATCATTTTGATTAACCCTTGTAGCTGCAGTATCTAACTTATTAGTTTTGGAAAATGATTTTATGATGCAAGTTTGTGCTTCCATCCTGACTATGAGAAAGATTCTTGTAAAGCAGACTGAGACATGGTTATTTTGCTATTTATAACTCCATTTTTTTGGGTGTTTTTATCTTCCCATTTTGATGACCACTGAAAACAGTTGTTCTTGATTTATATTTAGTCGTGTAAAATAATTGAAAAAAATGTATATGATAAATGAAAATCTTAATTTGGGCCGGTGTGATATTAAATTCACTCATCTATTTGTTTTATCAATCGTCATCATCCCATCACATTTAGGTATATGGGCAAAGGGATAAAGCTACTTTAAAGTGAACTTGTCTCTAAAATGAGCAAGTAAAGCTATATCCACTGCTAATTTAATTCAAAATACATCTTAATCTTAACCCATGAAAATTTAAGGGTGGATATACCCTTATTTTCTCACTTTACAAACAAGCTTTCTTTAGAGGAGCTTTTTCCGTGGGAAGTACCCCTTATTATGACTTGAACAACTCTTGTTTTTTGAGCTTGCTTCTGAGGTTGAGTTAGGCCAAGTATGTATTTAATTATAATATGGTATCAAAGCCTATTCTAAGCCTTGATGCTGAGCCATGTGCAAATGTCTAGATCTGCAGATTCCAATTCAGCTAGGTATATGGACAAAATACCCCTTATAATGATTTGAAAATCCTTATCTCTTAACATAGGTTTCAGGGTTCAGGTAGACCCAACCTAGGCTTCAAATTCAGGCCGAGGACAAAGACCCATTATCCATGAAGTCTTTTCTCAGAAACATAGGACTTAGTTTTAATAATTGCCAGGTTAGGATTTAGTTAACCTACTTTGTGGCAGTTTATGGAAGTTATGTTTTTTCGTTTTTATTGGTGTTGTAGTGTAAGGAGACAGTTATGGTTCTGTTTTGGCAGTTTTATGGACAGAGATAATCTCTGTAGGGGTTTCTGAGCTCTTGGACAGCAAGAGATTACTGTAATTTCTGTTATATGGTGATTTAGTCCTATTTTCCATGGTGTTCTATCATAATCCGTTCTCATTTCTAATTACTAATTCTATTTGTGACAAACCTAGTTTCGCTGTTCATTTTTTAGGTCCATCAAACATGTTGACATTTTTGTGCTCAACATAAATTGTTTCGCCGCAGCCCTAGTTGTAGCTAACTGTTTCAAATAGTTGTATGGTTTTCCCATCAAAATGTTATAGGAGAGTCACTTTATATTTTTATTGCTTTACCTTCAGAAGCTTTGCATTCAAGTAGAATATTGACAGTTTCTCATCCGATCACTTTTTTTTTTCTCATTAGACAATGAAATTATCATTTTCAGGACTTTGTTTTCTATTAGATTAGCTGATTCTACCTCTCCTATTTGAAAGATTTGCTGCTTGTTTAAGTCATTACATACATTAAAAGTTCCCAATGATAATTCTGACATACCTCTTTTGTATGCACTTAGAATCTTCTCGCCATTATTACAAAATAATGTTGGCATAATTTTGTCGCAGGTGGCAAGCCTTCTTCATGATGATGTATTGGATGATGCAGATACTAGACGTGGCATTGGCTCATTAAATTTTGTAATGGGCAATAAGGTATGTGTACCAGTTTGTGTTCCTTCCGTGATATTTTCTACTTGTATACTGCCATATTGTGGTTGTTGTTGCTTGCTTTAGTCTATTTTTTTGTGGCTGCTACGATTGATGCAGTTGGCAGTATTGGCTGGGGATTTTTTGCTTTCTCGGGCTTGTGTTGCTCTGGCCTCTTTAAAGAACACAGAGGTACAATAAATGGGTAATATGTTGTATATCTATGTAAAACTGTAAAGAGCTATTATTATGATATATCAAGGTCCTTGATGGTGATCTTAATGAAGTACATTTCATCTGCCTAAGGACTGTATCTCTGTAGGTTGTATCTTTGTTGGCAAAAGTTGTAGAGCATCTTGTTACAGGGGAGACCATGCAAATGACTACAACATCTGATCAACGCTGTAGGTATGCTTCTGAGTCTGTTTCTGTCACATATATAGTATATATGCATTTTCTTTTCCTTGGAAGATGTCTGTTATCTCATAATTTGTATAACTATCACTAATTCATGGTTTCTCCGTAAAGTTCCTGGACTTTCCTTTCCACAAACACGTAATTGTCATCGTAGAGACATATAGGGAACCTATTGTTTGCTTAATTTCTAACAATTGTTTATATTTGCAGCATGGAATATTATATGGAGAAGACATACTACAAGACTGCGTCATTAATATCAAATAGTTGCAAGGCATTAGCCATCCTTGCGGGGCAAACAGCAGAAGTTGCAATTCTTGCTTTTGAATATGGAAAAAATCTGGTATGTATATTTGTTAATTAACAGTTTTAAGTATGATGCTTTCTGGTTGGATCTGTCCATTTATCTGACAACATTTTAATTGATATCTTTCTACCTGTCTGCATGTTATCTATGTTTCTGTTTGAGATTTTCTTGATGGCATAATTTAATTCCCTCTCCGCTGTCTTGCAGGGTTTGGCGTTTCAATTAATAGATGATGTGCTTGATTTCACAGGCACATCAGCTTCCCTTGGAAAGGGTTCTTTATCTGACATTCGCCATGTAATTTCTTAATTTATTCTGATTCTAAATTTCAATTATTCCTGATTTGGACTTTTCAGTAATAATTTAAAATATTTTGATTAAAGCCTATGAATCCTGGATGCTCATGTTAGTAGAAAATGGTACATTCCCTGTCAGCAGAGCCATAACTTCATTTTTCTATTACATTTTGCTTCTCCATATTTATGTGGTGCATATATGCTTTTCTATGGACATTATCTATGGCTAGGTTTTAATGAAATAACAATCTCTATCATTAAACTTTGCTGAAAGACTTGCATATTTTATTAAGTGCTGACACATTGTGGGGCTTACCTGGCTTTTATATTGAACCCTCCACTGTTGGTTAACATGAATGGTTCAAACCCAATTAAGCTGTTTGTGGCCTAGACAGCTTGCTTTTTTATTGGCCCGTATAAAAAGAATTCAGGTACCGAAATTCACTGGTCAAAAACTAGAACTCTAGTTTTTGACATATGCTTTGCAAATTGCATATGGGGTTTACTATTGAAACCTTTAACCAAATTTTGTTATAATTTGTATTGTCTTAGTTCAGTACTTTAAAAAAAAAAGTAAAAACAACAAAGTCATTTAAGACTTCTGCTTTACAATTTTGTTTTTCTTAGCCTTTGCTTTTCATGAGATATGATGCGGTTCATGTTTTTCATACTAATTATCCATGACCTGGTGTTTGTCCAAAAAATCATTGCAGGGAATTGTTACTGCTCCAGTATTGTTTGCGATGGAGGAGTTCCCTCAGTTGCGTGCCATTGTTGAGGACGGCTTTGAAAACCCTGAGAATGTAGATCTTGTAAGTTAATAGTTGTTGCTTGGCCGCATTTATCCTACGTAATTAGTTCCTATGCCGCTTAACAAAATCAATAACTACTTTGAGTTCTTTGGCTTCAGTGAATCTGCCACTGAAAAGATGTTGAAATTGGTTTCGATTACTTCATTTTTTTGCTTAGTAAGATTTTAGTTTGATAAGATCATTCATAACTCACAAGGTATTAGGGTCTCTCTAATAAAGTGGTTCACAACATAATCACATTATTTATTTCTTATATCAAATATTTTTGTATTTGCTGGTGCAGGCTCTGGAGTATCTTGGAAAAAGTCGCGGTATACAAAGGACAAAGGAGCTAGCCATGAAGCATGCTAACCTTGCGGCAGCAGCAATTGATTCCTTACCTGAGAGTGATGATGAGGAAGTAAAAAGGTCAAGGAAAGCACTAATAGATCTCACTCACATAGTCATTACAAGAACAAAATGAAAGGAAACAGCTTCTTTTTTTTTGTATTTCTTTTTATGTTTTATTCATTCTGTGTTGTTAGCAAAGGAAAGCTCTCTCACTAAAATCAATAGCTAAGATTTTTGTTGTTTCAATTCTTGTATCATCCTCCCCTGAAGCCAAAAATATGGGGCAATAAGTTCTTTGTAGGATTCAGGTTATCGTTCCTTTTTCTTTTTTATTTTATATTAAATGTTATTTTTGAAACTTGTGTTAAATGTTTTTACTTCCTTGTAATGCTTCTGTGAATAACCTGCAAGGCTATTTATGTTGAGGGGATTTTTAACCTCCGCCAAAGGCAAAATGAAATCACCGTTACACAATAACTTTTTATCCTGTCAGCAAATGTGAATAGCCATGAAATTCCACATCATTTAAAATGGCCGTGTGGGTATGTGATTGTGCATACACATCATTACTTAATTGGAGATATAAGCGTGTGTATTTCCAAAAGTTGGGATGTATTTTAAAGAAAAAAAAATTGAGGGACTAAAATCAATAATTCACTATTTTGAAAGGATTGAAACATATTTAACATTTTAATTTATTTATAAAAAGTTATAAACTTATTAACTAATAAAATTCATAAAATAAGTTCTCGTTAATATAATATATAATGATATATGATCTCATTAATTTTTAATTAATATTATCATTAATGTTTAAGTTCATGCTGATTTTACTTATAAATGTAAATAGATTAACATGCTTAATTATATGAGTTATCATTAAATAAACGTCAATTTTTTTTTTGGTATATTTAATTGCTCTCGCAATTTTGAGTCGAAGAGAACCATTAAAATAAATCTCAATTCAAAACTTAATTCATCATTATTTCTTTAATTCTTTCTCATGGATTCATCATGAACTCTGTACCAAAATAAAAGCATTATTGTTAAATAATTTTATAAGATAAAATTTAATGACTGATAAACTAATAATAAAGGTCCTAATTGATACAAATTAATGATATATGATCTCACTAATTCTTAATTAATATTATCATTAATTTTTACTTTCAAGCTAATTTTACTTATATACTCCTTCCGTCTCTAATTATAAGCTAACATTGTAAAATTCACGCTTATTAAGAAAATAAATGATAAAGGTAGCTGATGCATTGCTTTTGAAAAAAATTGTACAATCTTCTCTATATACCTTTATTTAAGATCAAACTTTTCATTCATTATAGTATTGAAAAACCAATAAATGCAAGGGCAAATATGGAAAGAGAAATTAGTTTTTGTTAAGTTAGCTTATATTTAGTGACATCATACATGTGTGAATGTTAACTTATAATTAGAAACGGAGGGAGTATTTAACATGCTTAATTATTCATCATTATCCTTAACTAGTTTCATAATATAAAATTAATTTATATATAAGAAAGTTTTAAATTTAATAATTAATAAAATTAACAATACAAGTCCTAATTAATACAAATTAGTGATATATGATCTCACTAATTAATTCTTAATTAATATTATCATTAATGATTAAGTTGACAGTTATTGTGAAATGCGGTAGCAGTTAAAACTGACTTATACATTAAAAACAAATGAGGTAAAATAAATAGAACTCATAACCAAATGCTGTCAAAAATAAATTTTGTAGTTCATAAAGATTTTTACTTTCTATTTATTAGGGGATGAGAAAGACGTTTTTATATGAAAAAATGAGAATAAATCACTATTGTTAGATCTAATTATGAATGGTTAAGATTAAAATAACTTAATAGTCACGTGACTACTTAAAAATGTCATGTGACTTTAAAGTCACATGACTTCATGTTTTAATCTTGATCATTCATGATTAGATCTAACGGTCATAATTTATTCTTACTTTCTCATATAAAAACATCTTTCTTATATGATACATCCTCCTATTTATTATTTGCGTTTTTTTCACAGAATGAGTGAAATTCTTCTATCATATTTATAACTTTTGTTTAGACAATTAAGATTTATTAAATTTCGTAATTAACATTTTTATACACATTTAATGCACGTTACAGGAAACTGATCCCTTTAGGCTTATATAAACGTTACCATCCACATTTTAGTACACAAATATAAACGTTACCATCCACCTTTTAGTACACAAACAAACCAAAGAACCTATCAATAGTTCATAGCACCAGTTAATTTGAAGATGGCTGGAGCTAGAAGACTTCTACCTCTTGTCAACATTGTAGTCCTCATTTTATTATTAGGTAAGTTCAATTTCGTGATTTTTAATCTCAACTTTTTATAAAGTAAATCATTTTAGTGAAATTATTATCCATTTCTCATAACAAAGTAAATTACAATGCATAATTCTTATTTGAGCTTAATTTAAGTGAAATCAGGTTATGAGCAAGCAATGAGTGAGGCTCGTGGGATAGATCATCCTTTATCATTTGCTGACCTTGCTGCCTTTGAAATGAAGTGTTGCACTAACTACCATATGTCTAATTGCATTCATGGAACTGCAGAAGACAGACATTGCAATAACCTTTGCTCAAGGTCCTGCCAGAAAGGAGGCACCTGCAAACTTATTTATCACAGACATTATTGTCATTGTTATTGTTGATCATGTAGTTATTACCATATATCCCCGACTTTTAACGCTTGAACTATCATTTTGGGACGAATGTCATATTTTGAATTCATAATGCCGTGTCGATTTCATTTTTATTTATAAGCTTTTCTAGGTAGTATCGCGTACATTAGACTTAATCGCATTTTTGGTCCTCCTAGTTTACTATTTGAGTGATTTTGGTCCCTTTAGTTTTTTCCGCTTAGTTTCAGTCCTTTAAGTTTTAAAATTAAACAAATTTGGTCCCTCCTCATCTAATAATTAACAGAGTTTGATGACTAGACAGTGTCAAGAGGACATGTAAGCGGTGACGTGGATCCATGAAGTTTTTGTTTAAAAAAAATAAAAGACATGTTGTAAGCCGTGACATTTTCTCTCTAATTGGAATTGGATCCCTCCCTGTCGTGCTGGCAGCAACCATTCCTAACAATTAACAATCTTCCTCGGCGCGCAGCTCGACACAACGAAGATGGTTATTAGAAATAATGAACATGGCAGGGAAGGGAGAAACAGAATTTTCCTCTTCCTTTATCTGTTGATGCGCACCTTAGTTTCTATTTTGTGATCGATGAGTTCAATGGTTTTGTTTTGGACTATCGTCTTCATCGAAATTTCACTTGGTGAATTGATTCTGTTCACATGTAGTATTTGGGCACACCACTGATATATAGGATTAGTGAGTAAAAATTGACAATCTCAACATGGTGCTCATAAATTGAATAACATGTGATAAGGAGAATAAGATATTGTTACCAGATTCCTAAATTTGTGGTGATGCCACATGAATCTTGTTAGCAAGAACATCTAGATCGCACAGATTAACCTAAGAGAAATAAAGGTAGAAAAAACACATAAGACTTTGTTCACGTAGTTCGGCCAATTTGCCTACCTCTGCGGCTATAAAGTAGCTATAACTCATTTCTCATTCACTGAGTTGCTTATTAGGGCTGCAGTGTTACAACTTATATAGGATTTAAATGATCTAGATATTACAAGATATTATCTCATTAAAACCCTATCACAATCCCCTAAAAGACTAGATCCCAAAATAAACAAATATTAGCTAATAACAAACAGATATTAGCTAATAATAAACAGATTTTAAACAGATAATTCAAATTGATGAGCCAATTTTCAACAATCTCCACCTTGACGAAATCTCGAACCCTTGTGAGATCATCTGCTTCCTTCCAGGATCCCGACCTCTGGGATTATGCTCCCCATCTGTTTAACATTGTGAAATGTGCAACAAATCCAAGCAATGCTTGAACTTGTCACTGGTGACTGGCTTGGTCAACATATATGCATTCTCAGAAGTATGCACTTTCTCAAGTCGTATTTGTCCTGACACAAGCAGCTCTCTGATCATGTGAAATCTCACATCAATGTGTTTTGTCCTCGCATAATACACCTGATTATGCGCCAAGAAAATGGCACTCTGACTATCGCAATGCAACCGAACTCGACCTTGCTCAACACCCAACTCTTTCACCAACCCTGTAAGCCACAATGCTTCCTTTGCTGCTTCCGCTACAACCATGTACTCAGCTTCAGTTGTAGACATAGCCACTATGGATTGAACAATCGACTTCCAGCAAATCGATCCACTTGCCAAAGTAAAGACATACCCTATTGTAGACCTCCTATTGTCGATATCACCTGCATAGTCGGAATCAACATATCCACCAACTCTTGGATCACCTTGTTCACTACTGAACATTAAGCCATGACCCAGTGTACCCTTCAAGTACCTGAGTATCCACTTGACTGCCTCCCAATGACGCTTCCCTAGTTTAGACATAAACTTGCAGACTTGGCTCACAGCTTGTGCCAAATCTGGTCTAGTGCAGACCATATCATACATTAAACAACCAACAATACTGGCATAGGGAATTCTCGACATACCTTCAACTTCCTCAGTTGTCTTTGGACACTGATCCACTAAGAGCTTAAAGTGATTCGTCAATGGAGTACTCACAGCTTTTGCACCACTCATGTTGAATTTGCTTATCACACCTTCAACATAGCTTTTCTGAGTAAGTCACAGTTTTCTGGCTCCTCTGTCCCAGTGAATTTCCATTCCAATAATCTTCTTTGCAGCTCCTAAGTCTTTCATATCAAACTCCCCACCCAGCTTGGTTTTCAGATCACTCACATCACGCAAGTGGTTAGCAACAATAAGCATAACATCCACATAAAGTAACAAGAAAATATAGGAATTATCATCAAGGCTCCTAACATAAACACAATAGTCATAATCACACCTTCTATAGCCAATCCTCAGCATGTATGAGTCAAACCTCTTGTACCACTGCCTTGGTGACTGTTTCAACCCATACATAGACCTTCAACTTACATACCAGATTCTCCTGACCAGACTCCACGAATCCCTCAGGCTGCTGCATGTACAATTGTTCAACTAGATTGCCATGAAGAAACGCCATCTTCACATCCATCTGCTCTAAATGCATGTCTCGTTGTGCTACCAAGGCCAACACTGCCCAGATAGAAGTGTGTCTAACAACCAGGGAGAATATCTCATCATAATCAATCCCCTTCCGCTGTGAATATCCCTTTGCAACTAAACGAGCCTTGAACTTTTCCCCTTCATTTTCTTTTACTGCTGGCTTCTTCCTGTACACCCATTTGCAACTGGTGGCTCTCTTCCCCGGAGGAAGCTGAACAAGATCTCAAGTCTGATTCTTCTTCAAGGACTCCATCTCCTCCACCATAGCACCCATCCACTTATCTCGCTTTTGGCTGGCCATTGCCTCACGAAAAGTAGACGGATCTCCAGAACCGGTAAGAAGAGCATAAGCAGCTAAGTCTTCAAACCCATATCTGACTGGAGGAACGATCTGACGGGGCTCCCTATCATGCACAAGATTATAATCTGGTGCTCCACCTGAATCAACCGGCACATCTTCTACATTAGAATCTGAGCGTGTATCGGTTTGTTCATTGTGTACTACCTGCATCGGACTGACTGGTGATGGCTCCACAGAAAACTGAATCTTCCCAGCAGAGGAAGTTTCACTCTCTGGAATAGACTCTCCTGTAGAGTCTTCCTGCTTCAACATGCTCGTTCATCAAATACAACGTCTCTGTTATGGATAGATTTCTTCAAGACTGGATCCCATAATTTGAACCCCTTCACACCCTCGGTGTAGCCAAGAAAAATGCACTTCTTGGATTTGGGATCCAATTTAGATCATTCATCACTGAAGATATGCATGTAAGATGGACAACCAAAAATCCTCAAATTTTCAAGATTAATTGGCTTACCTATCCACACCTCTTCAGCAACCTTCCCATCCAGTGAAGCTTTTGGAGACTTGTTGAAAAGATAACAAGCCATGTTCATCGCCCGTCCCCAAAAACCTTTAGACAGTCCCGCCTGCAATCGAAGGCACCTGGCCTTCTCCGTGAGAGAACAATTCATCCTCTCTGCAACACCATTCTGTTGTGGTGTTTTCTTCACTGAATAATGCCTTTGTATCCCGTGTTCTTCACAAAACTGCTTGAATGGTGCATTGGTGTATTCTGTCCCATTCCACCTCATCCTTCCACAATCTGAACTTCTTATAGACCTCAGACTTGTGCTTCATGAAAATTACCCAGACCTTACGGGAAAAGTCATTAATGAATGTAACAAAATACCTGGACCCTCCGATAGAAGCCTCCCTAGTAGGCCCCCACACATCTGAATAAACATAGTCTAGGATCCCCTTTGTCTCATTCATCCCGATCTTGAAAAGGACATGACACTGCTTGCCTAGCACGCAAAACTTGCAGAAATCCATCTTGCAGCTCCGAACACCCTTCAAAAGATCTCTCTTATGAAGTTCCATCATCCCCTTCACACTAGGATGACCCAAACGCATATGCCAGAGCCTCGTTGCATCATTGTCAGTGTCAATTGGTGCAACTTCACCTACAACGGTGCTCCCCAACAAGCGATAATTATTTCCTGCAGTACGCTTTGCCATCATCACAGTTAATGCACCTTTACAAACCTTCAGAGTATCCTTACCTCCATCAGAACGGAAGGAGTAACCATTCTCCTGTAGGGTACCCAAGGAAATTAGATTCTTCCGCAATTCCGGAACATACCTCACATTACCCAATATGCGCGTGCCACCATGATCCGTAGCAATTTTGATTTGTCCTATTCCGGTGATATCACAGGTTTTATCATCACCTAAATAGACAATTCCAAATTTTCCCGCCTTGAACGAACTGAACTACTCCCGGTGCGGCGTCATGTGATAAGAGCATCCAGAATCTAGAATCCACACATCTGTGCATTTACCTGATGAGACACTGAGCATATCTCCTTCACTGCCGGAATCATCAGACTGAGCCACGTTTGCAGAGTTGGAAGGATTCAGACAATCCCTCTTCCAGTGACCAACCTGCTTGTAGTTACAACACTCTGTTGTATTCTTCTTCTGCTTGGAGTTTGAATGTTTCTTCTTCTTCTTCCCTGCAGACTTGCCCTGTTGCCTCCCACAGTCTTGACCCCTCTTAGCAAACAGACCATCACCCTGACTTCCCTCCTCTACATTATGTCTCCTTTGAGAGTGAGACAAGAGTGTAGACGTGATAACATCAAGCATGATTTCGTCCTTCCCGTATGTAAGAGTAGTCACCAAGTGATCATAGGAGCTTGGCAACGAACACAACAAAATAACCTCCTTGTCCTCATCGTCAATCTGCACCCCAAGTTGCAACAGATCCGCAATAATGGTGGTGAAATGGTTGACATGACTCTGTAGAATGTAGATCACTTCCCTCCTGCATCCTCAGACTGTAAAGCTTTTTCTTGGCGAACAACTTGTTCATCAACATTTTGGACTGATATTGGCTCTCCAATTTGTCCCAAACGGCCTTCAGAGTCGTGAGATCTGCGATATAAAATATCACCTCATCATAAATGCATAGACGAATCAATCCAGCAGCCTTCTCTTGCATCTGCGCCCAATCTATGTCTGACATACCTTGTGGTTTCTCCAAGCGCTGCGCTTTCTGCAATCCTTATTGAGCCAACAAATCCTTAACTCTCTGTTGCCATAATCTGAAATTACCCGTTCCATTCAACTTGTCAACATCGAATTTTGCTCCGCCAGAAGTCATGATGTTGTCTGATACTAATTGTTAGCAAGAACACCTGGATCGCACCAAGTAACTTAAGAGAAATAAAGGTAGAAAGAACACAGAAAACTTTGTTCATGTAGTTCGGCCAATTTGCCTACCTCTGCGACTATAGAGTAGCTATAGCTCATTTCTCATTCACTGAGTTGCTTATTAGGGTTACGGTGTTATAATTTATATAGGATTCTAATGATCCAGATATTACAAAATATTATCTCATTAAAACCCTATCACAATCCCCTAAAAGATCAGATCCCTAAATAAACAAATATTAGCTAATAACAAACAGATATTAGCTAATAATAAACAAATTTTAAATAGATAATTCAAACTGATGAGCCAATTCCCAACAAATCTATTTATATTTTGACTACACTTGATCCTACAATTACAATAGCTGCTTATAACTTCTTCATCTGCTCTGTGAGGCATTGCTCTTGCATTATAAATTTTTTAACAAGCAGAGAGAGTCTGTACATTAGTGATTAGATAACAATGGTGTGGCAAAGGGTAGACCAAAAACACTCTGTCTTCCGTACCCATAGTTGGCGTCGTGACATTTTTGTTGTTTTTTCCATCTTATACAAAGTTAGGGTCAACGGTGCAGAGCACCACCAGCTTCCACATGGGCACCGTTGTAGAAAGTGATTTTCACATATTCTGAATCAGCGACTTTCTCATTGATCAATCATGAATTTATTCAAGTAGTTGTAGAACTGAAAGCTAACAGAAAAGAGCGGGAAAAGGCTAACAACTCCTAATTTCCTAAGTGGCTTCTAACTTACATTCTAACTAACTCTAACATAACTAACTGTTTAACTTATCAAAGCTCTAACAACTTATTTACATGTATTACTCACCCTCAAGATGGAAGGAAAATGTTTTTGATTATCATCTTGTCTAGGATACTACGAAAATATGGCAGAGGTAAGACTTTGGTGAATATGTCAGCAAGCTGCTGCTGAGTGTGAACTAGAATTAATCTCAAGTGTCCAGATTCTACTATTTCCCCTGAAAAAATGACAATCAAGTTTGATGTGTTTGGTGTGTTCATGAAATTGTGGATTTGAGGCAATATGGATGGCTGCCAAATTGGCACAATACATTGCTGTGGATCCTGGTGTTATTTGTAAATCTGCTAAGAGATAGTTGAGCCATGTGATTTCAGAAGCTACTGCAGCTAGAGCCCTATATTCAAATTGTGCTGATGACTTGCTCACTGTGGTTTCTTTCTTGGCTTAATTGCAATTTTAGTCCCTCATGTATCACGTTTGTGCGATTTGGGTCCCCCGTTTTTTAATTGCGCGATTTTAGTCCTTCAATTTTTAATTTGTGCAAATTAGATCCATCCGTCAAGGATCCGTTAAATTATTAACAGAAAATGATGAGTTGGCATTTTTATTAATATTTAAACAATATTTTCTACTTAAGCATTTATATTTTTTACAAAAATATAGTTTCCATGTCAAGACTTCTACTTTCATCTGAACCATACTCACATCAGTGTCCACCTTTAGCCGCCAAGAGCCACCGTAACCTCCACCTCCGGCCGCCAAGAGCCACCGTAACCTCCACCTCCGGCCGCCAAGAGCCACCGCACCAACATCCAAATCCAAAAATGCAATATCACCCTTTCGTTCTCCTCCCTCATCTCCAAACTCCAATCACCCCATACCTCTTTCGTTCCCCTCCGCCACGCTGCCATCTCCCTCCTTAGGCTCCCTGCACCACCCATCTCCGCAACCCAAAACCCACTCCCTGTAATACCTATCACCGGTGGCTGCGTGATGAGCTTCAACAAGGGTGTGGTTAACACAAACAAGGGCAGCTGAAAAATCGAAGAAAAGACATAACCCAGGTACTGAACATGAATTGGTACAGAACAACCCAGCAGAAAAATTGAAGACAGGAACAGAACAACATAAATAAATTTGGAAGTGAAATGAAAGAAATTAGGTTTTGGGATTTTGATTCTAAAGCTCCCAATTCCCAAATGAGGAACCAAATGCACACTAACAACTCAATCCCATCAATCCTTTTTCAGGCTTCAATAAAAAAAATCTCTGAAAGTGAAAACAATAGAAGAAGGAACAGTGGCAGTGAGAGTAGAGAGTGTTGTTGACCTTGGTGCCAACTTCAGAATCGAAGTCGTACTTCTCGAGAGCGGTATTGAACTGTTCGAGGATGAAGGAAACGCCTTCCATGGGAGCAGTGCGATACCTCTCATTGGCTACATCGAAGAGTTCCTTCAACTTCAACCTCTCTTTGTTCTGTGCGTTTGAGATTGCCACTGGGTTCACAATGGAAACCGAAACGAGCTTCTGGGTTTGGCGCTTGGACGCCAGGAGCGGTAGGGGAAGTCGCAGTTGGAGAAGATGAAGAGGGTGAGGCGAGGGTCGAGGGTCGAGGGTGGTTTTGGGATTTTGGGTGTGGGTTTGGAATTGTGGAAGATGGAGGATAAGGAGATGGATGTTGCAAGAGAGGATCTTTGGATTGTTGGAGTTAGTGGGATTGGGTGTGTGGTCAATTCATCTTCTTTACCACACAGCACAAGAGGTGGGTGTATCGTGAAAGAGAAAATGCAGCCATGGTGGGTTTAGAGAGAGGGGGGAGAGGAGGAAGGAGATGTTGAGATGAGAGAAAAAGGTGGTCAAATGGTCAACATTAACTTTCAACTGGCCACTTCATCATTTTTTATTGGAAAAATGCCAACTCATCATTTTCTGTTAACAATTTAACGGATCTTAGACGGATTGATCTAATTTGCACAAATTAAAAATTGAAGGACTAAAATCGCGCAATTAAAAAACGGGGACCCAAATCGCACAAACGTGATATATGAGGGACTAAAATTGCAATTAAGCCTTCTTTCTTTGATTTCCAAGAGACAAGTGAGTCTCCTAAGAAAACACAAAACCCTGTGGTTGATTTTCTAGTGTCCGGACATGTTGCCTAATCTGCATCTAAAGAAACATGAAGTCTGAGCTGTGATTTTGCAGAAAAATACACTCCTTGGCCTGGTGTCCCTTTTAAGCACCTCAGTAAGTAATGAACAACATCAAGGTGTGGTGTCCTTGGCTTAGACAAAAATTGGCTAAGTTTGTGAACACAAAATGTGATATAAGGCCTAAACAATGTTAAATATGAAAATCGGCCTACAAGCCTGCGGTACTGAGTTGTATCTTTCAATAATTCTCCATTTGTAGAATTCAAGTGTATCTAATGCTGCATTGGGAGATTAGTTGGTTGGGAACCCAAGTATCTAGTATCTTCTAGCAAGGATAAAGTGTACTTTCTTTGTGAAAGAAAAATTCCTTCCTTAGATCTTGCTATTTCCAATCCTAGGAAATAATGTAGGGAGCCTAGATCTTTAAGTTTGAAACTCTGTTGCAGTTCTACTTTCAGTTGTGCTATAAGACTAGTGCTTGCACTAGCTATGATGATATCATCAACATAGACTAAAAGTGCTACAAAATCATTCCCAGTCCCTTTAGTGAAAAGTGAATAGTATGACTTTGATTGTGTGAAACCAAGCTTCAGCAGGACATTATCAAAGGTTGTAAACCATTGTCGAGAAGCTTGTTTCAAGCCATAAATTGATTTATTCAGCCTGCACGCAAGTTTAGATTGAGATGAAGCTTGCTCCCCCTTAATGGTTGGCCTTTGGAAATGATATCCCAGCGATAAATCCATGTAAATTTCTTCCAAAAGACTGCCATTTAAAAAGGCATTATTTATGTCCAATTGTGCAAGAGAGTAAGAGACCACCCTTTGATTGCGGCCAGTGATAGTAACAGTTGATGACAGGATAATATATGATGTTTTTAGGTTGTTTTTAGTCTTTTTATTTTATTATTTTTGAGTCACATATAGGATTTTTAGGATTTTTACATAGATTTTATATTTATTTTGCATTCTGCATATAGATTAGCTTTTATTTGTTTTTCTAAACTTTATTTTATATTTTTTAGGAATTTTTATAGCTATTTTATATTTTAGGAAAAGCTGGTATAGTTATCATTTTTGTCCAGGGACCGATTTGTAAAGTTTCAGGAATTGAAGGATCAAAGTGTAAAGGTTCAAGAGTGGAGGATGAAAAGTGAAGTTTGAAGGAGTCAAAGGGCCAGAATTGAAGTTCTAACAAAGAGAGGACTTGAAGTGAAATTGAAGAATGTGAAGCAACTCTCTTTTATTTGAGCACATGTAAAATAAGGTTGGAAGGTTAATGGTGGTAAAGGGGAGGTTTCAGAACTTATTAGGGGCTGAATGAGCCTAATTAAGCCAATCAATTCCACCATTGAAGAAGAAAGGAATCCAAGAAGAAGCTGCCAGTGTTCGTCCCAGCGCTGCAGCGTTGGAATTCCCAACGCTCAAGCGCTGGACCTCTGACTAGGATGTGAGTCAGAGGTTGCACCCAGCGCTGCAGCGTTGGAAGCCAGCGCTCAAGCGCTGGGCCCATTTCTGCCCGTTGGTTTTTAATGCATCCCAACGCCCAAGCGTTGGGAATGCCAGCGCCCAAGCGCTGGAAGGCTGATTTTCACTATAAATAGGGAGCTTTTCTTCACTTGTAAGACACACCTATTCAGAATACAACAAGTGTTCTTCTTTCTTCCTCAAAGATCATTGTTCCTAGGAATTGTGGGAAGCCATACTTGAGCTCCTATCCAGGGTAATTCGATGACTCTTTTAGCCATGCTTGGCTAATTCTTTTTAAGTTTCTTGGGTTGTAGTAATTTATAATTTTATGCTTTAGTATTGTTTTTACCTTTCTGAATTATATATCTATTTCATGTTTCATCTCCTTGTTCTTCATTAATCTTGTGTACAAAAGATTTCATGCTTTCTACTTATGTCATAAGGCCATTTGGTAAGTAGTAAGGGAAATAGGAAATAAAAAAGGTTATAAGTATACATTTCTTAAGGCAATTAGGATGGACGTAACTTTGTGTTGGCCTGAATTCCTTCTTCATCTTCTTTTCTAATTAACTAATAACCAAGGCTATGGAGTTAGTAATTAGGTAAGAAAGTTCTACATGACTTAAGGCAATTAGCTTGTAGAAATTCTAGGCTAAAGCACCATGGAATTGGAATTAAAATTCAGAAAATAAGTAATAACTTGCTAGCATATTTATAGATTATGTAAATCAACCCAAGAGCTTAATTCTCATCATCTTATTTCTTTATTATTTTATGCTATTGTTCTTGCTTGCTATAAAAACCAACATCAAATATTCATCTCTTAAATTTTCTGCACAAGTACTAAATAATATAATAATAGGAAATCTATCCCTTGGGTTCGATCTTTTTATTACACGATATTGAATCGTACACTTGCGATTTTCGGTATCAAGTTTTTGGCGCCGTTGCCGGGGATAGGTTCTTTTCTTGTTGTTATTTTGTTTAGTACTTTTTATATTTAAAAAAAAAATAAAAAAGAATATATAAAATTGTGTTGAATAGGTGCTATTGACTTCTTTTGCTTTTTCTGCATGGTAGGACATTTTGAATTCGACCCTGAAATTGAAAGAACTTTGCATCGCAGATTAGCGGAGCAAAGGAGATTAGCAAGAGCCATGTCTGAAACACAAGCGCAAATGGAGGAGCGCCTTCGTGCTGAATACAATGCACGAGTAGAGGAGGAAGTCCAAGCTAGACTTCAAAGGCAGAGAACTGAGGAGGAAGAGCGGGATGCCAGCCGTTCCCTTCGTGATATCACAGCTCCCCAGGTAAATTACAATTTTGAAGGGAGTATTGTGGTTCCGGAGGATGCTTTGCCAAATTTTCAGATTCCTCCTCACTTCATCTCTTTGGTGAGTCAAAACCAATTTGGTGGAGGTATCAATGAAGACTGCCATACACATCTGGAGCGATTCACCAGACATTGCTCCACCTTAAGGAGAAATGAAGCCCACTTGGATACGGTAAGACTTATGTTGTTTCCATTTTCCTTAAGAGATGTGGCAGAGGAGTGGTTATCTTCTCAACCACTCAGGAGCATTACTTCATGGGATGATTTAGCCGAGAAGTTCACGGCTAAATTTTTCCCTTACAATCGCATAAGGAAGTTGAAGCAGGAAATCAACTCCTTCATACAACAAGATGCGGAAAACCTGTATGAGACATGGGAGAGGTTCAAGGGACTTCTCAGAAGGTGCCCAGGACACAACATTTCTATCCCTGATCAGGTAGAAAAATTTTATGCTACTTTGAATGACTATACCAGGGACAAATTGGATACTGCAGCAAGTGGGGCATTCGATGCTTTGCCACCACAAGGAGCTCTTGATCTTATCAACAAACTTGCTGCAAGAGCTGCTCATTCAAACCAGGACCGGGCAATGAGGAAAGGTATTTATGAGGTTGATTCTTTTGAGTCCATTGTTGCTTCAAATAAACTTCTATCCAGGAAAGTTGATGCAATGGTCAAAAGAATGGAGGGTGTCCAACTGAGCCCGGAGGAAGCAGAATTAGAGGCTGAGGTAAAGGCTATGGGGAATTTCCAAAATTCCTATGGTAATACCTATAATCCAAGCTGGAGGAATCACCCCAACTTTTCTTGGAGAGACCAAGGGGGTGGTCAAGGAGAAGCTAGGCAACAATTTCAGAGGCCATACCAGAATCAGAGGCCACAAATGCCTTTGAATCCAAGCCAAGGAAGAAAAAGCTTGGAAGAAATTGTTGGTGAAATAGGCCAACAAACAGCACAATTTATGAATGAGACAAGGACAAGTGCAAAGAATCATGAAGCTTCCATTAGGAATTTGGAAGTTCAGGTAGGCCAGTTGGCCAAGACCATCTCAGAAAGGATTCCAGGTACTTTTCCTTCTGATACTCTTGTCAATCCAAAGGAAAATGTTGAGAATGTTTCAGCTATCACTCTTAGGAGTGGTAAAACTATGCCCGAAAGGGTGGTGGAAATTGAACAAGAGGTGAGTTTTGAAGACAAGGAAAAAGAGAGGTATGTGCCTATTGTTGCTGAAAAAATTGTTGAAAATGTAATTCCTCCTTCTAAGAAAATTGGCAAAGTTCCTTTTCCTAAAGCTTTCAAAAAGAATTTGGAAAAACAATTCTCGAAATTTCTTGAGATTTTTAAAAAGCTTCAAATTAATATTCCATTTTCTGAAGCTTTGGAACAAATGCCAATTTATGCTAAGTTTATGAAGGACATTTTATTTAGAAGGAGGAAAGTAAGTGAGATGGATGAAACTGTGATGTTAACTGAGGAGTGTTCAGCTATGGTTTTGAGGAAGTTGCCCCAAAAATTGAAGGATCCTGGGAGCTTCACTTTGCCTGTGGAAATTGAGGGACTACCTAATGCAACAGCTCTTTGTGATTTAGGAGCTTCTATAAACCTCATGCCACTCTCCATGTTTAGGAAATTGGACATGGGAGAGGCCACTCCTACTTTGATGTGTTTACAACTGGCGGACAGGTCAATTAAGTACCCCTATGGGGTGGCTGAAGATGTTTTGGTAAGGGTTGACAAGTTTGTTTTCCCAGTTGATTTTGTGATACTTGACATGGAAGAAGACTCCAAGGTACCATTAATTCTTGGGCGGCCATTCCTTGCTACGGGAAACGCCAAGATTAATGTAGCAGAAGGCCTCCTATCTTTGAAGGTAGGGGATGAAAAAGTGAAGTTTTCTGTATTCCGTACTTGTAAGCACTATGAGTCTGAAAGTGAGGATGAGTTCAAAGATGATGTTTGTAACAAGAAAAAAAAAAGTACCCCCAATTGATTAAGGGGAAGGGTCTATCTCGGACCTTAACAATGAGCTGGTTGGGAGACAACCCAACTTAGGATAGTTTATAATTCTGTCTTTTAATTTTCTGCACCACTCTTGTAAATAAATAAAGAAAAGAAATTTATGTTCTTGCTGCAGGGAGGGCCAGCGCTTAGGCGCTGGAGGCCAGCGCTCATGCGCTAGGCCCCTGCCAAATCCCCTCTGATTCCAGTTTTACCAACGCCTAGGCGTTGGGGGCCAGCGCTCATGCGCTAGGCCCCTGGAATCTCGTTTTTATTTACGGTAATTCCAGCGCCAGAGCGTTGGAACCCAGCGCTCAAGCGCTGGAAACCTCTGATGCCCAGTATTTGATTTAATTCCAGCGCCCAAGCGTTGGCATCCCCAACGCTCAAGCGCTGGAGCTCGGGCAGAGGCTCTGTTTGTTTTTCCTTTTTGCTGTTTTGCTGTTTAAATAAATTTTGTGTTCACCATTTTCTGAAATTCTTTGATTCTTTGAGTTTTTCCCTTGGTTCTAAACTGGTTTTAATTTTTGGGAAACTCAAGAATTCTTGTTTTTAAGGTGGACACAATTTTTCAACCCATATTCTTAATTGTGCTATTTGTGGAACTAACAAGTCAAGCAAGTTTTCTACTTGTGAGACTTTTGTTTGTTCAATTTTTGCAGGAAGGAGAAAGAGCCCTCTTGAACTTAAGTGTTCAAAGTAATTTTTACATTGAGGTTCTCTTGGCTTATTGTGGGAAATTTGTGATTGTGCCAGCTTTTTAGTTTTGTTTTTTTTTTATAGTTTTAGCTTTATTTTTAGTTTAGTGTTTCTATTTTATTTTTGCATGAGTCTTGAGTATATTATCCAGTCTGAATGTTGCTATTGCTGTGAGTGCTTTATCTGATTAAACTGCTTTTGAAAAGGTTACATGTTTTAAAGCGGTTAGGATTGCATGCTGTTAGAATTGATTTTGGACATCTTGATTGTTTTGGTTGTTGGCAAAGTTTTTCTGAGTTCTAAAAAGGGTACCACTTACCCTATCTTTTTCTGAGAGTTGAGGACTCTGAATTCTTGATTGTGAAATCTTTCTGCCTTGTGTTACATGTTGATTGGGATTTTGTTTACTTTGTGAGTTGAGAAGAGATTATAGGCATTTTTGAAAACTCAGATTTTTGCTTGAAACTAAAAATCCACTAGTAGCCCCTTTTGAGCCTTAAAAGAGTCATTCTTTGAAGCCTGCTTTGTGTGATATTTTTAAGTTGTTATTGTGATTCATGAACTGAAATTGTTAGAGCTATGCTTGTGGGTTTCTCTCTAGAAAAAGAAGAAAAAGATTGAGGTATGTGCCTTAGGAAAAAAAAATAATGAGGTAGTGGGGTGAGAAAGAGTATGAGGGGAGTAAAATTCAAGTCATTCACCCCATACATTCCACTACTTTGTTCAAAAAAAAAAAAAAAAAAAAAAGAGAAAAAGAAAAAGAAAAAAATTGAGAGGACCCTTGTGTTGAATTGTTGAAGCTCTTAGTCAAGAAAAATCACTTAACAACAAATTCTGAGTCAGCCATTAGAGTTGCCAATTTCTTGAAATCCATACCTTGAAATGTTCAACCTTTGGCCTAGTTACAACCTTTAAAAATCTCTTCAAAATTACTTGGTTGCACTATTTCAGTTTTGATTTGAATGATAGGCAGGATTATTGAGCTTTCTTGTTTTTCATGGAGAATATTATTTTGTGAGCTTAATTTGATGAACTCTAACATGTTGAAAAGCCAAGCCTAACTTTCTTGATCATTTATCTTTAAACATGCAGGTCTTCCTAATCCGCTAAGCTTTCTTGGAAAGGTTTTTGTGCTTCAAGTTGTAATCAGATAAACTTTTTCTAAACTCAGGGACGAGTTTCTCTTTAAGTTTTATCGCTTGAGGACAAGCTGTCGTTGGGTATAGTGGTGTGATGACAGGATAATATATGATGTTTTTAGGTTGTTTTTAGTCTTTTTATTTTATTATTTTTGAGTCACATATAGGATTTTTAGGATTTTTACATAGATTTTATATTTATTTTGCATTCTGCATATAGATTAGCTTTTATTTGTTTTTCTAAACTTTATTTTATATTTTTTAGGAATTTTTATAGCTATTTTATATTTTAGGAAAAGCTGGTATAGTTATCATTTTTGTCCAGGGACCGATTTGTAAAGTTTCAGGAATTGAAGGATCAAAGTGTAAAGGTTCAAGAGTGGAGGATGAAAAGTGAAGTTTGAAGGAGTCAAAGGGCCAGAATTGAAGTTCTAACAAAGAGAGGACTTGAAGTGAAATTGAAGAATGTGAAGCAACTCTCTTTTATTTGAGCACATGTAAAATAAGGTTGGAAGGTTAATGGTGGTAAAGGGGAGGTTTCAGAACTTATTAGGGGCTGAATGAGCCTAATTAAGCCAATCAATTCCACCATTGAAGAAGAAAGGAATCCAAGAAGAAGCTGCCAGTGTTCGTCCCAGCGCTGCAGCGTTGGAATTCCCAACGCTCAAGCGCTGGACCTCTGACTAGGATGTGAGTCAGAGGTTGCACCCAGCGCTGCAGCGTTGGAAGCCAGCGCTCAAGCGCTGGGCCCATTTCTGCCCGTTGGTTTTTAATGCATCCCAACGCCCAAGCGTTGGGAATGCCAGCGCCCAAGCGCTGGAAGGCTGATTTTCACTATAAATAGGGAGCTTTTCTTCACTTGTAAGACACACCTATTCAGAATACAACAAGTGTTCTTCTTTCTTCCTCAAAGATCATTGTTCCTAGGAATTGTGGGAAGCCATACTTGAGCTCCTATCCAGGGTAATTCGATGACTCTTTTAGCCATGCTTGGCTAATTCTTTTTAAGTTTCTTGGGTTGTAGTAATTTATAATTTTATGCTTTAGTATTGTTTTTACCTTTCTGAATTATATATCTATTTCATGTTTCATCTCCTTGTTCTTCATTAATCTTGTGTACAAAAGATTTCATGCTTTCTACTTATGTCATAAGGCCATTTGGTAAGTAGTAAGGGAAATAGGAAATAAAAAAGGTTATAAGTATACATTTCTTAAGGCAATTAGGATGGACGTAACTTTGTGTTGGCCTGAATTCCTTCTTCATCTTCTTTTCTAATTAACTAATAACCAAGGCTATGGAGTTAGTAATTAGGTAAGAAAGTTCTACATGACTTAAGGCAATTAGCTTGTAGAAATTCTAGGCTAAAGCACCATGGAATTGGAATTAAAATTCAGAAAATAAGTAATAACTTGCTAGCATATTTATAGATTATGTAAATCAACCCAAGAGCTTAATTCTCATCATCTTATTTCTTTATTATTTTATGCTATTGTTCTTGCTTGCTATAAAAACCAACATCAAATATTCATCTCTTAAATTTTCTGCACAAGTACTAAATAATATAATAATAGGAAACCTATCCCTTGGGTTCGATCTTTTTATTACACGATATTGAATCGTACACTTACGATTTTCGGTATCAACAGTCTCACTGTTGTGAGCTTTGCCACTGGTGAAAAAGTTTCAATGTAATCCATGCCAGCTTGTTGTGTGTAACCTTTAGCAACCAAGCATGCTTTATATATTTATATGGAGCCATCAGCCTTATACTTAATTCAATAAACCCATTTACATCCAATAGAATGCTTGTGAGGCGGTAATGGCACAATAGTCCATGTTTGATTATCCTCCATAGCCTGTAATTCTTCTTTCATTGTTGTTCTCCAAGAACCAGAACTAACAACTTGATGGTAAAGGACTGGTCCAGCCTCAGTAGAAACTTGCAAAGTGTATGCCTGATAAGCTGTATTGAGCCTAGAATATCCCACATAATTGGTAATAGGATAAGAACAACTTGACTGTGTGTGATAACGTTGGAATTTTAAGTGTTGTGGAGGTTTTGTAACCCGAGTAGACCTTCTTAATGAAGAAGTTGGTATGTGTGACTCAGATTGGTCATTAGAGGATTGAGCCTGTGCATTCTCCTCTATGGACTCTTGTTGTATGCCAACATCATGATCAATATTGATAGGAGGTGTGGGATTCATTCGTACCTCAAGAGCAAAGCTAGGCTGTGGTTGTGGCAGAATTTCAGAAGATGATGCACTGCCTTGTGAGTCTGAGGTTAGAACTGGTATTACAACATTAGGAAAAGGATCCAGAGGCATTGTCTGTTGAATAAAATGGAATGGAAAGATGGTTTCATGGAAGATGACATTCCTTGAAATGGCCATTGTGTGTGTTGCCAGATCATACACTTTGTACCCTTTATAGTTTATACCCTGTTGGATAACCAACAAAAATAACAACTTTTGCTCTGGGTGTCAGCTTGTTCCTTTGAGAAGGCAAGGTTGAAACATAGCACAAGCATCCAAATACCTTCAAAGATGCATATGAAGGCTGCTTATGATACAACCTGAAGTGAGGAGTCTGCTTATTTAAGATAGCAGTAGGTATTCTGTTTATTGGAAAACATGTTGTTTGCAAGCAATCACCCCATAAGTTTGTAGGTACCCGTGATTGAAACAACAAGGATCTAGTGATATTCTGTAGGTGTTGATATTCCCTTTCCACAACGTAATTTTGTTGTGGAGTTTCTACACATGAAAACTGATGTTGGGTTTCCATTTCTTTCAGAAACTGACTCATATTCAGTTCCTTTGCATTATCTGACCTTACAACTTTGATGGTTGTATGAAATTGTGTGAACAAATTTAAAGAACTGTTTTATGATATGAGGTGCCTCTGACTTACACTTCAACACAACCCATGTATATCTACTATGATCATTACCATCAGTGGCGGAGCCAGGCAGGTGCCTATAGGGGCCATGGCACCACCCAACATTTGGCTATTCTCTTTACAATAATTTGGTATATCCCATTGCAGATAGATATGGTGGCACAACACTTGTGTTTAGCTGATATTATTTTGACACAAATAAATTTATAAAAAATAAATTGCAAATGTTCAATTTATATATAAAAAATTAAGAGTTTTGATACATTTACACTCTTATTCACTTTCATCTTTATCAATCCTTGGTTGACGTAGTGGTTTAGTACTTCGTCTCTTAATCTCAACTCTTGTGAATGGAAAAACTCTTGGTCAGTCTTCTACCGCTTAGTACGTTTACTGTGAGCTGAAAGATTAACCTCATGTACGGCTACTAGCAGTCTTGACTAAGACAAAAAAAAATGAAATTCTTATGAGCCTAAAGAGGCCAATTTAAAAAAAAAATGTACATTTTTCTACTTTTATAATGGCGCCCACAAGTCAAGAAATATTTGTGGCCAGCATAAGTGGATGTTCTATAGGGTCCCCAGACATCAATATGCAACAAATCAAAATTATTAACAAAAATATGAGATCCTGATGGAAAAGACAATCGATGTTGCTTTGCCAAAGGACAAATAGGACAAGACTTTATTTCCTTTGCAGTTGAAAGGGGTATATTACATGTGGAAGGTAACAGATCATGATATTGAAAAGATAAATGGTCTAATCTGTAATGTCAGCGGGAGTAAGGATCTGATATTCTGATGAGAGGTAAAATGTGACGATCTTTTATTTTTCAAAACAAATAGTTAATAGGTACACGTCACTGCTGACATGTCTTTAGACACTGCCTAGTCATCAAATATTGTTAATTATTGGATGGAAAATCAATGAGGGGACCAAATTTGTTTAATTTTAAAACTTAGAGGATTGAAATCAAGTGAAAAAAAACTAACAGGACCAAAATCACCCAAACAGTATATTAGGGGATAAAAATGCAATTAAGTTTTTTTCTTAACATTGGAAAACTGGTGAGTTAATGTGAATGAATTATTATCATTTTTTGTTACCCAAACACAAAATATAATTAAAAGTGATTTCTTTCTGTTAATTTATTTTTAAGGGTCTGTTTGGTGGTCAGGATAGGATAAAAACATGATGATAAATGATTGGATAAGCACAGTATATGATAAGAGCAGGATAGACTCTTTCCTATCCTGTGTTTGGGGTGGACAGAATATTGATAAGATATGATTCAAAAAATGAAAAATGTATCAAATTTCCCTTAAATAAAAAATACATAATATTTTTTAAAATTTAATTTTCTAAATATTTTTTTTTAAAAGTGATTACTCTATTAAATTTAATTTTTTTTTACATTTTTATAAATAGTTTATTTTTAATATTAACTAAAATAAATAAATTTTTATTAATTCGGCTATTTTAATTTTTTCGAAGGGAGTCTATTTTAATTAAAATTATTATATATGTAGCCAATGCGTTTTAACTTAGTAGTGATAAGTGATTAATGATAAAAATTATTAAAAGATAGGAGTATTATTTTTACAAAATAATTTTATATTTAAATTTTTAATTATTATTGTATAAGTAGAGAAATAATTTTAAATAATATCATATAATTTTAAGTAATATATAATTAGCCTATATTTAATATTAAAAAATTAATATATATATATATATATATATGTGTGTGTGTGTGTGTGTGTGTGTGTGAGTAGTCTATTTTATTGTTAATAAAGAATTATTTTGTGCATTTTTATTATAAATATAAATAACGAAAAATAATGTTAACTAAGTAGTAGTAAGTGATAATGAAAATTTAATTATTTTATATGAGTAAATCCAATATTTTCACCATTTATAAATAAGTTTATTTTTTAATTAAATTTATGAGTAACTAAATAATTTAAGTTAACAATAACAATTAGTAATTGATAAGTAATAAAATTAATATTTTATTAAAATTAAAAATTTATATTTATTAATTAATATTATTATAAATGATATAAAATATAAATATTAAAATTAATTTTGGGTTATCTATACTATATCTATAATTTTGAGTCATCATTCTCGACTCTCATTAAGCCACGTTACTATTTTAAAAAAAAAAAACTCTAATTTAAACATTTTTTTATGAGATTTTAATATGATTAATGACCTCAATGAATGAAACATTAATGAGGTTTGATTAAAGTGTATTAAATTTGTGAATTAAATGATAATTAAACAATTATATTAAACTTAAACCATAGAATCACATTTGTGAATTAAAGTATATTAATTATCATTGAATTACTTTCCAATATACTAGAAGCTAATACCGATAACTAATAAAGACTAATTTGAAAAAAATAAAGAGAGAGTGAAATCTACACTATATCTATAATTTTGAGTCCTCATTCTAGACTCTCATTAAGCCAAGTCACTGTATTTTAAATTTTTTTATCTAATTTAGACATTTTTTTATGAGATTTTAATCTAATTAATGACCTCAATGAATGAAACTTTAATGAGGTTTGATTAAAGTGTATTAAATCTATACTATATCTATAATTTTGAGTCCTCGTTCTCGACTCTCATTAAGCTACGTCACTATCTTTTAAAAAAATTCTCTAATTTAGACATTTTTTATGAGATTTTAATCTAATTAATGACATGAATGAAACATTAATGAGGTTTGATTAAAGTGTATTAAATTTGTGAATTAAATTATAATTAAGCAATTATATTAAACTTAAACTATAGAATCACATTTGTGAATTAAAGTATATTAATTATCATTGAATTACTTTCCAATATACTAGAAGCTAATACCAGTAACTAATAAAGACTAATTTGAAAAAAATAAAGAGAGAGTGAAATCTACACTATATCAATAATTGAGTCCTCATTCTGGACTATCATTAAGTCATATCACTGTCTTTTAAAAAAAAAAAGCTCTAATTTAGATTTTTTTATGAGATTTTAATATAATTAATGACCTAATGAATGAAACTTTAATGGGATTTGATTAAAGTGTATTAAATTTGTGAGTTAAATGATAATTAAGCATTTATATTAAATTTAAACCATAAAATCACATTTGTGAATTAAAGTGTATTAATTATCATTGAATTACTTTCCAATATACTTGAAGCTAATATCGGTAACTAATAAAGACTCATTTGAAAAAAATAAAAAGGGAGTGGAATTTGAAAACAATCAAAGTTGAAATAAAAGACATAGAGATTTACTTTTATTAAATTAATAATGTGGAGATTTACTTTTACAAATGATGAATATGATAGGATAAGGGATATGATAGTATTATCTTATCCTGCTGACGCAACAAACAACATATAATAATATGATAGGACTATTCTATCCTGTCTTTATTTACCCTGTCCACCAAACGAGTTTAAATTCTCTTAAATGAATCTTTTAACGATCTTTACTGTCGGAAGCACGAACATTCATGTAGATTGAATAAAAAAAAGAATTTATTTTTTTAAAATAAAAAAAACGACACACGTAAAGCATAAGAAACGGAAGCGGAGTAAAGTAACAGAGGCAGATAGAAAGAACCCAATTTGACCCCGTGAGCGTGACCGTGACCGTGACCGTGACAGTGGCAGTTTCTAATCCATCTCCACCACCTAGCTAACCTCACCAGTCACCACGGTTCGCTCACCTCATCTTCCCCGTGAATAACAACCTTGCTCTCCCTCTCTCTCACACCAGTGCCGCGCCTCCCATTTTCGCTCACCTCATCGCTCGCGTAACCGTTCTCGAATGCCGTTGAAGCTGCTTGCTCGGAAAGCATGGCCTCCATCACCTCCGTCGAACTCAACTACCTAGTCTTTCGGTACCTTCAAGAATCAGGTTCGTTCACCTTTTTCCTTCGTTCGTCGTGTTCCAAAGTCCCTTCATATCTATATACATATGCCTGTCGCCTTCGTTGTTTTCGTGTCAGTTAAATGTTAGGATTATTGAAGCTTTGAACGAATTTCAGAGCTTTTTGAACGTTGAAGGTTTGTTGCTGGTTTCAGCGCTTGATGTTGCTTACTATGAGTTAGGGTTAGTTTTTCTGTGAAACGTAACATTATTTACTCCGGAAATTATAAAAGGTCCTTCATCTTTCTAATTTCCGGTTGAAGATAGGAGGAGGATAGAAATTTTTTAGATCTGATCATTAAACATAGATTTGGTGTTGAGAGTTGAGTTTTGAAGTTCTGAAATGCTGTGTTTAATTTGCCAGTTATGGTTAGGTGATAATATACGTGAGCCTGCAATTATTTGTTGATAGTGAGATGGTACAGTAGATCAAAATGGTGCATACGATTTGCTTTTTCTCCTTAACTATGTTTTGATTGCAATTGATATAAGTTGGGAATTGTATTTGCAAAAGCATAGTAGATATATATATATATTTAAAGGAAGCTCGATGAAGCTTTGAGCTATGGGTTTAAGTGCCTGAGGGCTTAGGGTGCTCAGAAAATGATTCTCAGTTGGTTTGAAGAATAAATGTTTGATTGGTCTTTATTCTTTATACTTTATGTGCTTGTTCAGAACCATGTAATATGGGATATAGTATCTGTTAGCTAGAAAACCATTAAATTTCTCCTACCTAACAACTTAAGCTTTAAAAGAGTTATTATTTGTTAATACAATATTGGAGCCTCTGTGATAAAATTGGTAGGAGTTGATCCTTGTTATCTCCATGTATAAGATAAAAATGAATATAGGAATTTTAGACACTGCATGCCCAAAGGGGTCTTGTGTGAAGAGGCATGTTAAAACTATAATAAAACCATTCCCAAGTGTTTACCTAACTACTTAAACTCTTAGAAGAGTTGGTTCTTGATATGATATTAGAACATCTCTGACTAGGTGGTTGAGTGTTTTATCCTTCCCGTCCTCATTCTTCTAATTAAAAGTTGATTTTTCAATTCTTGTGCTTTTATCTAACAACTTTAGCTTTTAGGAAAGTTAGTTCTTCAAAATATCCATTAGAAGAATGTCGCATGATTGTTTGTAATCTATACTCTCTCAAGATGCAAAAGCTGATGTCAGTGTCCCATGTTTTTGAATTTGAGTCTGTAGTGATTTTATAAAGATAACAATAAAAAGAATACATTGGTGCTGTTGTCTTAATGTCTTGTATGAATGATATAGACTAGGGCACATTATAACTAGGAAAGCTTCTTGTGGTTGATTTTATAACATGATTTGTTCATTGAACAATAAAAGTTCACTCTTTTCATTCACATGAAGCTTTTCGTATTCATAAAACGATGATATAGCCCGCAACTGAATTGGTTTACTGGCTACTTGTATTGCATCACTACTGCAGGTTTCACACATTCTGCTTATACTTTTGGTAATGAAGCTAGTATTATCAAAAGCCCCATTGATGGAAATTTGGTGCCACCGGGTGCTCTTGTTAAATTTGTTCAGAAGGGGCTACAGTACTTTGAGATGGAAGCCAACTTGAGTAATGTTAGCATTCTCTATTTTTACACCCTTGATTTACTACCAACATAACATTCATCCATTTGAGTAGATTTTTATGAGCTTTCATACCCTTAGGTTTCATGTTGATCAATGTTTCTTTTAAGCCTGCCAGTGTGATGCAGACCTTGAAGAAGATTTTTCATTTTTAAAACCTTCGGATCTTATCACAAAAGATGTGCATGAACTTAGACAAATGATAAGTGAAAGGAAGAAAAAACTACAGAAGGAGAGAATTAAGGAATTTGAAAAGGAAGGTGAACGTGGACGGGCAAGACCAAAGGAAAGACATGAAAGGGAGAAGGGAGTTGAGAAGGATAGGGAAAGGGTGGAAAATGCTAAAGAGCAAGAACAGCCACATGGAGACCAGACTGTAAGAGAAATGGTCACAGATCAAAAAGATAAGTTTACCGTAAGGCATGAAGAGAATGGAGCAGTTGGAGGTAATATGCTGTTGAGTGGAAACGGTTTATGTTGTTTTATATAAAATGTGGTCCTTTTTGTACTTGATATTTAGCTGCAACTTTTTATTAATATTCCTCCCTAAATGTCAATATCATTTAATTCCACTTTTCTTTGTTATCCTCAATTTTCTGTTTATCTTTACATGTTTCTATGAATGCTTGGTTCTTCTAAAATTTATGATATATTTGCTTGAATACTGTGGTTGGGTTACAAAGCAGGAGCGGTTTAATGACTAATGATAAAAAATTACCCCTATATATTGTAGTTTGCTAGTAAATTTATTATTTATTCTTTTATAATTTTTATTCATTTCAATTATTTTTCATTGGGAGTGTACTAATGAAATTGCATACCATAATTGTAAGTGTTTTTACCACTAGGCCCCCCACGCTAAATGCTCTGTTAAGGGGAGTAGTTCATTGTATGTGGCACCCAAAAATACAGAGTGGTCTGGCATTAATATTCTTCCTTCAAACAAGCATGAAAGTTTTTCATTTGCTTTAATAGGACTACAGCCAATGGACAACTCTAAAACATCAACGTCCGAGCCACGTGAAATTCCTAGTTCAGATGTGACAATTTTGGAAGGGCATACTTCAGAGGTTAAGTATATGAATATCATATTGCTGCTATTGTTTGTTGACTTCGTTTTTTTCATCGACTGTTTCTTCTGTAAAACTCCAATGATTGGCCTGTTCACCATCCCTTTAGGTGTGTGCTTGTGCATGGAGTCCTACAGGATCTCTTCTTGCATCAGGGTAGGTATCTCCACTAATTATTTCTGCATAAAGAATATGTTGACATGTCCGTAACTTTATGGTCTATGTGCATAATATTGTGCACCTTCAATTTCCATTTGTTATGCTTCCAATTTGTTTGACTACCTTTTTTGATGGATGTAAGCTAACTGCAGTCAATTATGATTTCTTTTAAATTAATTGAACCTGTTAGGAATAATTGTTTTGGGTATTTTCTGGATATAATTCCTTTCATATGCTCTATGGTAATTATAATTCATAAATAGCAATTTCATAGATAGTGGCTGCTTCTAAATCCTTTTCATATACCTTTCAATTTTCAAATGATTTACTGGTATCCAATGACTCATTCAGTAATTTTCATTGGCATCAAATGCCTATGCTTCATTATTAAATATAAATAGCCAAGAGGATTTCTCTTTCTCCAGCTCCCCATTTTCCTCAATTCCTCACTTCCTAGTCTCTTTCTTGGCCATTTCGACTCATCTTTAACTAGCTTTAGATACATATTACAAGTCAAGAGTGAAAAAGAAAATGCAAGAAATTAAGAGGGAGGGTAAGGAGTATTTGGAGATATTTCTGAGTAAACTGTTGTTGTAAATGACTGAATGAATTAACTTCTAACTACAGTGTTAGCTGATACATTTATAGTTGGCGAGCTCTGATGAACCTAAGTACCTAACTATCTTACCAACTAGCTATTTAATTGACAGTTCTAATAACAGCTTAACTAAAACGCTGAGTTACCCTAATAACACAAAAGTAGGCGTGAACTTTCTGTTTTCTCTGAACCACAGCTCAGAGATGGGTTGCGCGTGGTATCTAATGTATATGGTTGAGAAGTTCATTATACTGTTACACTTATTTGGGTATCCAGAGTAGTACAAATCATGGAGTTTTTTCTTTGTGTGTAACACTAATGGAAGGCAGTGATACACGGTTTTTTTTTCCTGAATGATTTGCTTTAAGATATTTCTAATCATATGCTTTTCTTTTTCTCCAAATAAATTTTGTACTTTGTTTTTCCAAACACTTGAGATATTTTTTTCTGTAACTTTTCTCTTAAAAACTTTTTACTCCTGGAGTTGCAAACTATTTTACAAAGACAAATGAACTTGAACAGAATCAGAAGACCACCAATTTTATACTCCCTCCGTTCCTTATTAACTGTCCAGGAGGAGAAGAAACACATATTAAGAAATGCAATGAATTTTGTTAATTTTCCTAAAAGTATTATTTGTTTCCCTATTTTACCCTTCATAATGTATTTTATCTCTCCTCATTTATTATTCCGACAAGGGCATTATTTGGAAAAACATCAATTAATGCTCTCTTGTAACTCTAAGTGGACAACTATATAGGAACAATATTTCTCTCTCTAAGTAGACAGTTAATAAGGAACGGAGGGATCAGCAGTAAATAGTTAATGAAGTTCTGAAGGTGCATTTTATGTCAGTTTTCATGATGGTTTATCTTTAAAATAATGAATTCTGACTTTACTGTTCCTGTTGTCCTATTTTATAACTTATATAGAAGCTTTGTTATTGCAATCCCATGCAGTGGCTTTAGCTTTCCTTTTTACATAATGTAAAATGAATAGACTCAGAGAAGAACTTAATCATTTTGTTTTTGTTGGTTTTCTGAGGTGAGGTACTTCTAACGATTACTTTTATGATAATCCCTTTTAATTTCTAGTGATTTCATATATGGAATCATGATAGATGGCTTCTTATAATATTCCTGCACTTCACCATAATTATTCTACTTTTAGGTCTGGGGATTCGACAGCTCGTATTTGGACAATAGCGGAAGGGAGATGTAAGCTTGGTTCACAGCATGGCCCTTTGAATGTGTTAGTGTTGCCGCACGTTAGGGGTAAATCAAATGAAAAGAGTAAAGATGTCACTACCCTTGATTGGAATGTGAGTTCAATTGCATATTCTTATTTAAATCCAAGACAACTTGTGATGTTTGCTTTTTGAATCCAAAGCTGGTTTTTGGTTCACCATTGTCCGCCCCATTCCCCTCCAAAAGGGGGGGGGGGTGATATACTATGAACTGCTGTATGGAGCTTATATACCATTTAATAAGATTTATTTACCGATAAAGAGAATCAAATTCTTTTAGGGGGTGTATCGCAACTTGACTAGATCTTGGTACAATGGTGTAGGTTTGTATATGTAGCATGTTTGTTGGACAAGATAAAGTTGTAGGGCCCACTCTGTCATCCAAGAGTGAGTATGACAACTTTTTGAATTTAGATAATCACAACATTTCACATTTTTAAATAAAGAAATTAAATATTAGAATCAGTTTTGAAAACCTTTTAAACCTGACTAAGCTCAATTTGGAATTAGTTTACTTTATATGGACTTAGACATCTGGTTCCATCTTGTACTATTTCAAATTAATTTTAAAAGTTGCCAAACACTATTTGAATTTTAAATGATATTATGTGTGGTTATATTTTATGTCAAGTTTTTCTTTATATCCTCTAGCTTCTTCACCCTGGTTTCGGACACATCCAAGTGATTGTCTACAGAATTCTTTTAACTATATTTTTTTGCTGTGGGAAGCAACCTGCCTTCCTTTACCTATTTTATTGCCACCCTTTATTGCGCAATCTTGCTGTCTTTTGTGCCTGAGCAGCATGCTTGAAGCTTATCTGTACCCAGAAATACTTCATGGGAAGAAGCAAGCTTGATATAATTAGTCAATTTTTAAGACACTCTTCTATGAAGCCATAGAGAGTGTGAAATATTTCCCTGTGTTGTTTTATACCTTAATAGAGAATTCTCTTTGGTGGCTTTCGTACAGGGGGAGGGGACTCTACTTGCAACTGGTTCATATGACGGGCAAGCTAGAATTTGGGACACTAATGGTAGGGCACTCTTTTTTATCCTGTGATTCTGCACTTTTTAGGATTTGTTTGTAATGAGGTGAAATGAACTCAAAGATACCTTGGTCTTATTTTTTGATAAAATATTTCTTTTCTATTATCTTATTGGGTGGGTGAGCTTAACTATCTTGTAAGTCCTCACTTCAAAACAATGATGGACCAAAACAATTTAAAACAATAGATAGGGACTAAAACCAGAAACTGTTGAAAATATATTTTAGCCAATAAAAAATTATCACCTTGTTTCCTATTTTCATGAATGTTTACGGAAAACAGCGATAACAACTCTTTATCCAAACAGGCCCTTAATGTCTGATGCTTTGCTTGCATTCATCTTATTTGTAAAAACATTGTTCATATTTTTAGCAGACTCTGGGTATATTTGAATTTGGTTTTAGGACTTCATCATGATCGCTGTTTTGATCATGTGGTGGTCTCTTTGATCAGGTGAATTGAGGAGTACATTTGTCAAACACAAGGGGCCAATATTCTCTCTGAAGTGGAATAAGAAAGGCGATTATCTTCTAACTGGAAGTTGTGATAAAACTGCAATTGTGTGGGATATGAAGGCAGATCAATGGAAACAACAATTTGAATTTCATTCAGGTGCAAATTTTGAATGTATATTTTAACTAAGGGAGAGTTCTATAAAAAAGAACTGTTGGGAATTTTCATAACCATATTTATGAATATTGTAATCTGGGCATGATATTTTGTTTAGGTCCAATACTTGATGTTGATTGGCGCAGCAATGTGTCTTTTGCTACAAGTTCCACTGACCATATGATATATGTTTGCAAGATTGGTGACAACCGCCCTATAAAATCTTTTGCTGGACACCAGGTTCGTGCATGAGACCTTATTTTGTGGCTCTATGCTGTATACTGATACTCTAAATGCTGAAATTGTAACGTGTTGGGATAAAAAAAGGGTTAATCATCTACTTTCTTCATAAAAAGTAAAAGATTGCAGACAGGCTTAAATTTAAGGGTAGTGGATAACCCTGTGTCGCTACTTTCAAGATGAGCCCTGACTTCATGGTGCCTACTATGTAGTTAAGTTACCTGTACTATAAAAATGAATTGGGTAGTAAATCCAGTTTGTAATTTTCTTTGGTCAAGTAAAGAACTTGTTTATAGGCTCTGCATGTCTGCATTTTATATCATAGCTGCCTGAGGTGAAGTTGAAGTTCAGCGATATGAACATTTTTTACTCTTGTGTTCAAAATTCAATAGTTTAAGATGTTTCGTTGAAATTTATAAAGTGATTGGATAAATCTTTCCATCTGCTATGACATCTGCATTCAGGGTGAAGTTAATTGTGTCAAATGGGATCCCGCTGGTTCGTTGCTGGCTTCTTGTTCTGATGATGTCACAGTAAAGGTAATATTTAGGCATTTCGTGACTAATTTATGATCTTTATACTGTTATAAAAAGTAGAATGAGATGAGAGAGTTCTTGTATATTGAATGACTGGTTTGCTACACAGAGTCATAGAGAATAGCTCCAGAAGAGCTGAGAAAAATGAAGCTTACAAGAGAAGCCAGAATAATTAACTAGTAACACAGTTAGAACAAGTTCTAATTGATTCTAACAGAACAAGACAGCTGGCACAGCTAGCATAGCTAACAAACTTACAGCTTGCAAAACTAACTAATTATAAGAGAAAGTATTACATTTAAACAGCAAGTACACGATACTCTAATATATATGTAATCATGCATAGATGTATTTTTATTTTCCTGGTACAGCCTTTTGCAATCAGACTTTAATATGTAAAATTATATATTATCACAGAATTATGAAGTAGTTTGTAAAATTACTTTGTTTGCATGTTTGTTTTGTAGATATGGAATATGAAGCAGGACACATGTCTTCATGATTTAAGGGAGCATTCTAAAGTATGCTGAGTTTTAAATGTTTTTCAATGTCAGTTCTTACTTTTGTCGCATTTTTAATGTTGTTGGGGAAACATAATCATTTGCTTTGCAGGAGATATATACTATCAGATGGAGCCCCACTGGTCCTGGTACAAATAACCCTAACAAAAAACTGGTGTTAGCTAGGTAAGTTTCTTGGTGAGATTAGCTTCGGTTAGAATTATATACTATAAAACCGTTCATATGTTTTCACTTTTCACAGACAGATTAAGCTTTTGAGATAATTGGTTCATGATATGGTATGAGCACTCTGGCCAAGACCTTTAGAGTCCAATCCTTGTTATCTCGCATTACTCTAATAAAAAGTTGAATTTAGTACAAAGTAGATGGGCCTGCGCACTGTCCGTGTTTCAAGCCCAATGAGCCCTTGTGTGAGGGGTGTGTTAGAAATATAATAGAAAACTGTTTATCTGTCTTCACTCAACAACTTAAGTTTTTGATATAATTTGTTCATGATAGATTCATTAATCTTGATTTATGTCCATGCATTTATTTATGATTTATTGAACCTTAGAGTTGCGTACTCTATTTCCTGAGCATCCTGAATCTCAGTGGATAGGTCACAATTACACCTCTTGAGCTGAATTGGTAATGTTGTGAGTTGCCTTTCATTTTTAGCTAAACTACATCGAATGAACTGCAACCTTTGGCCTGTTGCCGGTTCAGATTGATTGTAAAAGCCTGCACAATGTTTTCCGCTATTTGAATCTGATTGACTGCCCCTGCATCATGTTAAATTTTCTGAGTTAATGATATTTACATACTATACTTTTTATTGCAGTGTTGCTGTAAAATTACTTTTTTAGTTTGTAATTTTGTGTATAATACTGCCATCTTGGCAGTTTTATTATTATGATGCTTATATGCTATTTGGCACTACTGGAGTAGTTTTTTTTTTCTTTTCTTTTTCTCTTAATGCGAACTGCACTAAATCATCTTTTTGTGCAGTGCGTCCTTCGACTCAACTGTAAAGCTATGGGATGTGGAACTAGGAAAACTCATTTACAGCGTGAATGGACACCGGTACTGTTTTTATTTCTTTGGTTTATTTTACATGGAAAAATAAACCAATGTGGTTTAAAATTTCTTGCATTTACCCATGGAAAAATATCTCTGGGATAGTAAAACGAGGCTGTTAGATTCTTGCGTTTACTTATTTTACATGTTTATTTGATCCTACAGGCAGCCTGTATATTCTGTTGCATTCAGTCCCAACGGTGAGTATTTAGCCAGTGGTTCTCTTGATAAATCCTTGCACATATGGTCATTGAAGGAAGGCAGGATTGTTAAGACATACACTGGCGATGGAGGCATTTTTGAGGTTTGCTGGAATAAGGAAGGCGACAAGATTGCTGCATGTTTCGCAAACAACAAAGTTTGCGTTTTGGATTTCAGAATGTAATCCTGAGAAATACCAAGTTCTCCTGGCTTGGTACACTAAATTCTTTTTGTTCCTTTAAGATGAGATCGGTGGAAGTGTATATTTTGGGATCGTGATGGTTTAGGCAACTAACTGTTCTTGGATCCTGTTGTGATTTGCTAAATCATTTATAAAAGTAATTTGTAGGAGCGCATTCTTAATAAGCAAAATTGTACACAGATTTAGTTGGAAAATATCATGTATATAGTTGTTGCTCGTCTTACTGTAGTATGTTTGTAGTTTGCCTTCTCTTACCTCAAACGTCTAATTATATACCTGCCTGCATTTTCTGCCCTTTTGTTCAATAAGGATATATTGTATGGAGAAAGAGGGATGGGATGGGAGGGAAAGTTTAGATACTTATGGAACGATTGGGTAATATTCGATTTTCATGGGGATGTTAATCGTTAAAACCATGGGAAGTGAAAATGACTATGTAAACCGACATATTTTAATTTTCATGGTTGAGAGAATGAAAAGAGAGAAGTTGGATGGATAGAAAATAAAAATAAATATAGTAGTTTCTACCATTTTTTGCTCTAACGTAAAATATAAAACACGATATACGATTACATGAGTGAGTTTATCATTTCATGTTAGTTTTTATTTCCTCTTTATATTTTTCTTACGAAATCAAAGAAAAGTTTAGGCCTCCTACAGTATGGTTTTTGTTTGAGTTTTAAATTTTTTAAACACGAAAATTAGATTTTACTTTTGTAATTTCAATTTTAATTACAGAAAGTATTACATTGACATATTGCTTAGTTGCGGCTGCTTATCGAGCAGAGAAAGTTGCAACAAAGCAGCATGCCTTAACTAAACTTTTCTAACCTGCATTTTTTATGTCTTTCATGTTCATAGATTATATAGGACCATTGATACCACCTGCAACAACATGAACAGTACAAGAACTATACACACAATACAATGTTGAAAATTCACGTGCGAGTATTAGTCTTGCGTTGGTTAAGAATGTATAATGTGAAAATAATATAAGAGATGTGACTTATAAACCTAATGCCTACAGTTTTTCATGAACATGTGAGATCTAAATCTCTTGGTAGTCTTGAGTATTGATTCATTAGTACAAGTTCTCTTACTTTGGATTCCCCGTCTCACCAAAATAGAAAAACTCCAAGTTTGCAGTAAAAGTAATTAATTGAATACCTTTGCATAGAGGGAAAGCTGCAAGAGTGCAAGTAACCGGAAAATCCTTAGGTATCTATCTATCATTATCAACTTGAAACCCCAAACGGGTTTGGTAACCTACAAACAACGATTTCATAAATTTACTGGTTTGTCAGTCCTTTTCTCTTACGAGGCAAAATTAATTAAGACCTATTTGATAATCCAATTTTGAAGTTATCCTTTGGAGGGATAAGTAGTGCCATTCGAGAAACTTTACAGCTATGTGTTTAATATTTCTGTTGCTGGGGAACCAAAGTTGATTTATAGCTTGAGTTGTAACAAGGAATTAAATGAAACCTACGAGAACAAAAAAGGAAAGAGGAAAACTAGTGATGGTAGGATGAAAGATTCACATGGATGTGATAGGAATAGAAGTGAGAGATAGGAAGAGAAAGAGAATGAAAATGAGATGGTAGAGGAAATTAGGTGATAATGAATCAAAACTCTTACTAACATGCTGGCTTATGCTTAGTTGACATAACTGCATAGATTAGGATTATAGTTGTTAGATCAATTTGTTTGGTGGCTTTCATTTTTCTGGTTTTAATATCTTCAATTTTTAGATCTCTTGACAGTTGCTGACAAAATTATCCCCTTATAAAGCTTCCAATTCTATGAATATTTATCATTAGCTAGCATTCCAACTTGTGTCTGTCCACTGCTTGATAGTGCTAGTCCAAGATGAGCAAATCCTCCTCCTCCATAGCTTCAATTCCCAAAAGGTAATCATATAGAGATTGATAATTCTTTCATCTCTCTATACGAATCAACTCTAAAATTCATGTGTCTTGCATGCAGGCTTGAAGGGAAAGTAGCAATAATCACAGGAGGTGCTAGTGGCATTGGTGCTGCTACTGCTAAACTATTTGTTCAACATGGAGCAAAAGTAATCATCGCAGACATCCAAGACGACTTAGGCATGGCCCTTTGCAAAACTCTCGCGACAAACTTCACCAATATTCTCTACGTTCACTGCGATGTTACTCGTGATTTAGATGTCAAAAACGTAGTTGAAATGGCCGTGTCCAAGTAAACAAGGATGAATGAACAAAAAAAAAGCTGTAATATTAATATATAATCCTAATTACGGAGATATAACATGCTAATCTGTAGGTACGGCAAGCTTGACATCATGTATAACAATGCTGGAATAACTGGAGACTTGAACCTATCAATATTGGCTTTTAGTGATGAATCCTTCAAAAGAGTCTTCGACATTAATGTCTACGGAGCTTTCTTGGGTGCGAAGCATGCGGCAAAGGTCATGATCCCAGCAAAGAGAGGGGTTATTCTTTTCACTTCAAGTATTGCTTCGATGCTCGGTGGTGAGGCACCGTACGCTTACACCGCGTCAAAGCACGCAGTCGTGGGGCTGATGAGGAGCTTGTGTGTGGAACTGGGGGAGCACGGGATTAGAGTCAATTGCATCGCTCCTGGAGCCATTTCCACTCCATTGCTGACTAATCTGGAGATCATGAACAATGAAGAGATCCGGCGATTGCTCAGTTCAGCTACGGTGTTGAAAGAGGCTGTTCTTGAGGAGAATGATGTGGCAGAGGCGGCGCTTTATTTGAGCAGTGACGAGTCCAAGTATGTCAGTGGAGTAAACTTTGTTTTGGACGGGGGTTATAGCACCACCCACGGCTCCTTCATTTCGGGACTTAAAGCTTTGGGTAGCCACACCACCAACTAATGGCCATCCAGCAGCACTTGCAGTGCAAGCCAATTATATAAAACCAGCATGATAAGTTTGGCGTTTGCTGGTCAATTATATGTACAATAATTTGTGATTTTCCTGTATTATATAAGTGTGCTAGCTTGTACTAATTAAGTTGGGTATTGCATGCATTTAACTTTATAGACTCATACCCACCATATTTTTCTCTCTATATCTCATTTGGTTTTTGATTTATTCACATCTAATTTGTGCTACAATATCAACTTCTTGTTGTAAGCACTTGATGTATATAGTAGGTTCACTTTCACTTCTTTTGAACTTGGTTTAATAAGTAAGCATTAGTTCTGCTATAACAGGATCTTGGTGCCTGTTTTAAGCCATACAAGACTTTCTCAGTGAGAACAAAAATCACAGAATATCCTACCAAAACCCTTTCTCAGTGAGAAACCAGTTTATAATGTCTAAAACCTAGCATCACAATTGATTCTTTTACCCAAAGAATCAAGCCACATGAGGAAGCAAAGCATATATTTGAATTTTAAACGCTGAAGAGAGGAGACATGGGAGAAGAATTTACTTACTGAACATGGCCAACTTTATAGGCTAATCTCTCTATTTCCATAGTGGGTTACACTGGTTTTATAGCCTAACTTCCATAATAAGCTATCCTAAGTAAATTTACCAGTTAAGAAGCTAATAAATTTTGTACAGGCAATGACAACTTCACAAGATTTCAGCAATCAGATGTTTTGCAGGCTAGGCACCCACGTATGCAGCGTGCAAATTCTTCAGGCGATTGCACTTTCTTGTTATTAGCTTCATTGATTTATAAATTTATGTACAATAAATTAAGTTTACCAGTAATCCCCACATGAACATGAACCGTTCTCAAAGTGGTGGAACCGGTTCCGGTCCCTCGTTATAATTTTACGTCCAGTGATCTTAGATATCATCTTCATGACAGCGTGACAATCCAAACACACGCGAAGGTTCTTTACAATCTTGATCGTAGTTCCTGAATGGGTACTGATAAGGCCAAATGCCAATGCAAGCTTCTCACTGTGAACTTCCAAGGAAAGCTCCTTTTGTTCCTCCCCTATGTCATGTAAAACTAAATCAGTCTTTGGGGTATAACCCTTGGCCTTGAGCCAACAATTCATCTCCTCCAGCATCAAATATATATCTTTGCTTTTCGGGTGTCTTAAATCACCAGCAATAAACTCGTGTATCCTGTTGTTCACTTCAATTATGCTACAACCAGGTTCCTTTTCAACTCCACTGTCTTTCATCAATGATCTAACCTTAGCCGCACCGACCCAGTTGCCTGAAGCAGCATATATGTTAGAAAGAAGAACATAAGTCCCTGAACTAGCTAAGTTATGGCTCAGAAGAAATTCTGCAATTTCTTCCCCCAAGGGAACATTTTTATGGAGTCTACAAGCCCAAAGTAAAGTTCCCCACAGGATAGAATCAGGATCAGTTTTCATGCCCCTCACAAGGTCATAAGCTTCTTGCAATCGCCCAGCTCGGCCAAGAAGATTCACCATGCACCCGAAATGCTCAATCTTCGGTTCCATCCCATACACATTCTTCATCAAATTGAAAATCTCCCATCCCTTGCTGACTAAACCAGAATGACCACAAGCTGTCAAAACGGCAACAAAGGTAGCATCACTGGGTTTCACTCCCACGCCACACATCTCACCGAACAACCTCAAAGCCTCTTCACTAAACCCATGAATCGCGTATCCCATAATCATCGAGTTCCAAGCCACTACATCTCTGCCACCAATATTATCAAAAACCTTGCGTGCATCGTCCAAGCTCCCACATTTGCAGTACATATCGACCAAAGCAGTACCCACCCGAACGTCAACACCATTCTTGTGATTCTCGACGTACGAATGGATCCACCTACCAGACTCCAGAGCATCGAGCTGGCCACAAGAAGACAGAACAGCCAACAACGTTATTTCATCAGGCTTAACCTTCTGAGCCAACATTTTCCTGAAAAGCAACAAACACTCATTTGGCATTCCATTTTGAGCATACCCATCAATCATCACGTTCCAACAAACCACATCCCTCTCCCCTTCCATTCCATCGAACAACGACCGGGCCTCACGGAGCCTCCCGTGCTTAGCGTAGCACGTGAGCATCGCCGTCAAAGAAACCAAGTTTCTCTCAGACATTGCGTCGAACAGCTTCTCCGCGGATACAACATCACCCCCTCGCGCGTAAGCGCCGACGAGGCCCGTGGAAACGTAGGGGGCGGAGGCGAGAGCGAACTTGATGACGTGGCAGTGGATGGCCCTGGCGGGTTGGAGGGCGCAGCCGTGGAGGAGGGAGGAGAAGGTGAAGGCGTTGGGCTGGACGGGGTGGGCCAGCATTCGGGCGTAGTAGGAGAGGGCCTGGTGGTCGGAGTGGGAGTGAGCGTGGATGATGGAGGTCCATAAGAAGACGTTTGGGGTTGGGGTGCGGTTGAAGAGGGTCACGGAGTGGTGGAGGTGGCCGGCGGAGGAGTAGGAGCGTTGGAGCTTGAAGTTCAAGATGGGGTGGTGGTCGAGGCCGCGGCGGAGGAGAGCGGCGTGGATTTGGAGAAGGTGGTGAATGGATTTGGACCTGTCGATTAGGAGGGCGAGCCTCTGTACCTCAACTGAATTAGAGCCCGCTGCTGAGGTGGCGGACGGTGGTGGCGTCGTCATCCTTATTTTACAATTCTTCTTCTTGCTAACCAACCACCTCAAAAAGGTGTGGAGATTAAAAGCCGCCCATGGATATACAGTTTTGCATCAGCAATTTATTTATTCCACGTTTGGAAAATATTTACGTTAAATTCACGTTTGTTGCAGGAGTAAAAAATGATTAATTTTATATTCACGTTTGAAAAAGTAAGAAATGATTAGTTTTATATTGCTAATGCACGTAACACACTGTTTTTTTTTTAACTGCAAACACACGGTTAATCTTTCAATAAGTATTTATAAATGGTACTACACAATTTTACTATTAATCTAACCGGTGGATAGTAATCAAATTTACATTTGATATAAAACTAAGTTTGAATTTGAGAGAGAACCTAGGGACCTACGCCCCTTTGACCAAGACCGCAGCAAGTTCACTTGAGTCGCCGTTTGTCGTTCTTCTCGTGTCGCCGTGTCGCTGGTTTTCTTCTTCTACAAGTCACGCCGCCAGCCTCTACTCCTCCAAGTTGCGCCGCCAGTCGTCCTCTTCTTCACGTCGCCGTCACGCCGCAGGTCTTCTTCTCCTTCAAGCCACACCACCGGTCTTCTACTCATTAAAGGAACGTCGCCGGCCTTCTACTTCTTCAAGCATGGGCCCCCACCGTTCCACCACCGCATCATCTTCTTCCTGCCGGCGTTGACCCTGTCGCGCCGCCGGTCTTGCACTGTCCCTAGCACAAAGCTTAGGGTGCCGTTGAGTTTCTTATTTTTCCTCCTGTTCACGCTGTTCAGAACAGGTAGTTTTGCTGGTTACTAAGTTTGGCTCTGCTTCTTCATCTGCATCAGTGATCTATCCATGGCGCATGCAGTCCCGCCGGACGTGGTGCTAGAGGGGGATGAAGATGAGGTATTGAATGTGGGGGTGGTGGAGGTGGATCCAAACTATGGAGAGGATACTTGGTTGGTGGGCAAGGTTCACGCCCCTCACCGGGACAATCGCGGAGGTTTCAAGGCTGTTATGGAAAGGTTGTGGGAGTCGCACAGCTGCAAGGAAGTACAACACGTTGGCCATAATATTTTCTGCTTCTGGTTCTCTTCAACTAAAGATAGAGACATGGTGATGAAATCGGGCCCATGGTTCTTTGATCGTTACCCCTTGGCGTTGAATGTGTTTGACGTCCATATGGATCCTACCCTCAAACTGTTGAACAGGGTCCCTTTCTGGATTCAAGTGCAGGGGTTTCCTTACAAGTTTTGCACGGAGCGAATTGCGAGGTCTCTGGGACAAGCTTTTGCTGGTTTTCTAGAGTGGGATAAGCGACATGGCCCTGGTCTTCGTTTGCGGGTATGCGTGAATGTTGATAGGCCGCTTCGCCGTGGGCAGAGAATAGCTGCCGAAGGTGGTAAAGAATTAAAGGTGTTGTTCAGGTATGAAAAGCTGCATAATTATTGCTTTCGTTGCGGGATGATGGATCATGTTGAGCGTATCTATAAGGAGAAGAGCGAAGGTGATAATTTTCCTTTTGGGTCTTGGCTTAAGGCTGAAAATGAGAATACAAAAGGAGTAAACAGAGGCCGCTGCCAAGGGCGCTTGCAGCAAAACTGTGACAGTGATGATGCCTTTACGGCAGGGGCGAGACAGAAGTGGAGCAAATAGAGGACCTGAATGTGGAATGGGGAGAAGAGGGAGCCCCGGTTGAGGTAGAAAAGCAAGAAAAGACAAAGGAGGAGGTAGATCATAATGAGGGGGTGAAACAGAAGGGGACAAGGTATGATCCAAGCAGGAGGATAACTTCTGGTATTGTGTTCCGGGCCGCCGCCACCAATGCATCACATGGTAATCAGCGGAAACGGTCGACGATGACTTCTTCCATCTTTGGCCAGTTGAGCACGGGGGTCTCCCCTCCTTTAAAGAAGACAAATTGTGATTCCGGATTGGGAACGGCGGAGGCTGTTGAGCAGCCCCGCCCACCTCAATGAGGATCCTTTCGTGTAACTGTCGCGGGCTTGGGAACCAGCAGACAGTGCGAGTCTTGAGAGGGCTCATCCACTCAGAAGATCCCGATATAATGTTTACTATGGAAACGAGGTTATATTCTTCACAAGCTTTGCGCCATAGGGGCATTGCGGGGCTGCAAAATATTTTTCCAGTCCAGTGTACTGTGCAGGACATGGAAGGTCACGTGCTGGGGGCTTATGTCCTTTTCTGGAAGCGGGAAATCGAGGTTGAGGTAATTTTAGCATCTTTGAATTTTATACTATTTTCAGTTTTACATCCTGTTAATCAGAAACCTATGAGGGTTCTGGCTATTTATGGATTTCGTGAGGCAGCTAGAAAGCAAGAAACTTGGGAGATGATTCAGAGGTTGGTAACAGATCATAATACTCCTCACCTGTGTGTTGGAGACTTTAATGATTATCTTTCCCCAGCTGACAAGCTTGGTGGTGATCCCCCTGATATGGGGCATATGCAGGTTGTTTCTCAATTCTGTAACTCTTGTGGTCTTCATGATGTCGGTTATACAGGTTACAGGTTCACTTGGTCAAATAAGCGCCAGGTGCCAGATACAGTAGATGAGAGGCTAGACTTTGCTTTGGCTAACGATGCTTGGCATGATCTTTGGCCGGTGACCACAATTTCGCATTTGCGTAGACATCATTCAGATCATAATCCCATACTTGCTGCCTGTGGGGCTTGTAGGACCCGCCCTGAGAGGAGGAGGGCTCGGCTGTTTCGTTTTGAGGATGTTTGGTTACATGGGGGGGAGGAGTGTGCCGAGGTAGTGGCGGAGACTTGGTGTCGTATGAGAGGGGAGCTTCCAAATAAAATAGCCGAGGTCGGAGGGGCGTTGAAAGGGTGGAGGAGGGAGAAATTTGGAGATGTGCCAAAGAAAATATCAGATCAGAAAACTATTCTACAGAATCTCCAAAGAATGCCACAAACTGAAACAACGAAGGCGGCAATTCAGAAGGGTGAGAGGGAGTTAGATCTTTTGTTAGAGCAGCAAGAGGTTTGGTGGAGCCAGAGGTCGAGAGCTACTTGGTTGAGACATGGGGACCGAAGCACTTGTTTCTTCCATCAGAAGGCGTCTCAGCACAAGGAGAGGAACATGATTAATAAGATTGCAGATGATGTGGGTCGGGGGTTTGAGGATGATGCAGACATAGCCTTTGTTTTGTGTGATTATTTTTGTCTGCTTTTTGCTTCTTCCAATCCTTCTGGGGTAGATGAATTGACATATTTGGTTGCTCAGAGGGGTAACTTCTGCACATTTGGCCATCTTGGATACACCTTTCACAAAGGAGGATGTGGAGGAAGCTCTCTTCCGAATGCATCCTACAAAAGCACCGGGCTTAGATGGTTTCCCAGCTCTGTTTTATCAGAAGTTTTGGGATATTGTGGGTGACGATGTGGCCTCTTTCTGCCTACAAGTGCTTCATGGGACTATTACTCCAGGTTTGATTAACCATACTCTTCTTGTTTTAATCCCAAAGGTTAAAGAACCTCTGCATGCTAATGAGTTTAGACCGATTAGTTTATGTAATGTGATTTTTAAAATTATTACAAAAACAATTGCAAATCGATTGAAATTGATTTTGCCAGGGTTGATTTCCCATTCTCAAAGTGCTTTTGTTCCAGGGCGGTTAATTACTGATAATGCTTTGATAGCTTTTGAATGCTTCCACTATATGAAAAATAGGATTGCAGGTCGAAATGGCATGATGGCTCTTAAGCTAGATATGTCTAAAGCCTATGACAGGATTGAGTGGCCTTTCTTGAATTCAGTGCTTGTCAAAATGGGCTTCCCACATAGTTGGGTTAATCTGATTATGAATTGTGTTTCATCTGTGAGTTTTTCAGTTATGTTGAATGGGAACCCCCAGCCTCCTTTTGTCCCAGGTAGAGGATTAAGGCAAGGGGACCCCCTCTCTCCTTATCTCTTTATCCTTTGTGGTGAAGTGTTCTCAGCTCTTATTGAAAAATATATTTCTTCCTCTGTTCTACATGGGGTTAAGATTTCCAAGTCTACGCCTGTTATATCTCATTTGCTTTTTGCAGACGATAGTATTCTATTTGCTCGAGCTACTGCTCAGGAAGCAGAGAGTGTGGTGAACATTCTGGCTACTTATGAGCGAGCTTCGGGACAAGTGATTAATCTAGATAAGTCAATGCTTTCGGTAAGCCGAAATGTGCCGAGTACCAGATTTTATGAGCTTAAACAGCTATTGGGAGTAAAGGCCGTGGAAAGCTTTGACAAATATTTAGGTTTGCCTACTATCATTGGTAAGTCTAAAACTCAAATTTTTTAATTTTGTGAAGGAAAGAGTTTTTAAAAAATTAAAAGGGTGGAAGGAGAGGTTTCTCTCCCGAGCAGGTCGTGAAGTGTTAATTAAATCTGTAGCTCAAGAAATTCCGTCATATGTGATGTCTTGCTTTATTTTACCTGATGGTCTGTGTGCAGATATTGACAGGATGATTTCCAGATTTTTCTGGGGCGGTGACGTGTCCCGCCGTGGGCTACATTGGACTAAATGGAGCAACCTATTCCGCAAAAAATGTGATGGTGGCCTGGGTTTTAGAGATTTTAAATCTTTTAAGGAGGCCTTGGTGGCCAAAAATTGGTGGCGGATTTGCACTAATCCGGAATCTTTGTTAGCTAAAGTGTTTAAAGCAGTTTGTTTTCCCCGTTGCACCATCATGGAAGCCAAACGGGGGTATAGACCGAGCTATGCTTGGTCTTGCATTTTGAGAACAGCTTGGATTTTTGAGAAAGGAGCTCAATGGAGAATTGGTAATGGGATGCAGGTTCGAGTTTTACTTGATAATTGGCTTCCGTATGGTTGTCCACGGGTTTATCGTGAGGAGCTTGTGTATCAGCTTGGTATTGTTAAAGTGGCAGATTTAATTGATCCAAGTAACAGGTGTTGGAAGCAAGAGGAAGTTGAAGAAATCTTCTCCCCAGCCACTGCACAATGCATTTTAGCTATTCCTTTTCCTTTCAATGGGGAACATGATAGCTTGTTTTGGCCACAGGCAACTGATGGTAACTATAGCTCAAAATTGGGTTATAACTTTATTCGTCTTTTTTGTCTACCGCAGAGGCTTCTTCTTCTTCCTTGCCCAGGCTTGCTGCATCAGATTGGAAAAAATTCTGGGCAGCCCCTTCTCAGCCGAGGCATAAAGAGGTGACTTGGAGAGCGGTCATGCACTACCTTCCAGTGAAGGAGGCTTTGTTTCGTCAGACTGTTGATCTTGATCCAACTTGTGCTCAGTGTGGTGCAGATATGGAGACGATTGATCATTTGTTTCTCTCTTGTCCAGCAGCTCAGCAGTTCTGGTTTGGGTCCTCTATTTCAGTGAGGGCGGCTTCTTTTGCCACGGTTCATGAGTTTTTGACAGAGGTAATTCATCAGTCGGATCCTATTTTGTTATCTTTTGTGAAAGCAGCGTTCTATGCTTTGTGGGAGGCCAGAAATGGTGCGATATTTCAACAGGTTCCTTGGGACTGTTCGAGGGCTCTGAAGCGGGCTTCAGAGTTGCATGCGAGGCCGCCTGACATTGTTGTGCGAGCCCGTCCTACTACGGAGCTTAGCGCGAGGTGGACCAGGCCGAGACGGGGAGTTACGAAGCTTAATGTTGATGCTTCTCTGAGACATGGAGGCACCCTTGGTTTTGGGATGGTGGCCAGAGATTGGGAAGGGATGGTGTTGGCTGCTGCAGTGTCATCTCCTCCTGCGGCATTGTCTTCCCTGCTAGCTGAGGCTACTTGCTTTCACTGGGCTGTTGTTTTGGCGCTTGAGTTGGGTTTTACTCATGTTTGTTTTGAGACTGATTGCCTTCAACTATTCTAGTGGTGGACGAAGGGGGTTGAGGGCAACTCTTACTTGGCTTCACTCATCCGGGATTGTCGTTTTCTTTTTAATAGTTTTTCTGTTGCATCTCTTTCTTTTGTTAGACGCTCTGGTAATGCAGTAGCAGACTATTTGGCCAGGAATTCCTTTACTTATCCAGATACAGTTTGGGTGGAGGAAGTTCCATTGGCTGTTGTCCTTTTGGTGATTGCTGATGTTTTGGCCTTTGAGCCTTCTATTTCTTCTTAATATAAGTTCGCATGTTTTATTAAAAAAAATAAAAAAATTGATATATATATATATATATATATATATATATATATATATATATATATGGGTTAATGGTATAGTAGGTCCCTCTGTATGTACCCAAGTTTGCGATAGGTCCCTCGTCGGATTTTTTTTTTATATAAGTCCCTTAGTTTGCACCAAGTTTGGATTTAGTCCTCGCCGGAGACCGGAGCTCCGTCGAGTGCTTACGTGGGCTGCTGACTGTATTAATAGCGCTGACGTGGATTTTTTTAATTATTTTTGAAATTCCAAATAATAAAATTCATTTTAAATTTAAAACTCCTAAACTATTCTAAATCTTAAATTAACCCCTAAACCCCCAATCCCTAATTCAATTCAATTCTGAAACACTAAAAATGAATTAGGGATTGGGGGTTAATTTAAGATTTAGAACAGTTTAGGAGTTTTAAATTTAAAATGAATTTTATTATTTGGAATTTCAAAAATAATTAAAAAAATCCACGTCAGCGCTATTAATACGGTCAGCAGCCCACGTAAGCACTCGCCGGAGCTCCGGTCTCCGGCGAGGACTAAATCCAAACTTGGTGCAAATTAAGGGACTTATATAAATAAAAAAATCCGACGAGGGACCTATCGCAAACTTGGGTACACACACAGGGACCTACCATACCATTAACCCTTATTATTATTATTATTATTATTATTATTTTTATTATTATTATTATTATTATTAAAAATTTCGATAAAAAGACAATAGCACCAAAAATATTTTAAATAAATAAAATAGTAGAATTATGTTATTCTCATAGTAAAAAAATAAGTTTATTACATTTGCTAATAAATTTTTTCTAATTATATCATCCTAGTTACAAATAACATAAATTAAATAATAGTTTATTTTATCATTTTAAAATATTTAATTTTAAATATATCATCCCATAACTCATACCATAAATAATATCTTTGTCTATATCCCGTCTCACCTCAAGAAACGGCAAATACGAAAGTCTCCTTCCCTAGATTCATATTTCTTAAATTTAAGAATATCTAGCACAATTAATGTTTAGAATAAGAAAATAATATTAATTACAATTAAACAATAACATTTATTTAGATATGATGTAATATGTAAGTTTGTGCAATTTTAGCCACATTTAAAAAAATCTCTACTCATCCATGAATAAGACGTTAAAAATATCGACAAGCAATTTGAATAAATAAACCTCAAGTGTCATAAATTTAAACCATAGGTTAAAACTTCGGTCAAAATAACTGAAACAATAATAATTAACGGGACAAAACTCCTTCAATAAACTACTAAATGAAAGCCAATAAAACGTTCAAACAAAAAACAACAAAGATAAATTTGCATGCTCAATTGATAAGTCAATGATAATAATGCTGAAGATGGTGGAGTAGTGAGTGAAGCACTTGCATGATATGCTTCAAAGCACACACCCTATGGATTATGTATCATCGTCATCCTTGACCAAGTTGACAAATGGAATTTATTTTGCGGAGGAAGAGCCAACATTCCCACGATCATTACTGAAATTTCGACCCAAAGTGAGCCTCAGAAAATCATTGTCATCTTGAGAGTTTGCTTCAGGGTTTGGAATATTTGCATTCCTAGGTATTGCAACAGCCCCATCGAATTATCATCTTTGAGAAATTTAGCAATGTCAATGGAGAAATCTGTGTGTTTTTTCAAGGGAACCTCATGGTTATGTTTGCCCTCGTAAGTAGTGACCACATGGTTCAAGTTATTTGGATCCCTTTCAACTTGTTTCTTAACAGGACATCCAGCAGTTGTGCACCGGAAGTAGCTCCTAGAGTAGACCCATGAAAACATGTTGAAATTGTATGAAATAAGTGATTGCAATATCATATGCTACAAGATAATTAACCCTAATTTGAAAATCTTAATGGACAATAAAGAGAGCATATAATAGTATGAAGGATGAATTAACCATGGATGAATCTACACGGAACAAAAGATAAAAGAAATAAGGGAACTAAAATGAATGCAAATGATTAGATTGAATAATATCAAACTGTATTGAAATTTTACAAATCAATAGTTAAGATATACTTAAAAATAAAATGTAAAGTTATGATAAAAAAATTAAAAATCTAATAGTTTAAATTTGAAGATCTTTCTAAATCAATAATTATAATTTAACACATTTCAAAAAATCAAAAATATTCATCATAAGGACAATAAAGAAGTCCATAAGAATTTTGGGAATTACCAACTCAAGTAGATCAAAATACATATAATGAAAGAGATAAAAAATATGACATATTTGATTATATAATAAACCATAAACAATTATAACTACTATAACACTGATACACTGAATCTCTCAGCTAAGCATGTCTATCCATTTAACAAATTTAAATAACAACTTTCACGGTCTTATCACATCATTATTGATTAACTCAACAAATAAGGATGGATCACTTTATATGCTAATTACACATCTTATTACCATAATCTACAATTAATCTACCAAGTAATACAATTCGTATGATCCTCACAACTAAATTGAAAAACTCAAGTCATCGTACACCATTAGCATATATCATAGTCCATATGCACAAACATTGTTATTATAAAAATGAAAATAAAGATGAGTACCTGGGCACAGTACTTCCATTGATATACCTCTGTCCATACTTTCGCCAACGATAACCATCATCCAACACATCCACTATGCTCTCTACTAGGACTACTACTTTTGGTAGCATACGCGTCCACCTCGGAAGCACTTTGCTATAGTAATCGAAATCCAAATCGAAGCTCTTCCTGCAACAATAGTAAAAATATAAATGCAGAGACAAAACATTAGATTTACATTATTTCATTTTATTTTATTTCAAATACTAGAGCCATGAATGGTTGATACAAGTGTAACATGCATGATTTTTGTTAAGCAAATCTTGTGTATGGAAAAAGCTCTCGCGAGAGAGTTAGCCCACCGAAATGTAGTTATTTGACTTGAAAAATATCACATCTTGTGGAACAAATATGATTTTAAAAGAAACATATTGATCTACTAGAGTATACAAACAAAACCACCTCTTTGACCCAGATTCAGGAGGAGCAGCAAAAGTAGCAACAAGGTCTTCTTCAGAAGGTGAGATACTTCCATGAATGACTCCATTTTTGTGACTTTTTCCTCCTAACTGAATTTCTTTAGTGACTGGCCAGTCTTCATCAACTTTTACACCTACGTCCTCACAATAATCCATCGGCATTTTACCTTTATTAGTATCATGAATTGCCAAGTTAACCTGCTTCACATCATTGTGTTGTTTATGACTATATTTTCTAGCATTTCCTTCAAGAGGAGCCAATGATGTTTGAACTAGATCCTCACCCATTGGCATGTTTCTATCAATAGCATAAACCTAATGAATTAAAAGTAAAATAATTAACATATGCTCTTTCTTAGTGAGAAATAACAAGTTATATCAGAAGCTTTCACACAATAATAGAATGATATCTTAGAAAAATATACATATGCAGATCACAAGATTGGGATAATTAATACAAGTTTAGTAGAAGCTTGATTGGGCATTTGTTTAAATTTGTATCAACATCATTTTAAGTTGTAAGCATTGATATTATTCAAAGAAACTACTGCATATCCAACAAAGAAATTAATTGAGTAGGGACTTTTGAATCCTCTCCCACCTCTACAGTTAATAAAATAAATTAATTGTGTAACTGTTTTGACAGAAAATAATCTTTAAGCAATCCTAGCCTTTGAAAATGAAAAACAACAACCAAGATTTTGCAGGATAGAACTTGTTTGGAGAATGTCTATTTTGATTAATTAGCGGTCTTTTGTTTATTCTTTGAAGTGAATATAGATCAATTACTTCTAATTAGGTAGCAAAGCTGAGCTCTGTCAGGAAATAATACCTTCACAACTCAATTCCACTCCACACAAAGAGATATAAAAATAAGAAAAACAGATACAATGAGTGGTGATACGTACAAAAAAAAAGCGAGAGAGGAAAAAAGTGAGTAAAAATGAGATGGAAGAAAGTACATGTAAATATTTCAATACTTGATTTTATATGTACTATATAACATAAAAGCTTTGATACATTCACACACACTTAGCTTGTATATTTGTGTTTGTGGTACTTGTTATGTTGAATTGCAATGGGCTCTGCTAGGGTTTTATACCCTAGGAGGGCCGAGTCTTCAGACAGAGGGTGGTGGGGCGGTCGTTTCAAGCCTTCCAGGTCACGGTGGCTTGAGGATGAACGGTGACCTCAGTGGCGCGTTCTGGCAGGGAGCGAAGGTATGACTTTGTTCATGATAGGAAGAGTTTACTTAGCATGTTGTCGCGGCTTTGGCTTTGGTTTTGGTTTTGGTGGGGTTGGATCATAATGCATATGGGTATTCCTTCCAATCAGTGGAAACGTCCATGTGATAAACCTTATATGTTGGGGTCAAACCAGCACAAAACAAAATTCAATGTTTCTCTTCGCACCCAAAAACAATGTTCCCCATCTTGGCGCACCCTTCCCACCTCGTCGTCTCACTCACAATGCGCCCAACAAAAATATGCAATTCATTCTGGGAAATATATATAATGCAATTCGTTTTGGACAATTCTCATAATTTTCCCTTCATTTCACCAAATTGCATACATTAATTGTTCTGGGAATATCCAACAGTCAGAAATTAGGTTTTGAGGGAAGTCCCTTTTACAATAGAAAAATACCATATTTATAGATGAGGGAGAAAATCTAGTTATGTCTCTCTAATGAGTTTTTGGGCTTCATAATCCTCAGCCCAAAAGCCCTTACATCACGTCTAAAAAGGGAGTCGTCAGGCAACTCGTCTAACGGGACCCTCAGCTCGCCATAGCCATAGCTATTTTGAGAGGGGTCGCCTCACCAGCAGGGGCTCGCCCAGTCTATTAATAACTATCAAATTTATATAATTTTTTTTGAAAAAATTCACACACTTTATTTAAAAGTATTTGTTAAAATATGTAAAACTAATTAATGAACCATAATTCCATTTCATAATCAATGCTAATTTATTGCTAATTAATATGATGTATTTTTTTTTTGTAAAAGTTATTATGTTGTTTAAAAAAAGGAATGCACACTCCGTGTATTTTTTGGGCTTTTGGCCCATGTGACTCATGAAACCCTATTTTTGCGAATAAGAAAGGGACAAGCATGGCGGAGCGCAGCGGTCGTGACATAACACCAACGAGTACAACGCGTTTTAATAAAACGACCAAGTTAATCGGTTCTCACTGGTTTAAATCTGGTTCGCTGGTCTAATATTGAGTGACTTCTATACTGATCCCTAATACAAGACCAGAAGAACCATATGTTTGGTTTCTGGTTGGATTGATTAGACCACCTGGTCATTGTTTGATAACATTGGTTACCTCTCTTGATGTGAGTGGAATCAGGTTTAATTTTCTCTTTCGCACCCAATTTACCCACATGTAGAAAAAATATTGAAATTGAAGAGAGATAATAAAACATGTGATAGATGATGTCATGTAACAGGAAAAAAGGGAAAAGGGAAAAACGAAAAATGAAAAAAGAAATAGAAGATAAAGTAAATGAAGATATATTAAAACCAATAACATAAAGAGTGAATTTGAATCGTGAAGAGAAAACAATACCTGAGAATTAAAAGACACTTCATCTATGGGAGAATCATGAGGCTCTTTGTTTAAATCAAAATTTCTTCTCTCTCTTTCATCCTCAAAATCAGCAATCAAGATGTAGTTGTTATTGTTTTCCATGGCGTTAAAGAGATAGGTGCTCGGGTGAGGTGAAACAAATGAAGCTTTAGCTCCAGGTTTGACTTTTAATGATAGAGGAAATGACTATGAACCTCACCTCAGCCCTCCCTCATTTAAAAGGAAAAACAGCACTAATGTCAACTGTAGTACCGTTACCAAAAGGGTGGAAAAAAAGGAAAATAAGTAATACTTGTGATAATCAACATTAAAAAATTTATATAAACTTAAGTTTCCATATACAAGAGTGTATTATTATTATTATTATTATTATTATTATTATTATTATTATTATTATTATTATTATTATTATTATTAGTATTATTATTATTATTATTATTATTATTATTATTATTATTATTATTATTATTATTATTATTATTATTATTATTATTATTATTAAAAGACACTTCATCTATGGAAGAATCATGAGGCTCTTTGTTTAAATCAAAATTTCTTCTCTCTCTTACATCCTCAGAATCAGCAATCAAGATGTAGTTGTTATTGTTTTCCATGGCGTTAAAGAGATAGGTGCTCGGGTGAGGTGAAACAAATGAAGCTTTAGCTCTAGATTTGACTTTTAATGGTAGAGGAAATGACTATGAACCTCACCTCAGCCCTCCCTCATTTAAAAGGAAAAACAGCACTAATGTCAACTGTAGTACCGTTACCAAAAGGGTGGAAAAAAAGGAAAATAAGTAATACCTGTGATAATCAACATTAAAAAATTTATATAAACTTAAGTTTCCATATACAAGAGTGTATTATTATTATTATTATTATTATTATTATTATTATTATTATTATTATTATTATTATTATTATTATTATTATTATTATTATTATTATTATTATTATTATTATTATTATTATTATTATTATTATTATTACTATTATTATTATTATTATTATTACTATTATTATTATTATTATTATTATTATTATTATTATTATTATTAAAAGACACTTCATCTATGGAAGAATCATGAGGCTCTTTGTTTAAATCAAAATTTCTTCTCTCTCTTACATCCTCAGAATCAGCAATCAAGATGTAGTTGTTATTGTTTTCCATGGCGTTAAAGAGATAGGTGCTCGGGTGAGGTGAAACAAATGAAGCTTTAGCTCTAGGTTTGACTTTTAATGGTAGAGGAAATGACTATGAACCTCACCTCAGCCCTCCCTCATTTAAAAGGAAAAACAGCACTATTGTCAACTGTAGTACCGTTACCAAAAGGGTGGAAAAAAAGGAAAATAAGTAATACTTGTGATAATCAACATTAAAAAATTTATATAAACTTAAGTTTCTATATACAAGAGTGTATTATTATTATTATTATTATTGTTATTGTTATTGTTATTGTTATTGTTATTATTATTATTATTATTATTATTATTATGATTATCATTATGATTATCATTATCATTATCATTATGATTATTATTATTAGGGTTAATGGTATGATAGGTCCCTGTGTTTGTACCCAAGTTTGAAGAAGAAGAAGAAGAAGGGTTTTTCAGTGGGTGTTGTTTAAGGTGAACTACCAATTAAGTAGTGCACCGTGCACCACCAGCTTCTAGCCAATAAGATCGCGCCAAGTGTCAAGGTAAGTAACCGGTAACCGGTTCTACAGGTTATTTTATTTTTATAATTTATTATAATTTTAATTTGTCAATTACTATAAACCCCTTTCTCTCTGTTAATCTTCTTTTTATAATTCATTTTTACCCTTTTTTTTTAAAATAGGTAAAAATGTAATTAACTAATTACTATTATTTTGAATTTTTTTAAATATCAGGTAGAAAAACCTGCTGTAGCAGGTCATTTAGAGTGGTGCACAGTGCACTACTAAGGGTGCAAGTGCACCCTAGAAGCCACATTTTCAGTGTTTCAGAATTGAATTGAATTAGGGATTGGGGATTTAGGGGTTAATTTAAGATTTAGAATAGTTTAGGGGTTTTAAATTTAAAATGAATTTAATTATTTGGAATTTCAAAAATAATTAAAAAAATCCACGTAAGCACTTGTCGGAGCTCCGGTCTCCGGCGAGGACGAAATCCAAACTTGGTGCAAACTAAGGGACTTATATCAAAAAAAATCTTGACGAGGAACCTATCGCAAACTTGGGTACAAACACAGGGACCTACCATACCATTAACCCATGACGAAATTATATATGTAATTAATCTTATGGTCATCCATTAGTGAAGTTGTTTTGCTTTTTGAAGTTACCTAACACACAATACATATATGGAACAAAAATGTTTGTTCTGTTTCGTTCTATCCGATCTGTTTGGTCACCAACATTATTGTTGTTTAATACTTATAAGTTATAAAGTTGCATTCTATTAATGGGATGAACCCATGCGTGTAAGTTTATACAATCTGTCACTTAAAGCGCATAATGGACTTGAGTATACGAGAAGATTAATTTTAGATCTTGTTATTTCATCTGAGCTCGACAAGGAAGTGTAACAACCCATATGGGTTTTGATTGATTCACATTCTACTTTTTCTTACATTTTATTATTACTCACTTTCTCTTCCTACTTTTTTACTTTTTTACTATCACATTTTTTATTTCTCTTTATTCTCTTACTATATTTCATTAGGTGTGAGTGTCACTACAAAAAAGAAGACGCTCATTAGCATCGGTCACAACCCTGTAAAAAAAAACAAGCCAATGTTAATGGGCCAAAAACCGATGCAACAACTGTATAGTGTCGGCCTAGAGCCGATGCCAAGACAAACGGTAAAAGGTCAAACTTGTAGAGTTAGTTTGGAAGTCGACACTAAGAGTTAGAGTCGGTTTGACCGACTCTAGGCCGAAGCAACGTACGCGGTCGATGTTAATTGGCTCGAAGTTAGCGTCGGTCATATAAACCGACTCTAAAATTTATATTATAGCGGCGGCTATGGTTGACGCTAATGAGTTAAGTACAAAAATGAAATAAATAATAATTATGTTTATTACCGGTTAATGTCTATTTGGAATTTCCTATTACATATTTTTAAATTTTTTAAAAATAAATACTAATAATTTTTATATTCCCCGACAATCTCTCTTTCAAGTGTGAGTTATTATCTTATTACCATGTTCTCCCACAGTGAGGCATTGTCGGCAATTAGTGTTGTAACCTGACTTTGATGCCAGTTGTTATGGGGTGACGAGGTATATCTCACGGTTATAGCATGAGAGAGAACATTGTGTTGGACATCTTTCATGCTCATATTGGATAGGGAGTTTACCACGTTAGTGAAAGACACCACGGGCTTGTTTGATTACAGATTTTGAAAATTGTTTTCTGTTTTTAAAAATTGAAAAATTTAAAAACTTGCTTGTGAGCTAAATTTTTTTTTCAATTTCTGTTTTTAGTTTTCAAATTTCAATTTTATAAATGTTGGAAAACATTACATTCAACAGTTTTTTTTTCTGCTTCTCTTTTGTAAAACAGTTTTTAAAAATAGTTTCTAAAAACTGCTTTTAAATATAGTTTTCAAAAACTACAATCAAACAAGCCCCACATCTTTCACCAAAAACTCTTAGGAGTATAAGTCATCTCATTTATATACTATTCAACACTCTTCTTTTCATCCAATGTAAAACTTTGTTTTTATTTCTTATTCACACTTAAAGAATTTTCAACACCTAATATATTTATTTAAATACTTTTTGATTACTTTTATTTTCTACTTAAAAAATTTACTTTTTTATTTTCTGAACTAGCGTCCTTGCGTTGCTCCTTTTAAAAAAGAAACAGAACCGTACCTCTATGGTTAGGGATTAGTACCTTAGAGCATCTCCAATAATGAGATTTTATTTTGGTGTCTTAAACACTCCTACTGGGTCCATACTGCCACATAGGATTTAAGACACCCATAAGATCCCACCGCACATTTCACTCCAGTGGTTGGGATCTTATTTTACTTTTAGTTGGACCCACAATACGCAATATATTTATATTATTTATTTCCACTATATTAAATTAAATTAAACTAATAATTATATGCAAACACATAATTAATAATTAAAAAAATATAATATAATTAAATATCAATTAGATAGGAAATACATAATTAAAGTTCAACATGATATTATTTAATTGAAAATGAAAGGAAATACATATTATTGAAAAATAAATGACAATACATTTTAAATAAACCACTGGAGAGAGAAACAATAGTATTTTATTTAAGATACCACATTAAAAGAGGAACCAGCTAAGACACCAAAATAAGATCCCAAGTCATGTCACCCCTCTCCAATAGGTGGGATTTTATAAGATTTAGATCTTATTTTAAGATCTCACTTTTAAATCTCCATTGAAGATGCTCTTAGAGCATCTCCAATGGAGAGCTTAAGATGGGATTTTATTTTAAGATCCAGATCCAAGAAGATCTTAACCATTGGAGCTCTATGACATGGAATGGGATTTTAAAAAAAGGTCTTGGCTGGTTCCTTTTCATAAAGTAGGATCTTAAGTTTTATATTATATTTTCTCTCTCATACAAGACAATCAAGCCACCAACAGAAACAGAAATGAGAGGGAAGGAAGAAATAACCAAAAAAATATACAGAATCAAACACAAATGAAATAACCAAAAAAATATACAGAATCAAATCCAAAACAATATACAGAATCAAATACAGAATATACAAATGTAATAAAAATTACAAATAAAAAAAAACAAAAGGGAGAAGATGGTGACATCCCTCAACCAGAAGCTGGACGGCGAAGAGGGGAGAAAGAATGGTGGAAGCACGGCGGCGAGAAGCACGGCGGCGGGCGAATGATGGGGGAAGAATAAAGGGAGACGAACCAGGAAGGGAGAAGAATGAAGGGCGGCGGCGGCGATGGAAGGAAGGAGGAAGGCCGACGGCTAGGTTAGAAGAAGGGAGAGGGGAGAAGAATGATGAAAATGCTAGGGTTTGGGGAAAAAAAAGATTATATACTTGGTGACCTGTTAACCTGTTGAGCAGGTTATTCTTATGGACGTTGCAGTGTGCCCAACCGGCTGGGCCGGTCATCTGATGACCGTTTGGGCCATATTTCAAAAAAAAAGAGTCGTTTTTTTGTCGTTTTCTGCAGGCCTTCCGGTTTTTTGGCCCGAATCTGAGTTTTTTTTTTTCCCACAACAACACATATTAATCACACTATAAATGATTTGGGAGCGTTTTGGGAATGAGAATGATGAAAATTAATTATTATGAAATTTTATGTATTTTAATTCAAATGCATTGTCATTTATTTTTCAATAATATGTATTTCCTTTCATTTTCAATTAAATAATATTATGTTTAATTTTAATTATGTATTTCCTATCTAATTGATTTTTAATTATATTATATCTTTTTTAATTATTAATTATATTTGTATAGAATTATTAACTTAATTAAATTTAATATTAGGTGGAAATAAATAATATAAATATATTGTGTATTGTGGGTCCAGTTAAAAGTAAAATAAGATCCCAACCACTGGAGCAAAATGTGTTGTGGGATCTTATGAGTGTGTTAAATCTATGTGGCAGTATGGGCCCATCAGAAATGGTTAAGATACCAGAATAAGATCTCAAAATAAGATCTCCATTGGAGATGCTCTTAGCTTCTGGTTAGTTGCTTTTGGTAACTGCACTCATTATGAGTAGCTGTTGGAACCAATTAGGTTGCTTGTTGGCTTTCATTTATTTGTTTTAATAATTGAAAGTTTTAGATCACCTGATGACAGTTGATTACACAATTATCCCCTTATAGTGTTTCCAATCTACTACTTCTTATTAGCAAGTTACTGTTCATAAGAGAGGTTTGATCTTGGCCATCCATTCATTCTCTTCATCCAACGGTTCATATTCATTCTTTTCCCTAGAATAGGTTTCACCAACACGTCTCCCCATCCCCTTCGCGATCGAGCCCTCCTCCCGCCGCCGTTTTCCCATCCCCTTCGTCATCCTCCGCCGTTTTCACGACCAGTCACCGAATGTTCTCTCCCGATGCACGCTGCCGCCGTTTTCTTCATGGATGAACATTGCAGCAGCCTTCGATTTTTGGGGTCTTCCTCTCCCCATCCCCGTTCACCAACACGACTCCCCATCCCCTTCGCTATCGAGCCCTCCTTCCGCCGCCGTTTTCCCCATCTCCTTCGTCATCCGCCGCCGTTTTCATGACCAGTCACCGAATGTTCTCTCCCGATGCTCGCTGCCGCCATTTTCGTCATGGGTGCACATCGCAGCAGCCTTCACATCGCTGCCGCCGTTTTCGTCATGGGTTCCAATAGTTTTATTTCTTCTCTTTATAAATGGTATCAACATGGTGGAGTTTCATTCATTCCCCATCTCATCTCACTTCTGCAAACTTCTCAAATGTCTTCCCCTGGCAGACAACCATGGAAAATCAGAGCAAGGGTAATTCAGAAGTGGGAGTTGTTTCCAATTGGTGAAACCAGCAAACTATATGCCCTTCAATTTGTGCTCATTGATTCTGAGGTAATCTTTCACCCTCTTGCTCACATGTATCAATCTTTTTTTTTTGGTGTTACAAATGTTCTTGCTCTATATTCCAGATTCCATATGTGTATGAACTCTATTTTTTCGAAAATAATTTTTATTGTGTTGGAGATTGGACAATAGCCTTTCTTTTCCACAACACATTTTTCTCTTAAAGTCAACTTGTGTTAATTTACATTCTGGAATTCTCTCATAGAGGCAGAGTGAAAGTGTATGTGTATTGGGGTCATGAGGTGGTTGAGAGTGAATTTTGTGTTGTAACAATTTTTAGAATGCACGGGAAAGTCATTCTAACAATTTATTAACAGGAAATTCCTCTTTAGAACTAAGGTTATATTCAAAATATCTCCCCTGCCTCTGAAATATTCTTCATATTCTGTGCACTCAAGTAGTCAATCTCATCAATACCCTATATTTGGTTATAGTTTAAAAGAAATAGGTGATACTCAATCACCTGTACCGACCCTATGCACATGATTATGTTGAAGATATTTCAGATGAGAATTATGAAGTTTATGAATAATAACTTCAGCAAGAAATGATAGCAAAAAAGGTGATGCAGATATCAAGCAGTGGCAAGATCTAGATTCAGAGGTTGTTGAAATTCAGACAGCTATGGGTAGAAAATAAATCAACATAAATGGTCATGTGATTATGTGCAATGAACATCGATTAAAAGAAACTAAAACTCCTTCAGGCATAGTGCTATATGTGCTGCTCCGTGCAGGTACAATTATAATTGCATGTGCAGCTTTCAAATGGTAACTGCTTTCCTATATTTGATTTGAAATTTAAAAGTTCTACATTCAGAACCATAGGCTTATGTAATTTCAGCAACACAGTCATGACAGTCAAAATTTGGAGATATTTTAACATCTAGGCTTCACTGAGTGAATTTAAAGGTTGATTATGTCCATAGCAAAGCTGAAATATGAACATGTCTAATCATTTAGTGATATAGATCTTTTGTGTTAACTAACAGCATTGACCTTGAACCTGTTAAGCTTTCAACTTCTATCTCACTTATTCTCTTAAATGGTTTTTCTTTCCTGCACAATTTTGTCTTTTGAAGGAATTTTAGAGGTTGACCTGCTTTCTTTGCATGGCTAATGTATCTAATAGTTTATTAAATCATTGTGCTTAGTGCCAATTTTTCTAAATATCTTAGGCTTCATGCAGTCATTCCACGAACTCAGAAGAGATGGTGTACAAGCTTCCACAACACCGTTTCTCGACGTTGCCCTTTTTCTACCACCCCGTCCTGCCAAAACAATACTTCCGGATTTCCTCAAGTGCGATCGCACTTTCAGAAGAGAGTTTTTCCCAACTTTCCCCCAAAATCTAGGGATCTTACTGGATATTTTTGTAGAGATGGGTAATGTGGATCATGGCCTTTGCATTGCTGGTAATGATATCCTCGATTTTTAGGGATTTCAATAAATATGCATTGAATAGGCTGTGATTCCAGAAAAGCTTAGAATAGGAAAGAAGTTGAGTGCTTAAAGCACCTGATACAAAAGTATTATGAAGCAGCAACACAGAGAGGTATTGAGTTGAAGAAGAGAAGAAGCAATGGGTTGGATTAGTGAGACTATGAATTCTATTGAATCTCTTCTATTTCTGTTGAAACCCTAACATCAAAGCTCTGGTTTCAAAAAAAATCAAGGAAATAACTCCTGTAAAATAATCTCATAATGTGTTAGCAGGATTATTAGGTTGTGGGGAAGTTCAAAGTATTAGGTTGTGGGGAAGTTCAAAGTAATCTGCCTAACCTTATACTTCTTTCTAATTTTAAATTTTGAAACGTGTTTCTGAATTCCTACTCAAAATGAAGCTCATCTTCTCTGTTTTTTTGCCTAGGATTCTTCAATCGGAGAGGGAAGATGGTAGCATGATTCTATTAGTCTTAAGAATGCAAAGAAGTTCCACCACGGTGTGATGCATCTTGACTATGAAATTAAATGAAGGAGAAAGTGAGTCACTATCAGCTTTTTCTTCTCTCAATTTTTTTTTTCAATCTCACGTTTTCTAAGTTCTCATATATGCTTTATTTTCTCCCTTTAAGCATTGAAAACTTTTCTTCTTCTATGTAGAGCTTTGCAAATTCTGATTCCAGCAAGGTACTATGTTCTTACTCTGAGTTCTCACATTAAATAGGATGCCTTAGTATAAAATCTGGGTGTTCTTTGCTTACTTCACTGTTTCTCCTTTATATATTTATTCTTTTATATTTTTCTTAAATATTTCATAGAACTTCAAATTTTGGACACAATAATAATTATAATTACTTTGTCTAAACCCTCACTTTGTTGCATTAAATATTTTTTAAACCTACAAATATTAGAATGATAATGTTTTGACGTTAAGATAACCCAAAACAAGTTTTTTACCAAGTTGATTTCATATCAATATCCTGAAAAATCACTCAGTATTCTATTTTATCTTTGGCTTTTCATGATGAATAAAAGTGAACACCATTCTTTGGCTTTTCATGATGAACTAAAGTGGACAAAACAAGTGATTACAGGAAATTACTCCTCCTTCTTCAAAGTCTAATTTTATGTGTACAAGTAATCGAGAAGCATATAGTGCTTTCAATTGTCAATTTTACCTTTAAGAACCTTGCATAATCATTCAATTTGATCTTCTTTTTAGAATGTCTTTTATGTAGTTATACTACTGTTGTGAAATCACAACAATCAGCCTCAAAAATGAAAACGAGGGTCATTGGAGCAATGGAAGTGATAACAGCTCAGATATCAAATTGGTCCCCTGAAGAACACCATTGATGAAAAACCATATATCTTCCATATGAAGTCTCCTGCAACATGTTTCACAACATTGATGAGCAGTAGGATTTTTGGCCCTGGCCTGGGCATCATCATTTTCATTGGACTTAAAATTGACACTGGACATCAACATGATTTTAGAGGGAAAGTGAGAGGAAGTTCATGAGGCTTATATATCAAAGCTTTTTTTTTTTTCCCTACCATTTTTTCAATTTATGTTTTTGATGCAAATTGGTGTATTAAAGTTCAAACAGATCTATCATGAGGATATGGTGAACTTTGAGCAGTGCAACTCCTTTCCTATTGCACTTTTAAGTGTTCTGCTAAAAGTATATATATATATACATTGTTAAGTTGAAATAAAATACTATAAATCATATAGTTATTATTATGTGTGCCGCTAAGTAGATTTCCAGCTCGGGCGCATAGTATATAGGCCGTGAATAAAATTAGGACTCCATGTCAACACTCTAAGCATATATTTTACTTGATATTGGTGCTTTGGATTCATGCTACCGTGTCATGGAAAATTGCATGAAAGAAAAGCATTTGGGGAAAGTTCATCTCCCTTCAAGTGTTTTTACCAAATCTATATACTACATCTGGTTCCTATTATAACGATCAAATTGGAGTTACACCTTAGGAATTTCTCCCAATTGGAAATTTAAGATGGAAAAGTATTGTGCTTCAATGTGAAAATTTTACATACCTTATATTGTAATTATTTATAAACATAATTAGGTATGATATTCCTGAATCATGTTCGGATAAAACCTGTCAAGCAATTTGCATAAAATCCTACTCGTGCGTGCATCGAATTGCAAATATTTAATATTACTCAAATTTCACTTCAAATTATATCCAATAAATTAATAATTCGTTTGTTCATAAGATAGTTAATTTTAATTAATCGATGAAATATTTCCCGTGCATCGCACGGGTTACGGGTATTATCTAGTTCTATATATTTGTTAACAATATTCCACATTGTGTCCGGTGCTTGTGGTTGCTCTCTAATAGTATTAGTCCAAGACGAGCAAATCCTCCTCCCATGGCTTCGATTCTCAAAAGGTAATTTCTGAGAATGATTTCTTTTACGGTGCTGATACATGCACATCAAAATAATGTCACACACCATACATCAGCAAAAACCATCACAAATTGCAGAGTTTATGTAAACTCTTTTACCTTTACTATCTATATGAATCAACTCATGTGTCTTGCATGCAGGCTTGAAGGGAAAGTGGCAATAATCACAGGAGGTGCTAGTGGCATTGGTGCTGCTACAGCTAAACTATTTGTTCAACATGGAGCAAAAGTAATCATCGCAGACATCCAAGACGACTTAGGCATGGCCCTTTGCAAAACTCTCGCGACAAACTTCACCAATATTCTCTACGTTCACTGCGATGTTACTCGTGATTTAGATGTCAAAAACGTAGTTGAAATGGCCGTGTCCAAGTAAGCAAGGATGAATGAACCAAAAAAAAAACTGTTATATTAATATATAATCCTAATTAGGGAGATATAACATGCTAATCTGTAGGTACGGCAAGCTTGACATCATGTATAACAATGCCGGAATAACTGGAGACTTGAACCTATCAATATTGGCTTTTAGTGATGAATCCTTCAAAAGAGTCTTCGACATTAATGTCTACGGAGCTTTCTTGGGTGCGAAGCATGCGGCGAAGGTCATGATCCCAGCAAAGAGAGGGGTCATTCTTTTCACTTCAAGTATTGCTTCGATGCTCGGTGGCGAGGCACCGTACGCTTATACCGCGTCAAAGCACGCAGTCGTGGGGCTGATGAGGAGCTTGTGTGTGGAACTGGGGGAGCACGGTATTAGAGTCAATTGCATCGCTCCTGGAGCCGTTTCCACTCCATTGCTGACTAATACGAAGATCATGAACAATGAAGAGATCCGGCAATTGCTCAGTTCAGCTACGGTGTTGAAAGAGGCTGTTCTTGAGGAGAATGATGTGGCAGAGGCGGCGCTTTATTTGAGCAGTGACGAGTCCAAGTATGTCAGTGGAGTAAACTTTATTGTGGACGGGGGGTTATAGCACCACCCATGGTTCGTTCACTTCGGCACTTAAAGCTTTCAGTAACCACACCACCACATAATGGCCATTTTCACAACGCTTCCTGGCTGATTATATATGAAAATAAACCCCCGATGATGTTTGGTGTTTGTTGATTATATGAATAGTTTGTGAGTTACCTATTACTTAAGTGTGCTAGCTTGTACTAATTATGTGGTGTATTTGGGCCTCTAGCCCTCCCAATAACAAAAAATTATGTGTTGTATTGCGTTACAGTCTCGATGCATTACTATTCCAATTTTTCTCTATTTCTTTATTTTTTTGTCACATCATATTTTCGTTGCTCTCTTTAAGTTGGGCCAAGGGAAAATCTAACCTCGTAGTTTACAAGATTTGAATGGTTGATTCAGAAGAATTTGAAATTTCCATATTGCGAAGTTTTGGATCTGAAGTGAGTGTAAGCACTTATTTGCCTAGCACCTCGTTTGATGCCAGATGTTACTACTAAGTAGAAAGATAAAAGAATTAAGTTTACTTTTTTGGGTTGTGAAATTATGGGAATTAGAGTGAGAATCTAAATGATTTGGAGTGAAAAACCTGAAATTATAATTGATTAGCTATGGACGTTTTTCCGTCACTAAATTTTGGCTTTAAAATGGGATGGAGTGTATATTTTAAATAAGAATGGGGTGGAGTGTCATTTTTCCAAACCTTGAGGGGGCAAGTGTATCTTACCCTTACATTTATTATCTATTAGTTTCATTTTTTTCTTCATTTCTCGCTATGAGTGTACCCAACCTTTTCATTATATTATCATTATAACTGAACTTGCTCATAGGTTGTCCATTGTAAGGATCGCCCCTTGATCGTGTTGAATTTATGGATCAGGAAGGCGAGATGAAGACTTGGCGAGCGATTAATAAAGATACACTTTGTCTTCATGCTTCCATCAAGGTGTCCTATGGAGTGGTCAAGGATGACCTAGTTGAAGGCTAGCCCAAATTATGTGAAAAATAGGGTGGTTCATTTGTCAGGGTGATCCTCCCTTTGATTGTTTCTATGAGGTCATGGCTAATGAAGGGCTCACTAAGCGATCTTAGTATGACCTCTCGAAGGCCAAGATGTATTGGGCGACCTTTCTTATTCAGCAAAGGACTTCCATATCTGGTGGGTGATTACCTCGTGTAGCGAGCGGTATTCTTGCCTTGAGATTGATTTATTTGTTTTGTGAGCAATATTTTACTTTGCGATAACCCATGTACTTTTCGGCCTCTTTCATATAAGGCCAAGTCTTAGAGAGATTTAGTGTTAGGGTTACACCCTCATTACTATAAAAGGGAAAGCAACCTCTTGTAATGTGGATGTTCACTTAATATACTAGAAAGACGGTTAGGTTTAGAACCCCAATTCCGATAAGGTTTTGACTTGGTCATCTCTTTCGTTTACGCAACGTGAACATTGGTGTCCACCGTGGGGTTTCATGAAAACTTTTCTTGTGCCTCAAGGATACTGATTGACGATGCAAACCTGATTCCGTGTGAATCTGGGAGCAGCCAAGGCAGTGCTAATGTTCCCCAACCGTCTTGCGAAGGCTGATGGACATCGTCGACTAGATCCAACGACAGAATGAGCAGTTGTAAGCTCAAGTCTTTCACCTCACTATAAGAGTGTGACCACCAAAATGCAAAGCATCTAATTGCGGAGATGGTGGTCAATTTCTAGCCTTTCTCCACCACGATAGCCAACGCAGTGACCCAAGAGAACTTCAAGGCTCTTGTCTTGGATTCTTATAGCGATGATTTAGATTCGAAGGACCATCTAGTGTACTTCATCATAAAAATGGTCATCAACGGACGCCGTGAAAATCAAAATGCTCCGTTGACGTTCAAGAAGTATGCCATGACGTAGTTCGCGACCCAACCTCCAAGATCTATTGTCAAGTTCGCAGAGCTAACATTTAAGTTCTTGTCACAGTTCTCAGCCAACCAGGCCTAGATTCGTGTTCAATATGGTGCAGCAACCCGGAAAGAGGGTCAAGAAGTACATGGGGAGGTTCAATAAACTATTAGTGCATTAAGAGGATCCAATGACACCTATTTGTTCGCCTCCTTAAAAGATGGACTTCAAGCGGGACTGCTAAACAATGATTTGAGCTGGAGACCAGCGATGAAAATAGACGAGCTAAGGTCACGAGCAAAGAGTTTACTTTGGAGGAGGAGGATGACATTTAGATAATAATGAGGGACGAATGGAAACCGACGAGCTTGAGAGAAACGCTCCGCCAAAACTTTAGGGCAAACGAACACGAGGTTCACAAGCCTCACCAACGGTAATATGAAGCAAGGATTCAACACTCGCCAAGGCATAATTGTGTGGCCCATTCCCGAAGAAGGAGGGCGACGAGGATGAGCAACAAACAAGGGAGAGAGAGGCACTGAAGGAGGATGATGATAAGCGTGGAGGAAGGTGACGAGGACGAGTGGAGGTGCAGGGAAAGAAGCGGTTGAAAAAGGGAAATGGGCGGAGGAAGAGAAGAGACGAAATAGGGTTTGGTTAAAATATGGCAGAGAGAGGCTTATAAGGAAGCCTTAGTGGAGAAATATACAACTAATAGTGTTGGCCACGTCAACACAAACTTTCTCTCCCTGAACGTAGGTCTTATACAGATGGAGTTAACGTTGCTCAGAGCCAACACTAATCTTGACGGTGAATCTAGCATCGGCCAGAAGCCACCTCCACTTATATGAGGGCGGACTCTTAGTTGGCGGTGATTTTAGACTCTGCCCATGTCGATGCTAAATTATAAAATGTCAATGATAATTTGCGATGGTCAAGCCAAGGCCAACTTTAAATGAGTAGTTTTTGTTCTTCCTGTTTGCGTTGGCTTTGCGTGGGTTTAGCCGAAGCAAACAAGTCAAATTAAGCATCGCTGTCGTGGCTGACGCTAAATTTGGATGCTAAATCAAGGCATTCTTGCAGTGAATGTTCTTCCCAGAGTAAAACTTGAGAGATTTTCTGGTTCTCTACGGCTGTGTACGACCTACAAGAGTTCTCCTAGCACGAGGAAGCTTCTTGGACACAACGAGGAATGCACCTGCAGAAGACACCTAGACGCTCAAGTCAGTGAGAGAGGTGAGAGTCTCATAGTCTTGGAAAAACTTAGAGATTTGTAAGAATGAATAGAGTGTTAAGTAAATGAATGATCACACATGTATTTATAGGGTCGGGGTCGGTTGTCATCATCTTCGCGGGTTTAAGGGAAGCCTGTGAAATGTATTCTAAGCGCAATGTTGGCTCTATGCTGCCTTGCTTGTTCGTTGTACTCCCAGTCATCGTGCGAGCAATCAACCTTCATTTCGGAAAAGTTGTTCCTTTACTAAGTCATCTAGTCCGCATGTATGGTACTTGCTCAGTTGCATGCGCTATGCGGTGGCTGAGGTGCTATTGGGCATTTTTAGCCTTCTTGGCTGGCCGAAACAGGAGTAGCTGAAGGAGTGTGGCTGAGCTTTCTAAATCTTGGATGTTGAGGCCTTTAGTAGTTGGGAAAGAAGAAGAATGGTGGAAGATTAGCTTATGTTAATTCAATTTTTTTAAGGGATAGGTTAGTTAATTAGAGATTATGTTTTAATTTAGGAATTAAATATGATGTGGAAATATTTTAAAAAGAGTAGAAGTCATGTCTTATTCATTTAAGTGAGTAGGCATTCCACATCATTTTTGGCCGGACACGTAATCAAGTCACTAGAGTTCTCTCTCCAATAAGGATTAAAAGTGGGGTGGTGAATTCTGTGGTACCTAGTATTGTCTTTTGGTGTGATACCTGCATTAAGTGGCTCAGTAGATTATTGTCATGTGGTATACCCAATGGACGAAGAGCGAGAGAGTTCTGGCCGTCGAGACTTATTGACGACAGGGGGACAAGATCTGGAGATCGTGTCTGGAGAATGAAGAAAACGGTGGTGCATGTTCCGGTACCTCTGCTTTGGAACAAAAATTTGGTGATGGGGAGGAGATGAAGGGTTGGGAACTGTGTGAAGGATTACTTAAAAAATAATGTTAAGAACCAAGGGGTTCTTTGAAAAGGAAAAATTGAGAAATCGAAGATACTGAATGTTCTTTCTATTCTAATTAATTCACTGTTACAAGCTCTGTATTTATACAGAGAGAAATAAAACAAACAGACAAGTTCCCGAATATTCCGGGTCAACATAATCAGCGGGTCATCTATCACATATTGACAGCTGACACCTATCACACATGATCAACATAATCGGCGGGTCACCTATCACACATTGACAACTGACATGACTAAGTGATCCGACGATACAATTATGCAATCGATTCAGCTAGACAGACAATACTGTCATACAGACGATAGAGTGCTAACTTATTCAGACGCTAATATCAAACGATACAGACGATAGGTACCAGACGATACTGCATTTCTCTAACAAATAATAATAATTATATTAACATTTAAAATTTATAAAAGAAAATATTAATATAAATATAAGAATGCTGACTCAATCACAACATATAGGGGTGGCAATATGGGCTCGCGGGCCGGACCCAACCCGCCAAAAACCCACCAAAATGCGGGTTGGGTTGGGTTGGCCCACTTTTAGTATATGGGTTGAAAGTCTCAACCCAACCCACATTTTGACGGGCTAGCGGGTTGGCGGGCTAGCCCGCCAAATTGTAATGTAGTTGAAAAAAAAATAGTCTTAGTTTAAAATTCTAACTTTCTAAGTTCTAACATTCAAAGGAATATTCAAAGAAAAACAGTTGAAGATGCTGGTAGTGCAGCCATGATCCTTAATTCCTTATGAAGTTGGGTTAGCCATCCAAGAATATATAAATTCAAGTGCGGTGGACTGGAAAAGAGCGCGGTGGACTGGAGGAGAGAGTCAGAGATGAGATCGCGGCGGACTGGAGGAGAGAGTCAGAGAGGAGATCATGGCGGACAGGAGGAGAGCGCGGTGGAGGAGAGAGTCAGAGAGGAGATCGCGACGACTGGAGGAGAGGTCGGTGGAGGAGAGAGTCAGAGAGGAGAGCGCAGCGGACTGGAGGAGAGCGCGGTGGAGGACGGAGTCAAAGCTTAGAGCGCGACGGCGCGGCTGAAACAGAAAGTTAGAAACCCTCACAGTCACAAAGGCTCACACACACACTGAAGTTTGAAGAATAGTATTCCCTAATGAATCCTTACTTCATTTTCTAGTTTTCCTTCGTACTGCTGTAGATCTAAAAAAGATAAAAAATAATGCAGGCCCGGCGGGCCGGCCCAACCCAACCCGCCAAAACCCGCTAAAAAAACGGGTTAGCAAAGTGGGTCAGAAATGGGTTAGTGGGCTGAATTTTCCAACCCAACCCGCCAAAAATGGCGGGCCAATTGGGCTGGCCCAACAGGCCTAGCCCATATTGCCACCCCTAACAACATATATATTTTGTATTGGTACATATCATTTTAGGCATCACACCTTAATCTGATTTAAGCTACCGTAACAATCACTTTTCTGCATGAATGCAATGATGCTTTTCAAAACTAAATTTTGCTACATTTATGTGCACTAAAAACGTATTTAGCCCCTTTTTTAATGTTATATGAAACTTGGGAGGTGGAGCGTTCTCTACAAATAAAACCATGCATGTTAGTTCTAAGAATTGGCTACGTGGAGAAGAATGACAGATGCATATATGGTCAACTTGGTCCACATGCTTATGAAACCAATTCCTTCGTTCTCCATATCTTAGCTGTCGATCGGCAACAAGTTGATTAGATGCTCTAGTAAAACTACATTGAATTCAAATATGCTTTTCTATCAATTTGCATTAGAAACTCATCAGTTATTGTCATAATTGAGTGAGAAGAGCCACTGAGCGTGTGGTTTATGGTTATTGGGAGCATTACATGATATGACCAAGTCTCGTGCTATTGTTTCAATGCTTAGCTTTGGGCAGAAGGGTCAGCTCCAGTAGCACCATGGGTTAGTGTGACACAAATTTTTGTCGTCCCATGTCATTCACAATATTCACTTGCTATAGCTTTGAGCACATGCCATTGTTAAAAACTTGCCTGGCATTATGCCCCACTGCCCAGTGTTTAGTTTGTTCCTTTTCTCTAGGCTTGTCATGGTATTGCATGAACGTTAGGACCTTGAGAGTTGAGACTCAACAATTATGAGGCGCACAACTTTCTAAACACGGTTAATTATAAAATCAAATATATTTATTAATAAAATATGTAATAAAGTTAATTAGTTATATTGATTTTTAAAAAGTCGCAACTTTTACATTTATCTTTAATTAATGTATTAGATAGTGTTGAAAGAAATTAACTTCTCGTGATAATTTAAATTTTGCAATTACAAAAAGGGTAATATGTTAGGATGTGTGTGTTTAGTTAGTACTTCCTATATTTTTAATTATAAGACTTTATAAGGATAATTACACTTTTTAAGAAAATATGTAATGAGGCTAATTAATGCATTAGTTTTAAAAAGAGTCATACAATTTTTCGTATTTACTGTTAACTCTTTCTTCATTGTATTTATTGTATTTCACTATCTCTTAAATATTATCTCACTCTCTCGTAATAAATGCAATGTCTAAATATGGAAAAGGATAATAACTCTTTCTTAAAATTAGTAAGGAGTATTATATTAAGGGACCCCAAATTTTTTTAAGGGGTCTTATAATTAACCACGGTGGGAGTAATAACAAATTCAGTTGGTTACAGTTCTGTTATATTTAGGAATGGTTAATCATTTTTTTACCACTTTGCAATCTGACTGATGTAATTGTTCTGTTATATAAGGTTTTGTAAAGCTTGTAATCAGTTGGGATATCATTGAATCCAATTCAGTTTCACAATGATCGATCACTCTCCTCTCTTTGAATTATTTTTCTCACTCTCTTTTCTCTTTGGTTCCTAATACCTTTCATGGTATCAGACATGCTCCCAAAAAAAATGTATTGAAAAGGGGAAAAATCATATAGACCTCTGAGACTCAAGTTAAAGATGAAGGAACACAAGTTTAATGACCTCAGATTCCGGTTAAGTACAAGCCTAGACAAACAGAAGCCGTGAGGCCTCTGTTTCTCAGAAGAAGGAGCACAAGTCAAACAACCTCTAGTGTTCCGCTTGAATACAAACCCATAAAAAGAAAGTCGTAAGGCCTCTGAGTCTCGAACAAATGAGTACAAGCTTAGACAGCAAGAAGGAAAAAGATGGAGTCCACTTGAAGGGGGAGTATTAGACTAACAAATGTGACTACAAAATATCTCATGTACAATAGTATATAACTTAAAGGACTCACTTACTCATTGCCTTAAGATTTTGCGGTGAAACCATGTGGATGAAGTCCTAATCACTTACACTTTTAATCCAATTCTAATATAGCATCAGAGTCATCATTCTCTCCATGGCTTCCATAACAATTGTCACATTCAACACAATGTATGGGCATCTGACCATTGTACATCCTTTGTTCTTGCGCTATTGGAAAAGTGCATTTCATTTTGTAACATCACCTTGACAACACCAGTAAGGTTCTTTGAAACTTGGAAGATAATGTCATTGATCCTCATGGTGATATAATGCCAAATGGAGGAGGTGGTAGTGATAGTGGAAGGTTTACCTTGAACGCCAGCATATCAACCATTGGAATGGCCAACGAGGTAAGAATAGTAGCAAATGTGATGAATTTCATGTGTATAAGAGTGTCAATCGAACCAACGTGGATGAGTGATCACTGAACACCACTACTTGGGTAGTGCTCGTAGTGAAACAAGAAGTAAGATTCATTTAGCTACTACTGGCTCTTCAATTTCTTGTTGATTCCATGCTTCATCTAGGCCTTAGTTTCATGCGCCACCTCTAGTCATGAGTGAGTGATGCAAACTACTCAAATGGACTGCGAGTCCTGATTTGCATGACAATTTTTTGGTTCAAATAAATATTTAGGGACTTAGCCAATGGAGTCGGTCAAATAACAAACCTAGATGATTTTATAAATTTGAGGAAAAGTTCGTTCCTCAATGAGGCTCCTAAAACACTTCAAACAGCTCTTAGTTAGTCGTTATTGACAGTAACAGTAAAAGTGGTTTTGCAACGATGAAGATAGATAAGGAACAATACAAATTGAAAGTGAGCCAAATATATAAAGGTTAGAAATTTAAAGGAAAGTAAATTAAATGGTTGGAATGTAAAGAAAAGGTAAAGTACGGAAAATTTGTAATTTTCATTGATGTGTTGTTATTGAGCTGCAAATGACTTTATCCCCTATTTATAGAGTGAATTCAAGCTCATAAAACGGTTAAAATGCATAACATGATGTAACTCCGTCCCTTGCCCTCTATCTAAATCGTGACTTTCCTACCAACCTTTTATCTTTGTCAGTTCTAACATGTATATAGGATGACCCCACTTTTCAATCCACAATTCTTATGATTTTGGAAGTGCATACATTTTTCCATTTCCACTCCACATAATAAAACCTTAGGGGTATAATATTATATGAATATTTTGGATATAATATCTGTCCGATATTTTCCTTATAATCCTGGCCTAAATCTACTCCCCTCTGTTCCTATTTAAGTGTCACTATTTTTATCATTTTTTCGTTTCTAATTATCTGTCACTTTACAAAGTTCAAGAGAGTATTAATTATGTTTTACCAATTCTACCCTTTAATTAATGATGATAGGAAATTAAAGAGTCTAAATTAAGAAGAAAGATAAAGGGTATGTTAGGTAGTAATTTTGATAGAAACAAAAACATTAATACAATTCTTTAATATGTGTGCAAAACCTTAAAGTGACAGTTATTAAGGAATAGAGGGAGTAACTTCTACGAAGCTGTTTTCATTGGCTCTTGTTTCCACGACAGTCTTCTTGATACGATTAACAGCTAATTGACCTTTATTCGGTTAATAAGGGCTCGACTATTCTATCATTTAGTTGATGAATTTCTTCATGATTTTTTTACCAGAATTTAATTTACTGCTCTAAACAATAAGATGCATTTTCTTTTATGATGCTTTGTCCACCAAAGTAAAGCGTACTTGTTGGGGTGTGATATGAAATTTGTGAACAAAGCACGTTGGAAAAAATTGTGTTATAAAATTGAGATGTTACATTTTTATATCTTTCTACTTCCGGATTAGTGTACTCGTGTACTAGCGTGTAACACAAGGATTCCGTCTCAACGAAGTCCAGTAAAACTTTTAAAGAGGACCAACTTTATTAGCATCCGCTACATGGTCAGAATTTGTTCTCCTTCAGTTTTTCTTTTCCATCTTACACCTTTTCTGGTCTTCGTTTTATTAAAGGATTAAACCAAACAGAGAAACATACCTAAGAATAGGCCAGCCCCAAGCTCTCTTGGGGAGATTCCTTATAACCATATCAGTTCGTCTTCTAAAACAGCTCTGATCGTCTTAATTCTACGCATGTGCGCTGGGAATGCCATGTACGTGAACTCTCTGCCAAAACACCTATGATCGTCTTAATTCCCACGCATGTGCGATGGGAATGTCACGCACATGCGTGGGCTCCCTTTCTGATAATGAGTCAAACTCAACATATCTAGACGTGGTGTTTGATTAAGGGTGTCAAAGTTTTATTTTCCATAGCGAGCCCAACTATGACTCGAACAGAAAAACGAAAACGTTGTTGTAAGAGTTTACCTTAACAAAAATGATCAAAAAACATTAAAATAGTGTCACGCACCATACACTATCAATTTGTGGCCGTAAAAAACCGCCACAAATTGCAGAGTTTATATAAAATTTGAATTTGTCACAGCTTTTTGACCGCTACATATTACTGGTGCATGGTGTAAGGCATTATTCTAGTGTACATATATCAACATTTTTACATTTTTACGTTAAAGCTTTGAACTTCTTAAGTTTGATGAACACATTAAAATAAGAAAACTTTTTCATGCCCTCTTTGAGTGATCTCTCATAATTGACTCATAAGTGATTATTTAGTGTAAGAAATATCATGTTATAATAGATAATTATGAGTTTTAAAATTAGCATTTCAACACAACCCCTAATTTCATGGATATTTTAAGGGCTTTGTACGTTCCAAAGTAGCATTAAGTAAATTCACATTCTTATGATCCCCCAATCATGCATTCATGCATATCTGTATTGTTTTTTTTCTTTTTTTCGTACTAAATTATTGTTGTAATTTTGACTTGGTTGTATTAAATATACGGTCTCCTCAAAATGCAATTTATAAAAATTAAACTTTTGACTTAGGATTTAAACAATCACTTTTTACTATTGTAGCTGACACATGTTAGATATGTCGGGATTACTTCTAATTGCCACCTGCTTTATTTTCTTTTTCTAGTTGTCTTATAATGTCAATATACGAACAAATGGAAGTGGCGAAGATATTTGGTATGTTCTGCTTATTTGCTATTGATGTGTTGAATAATTAAGCTGGAACAAGTTAAACAAAGGGGCAGGCGCCTTGTATAATTGATAACTCTTTCAGCCTCTAATGCAAGCATTTTGGACTTTCTATATACCAACAAGCTAGACTTGTTTAGTTACTTACTTTCCAACTCATTGATCAATCCAACACTCTCAACTATTATGGCTATGTTTGGTGCCGATGTTCAAATCTTTCAGATTAAAAATGAATATAACTTTTAATTGAAACAAAAATCTTTTTTACCCTCTCTTATCTAAACACACTTTATTGTGATTACCTGATAAACTAGAACTTCATAAAGAAGAGCATTGGAGGAAGATTCCGATTTCTAAGCATATACACGAGTGGCTATAAATGCACTTCTGATGTATATAGACGTAGCCCACTGACAGCTAGACACGACACAACTATCATATCTTGAAAGAAACTGATTTAAAAACTACACATCTCTTCTTTCCCCTTAACTTTTTCTCACTCACCACAGCTTTTGGGACCCCTTTTAACTTTCAGAATAGTAGTATTGCATTATTGTCAAATAAAATAAAGATTTTGCAAAACCAGCGACAATTCGATCCACAATTTCTAGCCACTTTGTAATAAGAAGCAGAGAATTTGCTTTTTTGTTTACTGAAAACGTGGCATCACTCTCTATATTAGGTAATGCAACAACGAACTTGCCTTGCCTACTCTGAGTAACAACAAAATAAAGTCCCATCCCATGTCTTGTAGTCCCATACCAGTTTGCGGGTGTCAGTGCGTGTACTTGTGATCTGTGGCCCATACATTTCTCCCTATCAAATTTGCGGCTACTAAAGCACCAAGATCAAATTAATGTTGTGATTGCAAGGTCCAGTATGGTAGCCGACTGCATAATGCATGGATTGAATGCCTTCTGTGTTGATTGAGAATGAATAAAAATTGGTGTACACCCAAAAAGTATAGACTACTAGAAAGAGATATGAAGAGGGGAGAAATAAGTATTAAGTGTGATATATGATCTAATGTGACTGGAAGAAAGAGATAGAGATAAAAAAGGGTGTCCTGAGGTGTCTGCACTATTTAGTGGTCTATGAATCGTTGCTGACTGAGAATAGCAATAGAGATAGAAAACTACTTAATTAAGTAGATAGAATACGGGCACACGGTGCCACGTAGGTAGGGTAAAATATGTGGCTCGGTGCCGAGTATATTAGGACAAACCCGAGCTTGTCAGGTCAGGTTGAGCTGGGAAGCTCACCCTGGCCTACGTGTTGTAGGGCAGGGCAGGTTGGCGCCATCTAGGTCATATCGGCAACATGTGTGCAGGGTTGACACGAGGGCAGGTCAGGTCAGGTCGACATTAGGGCGAGTCGAGTTAGCTCATGGTAAGCGGGTCGGCATCTGGGAAGGTCGTGTTGGGTCATGAATGTCGGGTCGAGTCGGGTTAGCGTAGGATAGGTAGGTGTAAGCCATGTAGGGTCATCTTGGGGCAGGTTAGGTCAGGTCAAGTTAGAGTCGAGTAGGTTAGGTCAGGTTGGCGCCGGGCTGGTTGCCTTGGCCCCGACCCGACCTTCCAAGCATCGAACCAAGTAGGGCAAAACAAGTGGGAATATGCTTGGCATGTCAGGTCGAAGCCGAGTGAGTCAGGTCGAGTCGCCACATGGCAGATCTTCTTGAGGCTGACCCGACCTACCTGGTGTTGGGCAGAGCGGACCAGCACCGGGTAGGACATATCGACGTCAAGCATGTCAGGTTGGGTTGGCGTAGGGCAGGTTGGCACCGGGGCAGGTCGGGTCGAGTGAGTGTAGCCCAAGTAAGGTCAGGTCAGTGTCGGGAAAGGTCATTTGGCATCGAGCAAGCCGTGTCGTGTTAGGTCCATGGGAGAGGGTGAGGGAGTGAGGATAAAGAATGAGGAGAGAGAGCTAGGGGAGAGGGAGAGGGAAAGAAAGGGATGTGGGAAAGAGGAGAGAAAGAGAGAGAAAATGAGAGAGTGAGGAGAGAGAGAGAGAGAGAGAATGAGAGAGTGAGGAGAGAGAAAAATTGGTGATGGAGGATAAAGATACGAAAGTTTTTAAAAATCACAGGACTCATGGGCTTGCCCTAGCCGACGAGGCTTTTGGGGGTTTTTGATCCTATGGGCTTTTCTTTTATGAGGTTGTTTAACCATGTGGGCTTTTTAGCCGTGCCCCAAGTGGGTCACGAGTGGGCTAGGTGGGATGGGCTAAATTGATGACTCTACTCTAATGGTACAACTATTCTTAGGGGAACTGAGTGTATAAACATGCCTCAAATAGGAGCAATGATGCAACATTTTATAAGTATAATGAAGAAAATAAGGATGGAACTCAAGAACACAAACTCTAATATCATGTTATAACAATTGTAAATGCTTAAACGATAGACAAAGATGCATTAATAACTTTGATATTGTTAAGAAGTCACTCATTACTAGAGATTTAACCAAATAAGTTGTTATAAATGACAGAACAATGCTCAAGCTTTTAAGGTAGAATTACGTCTAACTTAAATTCGAAGAGTTATTATATTTTTAACTGTTAATAATTAAAGGTAGAAAGCTCTAGGTTTCCACATTGGAACATAGAAACATGGTGGGGGAGAAGCAACTAAAAGTAACTTGAATAAGAATTGATTATGAGACTTCCTAGCGGATCCAATCATGCACAGACAATTTCTCCTAACCCTGCTGCTTTATGCTTTACCCACTTGGAACTCTAACAGTAAGTGACTATTTCAACAGTCAAGGTTCAATTCTCAACCCACCAGAGAGAACCTATTTAGATGCTATATAAGAAGTGTAGTGCTTAAGACAAGTAGGAATCTGAAACCATAAATTGCCAACACCCTCAGATGACATTAGCATTATTGTCCCAATGCTGCCTTCAAAAGTATGTGGGAACAGACATGGCGCAGTGCTGAGATCATAAAAGATAACACACTTCACCAAATAATATTCAGCCCCCACTTCCAACTCTTCACACTCAATCATTCCTCCCTCTATTCTATCCTATTTAAGAGAAAGCACTCATATTTCCATATCCCTCTAGCTAGCACAATTGAGCCACAAAATAATTCTAATCTGAAATAGGCATTACTATGGGGGAAGTTGATGATCAAGTATCAATCAATAAACAAGATATGGATGGTGGATCACAGAGCATTGCCAACAATGAAATTGTAAGCCCTGAAGTGGATAATAACTTTGGAGAATGGTTGAGTTTAGGCCTCAAGGGAAACATGCCTCCGGAAGGTTCTGAACAAAACCCAAATTCCCAATCAAAACCTCTCCCAAACAAGGTATTCTCATGCAACTTCTGCATGAGAAAGTTCTACAGTTCACAAGCCTTGGGGGGTCACCAGAATGCACACAAAAGGGAAAGAGAAGCAGCAAGATATTACCAGTCTCATAGAATGATGACAGCATCAACAGGGCTTGCTTACTCTTCTCTTGGAATCCAGCCACACTCGCTTGTGCACAAGACGAGCAGAGTAAGGTCTTCTTCTATGGTGGCTCGGTTCAATGATGCAAGCTCTGGGGTTGAAATGGCATTGACACCCTTTATGCTTGAACAAGCTGCAGTGGATTTCATATGGCCAGGGAGCTTCCGGATGGATTTGCCAAAGCAAGAATCAGATACGAATAAGCTTGACCTAGATCTTCGGCTCTGATACTTCAGAGTATTTATTTACAGTAGTGCTTTCTTCTTAATTTTGCTATGCTTTATGTTACATTTGACCTGTACTAATATAATAAGATGTTAAACATACTACTCAAGTTGTATTAGTTGTTTTGAGATCACTGCGGATCGTTATGATTTATCCATCATGGTCGGCTAAATTCATGGTCGACACCATCTCTCACCGGCCGGCATTGTCACCTCATCAATCGTGATTGGCTCCATCATTCACTCTTATAATAAACATGGCGTGGGATTGTGATCAGTCATAAACACCATTTAAACACTCACAGATTCCCATTTCTTATCATCACTGTATTTAAAGAGGCTTCAGTTATATAAGAAGCACTATGATTAGGCAAATGATATGTACACTTTAGGGTTTTGAAGGTTGAGCAAGACGTGCAACTGACTCGGCTTTGTCCTCATGTTTACGCTGAAATAAACAGAGGCAAACCAATATATCAAAAGATCAATTTGAGGACTTGAATAAGTGCCTCTTCGAGTTCTTTTCAGTTTAGTGGTTTATAAGCAATAAGACTATACGTTTGTTTGATTTCGAAAACATGTTTTAGTATTCAAGTTGAAAGTACTCAAGTTATCCGGTGACTACTTAAAGGATTAATGCTGCCGTGAGCAATGATCAAGGCATGACGATTTTAAAGGGTTTCAACACTTCAAAGAGTGTTGGAGTTAACAAAACGAAATTGAAACAAGGGATTAAGAAAACTTGTGAAAAGAAATTGAAGAAATAAACTGCATTAATTGAAAGAGAGCATAAAAGCGGAGAGAAATCTTGTTTACTTGTAACTCTTAGTAGCCACTTGTCGTGACAATAGATGTTAAGTGTTTTCAGAGTGTTTCGTAGTAAGATGTCCAATCTTACTTCTAAGTTACAAAGCAATAGTATTCATAAGATAATTGCTACTCTAATCCTATATATGAAAATAAAATAAAGTAAAACGATCGAATCTATATCATTCATTTGGCCTAACTGTGAAGCATTGAACTGAGCATTATACTTTGAACCTTTGACGAGTGCCTCAAACCCATCAGTGTCGTCTTTGAAACCACCAGCTGCTCCAAAACATGGGCTGACGTCTCTAATCGCATATAAACTGCCTCTGACTGTGGTGAGTGCTCTTTGGACGTGGCAACCCGTCTTTGACCATGGACGCTATGAACTTGGATGTAATTTCAAACAACCCTAAACATTTTTGACTTGGCTTGATTTAAATAACTTGGACTTTGGAATTGAGACCACCTTTGTGCCTGAATAAGAGTCCCTTGAACCTTAGCTTGTAAGTTCCAAAGATGTGACTTCAGGCTGGCCTGAAGCTTGACCACGTTGCTTCTTTTACTCTTTTCTGAATTACCTCTATGCGGACAAGTTTTGAGTCTGGCCTTTAATTTCACTTTATGACCTAGCCTTCAAAATGGCTTTTCCAACCCTCTAAGAATCTTTTCCCTAATTCAATTATTTTTGAAATTTTAGTATTAGCACCTCGAGACTTTTTTCGCCAACACACTAGAAAGTGAAAAGAGGGATGTGGATGTGCATTATTACATGAAGTATATAAAATCACAGTAATACTAGTCGGCACTAAATTATGGTAGCCTCCGTGTATGTTTCTATTGTTGAAAACCAATAGGACTCATACTGGACTAAAGCTGGAAAAGGCAGAGGTACAAGAATACAAAGCCTAGTTGGTTTTTCTTTTGTTCTGCTAAAGATACTTTATTTCCATCCAAAATGCAAGTCAAAATTAAATGTTGCATCAGATTCAGAACACAGGCTAGACATAAGTGCAAAAGTTCATACCTTGGTAAAATTACGTTTAAGTGGGCCATTCAAGCCCAAACGAACTACTAAGAGGCCTGCTTTTGCTAAAAGACTTTGTATTTGTATAATCATGGGCTAAAATATTTAACTTTGCACCTCTTGCATAGCACGGGTAGAATTATTTAATTTAATTTTTAAGATAAACTTTTTTAATTTAAATATATTTTACAAACATTTTAATTTGTTTTAAAAATAAAAGTGTAATTATGAAGTATAAGGTCATCCTCCTAAAACTACAATTTGTGAACTTAATTTAAACAATTTACAAAATGGATGTAAAGATAATATCATTGATTAAATAAAGAAACTATTGTTCGATCTCAAGAAATTTCTTTTTGTAAAATCCTCACATTTATACAAATGAATTTTATATAGAATCCAATATTCTTTTGATTCAACATTTACAAATGATTGATAGCATGGAAAATAATTCAATTCAATATATATATATATAAATTGAATACAATTTCTATACATTAATTGAATTCTAAAATATCATCTTACCTATATAATATTAATAAAAATATGAGGAACCCATTTTTAATTTTAAATTAAAAATATATTATAACTATAATCAATTTTACTATTACGAGATGGATATTTTTCTCATTCATAAATTCATCATTATCAAAGGACTACAATAATAATATTTTTATATCAATTTTTAGTAAGGTTGGATATTCAATGATTTAAAACAGTCATTCCTTTTTTTTACCGTAAAAAAAAAACCTGTCCTTTTTCAACTGCCCTTAACAATTAATACTTTCAACCCTAAATGGGATTTGTCCTCTTCAAAAATTTGATTGTCCAACAATTATGGTCATATTGATTTCATAAAATCAAGATATTTCTCTCATGTTCATTCTTAACAGCGGAATACTGTAAATCGAAGATGAAACTAGATGAGGAGAAGATAAAAGGTGGATGCTTCCATGGAAGCCAAAGAGTAAGAAAAATGAAAAACCTACACATAGGCATAACACATAGGCACAACCAAGACAAATGACAAGTTGATCAGAGTCACCACTCTAATGAGGACAAAAGCAAGCTATTTCCTAAGACGAAGGGATATTTTTAAAACTTTACACTGGCGAGGGATGAAAATCAAATTTCGTTCATTTTACACATACCAAAATCTTATTTAACCCTATTTATGTTGATTAATTTCATTTATACAAGCACGGAAAAAAAAATACAGACACGAGTGCATGAGTGTTAATGTGTCAATATGTATTTCCATGTGTCATGCATATGTATAGAGTGTGGGGTCATTGTGTTGCATGGTGACATTTTGACAATTTGCTTAAGTCACTTCAATATATAAAATTCTTAATTGGTCCCCTAGCTCAGTTGGTTAGAGCGTTGGTTTTATGAGCCGAAGGTCGCGGGTTCGAGCCCCGCCGGGACCAACTTTCTTCTGCTATTTGCATTTTGCTGAATTGTCCTCCGAGATCAAAATTTCTGCTTCCGGTACTTTTTCATATCTGACTCATTCTTATCCATCATTGAATGTTTGCCTTCATTGATTTATATTATTCTTTAATAACAATGCACAAATACATTACTACTATTAAAATAATTGGGTCTACGATCGAAAGCAATAGGGCAACAAATTTGTTTGTTACCATCTCCTTCCTCCTGTCAAACGCATCTCTTGCCTCGCCATGGTTCATCCAATGCCATCCTGAACCATCTCCTTCCTCCTTTCCTATCCCATTGCCTCCATCTCCCCAAACCATCAAATCACTAAACCCCTATGAAACTTGAACCATCAAACCCTTGATCCATTAAACTGGAACTGAATCTTGAGATTTTGTTGGAACCAGGTCCAGCGGCAGTACTATCATCACCGTATTCATTTTAATTTTATTTAAAAAATATATTAACAAGCCAACAGGTAGCCAATTTCCCACATGGAAAGTGGCGCGACCCTATTGGTCATAACATATTAGTGCACGTTGCAACACTAGTGCACCTTAGAAAGCACCAACAAGAGGAGTCCAAGAAGAATCTCTAATGGTGCACCTACAACCGATGGTGGTGCAACAAGAGAAGTCCCAAGTAGAATTCGTGGTGATTCACCTGCAACCCATGGTGGTGGAGCTGCAAGAAGAGTCCCAAGAAGAATCCCTGGTGGTGCACTCGCAAACAATGGTAGTGCAATAGCAAGAGCCAGAATTCCTACATCAAGAATGTGAGAGCTCTCAGCTTCCTTTGTCCCATCAAGGGACAGATTCATACATGTTATGTCGTGGGAGCAACATATATAAAAATATATATGTTGATGAGTTACCACATGTTAGAAGTATTAAGCAATTTTAGCATTTTTATAATTATTAAAATTAATTTATACAACTAACCCCGACAATCATTTAACACTTCATTTATATAAATAGCTAAGTAAACTCTTTTTTTCAATTAGTACAATAGTCATTATGGCATAAAAACTAACTCTATAAGTAAATACAATAAAGATAATAATATTTCATATACAATAAAAATTATACAATTTGAGATAAAACTAAGGAACATTCTTACCAATATCACCAAATAATAGAACAATAATTAATAAGTATAATATATAATATACAAAAAAAGATAACTCTTGTGGGGACATTACTCCTCACAAACTAGAATAAATCTGCTAATGATATAAAATGATAAAAAGCATTTTAGGAGTAACTATGAAATACAAATAGTTTTTATTTGTAATGTTTCATTATTTATTAACGTATGCTTATATAGATTGTTTTTGTTCATATTTATAATATAAACTTTTATTATTTGTATTCATACATTTTGACTTGTGCATAAAATTTTCATGGTCCTCAGTCCTCACAATTTTAATCATACACAATAAATTGATCACACAATTTTTACCATGTAAAAAAAAAGACACAAAAGGGTCATGTAAGGCATGAGTCACTACATTAATAATTCGTATACGGAATATTAATAATAAAAGTAAAGTCAATTTTACATGAAACATAAGAAATCATCACATACTAATAGAACTTACTAGCAAAAGCACAAGTCCATTTAGCGTGATTCGTTTAAGCCTTTAGTTAGATAAAAATACTTCCATTCAAGCTAGACTCAGAGCATTAGAAAAACTTCGTTAAGTTTAACAATTCAGCTTATTGAAATAAATATAATTAATATAAATATATTTTATCATTTTTATTATTATTATGTTAGAAGTTTACTATATTATTTTAATATTATATACTTATTTACATATTTATATATTTAAAAAAATTGATCTATATAGTGATTAAGAATATAAGTCTATTTATAAATAATTTTATTACCTACTTAATTTTCTAACCATGAAGCAAGAAATTATTTTTTGGTTACATGGAGGGCCAAAGACCCATGAAGCAGGATTTTGTTAAAAGTAAAAATGAGTGCTACATGGAATAACTTAAAGGGACAACAATACTATATAAGTTTAGGTGTTCTAGGTCCAATTACCTTAATGCTATTGGACCACATACTACACCCACAAATAAGTCCAACACCCACCAAAACTTAGAGCAATATTTCGTGTCAGTGCTTCCAAGTACAATGAGATAATCAATTAGCATATCGCAAATGGGGGTTACCATAATTAACGATTATAATTATCACAAATTCCATGACCTTTCTATACAATATTCTTGTAGGGGCACTTGCCCCATCACTGTTGAATGTGGATTATTCTCGGTCCCTAATCCCATTCCCTGCCAACGATGTTGCAAAGTGAGCAAGAATGTGAGCAGAGAACGTGATTTTAAAACTAAGGTATTTTTTTTTCTTTCATCATCTATGACCATTATTTACATAATATTTTTTGTTTATGGGTGGAAATTTATGAATCAATACTTAACAAGCGAGGTAATGTACTAAAGTAGCTATAGTTAACCAAACTTTTTATCTTCAAGTTCTCATTTGTGGTTTTTTTTTTCTACTCATCGATCCTTCATATTCTATTCATATAAGCATGTCATGTGAGGTGTGTAAGACTTTTCTAGGTTTTCATCGTAAAAAAAATATTTTTGAATTTTTGAGACCCACATGCTTTAGAGTCACTTATCCGGATCCATTATTGTAATTGTTGAAAAATATCTTTGATACATTTTGTCTCCATTTTGCCTTCATTTGTCAATTCTTTTTTTATGGAGAAGAAGAGCGTGCAACCGCCTCGAACTTCACCTTGAAATCACCGTAAATGATGGGGGAAAGGATAAGAAATGTGAGAGGCGGAACCCGTTCGTTCAACTGCCAGCGGAAGCCCAAAAGACGGAAATGCAGCAGGGGAGCACATAAACAAACCCTACATTCAAACACAATGACTATCCAAATAGTAAGACAAAAGAAATGTCTCGTGAACAGTAAAATAATAACTTGCAATTAGAGGGTTGGAGATAGCAGGTTTAATAGATATTTTTTATTTTCTTAAATTTAATTCTATTTTAATTTGCAATTTAATGGCGTATTTTTACATTATGGTCCATTTCTTCCCAACTTAGATACCTTCTTATTCTCCCAACGGAGCTCCAGTTACCTGGCTTCTTTCTTTAAGAATAATGAGAAAATTGAGCATTACTCACCATTTTTCTGTATACTTTCTTTTTTCTATTTTATAAGTTTGCCTAGGGTTTTGGTTAAGAGAGCTTCTCTCTACCAAGTGATGTTTTCATTCATAGTTTGACCATGTATCCCATTGTTGATCTGTCCTTGTTGGAATCCGTTGAGGACAAGCTCACTTCCATGATCCAACGTCACGATTTCCAAGACTAGCGCAATGAGGCCTTCAACTTCACTCTTCTAGCTCTCACGATTTCTAGGGTACGTTTAAAGGTTATATGAAGATGTAAAAATGTTTTTTTTTTCTCCTCAAGACTATCAGAAAGGATACGTTTAAAGGGTATATGACTAATATGTCGTTAAACATCAACTTGGCTCTGCCAGCAAATAATGTTCTTAGGGGGTTGGCAGGGGTCACGACCCCCAATAATTTTAATTTCTTTATCAAATATATGTATTTTTATATAGAAATTTCTTTTATTCTTAGTCCAACCTTCTAAGATTTTGTAGGTTTTTTATAATTTTATTCCAGTCCCCCGGAAAAAAAATCTTGAATACACCTTTACCATAACACTAATTTTATTTAATTTGGTTTCAACACAAACGATGAGATTTGTATAGGGAAGTGATTTTTGAACCCCCACACAGTGTCGACATTCAATCGATATATACAAGCTCTGGCAGTCAGAAACCGCCAGTAATGTGTAAACTAACAAAAATAGCTTCCGAAAATTAAAACTCAAAATATGTTGTGGTAATCGAGATAGCCAGGACCAACAAGGACGTTTGGGCCAAGGCCCAGTAATCAAATCTTCGCGGTACCCGAATAGGTTTGCTAGAACGACCACCCTACCTCACGAGCGACGCCGCTTTCATACTCTTGGGCATCCGCAAATAAGCGCCACCCCTAAGGCTAGGGACTACTGTTCCTGTAATCGGATTACCTTCGGCCCCTACCGCTAACATTCTTGGCATACACAAACCCGAGGAGAGCGAACCAACTTGAAGTATGAAATCCAATAATAGTCCCCTGAAAACTGACTTCGATAGTTTACTCGACTCCAGTCGTTGGAGTTAGTTCAACCACAAAGGCACCCCTTATCACCCACACAGGATCTTTTGACGATGTTTGTGTCACATCACACACGTCTTGTAAAAAACGGGGTCTTCGTAACATCTCAAAACCCAACGCGAAGCTCGAGGCCATCATTATGACCTGCAATCATCCCCCAATCCATTCACCCCCAACAAGGTCAAGACTCTAGAGGATCCAACGGCCACAAAAGAGTGTTGTACGTAATACTCATTACGACCTCGAAATCTCTCGACCTTGTCCCCATATGAGGCAAGTCTTAGAAGAAGCCTGGTATGATCTACTACTCCAATTAGCCCCTGAACCACCCCTCTCACCTTCTCAGGTTCTTGACTTCATCATCAAAGTGTTCTTGCAAGAAGCCCTCTAGGTCATGGCAAACGACGGAACTGAAACTCTCACATTCACCTGAAGCCTTCAACCAACCAGTAGTCGTCGCTTCCTCTTCAATCAACACTCTCATAATTTGATTGAATTTGTCTAACCTAAATTTATTTTTGAAAATACGTTCTGAGAACTGTATTATTAAAATTACACTCCAAATTCTAACTTTTAGAAACTATTTCTGTGACTTTGCTTATTACTAATAATTTTTTTACCACCAGAACCTATATATCAATTTAATGTCAATGTACAGATAGCTGGACCGATCTGCATTTGATATGTAAATGACAATGACAATTTCCTAGCTGAGAACAACTCTAGGCTAACTAGTACTAGTATCTATTTCCTGTTTCTCATTCTTCCCGCACATATCCTAACAGTACATGTATACATATGATGTAGTTACCCCCACTTTGATCACGCATATATGTATCCTAATAGTACCCCACTTTGATCACGCATGATATGGTGATCCTTGACTCTATGGTTGGTTGCTCCAGTATTTCAAAATCATTGCTGGATCCAATAATTGGTGTGGTGTTCCAGGATAATAGCGGTGAGAAAAAAACGAGATATATATGCTATGCCTATTAGGGTGTTACACATAGGCAAAATCAAAGGCTGAAGGAGTTATCCATTGATATCAAACGTTTGTGGATCCCGTGAAGATGTTTTCATTTTTTGGTAACCTAGCTAGCTGCTATGTGTTAAAACATACATTATAGTGTCACGGACCTAAAAGATCCCTTGCTGGTTTCCACCAAACAGAGTCGACCAACCACATACGTACGATAGTGTCACATACGTACGTGTAATCGATACCTCTCAATTCTTATCACCAAATTCAAAGTACCATGCCTCTTTTCTTTTCCTTCCTTTTGTTCTTCCGTTTCTGTTCTAAGCTTAATTATATATATATTTTTAATTTTTATTAACTGAATGCATGTGCAGTTTGTGAGGATAAGTGATGCCCTTGTAAACACGGTTTTAAATTGCGATTACCAACCGCGATTAATGCTGCAATGTAAAAGGTTTTTAAGTCCACGCAATATTATTCGAATCGCAATTGGGGTTGCATTGACCAGCATCTATCCGCAATTCTGCAACGTAACCGCAAGTTCCCAAAGCAACAGCAATTTAAAATCCCACTTCCAAGTATTGTTTAATACCGTGGTATTTGTAAATTTACAGTTTTGTAGTTAAGGCAAGTGAAATCTGAACCAGTATAACAACAATTTATGTTTGCCAAAATGCATCAAAGAGAGGCACAACCAGATCATGGATAGTGTAAGTGCAATTTTAGATACACTGTGAAGAAAAATTACGGTGACTCAATTTTGGGGCTGTTTACCGTAATTTTAGTTTTACTATAATTTTACGGCATGTGTCCAAAGATACACTAAGAATATTGAATCCAATATAATCGAGTAACGTATTCAAACTGGTTATTATGACGGCCCGCTGATCCATGTCCATACGTGTAAGAGATTGAAGTAGAAACTAGAAAGGCTATAGTTTGAGTATGTTTGTCCAAAAATGTCACCAAATTTGGAGTCATTCCTCTGTTGTTTGTTGTAACCTACATCAGATGTGGAATTTTGTGCTTTGCAACAGTAATGTTCTAGTAGTAAACCAAGATTTTTGAGGTAGATCATTGATTTGGTTGCACACACTCTTGTGTTTAGTCAAGTCTATGTTAGAGAATTTCACGACAAGAAGTTTCCCTAGGGTGGAATCGATCTCTTTAACTGTTCTTTTTTGAGTTTCGTAACAAGGTTAAATGTATTTTAATTATTGATAAGGTACACTGACCTAGTGCATTTGTTCAACATGTTCTTCTGGAAAAGTAAAAAATTGAATCCTAACTCATCACCTTTAGCTTAATCAAATGAGTTACGTCTCCCCCTTCTGGGCTTCTATTATGGTCAATAATTCAATATCATATTATTATTGGAGATGGATGTCGGTTATCAACTGCTAATTAAGCTCCCAGACAAAAATTTCGTATATGTGCATGTATATGAACACTCAACATCTTTTAATTCCGAAGCACACCATGGTTGTCAATGTACAAGAAGAACATAATAAAAGTCACAACAAAAAACACAAAAGGAGTGAATGCTCAATTTTCTCTCAAGTGTCAGGCAAGTTAGTTCTTAAAAAGAAGGAAATACATCTACAATTTATAATTATGTTAAATGTCGGTCAGGTTATATACTGGACTAATTTGGCTGGCGTTTTATATCGTTTTAGTGACTAACTTGATCGACATTTGACACAATCACGGACTAAAAAAGGTACTTCCTTCTAGAAACTAATTTATCTGATGATTACACTTTCAGAGATAAAATTAAACATTAACTTCACAAAAATGATAGTTATCCCACATTACCCAATCATTTCGGTCAAGAAATTCTAACTTATCTCATGAAATTATTTTATTTTATTTTTGGTGGATCTATACTATTTGAGATAAATGCATTAAAAAATTTATAATCTTTTACAAATAATTCAACTGGTCCACCGGGATTGGGTATTTACTATTTATCCCTATGTGGTAAGTTAGACAATCTCTTTCTGTCAAATAACATATATGATTAGTATTGTCACATCATCGTTTCTTGCATCTTGCAATTTTTCTTCACAAGATATGGCATTGCTGTTTAACTAATACCTAATCCAGAGATTATTTTGGTACAAAAACAAAGGCCTCTGTTCTAATTTGATTTCATGTATGTATATCCTTGTTCTTAATTTGATCTGATCTTGACAGTTCGGTATCTTGGCTAGACAAAGCATTAGAATCATGTTTGCTATAAAAGCACAGATAAGGATAAAGATTGGTGTTATACACCCTTTGGGTGTAGAGAGATAGGAAGAGATGAGATATAAGTGACATATGTGATATATGATATGATGTGTGCAGAAGAGAGATAGAAAAAAAAGAGGTGTCTCAAGGTGTCTGCATTGTAGAGTGGTTTATGAATCATAAGATAATGCTTGAAAAACTTAAACATTAGAAAAGTTGAAAATGTCCTTGTTCTTGGCAGAGAAGGCCCATAAGAGGTAAAATGTTATTAAATCTGTGTATAATAGCAAACCTTAGTTAATTTCTCTGTTGGTCTTCATTGATACGAGTAAATGTTAAGTTTTTTAAGTCCCTTCCAAAACTTGTGTCCACACCAACCAGGTTCAACAGTTGTTTTTGATAGCTAAACTTTTTAAATATTTAGTTGATTGTTTAACTCCTGAGCAATGTGTATGAAAAAAGATATATTGGAAAAATTCTATCTACTTAATATAATTTTCAAGTTTTGAGAATTATCCTCATTGCTGTCGGCAGTGTGATACCTTGTAAAACCAAAAACTTTCATTCACAAATTGATTCAATTGTCATTTACTTTCCAGACCAATAACAGTGTAATGCTATGCCTGAAACCAACTGGATATATGACCCCTAACACAGCACAAAGTTAAAATCCCTCCCTATTGGTTGCTCCTTCTGACATAGTTAATTGAAACCAAAGTTCTGATGTTTACTCCTCAGTTCAATGTATGTGCTGCTTTTTGTCAACTTTATGATGTTCAATTCAATGTTTTCAATCCTGATAGCTACTATGAAAATGATGGCTCTACTTTTTTCTACGCGTCCTTCATGCTCTCCATACAATGTTGGTTTGGTTTAATTTAGAAGTTTGCAATTTTAGTGCAGATAAGGTGATATCCCTCCCCCCTCTTGCCTCTTCCACAAATATCTCAATTCACTACCTTTGAATTTAGGTCAGTTGTATTAATTATTTGGGTGATAGAATTTTCCTATGTAAGGGGGGATAACGTCAGCATTGTATTTCATGATCTGAAAGGAACGAATCTTTGCTACTTTAAAAATAAAATGATACCTCAATTATCTTGGGAGAGTCTAACATGAATCACCGTAATTGGTGGTATAATCATGGCTAGAATATAGGTATTTAATCCTAGCTGATTTTCTAACTGTATTCGAGCAAATTCCTTACTATATACATAAACAAGAATTTAGGTTATATCTTAACACTATATTTAGAGGTACTAACATAATATAGTAACTCAGAGTTAAGGATAGTGTTTAAATCAGTTGAGAGCAACTATTTTATAGTCCCATAATTTATGATTGAATGATGTATATCATTATCATCATTTTTGTATTGATATTTAACATTAGAGTTAACAGCCTATAGACCAACACTAATTTTTAAGAACTTGTGTCGACCAACACCTCAGGCACAAGACGTGTCGACTAAACTGAGAGATGATGTTCCAAGTCTCATATCTAGACAATAAAATATGTGGGAAAAAGAAGTTACAACAAGAGTTGAATATTCTAAATTCGAATAAAATTGTCTCCTATGAAAAAGAGAATTCATATGATCAACCAAGAAAGTTGTTCTGTGAATATGAATTATCAATAATTAATGGACACTAACCATTGGAGATAAGGTAAACTAATTTATTATCTGCATAAGTTTAAACCGTAAAATTTCTAAGTCAACTAAATATGTAATATCAAATAGCATCATATCATTCCATAATGGTAGTCTAATTTAGCCAATGGGGTAATTTAATCCTATTTAGTGGACCTGTAGGATTATTTATATATATTAAAAAGTTAGCTAAATAACCTCATCATTAATTGTGGTCATTCAATCTCATGTTCACATGGACCAGTAAAATTGTGTTATTTATTTTATTTATTTTCACATTATTTTTTAATTTTAATTATGAAATAATCTTATTAATTCATGTGAACATGAGGTTAAATGACCCTTATTAAAATTATACCCACTTATCTTAATTATTCCTATTAGTTTACGTAAGATGGACATAAAGGGTAAGTTAGACAACTTACAATAAATCCTCTATCTTCACTAATGCGATAAAATGTTGGAATTTGGAAAGTAGCAACTCACAGACTGTTTTCCTCAAACAGCATGATAATAGATAGTTGAATTTATTTTAATTTTTGAACAATATGTATGAACAAACATTTTTTTATAAGAAATTTATTCATTTATTGTGATCTTTAACAACGGTTGAGAGAGTTAGGGCCTGTTTGATTGTAGATTTTGAAAACTGTATTTAAAAAGAGTTTTTAGAAACTGTTTTTGAAAACTGTTTTTCAAAATAAAAGCAGAAAAAAAACTGTTGAATAAGATGTTTTCCAATATTTAAAAAATTGAAATTTGAAAACTAAAAACAGAAACTGAAAACATCTTTTAGCTGTTCTGGTATTTTAGTTTTTAAAACTGAAAATAAAAACTGTTTTCAAAAACAGTTTTCAAAAACAGGTTTTGCCAAACAGGTTTTTAAATTTTTCAGTTTTTAAAAACAGAAAACAGTTTTTAAGAACTGTAATCAAACAGGCCCAAGTTTCCTAGGTGATACTTAAAAAACTTACTAAGATGATTCAAACAGCACACGCATCTCGGGATACTTTTTTCTTTATTTCTCTCTTTCAGTCACATCAGATCATATATCACATTTATCATTTGTATCTTTTCTCTAATTATCTACATCATTTAAGTGTACATCCATCTTTGTTCAAAAACAAGCATATATCCATCGAAAAATGAAACTTTAACACTCTTTCACCTCTCCACCTTCGAAGAGAAAAGAGAAAAAAAGAAAAAATTAATAAGTAATTTGACATGTGATATAATAATCAGAAAGAAAAATAGGTGAAAATGCTGTAAAATAGTGTAGGACGTGAACATATTACAACTTATATCTGTCCCTTTGCATGCAGATGGCCGCGTGGTTCTGCTGACGTTACACTTGGACCGTTTATTGCTGACCTGGCGGTACAGCGTGGCCCACCTGTCGGCCATGATGCCTCATCGCTACGTGTAGCGTGGCCCACATGTCTCCTGGCGAAGCTACAATAAAGTAAAGAACCTTTTGTTCACTCACATATTTCCCGATTGAAATCAACACTACCCCGTTTGTCACAACTCCCTCGGCGTCCTTCCAAACCACTGTTTGCTTCTGTTAAGCCATGTCCTGCGCACCGTACTGTCAAAAGTCTTTTCCACTTTGTTTTTATTTAGAGTTGTGATTCACACATATCTTTTAAGGTTAAAGAAAGAAAGAGAATGAGAGATAAAAAAAAATGAAAGTATTCATAAATATATACACTGTTTATATATTTATAAACCATTTTTGTTTTATTTACCATTATTTCTAGACACCTAAAATGGACCTAAACACTCATGTTAGGGGTTAGAGTTTCGAAAAGAAGAATGACAATTTATCCCTTCACACGCTAATTTGTGCTTCACATTGAAAAGATAATTTTGTTACATTCAAGTAATAAGTGTGAATAGAATGAAATTAGTCACACATTGGAAGGATAAATAAGGATTACATTTCATAAGTGAAGAACTCATTTATTGTTTCAAGATTTGGTGGTCAATATATGTGGGTAATGCTCAAATCACATATGTTTATAGTCCAATGCTAATGGTGCACCACTCTAACAAACAAAGAGAAAGAGAAGAAAAATGAGTTAGAGATATAATAAGTTTTTTTATAAACAAAAATATAATAAGTAATGTGTTATATAATATGATATAAACAAACACATGAAGTAAAAATTGAGGTGGTGTAGATTGAGAATATTTTTTATCACATTTTATGTCTCATCAATTTTTTATCGCACAATTGAAATGTTAATATGTCACTTGCTTACCAAAAATTAATAATTGATACGTCACTTAGAAAAATATGGATAAGTCATTTCAAGCTCACAAATGTATTTTTCATTGACATTAAAGTTTCATTGGAAAAAATATGAGGACAAACTATCTTGATATGTATGTAAGGTGTTTATTTTGTTTGGATACAAAAAATAATGTGGGATTGTTTTATTTAATTATACTAATTACATTAATATAACATTTTTATTAATTATGCATTGAACTTTACCTAGTAATTCATACACTAAATAAAGGACGTTAGTAATAAATATTTCAAATAATTTTTTTATAATGATCTCGTAAAATAATCAGATTTTTAGGGCTGTATAAGTATAAATTCTCATTTTGTTTTTATTTTCTATTTTAAGTCTAAATTATAAAACTGTTACTTTGTTCTTGGAGTATTTCGTTATCTGTTTAAAATTTTATAAAAGATGTTCATCGCTTTTAGAAAATCGTTGTACTGTTGTATGTAATATTATTAGTGGATTCAATCCAGAAATAAACACTTTTTTTTTTTGAAACTGAGAAATAAACACTGTTAATAACGCAAATCTGGTTTTTAAAAACCGAAAATTATTTTAAAAAACAGTATTCAGAACGGACTAACACTATAAATACCCATAACACTTCGCACTCTCTTGCATTGTGCCTCATCTAATTCCTCTCCAACAGAGTTACCTAGCAAGCCCCCACACCCTTGTAGCTTTCTGCTTTCTCTCTTCTTCCTTTCTGCGATAAAAATCCCTGATCAGAAACCCAAAACCATGGCCATTACTGGTTCCGAATTCTCCTCATCCCCGAATGCACTTCCACCCAGCGATGACAAGAGCGCAAAGGCTCTTCAGTTCATCGAAGACATGACCCGAAACGCTGACACCGTCCAACAGAAAGTCCTCGCCGAGATTCTCACCCAAAACGCCCACACAGAGTACCTGCAACGCTTCCACCTCGACGGAGCCACCGACCGCGAAACCTTCAAATACAAGGTCCCCGTCGTTTCTTACGACGATCTCATGCCCGACATCGAACGCATTGCCAACGGTGACTGCTCTCCCATCTTCTGCTCTCACCCTATCTCCGAGTTTCTCACCAGGTACACATTTACACAATCACCTAACAATCCTCCTAATGAATTATTCAAGACAATGGTGTGAAATTGAACTAACTGCCTAATAATGCAAAATTGCAGTTCCGGAACATCTGCCGGTGAAAGAAAACTGATGCCAACAATTGCAGCAGAACTGGAGCGTCGCAAGTTACTCTACAGCCTTCTCATGCCGGTGATGAACCAGTACGTAATATAATATTGCACTCAATGTTCCTTAGCAATGAAGGCCGAACTTGATTCAGTACTAATTTTGTTAATTTATGTGACTGATTGAATGAATTAAACAGGTACGTGCCTGGTTTGGACAAGGGGAAGGGTCTTTACTTTCTGTTCATCAAAGCTGAGACAAAGACCCCCAGTGGATTAGTGGCGCGTCCAGTGCTCACAAGCTACTACAAAAGCGAGCACTTCAAGAGCAGACCGTTCGACCCTTACAACGTCTACACCAGCCCAAACGAAGCAATCCTCTGCCCTGACTCATTCCAAAGCATGTACACGCAGATGCTGTGCGGCCTCATCATGCGCCATGAGGTTCTCAGAGTGGGAGCCATATTCGCCTCCGGCCTTCTCCGTGCCATTCGATTCCTCCAGCTCAATTGGCACCACCTAGCACGCGACATTGCCACCGGAACCCTAAATCCCAAAATCACAGACCCTTCCATCAAGGAATGCATGTCAAAAATCCTGAAACCCGACCCAGAGCTCGCGGATTTCATAATCAACGAGTGCTCGGAAGAAAAATGGGAAAAAATTATTACAAGGATTTGGCCAAACACCAAGTACCTTGACGTGATTGTGACCGGCGCAATGGCACAGTACATCCCAACGCTGGAGTATTACAGTGGAGGACTACCCATGGCTTGTACCATGTACGCTTCTTCGGAATGCTACTTCGGGCTGAATCTCAAACCAATTTGCAAGCCCTCTGAAGTTTCCTACACCATCATGCCAAACATGGGTTACTTTGAATTCTTACCCCACGATGAAGATTCCAATTCAAAAGAAGTCCAACATCGTTTAGTTGAACTGGCCGACGTTGAGATCGGAAAACTCTACGAGCTTGTTATAACCGTCTACTCCGGCCTCTGCCGCTACCGCGTCGGCGACATCCTCCAAGTCACCGGTTTCCACAACTCCGCCCCGCAGTTCCGGTTCGTGCGGCGGAAGAACGTGCTTCTCAGCATTGACTCCGACAAAACCGACGAATCAGAGCTTCAAAAAGCAATAGAAAACGCTTCCCTTCTCTTGAAGGAGTTCAACACAACAATCGTGGAGTACACGAGCTTCGCTGAAACAAAATCGATTCCGGGGCATTACGTGATTTACTGGGAGCTTCTGATGAAGGACACGTGTAATCAACCAACGGATGAGATTCTGAACCGGTGCTGCTTGACCATGGAGGAGTCGTTTAACTCGGTTTATCGACAGGGGAGGGTTGCGGACCAGTCTATTGGGCCGTTGGAGATACGACTGGTGAAGAATGGAACCTTTGAGGAGTTGATGGATTATGCTATTTCAAGAGGCGCGTCGATTAACCAGTACAAGGTGCCGAGGTGCGTGACCTTCACGCCCATCACGGAGCTTCTAGACTCTAGGGTGGTGTCTGTTCATTTTAGCCAAGCTGCACCGCACTGGACCCCAGAACGACGTCGTTGAAGGGTCGTGACGTGAGTACTAGTACATACATGCAGTCCTGCATAGAAAAAAAAAGTGATGATCATGTAATATAATTAGGATGATCATATATCTGTCTGTATCTGATGCTGTTACGTAGCTTTCAAGTTTTTTTTTTATTTTGTATGTTTCTGTTTTTGGGTGGTGCTATTTGTCAAAGGTTTATGGTGGTTTGCTTTTGTGTCGATGAAATAAGCTTCAATGGCTGCAAGGTGTGATTATCATGTATGTGTTTGTTTACCCATTATATGGAAATCATGTGCATATTATTGTAACTTCTGTGATATTGTTCGTGTCTTCTTGTCAATCCTTTAGTTTTTAGCATGTGTTTGGTGAGGCAAACATAGAATAGGAGTTTTGTCTTATGCTTGCTATATACTCAAAGCATAATAGAATAGGATAAAATATAAGAAAAAAATATTTGGTTTCAATTTAAATGATGAACTATTCGTTTGTTCTACATGGTAAATCTCAGACCATTTATTTTGGTAAAAAGAAGAGTTTCTTTCCCTGGTTCTTTTACAAAAAGAGAACAAAAATTTCTGTTCACACTCTTAATAGTACATTTACATTAGAGAGAGATAGAAAGTAATAGGGAGAAATGAAAGATATAATGGACGATGTGATAAAAAAATAAGAGATAAATAGAAAGATAAATAAGTAAAAATAAGATAGGAAAAAAAAAATAACTGTAAATGAATCAAAGCCCGAGGTATGATAATTAAAAGACTAAAATGTGAAATGGTTAATGTTGACTGAACTATGGTTCGTTCACACTTGAACTACAATTGCATCAAGATAAGAAATGAAGAAAATAAAAGAGATATGATAGGTGGTGTAAGAAGGAAGGAAGAGAGCGATATGGAGAGAAAATGAGTGAAAATAAGATGGAAGAGAAAAAGAGGTGCCAATGAATCAAAATTCATATTAACCTAATGATACATGCATGGAAATAAGAGGAATCATACTAGAAGAATTATTGGAATTATTGTTCAAAACATGATTTCCACGTAAGTTAGTATGACTAGTATTTTACTTTTTTTTGCTTGTATTTTCAACCCACATAGGACTTATGCCTTTTTGGTTGGGCATTTGTTTGTATTTTCCTTTGGGCTTGTATATTGTCCTACATAAGATTTAGGATTGGGTTTACAGCTTGTTTTCCAGCCCAATAGGGTTTTGGGGTTTTTGGACATGTATTAAGGTCCATTAGAGTGTCTTTCGTATAGTTTGGGACAAGTTCGACCTAGCCCACTTCATATGGTTGAAATTATCTAAGGCTTCTCCTATATAAGGAGTCTTCCCTTTGTATTTTGGTATGTTTAAATCATATGAAAAGTTTATCATTGAAAGAGATTTTAGAGAGAAATGAGAGATATGATGAATAATGTGATAGAAACACAAGAGAGATAAAGGAAGATAAACAAGCGTAAATGAGATGGAAGAGAAAAATAAGTGCAAATGAATCAAAACCAAGGTATGATAGTGTAAAAGACTAAGATGTGAAATGGTTAATGACCTAATAATACATGCATGGAAAATAGAGGAATGACACTAGAACACTTATTGGAATCATTGTTCAAGACATGATTCCATATAAATTAGTGTGGAAGTATTTGACTTTCTATATATTGTTCTTTCTTTTGGGCTTGTATTTCCTACCCATATAGGACTTATGCCTTTTTGGTAGGGCTTTTCTTTGTATTTTCTTTTGGGCTTGCATATTGGCCTACATGGGATTTAAGATTGGGTTTAAGGCATGCATTCTTGCCCAATAGGGTTTTTGGACATGTATTAAGGTCCATTAGAGTATCTTTTACATAGTTTGGGCCAAGTTGGATCTAGCCCACTTCATATGCTTGCCATTAGAGTGTCTTTCCCTTTGTATTTTGGCATGTTTGGATCATTTAAAAAGTTTCTCATTGAGAGAGTTTAGTTTCTTTAGATTTTTTCTCTCTAGAAATCGTACAGAGAATTATCAAGTGTTAGATACTTGTGGCTTCTCAATCTTGAGAACTATCAAGCTACCTTGGAACTTGTTGCTTCTCTTCCTTAGGCTTATCACTCTTGAGTGTGGCGCCCTCTTCCATCTCTTCCCAACTATTTTGAAGTTTCTTCCTCCTTTTGGTGCAAGCAAGCTAGATCCACACTAATAGAAGTTGATTCAAGGCTTGGAGTGGCTTGAATCTACATCATTTGGTACCTAAGAAAAAAATATTATTTAAAAATGGACTAAAATGCAACTTCCATAAAATGTTAGGACCAAATTGAAAATCTTGAAAAATCTAGCAAAATTCAGAAAAATGAATTGTTTGTTCTAGCTTTCTATACTTAAATTGTTTGTTAAAAAAAATCAAAATAATAATTAAAGCTTATCTTGGTTCAATTCATCATCTTTTCCACATGAATTGTTTGTTCTAGCTTTCTATACTTGTTTGATCTTTTCGGAACTTGATTTGAGGCATCATTGGTTGCTGAAGTTCTCAGTTTATTCCATTTGAGTTCTCTCATTGTGTGCCTCATTTTTCTTGCTTGTTTTTCGTTGCTTTTTTAGTAGTTTTATCACATCTTTACTATTTTTCGTTGTACTTTTTCCTTATTGAGTGGTTATTGTTTGTCTTTGTCTTTTTCTTGGTTTTGTCTTAAAGTTTTCTTTTTTACTTGGCCTCAGAAATTCGGTAGTCTCTTGGTTGGGTTGTCACAAGTTCATCCTTGTTTGATTCTTTAGTGATTCTATTTAGTTGGTTCTTTTGAGAAAACTTGAAAAAAATATAAGGAGAGGAAAAAGGCAAGAGTGTTTCCAAAGAGAAAAAACCTTTAAAAAGTTTGAAACGCGAGTGTTGAGAGTAGGATAAAAAAATAATAATTTACCAAGGCACTCAGCATGGAGCCTTATAATGTCTTTGCAGTGGAAGGTTTCACCCTTCTTAACTATAAAAGAAACAAGCAACGAAAATATTTTTGCTTGTAAGAAAGGAGTGAGCATAGGGTATTTGGTCGTCTTGGGAGACTCATCCTTATCCCAATTCAAGGGGAATTTTTCTGATTTATCATCCATACTCCAGAAGGGAACCTTACCCTAGGCAACCTTGATTGAGAAAATTTTAGTTGCGTACAAATTCTTTACACAAGTGGGTGTACTCTTTAATGATTTTTATTTTTGTGTGACTTCGAAGGGTCGCAAAGCCACGTCCTATGTAGGAAACGTTAAAAATAAAGAAGAGCAAGTCGGGGGCAGGAATGGTAAAGTAGTTGAATAAGGTCTCGTAGGCTCTAACAAGGGCCCTGGAGCTGGGATGAAGTTGTGAAGGAAATATATTTAAAAAGCTAAGGACAAATATCTAACACTTAATAAAGAGGATTTTGAGTTTGAGTTTGAAGAAGATGTAAGTGTATATGAGGAACCACCAAGCACATTTGGAGCCAAAGCGAGAGCTACAATCCGGGATAGAGAAAGAGTAGTCGTTGGATGATTCTTTGAATATGGGCCTAATGTCCTTTCTTATGTATCTTCCGAATTGCTTGGAAAGTAAAATTTTCTCCCTCGGACTTCAAGGTTAATCTATACCTCGTCCTTCATCGGGGCAAGAATGTTAAGTGTCTCACCCTGTGTACGACCCATGAGAAGAAAATATACAATAATAGGACCGAAAGAGAGATGAGAAAGATCCATAGGGGTATCGCCACTCGAATCGTTACTCCAATCCTCGTTCTTTAGGTCCCTCATAATTTCTAGCAGTTCGTCATCTAGATAAGGTCAAGGGCCTACGGATTGCTAAGGAGTAGGAGTGGTGACGATTGCACGCCTGAGGTTAGTATTCTCGTCAACAATCTCTTCACTCCTGTCTTCTTTTAAAAGATGGACAATGACCATTTCAGAAAATAAGGAAAGGGGAATATAAGAGAAAGAAATGCACCTAGGAAAAAATTTCCTAAATTAGCAAGTGAAGAGAATGAAGGATTAGTTCACCGAACGATAGTTCTCAAAACAAAGGTTAAGGTTCAAAATAATTTGTAGATAGAAGCAAAATATTTTTTTTTCTTGACTGGTTGTTATAGAAAAGGATCAAAAGTGAGTGGAAAATTCTAGAGTTCTCTATTTCTCTCCAAAAGAAAATTGAGAAGTTCAAAAAAGTAAAAGGATTAGAATACTTATGAAAAGTAGAGTAAAGTACGAAGGATAAAAAGTAACCACATGGGGAAAATGGTTTATGACATGCAATCATTATTAAGGGCACAACCATTAGAGACGTGCCTATTCATTAATTGCAACGATTGGATTCGAACACACACACACTGGATGAATTCAAAAGACTTCGAAAATCGACAATTTGAAAATAAAAGGAAGTCATCTCCACGGTGAATACTTTTTGAAAGGTTGTTTCTCGACATAATTTACTCGACATTCCAAGTTGGGGCTTCTGTTCCGGCCAGTCTCAAAGGCCAAATAGCATCTCAGTTGGCCTAAAGGTCCGCAATTGAGTGAGAACCCGAACGAAATGACTTAGTTAAGTAACATCTCGTCTTAGCTAAGACCAATCAGCCATATGATGACATATTAATTAATGATCACATGAGGTTTCCTCTGCACAACGATAATCTCAGACATCTTACAAAGAGACTTCCTAATGACGTACAAAAGCAATTATGATGGACTCCAAACTTATTAATACAGGTGTAGCCATTCATGTACATTAATTAAGCATTACCCATTATATTAAACTTTGAGTTCTTCTAGACTATGAGATTCTCTATATGTTTTCCTACTGATTTGAGCGTCGAAATGTCTAGTGCAGATACATCCCCACTGTTTACGCAGCACTGTTTTGTAAACAAAACCATTCAAAGCGAAGCACCTTTAGTGGAAGCAAGGAGATTCAAACAATCTCATTTCAGGAACAACAAAATAATATATTAAAGATAATTCAAGGGAGAAAAATCACCAAATTAATGCTCAAACAAACGAGTACAACCCAGACAAGACAAGTCGTAAGGCCAAACACATTATGTTTCTACCAATAACCAAGTCGTAGATATCAGTATCACTCTATTCTTTCAGGACAAATTTTGCCTCCAACCTTGGCCGCGTTTGCGAGAGGGTATTAAAGATAATTCAAGGAGCAAAATCACCCAATTAAAAGCTCCAACTAATAAGAAAATTACAACCACTTATTATGGTCAGGAAATCAAATAAATGGCTCAATCAAACACAATTACGAAAGCCATTATTTCCTTCCAATAATAAGAATATGTCCGTTGCATTTTCAATCACAATTATATACCAAGAAGAAAATTAGAAACAGGGAGAGAACACAATGGTGGTATATTAATCGTGAACACTGCTACATTTTCTTCTCATACGATTACAAAGGTGCAACGAGCAACAATAATATAGAGAAGTAATACAACGGCTAAACGCTATCTATGAAATGAAATAAAGGCCTTAATAATTTTAAGTGGTTGTAATTTTTTTATTAGTTAGAGCATTAATTTAATTTGGTGATTTTGCTCCTTTAAATTATCTTTAATATATTATAGTAAGCTTTTCATTCCGTACGGAACATGTGAAATGGGGGGACCATGGAGTTTTTTTTTTTGAATGGACCATAGAGTTTTTTTTTTGAACTGGAACCATAGAGTTACCACAATACGATGTTGGTGTATGAAAGGAATATGATTATTTGTCTCTTTTATTTGTCTCCTTTTCAAATTAGGAAAAAGAAAAGACAAAAACATCACTGATTGAAAGGAAATATAAAAATATTTAGGAATTGAATTTCTTTTGATAAATTATTAAATCTGTTATTGTATTCGACTTTTTTTTTCTTCTTCAGAAAACATATTCGACTTTTATTTATTAAAATTAATTTTGAACTTAATTTTAATATTATTGAAAAAGAAATGCAGATTTTAACCGTGACGAAAGCGCCATGTGACGCGTGTAACCACGAGCCATCCACGTCGATGACCAATTCTCCCTCGTGGTCCACGCACGATTGGCAGCGTCCTTCCGAACCTGCCTTCTCCGAACCTTCTTCCTTTGTCGCTGCCCTTCAAGTTCATTTTGGAAAAATGTTGGAGACACACCCCTCCACTCCTTTACCTCTTGAAATTTTAAAATAAAAAGGAGTGAAATTATTGATATGATAAGTAACGTGATAGAATAGAAAAAAGTGATAAAAATAAAAACAAGGGTGGAAATAAATTTTAAAACAAATTCGGGTGTGAAAAAATGCTAGTAGTATTTGTATTTCACAATTTTCCTCTTAAAGTTGAGAATAAATTACTTTTGACCATCATAACCGCACAGATTGGATCATTCACGTTCCTCTACCAACACAAATAAATATATCTATGAAGTATAAAATTAGTACACTTGCAACTAAAATTATGTATTATAAAATAGATATTAATGGATAGGCATGATTGCTATAAATAAGTTTTAGAGTGAAATATAATCATGTTATGCGACATAAAATTAAACAATTATATTTCTTTTTAATTTTAATTTAAATAAAATAAAATTATGATGTAGATGAAATTAATTAGATGTAAAATTATTAGGTTCTAGAAGGATGCTTGACTCCGTTCGAGGCATGTGTTAGAGAGGGTGGTTTCTGAGGATGTTTCATCGGAGATCCAATAGCTTCCTCTTTCCCACTTCTTTGAAGAGGGGAGGGGATGGAAAACTTACCTTTCTACTAATTTTTTGCCTTGCAAGATTGCTCAGGAAGTTATCGGATATGCAATCCCATCCACGTCCAACGACCCTGACCAGGTGTGCTGGGCTGGTGAGAGCTTCGGAATTTTCACGGGGAAATCTGCGTACAACTTGATTGCAGAAGCTTCAACTGTGGCAGTTTTGACAAAATATGGAAAGATGTTTGACGCTTAAAGGGGCCTCAAAGAGTTCGCGTTTTCATATGGAAACTGTTGAACCATGGAGTATTGTCGAATGCTCAGAGGTTGCGAAGCAGCAACGTGTTCCATCTGTAATGTGTATATTGAGGAATATCTTCACCTGTTCAGGGATTGCAGCGACGTGCTCTCCTTTCTTTAACTGCTACAAAATAACTGTCGTGACACCTTTTTTCAATATTAAAACGTTTGACTTAGTTCAGCATTGGTCAACACCACAAATTAGGCATGCTTCCGAAATCTTAAATCACTTACAAATGTACTTACAAATCAACCACAAAGACGGTCTGTATATTGGCAAATACGCCTTTAACACCTTTTAGTTCTTCATTTCACCACGGTAATCTTTTCTTTCAGCGGGTGGATGAGGATGAGGAGACAACACGGCAGTAATTATCACCAGAAGCTGACGTGTTGTTAGTTAGCATGCAATTTGCACACAGCTGCAGCGACACACGCTCACGCACATATGTTCGCCTCACACGCCTACCAAACTGAAAGCTCCACCTCCAACAAAATCACAACTTCAGAATAAGCCATGCACGTGCCATGTCACACCATACACAATCCCATCAATCATTAACTTAATTACGTCACTAATTTAAACACTTCATTTTCGCCATTAAAAAAAAGGTCCAAAACCTGCTACAAATGGGTGAAATATATAAAAAAAAAAAGCCCAGAACCTCTCATAACTCATAAAGCGCCATGTCTCGGAACCCGCAAGAGCAGGAGCAACCACTGTTAATTGTTGAAGAAGAAGAAGAAGAAGAGACGGCGTATGATTCCTCGGAGAAGATTGTGGTGGTCGGAATCGACGAGGAAGGCGACTGGGCCGGCGGCCAGGTTCCGCCGTTCTCGTGGAAGAAGCTATGGCGGTTCACGGGGCCAGGGTTTCTCATGTGCATAGCATTTCTCGATCCGGGGAACCTGGAAGGGGACCTTCAAGCGGGTGCCATTGCAGGCTACTCGTTGCTGTGGCTTCTGATGTGGGCTACCGCCATGGGGCTGCTCATTCAGCTCTTGTCGGCTCGGCTCGGCGTCGCCACCGGGAAGCACTTGGCGGAGCTGTGCAGGGAGGAGTACCCCACGTGGGCCAGGATGGTGCTTTGGGTCATGGCTGAGTTTGCTCTGATTGGTTCCGATATTCAAGAGGTTATTGGGAGTGCTATTGCGATTAGGATTCTCAGTAATGGGGTTGTGCCCCTTTGGGCTGGGGTTGTCATTACTGCTCTTGATTGGTAATTAATTTAATATTCAGTTCGCTTTTACTCTAATTTTGTTAGATAATTAGGTAGGGTCCCATTTTGTGTGGTGCTTCCAAAATTGGAGTTATTCACAAGTATGAGTAGAAGCAAAATAGTTTCTTTGTTTACTACTCAACCAAACATCTCTTCAAAATTCCTCCTTTGAAGCTCTGAAAAGGTTTTGATAGGTTATACTGTGGTGAGAGTGGAAAGCTTTTGCAAATCAATTTAGGTTCCAAAGTTAATTAGGAAAGCTTTTCGATGCCCCCACCTAAGTGCAGCCCAACCATAATTGACTAATAAGTGATTACTTAGTGTAATAGAATGACATATCATGACAGATAATAATAAGTTTTATAATTTGCATTTTGTTGATCAACAAAGAGCACAATCCTCTAAGTTTGAGAGGGCTGGAGAGAGCTCCTATAGTAGGAAGCTATCAGGTGTAGCTTTTAGATAGATGTACATTGACTTTTGTGTCTACTTCTCAATCAAACACACTCTGAGAATTGTGTTGCCTTGTTACAGTTTTATTTTTCTCTTTCTTGAGAACTATGGTGTGAGGTCATTGGAAGCTTTTTTTGCTGTTCTTATTGGAATAATGGCTCTGGCGTTCGCGTGGATGTTTGGTGAAACAAAGCCCAGTGGCAAGGAACTTCTTCTTGGTAAGGAGTTTATCACATTGACTTGGGCCTGTGTGAATTTAAAATCACAGTATTCTATAAGTAAATTGCTGGTTTTCTTGTCCCTCTTGCTTGAAATCTGATAGGTTTTAATCTTTGTAGGTGTTTTGGTTCCAAAACTCAGCTCCAGAACTATACAGCAGGCTGTTGGGGTTGTGGGCTGCCTCATAATGCCTTACAATGTATTCTTGCACTCTGCTCTTGTTCAATCAAGGAAGATTGACCACAGCAACAAAGGACGAGTTCAAGAAGCTCTTAATTATTACTCTATTGAGTCCACCCTTGCGCTTCTCATCTCCTTTGTCATTAACATATTTGTAACAACTGTGTTTGCTAAGGGGTTTTATGGTTCTGAAGTAGCAAATAGCATTGGTCTTGTAAATGCAGGACAGTATCTACAGGATGCGTATGGCGGTGGAGTAGTTCCAATATTATATATATGGGGTATTGGGTTATTGGCAGCCGGCCAAAGTAGCACTATTGCTGGTACTTATGCTGGACAATTTATCATGGGAGGATTTCTGAATTTAAGGATAAAAAAGTGGATGAGGGCGTTGATTACCCGAAGTTGTGCAATAGTACCAACCATGATTGTTGCTCTTATATTTGATTCCTCAGAGCAATCACTGGATGTTCTGAATGAGTGGCTTAATGTTCTTCAGTCAGTCCAAATCCCCTTTGCTGTTATTCCTTTGCTCTGTCTGGTTTCAAAGGAGGAGATAATGGGCACTTTCAAAATTGGCCCTGTCCTCAAGGTATGTTGTTCTTTGATATTTTGATCTCTCTGATCACGTATCAGATACATATCATTGGTTCACATATTTGGTGAAGGTTGTGATGCAAAGCTGCTAACTTAATTCTGTTTGTAGGTAATTGCTACATGTTTATGTCTATATTATTCATCAATCAAACCAAACCTTAATTTACTTAGCAAGGATATGTAATTCTGAATTCGCCCAATGTAGACTTTTTCCTCTTGCAGTTCAGATTGAAGAGAATTTAGAACTGACGCGTGTATTCCTAATCTCTTTTGCAATTTAGAGTTAGATTATATAGAGATAAACTAAGGGGGCTGATTATACTGTCCTGTCTTAGAATTGAAAGGAGGTTGATGTATCCAGTTGACTAATTTCTTTACTTCTTTTTCCTTATGATCCTACAGTAGCTGGGTTGTTCTTTATCAGTTTTCCTTCCAAATAGCCATCCTACAGAATTCTTTATCGTTTTCGTTATTATTTGTTAGGCTGTTTATGAATAATCCTGCTGTAGTGCTGTTGGAAACTGCAAATAATGTCAGATTGTCATCAATTATCTGTCTGTAAAACATCTATATAATGCACTTGTTCCTCTTATCTTGTTGGTGCAGTTCTTCTTTTATCCTCATTTGGTGCATGCATAATTTTTAGTTTAATTGTATGCATTAGATAACTAATAGTCAGGTTATTGGGGATATATTAGGAAAACGGGGCATTGTGCTAGTTTCCTGCATTATGCTGGGTTCTCTGGACTGTATGTGCTGTTATTTTGGATAATCGAACTTTAAAATGCAATATTTCTAGGTGATTTATGAAAGGTTAACCCCAATTGAATTCTTTGCCCCTAACAATCTGGAGAAACAGATGCATTATTTATAGGGACATGACCTCTCAGTGTAGTCCTCTGCTGGGAAGGTAGAAGGTTTTTGTGTCCCCAAAAAGAAAAGACGTTTCTCTTTTTGTGTATTTCAAGAAGCTCTTAACTATTACTCTAGCCATGGTGAACTAGATCGAATTGTGTAGACTGAAGACATTTGTTTCAAAGCTTCCTGCCTTGTCTTGTTTACCTTCTTTTCTCTTTTAGATTATTTATTTTGGTGCATTGATGCTGCTTTTATCTCCATTGATCTTGTTCATTGGGTTTGACTTTTAGTTTGATACTTTTGACTTGGGGTTAAGTGTTCTTAAACCATAACTACCGTGCACCTTGGATACATTTGGTTTCTACACTATCACCCCCTTCTTTCCCATATGCTGCTTATAGTTTGTTTCCATTGGTTAATTAAACACTGAGTGGCTTCTGATGTGGATACAGGCTATTTCTTGGCTTGTGGCTGCTCTGGTGATAGTAATCAATGGCTATCTCTTGCTGGAATTCTTCTCCTCAGAAGTGAATGGAGCATTAGTTGGCGCTGTGCTGGGTACACTAACGGCTGCGTATGTTGGATTCATAATATATCTTATTTGGCGCGCCATTACCTATTCACCTTGGCAAAAATTCACACAATCGAAGACAATTGCTCACTCAGAAAGTTGAGTAATTATTCCTTACCAAGGCTATGGAAACACCCCTCTTTTTCTTTTCTTTCTGGCTCCTTGTATCTTTTTATATGTTCTCTAGGGTAGCTGTTGTAATCAAACTCTTTGGCCGAAAGTTAAGATGTTAGGCATTCCTGTATTCAATAATTTCTTAAGGCTGAAGCGTACATTATGAATTATCTATGTAGGTTGTGGTTAATTTCAACTCTGTAATTAGAACAGTATATGCGGTAAGGATCCAATTTTATTGCGCTTGACTGTAGAATTTTTTACATAATATGATACTGTACCAACAATGTAGCCTCTCTGATTTCCTTAATTTGGTTAACATTCACTTCCTTCCTTTGATAATGTGCTATATGTAAGACTTAAAACATAACCTTCGAAGAATTTGATAATTTTTTTTTATAGTGGGTGCTCTCTCCGTTTCAAAATAACTGTCCAGAAATAAAAGGAATATACATATTAAGAAATATAATTAATATTGTTAACTTTTTTAAATATATACTTTGTTTTTTATTTTAACCTTTAAATTATATTTGTATATCTCCTGATTTATTGTTCTTATAGAGGTATTATATGAAAAAAATCAATTAATGCTTTCTTGGAATTCTAAGTGAACTGTTATAAAACAAATTTTCTCTTGGACAATTATTTTGGAGGGAGTATAATTTTACCTTTAACAATGATTCATGCAAAGTCAAAGATCTCAATGACAAGTATTGTTTTCAGCCAAGAGATGCAAAACTCTTTATAAAATCAATCTTGAGGTTCTTGCAAGTCAAAGTGTTTCTTGCTTCATCTATGTTAATGATGAACAATGAATTTGGCATAAGAAGCTTGGCAAAATAGCTTTAGGCACATTGCTAAGCTAAATAAAAATGATTTGGTAAGAAGGCTACCTAAACTTTCTTAAGAGTCAAATGCATTGTGTGAAACTTTCTTAAGGGTCAAATGCATTGTGTGAAGCATGTCAGAAAGAGAAACAAGTTAAAATCTATTTTCAATACTTAAGAAAATTGTTTCCACTTCTAGACCATTAAAACTTCTACAATTTGACTTATTTGGTCCGTAAGTAACAACAACTTGCTAGCACCCAGAAAATAAAAATAGTATAAAGAAAACGTGATCAAAAATACACGAAAGTTTGTTCACGCAGTACAGAAAGTTTGTGCCTACCTTTGCGGCCATATAGTAGCTATAACTTCGTCTTATTGATTAGCAAAATCAATCTATTTCCTAGGGTTACAGTGAGACATATATTTATAGGAGAGAATCCTAATGATACACGTATTGCAATAATATCCCCGTAAACCCTTACACAATCCCCTTAAATCAAATCCTAATCCCCTTAAATCAAATCCTAATAAACTGAACAGATTTGACCCAAAATTAAAATGAGCCATACTCCAACAATCTCCACATTGGCGAGTTCTCAAGCCCCTATGAAGATCCACTGCTCAATTTCAGAATCCTGACTTTTGAGATTGTGCCTCTCTTCTGCTTAACACTGAGAAACATGTAACAAGTCCAAGCAATGCTTGAACTTGTCGCTGGTGACTGGCTTGACCAACATATCAGCTGCATTCTCTGAAGTATGAACCTTCTCAAGCCGTATCTGTCCAGACACAAGCAACTCTCTGATCTTGTAAAACCTCACATCAATGTGCTTTGTCCTAGCGTGATACACCTGATTGTTTGTCAAGAAAATGACACTTTGACTATCACAATGCAACCGAACTCCACCTTGCTCAACACCCAGTTCTTTCACTAACCCTGTAAGCCATAATCTCTTTTTTGCTGCCTCAGCTACAACCATGTACTTAGCTTCAGTTGTAGACATTGCAACTATGGATTGAACTGACGATTTCCAGCAAATCGGTCCTCCAGCAAGAGTATACACATATCCTGTTGTAGACCTCTTATCTAGATTACCTACATAGTCAGAATCAACATGTCCCACAACCGTTGGATCACTGCGTTCACCACTGAACATGATACCATGACCCGTTGTACCTTTCAAGTATTTGAGTATCCACTTGACTGCTTCTCAATGACGCTTCCCTGGTTTGGACATGAACTTGCAAACTTGGCTCACAGCTTGTGCCAAATCTGGTCTAGTGCAGACCATAGCGTACAACAAACAACCAACTACACTGACATAGGGAACCTTCAACATATACTCGACTTCTTCATCTATCTTCGGACACTATTTCACTGAGAGTTTAAAGTGATTCGTTAATGGAGTGCTCACAGGCTTTGAATTGCCGATGTCAAATCTGCCTATCACACCTTCAACATAGCTTTTGTGAGAGAGCCATAGTTTCCTAGCTCCTCTATCCCTGTGAATTTCCATCCTAAGAATTTTCTTAGCAACTCCTAAGTCCTTCATGTCAAACTCCTTACCCAGCATGGTCTTCAGCTCATTTACATCATGTAAATGATTAACAGCAATCAGCATATCATCCACGTACAGTAACAAGAAAATATTAGAACCATCATCAATGCTCCATACATAGACACAACAATCATAATCACACCTCCTGTAACCAATCCGTAAAATGTATGAATCAAAGCGCTTATACCACTGTCTTGGAGGCTGCTTTAAGCCATACAAAGACCTCTTCAACTTACACACCAGTTTGTCCTGTCTAGAACCAATGAATCCCTCTGGCTGCTGCATGTAAATTTGCTCCTCAAGATTACCGTGAAGAAACACCGTCTTCACATCCATCCATTGTAGGTGCATGTCTCAGCTGGCTACCAAGGCCAACACTGCCCTGATAGAAGTATGTCTGACGACCGGGGAGAAAATCTCATCAGAATCAGTCCCCTTCTCCTGTGAATATCCTTTTGCTAGTAAACGAGCTGATACCCAAATCGCAAGTGTACGATTCAATATCGCGTAATAAAAAGATCGAACCCAAGGGATAGGTTTCTTATTATTATTATATTTAGTACTTGTGCAGAAAATTTAAGAGATGAATATTTGATGTTGGTTTTTAGAGCAAGCAAGAACAATAGCATAAAATAATAAAGAGATAAGATGATGAGAAATAAGTTCTTGGGTTGAATTACATAGTCTACAAATATGCTAGCAAGTTCCTACTTAATTTCTGAATTTTAAGTCCAATTTCATGATGCTATAGCCTAGTATATCTACAAGTTAATTCCTTACACATTGTAGAACTTTCTTTCTAATTACTAAATTCAATTCCTTGCAACTTAGTTAACTAGAGAAGAAGATGAAGAAGATATTCAGGCCAACATAGAGTTAAGTCCATCCTAATTCCTTAGTGATGTATACTTATAACCTTTTTAAATCCTAGGTCCCTTACTACTTACCAATTTCCATTCGAATAAGTAATAAGCAAGAATTCTCATGCGCATTAAGAAGAATGAAGAACAAGGAAATAAAACATGAAAGGAAATATTATTCAGAAAGGTAGAAGCAAACTAAAACATAGATATAAACTATAACAACCCAAGAAACTTAAAAAGAATTAGCCAAGCATGGCTAAAAGAGTCATCGAATTACCCTGGATAGGAGCTCAAGTATGGCTTCCCACAATTCCTAGGAACAATGATCTTTAAGAGGGAAAGAAGAACACTTGTTGTATTCTGAATAGGTGTGTCTTACAAGTGAAGAAAAGCTCACTATTTATAGCAAAAACCTGACCTCCAGCGCTTGGGCGCTGGCATTCCCAACGCTCGGGCGCTGGCATTCCCAACGCTCGGGCGCTGGGAAGCATTAAAATCCAACGTGCAGAAATAGGCCCAGCGCTTGAGCGCTGGCTTCCAACGCTGCAGCGCTGGGTGCAACCTCTGACTCACATCCTAGTCAGAGGTCCAGCGCTTGAGCGTTGGGTCTTCCAACGCTGCAGCGCTGGGACGAACACTGGCAGCTTTTTCTTGGATTCCTTTCTTCTTCAATGGGGGAATTGATTGGCTTAATTAGGCTCATTCAGCCCCTAATAAGTTCTGAAACTCCTTCCTTCCACCATTAATCCTTCAAACCTTATTTTACATGTGCTCAAATCAAAGAGAGTTGTTTCACATTCTTCAATTTCACTTCAAGTCCTCTCTTTGTTAGAACTTCAATTCTGGCCCTTTGACTCCTTCAAACTTCACTTTTCATCCTCCACTCTTGAACCTTTACACTTTGATCCTTTAATTCCTGAAACTTTACAAATCGGTCCCTGGACAAAAATGATAACTATACCAGCTTTTCCTAAAAATATAAAATAGCTATAAAAATTCCTAAAAATATAAAATAAAGTTAGAAAAACAAATAAAAGCTAATCTATATGCAGAATGCAAAATAAATATAAAATCTATGTAAAAAATACTAAAAATCCTATATGTGACTCAAAAATAATAAAATAAAAAGACTAAAAACAACCTAAAAACATCATATATTATCCTGTCATCACGAGCCTTGAACCTTTCCCCTTCATTTTCTTTTATTGCTGGCTTCTTCTTGTACACCCACTTGCAACCAATGGCTCTCTTCCCCTGAGGAAGCTGAACTAGATCCCATATTTGATTCTTCTTCAAGGACTCCATCTCCTCCACCACAACACCCATCCACTTATCCTTCTCCAGGCTAGCCATAGCCTCACGAAAAGTAAACGGATCTCCAAAACTGGTAAGAAGGGCATAAGCTACCAAGTCTTCAAACCCATATCGTACTGGTGGTACTATCTGACGAGGCTCCCTATCACGCACAAGAGAATAATCTTGTACTCCACCTGAATCAACTGGTATATCATCAATCTTAGCATCAAAACCCGATTCGGCTTGCTGTTCGTGTAATACCTGCATAGGACTCGCCGGTAACGGCTCAACCACAAACTAAATCTTCCCACTTCCGGAAGGTTCACCTTTTGAAGTAGACTCATTTGTTGAATCCAACAGCTTCAGCATGGACTGCTCATAAAAAACGTCGTCTCTGTTGTGGACCATCTTCCTGGAGACTGGATCTCATAACTTGAATTCCTTCACACCTTTGGTGTAGCCGAGAAAAACACACTTTTTCGACTTTGGATCAAGTTTGGATCGCTCGTCACTGGATATGTGCACATAAGCTGGACACCCAAAAATTCTCAAATTGTTGAAATCAATGGGGTTGCATGTCCACAACTCATATGCAACCTTCCCATCCAATGAAGCCCTTGGAGACCTGTTGAAAAGATAGCACCCCATGTTCATTTCCTTGACCCAAAAACCTTTAGACAGTCTTGCATGCAATCGAAGACATCTTGCCTTCTTAGTGGGAGACCTATTCATCCTCTCAGCTACACCATTTTGTTGTGGTGTCTTCTTGACTGAAAAATGCCTCTGGATACCGTGTTCCTAGAAATTTTTTGGAACTTTGCATCAGTGTACTCTATCCCATTATCTGACCGCAAATACTTGATCTTTCTCCCCGTCTGGTTCTCCACCTCAGCCTTCCACAATCTAAACTTGGTAAAGACTTCAGATTTATGCTTCATGAAATAAACCCAGACCTTCCGAGAAAAATCATCAATAAATGTCACGAAATACCTGGAACCTCCCATAGAGGGCTCCCTAGTAGGCCTCCACGCATCTGAATGCACATAATCGAGGATTCCACTTGTTTCATATTTCTCAATCTTGAAACGAACACGACATTGTTTCCCATGTAAACAATACTTGCACAAGTCCATCTTGCAGCTATGAACACCCTTCAATAGATTCCTCTTATGAAGTGTCATCATCCCCTTCATACACTCTTATGAGAGTGAGACAAGAGTGTAGAAGTGATGGTATCCAGTTGGAGAGCGTCCTTCCCGTATGTAAAAGTAGTCACCAAGTGGTCGTAGGAAACCGGTAACGAGCACAACATGATAATTGCCCTGTCCTCATCATCAATCTTCATGCCAAGTCTCACCAAATCAGTGATGATACTGTTGAAGTGATTGACATGATGTTGTAGATCAGACCCTTCATGCATCCTCAGACTATAGAGTCATTGTTTCACGAACAGCTTGTTCATAATTGTTTTGGACATATATTGGCCTTCCAATTTGTCCCAAACTTCCTTCAAAGTTGTGAGATCCAGGATATGATACTTCTCCTCGTCTGAAACGCATAGACGTATCAACTCCACAACTTTCTCCTTCATCTCCACCCAATCCATGTCAGTCAGACCCACCGGTTTCTGCTCCCGCAACGCCTTTTGTAATCCTTGCTGAGCCAACAATTCGCACTAGGATTAAACGTCATATGATACTAATTGTTAGCAAAAGCACTCGGAAAACAAAAGAGTATAGAAAAAACGCGATCAAGAACACACAAAAGTTTGTTCATGCAGTTCGGCAAATTGTGTCTACCTTTGCGGCTATAGAGTAGTTATAGCTCCATCTTATTGATTAGCAAAATCAATCTATTTCCTAGGGTTACAGTGAGACAGATATTTATAGGAGAGAATCCTAATGATCCACATATTACAATAATATCCTCGTAAACCCTTATACAATCCCCTTAAATCAAGTCCTAATAAACTAAACAGATTTGACCCAAAATTAGAATGAGACATACTCCAACACGACTCATTGTAGATAATTGGCTGACCTCACTTAGTGGAATAAAGCTTTTATTGTTGTTGGTCATTGTAGATGACTATTCTAAATTTCATGCGCTCACTTTCTTTCTCACAGTAATCACTCTTTTGAGAACTTTTCAATATTAGTAAAGTGCAAAATGAAAAAGGTTCTCACCAATCTTCTATTAAAAGTGATTATGGTGGTGAGCTTGAAAATGAAAATTTCAAACCCTACCATGAATAGCATAACATATATCACAACTTTGCAACTCCTAGAACTCCACAATAAAATTGAGTTATATAGATGAAACATATAACTCTTCAAAAGATAGTCAAAAATATGTTGCATGATACAAGATATCTCATGATGGACTTAAGAATGTGGAAAGTCCAACATTGTTAGAGAACAGAGATACAAGATATCTCATCCTTCTAATCAGATCATTGGAGAAAAATCAAGAGGTGTGATCTCAAGATCCAAGCTAAGAGAATCAACATTGAATGCTTTCATTTCTGAGATTGATCCTAAGAATATAGATGAAGCACTTCAAGATGAATGATGGATTCTAGTTATACAAGAGAAACTCATTCAGTTTGAGAGGAATGATGTTTGGTTACTTATTCTGTTAGAGATAAGAACCGTCTCGTGTTGGAGGCGTGCAGAAACAGTCACAGCATCGTCTGTGATTTGTACAGAAGATTAATAACGGAACATCGTCTGACCTATCGTTTGTTGGGGATCTTCTGATGCTGGAACAATGGATCGTCTACCGAAGCCAAGATAATCGTCTGACCAGACATGTCGTCTGAGTCCACACCAGCTGTAGCACATGTTATCTTGTAATAATAGCAATCCCGGATTAGTTGAGATTCTACCTTATCTTATCTTGTTTTTATTATTGTTTATTGTAGGTTACATTCCCAATGTAACAGTTGACCTCGGGATAGCCAGAACTGTCATTATTATTTCAGTATCGTCTTATTTTTCACTCTGTATAAATACAGAGTTTGTAATCGTGAATAAACATGATAGAAAATACACAAGAACCTTGGATTCAGAGTGTCTTCGATTCCTCAACCCTTCTTTTATTTTTCCCTTTCAAGAACACCTTCCCAACGTTCTTAACATATTCCTAAACCTCATGGTAAATCTGTCATTAAAAAAGATGAGTTTTCAGAAACAAGCTAGAAGAAGATGACAAAGTGAAAAGAAACAAGACTAGGCTTATTGCTCAAGGCTATACTCAATAAGAATGTATAAATTATACTGAGTCATTTGCTCCTGTATCTAGATTGATCTTTGTATTGTCATGGGTTTCGGATGACCGACTTAGTTAAGATTTGTCTATTGCCATTGGTTTCGGATGATCGACTTAGTTAAAAGTTGGGCCTGTACGAAAGAGAAAACACGACCCACCAATGAGGCCCACTAATCCAAGCCCATCCAGGAGACACATCAGGCTAGCTAGGTGATAAGCGTGTTGGCGGTAGTTTGAATATGCCTGCTTACAATCAATCCTGAGATTCGCTCCCTCGTTCTTACTACTTAATGATCAAGTAATTATTCCGGTTCAATATATTTAGATTTTAAGGAAGATAATCCACCCACTATATAAGTGGGGTCATCGATATTCAATGTATATTCACTTTTATCCTTAAGTAATACTCTAAGGGCTCGTTTGATGGTCAGAATAGGATAAGAACATGATAGGATAAAGGATTGGATAAGCACAGGATATGATAAGAGCATGATAGACTTTTATCTTAGCCTGCGTTTGGGGTGGATAGGATATGATACAAACAATGAAAAATGTATCAAATTTTCCTTGAAATAAAAAAATACATAATATTTTTTAAAATTTAATTTTCTAAGTGGTTTTTTTTTAAAAAGTGATTATTCTATTAAATTTACTTTTTTTACATTTTTATAAATAGCTTATTTTTTAATATTAACTAAAATAAAATTAATTTTTATTAATTCAGCTATTTTAATTTTTTCGAAGGGAGTCTATTTTAATTAAAATTATTATAATGTGAGTAGCCTATTTTACTATTAAAAATTTAATATTTATATATATATGCGAGTAGCCTATTTTATTGTTAGTGAAGAATTATTTTATGTATTTTTATTATAATATAAATAACAAAAAATAATGTTAACTAAGTAGTAGTAAGTGATAATTTTAAATTAATTATTTTATATGAGTAAATCCAATATTTTCACCATTTATAAATAAGTTTATTTTTTAATGAAATTTATCAGTAACTAAATAATTTAACTTAAGTAATTGATAAGTAATAAAATTAATATTTTATTAAAATCAAAAATTTATATTTATTAATTAATATTATTATAAATCATATAAAATATAAATATTGAAATTAATTTTGGTTCATGGTAATAAACAAACAAAAAACTGATAACTTTTACTCTTTTACACATAATGAACATGATAGGATAAGGGACAGGTAGTGTTATCTTACCCTAGTGGCGCAGCAAACAACAGATGACAACGAGATATAATTACTATCCTATCCCATCTCTGTTTATCCTGTACACTGAACGGAGTTAAGATTTCTGTTGTCAGCCCAACCAACTCGGCCGTAGGATTTCTTTGCTAAGTTAGCCAACCTGGCTTTATGGTTTTATTCAGATACCGTCTTTATTAGAAATTTTCTTTCATTTGCCGCTCAATTCATTAACCTTTATCGTATAGCCAAGAAATCGTGGGCTCCATATCCAATTCGTAATGATGAAGCTATGCTCAGCCTTATTGGAGCCATGCAAAAGGTGTGAAGATATCATTATTTTAATAAACAAGTCCAGAACCTCTACCTCATAAAGAGCCAATTACCGTATATGATGACATCTCGGAACCCGAAAGAGCAGGAGCTGCCACTGTTACTTGATGAAGAAGAGACTGCCTATGACTCCTCGGAGAAGATTATGGTGGTCGGAATCGACGAGGAAGAAAACTGGGCCGGCGGCGGCGGCCAGGTTCCGCCGTTCTCGTGGAAGAAGCTATGGCGGTTCACGGGGCCAGGGTTTCTGATGTGCATAGCGTTTCTCGATCCGGGGAACCTGGAAGGGGACCTTCAAGCGGGTGCCATTGCAGGCTACTCGTTGCTGTGGCTTCTGATGTGGGCCACCGCCATGGGCTTGCTCATTCAGCTCTTGGCGGCGCGCCTCGGCGTCGCCACCGGGAAGCACTTGGCGGAGCACTGCAGGGAGGAGTACCCCACGTGGGCCAGGATGGTGCTCTGGGTCATGGCCGAGGTTAATCTCATTGGTTCCGATATTCAAGAGGTTATTGGCAGCGCCATTGCGATTAGGATTCTCAGCAATGGGGTCATGCCCCTTTGGGCTGGGGTCGTCATTACTGCTCTTGATTGGTCAGTTTTCTTCAACTTTAGTTCTACTGGATTAAGGAATGGTCCCCCCTTTTTTTTGTGTTGCTTTCGAGATCGAAGTTATTCCCAATTACTGTGTATTAAGGTTTTATTATGTTTAGTCATAGTGTTTTGGATGAAATTCTCAGCATAATTGATTCTACTAAAATTATTTATGGTAAATGTGAGTTAAAATGATTGTGATTTATTTTTAGATTTTATGAAAAAAGTGGGTTTTGTAAGATAATTTTATGAAATTTAGTACTAAAATGATTGATTATGTTTAACGCGTAAGCAACAATTTGTCGTGGCAAGTGGAATTGATTCTGAAAAACTGATTCTACGTTATTAGTGCATCCAAACATCTTTTGTAGTTGTTAGAATTGATTTTAACCAAATAGAATTGATTCTATAGAATTGATTGTGGTTTCCAAACATGCTCTACGTGTGTATTGGAATTTTCATTGAAGTCAATACCGACCACCATTTGGGCAAACATTTCAAAATGTTGGTTCTTTGTTGGTTAGTTGGGATGTGTGTTTTCCCTCAACGCCCATTCATGTTACATGTCAAAATCTTATTTCTTTGTTAATGTGTTGGGATATGTGTTTCCACGGGAAACTAAAGAGGCACTAATTCTATCACATCTATAGGTGTTAGATTTCTCACTTCATGAATAAGATTTCACATTCTCCTATTTTTACCTTTCGGGATTTAAATTCTGGAAATTTTGCTTCTGAGATTGCAAATCTCGAAAAATTTACCTTCCAAGTTTTAAATCCCGAAACAAGAAGGAAGGTGCAGAAATGAGTTATTACAGTGAGAAATCTAGCACCTGACATCTATTTGTAATTCCCCTTTTGATTAAGCTCTCAAATGTTTTGATGGGTTTATCTTGTGGTAGGAGGTTAGACCTCCGATGATATTTTGATGACTTAATAGTACTTTTAGTTCCTCACTTATTATGTTTTAACGCTTTTAGTTACTAAACTAAAAAATTAGACAAACCAGTTCTCAACTTATACAAACTTTGACAGTTTTGCTTTTCCATCTAATTCTATAAAAAATACGGTTACAATAAAAAAGAAAACCAAATTCAATCATCTTCATGGTCATCAAAAATTGAAAAAAAAAAAAAACCCTTAGATCTCCCTACTAACTCGTCCTCTCTGCCACTCATCACCAACACCACATGCCGGTGACCGCCGCTGCCATCGCAGAAACTTCACCAACCTGGTGGCCGTCAACAAAAGGCTGCGTCCTTGCAATATAGTGACCACTCGCCAGATTCTTCGTGGGGTGAAGAAGCTTGAACAAGTGGGCATGCTCGATTTCAGGAGTGAGGAGACAAGAGCGAAGAGAAGAGGGTGAGGAGCGAGTGACGATCTGGGTTTGAGATCTGACTTTCACGGTGTAGATCTGGTTTTTAAGGTGTAGACTTGGGTATCGACGACAACGACGAAGTGGATATCTGGATCGATGAGAATGATGGGGTTTTGTTGAAGGAGAAGAAGAAGACGAGCCACCCACAACCACCAGACGGCGAGCTCTTTCGCGGCGACCGCCGCTTCTTCTTTGACAGCGATGATCGAGGTCCAAAGAGAGAGGAAGAGAGACGCATAGACAAAGCGAGGTCCAAAGAAAAAGAATCGAAGATCAGGAACATAAACAGGAAGAGAGATTCATAGAGAAGGAAGTTCGGAGTACTGGTTTTGCTTTTGGTCCCTCTCTCTTTGTTTGAGTTTCTGATTCAGGGTGATTGCAGGGAGAGAGATGGCAGATTGGGTCTTGATAGAGGCTAGGAGAGGTTTTGGCCTGGGTAACATGATGAACAAAGTGATAAAGAAGATAAAAATTAATCTGGATTTTTTGAGTTTTTAATTAATTTTTTATGGAATATTCCATTGGATGGGGAATTGAATGGAAATCAAAACTGTCAAAATTTGTATAAGTTATGGACTATTTAGACTAATTTTTTAGTTTATGGAATAAAAATGTTAAATTGTGATAAGTGAGAGACTAAAAGTGTTATTAAACCTTGTTTTTATAGTGTGTTTGGTTTAATTAATTCAAATGAATGAAGAAGCTATAACGTGAAGCTTTTGGGTTGAAGTAAGTTAGTATTTGTGTATACCACTCAACCAAACTCACATTGAATCTGTCCTCTAGCAAAATTTTGGAAGATACTAAAACTCGTATTTGTTTCTTGAAAACTGATGTCTGGTAATCCCAATTTAAACGTTGGTGTGCTTATATTTTGTTCCCTTGTTGCAGTTTTATTTTTCTCTTTATTGAGAACTATGGTGTGAGGAAATTTGAAGCTTTTTTTGCTGTTCTTATTGGGATAATGGCACTGGCGTTCGCATGGATGTTTGGTGAAACAAAGCCCAGTGGCAAGGAACTTCTTCTTGGTAAGGAGTTTAGTACATTGATTTAAACCTGTGTAAATTTAAAATCACAGTATGCTAAAAGTAAATTGTTGGTTTTCTTGTCCCTCTTGCTTTATATCTGATAAGTTTTTATCTTGGCAGGCATTTTGGTTCCAAAACTCAGCTCCAGAACTATACATCAGGCTGTTGGAGTTCTGGGCTGCCTTATAATGCCTTACAATCTATTCTTGCATTCTGCTCTTGTTCAATCAAGGAAGATTGACCACAACAACAAAGGACGAGTTCAAGAAGCTCTTAACTATTACTCTATCGAGTCCACCCTTGCGCTTCTCGTCTCCTTTGTCATTAACATATTTGTAACAACTGTGTTTGCCAAGGGGTTTTATGGTTCTGAAATAGCAAATAGCATTGGTCTTGCAAATGCAGGACAGTATCTTCAGGAGGCGTATGGTGGTGGAGTGTTTCCGATATTATATATATGGGGTATTGGTTTACTGGCGGCTGGACAAAGTAGCACTATTACTGGTACTTATGCTGGACAATTTATCATGGGGGGATTTCTAAATTTAAGGATCGAAAAATGGATGAGGGCATTGATTACTCGAAGTTGTGCGATAATACCAACCATGATTATTACTCTTATATTTGATTCCTCAGAGCAATCACTGGATGTTCTGAGTGAGTGGCTTAATGTTTTTCAGTCAGTTCAAATCCCATTTGCACTTATTCCTTTGCTCTGTCTGGTTTCAAAGGAGGAGATAATGGGCACTTTCAGAATTGGCGCTGTCCTCAAGGTACGTTGTTCTTTAATCTGCATTTTGGTCACACTGGTCCCTTATCAGATACACATCATTGCTTCACATATTTATTGAAGGACTTTGTGATGCCAAGTTGCCAACTTAATTCCTTTTGAAGGAAAGTGCTATATGTCTATATAATTCATCAATCAAACCAAACCTTAATTCACTTATGAAGGATATAATTCTTAAGTGACCCAATGTAGTTGTTTTCTTTCCTTCATTATGCTGGGGTCTCTGGTCTGTATGTGCTGCTATTTTGGATATTTCTTAAAATCAAAGTTTAAAATGCAATATTTCAAGGTGATTTATGAAACATTATCCCCAGTTGTATTCTTTGTCCACAACAGTCTGGAGAAACAGATGCATTATTTATAGTGAAAGTGATTTATGTAAACTAAAAACACATTGTTTGTCTTGTCAGTGTTGTCCTCACCTGGGAAGGTAGAAGATTTTTGTGTACCTGACATTTTGATGATATGACTCTAGCGGTGAAGTAGATTGACTTATGTAGTCTGAACACATTAGTTTCAAAGCTTCCTGCCTTTTTTTTTTTTTTTTTTTCTTTTTGTTCTCTTTTGGATATTTATTTTGGTGGATTCATGCTGCTTGTTTCTCCATTGATCTTGCTCATTGTGTTTTGACTTTTAGTTTTATACGTTGACTTGGGGTTATTGAACCAGAAGTCCTGTGCACCTTGGATACATTTGGTTTCTACACAATCACTTCTCAATTCTCATATCCTGCTTATAGTTTGTTTTCATTGATTAACAAAAGATTGAGTGGCTTCTGATGTCAATACAGACTATTTCTTGGCTTGTGGCTGCTCTGGTGACAGTGATTAATGGCTATTTCTTGCTGGAATTCTTCTCCTCTGAAGTGAATGGAGCAGTAGTTGGCGCGGCACTGAGTATACTGACTGCTGCATATGTTGGATTCATAATATATCTTATTTGGCGCGCCATTACCTATTCACCTCGGCAAAAATTCACTCAATCAAAGACAATTGCTCACTCAGAAAGTAGAGTAATTAATCTGGAAACCAATGCCTAGGAAGTGTCATTCTGCCCAAGGCTTTCATGGCTACTTTTGCCCCTGATCCTTTTTAAGAGTATTCTCGTGCTTGTTATTTTGATATCAAGTTGATGAAGAGGGCAGGGTCACCTTGTTGTTTACCTGTAGATTTTGTAATAAGTCAGTAGATTTTAGGGCTGTATTATTTGTAAAATTTCTTGTCTCTAAGGCTTTGAAAACACACCTCTTTTTCCTTTCTTTGGGGCTATCTGTATCTTTTTATTATATGTCTTAAAGTTATTTCGTGAAGTTATTCACTAATGGACGAACATATTTATTTATTAAGAATTTACTTATTAAGGTGAAATTTGAAAACTGTATTTTTTCTAAAAAAATAATAGTATTTTTTCTTGTATCAAATTATTTATAACACGACAATTAAGATTTCTATAATATATATATATATATCGTATGTAAAATACATGTATGTTATAGAATATGAGTAAATGAAATCACAACAAAACTTCAATAAGCATAGAGAAAGCATAGAGAAAACAAGCTACAGAAATGATCTCTTGTTAAATATTTTATTAATTTATATGAATATATATTTATTATATTAAAATCTAAATTATCAATTTATCCTATTTTTTTAGTTTGCGTTGTCCTATTTAATCTAATAAAAATATGAAAAATGAAAATAACTTAAAAATAATATTATTTTTTGAGATGACATACAATTTGAAATAAATTGACAAATTTCAAGTATAATTATTTAAAAAGTAATATTATATAGATTTTGATGTGTAAATAAGGTATTGCTAATCATAAAAACAATCATACAAATTTAGATGTTAAAAATATCAATACTCACTCCCTCTTAAAAGAACCATAAACAAAAGAGATAACTTATACGATACATGCCAAGATCACTGAAATTATAGCATCTCGAACCAGGAGATACAGAATTAGAATGAATGAAGATAATAATTCATAAGCATATATTAAGCGACCACAATGGATGTTCAATTAGTCATCACTGATCAAAATCTCAAGGTACAATGCCAACGAAGCTAATGATGAGTTTTTTCTATGTTCATCATTAGTATCAAATATTTCTTGATAAAATTGGAGTGGGTAAAGATTGGATTTAAAAAAAAATCATAAAATAGAATATAATATTTGACTTTATTATTCCTAAATTTTTGAACATCCAGGCATGCATGAAGCACAATTAGTTACGATACAAATTGGCTTGCTAATGAAAAAAACTAGATAAGAAATTTTGAACAGCCTAGCAAAATCTCAAGTTAGAACAAAATTTAAACCAAAATGTCATTTTAAGGTAGGAATTGAAACTTCCGAGGGAAAATCATCTTATTGTAACAGACTGTGTACGAGAGTTATCTAGATTGCTAAGAATAACTAAAAATAGAAAAGTCAATTAAAAACTTGGACCTATAAAATATGGCTTTGGTGAAAACAAATTACACCAAATTCACCACAAAGAACAAAGCAATATGTCTAATCCTTGGATTGGAACCTTTCTTATCACATGTTCAGCATTTTTGTGGGCTTTCTCATTAGCAACAATTGTTCAATATGATTCAAATGCCATCATCATCAACGGAGAACGACGAATAATAATGTCGGGTGCAATCCACTATCCACGAAGCACTTCACAAATGTGGCCAGGCCTTATTCAAAAGGCCAAAGATGGTGGTCTTGATGCAATTGAAACATATGTCTTTTGGGACCTTCATGAGCCTACTCGTCGCCAATATGATTTTTCAGGAGATAAAGACATCATAAAGTTTTTAAAAAACGTTCAAGAAGCAGGGCTATATGTTGTGCTGCGAATTGGTCCTTATGTATGTGCTGAATGGAGCTATGGAGGCTTCCCAATGTGGTTACATAACTTGCCAGGGATTCAGCTAAGAACAGACAATGCGGTTTTTAAGGAGGAAATGCAGATCTTCACGACAAAGATAGTGAACATGTGCAAAGAAGCGGGATTATTTGCACCTCAGGGAGGGCCCATTATACTTGCTCAAATAGAGAATGAATACGGAGATGTCATCACTAGTTATGGAGAAGCAGGGAACGCATACATTAAATGGTGTGCCCAAATGGCTTTATCTCAAAATATCGGTGTCCCATGGATCATGTGCAAGCAAAGCAATGCTCCATCACCCATGATCAACACTTGCAATGGGTACTATTGTGACAATTTTACGCCAAACAATCCTGAGAGCCCCAAGATGTTTACAGAAAATTGGGTAGGTTGGTTCCAAAAATGGGGTCAAAGGAAGCCACACAGAACTGCTGAGGATGTAGCCTTTTCAGTTGCACGTTTCTTTCAAAGAGGTGGAGTCTTCCAAAATTACTACATGTATCATGGAGGAACAAATTTTGGGCGAACTGCAGGTGGTCCGTATCTTATTACCGCTTATGATTATGATGCACCACTTGATGAATATGGTAATCTAAATCAACCCAAATGGGGACATCTTAAAGACCTCCATGCGGCCTTAAAAATAGGAGAGAAGATTCTCACCAATGGCACAGTTACTGAGAAGCAATATGGAAATTCAGTGTACTTGACTACCTATGCAAACAATGTCACCGGTGAAAAGTTTTGCTTCTTAAGCAATTCTGACAATTCTCATGATGCTCACGTTGATCTACAACAAAATGGCAAGTACTATGTGCCTGCTTGGTCAGTATCTATTCTGCAAGATTGCAACAAGGAGGTTTTCAACAATGCAAAGGTTAATGCCCAAACTAATATTTATGTTAAGAAACAAGCTACAAAAGGCAACCCTCTCAATTGGATTTGGACATCGGAACCAATGGACGACACCCTTAAAGGGCTAGGGTCATTTAAAGCACCTCAACTTTTAGAGCAAAAGGGAGTTACTGTTGATGCTAGTGACTACTTGTGGTACATGGCTGAAGTTGTCATCAATGACACATCATCTTGGCAAAATGCAACTTTGCAAGTGAACACAACGGGTCATGTTCTTCACGCCTATGTTAATGGACAATATATTGGTGCACAATGGGGAAAGTATGACAACCTTCATTTTGTTTATGAAAAGCCAATTGCTCTGCATCAAGGGACCAATGTCATAAGTTTATTAAGTGGAACAGTTGGGCATCCACAGTATGGTGCATTCTTCGATATGAGAGATGAAGGCATAGTTGGAGGTCCTGTGAAACTCATTGGAAGCAACATAAAAAATACTTTAGATTTATCAACATCTAGCTGGTCTTACAAGGTCGGGCTGAATGGTGAAACCCGAAGGTTCTATGACCCCAAATTCCTTAGTGGAGTTCAATGGGAAAAAAACAATGTTCCTAATGGAAGACCAATGACCTGGTACATGACAACCTTTGAGACCCCTGAAGGTGGAGACTCTATGGTCTTAGATTTGCAAGGACTTGGAAAAGGACAAGCTTGGGTTAATGGGCAAAGCATTGGACGGTATTGGCCCACAATGGTGGCTGACAAAAATGGGTGCAGTGACACGTGTGATTATAAAGGTAATTATGGACCTGAGCAGTGTGCGACTGGGTGTGGAGAACCATCTCAGAGGTTTTACCATGTTCCAAGGTCATTCTTGAGCAAAAACAGTAACACGTTGATTTTGTTTGAGGAAATGGGTGGAAACCCCTTCAATGTGTCTATCCAAACAATTGCACTTGGTCCCATTTGCGCCACTGCAGATTACGGGAGAACCTTAGAATTAAATTGCCAAGGTGGGAAAACTATTTCAGAAATCCAATTTGCGAGTTATGGGGATCCACAAGGAAAATGTGGCTCATTCCAGAAAGGTGAATGGGAATCAAGTTACAGTATGGCAGTGGTTGAAGGAACGTGCATGGGAAAACAATCATGCTCTATCAATGTGTCAAGTTCCACATTTAAAATAAACAAGGGTGGTTCTGATGGTCAGCTAGCTGTGCAACTACTTTGTGATGGCTCCAATCCTAACGAGAGTCGTGTACAAAGTGTTCACACATAGTGGTATAGTTTTTGTCATAGTATATTCACCCCAAAATGCATGTGACAATCATTCCTTGTTGTGTAACAGCTTTTCTTTGTTTCTTTCATTTAAATTGATAAACAAATACATTCATCTTTAATTTGATTCTATACATACAATCATCATTTTTTATAAAAGGGTGGTCAAAAATAGAAAAATAGATGTAGTAAATCCATACTTTCCATTTCACTTTTTTTTAATAATGTTTTATTTTTTATCTTTGTAATCACGACCATTATTAATAGTTTTAGCTTTCTTGAAATCTCTAGCGGGTACTAAAGAATTACAAAATAGAAGATGAACATTTAGCCGGGTGAAAGAAGTATTGACTGATAAATCCAAACTAGAAAAGAATTTATTGAATAAAAAGTAAAATAAAATTAAGAATCTACTAAGAGATATATTCAAACAACTTAAAATAAAGAAGAAAGAAATTACCGTCTTTCATTCAAATATACTTGTGGATTCCTCATTGAAGTTGTAAAGTAAAACAGATATTTTCTAAAACCTCGACCTCTATATTTCTGCCAAAATTGTTATGCAATTACTTCTTCATGGTGGGAAGTATATGCAATGATTTAACAACTGCAATGGACGTGTGACAAACCTAGCATCATTTGATTATTATTTTTGGCTATGTCATCCATGGGATCAGCTGGTCATTCTTCCAATGAGGATAGGTTAGTGTAAACATATACAAAGATAGTTGTTAATGATTTTGACAATAATCATGGGATAACAAATGACCCGGTTTTGACAACCTTAAAGACCTATAAACGTATATAGTGTACAGATTTAGGGGTGCAAGACCACTGGCAGATTTCAATGTCCAATGGGACAAGGATGATACTTAATATTCATAGTTGAGTCATTTTTTAAGTGTTTCACCATGGTTACTATTTTCATTATTAATGTCATTTTAAACTTAATTAAATACTTATTGTTTTGTGGTAAAAAAAAAAAAATCTAAAAAATGCTGACATACATCCATGTCTTAAAGATATTTTGTGAAGTTCTTCACTAATGGACGACCATGTTTATTTATTAAGAATTTACTTATCAAGGTGAAATTTGAAAACTGTAATTTTTCTAAAAAAAAATAATATCTTTTCTTGTATCAAATTATTTATAACACGACAATTAAGATTGTTATGATCAAAATATAGGGTTAAATATGTTTTCGGTCCCTAAACTATAAGTGAAATTTGGTTTTCGTCCCTCGCCGGCGTAAATGTGGACTTTAGTCCCAAGGCTATGAGAAATTATTGGTTTTAGTCCCTGCTGCCGACGTGGTCAGCGCCGGAGCTCTGGTCTGCCCATGTGGCACTGCCACATCATCTAATGAAGGACACGTGGAAAATAATTTATTTTTTCTAATTTTTTTTCTTAATTCTTGTTAAACCCAACAATTTATTCTTGTTAATCTGAAAGATGAGGGTTGAGTATAGAGACCCAATTTGGTGGAATTTTGTTATGTGCTGTTGTTAGAGACCCAAATGACCAGTACTTCCCACTGGCATTTGATGTGGTTGAGTCTGAATGCAAAGAAAGTTGGAAGTGGTTTCTTGAACTTCTATTAGTGGACATTGGCAATGACAAAAGATGGATCTTCATTTCTGATCAGCAAAAGGTATGTCACTGCAAGATTGTACAACTTATATTTACTGAACTTCTATTAAGTTGGAAGTGGTTTCCTGAACTTCTATTAGTGAACTTATATTTACTGTGTCTATTGTGGTTTCAGGGGCTAATGGCTGTGATTAATGAGCTAATTCTAGGAGTTGAGCATAGGTACTGTTTAAGACACCTATATGCTAACTTCAAAAAGAAGTGTGGTGGTGGAGTAGTCATAAGGGACCTTATGATGGCAGCAGCAAAGGCCACTTACCCTCAACTATGGCATGAGAAAATGATGGAACTCAAAGATGCAAATGAGGAAGCTTATAATTCATTGATGGCTCTACCACCCAGGTCTTGGTGCAAGCATGCTTTCACTCACTATCCCAAGAGTGTTGTGCTGATGAATAACTTGTCTGAGTCGTTCAATGCAACAATTATGTTAGCCAGGGACAAACCTATTCTTACAATGTTTGACTGGATCAAGACTTATCTAATGGGAAGGTTTGCTACTCTCAATGAGAAGTTTGCCAAATGTAAAGGAGAAGTGATGTCAAAACCTCTAAAAAGGTTGGCTTGGGAGATTAAAAGGAGTAGACTGTGGATGCCTCAATGCTATGGAGAAGGTCTTTATGAGGTTAAGCATGCTATCTCAACTGATGAGTTCATTGTGGATCTGAACAAGAGAGCATGCACTTGCAAATTTTGGGAGTTGGTTGGAATTCCATTCAGACATGTTGTTGCTGCCATAACATGTAGTAGTCAGAACCTAGAAGATTTTGTGATCTGGTACTACAAAAGGGAAGCATGTAAGGCAACATATGCACATGGGATCACTCCAATAAATGGTCATAAACTATGGCCTGAATCAAAATATCCACCAATCCTTCCTCCACTGTATAAGAAGGGCCCTGGAAGGCCTAAAAAGCTAAGAAGGAGGGACCCTCATGAGGATGATGCATCCAAGTTAAGTAGAGGTGTTGCTAGACCAGATGTAGCAGATGTGGAGAGTTTGGTCACAATTCCAGAACTTGCAAAAACCCAGTTGTGAGTCGAGCTAATCACAAAAGTACATATCCATCTTCATCTTCACAGCAAGTTGCAGAGGGTAGTCAAGTCATACAAGGAAACCAAACTACTCGGAGGGTAAGCTTATTAATGTACAGATCTATAAGTAGGTAACATGTTTGTATTAGATCTATACTGATAATTTCATTCTTCATTTGCAGCAACATTTTTCATATGAGGATATACCTTTAGAGGTGAGGGAGAAGTATGAAGAAATCATGAGCAGACTACATACACCCCCGGCTGAAAACATGCAGACCCCTGGCAGTTTGAATGTCCCTTTGGTAGCTGAAGATCCAATGGCCAACACTGATGATGTTGCTACTGCTGAAGGAGAACCACCTCAGCTTTCAGCTGTTGAAGAAGGACACTGTGTGGATCTTTAACTAATGAAGATGGGATAAGGTTGGGTTACTTATGAAAGATTCCTTTTGAGTATTTTGTAATAGTTTAGTCTATGCACATTGGTGTCTTTTGAGTATTTTGTTTGTTGTGGACCACTCAGATTGGTTTGTTTATGAATATTTTAGACCTTCTCATGACCACTTATTGTCTTGTTTACTATTGTGGACCACAAAGGCCACATTGGATATATCAATGTGGGCCAAGCTTCTCATTTTGAATTATCGTATCTTCTTTGTTTTTTGGCTGAAATTTTTCAACCATTTATCATGTAATTCTTATTCACAAAGTAGCTGAGAATCTATTCTAAATTCAAAACCAGGTTCTAAGTTTTTTTGGTGTCATTTAATATGTCATTATAATTCACAAAAGTCATGAAACCAAAGGAAAAAATAAGGCAACATACATTTTCCCCACAACAACTTTCATAACTTATCATAAATTCAGCAGGTCAGGTACATCTGAAATAAGCATTTAGAACACAAACTAACTACCCACATAGACATAAAAGGAAACCTATTACACTCAATTAACCCTTCCTAAGAAGAAAATGCCTACTAGCAGCACCCAAGACACCAGAGCTATGAAACGAGTCATATTGTTCTTCTTCATTTCAAACTCAACTTTCCTATCAAGCATGGAAATGTTCTTCTTCATATCCTCTAATTTCGAGTTGATGTCTTCCAGTCCTCTGTTGCTGTCCTCCAATTTCATCTCTGTGTCCTCCAATTCCTTCTTCTTGTTCTCCAATTTCCTCTGCGAAACCAATATATCATCATCATCCCACAGGAAGAAACCACAGTCATTTAGCAACTGATGATTTCTGCAGCGCCTGAATTCTCTATCTGGGTTCAAAGGAGTGTGGGAAGTCAACAACACAAGGTTTTCTCGACAATAACACACCCCTCACTGCACCATTGCGCGTCGTACTGTGATGCTTGACCTTGCAGAAGACGTTGAAGAGGCTGACATGGTGGAAAAGGGAGATTTAGACGGAAGAAGACGAAATCGAGGTCAAGAATGAGCAGAGAGTGCAACAAATCGACGAAGAAGATGACTAATTTGGGGCTTACCTGAACATAGGGAAGAACCCTAATTTTTCGAGAAGATATTGAAGAAAAGAGATACGGAAGGGGAAGAAGAAGAACCGATGACTCGTGGATCTAAACCCTTCTTTTTATTTTCCTTTTCTAGGTTAATTAGAATAATTAATTAAGGAGCTAATGTTTAATTTTTTTGGTTTAACAAGAATTAAGAAAAAAATTAGAAAAAATAAATTATTTTTCACGTGTCCTTCATTAAATGACGTGGTAGTGCCACATGGGTAGACCGGAGCTCCGGTGTTGACCAGCCCGCGGCAGGGACTAAAACTAATAAATTCTCATAGCCTGGGGACTAAAGTCCACCTTTACGCCAGCAAGGGACGAAAACCAAATTTCGCTTATAGTTCAGGGACCAAAAACATATTTAACCCTAAAATATATATCATGTGTAAAATACGTGTATGTCATAGAGTATTATGAGTAAATGAAATCACAACAAGACTTCAATAAGCATAGAGAAAACAAACTACAGAAAATATTTTATTAATTTATATATATATATATTTATTATATTAAAATATAAATTATCAATTTATTCTATTTTTTTAGGTTATGTTGTCCAATTTAATCTAATAAAAATATGAAAGATTAAAATAAATTAAAAATAATATTACTTTTTGAGATGACATACAATTTGAAATAAATTTACAAATTTCAAGTTTAATTATTTAAAAATTAATATTATATAGATTTTGATGTGTAAATAAGGTAGTGCTAAATATAAAATTAATCATAGAAATTTTCTCTTTTATGTTATTTAATAACTTCATCTTATTCAACAATTAGGTTTATTAACTTTTGCTTCGTGAACAACTAGTTGTGTTAAACTTTTTTGGTTAACACTGTAAAGAAAAGAAAATGACTCTCTAAGAGTAACTAGAACCCTGATAGTCCTTACGAAGGACATCAGCCAAACCCAAAGGAGGATAAACATAGTGAACAAAGTCAAACAAATACTTGGCTCCCAACTTAGTTAGGAAACCCGTTGTTGCGTTCCTCTCTCGCAAAGTATGCTTAAAACAAACAGTCCAACCTCTATATACAAGCCTCATAATAGTGTTGAAGATGGATGAGTATTGGTGAAACTCACGGACATCATTCCCAAAAAGGTGAAGAGCATGTAAGGAATTCAAAAAAACTACAACCCTACGGAAACTGCATTCCAACATATAGCCAAACCATGGAAAGTAGCAGGACCCAGCTTTGAGAATATCAGAGACACCAATATTGCCACTTCACCCAACCACTAAGATCATTACCAACCAAACCACCATACCTCTCAACACCAGGATTATCCATTGAGCTACCGTCAACATTAAGAGCAACCACCCACCTCTGGTTCAAAACACGCTCACTAACAGGAAATGCCAAAGTGCAATCAAGTAGAAGATTGCTTGCAAGGAAAATGAAAGAGCTACACTGGACAAAATTACCATTAAAAATAAAATCACAATGACACTTCCATATAGCCCAAGCCAGAAGAGTAAATACCTGCAAAACCCTGTTATTATCAATACTAAAAAACCAACCTCTAAAGCTATATGCAACTAAAAGTGAGCAGCATAAGCAAGCCTTGTTAAACTTTAGTCTTAGTAATAGGAAAGGATGGTTATAAAATAACTAGCCCATCATGTAAAAACAACTTTATAATGCATTTTTTAAAATTTATTTATAGATGCCACATTCTATTACTGATTATTATTTAATTATTATCAGATCACTCACAGTTTGATCATTTAACTTTGAACCGATACCTCAACCAGTTTAATGCACAATCCAATTTTACAAATATTAGGGAATATCATGGGGCTAACATTCATTGCGGAAGTTTTGTCATTCACAAGTCTAGATGACAATAAGTAGGGTCTGGGTAAAGTACTATAGTACTCATTTTCATGCCCTCGTTTTCAAAGAGTATCCGTACCCGTCACCATACCCGCGTGCGTAACAACTTGAATACTCATCTCCGTACCCTTTGGGTACCTATATGCCCGTACCTGTGCTCGTTACTCGCAATTTGGTTAACCAAAATTTAACTTTTACGATTTTTTGAAAAAAAAAAACAAATATTTAACAAGTAAAAATACGAAAGACTATCCAAATATTTAACAAGTAAAATCATTCGAATAAGTATGATTTTTTTAAAAAAATAAGTTAGAAAATCAAACTTTAAATTCATAATTTTAGATTTGTTAATAAACTCCTTAAGTTGTAGGTTACTAACTTATTTAAAAAATAAGCCTGCAACTATATATAAAATATTAAGACTTCACTTACTTATTGTGTGTATAATAATGTGTGTGCAGGTTTGGGGTGGGTTGGGCACCAGAGTACTCATACCTGCACCATACCCACTACTTTTTGCGGGTTCTCATACCCCACATCATACCCATCTAGTGGTTTTTACCCTACCCATTGTGACTATTTTTTGCGGATACCAATGAGTCTAAGACCCATTGTCATCCCTATTCACAAGACTTAACAGAATCACAGGCTCTGTTCTCTTTGTTCTGTTTGAGCTTCCATTGCTGCAACAATTGACCCTCTCCTTCAATCAAAGCCACAACCCAGAAAACTGCATCTCCTTCAATTGACCCTCTGTTCTTCCAGATATACAACTTGAAGAACAAAAGATGGAAGAAAAATCAAAGCTTTCTACTCCTCACATAAAGAAGTGTTGGGTGACAATAAATTACAAGCAAAAATTGTAGTAGCAGCTATCTTTACACATGAGAAACCCAAAGCACATCAGATTCAGAGTCAACCAAGTAAAGGAGACATAATTAATCAATTAATAATCATTTGTAGACACATGAATCTGTCAAATGAAGAGGCTTTCCGAGTGTGTTTCCATGCAAAGTGACAGAGATCTACAACTTGAAGAACAAAAGATGAAAAAAAAAAATCAAAGCTTTCTCCTCCTCACACCCAAAAATCATAAGCCACAACCCCAAATCTACCACCCCAACACTTTTTTCTCTCCTTTACCAGCCACCATCAAACCCATAAATTTTCCCCAAATCCCTACCAAAACCAAATCAGAACCCCCACACATACCACCAAAATCAGAACCCACCCATCAAGAAATCTTTGTCTCCATTTTCTGAGTTTTTCTCCCGTGGAAGAATGAAGCTTGAACGGCGACCGAAGGCGGCGGCGGCGGTCGATGGCGACCGATCATCAAATTTCTTTGGGCGTTTTGATGCGAACGTCGCGGGGATTTCAACGGCGATGGTGTCTTCTCTATTGGCCCACTAGTTTGGCAGTAAATGAAGGCAGAAGGCAACGGCGACGACGTCGCGTTTTCCAAAACAGAGGAAACGAATGTGGAGGGGTTCGTGGTGGTGATGTTTTGCTGTGAGGAAAAAAAAGAAGAAGAAAGAAAACGGAAGAAGAAGAAAGGAAGAAAACGATGAGGGGGAGGAAGAAGAGAACGTGAGAGAGAGAAGAAATCAGAAAATGAATGAGTATAATTAATTTTTTTGATGTTTATGGGTTTTTTAATTTATTAATTAATTTTTTACGGAATATTCCGTTAAATCTTTGACGGAAGTTGACGGAAAACCAAAACTGCAATTTCTTGTAAAAGTGAGAGACCTTATATGCTAATAAATTTCAAGAGAGACTAGAAATGTTAAATCGTGAAAGGTTGGGATCAAAAGTGCTTTTAAGCTAATCCGGAATGCTTTTTTTTTTGTTCTATTGAATTCGGGATCTAATTTCCCGGAAGTTATTTTATTTTGTATTCCGGGATTTCAAAACCCGCAATATAAGGTTTGTTTTGTATTCCAAATTTTAAAACTCTCCGAGTCTACAATTCTTAAGAAATTATCAATATTGATTCAATATTATTATAGGAAATAGAACCGGTTATAAAACCCCAAGTAAAATATGAGTAATTATAACAATTACTACATTAAAATTAAAACAGAGTTTGAAATTGGATGGTTGGAGTGTTTATAAAGAACCCCAATTCCCTTTCATCGACGAGCTTAATAGCTTATCCCTGTTCTCCACTTCTCTTTCATCTTCAAATTGGAAGCTAACACAAGGGTTTGCTCAAGTACCTGTTTGTTTATAACAACGAGTTTCTCGCATCAGAACTTAGGTATTTTCATTCGCCCCTTCTTCTTTTTCTACAATTTTTTATCTGAACGTTTAGGTTTCGTGTTTTCATTCTTCTAATCCGTAGTTTATTTTCAATGCTCTATTTCAAAGGAAGGGATTTGGCATGCCATTTTGGAACTGAAAAGTTTTGTTTTTTACTAACAGAACTGCTAATGCTTTCTGCTACAATGGCTATTTGCCCTGTTTTATCCTTAATATACCACAATGGTGCTATTGGGTCTTCGCATATAAAACCCTTGAAAATAACAATTATTTCTTAACCCAGCTGAAGATATCGGAAAAAGTTGTCATTTTTTTGTGTGTTTTGATATGCAAATATAATTCTTTTAAATAAGTGGTGTTTGAAGATATGAAGAGGGAGGTTGGAGGTAACCTTAGGTAGAGAATTATGAGTAAGAAATGGAGATATTAAATACCAGATTATGTTTGGTTCAAATTGTGGGCTTCTAATAATTTAGTCTTTATAGTCCATTTGTTTTCGTCAGATAAAGGGGTTTATTTAGCAGCAATTGCAGTTTCTTGTTTTTCTCATGCTTTATTTCAGGTTTTTAATAGTTCCTAACCATGAAATTGAATTGCTTTTCAAGCGCTGTTGGCTAGGCTGCGTGAATATGGGTGACGTGGAGCAAGGCAACGAAAATAATGCCGAATCTATGGTAGAACAACTTGCTCAGGCATTTCTTGAATTGGAAGCTCGAAAGGGGGCTTCTGAGAATACGATTCAGTGGATTGAAATTAAGCAACATTTCCTTGACCTTGAGACGGCGTTGGCTAAGAAACATGAAGAACTGGAAGCCAGGGAGAGGGAGTATGAACAGAAACAATCAGAAATGAATACACTACTTGCGGAGAGAAAGGAAGAAATTGCTAGGAAAGAGCAAGACCTTTTAGATCGGTTGCAGGAGCTTAAAGATGCTGCTGTAGCTTCCATCGCTGAGGCTCATGCAAATCACCAGACTGCAACTATGGAGTCTGTGTATGATGGGGAGAGCAAAGATAACAAGGTAAGCAACTCTCTTGACGATGCAAATTCCGTTGAGGAGGACCCTGAGGAGGAACCTGAGGAGGATTTTCCTCATAAATCAGGTGAAAAGTCCGAGGGTGTGGCCATTGAGATTAGGCCACATCCGGAGCTGACTCTCTTTTTTGAGCAAATGGACGCCAAAGGTCTCCTGAACTATGTTGTGGAGAATAAAATAAATCTGTCTGTTATTCGTGAAGAAATTTCTGTTGCATTAGAAAGTGCAACTAATCCAGCACGTTTGGTGCTGGATTCATTGGAGGGGTTTTACCCCACCAATGAAACTGCCCAACTAAATGACAAAAAGGACTCTGCCCTTCAGGGCATGCGTGAATCCTCTATTGTACTTTTGGAAGCCATGGCCACTTTATTGGCAAAGGCTGACCCAGGTGCAGATCACATTCTGAACCCTGAAACCAAGCAGCAAGCCAAAGCAATTGCTGATGAGTGGAGGCCCAAGTTAGCTAGTACAGACATTGATGCTGCCAATGGACATTCATTGGAAGCAGAGGCGTTCTTGCAACTTCTTTCAACTTTTAGGATTGCTTCAGAGTTTGATGAAGAAGAACTCTGCAAGCTTGTACTTGCAATTGCTCAGCTTAGGAAGGCACCTGAGCTCTGCCGCTCAACTGGGTTAATTCACAAAGTGCCAGGTTGGTGTTCTTTTAATAAACTGACCTGTGAAGTCTGCAATGAAGGATTGTCCTGTCAGATATCATCACTATACTAGATGAATAGTTTTCTTTAGGGGCAGTATAGCCAGAATGCTAGATTCCCTGAAGAAGCATAGACCCGTGTGACATATAAACTCTGCTGCTTTTGGTATGATTTTACATGCTAAGGAGCAATATGATTATCTGATATTGATCATTCTACTTTTTGGTATTTATGCAGGTGTTGTAGATTTATTAGTCAATAACGGGAAGCAAATTGAAGCTGTTCATTTCATTCAAGCCTTTCAGCTTCAAGAAAGCTTCCCTCCTGTGCCCCTTCTGAAGTTATACCTCAAGAACCAAAGGAGAAGTGTACAAGTAAAGACTAGAAGTGTGCGTGATATTGCTACTGCAAAGGTATGCTTTGTTGCCTTGACTGAAATTTCAAATGGAGTGTTTGCCATCAATCTGGATTTTTCTTGTTCTGCATTGTTTAAACATGGATATTCTCGTTTATTTGTAGAATGATGCCAATGCAAAAGAGCTTGAAGCCGTGAAAGTTGTAATAAAGTGTATTGAAGAGTACAACCTCGAATCTGAGTACCCGCTTGATACACTTCACAAAAGGGTTTATCAACTAGAGCAATCAAAGGGGGGAGATAGAAAGAGAAGCGGAGAGTTTAATAAACGTCCGCAGCAGTCAAAGAGGCCAAGGCCTAGTGAGAGGCCAAGGCCTAATGATAGATATTTTTCACGCCGGTCATCTGGTGGAAGTGCTGCTTCAAGTTCAACCGTCGTCATGGGTAGGCAGGTTCCTCCTGTTAGGGCAGGTTATGCAGGAACTGCTGATGTCTATCCTCATACTGGTCTTGCATATGACTATCAAGTTCCTGGGCCAGCTATATACGCTCCGCCGGCTAATGCTCCTCCTTCCAACTATGGTCGTTATTTAGGTAGTAGTTTGCAATCCTCCCACCTGCCATACATGTGAGTTTTTAGATCTTACTGAAAAGACCTTAGACATGTGAACGACCAACCCTTTAGTGGTTCTACCCCTGCTTTTGAAAATGTTATATTTGTTTCTGAGTTTCGTGACTTATGTTAAATCCAATTATGACTTGTGCGTAACCAACCTTTGTCTCGTTTAACCGGTTCATTCCTTTCTTTAGCACCATCGTTGTTTTATTCCTTAGTGATGTTAATGAGGTTATATTCGTCGCAAGGGCTCAAGATGTTGAGAGAAGGAAATAAATTGTGGATGAAGCAAAATGAAAAGATTATGATAGAATTTAGACTTGCCGGAAGAATCACGGGAAGTCTTTACCTTAAAATAAAGGCTTGCACTTCGCCGAGTTCAAATGGCTCGAACTCATGCATGCGAGCCCAACTTCTTTACTATGCACTTTACCACCTCAAAGTGAACTAATGTATATAAACCCGTTAAAGGCTGGTAGGCTAGGCAATGTAGAACAAATAACTTTTGAAATACTACAATTTTTCCAACATGGCATAAGAAAATCCTTACTATGTTTTCATTGTTATTAGAGACATGGACACTTCAGAAGCATATGTTTTCATTGCTGGATGACCTATATATATATTAAAAAACAAAATTTATATACTTTTCAAAAAACAACAAGAATAAAACAAAATTTATATATTTTTCAAAAAACAACAAGAATATATTCATAAAATTAAGAGAAAGTTAAGATTTATATATAACCTTTCCAAAGTTCAAATACAAATTAGGTGCGTTCGGAAGAGTTCTTTAGTGCGCCTTTGACAGAGCTTATGCAAATAATTTATAAACATTTTATAAACTTATTTTAGCTTATTTCTATAGGCTAGTAACAGCTTATTCGTTTTTTATGAAACCTTTTAATGAAATCATTTCTTATCACTCATATTTTTCACACTATATTTTATTTTATTTTCTCCTAAACCCTAAAGTGAAACTGAAGTTTTCAGGTCTCCAACTACAGCAGCTTCGTGTAGCTCTTCCTCTCTTCTCCTTCGGCGCGCACCTCCTTCCTCTCTTACGGCAGCGGCGCGCTTCCTTCCTCTCCTCTGGTCGCGCGCTCCTCCCTCTCTCTCTGGCCGAGCCTCTTCTCCTAAAAATCAAAGGTAAGCATGATGATTTTTGGTTCTGATTGCCAATCATCATTATAGAGGACAGAGGTATTTTGACACTTCTACAATGTGGCGCTGAATCTAAACCAAAACCTAGTTCCACCTTGCCTCTCGGCATTGTCTGCCAAACGGTAACCTTGTCGCCACCGTGTCTCTACTCCGCTGCGAGCAGCGCCATGGAAGGGTTGAAGGTGTCGAAAGCGAACTTTACAATATACCTTCATCCTTCCAAATCCAAAAATGTCTCCCAATCCGTTCTCCGCGAACTCAGCTCTATGCTTTTCACGTTCAGCGACACCTTCGACGGCGTCGTCTTGGCTTACGACGTGAACTCACTCGACAACTGTCCCAAGATCGTTCCCGGTATCAACCCTTACTTCGGTGTCAAATTGAAGGCCAATCTGTTACTTTTCTCACCCAAACCAGATATGCTCTTAGGTAGGTGCTCTTAATATTTTTCTGTGATTATAGTTATAATCAGAACAATATCAATCAATTAATAGGGTTTGTGTTTTCTCCATTTCAGAAGGAAAGGTTCTTAAAGTTACACCAGAGTCCATTCATGCTGTTGTGCTTGGCTTTTCTTCTGTGGTTATAACTGAGAAAGAAATTAGGGAAGAGTTCATATACAGAAATGTAAGTGCAGCATGTTTAGTATTTGAGTCTATCTGAAATATCCCGTCTTGGCTATAATATGATTCATATAGCCGACAACATCACTTACTGGTATAAGGCTTTTGTTGTCGTTGTTTTGTTTTTGAAATATTCCCTGTGTCCGTGCTTAGTAGTGCTGATTGATGTAGCCTGTGCTGCTATTTCTTGTAGAAGCGCGGCAAGGTTGTGTTTGCGAGCAAGTCTCACAAGCGGCATGTGATAAAGGTTGGAGCCATGATACGCTTTACAGTCAAGAGGTGACATGCTCATAAATTGCTTCTAATTGGAGCCATGATATATTTATTTTGCTGCATAAGAATCCATTTTGATATCATGTTAGGCCCGCCTCTCATTATGTTAGTTTCTGGAGGAAACTGGTTAGGTACTCGTGCACTGGCAAGGGTGATTTTTACTTTTTATTGAACTATTTGTGTATATAATTTAAGTTTTATTTTCATTTATATTTTACATACTTGATTTGTAAGTCACTGTTAGATAATATCAGATTTTATTATCTATAACAATTATGCTAGAAAATAGATTTGTATAAAAAGTACACTAAGGAATATTTGCATGTTAGAGATAGCTGCACCCTTGAAATAACCCTTTAAATGGCGTCTTACATATATTTTCAATCTGTATCATAATGTACCTAGCCAAAAGATGCATTTTGTTGTGAAGAGAATAATACATAAAATGACCTCATGAAGCTTATTTATTCGATACATCTACAGTTGGAGTAGTATTTTTCTCTGTTGGTAGTGAGAATGTTTCTAAAGGGACGCCCATTTTATAGTAATAGCAATATTTATTTATTCATAGGTTTTAATTGTAAAGAATATTACATTATCTGCTGCTTGTTAGCCTTCACGCCAAGTTTAAAAACTTAGATTATTACTTTGACATGGCATGTTCTTGTGATACAGAGTTTTACAATGACCCTGAATAAAGTTTAAACTTATAAGGGCTATGAGCTGAACATTCGATCACATGATTAATTTTGATGATTAATTTTTGCAGCTTTGATGAAGAAATACTTCATGTTTATGGATCTCTGATTCCTGATAACACAGGCAGCATGCATTGGTTGGATAAGAACTTGGAAGTTGATTCCCATACGGACAGGTTTCTCTCTTCAAATGTATTTTTAGGTTTAAAGAAATACTTTTTAAAAATATATAGTTTTTCCTTAGTTGCCTTAAAAAATATGTACAGGAGTGCAAAGAAGAGGGAAAGTGAGGAACAACCAATAATGCTTGAGCAAGATGCTGTGGATGGAGAACCTTCAACCTTGGACACTGTCCAAAAATTAAAAAAAGCTAAAAGGGGTAAAATCAGTGAGGAATCTTGAACATGGTATTGGAATCTTATTTTGTAATGCAAACTATGTTCACAGGTAAGTTATCTATTTTTTAGTAAAATAATTATATAGTAAATGAAAAGATGTTTGATGATGATGATGATGATGATGATGATGAAGCTGTCCTATTTGATGAATTGGTTTCTGCATTAAGTTTTTTCCTATAACTTGCTCTTACATATATGCATAGTTATCAATCGCGCGCGATAGCGGCACTATAGCGCCGTCGCGGAGCGGAGGCCTGCCGCTACGGGATTCAGGGTGCGATCACGGCCAAATCGCGGCCAATAGCGGCGAAATCGCGGTTTTACATGTATGGGATTTCAATTCTGGGGGTCATCCGCGACAGGCCGCGATCTGCGATTGACTACCTTGCATATATGTTGGAGATTTAAAAGCGTCAATATGTAAAGAAAGGTGCTGTATTTATGTTCGACAAATGCCTGCGTTCAGTCCCTTGTACCTCCTATGACACCTACCACAATAGGATTCTCTGTACTATGCTAGAAGAAATATTTCAAATAGAGAAGAATTCTTTATATACATATGTCTGTATGTCTTTCTTTTTTCCACATTGGATTAGTGAGAAAGGGAGAAATTGCAGCACAGGTAGGATAGATAATTAACACATCAAAAAATAAATACAAGGAACAAGAAAACAATTCGAGAATGATTAAGGCTGCTCACTCTTTTCAAATCTGATATAGCAACCTCTTTAGAAGAACATCAAACGGAATGTATATGATTGATTTGTTGATTAAGACCTCCAATTAAGGTGTATGTACATATGAATAAGAAGGCAGCAGAGGATCAAAGCTTCTGAAGTAGTATAACTAAGTGTTTGGAAACTTCCTCATAATTGTCTAAGTGACAGCTGAAGTTAGTAAGGATGTGTTTTTTTTTAACAGAATAAAAGAGGGAGAATAGGATGGTACACATTTATAATTGGGACTTTTTGGGAGATCACTGGTCTCACGAAAACCAGTATCTGTAGCACTCTTCTGTCGTGGCCAGATCTGCTACTGCGGTTCTGTAAATTTAGGGTTTCCTTAGCAATATCAGTTTTAGTGCTCTTTTGTGGTCTAGTTCTACCAACTGGTATCGGAGCTTCTTCACATGAGCTGTAGATGCATGAAGGTGCTGAACACATAGTTAGCAAGAAGATGGGGGGCAAGGTTTGAAGCAATTGAGAGGACTATGGTGGCTGATTGGGAAACACATGATGCAAGATTCCAGAGGCTTATGATGGAACGACTCACATGCATGGTCGCAGGGCAAGCAAACCTACGGGAAGGAATTCAGTCACAACAAAGGATAGACTTGAATCAGAGGGAGAACAGGTCAGTTCAGAGTTCAGACTCTGGTGAGAAATAGAGAACACTTGAATTTCCTATCTTTGAAGTAGGGAGGACGCATATGGGTGTGTCTAGAATTTGGAGAGGATCTTCCGAGTTAGAGAAACATTGGAGGAGGAATGGATGCAAGCAGTTATGATGGCTTTGGATGACCAGGCTTTGAGCTGGTTCCAATTGTGAAATCATGCAATTTCATCCCTTCTTGGGAAGACTTCAAGATTGCAGTAATTGAAGGGTTGGATCCCGCTTCATCTCATGACCTATTTTCAGCACTCAAGGATGAAACAGAGCGATTCAGTAGCAGAAGTTGTGGATCATTTTGAGAGTTATTCTGATAAATTGGTTAGATGAATATTTCTTGATGAATTTATTCTCAAATGGGTTAAGACTTAAGAGAGGAAGTAGAGACAGAATTGAGACTATACGAACCCAAGACCTTATCAGTGATGATGAAGAAAGTAAAGATGGTAGAAGAGATGAATAGAGCTGCAATTAAAGCTTTGAACTAGGGGGTGTTAGTGGTGGTAGAACTGCGGATTCTTACAGACCCTACAACTCAAGGGCAGTAACAGCATTATCCATGCTAGCAAGAAGATCATAAGGGGCTGAATCAGTTTCCTCTCAAATATCTACATTAGTAACATCGTCTAACAGTAGAAACCCAGTCAATAGTGGAGTAACTAAAAGAAGAGCTGTGGGATTTAGGAGGCTGTCAGAAGCTGAGATGTAGGAGAAAGTAAGGAAAGGAGAATGTTTTAGATGTGAATCTAAGTATGGTCCAGATCATACATGTAAAAACAAACAACACCAAGTGATCACAGCATTCAATCGTACAGCCCTTGTGCTCATCCTATCAGGTGGTGGAAAGGGTGAGACAAATTGCTTACAGGATGCAACTGCCGGATCACAGCAGAATACTGTCAATATTCCATGTTTCCCTGCTGAAGAAATACATGGTACCCAACCTTCAATCATATAGCCCTTGTGTTCCCTATATTGGCAGTAGAACAGGAACTTCAGGCCCAACTAGAGGAATTGGTGGATTACAGTGTTAATCATAAAGGAGAGAATGAAGTTCTTTTCAAATGGCAGAAGCTACTGGATTGGGAGAACAGCTGGGAGCTGGCATCTCAGATTAAGGAAACATTCCCCCCCCCCCCCCACCTCGAGTGTCAGGTGGATCTTTTAGGGGGTATTGATACCTTGTCCCGTTGTATGATGTTCGACCCATCCTCATCGTGTTCACAGGAACCCGTGGGGAATCCATGTTGACCTTATATTTTAATCCTTTCCTTAATCTTATTCACTTATAGATGATAGATTTTTGGTTCTAAACGGGTGGAGGCCAAGGGTAAGGAGAGGGGTTTAACTTTACCATTTATATATAGTTAGTGTTATAGATAGATGTAGATACATTTTCTATTTCTTTGTTGTCTTAAGGCCTGAAAAGGTTCTCTGTCCTTTTATAGAAAGTATAAACTATGTGTTTTCTATGGAGTCTCTTGTGCTCAGTTTATTTTATGGTCTTGGCTCCATCTGAATGATAACTCAGAAATGAGGCTTTAGGACTGTATTCTTATATCTATAGTTTCAATTTTTTTTCGTACTTCTAGCTGAATTTAGATTTCCAGCATCTATGTATAGGTAGCTTTACTATATCTTTCTGGAGATTCATTAATGGCTATAATCTGATTAATGGCAAATTGGCAATGCAGAGTAGCTAAATTCATGGATGGCTGTTTTTGAACCTGCCTTCAGATGTTAAGTATATTACATTTTTTTCAACGACATTCGACAGGAAAGCAAATTGGCATGTGTTCTTATTGATGGGGGATGCTTCAACCTTTGAATTTGTAAAAGGATTTTGAAAAGTAGTTGCGGTAGGATATCGATGCACCAATTGTTTCATTTAGATCACACTTTCAGAATCTGTGATGATAATTTGAGGGACATTGGTTGTGTTTACCATGTGAATTGAGCAGCCTAAGGGGTTTTATTTTTAAAAAAGAAATTGCAGGTTTGCTATCTTTTCCTGTGAGTAACAGCTTGAATATCCCTTGGAATGAGAAGATTGGTAGATTGTTAGAGTTCGTAAAAAGAAGTAGTACATATCTTGACCTATCAGCCTAAAATCTGACATGGAAAAATTTACTGATAAAAGAATGAATGATTTGTCTACGCCACATTACGCGTTTCAGAATTAATAGATTATAAATAGATAGATGCTATACTAAGGTAGCGTTTGGCCAGCTTTTTTTTAACTTAAAAGTTACTTTTAAGTTAAAGCTCACAATAAAATCTTAAAAGAAACGACAAAAGTTGTTTGTCAGTTTTCGTTTTTTTTAACTTAAAAGTTACTTTTAAATTAAAAGTTACTTTTAAATTAAAAGTTGTTTGATAAAATATTTCTAAAAGTTTTTTTGGTGAGAGTGCTGCCGGAGAAGATGACTGAAGCGGCGGCGGTGGTGGTGGCCGGAGGTGGTGGTAGTGGTCGAGGGCGGTGGTGGTGGTGGCCAGAGGCGGTGGTGGTGGCCGAAGGTGGTGATGGTCGGAGGTGGCGGTGGTGGTCGGAGGCGGTGGTGGTGGCCGGAGGTGGTGGTGGTGGCCAGAGGCGGTGGTGGTGGTTGAACGCGGTGGTGGTGGCCGAAGGCGGTTGTGGCTAGGGCGGTGGGAAGTGAAAAAAGTAACTTACTAGAAAAAAGTTCCCTAAAATTCACTTTTTACTTAAAAGTTATTTTTCAACATTTTCTATGTAAAAAAAAGTAACTTAAAAGTAACTTATTTTTTAAGATCTTATACAAAATTGTGTTTTGCCTAACTTATCTTAAAAGTCAAAAAAAAGTTAGGTCAAACACTACCTAAGAAGACTAAAGTCTATATCCTTTCTATTGTTAGGAGTTGTTTAAATCACACATATTGATGATTTAACTGGACTAATAAAATTTAAGATAATCAAGTAAGAAAATTCATAACTTCTTCCTATAATTTTTTTTTTATAAATAATCAAACTAGTCCATTAAGGTAGGGTTAAATCACCCATATTTAGACACATCTTGTTAGAAACATAATATAAGATTATTAACGTGTCTTTATCCAGTAGCTTAAGTTTTTGGATTCATGATATAGTATCAAAGACTTTATGACTAAGTGACCTAAAGTTCAATTCTTTGGCCTTATTATTCTAATAAAAGTTTAAATTTTAAGTACATGGTAAACGAGTATGTGCATTGTCCATGCTTCAAGTTAAATTGACTCAAGTGTTAAAAATATAATATAAAACTATTCATGTATTTTCACCAAACAACTTAAGCTTTAAGGATAATGACAAATATATTCATGTGCTTCTTGAATGCCTACTCCCTTAACATTTTGCTTGATTTAATTTCAACAATTATCATTTAATGAAAGCAATCATATTCAAGTTGGGAACATTCACATCATGGTGAGGCTGGCTCACTCCCAATATGAATTTTTTCATTCATAACACTCAAGTATAAAACATTGGGCTTAAATATGTTCGGGATCCCTGACATTTGAAAGGGAATCAATCTAGGTCATTGAAAAAATAATTTGCAAAATGTCATCCATGACAATTTTTTTTTAATCAAATTAAGTCAATTTGACCAATTATGACTGGTCAACGGTCCAGTGGCAATCCTAATCACTTAGGGAGTCGTCACGTGGACTTTTTAGTATCAATTTTAGTCCCTCTAAAATATTTTAATCAATTTCAGTCCATCCTCTTCCACCTTCATCTTCCTCCTCTTTCACCTTCTTCATGTTCCTCCATAACTCAAATCCTTAACCCCAGAAATTAGAGCATGTTTACTAGGTTTCTGCACTGAACCCAGAAAGGCTGAAACTCCACCTCACCACATCGCCACACTCTGCCCCACCATGCCTTATTCCTTTTCCTCAAAACCCAGAAAAAAAAAAATCAAAGCTTTATGTGTAAAAACACCGTAGTGTTGAAACGAACAGAAAAAGAAAAAGAAATCCAGAAGATAAGAAGATGAAGAACAAAGTGGAACGAAGAACCCAAAAACTCTCATCGCAACTCACACCCACCCAGCCACCTCTCAGTAACAACCACCACCACCACCATCAACCCACACCCACCATTTCTTCTTCGTTTCATTTTCTCCTTCCAGACCTAAAAAGGGAGAAAAAAAAAACTTCAATCTTTAAAAACCCATATTCGACCAGCTTCAATCTTTTTCTCGTTCCAGAACATATGAACAACATTCTTCCTTCTTCCTTGTTCCCTCATCCTCCCCCAACCCAGATTTGACCAAATCCTGTGAGAGAGAGGGAGATAAATCTACAAATCTGGGCTTGCGAGAGGGAGATTGAAGAATCCAGGAAGCCATGTCGTGTATACCCACTTCGTGTACCCAATGGCAACGCTCACGCCGCCAGATTTGGGAACGTCACTGCGGGAAAAGGGGGACGAAACCCATTTTTTACCTCCACCGTCATCGATTTGGTCGGGTTTATCACTGGGGCGTTGATTCAGAGGCGTAAATGGAGGGAGACGGCAACGAGGGTTGGCTGTTTCCGGTGGGTACGATGGATAAGAGTTCTGGGTTTTGTGGGGGTTGATGGAGGAGAGGAAGATGCAGATGAAGGTAAAGACGAAGAGGAGTATGAAGAACCGGTGGAATTGATTAAAAAAAATGAAGGTGAAAAAACACGTGAAAATGCCAGAGAAATAAAAAAAAAGTAAAAGCCATGTGAAAATGATGATAATGAAAATTAGGTGACAAATCGGCTAAAATTAGATTTTGGATTTAATTTGATTAAAAAAAATTGTTAGGGATGACATTTCAAAGAAAAAGTTTTCAGAGACCTAATTTGATTCCTCTTATAATTTCAAGGACCTCAAATATATTTAAGCCAAAACATTGTTTAACAATCAGACATATATCGCCTAAACTAAAATGTGACAAATTAATTTGTTATAAACTTAAATTTCCTGAAATTTTAAAACTATTCATTCAAACTTAGTGTTAATGGGAACATTGTTTTGTAAAAAAAAAAAACATTTCTAAGTGATTCCTTAGGTTGATAATGTGGGACCGGACAGCTTTTCCCGTAAAAAGATTTTGTTTTAAAACAGTAGAAAAGGCTTGGATATCCGTCTGTCATGAAGCACGTAACATTCAGACCCAAGCACTTATTATTCGTAACCTTTTCAAACTTGAGTCAGTAATCCACCATTCTTGCCATCTTTCTAACTGAGGGACATTCAAGCTGTTACTCACAGGAAAAGATAGCAAACCTGCAATTTCTTTTTAAAAAAAAGCCCTTAGGCTGTTCAATTCACAAGGTAAACACAACCAATGTCCCTCAAATTATCATCACAGATTCTGAAAGTGTTATCTAAATGAAACAATTGGTGCATCAATATCCTACCGCAACTACTCTTCAGAATCCTTTTACAAATTCAAAGGTTGAAGCATCCCCCATCAATGGGAACACATGCCAATTTGCTTTCCTGTCGGATGTCGTTGAAAAAAATGTAATATACTCAACATCTGATGGCAGGTTCAAACACAGCCTTCCATGAATTTAGCTACTCTGCATTGCCAATTTGCCATTAATCAGATTATAGCCATTAATGAATCTCCAGAAAGATATAGTAAAGCTACCTATACATAGATGTTGGAAATCTAAATTCAGCTAGAAGTACGAAAAAAATTGAATCTATAGATATAAGAATATAGTCCTTAAGCCTCATTTCTGAGTTATCATTCAGATGCAGCCAAGACCATAAAATAAACTGAGCACAAGAGACTCCACCAAAGGTTGGTTTCAATGTTTCAACAGATCAATGAGCATAGGACTCGCAGTAGTGTTTTATAATGAGCCGAGTACGCTAATGCTAAAAGGTGCACAACATCCAATTGTGGCATGCACTATGTTGATAACATGTAACACGTAACAAATGTCTTATCCCACTGAGCCAAGTCAGCTATATGGATCAGTTGGTCTATATTAAAGATCCAGTCAGTTTCATGCTGGCAGCTGCATGCCTAACACAACCTTCCTCTTGTATACGGCCTAAGGACCAGCTATGACACAACATAGGCGGAGTTGCCATTGACCTATACAGATAAAGAAAAATATAATATAATATAGTTTACACTGTCCCTAGAAAACACAGTTTATACTTTCTATAAAAGGATAAAGAACCTTTTCAGGCCTTAAGACAACAAAGAAATAGAAAATGTATCTACATCTATCTATAACACTAACTATATATAGAAGGTAAAGTTAAACCCCTCTCCTTACCCTTGGCCTCCACCCGTTTAGAACCAAAAATCTATCATCTATAAGTGAATAAGATTAAGGAAAGGATTAAAATATAAGGTCAACATGGATTCCCCACGGGTTCCTGTGAACACGATGAGGATGGGTCGAACATCATACAACGGGACAAGGTATCAATACCCCCTAAAAGATCCACCTGACACTCGAGGTGGGGGGGGGGGGGGGGGAATGTTTCCTTAATCTGAGATGCCAGCTCCCAGCTGTTCTCCCAATCCAGTGGCTTCTGCCATTTGAAAAGAACTTCATTCTCTCCTTTATGATTAACACTGTAATCCACCAATTCCTCTAGCCGGGCTTGAAGTTCCTGTTCTACTGCCAATATAGGGAACACAAGGGCTATATGATTGAAGGTTGGGTACCATGTATTTCTTCAGCAGGGAAACATGAAATATTGACTGTATTCTGCTGTGATCCGGCAGTTGCATCCTGTAAGCAACTTGTCTCACCCTTTCCACCACCCGATAGGATGAGCACAAGGGCTATACGATTGAATGTTGTGATCACTTGGTATTGTTTGTTTTTACATGTATGATCTGGACCATACTTAGATTCACATCTAAAACATTTTCCTTTCCTTACTTTCTCCTACATCTCAGCTTCTGACAGCCTCCTAAATCCCACAGCTCTTCTTTTAGTTACTCCACTATTGACTGGGTTTCTACTGTTAGACGATGTTACTAATGTAGATATTTGAGAGGAAACTGATTCATCCCCTTATGACCTTCTTGCTAGGCTGGATACTGCTGTTACTGCCCTTGAGTTGTAGGGTCTGTAAGAATCCGCAGTTCTACCACCACTAACACCCCCTAGTTCAAAGCTTTAATTGCAGCTCTGTTCATCTCTTCTACCATCTTTACTTTCTTCATCATCACTGATAAGGTCTTGGGTTCAGTCTCAATTCTGTCTCTACTTCCTCTCTTAAGTCTGAACCCATTCGAGAATAAATTCATCAAGAAATTTTCATCTAACCAATTTATTGCTCCAGAATAACTCTCAAAATGATCCACAACTTCTGCTACTGAATCGCTCTGTTTCATCATTGAGTGCCGAAAATGGGTCATGAGATGAAGCGGGATCCAACCCTTCAATTACTGCAATCTTGAACTCTTCCCAAGAAGGAATGAAATTGCCTGATTTCACAATTGGAACCAGCTCAAAGTCTGGTCATCCAAAGCCATCGTAACTGCTTGCATCCATTCCTCCTCCAATGTTTCTCTAACTCGGAAGATCCTCTCCAACTTGTAGACACACCCATACGCATCCTCCCTACTTCAAAGATAGGAAATTCAAGTGTTCTCTATTTCTCACCAGAGTCTGAACTCTGAACTGACCCGTTCTCCCTCTGATTCAAGTCTATCCTCTGCTGTGACTGAATTCCTTCCCGTAGGTTTGCTTGCACTGCGACCATGCATGAGAGTCATTCCATCATAAGCCTCTGGAATCTTGCATCACGTGTTTCCCGATCAGCCACCATAGTCCTCTCAATTGCTTCAAACCTTGCCCCCCATCTTCTTGTTAACTATGTGTTCAGCACCTTAATGCAGCTACAGCTCATGTGAAGAAGCTCCGATACCAGTTGGTAGAACTGGACCACAAAAGAGCACTAAAACTGGTATTGCTAAGGAAACCCTAAATTCACAGAACCACAGTAGCAGATCTGGCCACGGCAGAAGAGTGTTACAGATACTGGTTTTCGTGAGACCAGTGATCTCCCCAAAAGTCCCAATTACAAATGTGTACCATTCTATACTCCCTCTTTTATTCTGTTAAAAAAAACACATCCTTACTAACTTCAGCTGTCACTTAGACAGTTATGAGGAAGTTTCCAAACACTTAGTTATACTACTTCAAAAGCTTTGATCCTCTGCTGCCTTCTTATTCATATATACATACACCTTAATTGGAGGTCTTAATCAACCAATCAATCAGATACATTCCGTTTGATGTTCTTCTAAAGAGATTGCTATTTCAGATTTGAAAAGAGTGAGCAGCCTTCATCATTCTCAAATTGTTTTCTTGTTCCTTGTATTTATTTTTTGGTGTGTTAATTATGTATCCTACCTGTGCTGCAATTTCCCCCTTTCTCTCTAATCCAATGTGGAAAAAAGAAAGACATACGGACATATATATACATAAAGAATTCTTCTCTATTTGAAATATTTCTTCTATCATAGTAGAGAGAATCCTATTGAGGTAGGTGTCATAGGAGGTACAAGGGACTGAACGCAGGCATTTGTCGAACATAAATACAGCACCTTTCTTTACATATTGACGCTTTTAAATCTCCAACATATATGTAAGCAAAAGTTATAGTAAAAAACTTAATGCAGAAACCAATTCATCAAATAGGACAGCATCATCATCATCATCATCATCATCATCATCATCATCATCATCAAACTTCTTTTCATTTATTATATAATTATTTTACTAAAAAATAGATAACTTACCTGTGAACATAGTTTGCATTACAAAATAAGATTCCAATACCACGTTCAAAATTCCTCACTGATTTTATGCCTTTTAGCTTTTTTTAATTTTTGGACAGTGTCCAAGGTTGAAGGTTCTCCATACACAGCATCTTGCTCAAGCATTATTGGCTGTTCCTCACTTTCCCTCTTCTTTGCACTCCTGTACATATTTTTTAAGGCAGCTAAGGAAAAACTATATATTTTTAAAAAGTATTTCTTTAAACCTAAAACTACATTTGAAGAGAAAAACCTGTCCGTATGGGAATCAACTTCCAAGTTCTTATCCAACCAATGCATGCTGCCTGTGTTATCAGGAATCAGAGATCCATAAACATGAAGTATTTCTTCATCAAAGCTGCAAAAATTAATCATCGAAATTAACCATGTGATCAAATGTTCAGCTCATAGCCCTTATAAGTTTAAACTTTATTCAGGATCATTGTAAAACTCTATATCACAAGAACATGCCAAGTAATAATCTAAGTTTTTAAAATTGGCTTGAAGGCTAACAAGCAGCAGATCATGTAAAATTCTTTACAATTAAAACCTATGAATAAATAAATATTGCTATTGCTATGAAATGGGCTTTCCTTTAGAAACATTCTAACTACCAACAGAGAAAAATGCTACTCCAACTGTAGATGTATCAAAGAAATAAGCTTTATGAGGTCATGTTTGACGAATTAATGTACTATTCTCTTCACAACAAAATGCATCTTTTGGCCAGGTACATTATGATACAGATTGAAAATACATGTAAGACGCCATTTAAAGGGTTATTTCAAGGGTGCAGCTATCTCTAACATGCAAATATTCCTTAGTGTACTTTTTATACAAATCTATTTTCTAGCATAATTGTTATTATAGATAATAAAATCTGATATTATCTAACAGTGACTTACAAATCAAGTATGTCAAATATAAATGATAATAAAACTTAATTATGTACACAAATAGTTCAATAAAAAGTAAAAATCACCCTTGCCAGTGCACGAGTACCTAACTAGTTTCCTCCAGAAACTAACATAATGAGAGGCCTAACATGATATCAAAATGGATTCTTATGCAGCAAAATAAATATATCATGGCTCCAATTAGAGACAATTTATGAGCATGTCACCTCTTGACTGAAAAGCGTATCATGGCTCCAACCTTTATCACATGCCGCTTGTGAGACTTGCTCGCAAACACATCCTTGCCGCGCTTCTACAAGAAATAGCAGCACAGGCTACATCAATCAGCACTACTAAGCACTGACACAGGGAATATTTCAAAAACAAAATAACGACAACAAAAGCCTTATCCCAGTAAGTGAGGTTGTCGGCTATATGAATCATATTATAGCCAAGACGGGATATTTCAGATAGACTCAAATACTAAACATGCTGCACTTACATTTCTGTATATGAACTCTTCCCTAATTTCTTTCTCAGTTATAACCACAGAAGAAAAGCCAAGCACAACAGCATGAATGGACTCTGGTGTAACTTTAAGAACCTTTCCTTCTGAAATGGAGAAAACACAAACCCTATTAATTGATTGATATTGTTCTGATTATAACTATAATCACAGAAAAGATTAAGAGCACCTACCTAAGAGCATATCTGGTTTGGGTGAGAAAAGTAACAGATTGGCCTTCAATTTGACACCGAAGTAAGGGTTGATACCGGGAACGATCTTGGGACAGTTGTCGAGTGAGTTCACGTCGTAAGCCAGGACGACGCCGTCGAAGCTGTCGCTGAACGTGAAAAGCATAGAGCTGAGTTCGCGGAGAACGGATTGGGAGACATTTTTGGATTTGGAAGGATGAAGGTATATTGTAAAGTTCGCTTTCGACACCTTCAACCCTTCCATGGCGCTGCTCGCAGCGGAGTAGAGACACGGTGGCGACAAGGATACCGTTTGGCAGACAATGCTGAGAGGCAAAGTCGAACTAGGTTTTGGTTTAGGTTCAGCACCACATTGGTTTAGAAACCCTTGCGACCTGCTTCTTCCTCGTCCACGCCGCACTGAAAACGGCGCTCTGTGTCCGTGTGTGCGAAAACCCTGAGTTGTTACGGTGGAGAACGAAACGCTTCTGAGCACTTTCTTGTAGTAAAAATGAGGTTAATTAACTTCTATTTAAATGGATGGAAAAGTACTAGTTAAATTTAGAGGCTAATTTACCAAATTCCTGTAGTGAAAAAAGTAGTAACTCATGCAATGTTGGATATCACCAAAATATAACTCTTATACTTGAGTGTTTGTAATTAAAGTGAAGTTGACAATGAGTCCTTCCACACACAAAAATTTGATATTGGTCCCTACGATTGGCATATGTATTTTTTAAGTCCATGTCGGAGTCCGGAGCTCCAATGAGCGCTTGTGTGTCACGCTAACTCATTTAATGAGTCTGACGTGTAATTTTTTTTTTAATGCCTTGCCACGTTAGAAAATGATTAAAATTAATTTTTTTCCCAAATTAAAATTAACAATTTTTATTCTGGAAATTTCCCAAATTAAAATTCATTTTCTAAATTCTGAAAATTCTTCCTCCTTCAACCTCCACCTTCCACCTTCTTCAACCAAACCTAGAAAATTCATTCTCAAACTTCATCTTTCGGAAACCCTAATCCCCTTCATCTCACTCCCACAAGTCGCAGCCCTTCCCTCTCTCTTCGACCTCCACCGCCATACTCTGCTTCTCCTCTAAAATCTCCAGCCCCCACCACCTCACCTCTCTTCCACTCACTGCCTCTACCCTTCCTCACTGCCAACATCAAACCTTCTCTTCCTCTCCGAACCCACCTTCATCTCCACCACCATCAAGCCCAAACCCTCAACCTTCGAAACAACCTTCACCACTAATCCTTCTCCGTCGATCTTTGTCCCAGGCGCCGCCGCACCTCTGTTGCAGAACAAAATCAACCAAATTGTAAAATCAACTGAATTGTAGAATCAGAAGAATTTCAGAATCAACCAATTGCAAAATTAACAAATTGCAAAACAAAGTAACAAGAATCGGAAATAGGAAAACTTCATCGATGAAGATCCTGAAATATCACAAATTTAATGATGTAGATCCAAAGAAAAGCAAATCTTGCAACTTATGATATGTCTTCCTCCAAATCTTGCAAATCTTGCCAAACCCAAACCACCACCGCTCTACTCAACCACCATTGCTATGTTGTATCGTCTCCTTCTACTTTCCCTTTCTCTATTCTCCCTCAAGCCATTTTGTTGTTGATTTCACCAACCCAACAAGCGATTCACCAACTCAGCCACTGATTCATCAACCTAGCAAATCAACCTCCAATCTCAAACACCAACCCAGAACAAAACACCATCAACCCATAACACCAACCCTATCGCCTGCTTCTACTTTCCCTTTCTCTCTTCTCCCTCCAGCCATTTCGTTGTCGATTTCACCAACCCAGCAACTGGTTCACCAAACCAACCACTGATTCATCAACCCAGCAAATCAACCTCCAATCTCAAACACCAACCCAGAACAAAAAATCATCAACCCATAATCCCAACCCCAACCCCAAACCCAGCAACAGTAACCCAGAGAGGAACAAAGAACCCAGCGACATGTAGATCTGGGAGGACAATGGCGATGGGGTTTTCAGATCGGCAAAGGAGAATTTCAGCAACCAACTCACCTTCTCCTCCTCCTCCTCCTCCTTCTTCTTCCATCCCACCACGACGACGGAGATCGAGGACGTGACTTCACCCATAGTTGCTCCAGTCCATAACAACGACAAAATCCACTCCTTCAACGGTGGCGACGTTGGTCTGTGAGTAGTGGACGGAAGTGTTGGTGTGGCGATTACGTGGTGGTTTAAAGGAGGAAGAGAAGGAAGTGTGGGTGGCGCCGGATTTGGTTGAGGTGTTCAAGGTGTGTCCGAGACGAGTCCTGATCGTGTTCTACATGTGTCAGTGTCGCATGTGTGTCCGATACCTGGACACTCCCTTTCTTAGGCGTGTCATTGCTTCATAGTTGGAGACATTGTATAGTGTACAATTTTATTTTATTTGTATTGAATTGTTTATGCAATTCTAGCTCTGGTGTAGTAGAAAAAAATCTCCCAAACATAATCATTTTTTTAAGGACATAATCATTAAAATTAAAATGAAGAAAAAGCTAGATAAAAAACCAAACAAAGTAAGAAAGTAACGGAAATCCATTACAATATCTTATTACTATCTATTCACCTTTCCTTCATGAAGACGATATCTTGACCTCCCTCCGTTCTATTTCTACAATTCAGACAGAGACTCTCCACCGGCCTTCCCTCTTCTCTCTTCGCATCGATCAGTTCTCGCGGAGGCACAACTCGGATCCGGACTCGTTCGCTCAGCCCGAGTCAGCAACTCATGGCGCGGACGTTCACTCACCCCATCACCACCCTCACCATGATCCTCCACCTCTTTCACCTCCTTCATCGGAGCGACGCCGCGATCCTCGGGAACCGCCACCATGGCTCTCTTCCCGCCATGGTCCTCCCCTTGTACCTCTCCGCTCCCAATTCGTCCACGTCAGCGCTCGATCCCCGTCGCCAGCTCCATGGATCCGAGTCCAAACGCCACCCTAACGCTCGCATGAGACTCCACGACGATCTCCTCCTCAACGGGTGAACCTCTTCATTGCATGCGCTTCCTTCTTCTTTTTCATTTTTGTTCAATCAATTTTGGATGTGTGTTTTGTGTTTTTTGTTAATTGGGGAATTGATTGGTGTAGATACTACACAACGCGGCTTTGGATCGGTACTCCTCCGCAGATGTTTGCTCTTATTGTTGATACGGGGAGTACTGTTACGTATGTTCCGTGCTCCTCTTGCGAACAGTGTGGGAGGCACCAGGTAATGCTTAATTGCTTTTAATTTTTTGTTTTTCTGTTTTTGCTTACAATTATATCTATCTATTTATGTGTGTGCTGGGGGGTATGATGTGTGTGATGTGTATAACTTGATCCTCTTATACTTTTTTTATGATGGATACGGATGACATTGACTCTGTTAGCGTACCTATATGCTGAAAATGGGAAGTGAAAATTATGCTAAAGAGCTGTTATTGGGTGTGGATATGATGACTGAGGTTATGAGAATACATGCCTAGGGTATTATACCATAGTTTGGATTTGGTCGACGCGTGTGTAATGGGCCCAGCTCCTCTAAAATGAGTGATACTTTAGAGGGTGAAGTAAGTATTACAACCATTGATCGAGTTATTTTATTAACTTTATGAAAGTAGGTAATCTCTATTAATGGTTGTGATGCTTACTTTACCTTCTAAAGTAGAGGAGCCAAATCCGTGTAACTGTATAGGTATTGATGTACAACCAACATGTGCTGAGTAGGAGTAAAAGTTGAAGGGTGTAAAATGGAGGAGTGGTGATTGATATTTGATGGGATGTTTGGACATGATATAAGTTTAACTGCTAATAATAATATGGTGAATTACACTCCTCACCCTGGACCAATGCTTAAATTACAATGTCTTTCCCTCTATCTTTAAAATTTATGCTCTTATATGTGCTGTGCTTTTGCTCTGTTTAATGTGAATGAGCCTCCTAGACGTTCTTCTCTTTCAATGACACCCAATACCATGAGCAGCTGCCTTTTTTTGGAGTTTAGAAGATGAAATGATTGTTTTTGGTGAAATTCCAAAGCGCCGTTTTATATTCTGTCTGGAATCCTACAATTGATAATATGGCATTCAAAATTAGTTGTAGGTGACACTGATAGCTGCTTAAAGAGGAAAAAAGTGCCTTCAGAATATTATATATGGATGATCAAGATTTTTTTACTTAAATCTAACCTTGGTTTTTCATATATATGTTGTATGGCTAAGATTTATTCCTACACAAGAGCATGCTCTCACCTGTTACATTTTGTGTCTGTGTGTGTCAGGATATGACATGTGTGTTAGGTGATCGCATGCTAAGTTAAGTGAAAGAAGCTTATAATAGGATTTAATTGATAATTTGTATTTATCAATTTTTTGAAGGATATAATGCTTCTCTTTTGATTTGATATCTTTGCCTATTTAGAAGGCCATAATGCAAGTACAGTATTATGGATCTTTAAGTAGTAGTTCTGAATAAACTAGGTTTTTTATATTTCCGTAAAAAGACTGGGCCCTTAAAAAAGCTTAGATTATTTAACAGGAGGTGCTAAGTGCTTTACCAATATTGCTCTCTTACCTGTTTGATTTCCACCCCTACTAATGGATTAGACTACTTATGCTTTGTTTATTTCTGAATACCAATCAATTTTGTGCTAAAAGAGATGTAAAAGAGTGATTTTAAATAATTAAATAAAATTTGTTGTACCTATGGATGTATAAATGGTTACCTGTGCATTATATCTCAAGTAAATTGGATTTGTGTCTGATTTATTTTAACAGGATCCAAAGTTCCAGCCAGACTTGTCAAGCACCTATCAACCTGTCAAATGCACATTGGATTGCAATTGTGATAATGACGGGATGCAATGTGTGTATGAGAGACAGTATGCTGAAATGAGTACTAGCAGTGGTGTCCTTGGTGAGGATGTTATATCCTTTGGAAATCAGAGTGAGCTTGCCCCACAGCGTGCTGTTTTTGGCTGTGAAAATGTTGAGACTGGCGATCTTTATAGTCAGCATGCTGATGGCATCATGGGTTTGGGCCGCGGAGATCTTAGTATCATGGATCAACTTGTTGACAAAAATGTAGTGAGTGATTCATTCTCACTATGCTATGGTGGAATGGATGTTGGTGGGGGTGCAATGGTTCTTGGTGGCATATCTCCCCCAACAGACATGGTCTTTGCATATTCAGATCCTGTGCGCAGGTGTGTATTTCTAAATTCTTATATTATGGATATGAGATGCAATGCATTTTCATAACAAATGCATTTTATTAATCTCACACATTTACTCTAGTTTCGGGGTGGCGACAGTCCCTATTACAATATCGATTTGAAGGAGATACATGTTGCTGGGAAGCGACTGCCTCTAAACTCAAATGTTTTTGATGGAAAACACGGAGCTGTCTTGGACAGTGGTACAACTTATGCATACCTACCAGAAGCTGCATTTCTTGCATTTAAGGATGCTGTAAGTTCTTTCACAAATATTTTCTTAGGAAGTTTTTGGAGTTGCATTTTTTGGGTCTAACCTTTCGTTTTATAAACCCCTTTGGTTACTTTCTAATTTATTACATGTTATAAGGCATGGAGCTAGAATAAATTATTCAATTGGCCAGTATAATTATAGAACAATTTAACCTTTTCTAGGAGGTATGTATAATACTGTAAGAATTATAGTAAAAAGTAAACGAAATATTTTCAGGTTTAAATATTTTGGGGGGAGGCCTTGACTTCTCTATTGCAAAAGAGGAGCCTCCTATTGCTGCCAAACATATTCTGCCCTTCCTATGTTATAAGTAGAGTTGGAAGATTTGAACACATTTAATTATTTTCCAGATGACATTTCTCTGGAATTTCTTGGAAATTTATCTGATTAACTCTGGCAAAGTCACGTTATTCTAGGAATATGTTTTTACTCTTTCCCCATACTATTAAGATCATTGCATGTAAGACTGGATACAGATCAATATAAGTTTTTTGGATGGTTTCTCTAGACTCTTATCTTAGATGCGCAGATTTTGGTGCTATGCTCAACCCTTAGTAGTTGGTGTTTCAGGGCTTCTAGTTACAATCAATGTTGTTTAATCTTCCTGACAATTTCTTTTAATAGCATAGTTAAAGGTTCCACGAATCATTGTTGACATTCTTCATTCAAATAGGCAGAATATACAATGCCCATACTTTTTAATTTGCCATTTGATGATTTCAAAATATTTGAGGAATCTTCAATCTGTAAATTGCTGACATCATCAGTGGTTTCTCTGTTATTGGTCCCAAGCAAATCAGAATTTGAAGTATTTTATTTTGCTTTTATCAGAGTGCGGCATTTAGAATTTATTTTCTTTTAAAGCCGAAGTGCTAGTGACATAATTGTATCTTGTCAACCTGATGAGTCTTATTATGTACTTATCTGTTTGCAGATTGTCAAGGAACTTCAATCTTTCAATCAAATCAGTGGTCCAGATCCCAATTATAATGATATATGTTTTTCTGGTGGTGGAACGTATGTATGTAACATTAAGAGTTCATATGACTTTTCCGTTGCAGTTTAAATTAAAAGTTTGGGTTTACTTGTATTTCAGCGATGTCTCTCAATTCTCTAAAAGCTTTCCAGTGGTTGACATGGTATTTGGAAACGGTCAGAAGTACTCGCTGTCACCTGAAAATTACATGTTCCGGGTAGCTATATAAAATCATTAGTATCTTTAGCTTTGTTTACAGCTTGGTGCAATTATTTAACAATCTTACTGATTTCATTATCCCTACTTTTTTACATGGTATTCCTTTGTGAAGCATTCAAAAGTACGAGGTGCATATTGTCTAGGCGTTTTTCAAAATGGAAAGGATCCTACTACTCTTTTAGGAGGTAACTTATTTACTTTTGGTATTTTTGTGTTCCTTCATGGTTTACCTTGTGAATTCAAATTTTTTATATGGCTAACTTCTGTGGTATAAGTTTCTGCAATACTTCAGTGACATTTCCCATGTCATTTGTTTGCATAGGCATTGTTGTCCGAAATACTCTTGTAACTTATGATCGTGAGCAAACAAAAATTGGTTTCTGGAAAACTAACTGTGCTGAGTTATGGGAAAGACTACAGACATCTGTTGCCCCACCACCAATGCCTCCAAATACTGAAGTAAGAAATTCAACCAAAGCATTGGAGCCTTCAGTTGCTCCACCTGTATCGCAGCATCATGTACCCCCAGGTATTATAAGCTGCCGATATGTATTTAGAAGTGTATACAAATATATCATCTCTTAACATGGATCAGGTGTTGTATGTTTCATGAACATAATTCATCATGCTTTTTATATATCACAGAACTGGGTGCAATTTTACTCTATATGCTCATTAGTGACTGGTGTGCTTTAATCATCTTAAATGCACAGGTGAACTCAAAATTGCACAAATAACAATTGCAATTTCATTTAACATCAGCTATGTGGATATGAAGCCTCACATCACGGAATTGGCTGGATTGATGGCTCATGAGTTAGATCTTAATACTTCCCAGGTTAGAAAATGATCACTACATTGCAGGAACATTTTGTTGCATAATTGAAGACTAAGTTATCAACCCCCTAGGATGGCATGGCTCATTGCGTCTCAGTTCGCATTCGCGGCTGGAGCAACCGCTGTTGCGGCTCATTTGCAGCTGTTTGCGTGCAATGGTGCCGTGACAGGGAAGGGGCCGTAGACTCACGAAAATACGCTTGACTTTAAAAGGTTAAGTGGGTACTTTTAGGGGCTTTTATGGAATTTCACTATGAAAGAAACCCTAAATGAAAAACAGAGCCCTCACTCCTCTGCCTCCACGACCTGGGAAGCGCGACTGTCTCCTTTTGCTCTCTCAAGCGTGAACGGCCACCACCTGGCCCTCTCTTCGACGGGCCTCCGGCGACCACCGTTTCGCGACCATCCCGCTATCCCAGTTTTTTTGGTGGCTGCGATGTTCTGTGATCCATGATTGATAACATAGATTAAAGCTTTAAGTTTGATAAACAATTTTAACCAAATTTGAAGTGTTTGATTAAAAACATAGATACTTAGGTGGCTAGTTCAGGTCGTTAGGATGGGTTGGGGTTTTGGTAGAGGTCCTAAGTTTAAAGCTCTAAGTCGTGGTGAAAACTTTCCAAAGTAACCAAGTAAACTATTGGCATTTCCAGCAAATTTTGCCTGTAACTTGTTTTGTTTCTTCATCATAAATTGGTAATAACACTCTCAGGTGGATGTTCACAGGTTCACTTACTGAATTTTACCTCTTCTGGAAATGGTTCCCTATCTAGATTGGCCATAACCGCAAGGCCGAATGCTGATTACATTTCTAATGCAACTGCAACAGTAAGTTGACATTTGTGCGTCTGTATTTTTGTGAGGACTGCCCATTTGATGGTGATTTTCCATATGCAGAGTATAATTGCCCAGCTTGCTGAACATCGCATTCAACTTCCTGTAACCTTTGGAGGTTATAAGTTAATTGATTGGAATGTTGAGCCTCCATCAAAATGGTAAGCTTTTTTATTAGAAGGAAAAAAAAAACTTAAAATTTGGAAAATTGGTTGTTACATACCCATCTTGCGGTTGCCATCATGTATTAATTTAACAGATCTCATGCTTGGCATTATGCTTATCTGTGACATGTGTGCCTCTTTTCAGGGCGTTGTTGAGAGTTGATGAAATTTAATTGTTGCAAATATAATTTTATTTTAATCTTACTTTCGTTTTATAACATTTTAGTATTCTGTTTGTTTAGCAAATATCTTTAATAAGATAAATAAGCTTTGAAACTTTTGTGACAGTAAGTGAAGTATATGTGCTCATGGATAATACATTATTCTGTTCAATGTCCCCTACTACCCAGTCTTTCTTGTTTAGTTTGTTGGATATGATTAGGGTTTAAATTTAAAGGTCATTCCAGGTTACAACTCTCACATTTTGAGGTGATTGGATGTATTGTTGAATAGAGATTAAGGGTGAAATTAGAAATTCTTATGTAGGCATTCGATTTAGAGGTTTTTTAGAAATTAGAAATTAGAAATTCTCATGGATAACACATTGTTTGGAGGTTTTTTAAGCCTTCACTGCAACGTTCAAAGATAAGTTTTCTAATATTGAATTTAGTGCCTATGGTGAGCAGCAGGTCCTGTCCAATAATTTCTCAATTTTGAATTCACCTTATTACGTATTAACACTTCTTTCTAAACTGATTCAGGAACTGGTGGCAGCAATATCACATGGTTGTAGGTTTAGTTGTTATACTCGCACTGCTTATAGGATTGTCAATACTAGGAATATTCTTAATTTGGAAAAAGAGACAGCAAAACGCTCACCCATACAAGCCGGTAGATGAGGCTGTTCCGGAGCAAGAGCTTCAGCCATTATGAGCTAACAAGTTTGTGCTACTACTCCTTAACATCATGCTTGATTAGCTTCAATAGCATATTCAACTACCATCAAGAGCAATTTATACAAATCATAGTCTCTGAACTGATCCAGTTTTTTTGTTTGAAAGAAGTGATCATTTAACCCTGACAGAGGAACATAGAGAATTCTCTATATATTCTATCATCTGTAAACGGAATTTTGTCTGTGAATATTGTAATATACAGGTGAATCAAAGAGTGCAGCAAAAGATTGTAATACAATTTCGTCTATTGTAATTTTTACATTTTATTTCAGCTTGTTTTTTTTAACTAATTAATGTTCTTATCATCTTTGTTTCTCCTTTTCATCGCACTGGGGGATGTGGTTTAAGAAATTAATGTACTTCATTTATTTTTCTCGCAAGTTACAAGCTAGGCACAGTGCTACGCATGTGCTAAGAATGATAATTGAAAGATACAACAGAATTTGCAATTTCGAGATAAACGGCATCATAATCTTGTGTTATATGCTGGACATTCCTTTTTGTCATTGTCTACACTTTTGTCTACCCTAATTCCAAATCACATGTTAAAATTTTGGTGAACACCTATTGAATGCATAATTCCTGTATTAATAGCTTAGGTCATGTTCAGGATTTTTAATTTTTAAAAAACAAAACTAGTATTTAATTTTATAATGTAAGTTTGAGTGTTTGTGATTTTTAATTTTAATAAAAAACTAACATTGTAAATTCATTAATACAGAATCACTATCATTTATCATCGTTGCCACTACAAGACAGTCTCCGTTATCGTCCAACCCTCTACCATCATCAAATCATTGTCACCCTCCACCGCTGTCACGCATGATACCCTCCATTACCAACCTTGAAGCATCCACCACTTCTGAACACCTTCGATCATCAAATACATCTTCCGTAGTGGAGCGCTGGGCAATCGCGTTAGGCGGTGGCGGCAATGAAGAGTGTTGGGTGATGACAGTATCAGGTAGCAATGGCGGCGATGGAGTGTATCAATCAATAAGGCTGTGTGGAGGGTGTGGGGCAATGGCATCGATGGAGGATGCCCGAAGATGACGCTGGCAGAGGCTGCAAAATGACGGTGGTGGGGTGAAGGGTGGAGGTAGTGGTGAAGGATGATGGGATTGGATTGTCATTGGTATATAGTGCAAGGCAGTGATAATGCTAGTGTTGGAGGGTGCACGATGGAGGTGGTGATGATGGTTGTCATGCGCACGAGCACGTATAAAAGTGTGGGGGGCAATTGCCCCACAAGTTTTTTGCTACTATTCTTATAGTATAAATATTATCTTATATTTTTAATTGCCCCCACACCTATTGCTTACCGTCACTTAACTTCATGTTTTTAAGTACTTTTAATGACATTTAAAACTAATGTATGTTTTGATGAACCAATTTACAATTTCAATAAACTTAAAATACTGGAAAATTAAATGATGTATTTGGATTATTACCATTTTTGAACTATTTTGTTATCATAAATAAAATACTCATGAAACTTGATGAAGAATAAATAAATGACTCAAGGTTCGATTTTCAACTTTTATGAATGAAAAAACTATTTTATCATCCTATACCGTTTAATATTTTGTTGTAAGGTGAAAGATTAGTCTCACTGCTGCCGTCTATGAAAATATCTTTTTAATAAAAAAAAGTTAAGTGAAAGAAAGGAGAGTTTGAAGGGAGGAATTATTAGAATTTCTTCTAAAATAGTGAAAATTAATTTTTCTTCAGTTAAAAATCTGCCGTATATTTGATATTCAAATAAGATATTTTAATTAAGTAATTTAAAATTTCCCCTTAGGTAGGTTTAAGTTTTATGAATAGAAAAAAACATGTTGAAAAAGTTAGTTTCACTATAATATAAATTTTCCGGAGGGAAGATAATTGTCTCCCATGAAAAGTATGTCTTACACACAAAAAAAATCTCCTCCCCAAATGTCCTCTAGAAGTTTTGAACTTTTCAATTTTTATTCATTGTTTCAGATTTTTTTTTTTATGAAGAGGTAGGCACAAGCCCCGGTTACAAACACATCGGGGGCGTTTGTTAGACGGTATAAAAAAATATACTCAGGAATTTTATTCTCGGGAATATTATAATCGAAATGCTATTTCCGGGCATCTTTAAAAATTGTGTTTGGTAAATAAATTTGATTCCTGAGAATCTTTTCCCACATTACTGAAAACAATTATAGAATACGTTTGACAGGAAATGCATATTCCCAGGAATAAATAATGAAATTATTAAAATACCTTTTTTTTCGGCTGTTACATTGATAAGAATACTAAATGGATGAAAGAAAATAAGGGCAAAAATGAATTTTTATGCTCACCCGTGATCTGTATTCCCCCCGGGATCTTTCATTCCCATGCTCCAAGATAGGCATATTTCTCTATTGAATCATGGGTAAATTATTCTCCCGGGTATATTTCATGCCTAGACATCTAATTTGTAACCTGATACCATACATCATATACCAAGAACCTTTTTTAAGCCCGTCTACCGAACGCCCCCATCCTTTTCTTTCCCCAATAAACATCCCCAAAGATTTTTTTTTTCCATGTAAATATCTTTTATGATCACACAACTGAAAAATAATTGGTATTTTAAAAATAATAAAATTAGTTAGAGCTCAATTTTCCAACGTATATGCTGCCCCACAACTAATAATTTCTGAATCCGTCGTTAAGCATTAAGATGATTGAAGGACGAAACGGGTTACTCTGTTTTGGAAATAGTGAACCCAAGACTCAAATCAAATACCTCGGATCAGTGTGAAACAAAACTGATCTTACCCGCAAGCCCCACCAACTCAGGCCAGGTTGGTCAGACAGATCAACGCAACCCGTGAGCATATTTTCAATAAAACATCTAAGAATTTAAGGAAATACAAGAAACTTTTTTTCCAAAATTTAAATCCATATAATAGAAATCCATGGTATCCAGCGTGTTTATTCGTCCAAGGGCAATCACAACAACAATGATAATAGAATAATAATAATAATAAAAATCAGATGGGTAACAACAAACAATATAAATAAATGTAATGCGTGAACCCAGAGCCAAAAAGAAAAAATTAAATAAATTATGATACAAGAATATGATAAAGCAATGTCTAGAAGATAACAGCAAGAGCAACCCAGCTCAAAGCTAAGCCTCCCAGCACCTTCAAGCTCCTTATGCTTTCTGCTCCACTCTGGAAAAAATAAAACGCATATATTTCAGATTCCAAAATTAATAAATTTGAACCACACACAAGCATAGTTACTATTTCTAGTTTTGAACATTATCAAATCCTAATATATTTAATATGAAGAAATTATTCATTTCATGTGGATAAGTCTCCCCAATAAACATTTTCCATACCCGCGCAAAAATCAGACCCTTACCTGGATACTAAGGATACTTACGGTTACGGAACCCTGAGATACACATTGTTTGTCGGTTCTTTATTTATATTTTCATATTACCTTTGGATGTCATTTGATCTACTTTGTAAAAAAAATATGTATTTTGATTAATATACTAGACAAATAAAATTTTCGAAATGTAACAAAAATAAATAAATTAAAGATTAATTTGTGTTGCAACCACTCACGCATCTTAATCCTTTTCTCTATGCACAACAAGGCTTTCCCAAAACAAAAGGCAAGTTAGATTCTTATTTTTAAATATTTATATTATTTTTGTGGTTTTCTACTAACAAATTTTTAAATTAAGATGCTATATTTGTGGTCAAAAATGAAAACAACACAAACGACAAAAATCAACCCGTGTTCGTCAAAGTAAAAGATCTGAACTCAGTAAAGTTAAAGGACGTCACTGATTCATGAACTGCAAATGCAAATCGCAGATCTGATGCACATTGTTGTCAAAATGCAGAGAGAGTACAAAGAAACTAACCTCATCATTTGCAGCAGCGCCAGGACCAGGAGAAGCCGCACCCTCGCTAGGTCCGGGAGCTCCGGTGGGTGGTTCAGGAGGAGACAACAGCGACGGTGACGGTGCAGGCGCTCCGTGTTTCTTCCCCTTCTTCGCCTTGCTCGGCGCCGGAGCCGGAACCTCGGAGACGACAGGCGCCGCGACGGGAACAGTTGTAGGAGCGGGCGCAGGGGGAGATTTGGCTGGAGGAGAGCTCACTGGAACAGGAGCGGGTGGAGAACTGACCGGAACGGCTGCCGGCGGCGAGCTCACTGGGGTTGCCACCGGAGGTTTGGTGGCCGGAGCAGGAGTTGTGGCTGTGGGCGGAGATGCAGCGGGTGAGGTGGCAGCAGGTTTGGGAGAAGCAACGGGAGCTGTTGGTTTGGCAGGGGCGACGGCCGGTGAGGAAACTGGAGTTGTCGCAGCCGGAGTAGCCGGTGATGTTGTCGGCGCCGCCGACGGAGACTGGCCTCCGACGCCGGCGACAACGATGCAGATCAATGCGAGAGAGAGAACGCAACTACGATCCATTCTTTTTTTTGTAACTGAAACACGCTGTTTTTGTGAGAGAGAGAGAGAGAGAGAGAGGGTTTGAGAAAGAAAACTGGGTTAAGGGTTTATATAGGGGCTTGTTTGTTCTCTGGAGATTTTATTTTGACGTTGATGATTGCATTGTTGGAACGTAACGAATATATGCTAATTCATCGGGACCGTTCGTTTGTCTAGTGGGTCCCATGGTCCCATGGGCCACCATTAGCCGTTTGATCAACGTGTTTTAAGTAGGAAGACGACAAGCCACCGGCTTTCAAATCTGAAGTATACGATTCTGTTTTAGTTTTTTCCCTAATAAAACAATATCGCCTATAATAAACAAAAAACATTTACAAAATCTTTTATGTTTTCTATAATAAGTAAAAAAATTGAATTTTGAAAGGGTAAGATAAGTCCTAATAGTATTTGAAATCAATAATTACTTAAAATAAATTACTTTTTCTAATTAGATGGAGTATTAGATTTTTTATGAATTATACTTGCACATTAAAATCTTCTCGAGTCTAATCTCATTCTTAAGATATAAAGAATCATTCATCATTTTTAGGTATGTGAGGGGTTTGATTGATTAAACTATATAATATTAGATTTTATATAGATTTAGTGTTAATTTTTTTATAATATAATTATAGAAAAATATTATGTTAGTTCAATTTTATAGGATTTGGAAGCAGATGAGTAATGGTTAGTGGGTTTATAAGTTATCGGAGAATTGAATATTGCGGGTGAGACATGAGCTAATGAGTAATGGTTAATGGGTTTATTACTCCTTTTAACACCGTCTGTTGTCTTTAATTTGCTGGGTTTGATTTTTTGTGTGTTTGCGGGGCCAAGTAGCAGTTGGTGATGAATGATGATACAGCTGGTTTTGGATTGCTTAGGTGGGTAACTTCCAATTTAATGAGCCACTGCCACTAGTATTGTGCCACCTCAAAATGTTCCTTCAATCATTCCTTCAATGGCTTCACAATTTCAAGCTGTTTATGTATCAATGTATGTATGTATGTTAGCAACACAACTAGCTCTAGCACCACCGCCACCTCGTGGAATTTTCTAGAATACAACAAAGCCCAAGTGGAATATTAAAATTAAAAGGAAATAGTTGAGTGAAAATGTGAAAAGGAAATAATCGCAGTATCATTTTTAAAATTATAAGAATTTCATTGGAAGCTCAATACAATTTCTTTCATTAAATCTTTAGTTGTTAAATTATGATTCCAATTTATTCCAATACTTTGGTGTATTCCAAAATAATGATGAATTCAATTAAAGACATTTTTTATTATGGTCCGACCAGTTCAGAGTAAAGAGCCGCCAGTAAATTATTATTACCAATGATTTTCAGTGATTATCAACAGTTAAAAGTCGTCGTTAGCCAACTAGTGTATAATTATAACTTATGTGATTTCAAAAGTATGTATGTTCAACTATTTTATTAAGTCACTGAGTATGAGCTTAGTGAACAATACATCTAGCAAGGATGTTACTAATGAGAGCTTGACCGAACTTTTATTAAACCTAAAGGTGCGATTACTTAAAAGTACTTTTAAGCGAATGTAACAGAAATTCAAACACACAATGAGATAAAAGATTTCTCAAATTATAAAAAATAGTCTTTCTTGTCAATAATTACTTCAGAATAACCAATATAAAGAGCATCATCTGTTCAACACAACATGCTTCAAATGTGTTCAAAACTAACAGAAAACATGTAAAAGCTTTCCTCACAAGGGAACCTAGCCTTCGTTCATTGACAGAAAGAACAACAGAGGAGGTGCACATAGTTTTTTTCGTTTTTTACTCATCGGCCCAGGTGAAATATATACATATAAAAATGGGGGTTGGTTTTAAGACCACCCCTTTGGTCCTTAAACCACCCCCCTCTGGTGTAGTAAATTACATTTTTGCTCTTCATAATTATTATTATTCCTACCATATCTTTCTTTTCTTGTAGTATACAGCTACGTGAAGGTTGATCGGAGCTTCGAAAAAGGGTTGAAGGTGAAGGAGGTTGGAGGTGAAAGAGGTTGAGGTTTAATGGAATGAGAAGGGTGGTGGTGGTAATGGTGATGGGAGGAAAAGAAGATGAAGGATATGGTAGGAATAATAATAATTATGAAGGGCAAAAAAATAATTTACTACACCAGGGGGTGGTTTGAGGACCAAAGGGGTAGTCTTAAAACCAACCCCTATAAAAATTGTAAATTTATGTAAAGCGAGACATAAAATAATTTTCTTATATAGAGGATGTAAGAAAATAATATAAACTATTCACTTTCGTTTTAGTTTATCTAAAATAAAAATTAATCAACAATTATGATAAAAAAGAAGAAATTTTTTAACCATGTTCATAGTTTTTTTAAACTGATGTTCATAGTTTATACTCATAAAATATAGCAATTTTTAATTTTGATGCACTGACTGCGTAAAGTGTTTTACACATAATCTCTCCATTTTTCATTTAAAGTAATTTTAAATTCAAATTTAATTATGAAATGATAAATTAATGGATTCTAAACGACCCTAGCCTAAAAAACAACCACCAACTCCTTATCCTCTGCTATCAGATCCTCCAACTCCTTCTTCTTCCTTTCACACTTTAAGTTTTTTGGGACGTCCTTTATCTCTACGAACTGGACGATCAAAACCCTCAACTAACAAAATTGGAGAAAAACCACGATCGTCATCTAAACCGACAACCAAAGAATAACACTACGTGAAAATTGTTAGAAGACATAGTTTTCATTCTCAACCACCTCATGTCATAGTACACTCGCACTCTCCAAAGAAAATATTTGAACTGCATATCACTAACTCTGAAACAATAGTAAACACAAATGTAGACTTAAAGTGTTTAAGGGTGTCGGATCTTGGTGTGTTGTAATAAAGAATTTGAAATTTCTATATATAGCCTTGACTCCCCACCCTTCACAATTCTAGATAATGTGAAACTTCTCAAATATGGTTTTCTTGACATTTTTCTTCCTTCACCAACATTAGCAATGATAGATTTAATTGCAATCAATATCGACACATGGGACATTCTCTTCCTCCTCCACAATCCAATTTCACCTCCATTTGAACCAACCTCCTTATCCTTTCCACTTTCACCAGCCAGCAAAGCAAACAAGGAACACAACAAAAAAGAGAAAGGCAACCATGTTGTGACAGAGAAACGCACTGGTCGGAAGAGTATCTGCCATGGCTTTGTGAAAAAACCATGAAACAGAAGCTTTCACAAAGCAAATTTATTGTCATGGGTTTTGTCTAACTTTAATCAAATGTTCTCTTCCTGTGCGTGCTACTCCAGCGAGAGTGAGAGTCAAAAAGGAAATTCATGGCTACCGCAAACACAAAATTGAGGAGTGTAGAAAATAATTTTTGCTACCGCGAATTAGATTGCGTATGTAAATTCGATATAACGCAAATTTGGTTGCAGAATGTATACATTAACTAGTCAACGGTGTAGGGCATGAAAATTCTAAGTAGTCTTTCTTCTCTACATCAGTCTCTTTCTCTAAAAAAAAAAAAATTCAATCCTTCTTTTGCATTCGTTGTAGGGCAAAAAACGTGAATATCACTTTCTTATTTCATTTTCCATTTTTTCCACTAGCATAACATTGTAGGGCAAAAAACGTACAATCACTTTCTTATTTCATTTCACACTTTTTTCCACTAGCATTTGGAAGAGTAATTTTTGGATGATTACAAACCTCACATCACTCTTAAGTACATCAAATCACAAAATGACATTTCACTAAAATAATTAAAAAATAAAAAAATGTCGTATGAAATCGGAAAAAGGAAGAGGCATGGAAATTCTAAGTAGGCTTTCTTCTCCGTATCAATCTCTTTCTCCAGGCTTTCTTCAATCATTCTTCCACATTTGTTCTATCTCAAACTTTTTTCTTCTTCTCCTCAGCGTAAATTCCATGGAAGAAATGTACGCAAAACTTATTTTCATAATTTTTATTTTTACTTACATGTTTGTTTAGGTAGTACTTTAGGGAGTTGATGTTAAAAACCTCATCAAATCAAATTTCACCCATTTTAAAGTAGTAATTTTCCTACATACTCTTTGCTTTGTTGTTTATCAAGTTCTAAGAATCCGGTACACCTTTACACATTTTTTGTCCTAGAATTTAAAACCTGAAATGCTAACAGACCTATTTGCTTTTGAGTTCACATTTTCGGTACCTGTTTTGAAAAATATATTAAGAGAATTTAAGTTACTAAAATACTCTTTGATCTGTTACAATTTTTTAAAAATCTGACAGTGCACGTTTACACTTCCGGGTTTCAAATCTCGGTAAAGTTTTACTTTTTGCTTTATATATTTCGGGAACCTAAACTTTGGAACACGTATTCAACACATATTGTCGAAGTGTTTGAAATGTGTATTCCAATTTTTAAAACCTGGTAATGATGTTGCTGCAATCAATTTGTGTTTTCACAAAGTCATAACTTTACAAAATAAAAAACACTATATATCCAAAATCATCAACACTATAAAAAATGATCAACACTATATACCCAAAATCATCAAGACTATCCACCATACATCATCAACATAATCAAAGATCATAATTTCATGTGCAAATCGTCAAACTGTCACAAACATAATCAAATATCATCTCATACAACAAACATTATTCAAATGAAGTTACAACAACCTATGAGTCTATATTGAGTCCCATTCTCTGGGATGAGAATCTTAAGGACCAGAGTGATCAGAGTTTCATTCAACTCTGAGGGTAAGACTCTAGTATCAAAAGAGCTGAATAATAGTTGCACATACAACTCCCTTAATAGTCCCCTGATGCTCTTTATAAAAGAGCTCATTAAAACCATATGGGCCAGAAGCTTTCAGGCTTCCTAGGTTATTGAGGGCTTTAAAGACCTATCTTTATGTGACAGGTTTGATCGGTTGATTATTTAGGTCATCAACGCCGTTATTGGGAAGTCAATTAGGAAGCTTTCCATTCCTTTCAAACCTTCAGATTGAAAACAATATTTGTAGCGGTTGGTGAATGCATTCATGGTCTCTGATTGGCCTTCCACCCAGATACCATCGTCCTTTCTCACTATTTCCAACGGTATTCTATCTCTTTTCTTTACATAATAGACAAACAACACTTAAAAGCCTCGTTAGAAGAGCCATGGGAGTACGGCTCGTTACGCGAGCGGAAACCATGCATGCAAAGTGTAAATTGATCCAGTGGCGATCTTGAACTCTATTTCTTATAAAATTGATCTAGTGGCGATCTTGAAATTTTCCTTACAAAATTGATCCACTGGTGGTCTTGAAAGTTATTTCGTTTTTCTGTTAAAACAATGGTCCAACAATGACCTCATAAATTATTTCTCAAAAAAAAAAACACTCCAGTGGCGAGTAAAATATATCAAAGGCGAGAGTAAACATGAGAAAAGGATAGAAAATATTTCATTAACTTGCTTCAATTTCAGGTACAAATAGAGGCGGCCTACGACGAGAGAAACTAGAAAATATAACAGAAATTGCAAGGATAAACTAGGTCCTAGTTGGGTCGCCCTCCTTGTCAGCAGCCAGTTCCTTGTTGGCATCATCAAGGGTGACTTGTTCCTCTTCCTAGTTTTTGGAATCAACCCCCACAAGGCCCTCTTCAGTCACCTCTTTCCACATACCCATGCGGGTAAGGTCAAAGTCGGGCTGAAGGAACCGCACTTGTGCTTTGGCAGACAAGAAACCCTCTTCAAACCTCTTGGAGCATTCTCCAACGAAGTCCTCCCGAAGGTTGGTCAGCTCGGCTGAAGTGGCGTCAAAATCACCCCTTATCTTGGTTAGCTCTTCATTGGCCGCGCCAAGCTTTCCTTCCACTTCAGCGAGCTTGACGTCAGTAGCATTTTTCTGATCCGCTAGTGAGTGGGAAAAGGTCTCCTCCAAACTTTGTTTCTTTACAGCAAAGTCATGCTCCAAAGAATCCTTTTGGGCTGCTAGGGCTTCAGCTTGGCGGGCCTTTCCATCTGCCACTAGCTTCTCCAAATTGGCTTTGTCGGCCCGCAATGCTTCAATTTCGGCCGTCATGTCAGCCGCACGTCTCAGGCGAGCTTCACCTTCAGCTAGAGTGCTTTCGAGTTTAGCCTTGTCCGTCGTAAGAGATTTGTTCAATGTAAGCAATTCTTTGCTTTCGGCACTCAGTTGCTTCACCCGCTTCACCCGGTCCGCCAGGGCGCGAGGGGCGTCTTGATGCTTGCGCACAATTACGGTGCCCAAGCCAGAAGAGATCAAATTGTTCCTGATCATGTTGTTTCCAACACAAAAGAAGTCATTACTGGATGGATCTTGATAATAGCTATCTAGGGACAAGTTTGACTCCATGAAGTCAAGTGCGCGTAGGCCTGACTCCTCAGTAACCGCAGATAAAGGCATCTGTGCCCCCTCGTCAGCAGCAGTGGCGGCACGGGTACCTTGGTCACTTTCCAGATCCACGCAGATGGGACCTTCTTCTTCAGAGGCGGGTATGTGACCTTGAGGGAGAGCAAGTTGTGGGCCGTCAGAATGAGAGGCAAGTTTGCTCTTGTTCTTTTGAGTTCGCGAAGGGTCCTGTGACACTGTCCCTTGGCGACTGGAACTACTGGCTCGTTGGGTTGCAACGTTGCCCGCCTCGGCTTGGCGGGTAACGTCAGCTTGTGGGACATTTTGCCACACTCCAACCTGTTGGGAGCTTACGGGGGGCGGCGGCTCACTAGCAGCAGAAGCACTTCCACGACCCTCCGGCCTAGGGGTATCTTGGCGAGCCTTCTTTCGGGGCGGACCATCCTTCGCGAGTTGTGCAGCTCAGGAACTTGAACCACGACAAACCTTTGCATGGCGAGCCAATTCATCCTTGGAGATCTTGTAGTTAGTCACTGTAAAAAGAACAAGACAAGGTTAATCAAGAAAACAAGACTGCAAGTTTTAGTTAAACGGCATCGAAATCAACAAGGGACTCACGCAAGTACTTGGCAGTGTTGCCCTTCTTATGGGCATGTATCAAATCCCCAATATTGACGGGCTCCAAATCACAGAGATACTCCACGATGAGCCATTCGACATCGATAAACGCGTCATCTTCTACACGAAGTATGAAGTTTTAAGGATAAAGTTGATTTAATTGGGGTTAATTATGTGCTTTTGATTCAATCTAGGGTTAAATTCAGTTAATTTCATGTTAATTAGTTTTCTGATTAGTATTTTTGTTAACTTTAATTTGGGAAAATTGTTGTTTTTATTCATTTTTTGACTTGGCATTCTTTAAAAATTAATAAAAATTACACATATTACTCATTAAACCAGTCAGCGTGCCATGTCAGCGCTCACCGGAGCTCCGATCTCCGTCAGAGACTAAAAAAATACATCTTGTAGGGACCAATATCAAAAAAAATTTCGGGAAGGGACTCATCGTCAACTTCACTACAATTACAAGGACTCAGTATATTATTAACCCGGAAAGTTTTTATTCTTTTTTCTTCTAAGTCAAGAAAGTTAATCTTGAAACTATTTTTTCTTTTCTGGGGTTGAGGTATGTCACAACTCACAACAACAATAATTTGTGTACTACTGAATAATGGCACGCACAATACACCAGCAATTTGTGGCAATTAGACGGCTAGAGTTCATAAACTCTATAATTTGTATGGTTTTTAACCACCACAGACTTGCTACTGTATAGTGTCTACACATGAATCAGCGCGTCGATATCAAAACCCAAGTAACTCTTATTTTAAGTTCCACGTGAGAAGTCAACTGTTGTTGTGCAAATGCAATGCATGACCTAAATCCTTGTCTTGTTTGCAATACACAGGTATCACTTACAATGTAGTGGAAGAACCTTTCTTTGGGAGAAGAAAGCCAGGAAGGACAAGAAAATTAGTGAGCGAAAATGTTAGAAGAAACCAGCACAGCAGCAAAAAGGGATGATTTATTTGTTAGAAAATGATTAAAATGATTTATAGACATATGTATAGGACAGACATCTATTAATCACCCAAAACGAAAAAGGAAGAGAAGAGAGAAAATTAAGAGATGTGATATATAATAGACAGGAGATAGAGAGAAATGTGTGGTGTCAGTTGGATGTCTTAAAATTTATATGTTTGACTATCATTACTCTTATTTGTCAGCATAGTAGAAGGAGGATGTTTGACTTCATTAAGGGTGGAAAATGTTAGAATAGAACACTACCGTTCATCATAAATTAATAGATATTTAACCAAAGGTGAAAACAGGAAATGAAATGAAATTTGATATGGGGTTTATAACTGTCACCGTTTTTACCACAGCAATGCAATAATTTTTTTCACTACCAGAGTAAGTCAGGAATGGTCTAATGAAATCATGGTGAAGTGAAAAAAGTTCTTCGTCAAATAGTTATTCTGAGTTTTAGCATTTCCAGTTCTATAGTGATAACAGAAATGATGTTTATTGGGAAGGTTCTTTTGACTTGCGAAACCCACGAAAATATGTCACTGTTTGATCTATTACCAATTCAATCTTGTAGGGTCGAAGATTTCCGAGTATTTTTTTTATAAAAGATAACATAACAAGTGTTCTTGCATTTCGTCTAATATACTGATAAGCTAGCTGAAAGCTTCTGGTTAATATTCTCAAACTTAATTGGCATTACCATACTGGTTGTTTCAAACCAACTCATGCATTTGGCAATCTTTTCATTTAACTATATAAAAACCTTTCAATTCATAAACCTAATATTGGTGCCTCTATTGTAGTCCTTCAAGGCTGTAATAGAACAGTAACAGAGGTATGTCAATATTTTTAAATCTCAATCTCTCTTTGCATTTGAAGAGCAGCTCCAACATACATCAATCAGTTGATGGGTTTATCAACTTTATTAGGTATAAATAAGGAGCACGAGTGTCCTATTAAGCAGCTACTGAAGAAAATATCCACTAGTAAGACAAAATAAGAAACAAAAAAAATTCATTTTAACTGCACCGCACTCGCAGCTTGAACTTCCATAGCATCTGCAAACGGGAAGGAAAATATATTGTGAAAAAATAGCATAACTTTTGCAATAAAGTTGGATTGATGTGCCTTTTCCTACCAAACTAGTTTGATTTTATCTGCGCACTCAACAATAAAATAATATAAACCAGAGGCTGAATAACTCAATCGTGGATGTACACCTAACCGTGAGGTATTACGAGCATATTAAAGATGAAACAGAAAATAAATAGAAGTGTGGAGATTAAATAAAAGGATTGTCCACGTTACTATGAAAGTGTGGAGATTAGATAAAAGGATCTTCCAGACTATGATTGAAACTATTCTAGCTGCGATTTCTTACTGTGAAATTGAGTTTAAAGCGAAATGATCATAATTCTGATAAATTTATAAGAGTGATTTTCGTAAGATAATGTAGTGATATCCAATTGCGAAATCTTACAATTAATCATGCCAAAGGCATATATTAGGGTTTGTAGCTTAATCCTAGAACTGATTTTGAACCTAGAACGAATTATGAGAACAATCATCCAAACACCAAAAATTTATTCTAGCACAGGAGAATCAATATTAACACTAGCAAATAGAAACCATGCATGCACTAAAACGTTATTCTCTCTTTTTGAAGCAGGGCAAGGACCAATTAAGCAATTAGTGATAATTGAAAATTTGATGAAAATAAAAATGGTGTTTTGATGATTAAAAGTATGATTCTCATTATTGTAGAAAGGCTAACATTTGGTAACAATGCAACAAGCCCGTTTGCAGTTAACTCACCTGGTCATTTTTCAATCATCAGAAAAGCTCAGAGCAGCAACAACGGACCCTACTGTTTCAAAATTTGACGCAATATCAGGGTAGCCTTTCCATGAGGTTGTCAACTGCAGAGATGGGTATAGCCACGTTTCAACCGAATCTGTGAAAGAGTTTGTATCAGAGCTCAAAATGGCTTCCCAATCAACTTGTAAGCTCTCTGGAATGCTTCCTGTGAACTCCATATTGGCAGCAAGTAACAAACCCAGCATAACTATAAATCCAACCGCAGCAGATCCCCTATAGAGGGGCCTAAAATTATACCTGAAAATCAGTTCACTCAGATTTAAATTAATCACCTTCAAATGCTAAAGAACACATAATCTACACTTACTGAAAATGTAATACCAGTAATATGTCATTCTTAGAATTGCACTTCGCACGTTTTCAAGCACGTCGATATCAGTAGATCCATAATTTTCACCACAGTAAGCACTGCAGAGACTCTGACAGACAACAGTTCCAAGATGGATACAGGGTAAATGTCACAATTCATCTAGTATCTTGAACTATAAATAAATAAATAAATAAATAAATAAATAAATAAATAAATAAATAAGTAAATAAATAAATAAATAAATAAATAAATAAACATTTCTTCCGATTAATCTTAAAGAAGAATAAAATATTGGTCAGAAAATTTCTAAAGCTGACAATAGTCATGGAAGTGTTAATGATGATTGAATGATATAGGTGGCAATGTGGCAGGAGATCAATAGAAAAGATGCTAACGACACATTCTTACTTTAGAAGTCATATAAAGTGGCCATAGGCATATCTATCTCTATTGGCTAAATAATATACTAGTAGTTATTTGGTATGAGAAACATACTTCCCATGCCATTGTCATTTCTGTATCAAAATCTTCCCATCTAGCAGGTGTACAAGGTGTTCTAATTGCAAAGTCAAAACCATGTTCCCCCCTGGAAAAAATAGTCAATTCCCCAATAAAATATACAAGCATGAAAAACAAAAAGCAGCCAAGAAAGGGAAAATGGGAAGAAAATAGCTAGGAATTTGCACAAGGTTTGAATCTAGCTTACATTTTGTCTAGCGTTATCCTTGGCCCTTCAAGCTGCTTCCTGAAGAAACATTAACATCCAGAAAGTAAGCATTCGAAGAGATTATATGTTTGTAGACATTATAAGCACTAGGGACAGTTACCCTTCAAATGCAGTACTGCTGCACCAGGTAGCCAACCAGAAACCATCACCAACAATTCTAAAAAGATCAGAGCACGATTTTGCTTGAATGACCTACGTAACAAACGTTACATTTTCATATAAGGTTAGACTAGCAAAACATTATTATTCATGCTATGTAATATAAAACAGAAGAACATGTAACATTAACCAGGGACTATTATTAAACTTAGATAACATTCAACCGCAAGACAAAAGAATCTGGAAGCATTTTTTTGCCAAATAATTTTGCTAGAAAAATAAAATAAAATCCTTGAGCTTTAATTACATTCACAAAGAATATCTCTTTTTATGGGTTAATTTAAAACACCAAAAGTCCAAAACCAATTAGTAAGAAAACACAGATTACATGTTTCAGAGTTATCTGACTTGACGCATAAGAAACAAAGTCTACCATGCAAGTTGTAAATTTCAACTTTCTATCTTAGGCACACATTAATCCTATATAAATTGATAAGGCTGGTTGAGGTTGTGCTATAACCAGGTCTATCAACATGTTCAGTGTGCACTCAGCAACAAGGTCTACTTACGAATAAAAAATGTCTATCCTGCAAGTACAAGAAAACTACAAGTTCTCCAGAGCTACATCTTTTGGGGTTAGAACTTAGAAGTATGGCGGAGGTCTTCTGCATGGTAAATCAAGCAATGTTCAGGAAAATGTATAATAGGTTCATATCACCAATCAACAACTACCTGTTCTAATTTCCCATCTTTGGAAAGATTGATCATCTCATCTGAGTTGCTGTACACAAATGATCTTTCTTTCATGACAGTCTTCGCAATATCCAATGTCCTATGGCATTTGAAAATAATAATCACTTTCTAAGCAAGTCTACTAATACAGGACGAACCAATAAAATTCAGTTCCTTACCTTTCATAATATGGAAAGTGACGAACAACTTTGGCTTGCCCAAGAATCATAGGTGTGTGAGAACCAAATCCAGAATTCAAGTCTTCACTGCAGGGCAAAGAAACCAATTCAGAACCCAACACAAGATCTTAATTTGGTCCACAACTGAAATAATCTGAAGAAAAACTAGGCACAGCGCAGTAACCAATATTGCTAATGAGGCTTAGCAATCAAAAAAAGCAGAAACCAATCTAACCTTGACCAATGAAATTCTGAGCCTATTATCAGAAATAAAGGAAAGTAAATGACGTTTCAAAAATTGCATATTTGAATTAAGTGTAAATCAATCTTAGTAAAACCTTCCATAAAGAAGCAAAACCAGAAAAAGTGAAAAATAACATAAAGGCTAAATATATTCAGCTGTAAGGGAATTATATCCCTCCCTTAAGATCCTTAATTAAATAATAAATAGGCTGCAGTTTTTGCTGAGACCTAAGCAAAAGACATCAATGTAAAGCTAACAAAACTGCCACTCCATCTGTCCATCAAATAGATTTAAACATTTACACAAAAAATAGAAATAGAAATAAAAATAAAAGCATCTCAAAATGACACATGTTAACAGACTTACATATGCATAAAAAAATTATTGAAGGACTTAACTCTAATACTAATAAAAAGAGAAAGGACAAACCATATATGCAAAATTTAGAGGAACAAATAGTAATTCTTACAAGTAAAGAATCCCAATGAGGTTTTATCAAATAAAAGATGAACATGAAATTAAAGAAATTATTTATAAAAATCATACACATTTTGACATAGCTTGGAAGAGAGTTAAGACTGAAATACAGAAGGAGAAGCTCATAGTTAATAACTCCTAAAAATTAGGAAAATCTGCACAGTTTACTGGTTTTAGATACATAAATGAGTTGATGAAAGATAAAGTATTAAGAAATCAGATCATTTTTTTTTCATAATAGTAGTTCAACTCAGCAACTTAGCTTACAATACAAGTTTGTCGAAGCACCTTTGAGATTAATATGGGAATTTTCTCTCAAGTCTACACTCTCCTTGTCTTCTCCCCCAATTTTAGGGTTTTTTTTTCCACTTTACATGTAAGCACTAAGCACACTATCTTAAATCTACGAAGTTATGTTCGAAAATATGAATATGAACTTACAAACATTCACATTACCTATAATAACTGAAAATACGAGTGGGACTTCAAATATATTTAAAACTTCTGCAAGCTTAGTGTACCACAAAACACGATATCTCTATCATGCCTCTAGAACTACGGGAATTCAAAGCACAATCAACAATAATATTATTAATGAGACAAGAGAAAATGCATAAAACAAAATGGAGATAAAGTGAGAATCTATGTACTTCCTGAATATATTATTACACATTTAAGATTACGAAATTTCTCAACAACAAACCAGGGGTACAAATAATGTGCTCTAATACAATACAATGCAAAAATGGGGTACCTTAGCTTGTTTACCCACACAACCGGGTCACAAGGCTCAGAAATCTGTCTCCATCTAGCAGCTAATGAGTAAACATCATGCCATGACATTGTACAGCAGAATGATCTATCATCTACAGTACCCTGTAAAGATGTTTCCGACGTACTGCTCGTACTACAACCAGCACCTCCCCTATTTTGACTGGGCCTATTAATTCTTTCCCTTCTCTTGACCCTTTTTCCATTCTTTGAGTTGCCTTTATTAGAATATTTCCATTCAGCATGCAGGGAACGCCAAGCCTTTGACACCTTCTGAGCAATTTCAATAACAGCAAGTCCTGCCATCCGATGCTGATAAATAAGGAATTATTAACATGCAGATAAAAACCAGTTAGAAGATGATAGTATCAACAATAATGAGAGCAAAACACAGATGTTGTTTGGAGACAAGTCACTTTAAAGTCTAAGCATGAAAATTAGAAAGTTAAAATGTATCATAACTTTCAGATATTTAGAATGAACTGTAAAAAAAAATCTGGTTCATCAAGACTAAAAACACAACTGAAATAATCTATGGTTTTAAATTTGTTTGAAAGACAACATAAAAGATATGATTTTATGAAAATCACATGCTTTTACATTGGGGAATACAGTGAGATATAGTTTTCTTTGATAGAAATTTATTGGGATGGGAAATGATATTTTGAAGTAAGTTATAGCATTAAAACCAGAAAACCAGCATCCTTTAACTGTAACTATTTTATAATGTTATTCAACCATAATATATAATCATTTCACTGTCACTCAAAAATAAATCCTAACATGCCATGTATTAGCTACCTGGAAGTAAATGGAAAGATAATTTTTTTTTTCTTTTGCAGTTTAACTTTACAACATGATACTAACAAGGATCATTAGATTTTTTAGATGCGAGATATCCTTGAAGTCCAGTGGAACAAAGAAAAAAGTACAACTCCAACTTATCAATTTAACACACCAAAGACTATCGAGAAATAGAAGTGGCCCTTAACTGAAAAAAGATTTGTAGGAAAAAGGAAGGAAAATTATTACAATCAATGAGCTACAAGATATAGAAGAGCATGAAACCAGGAATAACTTTACCTGACGTCTATTAGGCAGGAATCCAGGACAATCATACTGGATTTTCTTGCCAATGGAGTCTGCAGCCTGTAGAAGAGCAGCCTTCTGCTTTGTAATAGTAAACTCTTGTTTTCTAAGCTTTCCCTTTCTTAAAGAATCACGCAAAGGAGGTTGCCTAAACACCTTTTCACATACATTCTTTGGATGCAATCTCTTGCACCAGTGCTCCTGCGTATAAAGAAGATACAAATATAAATCATAGAAATGGAAACCCCATGTTTACAAATTTGAATAAACAAGTATATCATGATTTAAGACTCAATTGCTAAAGATTCTTTAAACCCTTATTGAACTCCCAATGGCCATGCTTCTGAAATATTTTCTTTTCTCCTATTTTCCAGTAAGTGGGTTACTTTACACACATGTCCACGTAGAAACTGACAAATTCGTTAGTCAACAGGGATTTCCAATTAAGACATCTTTGAATTAACAAGGATGAGAAGTTCTGAGGAGAGGTGAGATAATTTTCATAAACGTTACCTTAAAAAGTGCATCAATATCTCCATCAATATCAAACCAGCAAAAATCGCTGTTAAACTTTGAGGCTGTGTACAAAGTAATCTCCTTCTGCAACATTAAAAAGGATTGGAACACATCACAGAACTAGTTAACTAGGTTCTAAATGAATGAAACTCAATAAGGATCGCCTTAATTCCCAAAGCACCAATGCCAAACATAAGTCCATCCGCAGAATTTAAAAATGCCGAATAAAAGTGTACACGATAGTTAGCTATATGGAGCTGAATTAAGGGAAGGATATAATTGTCTGCTGATGTTGACATGCATGATAACTATGCGACATGACGAACTACAGAAGAAGAAAACAGCCCTGATTTGAAACATGACTATAGAAACTTGCATGTTTAAAACAGTCCCATCAATTCGTACATTGGTAGGGCTATAATCTCTTTCTGGCTCTAACTGAAGCTTGCTATGATACTCACTATTCAATAACCTCAGCAAAATATTATGTAATGATGTTCTTTTGGATAAGTAGAATATTATTAAGAAAGAAAATTTTAAAAAGCCATATCATTTACAGATATATTATTTCACAGTAAAATAAACCTGATAAAAGGCAAGGCATTGGAGCGCGAACTTGTCCATTGAGTCCGAATCCAAATGCAGTGCAGCATCATAATCCTTGATCTGTGACCATTAGATAAAGTAGTAGCATGACAAATGTAAACTACATTGAACCCAAAACATTAAAATTAGTAATAATAGTAATACCGCCTCTTTGTATTGTCCAACAGCTTGATAGCAGGAAGCTCTTAAATATAAACTATCAATATTGGTGCCATCAATGGTCAACCCCTTTGTCAAATCCTTGATAGCTTTCCTGTCACAGTCAAACCCAATTGAAGTGAGAAATAAAATCAAACCAAATTTTGTGGAACTTCAGAAATACTCATGAGCACAAAATAATTCTCCCTCAAAGTGTTTGTTCTCTATTAAAAACAAAAATTTCCAAATACAAAACCATCCTCTTAATGAGATTCCATTTCAATCAATATAACTGTCATGAAAAAAAGCAAGTAATCTAAGTTCTCCTTCCATGATCCCTACTTAGTTCCTAAAACCAGTATTATCAACTATTTTTTGTACCTTAAAGCATTCACCTAATTCCATTTTCTACAACCAATATAGGTTTCCATAACTGCTTGTAAGTGTGCAACTATATTTTATAGCTTCTTAACTAGTGTTCAAGGACCAATCCTTGAAAAAGGATATAGGCATTCATGCAGCTTCATTTGTATTTGCAGGTTTATAGTATGGTTTTGCTGATGATAATTAAAGATGTTTAGCAATTGCTATTCTGTCAGTTGTAGTCATTTTAGGGTTTAGTTGTAGTGTGTGATAGGATTGGCATCAAAAGAGAAGAAAAATAATTGATTTTATTCAAGGAAAAGATGGATACAATTGTTGAGAGTCTCAGCTTTTCTCCCTAAAGCCCCTTATCTTACAACTTGAATGCCTCGCAATAAGTCCTCTTTCCCTTTTTGTACTCTACTAACTTCCTACTAACTCACAAAACCATTCACACTTCAGGTTAGATAACTATTTTTACAATAAAAACCTCTATTAACCCATAACTGTCACTCCCCTGTTCTTATCAGTCTGTTAGTAATTGCTATTCTGTTAGTTCAGATAAATCTGCTAGTTTGTTATGCAGTTAGAGCTATAGCTGCTCACACAGTATATAACTAAATATCTGTCTTAGACATCTGTGCATTGTACATTTTACAATTCAGCTTTCGATAGTGAATTCACCAAAATTCTCTCTGAGCATTTTCTCTTATTTTCTCATCTCTATGATTTTTCTAATAATTGTCAAGACTCTAACAGTCACTCCAACAAATATTCAACTTTTTTCAATTAATCAGCAGTTATGGTTGTACAAATACCTATGCTCACCCATTGCATGGAACAAAGTGCCACGCAAATGATACCCTCCTGCAAATCTAACATCCAAATGTAAAAGCCATCAGCCTCGGTTAAGAAGACAGGTACAAAGTAAACAAGCAAAAAAACAGTGCCAATATGACTAATACACTTCATTCACAACAATTACCTCTCATCAATTTGAAGCACCTCATTTAGACATTCATGAGCTTTAGTTGGCTTTGCTAGATCATGATAGAACTGTCAAAACCATACATCATCACATTTTACCAAGAAAAGTCATCCAATAGAGTAGCTTTACTTAGTGTTTGGTTGGGGAAAAATGAAATGGAGATGAGGCGAGGGGAGAACTTTCTTGTTTGGTTTAATATTTTGGAGGGGAGGGGAACAGAATATAGGCAGCGAAAGTCCCTACACACTCAATGTTGCCTTCCCTCCAACATTGGAAGGATTTGGAGGGGAGAGAAAAAGGGTTTAAACCATTTAAATGCATTAACTAAAATATCCTTAGTTTTAAAGCTTTTAAATGCACATCTAAGGATATACAAGTCAATTAGTTTTAAAGTCCCTCTTCTCCCCTTATGAACCAAACAAGTAAAGGGTTATTTATCTACCTGTCACCTCCTCTCCTTTGAACCATACACTGTTAAGAACATAACAGGCAATAAATACTTAAATAGGCAGAACCTATGACTCCTAGGTCTTCCTCATCAAAAGCCAAATACACATTCATCCCAGAGCTAATAAGCAAAATTTGCCTAAGAAAAATAGCTTTGAGCCTATAAATAAGAAACAGTAAAAATGTAGCCTAATAAATAGAAATAAACCTATAGGCTATAACTGAATTTAAAAAAAAAACATTTACATGTGAACCGATCTGGTGGGCAACGGATTCTTCAAGTCAAGTTGAATAAGTGAATTGGATTACAGGCACTAGTGAAATAGAATACAGATACCAGAGAGAATTCAAGAACACAACTAAACATATTTCAAGCAATTAATATCTATAATAGGGTCGCGCTATCCGTACAGTACTGGTATGGTAGACAGATACCTGAATCAGATGCGCCCATGCTTCAAGGAAATTTCTGTCAAGTTGAATGGATTTTAGATGGGCTTCCTCAGCTTTCTTATATTCACCAATGGAGGCTAGTGCTAAACCCTGTGAAGTCATTTAAGTGAAAGAATAAGCCATCTTCCATATAATATGGCAGATCAGGAAAACATCAAAGTCCAGAATCAATTAGGATTTAAGTATTAAGACATAAGGCCCACCAAATATGTGTAGGCGGAGCTATTATCCTTATCTAGATTCACACACGCTGAAAGGTCTTCAATAGCAGCATCAAACTCTTTAAATTTGAAATTAACCATCCCTGCATTGAATTTTATGAAAACCATAAATTACTGAGCAATGTGATCTAAACAAATAATTTGTTAGTTCAATGTTTACATCATATGTGCTCAGAATCAAGCTCCAAACTTGAAACTATGATATCTTAACCTAAAGTCAAAACTAAGGGTAATCACATGAGAACTAGACAAGAGGAACCACATTGAAAAAGAATTGGGGAGGGGGGAGGGAGATGAAAAAATAAAATAAGAAATCCCCAAAATACAGAGCATAAAAAAATAAAATATATATATATATATATAGAGAGAGAGAGAGAGAGAGAGAAATGAAATGAAATAGAAGGATTTTAAAAATAAAAATTGCATAACTCCCTCCATAGAATTCCTCATGTGACTGCTCTCAAAACCCATAATGCTCCCCAGGAAAATACTAACAGACCCAGATGAAGTGAAAATTAGAGCCACTATACAAAACCCAACCTGAGTAAAGGTCCATTCAACTTTAAGCCAACAGACTGAATTTTGATATAGGAGTAAACAAATAAACATCAAGGAAAATAATATTACTGCTCATAACATGTGCACATAAAATGAGCACAATAGCCTAACTGACTGATATAATAATCTGATTATCCCAAATGACACTATCTGTGTCGCAATTAATCAATAAGTACAATTACCCACATACAGTAAAATAGTATACAGTTTGATTGCTTAAAAACCTAGCTAAGGATTTACTTTGTTACCCTAATAATTCCACGCACAAAGAAAATGTTCTTATACAAATTAGTTAAAATAGTCTAACAAATGACTATATACATTCACACGAGATATATTAAAAGTAACAAGTTTAATCATGTCATGCCACAGAAAAACGTATCCAGTTTCTCTGTCTTAACTTCTAGGAATTACCACAAGATACATACATGCACCCAACATAGTGAGCAAAAAAAGAGAGGCGTAATTAATTATTCCAGCATAAAATAGTTATCCAACTAATAAAATGAAAATGAAAGACTCAGTAAAAGACAAGCTACCTCTCTCATGTAAGATATCTGCTGTGTCAGGTTCTAACTCCAAAGCCTTAGTCAAGTCTTCAATAGCCTAATATCCATATTATAAGAGGGGGAAAACGGAAATCGTCACATTTACTGATTGGTACTTGTGAAAAAAAATCATATATCGATCAGAAGAGAGACATCACAGCAGATGCAAAAAAAATCAGTATATTCATATTTCACACTTTTTATACAACACAATATCTTGTATGTCATAAGTTAGAGACTGCAATAACATTGAATTTAACAAGATAAAAGACCATAGGACTTTTGATGACCACATTAGTTTAGAACCAAAAGAATTATGAGTTTAAGCATTCAACTACAAGCCTAAGGCTTTAAGTGGCAATGACAAAATATAACCTAAACCAAACTTAGCATCTAAGTTAAAACAAGTAAAGCCAAGCATACATAAAAACCAAACTTCAACCCAATTTATATTTTCAATAACAGAATTGATCATAAAGCAATAAGCAAAGGGTGGTCCTATGCCCAAGGCTCCCACCATTGTCAGTCTCAAGTCTCAACTTGTTAATCTTAGAATTAGGGCTAGCAATGCTCACCTCAACAAACTCTCCCAAGGCTGCCCGGGCCTGACCTCTCCTTGTCCATGCCTCACTGGCCAATGGATTAAATTGTATAGCCTGAGATGTACAACATGAAAATTATTACATATGGAAGAAATACCATATCTCTATATAGACCTGTTAGATAGTGTCTGTTCAAGTACCTTTGTAAAATCAGCTATAGCAGCATCAATTTCTCTCTGGAATGCATATGCGGTCCCTCTTCCTATCAATGCCTCAGGATATGCAGGATCCTCTTTCAGTATCTGTGTGTATGATGGTGACAAGACTGCAGTATGTTATTTGATAAAAGGAAAAAAGGGGGCAAGATAGCAAATGCATGAAAGGAAGAAAACAAGAGGATTACTAGTGAGGAAAAATGTTGACCTTGTCAAAAATGGATATGGCATGAGCATATTTTCCTTCATTAACCTGCAAAAGAACACAATATCAAATATGCTGTTAAACACATAAATACAACAACTCAGAAGTTGTCATGCAATATTGCTTATTCAAGTAAAAGTATGAAAACAAACCTCTGCTATACCCCTGGAGAGTCGAAAATCTATACTTATGGAATTTGTCTTTGAAATCCGAGTAAGACAGAACTTCTTATTCTTTCTTGCTTCACCTTTTCTTTCAGAGGGAAAAATAAATTTACTAATTGGGTTTCTAAAAATTTCAGAGACATTAATTGAGTCGCTACTATTGGTAGATACTTTAATGCCAGATTCTGAAGAGTCACTTGAGTCATTACATGATTCAGAAGCGTAAGATAGTGTATCAAGAACATCAGGGCTTCCATTCACTTGGGCATCAGATTTATTAGACTCTCTATCTTCATCATGCAATTCATTTTTTGGGTCAGAGTTATCAGTTGACTTCAGGCATATCTCAGATTTATCACAAGCATCACCACATAACTCAGCCAACCTGTCTTGATTCTCATTAGTTTCACTCGAGTTCCTATTACTCAGAGAATCTGATTCAGAATGGGGCAAGGACGCCCCATGGGTTTCACTCAGTGCACCGTTGCCTTGTCTCGCCCTCTTCAAAAGCTCTTCAAGTTCTAGAAGCTGCCTCAAATCCCCAGAGTGATGCAGAGCATGTTCATACCCTTGCTCCCATACCAACAAAGCATCCACTTTCCTTCCCAACTCAGAGAGCGCGCAACCTAGGTGACAGAATAAACCAGCACCCCATTCAAAAGGCAAGACACATGTCTGAGCATGAAATGTGAAACTTCATTGTAAACAAGAAGGATTGCTTGATGCTAATCTATAAACAGCATGAACAATACAAATCCATTATAGAACAATTCCAACATGATATGCATCAATCAACGTTTAAATTTCCTTTTTCCCTCGACTGCACTGGTTTCAGAGCGTAATCATTATAAACCTAATTCAACTATTTAACCAATCACAAGAAGCAGAAAAATGTTAAAACTTCCAGGGGATAGAAAACCGAAAAAATTTCACGAGTCGGATAAAGTCAACGGCGGAAGAGTAAATTTTGAAAGCATAGTGCTTTTTACTCCGACAAAACTAGTTACATATGCGATTTAATATAGGGACGAAAAACCTAAATTCAATCTCACCCAAAAAAAAAAGGAAGAAACAAATTGAATTGGATAGGGGAAAAGGAGGCACCTTTGAGAATATGAGGTTGAAGAAACGTAGGGTCAAGCTGAAGCGCTCTATCACAGTCCTTGATGACGTGCTTGTGCAGCTCCAATTTGCTGTAACAAAAGGCTCGGTTGCTGAAGAAACCGAGAAAAATGCAATTAGGCATTTCATCAATGATAATCCATCACGGAAAATGGAGAGAGAGAAGAAGTGTGAGGAATACGCACCATATGTCTTGGATTGAACCGGAGTGAGAAATGAGGGAATCGAGGACTCGAATGGCTTTGGACCAGTCCTTGGAGGCACAGAACCGAGCCAAATCGACTCGCTCGGAGATCGTTGGAGGAGCCATGAGTGAGGTGAAATGAGGTGCGCGGAATCAGTCTTAGCAGAGAAGAAATTTGGGGCACTTGTGTTGTGTTGTGTTGTGCAGTGGTTAGTTAACAGCTGCAGGCATGGAAATTGGATGGGAGAAAGAAGAAGACGAGCGCTAGATTGCAGCGGTGCTTGGAACGATGAGTCACGTGCACAGTATAACTGTCTTTTATTATTAAAGGATAAAATTAAGTTGAGTTAAATAACTTTTTGGTACGTGTAAAATTCCCGGTTTCTGAATTTAGTCCTTATAATAAATTTTGTGAGTTTTTTGTCCTTTAGAAATGTGACGGTTTCATTTCAGTCCTTACCGTAAAGTTTCTCATCCATTGTAGACGGAATTCCACGTGGAAATAGCATGTGGCCTTTTTCTTTTCATGTAATATCTCATGTGGACTATAAAGGGTTAAATAATAACTGTAACACTTAACATTTGAGACTTAGAAACTCATAGAGACTTGAAGGTTCACACTTAGAAACTTGAAGCTTTGTGAAGGTCGTAGAGGGCTCGAATGAGGTTGGTGATGGAGAATACAGGGTTTGTGGTTGAAGCTACATTCGTGGTTGAAGTTACGTTCCTGATCGAACACTGGGTCGCATCAACAGGTAGAGTTCTTCTCATTTTAGAAATTAGTGGAATTAAAGTTAGGGGATTTGAAAAATAGGGTTTTGATATTGGGGCTTTTTCAAATTTGTGGTTTTACTAATTGGGGTTGAGGTAGTTGTTCTTGTTTCTTGAGTAATATTTAAGAACCCAATTTCAACTCTAACAATTTTCTTGGATGTGCCATAACTATTATTCCTTTCACCTTCTATGATTATGTCATATATGTTAGGGTCTAAGGATGAATGTAAAAGTAGAATGAAATTAATTATTTATTTTGTAAGGGTTTAAGGATTGAGGGTTTTGATTTTATTGAATATAGGGTTCTTAAATATGTGATATATAGAGTGTAGGGTTAAGTGGGGGGTCTTGAAATATGTGTTTACAAACATGGCTTTTCTAATTTTATGCGATAGAATTAGTTCGCTATGTATTGTTTGTTTTAAAATTGGGGTTTGTTGTTTATGTAGGCATGGCGTTTAATGACTAAAACTGAATTGAAAAGTCCACATGGACTCCCTTCAACTGACTAAACACACGGATAAACATTTATTCTATAGTGTTTTCTGTATGCTTTTTTACCAAATATTGGGACTAATTGTTGCATTACCTTTACATAACTCGTAGTTTTCATGACAATTTTGTTGTAGGCAGGTCATAGGAGCAAATGTGGAAAATTAGAAGAAAACATGGAAAATGGAGCAACAAGGTGAAAGTACTGAAAATGGACAAGAGCACGGTCGTGTTGAAGGCTAACATGGTCGTATGTGCTTCACCGAGCGAGCATGTCCGTTACATGATATAAGCACGACCTGGCATGTTCCATAAAGCATGACTGTAGTTGTATCCAACACAATTGTGCTTAATCGTTCAACCCTCTAAACTGAAGCCCATAATGAAGGTATTTTAAGGGGACTTAAAATAGACCTAAGAAGTACCCGGAGAAAGCTATCTAAGGTATATACTCAATCAAGGAATAACTTTTTCAACTAATCTCGAGTACCATTTGTAAGACTTAGTCTAATGCACCTAATAGGGGGTGAATTAAGTGTCCAATTTCCGCACATCGTAGGTTCCCAAAAACAGAGTACATATATCAAGAATTCAATTAATATGCATCAAAACAATCAACAATAATGAATTCAATTGAAGTTATATCACAATTATTATAACTACGATTATTGACGACATTGCAACGAAAAATAAATCAAATAATCAACGGTCAGACTGTCACTAACCCAACAATCTCATTAATGTGACCATTGAGATATCACCGACGACCAAAATTGTGGATAATTTAATTATATTGGCGACTTACCGACGGTTTTGGCCATGAGTAACTAATGACCAAAATTTTAAAAAACTACCATGGTATCGGCAATCGTGTCTGACAGTAAAGCGTTAGTAACATGGATTATATACAATCGTGTCTGACAGTAAGGCATCAGCAACCCGTCATGTTCAAACTACCCAACTTGTATTCACGAAACCAAATAACACTCATGGTCTTTGTATTGAAGTAAATTACGACACGTCCAAACACTCTAGGGCCCGTTTGGTGGTCAGCATAGGATAAGAGCAGGATAAGATAAAAGATTGGATAACTCTCATAATAAATACAAAAACTAGACTTATCAACATAAACAGTTCTTGTGTGTACATATAAAAAAATTACTTCATAAACTACTAGTATAAAATTAAAATTAGTCACATACTTTTATTGAATTTTTATTTGAAAAATATGTTAATTTTAATTTGATTTATATGTAAATTTTGAAGTTCATAACACTTGATTTCATGAGAAAAAGAAGTAGATGATGTGACTTCATAAGATTCATGATCGATGAATCTAGGGCTTTTAGCCCTCCTTGTTGCGAAAGTAAGAAGATTGATTAATCTAAATTTATAAATAGAAGGTGAATATATAATTTTACCCTGAATACACTACCGGTTTTTTAAATACTATTTTCTCTCATTTAAAAATGACTTTACACGAGTACAACTTTATTTGAACTGGTTTGACGACACCAATTTGACCAATTATTATTTTTCCATTTCAAGAATTTTATAGTAAATAAAATATTTAATATACGAGTTTGAATAGTTTGACCAAACTGTTACGTTAGGTGAGCGGTTTTTCTTGTCAGCCAAAACAACTGCACAAGGAAAACTCTGTGTGCCAAACAAACTAAAATTGTGGGCTGTCTTTAATGATATTTATTATGCCTACCATATATACATCACAAGTGTAAACTTACCTCATAGTATGAGAAAATTATAATTACACTTAAGATTACATTTTTACGGTAAGTGATAATTAAGTTTAGTCAAAAAAATTTAGTGCAAGCAAAATACATTTATAAATAAAATAAAATATACTAAAAAACTCCCTCATTTTTTTGAAACTGAAAAAAAAACCTCCCTCATTACTGTCATAATAAATACAAAAACTAGACTTATCAACATAAACAGTTCGTGTGTGTACATATAAAAAAATTACTTCATAAACTACTAGTATAAAATTAAAATTAGTCACATACTTTTATTGAATTTTTATTTGAAAAATATGTTAATTTTAATTTGATTTATATGTAAATTTTGAAGTTCATAACACTTGATTTCATGAGAAAAAGAAATAGATGATGTGACTTCATAAGATTCATGATTGATGAATCTAGGGCTTTTAGCCCTCCTTGTTACGAAAGTAAGAAGATTGATTAATCTAAATTTATACATAGAAGGTGAGTATATAAGTTTACCCTGAATACGCTACCAGTTTTTTAAATACTAATTTCTCTCATTTAAAAATGACTTTACATGAGTACAACTTTATTTGAACTGGTTTGACGACACCAATTTGACCAATTATTATTTTTCCGTTTCAAGAATTTTATAGTCAAATAAAATATTTAATATACGAGTTTGAATAGCTTGACCAAACCGTTACGTTAGGTGAGCGGTTTTTCTTGTCAGCCAAAACAACTGCACAAGGAAAACTCTGTGTGCCAAACAAACTAAAATTGTGGGCTATCTTTAATGATATTTATTATGCCTACCATATATACATCACAAGTGTAAACTTACCTCATAGTATGAGAAAATTATAATTACACTTAAGATTACATTTTTACGGTAAGTGATAATTAAGTTTAGTCAATTAAATTTAGTGCAAGCAAAATACATTTATAAATAAAATAAAATATACTAAAAAACTCCCTCATTTTTTTGAAACTGAAAAAAAAACCTCCTTCATTACTCTCATAATAAATACAAAAACTAGACTTATCAACATAAACAGTTCTTGTGTGTACATATAAAAAAATTACTTCATAAACTACTAGTATATAATTAAAATTAGTCACATACTTTTATTGAATTTTTATTTGAAAAATATGTTAATTTTAATTTGATTTATATGTAAATTTTGAAGTTCATAACACTTGATTTCATGAGAAAAAGAAGTAGATGATGTGACTTCATAAGATTCATGATCGATGAATCTAGGGCTTTTAGCCCTCCTTGTTGCGAAAGTAAGAAGATAGATTAATCTAAATTTATAAATAGAAGGTGAATATATAATTTTACCCTGAATACGCTACCAGTTTTTTAAATACTATTTTCTCTCATTTAAAAATGACTTTACACGAGTACAACTTTATTTGAACTGGTTTGACGACACCAATTTGACCAATTATTATTTTTCCATTTCAAGAATTTTATAGTAAATAAAATATTTAACATACGAGTTTGAATAGCTTGACCAAACTGTTACGTTAGGTGAGCGGTTTTTCTTGTCAGCCAAAACAACTGCACAAGGAAAACTCTGTGTGCCAAACAAACTAAAATTGTGGGCTGTCTTTAATGATATTTATTATGCCTACCATATATACATCACAAGTGTAAACTTACCTCATAGTATGAGAAAATTATAATTACACTTAAGATTACATTTTTACGGTAAGTGATAATTAAGTTTAGTCAATAAAATTTAGTGCAAGCAAAATACATTTATAAATAAAATAAAATATACTAAAAAACTCCCTCATTTTTTTGAAACTGAATAAAAAACCTCCCTCATTACTCTCATAATAAATACAAAAACTAGACTTATCAACATAAACAGTTCGTGTGTGTACATATAAAAAAATTACTTCATAAACTACTAGTATAAAATTAAAATTAGTCACATACTTTTATTGAATTTTTATTTGAAAAATATGTTAATTTTAATTTGATTTATATGTAAATTTTGAAGTTCATAACCCTTGATTTCATGAGAAAAAGAAGTAGATGATGTGACTTCATAAGATTCATGATTGATGAATCTAGGGCTTTTAACCCTCCTTGTTACGAAAGTAAGAATATTGATTAATCTAAATTTATACATAGAAGGTGAGTATATAATTTTACCCTGAATACGCTACCAGTTTTTTAAATACTATTTTCTCTCATTTAAAAATGACTTTACACGAGTACAACTTTATTTGAACTGGTTTGACGACACCAATTTGACCAATTATTATTTTTCCATTTCAAGAATTTTATAGTCAAATAAAATATTTAATATACGAGTTTGAATAGCTTGACCAAACCGTTACGTTAGGTGAGCGGTTTTTCTTGTCAGCCAAAACAACTGCACAAGGAAAACTCTGTGTGCCAAACAAACTAAAACTGTGGGCTGTCTTTAATGATATTTATTATGCCTACCATATATACATCACAAGTGTAAACTTACCTCATAGTATGAGAAAATTATAATTACACTTAAGATTACATTTTTACGGTAAGTGATAATTAAGTTTAATCAATAAAATTTAGTGCAAGCAAAATACATTTATAAATAAAATAAAATATACTAAAAAACTCCCTCATTTTTTTGAAACTGAAAAAAAAAACCTCCCTCATTACTCTCATAATAAATACAAAAACTAGACTTATCAACATAAACCGTTCTTGTGTGTACATGTAAAAAAATTACTTCATAAACTACTAGTATAAAATTAAAATTAGTCACATACTTTTATTGAATTTTTATTTGAAAAATATGTTAATTTTAATTTGATTTATATGTAAATTTTGAAGTTCATAACACTTGATTTCATGAGAAAAAGAAGTAGATGATGTGACTTCATAAGATTCATGATTGATGAATCTAGGGCTTTTAGCCCTCCTTGTTACGAAAGTAAGAAGATTGATTAATCTAAATTTATACATAGAAGGTGAGTATATACTTTTACTCTGAATACGCTACCAGTTTTTTAAATACTATTTTCTCTCATTTAAAAATGACTTTACACGAGTACAACTTTATTTGAACTGGTTTGACGACACCAATTTGACCAATTATTATTTTTCCATTTAAAGAATTTTATAGTCAAATAAAATATTTAATATACGAGTTTGAATAGCTTGACCAAACCGTTACGTTAGGTGAGCGGTTTTTCTTGTCAGCCAAAACAACTGCACAAGGAAAACTTTGTGTGCCAAACAAACTAAAACTGTGGGCTGTCTTTAATGATATTTATTATGCCTACCATATATACATCACAAGTGTAAACTTACCTCATAGTATGAGAAAATTATAATTACACTTAAGATTACATTTTTACGGTAAGTGATAATTAAGTTTAGTCAAAAAAATTTAGTGCAAGCAAAATACATTTATAAATAAAATAAAATATACTAAAAAACTCCCTCATTTTTTTGAAACTGAAAAAAAAAACCTCCCTCATTACTCTCATAATAAATACAAAAACTAGACTTATCAACATAAACCGTTCTTGCGTGTACATATAAAAAAATTACTTCATAAACTACTAGTATAAAATTAAAATTAGTCACATACTTTTATTGAATTGTTATTTGAAAAATATGTTAATTTTAATTTGATTTATATGTAAATTTTGAAGTTCATAACACTTGATTTCATGAGAAAAAGAAGTAGATGATCTGACTTCATAAGATTCATGATTGATGAATCTAGGGCTTTTAGCCCTCCTTGTTACGAAAGTAAGAAGATTGATTAATCTAAATTTATACATAGAAGGTGAGTATATAATTTTACTCTGAATACGCTACCAGTTTTTTAAATACTATTTTCTCTCATTTAAAAATGACTTTACACGAGTACAACTTTATTTGAATTGGTTTGACGACACCAATTTGACCAATTATTATTTTTCCATTTAAAGAATTTTATAGTCAAATAAAATATTTAATATACGAGTTTGAATAGCTTGACCAAACCGTTACGTTAGGTGAGCGGTTTTTCTTGTCAGCCAAAACAACTGCACAAGGAAAACTCTGTGTGTCAAACAAACTAAAACTGTGGGCTGTCTTTAATGATATTTATTATGCCTACCATATATACATCACAAGTGTAAACTTACCTCATAGTATGAGAAAATTATAATTACACTTAAGATTACATTTTTATGGTAAGTGATAATTAAGTTTAGTCAATAAAATTTAGTGCAAGCAAAATACATTTACAAAATAAAATATACTAAAAAACTCCCTCATTTTTTTGAAACTGAAAAAAAAAAACCTCCCTCATTACTCTCATAATAAATACAAAAATTAGACTTATCAACATAAACAGTTCTTGTGTGTACATATAAAAAAATTACTTCATAAACTACTAGTATAAATTAAAATTAATGTTGGTGAAAGTCAAATTTGTCTTTTACTTTTTCCTTCGTCACAAAGGATGCAATGCGAAATTTTATATATACAAGTAATTTATCTGATTTTTTTCTCTTCCTTGTACTCGTAAATTCAATTCACAGAACCTGAAAACCGGACGATATTCATTGACATTTGGTATCAATGAAAAAACTCAATTCAAAGTGAGCCAGATGATACTTTATACATGTCTGGAACTAGACACCTGACGCTTACATAGTGAAACTCCACAAAGCAGACGAGAATTACATAATCAGGAAACGAGTACTTTCCTCTTCTTATCTCTTAGTTTCCACTCTCCTCTTTTCATCTTCTGCCAATTTATTTCTTCTACTTGCTTCATTTCAGGTTACATACTCAGCAATGGCAACCAAGAAATGGTTGAACATTGTTGTTGATGGAAACACGGCTTTAGGGCCTCATTGGCCACAAATTGTTTCAGATTATCTTAAAAATATTACCAGGTTTGATAATTCTTATTCAGATTGTGCATGGAACACATATCAACACACATGTTGTATTTTTCTTAATTTACATGCATGCATGGTAGTGAAATCAGCAGCTTCTTTTGTGTTATTTTTTCTGGGTGAAATTAATATTCATTATAAATAATAAAAATATTTAAAAAATAAAACTTCTCAATGAGTCTTTTTTAATTTGAAAGGAAAGAAGAGAAGCAGGAAAAAAAAAAGGACAGACATGATAAGAAAAAAAAAGATATAGTCTTGTTTCAAACATGCATGACATTTAAGGACTCAGATCTAATTTTTATGGCATATATGTCATGGATTTTTTTTATGAATTAATAAACATAAATCATAAGAACTCTTGATTTTTAGCTAACTACAAACAAATGTACAACTTGTTTTAAGCAAGGAATACATATTAATTTATTAATCAATAATATATATGTGTGTACGATAATGATGGTGGACTCTACTTCACATGTGGAGCTTAAGTGGGTGATTAAAAGAAAAGAAAATAATACTTGACATATAAATACATGGTTTAAATACATGACACACGTCACGAGTTCAATTGACACCTGTCCCGAAAACAAATTCAATTCACATCATATTTCTTCCATAGTAATTAAGTGTTTACACCCCTTTAATATGAAAAATTACCATATATTTATTCATTTTCAAAAAAATTATATCATAAAAATTATAAGATAATCAAGATAGATGTCTTGATAAGAACCGGTAATAGTAAATTCAATTACAATTATATAGAATCTCAAAGAAAATTAATAATGATAAATTTTAATTAATTACAAATTCTTTTATGAAGAACAATTATACACAATTGTTAATTTGATCAAACAACCTCTTATTTTATAAGTTTTAGGGAATGCTTAACATACTACTTGATACAATATATCCACAAATGGTTATTAGCAATAGACAAATCTAACACCTAGAGTTTAAAATAAGTCGTATAACCCAATAATCTATTAAGCTTCCTTTATTTAGGGATTAACATATTTAAATTTTGTATAAAATCTATGATCTTAAATTGAGTTATATAAGTAATAATACATGATATTATTCTATGTATGATTCAATTATGAATAGACAACTTACCAATAACTTCAAAGGACTAGTACTAAATAATTAACCGTTCTTAAGGCTTCCTTAACTTATTTATCACTCTTTAATTCATTGGCATCCCATAATTATGAGTAGTTAAAACAAATCTATGTAAAAAATATACTCGTTGATAATAAATAAAAATTATGGTTATCACATTAGGTAGTGCACATTGGTCAATAGAAAGCCAATAAGCTAACTTGTTTTCATGATTGAACAATATCTTACTTACAATATAATTTCTTGTGAAATAAATTTGTTCTCATGTTTTAAATGTTCCCTTGTTAATCATACAGGTGCTTCACAAGTAACGGCAATGATAAGGTAATTATAGAAAATGATTTTTTGGTTGCATTTAGTTTTTTTTTTGTTGTGATATTTTTTTAGTGTAAACTTACATTAAATCATCAAAGTATGGTATCCAAAATAGTGTATTTTTTATTAATATTGGTTTTAGTGCAATAATTAACTAATGATTATAGTACTCTAAACGCCCTTTCATTTGTGTGGATCGATCGTTTGCTTTTGTTCATTTTTCTCCTAACTCCATTTCTCTTACGCGGTATGAAATTAGATTCTCGGGAATAACATTTCAAGAAATAAGATTACTGAGAATCTTATTCCTAGGTAAGTTTTTTAGATATGTTTGGTAAGTTTTTAGTATTCCCGAGAATGTGCTTAAATTAATTTAATTTCAAAATTCAAAAAATAGAAAAATATGAGAGATTATGAAGAAAGTGAAAAATTATATTTAAAATAACTCATTTCCCATGCGAATCTTACATTCCCAACCCATGGATGAGAATGAAATGAAGGGAATGTTGACGGTTATTCCATTCCTGGGAATGATTGATACCCGGGAATGTGAATTATTAGCCTTGTAACAAACGTGGGAATGTCCGACCTCAGCATTCCCGGAATCTGATTCCATTTCGTTTTGACCACAACCACGTTCTTGCTGCTATTCGTGCTTCTCCTAGCTCATTTTCTCCTTTCTGTTCGTGTTTCCTTGCGTCTGCAACCAACCGTTGGAGATGGAGATCTTTTGTCATGGAAAATCCCCTGGTGCTCAAGAAAACGTTATTCACGCGGTTGATGGTCTCGTTCTGCAACAAGATGTGGGGTTTGATGTTGTTAGGCGGAATGGAGAGGAGGTCGCCGTTGAAGGGCTAGGAGATGACGATGTTTATGGGAAGGAGGTCACTACTGCTGATGATGATTCTGATTCAACGATGTTGAACGTCTCTAAAAAGGGGTTAATGTATCTTTGTTTATTGAAGGTATTCCGGATGGTGTTTCATATTCGCAGATTAAGGACTTCTTTGTGAAATTTGGAACTCTTAGAAGCGTGAACGTCCAACGACGTATGAAACCAGGATGGCTATCACGCTTTGGTTTCGTTCATCTGTTTTCTAAGGGAGATGTGTATCAGGCCAGAATCAAGGTTGATGGGATACTTTTTGGTGGTTCTTTCTGTTGCAGTAGCAAAGATCCCTCTTCTCAAGGATGTTGTGTCAGAGACTCATGGTGGTCGAAGACGTCTTAAACGGTATGGGTATTCAGGTGCGATGCAATATCTAGGGTTACACAACCAGCCAAATCGCAACCGATTGTGATTGATGGTGTTGCCGGTGGTAATTGGGATGCGCGGTCTGGCGAGGTAGATTTCGTTGCAGTATGGAACGGAGAGGAGGTTGATGATGTGGGGCTTGGAGAAGACACCATTATTGGGAATGAAAATGGTTCGGATGATGATGTTGTGGTGATGACTGAAGCGGTTCGTCTGTTGGAACCGGTTGCTGTCTTGTTTTCTAAGGTGTGTGCTGATGCCATGATAAGGGTTGAAATTACAATGCCATTATCTATGTTTTGGTATTGCTTTGATGGTGGTTACTTGGTTCCTAATGTTCACTTGGTTGATGGTCTTGGTGCAACTTTTCACATCTTCATAGAAGAGAATTTGAAATTCGTTTTGATGACTGATTCTATATGTGTTCTAGATCATATGGATTAGGTGCGGCTGGTGGTGAGGTTATACGTACTATTAGGAGGGATTTTGACTAGAAGATGCATGTTTTATGGGATAATTGTTCCCTCCATTGGCTTTATGGGTTGTGGTGGTGCAGGTTCCAACTCTGGTTTCGTTGTGCGTGATGAAGTGACGCACGAAACAGAGCCTGATGGTGTTATTATGCCTGAAGTTGATGGCATAAGTGGTGGTTCCGTGGATTGACATCCCCCCACGTTCAATGCGTTGTGCCTAGTGAGGTTCCATTAGATGTTTTATTTTCTTGTTTCAACGATTTTTCATGAGAGGTTCCTACTGGTGCAAAGGATATTGATGTTGTTGTGGTGTTGGTAGATTTAGAACTTCCAGTTCGTAAAGGCACAGGACGCCCCAAGAAAGTTCATAGGCGTGGAAAGAAGAAGGAAATGGAGGTCTTGATAACAAGGATATGGAGTTACCGATTGTAGTGGGTGCAACACCTGTTGATGTGGGCTCTGTGTTTTTTTACTGATGATCGAAGTTCTGATTGCGTTTTTAAAAGAGCAATGGGCATGTGGATGACTGGGAAGTTTTGTGGTCTTGTGTTTCCTAGGACGGATGAGGAGGAAATTTAGGCCTGTGTGGAGCACCTTAGAGCTTCTCATCCGAAGAGGTGTGGAGTGTCTCAAGGTTCTGGTTGGTTTCATGTTGTTGGGTGTTGGTAGGGTTTGGCGTTTTTGCAATTTATATTTTGTTTTCTTTGGTAGGATCTATATTATCCTTTTGTAAGGTTGTTTTTTGTTCTTTGCTTTCATTGTTTGCGTCGTGCTTAATCATTTGTCTACTTGTATCTTGACTCCCTTTAAATTCAATAAAACTTTTGCTTTTGAAAAAGTATGCACTTATATCAATTGTTTGATGCTTCACTAGAAATAAAATATTCACAATCATAGTTTAAGTTAATATGTTTTGGTAAATTAAATGTGGTGTGCTTATCAAATACAATGTGAAATTGTCTTGTCTTACCATGTAGCACTTGTTTTGTGCAGGGAGCTTTTCTTGGATTAATATTTTATAATTCAGACTTAACAAGTATGAGTTTTTCTTATCTATTTCATGTCCTTTTATTGAATGCAATACATAAAATTTGTGCATTTATTATTTCTTTCATGATACATAATGTCATTTATTTTTACCATTTCTTTTGGAAGCATATGTTAGTACATTCTTAGGAAAGGTTTACTGCAACATATATATATGTTTTTTTTTAGTGAGAAAATCCTAAATCAATCTATTTCTTTTACCTTCAATATACAGGCTATGGCATCCAATTTGTTAACTGGACAAATAATGTGGATATATTTTTAGATGCCATGTCAAGTTTAACTTTCAATGGAACTGATGGTAATCAATATTCCATGGCAAAAGGCCTAGCTGAGGCTTTGATGGTATGTGAACTCATACTTTTCTTGCTTCTTCTTGTTTAATTAGTAGTTTAATTATCTTAATTGTGTGGTGTCCATGCCACTATGAAAAAAAATGAAATGATTAACACTCAAAACCTTGGCCTAACTAGATGTTCCCAAGACCTTCTGTTACAATGTCAACACAAGAATACTACAGTGCAAAAAGACACTGTCTTCTAGTGACGGCAGGTTATCCTATTCCAAGGAGAATGTTAGTGTCTTTGCCATTGATTCAAGAAGGCCAAGTTGTTGGCCAACATGTAGATTCTTATATGGCTGATTTTCTCGAGGTGGCTGGAAAATTTGTCCCGGTAATATACTAGAGACTTATTTCTCTCTTTTGTTACCCCTCTCTCTCCATATCAACATAACTATTTTATTTGTGTTGACCATAGTTATGTCTCTATATGCAGCTAGACGTGTCTTTATCATTAATAACTCCTAACGAATATCCAATGTTCAGAGAAATATTCAAAAAGGTAAGATTTTATCTCTCATCTATTGACATTACTCACATAAGTAATATGTATAGCAAATTAACAAATGAGGGTTAGATATTATGTGGATAAATAACTATTAGTCCTCGTGAAACTTTTTTTCTCCCATGAATGGCTAACTATGTTACTAGTTTAGAGTAGTAATTTTAATATATGATTAGGTGAGTATATGACTTTGTTTTTCTTCTTTTGTAGGTGAATGTTGTTTCTTCAATGGAAAATAATTACATCCCTAATCATGGAGTTGGTAAGGGTGTTGTTTTATTATCAAAAAACTTCCAAGAGGCACATGATGTCCTTCATGAAAATAGAATGATGAGTTTACCCGAAAGAAGATGTGCAGAGTCAATAAATACACCAACTGGTATTGATGCTCCTAACGTTATCACAAGTAGCCTTCAAGGTTATTTCTCTCTCTCTATCACCCATCTCCCTATATTATTATCTCTATTTCTCCCCATACTCTATTTTTCTTATTAAAATATCGTGTTTCCTCTTTTTTTTTTTATAAAACTTTGTAGTTTGTATCTAGTGTCATGAAATATTGATTAATGGTTGATTAGCATATACATATTTAAACACTACAATAATGAGAAGTTCTTGTGAAAAAAGACATTAAAAGATAAACTTATTTTGTTTTTCCCCCTCTTAATATTTAGTGTTCACATAAATATCTTGCATATTTAGCTATGAGTTATTGTTATTATTTAAGCTTTTTTGGAAGATTTTAACTCTAGATTTTCTCATTTATATAATACTACTAATACTATTTTTTTAAATGTTCCTTTATTCTTTTTTGTTAAATTTTTTTAGAAGGTCAAACCTCAACGCATAAAGCTACCACTGGGAATCAAATTAGAGAGGCTCATAACACTCTGAGATTTGTATGTGCAACCTTTCTTACTAGATTCAAATTTCTTATGTAGTATTTTCCACTGACTTTTAATTTTTTAATTGTCGTTTGTTTGTGCTAACACAATGTGCATTAATTCTTCTTCAGGAGCCTATAAACTCCCAACCCTTGAAGTCCCCCATGGTTTTCCCAAATGAAATAGATCACATGCATGTTTCTTCCTCTAGCTCCAAGTACCAAATGAATGCTTATGATGATATAATAGATGAACTGATTTTTGAAGGTGATATTGTCATAACAAGAAAAAATTCCAAGACAAATTCATCTAATGAAGTAAATATGTCAGCACAAGTTGGAGCCAATGTTGCAACTACTTCTAGTACTGGACAAGGTTCTTCAAAAAAACTACTTCAATCTCTAACTCTGAGAAGAGAAAATAGTACAGTGAATCATGTCCTTAGCTTAGAAAACCCTTCAGCTTCTAATTTCTTAGTACCTCAATATCTTTTTATTTTCAGCAAGCCCTTCGTTCCATAATGATGCTTCATTCGGTATTTTCATGATTCCTCAAGCAGCATGGAACCCACTTATGCAATTTCAACCACACTCAACACCAATGCACCCAATTTCCATGATTCCTCCATCTCTTTCAGATCTTCAAGACTATGTGCAAACATGGGAGGTAAATTGACTAGCTAAATTCATTATTTAATAAAAGAGCAACATAATGCTATATTAATTGATTTACTATGATTTTTTTTTGCATCTAGGGATCTTTAGCTGGAAAGATTCAACCGAATCGTGTATCTATCATTAAAGCACGGGTATGATAAAAATCATTTTTTGGCCTATAATGCCTAGTTTGTCAAAATATATTATAACAATCATGAGAATATTAATTGCAAAAATAGCTGAACTTTTTTCTTTCTTTCTCCCCATGAAACAGGCCTTCAAGAAAGCAACATCATCCTTATCGTAAGTGGATTCTCTATTGTCCAATCCTAAAATTTCAAACAAAATCTTAGTGTTTTATTGTTTAAATCAACAAACCTAATGTTACTCATTTACCTCCTTTTAATCAATAATTATTAGGAAAAAAGTTTAAACTTCCATGTAACAAGCTTATTTACATAAGTATCAACACATAGTTATATGTAATGACTCGAATATAAATGACCAATCACTTCTACGAGAGAATATGATTACCTACAAATTCTAATTAATTATGAACCAACTAAATAAGAAATAATGCATTGTGAGTTTCTCAAAACTTTTTTGTCAACTATATGGTATAAAAAAAAGTATATTATATATATATACTCATTGTTATCTACTTTTCTTATTTTTTGTAGTCTTACCCTTCAACAATCAAGTAGATTGGAGATAAGTTTCTTCTTACCTGAGAAGGCCGTAAATCATACAAAGAGGTAATTTTTTCATGGCACAATGTTATCTATTATAATTGACATTGCTTCTTGTGAGGATGTCTTATAGTAATATTTAATGCAGCATTTCAAGTGGACCGGTAGATTACATGTTCTTCAACATCCTATCCAAGTCTAACGGTCTTTACAACCATTTACTTAAGAACAACTTGGTGAGTCTCTCTCACACACACATTCGATTATTTATTGGAATACAAACACGTGCATTTTTCATTAAGAAACAACTTAGGAGGATTAATCCAAGAGTTCAAAGACACAAGTACATAAAATGTGACTAGTTTTCACTCTCCCTTTACATTTTTCTCATACTATATCTAGTTTTAATAGATTTTCATGGTGTTTTGTGGATATATTTAGAAATTACTAGCATGACAAACGCTCCTTTTTAATTTTCTTATATGAGAAACTTTTTTATATTTGATCTCGATGTGCAGTGTGCAAAAATTGATCTTCCATATCAATCAATTATTTTGTCTACCACAGAAACTGAACGCTTCTTCTTGGGATCAGTTTTTCCTAAGGTGAGTATGATATCAATCACATTCATTTTTTCTTTCTGGTTGTCTCATGAACATTGTGCTACACATGTAAGAACTTTGAGTTATATTTTTCAATACTTACAATTTGACTATTTAATAAATGATAGGAGACAATATTTGTGGAACCTCTTTAGTCATGCATCCAATAGCCAAAGAATCATGATTTTATATAAACATCAAGTTGGTGGAGTTTCTATTGGAGCTTGGAGTGCATGTAAGCAGAGGAAAGGACCTATTAAGCTTTTACTTGGTGAAATCGAGACAATTACCAGACTCTCAAATTTGGATCGTAGTTCTTTGTGTGTTTTCAATTTAGATGCTTTAATAATATGAAAGGATTGTTGATAGTTGTTGAATCGTGTGTCTTCGTCTTGATTGAGAACTATATATACTTTTAAAATAACCCTGATCTCCAAAATCCTGGATATTTGATTCTTATCTTCTAAATCCTCTTCAGAGTGAATTTAAGTGTTCAAACCGAATCAGTTTTCGCAACCCTATCTACGAAATTATGAGTCTGTTTGATTACAGTTTTTAAAAAATGTTTTCTGTTTTCAAAAACTAAAAAAATTTAAAAACCTGATTGGCACAACCTGTTTTTGAAAACTATTTTTGAAAATAGTTCTTGTTTTCAATTTTAAAAACTAAAATACCAGAACAGCTAAAAGATATTTTCAGTTTCTGTTTTTGGTTTTCAAATTTCAATTTTTTAAATTCTGGAAAACATCTCATTCAACAGTTTTTTTTTCTTTTCTTTTGAAAAACAGTTTTCAAAAATTATTGTTAAAACAATTTTCAATAACTGCAATTAAACATGACCTATGTTTTAGTGGAAATCCTTGAGGCCACTTTTATAAAACGAGTATATTCATTAATTCAAACTCGTGGGAACTAACCCCAATCTATGTTTTTAAATTTGATCGTTGTAGAAGGAGTATCCACATATACTAACTAGCCTATTCTACCAATTTGTGTTAATTATGTAAATCAGTTATCGATTGTGTAACTACTCATCTTAGGAAGTTAGAGATTTTTTGTGTCAGTTACCAATTAGTTATCATTAGCTAGAGGTTAGTTATAAGTTAGCTTAGATATGTGTATATATACATCTTCGTAGGAGTGTTCATGAGACGGGTTGAGACGTGTTTGTCTTAACTTTTACCCGACCTAAATGTTGATAGGGTCAGTTTCTAAACCTGAACCCGTCCCTAGACCCGAAGAGACCGATGAGGTGCAGGTTTAACACAAACCCGACCGCAATAGGACGGGCCTGGGTTGGCCCGAAGGACAAATTGAATATCAATTTCAAATCTCATCAAAGAATAATAAATACATATCAATGAATTATGGAATAAACTATATAGAACTGAAATTTTCATAACAATATACTTAATTAAAGAAAAGAATACAAACTATATTCACTTGAAACCAAACTATAAATGAAGATATACAAAACCATGTTTTGAAGTTAGTGTGTAAATGGTGTTTGTGGGACGGGTTGAACTTAACCTTCACCCTGCCCTAAATATTGATCGGGTTCAATATTTAAACCCGAACCCATCCCTAAACCCGAAGAAACCCGAAGAGATGCGGGTTTAAGGGACATGGGTCAGGACAGGTCAAGGGACAGGGCCGGGTCCTGTACACCCGACATCTTCGTGTACTCTGTTTGAGTAATGAGAAATTCAAAATTTCCCAAACTCTTTTTCTCCTATTCAATATACACTTCTAACATGGAATCAGGAGAAAATCCTCTTTTCTCTTCCGCATTCATCTCTGATCTTTTCTTTCAGTTCTTCCGCATTCGTCCCTGTTGAATTCTCTGTGTTCATCTAAATCCTTGTGCAATTCTATTTTCTTCTTCTTTCTTCAATCTCGTCGATTGTTTATTCTACGATCATGGATGCTTTCGCATTTGATAATGCTTTGAGCCCTTTCTTCCTTCATCTGTCATATCATCCTGGCCTCTCTCTAGTTTTGCAACTGGTTCTCGGAGAGAATTACAATTTGTGGAGTAGAGCGATGCGAATCGCGTTGTACGTGAAGAACAAGTACACTAGAAATAATTGATTATTTCAAAAACTACTAAAAATAGCTTAAGAAAATAATCAGGTTTTTGTTTTTTTCCAAATGCTGTTTTATATCAAAAGTATACAAAAACAACTCAAAAATACCTAAGTGATTCTATTTTAAAAAATAAGTGATTATATTACAAAGTAAGTGGTTATTTTTATGCCCAATCAAATATTAGACATGCAAGGTTATATATGTAATTGGACTTATGGTTCTGTACTAATAACTTGGAGTTACCAAACACAATATATGGGACAGTATTGTCATATTTCATCATATTCTGTCATGTTTCATTCTGTTATGTCATGTTCTGTTCTGTCACCAAACGCTACCTAGAAATTTACAAAGAAATGCTAGAATGTTTAAGCACTAAATAATAAATCATTTTGAGTATGTAATCAAAGTTCTTTGAAGATAATAATGCTTCTCTCTTCTTGATCTTTCTTCAAGTATTCAATATATGAGTAGGAGATAACACTTGAAGGTTTTGTTCCGAAGCTTGGTTCAATTTGTTGGCCTTATGGTTCCTTAGATTCCAACGATTAGAAATTGACCATTTAATGTCATTTGATCGTTATGAGAGCTTAGGAAATCTAGCTTGTACTCTTGCCGGAAGAAGTGGTACCAAAGGTATTAGACAAAAGAGCTTTTGTACCACTCTTTTCATTTTTGTGAAAGTTTGAAGTGAATGTGTACAGAGTTCGGATTGTCTCTTGATGAGCAGAGGTGCTTTTTCTGAGCCTATAATAAAAGTCATTGTTGCTCTGACTATAGGTGTGTAGTGCACTTTGATCAGAAAAAAGTTATTAGACGATATAACAACTCTGGATCAGACAATATCTTTGTTTTGAGGTGCCATACAAAATAGACTGTCGGTTTACCGTGAAAATGAAATTGAAGTGTCAAATAGTTCGAAAAGTTCATCATACCTTTTTTTAATGATCATCCCTCCATTTTATGTTTGAAGAATAACATTATAATTAGCTATCACACTTAATCTAACTTTTCCTTTCATTGTTTCTTCTATTTCTCTAAATTTAAACAACTTTAAGAATCATATTTTTTTTCCATTATATTCGTTCCTCTTATATCATTTCCTATTGGTTTGATCTTTTCCACCCACATTTCACTTTATATCTAATCTTTATTTTGATTTCACGGCTTTCTCCTCCTGCTCCTTCATTGGACTCTTTTTTATCCCTCTGACTCTCGCCTCGCGTGACTTTGTGCAGTCCCCAAATCATATTTCACATTCTCCACCCAGCCAACCATAAAGCATCCAAGTTCACACTTCAATCATGACAAGCATAAGCTCATCATTTTAGACTCCATCATGGCCACAAATCTCACTCTTACAACGTCTTAAAAAAACCATTTCAATTCAATCATTGATTAATCCTAGATTAACACGAATAATAATGTTTTGCTCATATACGAAACACACCTTCACTACCAACGAGATATAAAAAAGAAGAAAAGAATGAGATATACTAAATTATGTGTGATAAAAATAGAAGAAAGATGAAAAGTGAACATAGAGTGTGAATGAACCGGAACTCATTAACACCAAACTCCAAAAGGAAAAAAAAAAGATTATAGCCACATTTTAACAAGAAAGTAAGAAATTTTGATTACAGAGAGTCTGCACTACAATATTATTATAATTCAATTCAAATTAAAGGGAACAAAAGCAATAGCCAAAAAGGCAAATCTAATGTAAATCACATTGCACTACAAGCATTAGACACCACAACAAGTCTATGTTTGGTTTTTAGTTGAAAATCACATATTCAGCGCATTGAAATTTGAGAACGTGTGTTCGAATATATCCTAACGCGCAATACATGACACGAACTGTCCGTTGATGAGTTTAACTTAAAAAACAAACATGTTGTCATCCTTTTGATAACAAAGCCTCCTCATCATCATTATCATCAACATGGCTTGCATGAAGCTCTTTTAGCCATTCAAACGTTCGACGACGTGACATCACCTTCTTCCCCTGCTTTTTCCTCTGCTTCTTCAACTCGATGATCACTTTTTCTTTCGCAGCGTGCGTTGCTGTTGCACTCTCTTTCTTGCTAGTGCCTTTTGTCCCACCTTTGATCATTGCCATGTCCGAATCACACTGCACCACCGTTTCAATTGAACAGTCACAGCCACTCAACAAAAATCCACCACCTTTGCCCACAAGGTGTTTGAAAAAATGATTGCTCTTATCGCCATGATGAGAAGCAGCAGTTTTGTTACTCAATTTGTCACTGTTACTGCTACTATTACTACTATTGCGACTGACACAGTTTTTGTTGGTACTACGAACCTTGAGATCCTGCAATGCTATCTCAGGAGCAGGGACCACACCAATTCGAAAAATTTCCCACACTGATGATTTTCTACCAAAGCTAGCTTGTCTTGGACCAGAGGATTTTAACTGAGGTTTGGGACTTGGGTGCGTGTGGAATTGATTTGCGAATCTGGGTTTGGGAATTCTTGCGGTTGCGATTGTGGTTGCGGTGGAGCTAGTGCTACTTGATGAGTTCTGACTTCTAACACTACTGCTTCTACTGCTATTGCTTCGAAACTCGCTGATTGAAGAACGGTAACCATGTCCTAATGACTCGGACTTTGATCTGCAACGATTATCACCATGGGATTTTAACAAGCCAGCCTCGGAGCTGAAAGAGTGACGAAAAGGGAGGATTTGGCCTTGGAAGAAAACTTCATCAGCCACACACATTTCTAGTTCCTTTGAAAAGAGACCACGGAAATCAAATTCTTCTTGCGTTTCGTTGACATGATCAGGGTGCTCTTGTTTTCTTGGTTGGTCGTTGTGGTTGATTGTAGTGACTGGAAGATCGCAAAGGGATAATGCTTCTTCTTCTTCTTCCTCTTCAGCGTACTCTTCTTCTTCTTCAGCCAGATCCCACTTTCCTTGGACACTGTTTGTCGTCATCTAAAGAAATCGAGGAACAAAACAGGATTGGTTTGAAAGGTCGTGCTGTCGGGGGAATGTGGGAAAGGGATGAATAAGATCAAGGTTTTGAAATAGGGTAAGGACATTTAAATAGTAGAGGGAGGATGTGGGTGACAGAGGGACACAGATAAAGACATTGTTAATTTGAAATATTTTTTTAACCTAGGTATCCATCATTGACAACATTGACCAATCCTCTCGCCGCACAGACACTAATTGGTCATGCAATACGTTTTATTTCCATAGTAAAAAGTTAATCTTCTAAACCCAATATTAAATAAAGGATGAAGTAAGCTGACTACTACGCCTCTATTTTTGTGGTTATTAATTTGGAATATTAAAAGAGATAAAGTAGAGCAACACTAAAACTAAAGTAAGAAATATAAGATTGGACAGCGTAGTGATCACCGATCAGTGATCAACAAAGTGTTGTCCTTTATTTGTTTTAGAGTGAAGAATGGAACTTGTGATGGGCCTGCCACTATTAGAATCAGCACGCTAGCTAGAAGATCAAACACGTATAGTATATCAGGACAATTCATACTTAATATAAGTGAACATCCCTACAATCATGTGCATTCTACCCTTTATACATTTCCTTTTTTGATAAGCTACCCTTTATATATTCAGCCTCAATCTAAGTTATTAATGACAGTATTAAACCTCACCCCTTATTTTTTTCTCCCTTGTTCATACCTCAATCCCACAATTTCAGTGATATAATAATGTCATTCCCATATTAGAACTTGCCTAAAATGTACATTTAATACACATAAATGTACACTAATAATACACTTAAATAACTTTCCATAACATTTCAATGTTTGAATATTTGCCTCTTGATTCGATGGATGAAGCCAGATGTCTCAAGTGGTGGGCCCAGAGAAAATGTAAGTTTTAAAATTGAATTATACGAGGCATCATATAGTGTAATATGGAATAGCAATCACCTTTTATTTCAAAACACCACCACACTAGAAATAAAATCTTCTAAATATGCCCCTATTTAAAAAAATCTGGAAATTGTTAATGTAAGTATTGGATATACCAAAAGTTGGTTGTGAATATGAAAGAAGTAATTAGTAGAGGTGGTAATTAAAGTTTTGGAATTTAAAATATAATAAAAGCAAGGGGTAAAAAAGGAAAAACTTTTTTTTTTTCCTGAAATCTAGAAGGGGTCTTATAATTTGGGACAGAGGGAGTATATTATAAAAGTTAGTTCTAGGTAACTCCACATTGCAGAATTGAACACCATACACAATCAAAAAAGAAATGTTCCTTGAAGATAAGGGCGGAATTGAAAGACAACAAATAGCAACTGCAAGGACTCCATATTTGTGATTGTAGATCATTTCTCTAAAATTCCTCATTTTGTTATATAATGAAGGCAAATGACACCACACGTGTTACAAACTCGTGCTTGTTGCATGGCTTGTCGAGTTGTATAGTTTTTCTAAATCACTTCTGGAATATGTTGTGCAAAATGTAAACCAAGCTTTTATTTTCAACCACATACTTCCATAAACAATAAGTCTTAACTACTCTTCTTAAAGCTATGGTAAGCGTCACTCCGAGAGAAAGATATATTAAAGCCCATCAAACACACACGTCGTGTTTGAGGGTTTGGAAGGTTGTCTCTCCCAAGTTATAACATAGTAATAATCTGGTGTAGAAACGCAGTGTCTCGCATGGCCATTCTTCAAGGTACCTCAGCTGCGCTTTAGAAACCACTAGATTATCTATGGGAGCCCAAAGTTCCTAGGGTAATAACTCAGAATGATAAATAATTCTCTTAAGACCATTATTATCATACATGATACATATGAAACCTCTAGCAGCTCGAATGATAAGAAAAGTAACCTATAAGAAGACACTAGAACCAGAAGATTCAGGACCTACGCTTAGTAACTTACCTTGTGAGCTTGGGACTCAGAGTTTAAGCAGAACAGGCTGTTCATCTCACACTAAGTGTATCTAATATGAGAGAGTCTATCTTGCACAAAGAAGACTTAGTGTTTTTGTTTTTTTAAAGTCTCACATTAATTACATGAAAAAGACCGACGCCTGATTCAGGCAGGGACACGAGGGCTCCTCTGTCCAGTGCCCTCTTTCTCACCGGAAGATTCTATTCTACAGTGGAATAAGTCCCCAACCTTAAAGTGGAGGCCGATGACCCATAACAGGGGTAGAAATATTAGAAATATGAGATATGGTCAACCAATGTTTATAAAAATAGAGTCTCCCAATTTATTTTCTATTTCTTTTCTAGTAATTTTAGAGAAGGAGAGTATCTATATTAGTTCTTCCATAATCTTATTCCCTTCCGTCAACCAAACCAAACTATGCCTAATATTCACCATCCCACTAGTAATTTTATTAAAAAGGAGAGTATATATATTAGTTCCTCCATAATCTTATTCCCTTCCGTCAACCCAACCAAACGATGCCTAATCTTCACCATCCCACTTTTACCTTTTCATCACCATCCCACTTTTACTTTTACCTTTGATAGGAAGGGGTAAAGTAACTGGAAATAAGAAAAAAGAGAAAAAGATGTGTGAATAAATCAAAATTAAAGTTTAAAGTTTCATGCGAATTGTGTATAGTTTTTTTACTAATTACAGTAATTGTTTTTGTTAATTGCCAACTGTTCTCATTTTTTAATTTTCATTTTTTTTTTTGCTAAGATTGATGAATGAATGAAAATTGAATCGGTCAAGATACGTCACCAATTTGTGGCTTATGCAATGGCATCCCCGAGCCAAAAACACCCCCACCAACCTAGATAGCTAATCAAGTTTCAACAAAAAAAGACAACATCCGTAACGTGTTATTCAGCAAAACCAAATGCAGATTTTAAACGTAAGTGTAATGATCTAACAAATCACTAAGCTAATCACAAATCAAAATCAAACCAGAAATAAAAACTGACTTTTCTTTATTAAGCTAATGAAGTCTAGAAAGCGTCAAATTAAGGGACTCCTTGGCGATTAGTAGCAGTTGGTTGGGCCTGGGCTTTGTCCTGGGCTTGGGCCTGGGCCTGAGAGGAAACGTCAGCACCAGAGAGAGTGGGTGCCTCAGTGGCTCCAGCACCACGACCTGGCGTTGGTTGTTGATGACCTTCAGTACCATAACCCTGACGCTTGTAGTCCTCCAAATCCTTGTATTTCACGTAGGGACTGTCCTCCAATGGAAGCCCTTCAGTGCTTCCACTTCCACCTTTACCTGATTCGCTTTGTGTCTTTGTTTCCTTCTCCATTTTGCTAGCTTCTCCAATACCTTAATTTCCTTATATAAACACTGTTACTTACATTTTCCAATTGCTACGTGTAAAACACGTGGTGATGCGGGAGGAATTTCAGGGGCACGTGGTGGATTTAAGAGAAGCGTTACATTCGTATCCACAAGATAATTAATGAACCATCTCATAGTTCTCAGCTCCATGCATTTTGCTTTGGATTTTTTGGGTGCTGATCATGTTATTGTTTCCCATGATAATAACTTCCCTCTATGCCCTCGTCGTTATCCAATTCTGTTATCTTAGTTTCTATTATTATGAATTCTGTCGTCAGTGGCTAATCCTCTTTTCCTGTACTCGCTCAATCTTGTCTTGTATACACGTGTTTAACTGTTGATTTTCCAGACAGTCACGTATGTGTAGAAGTGATAAACATTGTATGTGTAAATAAAGTACTTTTTAAGAAAGATAATAGAAGAAAGTCAATTTGCTTTTGTAGTGGAGAGAAATATGCTTAGATGGGGTAGAGCTTATGATTATGTGAATATGATTTTTTGCATTATATGCTAAAATTGAATGGGGTTCGGAGATTAATGGATCAATTAGATAAAATGTTGTGTAGAATATGGTTCGGTATCAGTTCTGGACAAAGTTAGACTGACAGGAGAATTTGAAATAAATAAAAGATTGAGCAGAAACTGTTATTATGGGTTGGTTGAAAATGAGTTGAGTCAGACTAGTTGGGTCAGACCAGCCCAATAAGAAAATAAAAACTCAATTCAGCTCGCTACGGGTTATGAGAACTTGCGGATTGGGTGAAGTAAATAAATTTAAAAAGTTGAATTAAAAAGTGTTAGAAATGTTATAAAAAAATAACCATAAAAAACACTTCCAAAATTAGCAATAACTTTCAGAACTAAACAGAAAATGGGGAAGTTCCCAAACTATTAAAATTAGTCCATATGGATTTTTTTAACTAAATTGCATTTGAAAGAATGGGAAAGTAAATTGGGAGAAAGATGGGAAAAAGTACTTCAATTAATAAATAAAAAAATGAGACTCGGGCTTACATTAGCACCTATGGACTTGTCAACAAATCCAATGTTAGATAATAAATTGAGGAATTGCATCCTCATATTACCAATCAACCGTAAGGTCGCTGGGGATAGGTCGTTTTCATTCCGACTAGGTTTTGCCTCCTTCCGCTCTTTAAGTTTTAAGAAGCACTATATAATCACTTTCATTCTTTTTAAAATGCCTCTGACGTATGACTAGTCCGCTTAACTGCAGATTGACCCGTTAATTTGCGAGTTAAACGAGCTGGATTGCATTGGCCCAGAGTTTCTCTAAATTGAAATTTGACCAACCCAAGCTGGGTTCGACCAAACTGGCCCGCAGGTTATAACTCATATCGACAACTCTAGAATTGAAGCTAGACAACCCACTTATTCTCTTTCGCTTTTTGATTGTGGGTGAGGATTTAGGAGGGCTAATGAGACAAACTTGAATTTGAATATGTTTTAGGGGTATAAGGTGGGAAAGGGAGGAGTGAAAATTTCACTCACAATTTGTGAAATAAAACCGTTAGTAAATTATCAACGTCTTGGTTGTTGGTAATCTATATATATATATATATATATATATATATATATATATATAAATTTCATTCAACATCAATTTCTCAGGATAGTTTTCCATCACAATTATAGTATCAATTATTCGGTTTAGTTTCTTTTTTAGTTTTCTTTAATTTTTATTTATAAAAGTATTATTTTGAATTTCATTTTATGTTTGTGTTTTAGTGTGAGAGGCTCTTACATACGTGATTGTTCATAATATTCGTGTTTCACCGCGAGGTTAGTATTTGATACTTTACTCTTGCATATATTTTTTTTATAAAATTTATATATTATATATTTAATCATAAAATTAGAATTGTATGAAACTAGAAAAATACAGATAATGCTATTTTAGTTATATATCTAATTGACATTTGTGATTATAATTGATCGTCGAGGTACATAATTTGTTAAAGATTAAGCAGATGTCAGCATGCGATCCATCAGATGGTTGTGACCCTGCTCGAGGGAAGGCTCATGCACCTCACCTGTCTTCTTCAATGAAGAAGTCTAAGCGCAAGATTTCTGTTGCTCGTGTTGTGATTGATGCACAATTAGTACTCATTCTCTCATCCCCATCGATGTTGACACCAGATCCTCCCTATTTCATTCCCCCAATCACATTCATGGATCCATCGAAAGCGCGTCTAGTGGCACCTGAACATAGCAGACCCTCATCACACACACCTGACTCAACTCCTTCACTAGATAATATCAATGATTATATTAATGATAGTGAAGGTGAAACTTGAGATTCTGCTGAGCTGGATATTGAAATCAATAGAGATCATCTGCCTCTCCTTTGTCGCAGATGTCGCCACCTCCATTGTCGCTTTCGTCTTCGTCGTCATCATCTTCCTCTCCCTCCTTACTCTTTTGTTTCCATGGTTAGTATGGTCTGTATTGGAGCCATTCCTCCTTTGTGTGTTCTTTGTGATGCCAGCTATACTTCATTTGATGTCGGTGAAGTCCTAATGTTGGCCTCCTTGGAAGCTGTACAAATTGTAACTTCGCGAGAGTAAGGTGAGTTGTAAAAAATTCGAGTAATATTTAACATAGAAAAAAAAATGATTTTGCTCAAAAGTAAGTTTGTTCCATTGTTTAATATTGGAGTTTAGGGGTTTTTGTATGGCTTTTAAAGTTTTAGCGTCATGCATTGACATTGATGAGGTTGAGTGAGCATGTGTTGATCTTTACTTACTTATCTAATTATATTGCATTATCGCTATAAGGGACTTTATACCCACATGATATAAGTGTTGGGCAATTTTTTGGGTTTAATTTAATCCAAGCATCTTTAAAAAAAAAAAAAAAGACCTCGCATTGCAAGTGATGAGGTTGCAACCTGCAGGCTTGAGTTGTTGGGCTTTTATTTTAGGAGAGCCTTGTTGTACGATTGCTTACAAGAGCTTTGTCCCTCAACTTGGGTTTATCCCGTAATGAATGTTATCTTGACAAAAAAAAAAGGTAATATTATTATTTTTAATATAAATTGTCTGAATTCTGTAACCTAAAGAGTGTACATCTACTTGCACTCTCACTCTCCCTCTCACTATGAGGGACCCATGCCCTAATCCTTTATAGTTAATGTTGTGAGTTGGGTGGAACTCCGCTCAGTTTCACCATATGCATCACTGTCTTCACTAACAACCTTTTTTATATACATCAAAGCCAATGCAATCAATTTAAACAGCGCTCAACTATGAAAAGAGCTTCTTCAATCTTCAATACCATTAGCATAAATGATGAATTAGGTAGCAATAGTAGCATGAAACCCAGTAGCAGAAAAAAGAACGGTCATATTCAGCAATGATTTTAATACTGTACACTGGAAGAAATAAAGATGAGAAAAATTTATTTTCCCCAGAGAACAAACAGACCAACACCAACCAAACACTAGCCCCAATAATTTCCAGCTGAATTCATTAAAGTTTTTCTTTATCCTCTTGAAACCGGAAACATTCACGGTGGGACTACCTCCTCCGGCGGTTTATCCATCCCAAGATCAAGCATAAATATAAAATTCAATACACTAAATTCATTGATATTAAATATAAAATCACAAACCAATGAAGACACACCCCTCTTCGAGTGAGTGATGAGTACCACTGATCAAACTTCCTGGCAGGTTTTAAAGATCATCAATCACTCCCAACTAATCGAGATAGGTGTTCCAACCACGTTCTTCCCATCAGACCATTCCAACCGTCCAAACCCATTTGATCTCTGCGGTGCAGAACCCGAGGTCGTGAACGTGACCGTATACGGTTTTTTCTCATTTTCCTTGAAACTCAACACTTGCGGCTCAACCGAGACCTTCACGGAGGATGGGGTATCTGTTGTCACGGAAGCCTTGTACGTACCCGCGGGCCCCACGTTTGTCAGAGTCCGCGTGTGTTTAACTACGCTGGCACCACCCGCTGACTCAAAAACCACCGCAAACGAAGGGTAGTTGAGGTCGGTCACACTGTATTTCCTGCTCGCGTCGCACTGGAATCTCCTCCTCGCGAGGGTTGTGATTTCAGTGGCTGTGTAGTTCAGCGCACACAAGAAACCTAGATAATCATCCACCGTTAGATCATAAACCAGGCCTGGGTTAAGGGCCGCAACAGGATCAACGTGTCCAGCTCCGTGATCGAACGGTGTTGAAGGTTTTCCAGTGGCGCTGTCCTGTAATTTATGACCGTTTTTGTAAGCCGTGTAAGCTGTGGTCATGAGAGCCGACCGGACCGCGGCTGGGCTCCATTCCGGGTGAGCCGACTTGATCAGCGCGGCTAGACCGCTCACGTGAGGGCAGGACATGGACGTGCCTGAGATGATGTTGAAATCCACGCGCCTGTTGTCCACTGACAGCCCGGTGGGGCCTACCGCCCTTGACCACCCTGCTAAGATGTTGACACCTGGCGCGATCAGATCAGGCTTCAAGATCTGCGGTGTGATGGAGTTGGGCCCACGAGAGCTGAACGCCGCAACCACCGGCGACGGCTCAATCCCCACCTTCGTCCCCTCAAACAGAATCTTCACCGTCGCTTTCGCTTCCGAGAACAGGTACTTCTTGATGGCGTTCCCGGCTTTCTCACCCACCGCCGACGTCGGCAGAAGATGAGCGTCAGCCACCAGCTCCTCGCCGTTCGCAGCGGTGTTGCTCAGCACCATTCCTAGCCCTCCGAGGGATTTCACCACCTGCCCTTTCTGCACCCTAGCACTCATTCCTCTGTCACACAGAACAATCTTCCCAGCGACTTTATCCGGCGACAATGTGCCCATCATGCAGAGGTTCCCGTTCGTGACGTTGCTGATGTTCCCTGCATACACAAACGGCAATGGAGAATCCGGCAAGGCGTTGCCGCGGTAGAGCGACACACCGGAGTAGTTAAGCCCGTTCCCGAGGCTAACGTACGCCGGGAAGTCACGATCCAGCGTGCCAGCCCCCACGGTGGTGATCCACGGCGCCACGTTGGAGAGACTGAAGGCACTGGGGCCCGCGTTCCCGGCGGAGCAGGACACCAGTATCCCTTTCTCCATCGCTGCGAAAGCTCCAATCGCGACGCTGTCTCTGTAATAATCCGCCATTCCACCACCAAGGGATAACGAGAGGACATTGACGTTGTCCGCTATGGCTCTATCAATGGCGGCCAAGATATCGGAGCTGAAGCACCCTCCCTTCCAGCATACCTTGTAAGCAGCGACTCTGGCATGCGGTGCCATCCCACGCGCCGTCCCTGAAGCATAACCGAACAAACTCGCACCGGGAACCACTGACCCCGCGGCTGTGCTGGCGGTGTGGGTGCCGTGGCCGTCGTCGTCACGCGGCGACTTGGATTCCGTTGTTTCATCAATCGGACCCAACATAGCTTCAACGCCCTTCGAAAAGTACCTAGCTCCAATCAGCTTCTTGTTGCAATTCGACGCAGTGAAATTCGTACCCGCTTCGCACTCACCTTTCCATGTGCTGGGAACAGGTCCGAATCCGGTGTCGTCGAAGCTCTTGCTCTCAGGCCAAACACCAGTGTCCAGAACCCCAACGATAACCTCGCCACGTGCACCCGACGCAGGGAGCAAGTAATCGCTCTTATCGAGGCCAAGGAACGAAGGGGTTCTCGTTGTGTGAAGCTCGAACTTCCTCTCCGGCAGCACCGCCAGAACCCCGGGTTGGGACTCCAGCAAACGCGCTTCCTCCGCCGTCAGCCTGGTGGAGAATCCGTGGATGGCGTTGTCGTAGGTGTAGAGCATTTCGGCGGAGTCAGATACGGATTGAAGAGACGATTGGTACCACGCTGCGTGGTGGTCGAAGCTCTCCGGCATTTCAGATTTGGCCACGTGGACTATATATGTAGCCTTCTCCGCCGCATCGGAGAGACTCAGAAGAAACAGAACCACCAAGAGGGTGGTGGTGGTTACAGTGAGAGTAGTGTGAAACGAAAACGAAACCATGGTTGTTGATTTTGGGAGTGAGAGTGTGAATAGATAACGAGGCTTTATGGGGTGGTGGTTTTAACTTTTAATGAAGAGTTTTTGAAACTTTTTGCGAGTTGCAAGTAAAGTGTGAAATACTAAAAAGTAAGGAAGCGGTGGGTGGTTGTCTGGTCCGTAGCATTATTGCCTTTGAGACAAAAGCTGAGAGTGGAGATAGTGGGAACAAGGATGGATGCAACAATCATCTCAGTTTTTATGAATTTTTAATTTGTGCACGCACTTGGTAAGGACAGACTACTTTTCCCTAAGGACAGACTACTTTTCCCTATAAGTTATGTGTATTGTATTCCGTAAAGAAACTCTCTAAGTGATGGTTAGGTGGCATACCTTAAAATGTGGTGGTGATCGGAATCGAGCTTATACTCTCAATCATTGAATTTTTATTTGTTAAGATATTTCATTTCAATCACATGTGCGTTTGCGGCCAAGGCTATATCCGTTGTGAGAGCGCGTGACATTTTTTGGATTTTTCTCTCTCACTCTCTCTCTCTTGCTTTTGCTTTCTCTCTGTTTGTGCAGGTTAAAACGCCACTGTTCTCAGCTCTTTTAATAGAAACCGTGCTGGCCTTGCGTCACATTACCATGTTCTCCAAACGTAACTTCATACACCAAACCTTAACCTACTAACCTTGAATTCCCAACTGCGTTTGTTGAGTATTAATTCATCCATGCTTCAATTTTTTTCCTACCACATGATGTATCATGTATCTCATTTTCTATTCCTGTCTCCCCTTCTCTTCACTTCCTATCTCACCTTCCCTATTCCTATCACAATGTTTAATGTATATCATTTATCTTCTTTTATCTACATTATATTAGGTGTAAGTGTATTTAATGGTTAACCAAACATTATTTGCATTTGTTTGCTCACACTTTAAATTTCCTTCATTTTAAAGTGTGGTAGAATTAATTTTAGGGAAAATGATTTTTGTACCTTTGTATACTCTTATAATCAATCAATATATGTGAATTCTACCGTTAAAACCGCTAGTAATATGTTAAGTTGAAAATGCATTTTAGAAACTAAAATCTTGAATGCATTTATTAAAATTGCGTTCAAGAATGTAATTTTAAGAAATATATTTCAAATTTTAATTCTCGGTAGGTAGGGTTGTGAATAGACTGGGCTGAACTAAACTTTGCGTAAATAGGCTGATCAATTTAAAAATTTTAAGGCTTAAGTTTAGTCTATTACTTGTCATAAGTTATTTGTTGGGGTCCGATCTAATCTTCCTAAAAGTCTAGCCAGATCTCATAACCTAAATAAAAGCCTATTTATAAAATAAAAAAATTTACATCTGTTAACGAACTTATTTGTAAAGAGGTTGTCAAACTTATAAACTATAGGGTTAAATTATATTAAAAAAATTATAAACATACTAGCAAGACAGATAAAAATAAGCTAGATTATGTTAGTTTTTTAGGGTTTGAGAGCCTATCTAAATTCATACTTCATTGTCAGGTTTTTAAATAAATCATAAATTTATTCTTAAATAGACTAATATCCTTAAATCGTTATGAAAATTAACTTGATTAAATATTTAAAAATATAAAAGAATATAATATCAAGATATTATAAGAAAGTTCTAATGTACAAATAATAACAATAATAAAATATGCTTGTATTAATCATATGTTTATTTAAGTAGGCTAGCATGTCCGACTTATTTTCTTTTATTGATTTAGCCTTACTTGGTCTGAGTCTGATGTTGGTTAGGTTATAAGTCCTTACGAATAACCTAGCTCATTTTCACTCGCTGTTCTCCATAACTATTTTTGTGGCAATGCACATTACTGGCTGTCAAGAACTGTTGAAAAACTCAATGTTGAATGAGTGTTAAACTCGTCAGCGTTCAAATAGCGCGACCGTTAATTTTAGTGACTTTAAATTTTGTAAAATTAAATTCAAGAGAATGCATTTATTAAATTTTGTAAAATTAAATTCAAGAGAATGCATTTATATTTAATAATAATATCATAAAAAGTAAAACATTAATATTCAGATAAAAATAAATGAAATTTAAAGATATAAATATAGCATGAGCAATGTATTAATTAAAAACAATTGAAATTATTTCAAGCTGCAAAATAAGGTACCTACAATCATTTTTGAATAAAATTTAGATCTCTCTCCAAATCTACTTTATTTTTAGATAATGAACCAATTATTTTTAATTAATCTCATTCTTCCATGTCATTAAACATTATAAATGGTGAATGCGTTGCATACGGTGCTGAAAGAAAGAGATAAGATTAAACACCGTAAAATATTGTAAGATACGCATTTCGATTCACGGGTATTTATTTGTAGTGGTGGACATTAGACAACCACAATCCTCACTTTACCTTATTAAATGCAAGATATTTTAGTTTTGGACCTTCTCGTTTTACTACTGTCTATACCTGCCAAACAACCAAATCTATTTTTCTCTTTTCTTTTCTATTTTAGGTTTAGTTCTGATAAGAAACTCACAGTCATGGATGCACCAAAAAGGTGAAGTTCACATTCACGGGCTTACTTCTACTTCTGTGCTGGGAATTTACAAGATTTCATCAAGGAAGATGACATTTTTTTGTCAACTTATCTCACCCGTGAGACTAATATTTAAGATTTAGAAATTACGGTATACGTAGATCACTCCTAACAAATATTTCATGGTATGTATGTAGGAATCTAATTATCCACTAATTGTGCTACACTTTAATGAAATCGACTATGATTTTAATTGATCACTCATAATTTTATAATTTATTGTCACCCAGACCCAAGAAATACAATAGGCCTGACTTAATCTACCAGTGATTTGGTAAGTAACCGCTATTAGTTTTTTTTAAAGAGCAGAAATAATAGTTCAATTCATCTAATTTGGTAGTTGAAATTAGCATGGGGCCTTTAAAGTGGGTTATGATTAAAGTGGCGATTAAGGAAACCATAATTATCAGCCACTATTAAGCTTGTATACTTTTTTTTTTAGAAGAAGGTATTTATTATTAACAACACCAACTAATTTCTCGTTGTGGGTTCCCGTACAAAGTAATGAATAGCTGACCACAAATTGCGGTTTATTTTTATAGACAAGAATCAAATCCCTAATCTTATGATTAAGGGAAGAAGTAAGTTAATCCCTACGCATTGGAAGCTTGTATATTAGAACAATAGGGGCAGGGTAGAGTTTTTTTTGTATGTTAGTGTTAATTGTCAATTTTAAGACGTTTATTCCATGATATTTTTTTGTATGATAGTTTTTATTGTCTTTTTATTTTCAAGACATTCATTGATTTCATTCTATGGATACACAGCAACACATTTATCTTCATTTTATGGAGACATGACAAAACAACCAATCCATTTCTTGAAAAACCTTTTAAAAATGTTGATATGTAATCGTAATTTAATATCAGTGGTCCATATCATATTTTCTGATTGGTTCTTGACATCTTTTACTTCATAAATACCATATTTTCTGAATTTGATTTAGCTTGTAAGCTTTGATTAGCTTTGGCTTTATTTTATAATTGTGGAGTCATGCATACATTTTCTAGAATAACAGACAGACTAGAAATTTTTTCGCTTCCTACAATGTTGTCTTTGTCTTCCGAAAATTCCGGGCCTTACTCTTCATTATTTTTCATAATTATCTTAAATCTCCCGTGTCCAACATTTGGTTTTAAACTACAATTATTGATTAAATGCAATGAATGGTTTGTGTGTACTTTTTAAATTTCATACCCACTAATTGCTGAATAAAATTCTCTATTCCAAATTAGCGTTTCATTTCTTATCTCATTAATAAGATAGTGTTTTAAAAATTAATATGTAAGGTTGTACGTGTTATACTCATGTATTTTTGAATTGGCATGTCATAATTTTATTGATTGTAACATGATTAAATGGTTTGAATGTATATTGATGTCACCTATAGCTAGGGATGACAACATGTAGGGTCGGATGCGGGTTTTACACTTCATAAACCCAAACCCAACTCGGGTGGAAAAACTAAACCCGTGCCTAAATCTGTTGGGTTTCGGGTTGGGGAACCCGACACGAAAACCCGACCCGACACTTTCCACATAGCAATCTCATTACATTTGAAGCATCGACGGTGCGAATAAGAAGAGAAGCAGCAGCGTGACTACGGGAAGATTGGGATTGAGAATTGGCTGAACCTGTGAAGAAAACCCGACCTTTACTAATATATATATATATATATATATATATATATATATATATATATATATATATATATATATATATATATATATATATATATATACACAGGGTCGGGTTCGGGTGCGGGTTTCATCAAACCCAGACCCGGACCCGAACACAGTTTAAAAAATCGGGTAAAACCCAAACCCAAACAGAACGAGTTTTACCCGTTGAATCGGGTCGGGAACCCATAAGTATGGGTTTTTCTATCATCCCTACCTTAGCATCATGAATTCAGTGTTTCATGTCTATTCAACTCTAACACTTATAAACGACTAACTAAACACTGAGTTTTTGTTTCAAAAAGAAAAACATTGAGTTTCGGGTGGCTTGGACTGTTAACTGGCATAACCAAACATGATAGCAAATTGTGAGGTAGAATTTGCAACCATAGGAATCATTAACTAGAATAAAATCAGTTTCAAAAAAAAAAACTAGAATACAATCTGAAGGATCGTAATCAATTATCATCATAACCTTGATGCCTCTAATCTTTGATTTCTTCCTAAGTTAATTTGTGTCTTGCATGCTCACAACCAACTTTCAACCAATATATGATCCACCTAACAATAAGTACATCTCTTTAAATTAGCATACATGTCTTAGTTCCATGGATACGATAATTGTGACTTAACTCCTATACTATTGTGTGATAAAGTGCGCTTACAAGTAAACTAAGTTGAATGGATTCATGTAAACTGGCTAACCAATTGCTTAAGAGACATTGCTTTTAAGAGTTTATGTCAGGCACGTTGCAGGACGATCACTTGCTGCAAAAATATTACGTGCGGGGTTTTATTAGCCAACCTTGAGGCATAATTGTTTGGAGTACGCAAAAAAATGTGACAAGTGTCAGGTTTTATCTTATCTTCACAGAGCCCCGTAGAGATTTCAACTTCAGCGACTTCGCCATATGGGGAGTTGATATTGTGGGTCCACTTCCTCTTGTCAGACACAAGAGAAGTTTCTGTTGGTGGATGTGGATCGAAGCTGAGCCTCTAGTGATGGTAATGGTGGAGAAGGTGAAGAGATTTTATTAGAGAAAACTTCTTTGTAGGTTTGGTGTACCCGTTGTTATTATTTCAAACAATAGCAAACTGTTTGCGACCATGTTGATTAAAGGATTTTGTGATGGGCTGAGCATTTTGTTGCGATTTGCGTCTATCGAGCAATATCACTAACAACCCAATTTAAGTCTACTGTGTCAGTAGAAGGGTTCTGGGTCATGATAGGAACAAGTGGAGGCTTAGTAGGTCACTAGAGCTCTCTGGAACCGTAAGGATGTTTTTCGGCCATGAGTGTTTGATGAAAGATATTTTACTACTTTTACTTTTCCTACTTCCAAATCTCTTTCAAGACTCAGTTGTAGTATAGTAAGGGTTTTTGTCAACCTCTAGGAATTGGAAATACGATGTCGTTCTTCAATTAAGTTACTTAAACAATGAAGCTGTTTGATTGTTCATTTTAAAAGGAAAGTATTTATAACCATGCAAATATAAAGGAAGCGATAATTGAAACGATTTTAAAATAGGTTGAGAAAACTGTTGGGATTCGGTTCATACTTCAAATCTCATGTATCCTTTGATTCAATGCATACAACCTATTATATTCTTGATTCCCTCTCACCAGATCTTATCTAACTCATCTATGTCTAGCACGAGAAGATCATCGGTTCACTTTCCTAACTATCGACGTCTCGCATAATCAACAAAGCAAACTGTAATAGATTTGGGTGTTAAAAGACTAACAAACCTAACTCTATGTCTAGCAATTAAGATTATTAGATTATATAACCTAGGTCCGATTCAAATATGTAGCTTTCACTCACACATCAAACCTAAGATCAAGTTCTAGGTGATCAAGCCAAAACAAGCATTAAACTCAAGATCATATCATTGAAATCAAGAAAGATAATGGATTCATATACAAAGAACTAAGATGGATACATTCAAGATGAAGTATTATACCAAATCCCAACAAAGAGAGGTTTAGCTATCCATAGACATGGATGCTATAAAGCTTACAAGAAGAAATCAAGAAGAGCAAGATGATCGGTGACGTCGGCGGCGTGTTTCCACCTCCAGGACATGGCCTCTAACCTCGAGACTCTTCCTCTTTCACTTCTGAATCCTTTCTCCTCTCTAACTTTCTATTCTCTGTCGAAATCTGTCCCAAGATGTCTAACTCTGTTCTGTTTCGAAGGAAATTGCATTTATAGAGAAACAACTCTGAACAGGTCACTGAGCGACTTAAACAGGTCACTGAGCGACTTAAACAGGTCGTTGAGCGACCTATTTCTTCATTCCTGGGTTCCTTAACCGCCTTGGTCGCCGAGCGGTTGTCCTGGGTCGCTGAGCGACCCGAGAGCTTGCTTGGGGCGCTGAGCGGCCAGATGAGGTCGTTGAGCAACCAGAGGCATGTGCAGGGGCGTTGAGCGGCTGTCCTGGGTCGCTTAGCGACCAGAGAGTTACATTTTATGTTCAATTCTTCTCGAAATAGTGCAATTTCCGTACAAACTTCATTCCTACATCAAAATATGGGGATAAAATCACCATTAAACACTTATAGCACCCATTCTTGGCAATTTAACAGATTCTAAGCAAAAATAGGAGAATTTACTCAAGACTTAAAACTTAACGTTTTGAACCTTAACTAAAGACTCTAACATCTTGTACTCTTGTTCATCATGGTCTTCACTTTTTTCTTCTTTTGCTAATGTGGTTGTCTTCATCAAAACCCAACCAAGGTCAAGGAGAAGCTCTTCTTCACAGATGACTTGGGCAGGAAGTTGTGGCTGTATCTGATCAGAACTAAAGATGAGACATTTCCAGTCTTCAAAACCTTTAAGAATTTGGTGGAGAAGCAATCTAGAAAATTCATAAAGGTACTCAGAACTGATGGTGGAGGAGAATTCACTTCCAAAGAATTTGAAGCTTTCTGCAGTGATCATGGCATAGTGCATGAGGTAATAACACCTTATACCCCTCAACATAATGGGGTTGCGGAAAGAAGAAATAGAACCATCCGCAACATGGTGAGCTTGATTGTTGCACTGGCAAGCTGACATAACTGGAATCTCTTTCAGCTTGATGCTAAATTTGCCTTTCTCAATGGACCTCTTGAAGAGGATGCGTATGTAGTACAACCCCCTGGTTTTGATGTTAAAGGTTAAGAGGTTAAAGTATTGAGATTGAAGAAGGCACTTTATGGCTTGAAACAGGCTCCTAGAGCTTGGAATAAAAAAATTGATTCTTTCCTATCAAGCTCAGGTTTCCAGAAATGCATAGTTGAACATGGAGTTTATGTGAAGTTTGTGAATCACGGTGCTGTGCTCTACATTTGCTTGTATGTAGATGATCTTCTTACCACAAGAAACAATGCAAGTGAGATTGAAGGTTTAAAATAGCTTCTGAAAAGTGAGTTTGAGATGACTGATTAAGGGTTTTGTCCTATTTTTTTTGTCTGGAAGTTCTGAAGACAGATCAAGGATTATTCATGCATCAGAGGAAGTATGAGACGGAGGTATTGGAAAGTTTTCATATGTGGAACTGTAATCCCTCAGAAACTCCTGCAGAGATGAATTTGAAAATGTGAAGATGAGAAGACTGCGGATGATACTTAGTTCAGCGAAATTTTTGGAAGACTGAGGTACATTTATCACACTACACCACATATTTCTTATAGTGTTGGCATCATTAGTAGATTCATGAGTGATCCCAGACACTCACACTTAGTGGTTGCAAAAAGGATTATGAGGTATCTGAGAGGGACACTAGATTTTGGAATCACATTTCCACATCAAGATGGGAAAGCTAAGTTACAACTTGTAACATTTTCTGACTCATATTGGTGTGGTGATATTCTGGATAGGAGAAGCACAATGGGATACTTATTCCTGTTTGCTGGAGCTCCAATTTCTTGGTGTTTCAAGAAGCAATCTGTAGTTGCTTTGTCAACTTGTGAAGCTGAATATATATATCAGCTTGCTCAACAGCCTGTCAAGCTTTATGGCTTTCATCTTTGCTGGAAGAATTGAAGGCAGGAATTGGAACTTGTGTGGATTTATTGGTTGATAATAGTTCTGCAATAGACCTAGCCAAAAATCCAGTCTCCCATGGTCGAAGCAAACACATAGAGACCAAATACCACTTTCTGAGAGATCAAGTTGCAAAAGAGAAGATTCATTTGGTGTACTGCAAAACTGAGTTGCATTTGGAAGATGTTTTTACAAAGTCCTTAAAGATTGAAAGGTTCAAGGAGATGAGAAGATTGATTGGAATTGTAAGTTTTGTGGGCAGTTGAAGACATGAGTTTTTTTTACACACTTATTGTGGTTTTTTTCCTTGTTGTAGACTGTTTATTGAGATTTTGCATTATGGGGGTTGTTGGAAGTAATCCAAAATGTGAGTGAGACCAGCAATGAGTCCAAAGTGTGAGTGAGGCCAACTGTGGGTCCAAAATGTGAGGATAAATGTGAGTGAGGTCAGTTGTTGGATCAAGTTGAATTAGTTAGGAAATGTGACTATAAATAGAAGCCCCTCATGTACTCATATACCAGAGCCAGTAATAAAAAAAAATTCCCCCTCTCTCTCACACATTCCCTATTTTACATTCTCTGTATTCTGCTTGTGTTCTAACCACTTCTTCTCTCATGGCTTCTTGCTTCATCATCCAATGGTTACACAAGCTATGGCTGTTATTTTTAATCCAAAGGTGTTTACTGCATCCACTTCTCTTAATTCAGAAAATGCAGAACCTTCACCAATAAAGGTAACATTTAAAATTCCTCATTGGCACCAAGCAACGTAGGAAGGGTATCAAGCTCTCTTGAACAACACATGGACTCTTGTTGACTTACCATCAAACTGTGATGCCATTGGATGCAAGTGTTTTTTTTTCATCAAATACAACTCGGATGGCACAATCAACAAGTATAAGACACATTTGGTTGCTAAGGGATTTCATCAGACAAATGGCTTTGACTACACTGAGACATTCACAATTTGTGTGGTTCCTCCACACTCTATGTCTTAGTGTAAGTTGATGAGATATTTCTTTCTTTGGTGATATTTTATTTTCTAATGGTCAGAAAGCAATTCTATATTTGAAGTAAGCCCTGATGGAGTAGTTAGAATGGAATGGTTACGTGCGTTTGTATTTACATTCAAGTTAGCCAGAAACATATTTATTATAATGACACATGAGATGAGGATTAAACAAAAACATATTTTAACTGCCTTGGAATGTGTACTCACACAAGAATACAAACACATCTTCAACCACTACAACCACTTTCCTCAATGCACGTGACGTGCCATGTCAGCACCGCCCGACAAGGTCGTTGTGCCTATTTTTTGACGAGGACTAAAAGTGGAGCATTTTCCTAAACGCAGTGATGATTACCAGACCTTTTTTCCAGCAATGGACTAAAATCTAACTGAAATTATATTAGAGGGACCAAAAGCTTATTTGCCCCTAAAACTAAAATAATTTTACTGCTGTAGAAAAAGAAGACAGGATTAGGAAAGTTGTCTTCAATTGACCGGGTACTCGCGGACACGGTGGTGAACTGAAATCCAATATAAAAACCAGCAGCTGAAAGTGAGAGAACACCCAACACTGGTTAAGTTTCTTGCATCAAGCAACAGGGTGCTCTAGTTGTCAGTTACCATTATTGGAAGGAAAAAAATAGAAAACTCTGCAGAACTCCAATGAAAGCCAAAACAGTGAAAGGAAATTTGAGTTCGAGAACGAACAAGCTCAGCTTCCCTCACGTCTTCCTCATATGCATCTTCTTCTTCCTCGCTGGATTCTTCGGTTCTACTCTCTTCTCTCACTCTCAGGTCTCAATCACGCTCTTCCAGATTTTGAGCAATTCCTTTTTTCCTTTTTATTTTGCTTAGAAGTAACCGATCGCTGAGTCTTCGCAGGACGATGGACGTGGCCTGAGGCCGAGACCGAGGTTGCTCGAGTCAACGGAGAAGGCGGAGTACAATTTGATGCCTGCGGGAGAGTTCGGCGACGATTCCATCACTTCGATTCCTTTCCAGGTGAGTGATTTTGTTCCTTCAACAGCTCTTGAATCTCTTGCAGCTTGTGAATCATGCTGATTTAGTTTAGTGGAATTTCAGCATTTGTGATTATCGTGGCATTTTCTTAATTCCTTATCTGTTTAGATTTATGTTTCTAAGCAGTGCAGTATTTTGCTGATTCAGGTGGATAATTGTTCAAAAATAGTAATGCTAGCTTAGTTTGAATCAGAAGTGACTATCGTTGTATTTTGTGTATCATTTCCTTCCTGTTATATGTTATGTTTAAAATATTGCAACATATGAAATTTGTGTATAGAATCACCGTTGGTTAATTTCTTACATCAATGTAAAGTTGCGAAATCTGGAATTTATTATTTGACTAAAGATCAGTTTTATGCATGCGATCCTTGTAGACGAGTCACTTTAAATTAATTTTGGTCGTTGAGGAAGCGGTAGTAATGTATTCTTTGTCCTGTGCGTTCACACTCGGATAAAAAATTATTTTAATTGTCTTCCCTTAGGTTTTGAGCTGGAAACCTCGAGCGCTATACTTTCCTAATTTTGCAACTGCTGAACAATGTAAAAGCATAGTTGATACAGCAAAGGCAGGCCTCAAACCGTCAGCCTTGGCGTTACGCAAGGGTGAAACAGAGCAGAATACCAAGGGAATTAGAACAAGGTACCTTGAATGAGTTATGAACTGGACAAAGTAGAAGAGTTAACTGTATGACTTCATCACAAACTGGAGGAAGTAGAATTGTTAACTTTATTTCTTTAATCTTTATCACTACTAACCAGAAAAAAAAGGGTTAGTAGAACTTTTTCATTATAGGTCACTTGAAAGAATTTGTTACTGTAATGACTACACTGAGAAACTTATATAAAATACACATTACAATTACAGGCTAATCAAGTTGAAAGGTTCTTGGCTTGTTCAATATTTGTGATATATTCTGGAATGGATTACGAAACTGCCTGAGATTTTCTGCATATCAGATATTGAGGTGCAATTGAATTGATTCCAAAATACTGGCTCACCTATTCCTTGCGGTGTTGCCTCAGACTTAGACCATGAATGTTTTGATCAATAAGTTAACACATGATATTTTTTATGCTTCTGAATAGTGCATGTGTAACCTTAAGACTATTCATTTGGCCCGTGAAGAAAATAGGTCATTTTGGTTATGGCGTCCTTCTAATAAATCATAATTGGGCATTATGTCACATTTCCTTAATTTCATCATAACTGTATTTTCTTTTGATTTAAACAGCTCTGGTGTGTTTATTAGTGCTTCTGAGGATAAAACAGGAACTTTAGGTGTCATTGAGGAGAAAATTGCTCGAGCAACAATGATTCCCAGGAGTCATGGAGAGGTAAAATCCCTATTTAGATTACTCTCTCTCAGTGGCTCACTTGCTTGTCACTGGCACAAGTCTGTAACTTCTTTATTGTGTCATGTGTGTGACTCACCCAATGACTAATAGTCCTGAAGTTGCTGGTGAATTCAGATTAAGTTTTGCGGGCTGTTTCCTATATTTTCAGGACTAAAACTACCAATGACATTGCTTTGGCAGGAATAGTTACAGATGCCAAGAAGATAAGAGAAATGCTAGCAACACACTTTTTGTGATTGATTTATTTTTTAAAGTCAACACATTTTTTAAAAAGTGAGACAATTGTGTTGTCTTTTTAAAAAGTAGACCAATCATAGGGATGAGAGTGTGTTTACTCTATCATTGATAATATAACCTACAGTGATATTTGAAATTTCTGATATTCGATTGGACTAGTGCAATCTAATCATCTCGAGCCACTGTCTTCATCTTCAATTAAACATAATCAAATCTATTTTTTAAACAGAAGAAATGGGAAATTCACATTTAAGAGCAATGTTTTGTACGCATAAACTATTGAACATATTAGGCTCCCTGGGCTTTATGTTGTCTTCAACTAAGGTTCTTTATGATTTTGTTGAATTTGTAAACCTCTCATTTTCAGGGTGATTTTAAACTGTCTGAGGAATCACCATGTTTCAGGCATTTAATATCCTACGCTATGAGGTTGATCAAAGATATAATCCTCATTATGATTCATTCAATCCTGCTGAATATGGCCCACAACAGAGCCAAAGGGTACGTCTGAACTAAAACTCATACATTCTGATTTTCAAGTAATTTTAGTGATTGAATTTGTGGTTAGTTGTAATGAAGACAGAGTTTAGCATCTGAGAGCCGGTCATTTTATAAGATTGATATTCTTCTAGAGGCTACTTGGCGGGGCTTGGATTAAATAGAATAGATGCTGTTGAGTGAGGGATTTTTTTTTTCCTTTTCAAATTATACTTTAAAAGTGTAGGATTCTGTAGCAGATGATCTAAATCTGTTTCATCATAATTTAGGGTTCTGTAGAAGAGCGGAACCGTATTACATGTCGGTCTAGGTCCAATAAAGGTTTATATGGATCTATTTAAAAACTTTGACATCACAATGTGTCGAATAAATGCTTGATTGCTAGCTCATGAGTAGTGAAGGAACGTTTGCAATCTCAAAAGATTAAAAACCAAAGAAATTTCTTAGCACATGTACTTGAAATGTAGCAAATATTGTCTCTGTTAATGCCTTAATTCATATTGAATTGCTTCTTCTTATCTTATTATATTCCATTCCATCCAATAATAATATCCTCTTTTTCTCTCTCCAATTTGGTTCATATGGGATGAAACAAGTTTTCGTTTTCCATTTCATCATAAAATCCAATTAATGTAATTATAATTTCATATTATTTCACTTCACTCCATTCTATTCCACTTGTCATTATTCATACATAATAGAACTGGTCTTTAAAGTGCCCTTCTATTATATACATCAAAGTCATTCTTTGACAGTCAATTCATGCCATGAAATTTGTATTTAAAGTGAATCTAAAAGAATTAAATTGATTACAGTAATTTTCGTTAAATGACTGTTTTGATGCGGGGAAACATCAATGACCAATTTGATGTCGCTTATAAGTAAATGACTAGTAGTTAGGAGGTGTCTATAAGGAGGGCTGATAAGATGGAAGAGAGTTAGTAATGAAGGTTAGACAGAGACTGGAAACTACAGGCTAAGTCATGAAAGGGGATTTAGAAGTAACTATCTGTGCAAATTTAATTATATGACGAAATACTATGTCATAGACGATTCGTGTTAACAGAGCTTACCTAGTAGGAAAAGATTTAAATGTTGAAGATGCAAGTAAAGGACTAGTGTCATGTGGAGTATATATTTTGAAAACCAAAATAAAATTTACTTTCTTTTTGCTAACTAGTCTTCTATCACCCTGGGTTTTGCTTAATTATTCTACAGAAACAACTTTTCAATCTAAAGCGCTTTCAATAGCATTTTGATAATCAACAGTTTTGAACACAAAATAACCTTCTCCAAACACATTAGTGAGTTCATTTCTTAACTTAAGTTTTGGTTAATAATGCAGATGGCTTCATTTTTGCTGTATTTAACTGATGTTCAGGAAGGTGGCGAGACTATGTTTCCATTTGAGGTAAAATCTGGTTTGTTGTTGTATCTTGTTTCGCACATACATTGATTTGCCCACGTAGTTATAGCCCATCATTTTTCTGCAGAATGGCTTGAATATGGATGGTAGCTATAGATATGAAGACTGCGTTGGTTTAAAAATAAGGCCACGACAGGGTGATGGACTTCTATTTTATTCATTGTTCCCTAATGGCACAATTGACCCAGTTAGTATTCTTGTCCTCATTATTTTCATCATCATTTTTTAACTTTTCTAGTAATCTTCTAGTTAAGGTTAAATTAACAAACCAAATATGTGAACACAAGCCATCTTGTCCATCAGAGCGGGTATGGGTTCTAAACTCATAATGTGTCTCTCTGAGCGGTTCACCAAGCAAAGATAAAGTCCAATTTCTGTAATGTATAGTTATATATTTGGTGCTGTTACTGGGCATCAGAAGCAGTCCTCCACAAGCCTCATAAACATTAAAATGTGTCTGATCTAAAATTTATCGTCTGGGTATCCATGTTTTTGCAAGTTGTGCGACAAAAGGCTTTTGTTATTCTTTCGGTCATTGACAAAAAGCGTCTTATAAATGTCCCATACATGAAGAGGTAAATCTTTCAATGGATGAAAGTTTGACCAAATTCCTAATTGGATTTCTAAATGTGCTTCTTTTTATTTAAGTAGTTAATTTATGGTTTATAATTAGACTGTGAGGTCATTAATTTGTAGATATGTTGAGGTGAAGAAAAATATTAGAAATTAATACTTCAAAATAATTTGCTTTCTTGGTGTCAATTGTTATGACTTTGAGTTAAGATGTAAACTAGGCCTCTTTTAACTACATCTTTCGAGGGTTTTCCTTAATGCCATGCAAAAGACGTAATCAAATTCTATATTCCATACCTTCCGGAATGTATTTTATTTTCTTAAAGTACACTTTGGTTTGAAGCTGCCTATTGTATGTTTCTTTATAGCTCTTATATTTTTGTCTGTTTTAATTTTTTGTCTTAAAGCACAAGGGTAAAGGAAGAAGGTTTTTTAATTGGGTTAGGCTTTCGGCAGCCAATGTAAAACTTGACTGACATCTTTAATATGGATCAGGTGATCTAGATAGCCAATTTCACTTAGTGGGATAAGGCTAAGGCTTTTGTTCTTCTTGTTTGTTTTTAAAGCACAGAGTGTATATATAGCTTTATTTTAGATAACTTGTGTTGGAAGTTTTTTATTTTTAATATGAACAACTAAACAATGCATACCAACAAGGTCTTTTAGATGAGCTGTGCAGAAACGAGTGATTAAACTTTTTGTCAGTTGCAGAGTTACTTATTTAGTTGATAGACTTGGCCTAGTGCAAACTGAACTCTGGTTGTCTGATTTATCGTGTGCGTTCTTTGGCAGACATCACTCCATGGGAGCTGCCCCGTGATAAAGGGGGAGAAGTGGGTGGCTACAAAGTGGATAAGGGATCATGACCAGGATTATTAGATAATTGCCACTGCAATCGACATTCTGTGTATTTCATCAGATGCTGAAATGTACTACTAGCTGGGAATGAAATTGAGTGGCTTCATTGGCCCCCTACCTTTCCACTCCTAAATTGATTGCTGATTATTTATTTTCAGTGGCTCCAGGCCGCAGATTAACTGCAATATTTATGATTAAATGGTCTACAATGAACACTATTTGACATCTAACCCAAGGGGTTGGTTGAGTGGAGTAAAATGAGTCTACTATCTGATATACAACCTTCACTCATTTTGATGAAGTGAGTTAAATGTAAATTCTGAGTTTGGAGGCTTTCCCACTCATGGGTTGGATACCATCCTTTTACTCTAAAATTATCTTTCCCAAGAAAACCAGTTGACATTTTAAGAATTTGAGATGTTTTTTTTGTTTATATTTTGTTAATGAAGGATATTTTTGGATTTAAAGATAAAAAAGTCAAAAATTAGTTTTGTTGTTTAATTTTATCCTTGTCTTTTTGTTTTATTCATACTTTCACTTTTAATGTTAGGTTAGTTTATTTTCATGTGAAAGAAATTCTTAGTAGAGTAATGAAAGTATGAAATCCATTCATATGAATAACAATTAAGCCTTTCCAATAAAAACTAAATAATAATAAAATGACAACATCATATATGTGAAATATAAATGAAAAGAAAATAATGCGTTTCTTTTGCTTCTAGAAGAGGGACATGTGGAATAATGACATTGGAGAGTGTGTGTGCTACTCAGCGATAGAAATATGATCCTACTGTATAGGACGGCCTGACACGTTATATAGGACGGCCTGACAGTACTCATTTTGTTCAACAGGTTTGAACTGAAATGAGAAAGAAATGAGCATTGTTGCAAAGGATGAAGGAGATGTTTTCAATATGAATCATACAATATACTCTCCCTTCCTCCGTTCGTTAATACTATCATTTTAAGCTATATTAAGAAATTATATTAATATTTTTATTAAAATTGTTATCTAATTTCCTAATGTATCTATTAATTTCCTACCATCATTTATTTAAGAGTAGAATTAATAAAATATAATTAATACCCTTTTAAAATTGTAAAAAAATAATTAATTAGAAATAAAAATAAGATCAAAATAATGACAGATATATAGAAACGAAATATGTATAAATAAAATTATATGTACTTGTAAACATTCAGTTTAAATTAGATTTGTTTGGTTTTGATAATCAAATTCAAAATTCGAATAAAAAATTCAGTTTTTTAGTTCTTAATTTTGTTTGGATTTCAGTTTTTTTTTCTCAATTTTCATTACATTGGATTGCTTATAAACATACTCATACTAATACAACTATATCCAAATAAATCCTTAAAGAAGAAGAAAGCAAGTAAGCAGATAAACGTTATAATTACACTGATATCCTAGATAGGCACGAGTAGTGGCATCCAGCCACAAAATTGCCGCGTAAAGATTACGTGGCCACTTATCCATGGACTGACACAGATGCCACGTGAGGATCTTAACACTTGTTTGGCAGCCAATACTGGGTGAAAAAACTAGTAATTATGAAACGCACTAAAAATTAAAAGGTTAAAATAAAGGTTAAATATGTTTTTAGTGCATGTATAAATAGAAGTGAATTAGATTTAGTCCCTCAACATAGGATGGAAGCAGGCCAGACTATTGACAGGGTCTACGACCTAACCTACATTAGGCTCAGGTTAGACTAAATCAAATTACTAGATAGATAAGTTCAAATTTTTTTAAAAGTCTATTTAGTTAAAAAAGTTAGGCTTGACCCACTTGGAAAGTCTTGTAAGCCTAACATGCCGACCTATTTAAGTAAATATTAATTTATTTTATTATTCATATCATTTTGAATTTTTATTATAATATAATTTTTGAAATCTTTAATATAGTAACTTAAAACTAAATAGTTGTTGACTTATTTATATGATTAAATATGTATAAACTTCTTTAAAAAATAATTATACCTATTTACTTTGAATTGAACCTTATACTCATATTATTATATTTTAGCTCGCTAGTTTATAAGTTTATTTACATTTTACAATTAAAATTTTCGGTCTATTTTAATGTATTGCAATAAAACAAGCTTTTAAATAGGCAACCAGGCTAGGTCAAACTTTCAAATAAATCAAGCTCAGACCTAAAAAAAAGTCAATGACAGACAACGGACTATGCTCAGGCCTTGAATATTTTAAGACCTATTTAAGCAAAATCCAACCTACTCCCACCCTTACTCCAACACGAATTGGATTTAGTCCCTTCAACAAAATTTAATAATTTCTTGTCCCCAACATTCTTGAAATAGAAGAAGTTAATCATTGTCATTTATTTTGTGACAGTTTAAACAGATAAAAACGCGTCAATGGAACTAAATTTACCTATTAATGAATGTTTGGGACTAAAAATTACAATTCATCTAATTAAAAATAATATTCAACCCAAATCAAAATTAATGCACCTTACCAAAACAACCAACAATCCTGTTTGGACGAAATCACTCACTCCCCCGCATTATTATATTTACATCTTTCTCCTATCTCTCTCCGCACACAGCACTCAACGCAACTTTTGAGAGAGAGAAACAAAAGTTAGGGTTTTGCGGTTGCGTCTCTTTCTCTCTCTCACATCCAAACATGGGAGGAGGCAATGGCCAGAAGGCAAAGATGGCTCGCGAGAGGAATCTCGAGAAGCAGAAGGGCGCTAAGGGTGGGTAACCTTTCTCTCGAGAACTTTCTGTTCATCTTCTCCTTCAATTGCCGACAATTGAAAATTGATTTTTGAGAGTAAACCGAAAATTGAAGTGCGATTTTTGTTTTTAGGGGGGTTTATGTGTTAGATCTGATATAGTTCATTGATTTTCACAGGAAGCCAGTTGGAAACTAACAAGAAAGCGATGTCGATCCAGGTGGTGTTTTTTAAAATCACTGCATATTTGTTTTTCATGTTTCCTTTCGTTTTTCTTTTCTCTGTTTAAACTGAATTTGAGAGATGAATTCTTTGTTTATTGTTTATGTGGATTAAGACTGCTTTACATGTTTGCTTTGTATGCTATATATGGGTCAATAGTTTTTACTTGATGCTTTTGTTCTTTGTATCTGAGAGTGATCTGCTAATTTCTGCTTTTTTTTTTAAGCTATGGGAGGGTTTTGGTGCTTGGTTCATGGTTCCCCCTATAGGCACACGGTTTTTTTTTTTTTCATTGATTGTGCTATGTCTTCTGCATATACAATACAATCCCCTGTTCATAACAATTCATGATTCATACGAGGCCATTTTATTGCTCAGGAAAATTATTTAATATCTGTTAGATTTCTCATGCATTTGTGCCATATAAGCTCATTTAGAGGTGTGCCATGCTTGCATCGCACATACACATGTCTGAAATTCTTTTTGTTTGGGAGTTGTGAGGGAAAAGGAAGGGAAGGAATCAAAAGGGTATATTAAATGAACAAGGAGTAGGAACTGGAGGGTTCAGGGTTAAGCAAAACAATGATTGATGATGAATTATGATGCGTTTTTCCAAATTAATTGGTTGTTAGTATCTATTTAACTATAAAAGTGCATATCGTCATTGATATTTGATTTGGACATGTCAATAAAGTTATGATGTTGTAACTTATTTTCATCTCCAAACGTCTGGGGGCCTAGAAAGTGAGACTTGGTGGCTAATAAGCAGAAACAAGGATGCACACCAATATTTTGACTTTTGAGTGTTTTGACATGGATACAAGTCATATGACCCCATTTTTTAAATAACTATTCATGCTGAATAGATTGGTAGATTCTGGAGGATTAGCTGAAAGTCTCATCCTTCCTTTTCTTAGAAATTTTCACTTGAACAGAGTTACATTGATGCCTTTCATCATAACATATCCAAATAGTTATTCAGCAGTCAGTATTTTTATTAATTCGTCACAGATTATTTGGTATTGGTACTTTGTTCATGTATGGTAACTAGTAATTACTTAGTAGTTGATTCTGTTAAACTTGAACTAAGACAATGGATATTCAGTTAGCATCATGCAGTTGGTTTGCTGAATTCTTCTGATGAGGCCAACGCATTGATACACTGTGTCTACCCAAGGGTTTTCCTTCAATGTCTTGAACATATATTTTTCTAGTCAAATTATTGAAATATACGCTTTTATGATTTATGTTTCATCTCAATAATGTTTAAAGTCTCTTACACTTTAAAACTTGTTTATAGATTTGTGATATCTTATCTATTGATGGTTTTTGGATATTCTATTGCAGCAGGAGAGTTCTTTCTCTCTCACTGCATTACTGTAATAAGAACTGCAGAATGGAGCTTTTTACTGATTTATAAATTTGTTTTTGATGATTGCAGTGCAAGGTGTGCATGCAAACATTTATTTGCACCACATCAGAAGTGAAGTGTAGGGAGCATGCTGAAGCCAAGCACCCTAAATCTGATGTCTTTACTTGTTTTCCTCATCTTAAAACCTAAATTTGAGGTGAGGGCATGTAGGGACATAATATCATCATGGCCTCTTCTATAATCTATCTACAGAAATCTTCCGTTTATTTTATATCAAATGTACTGTGTCTTGGGGGGTTAGAGCGAGACAAGTGGGGGTTAATCAGTATGTTTTCCCTTGTTAAAGTGTGAGAAACTGTGTTAATTTTCTCTTATGTTGTGTCAAAGTGTGACTGTTCAATGATCATCAATGTTAATATTAAGCGTCTTAAAAAACCACCGGACTTCATGAAGCAGACCATTGACAGTGACACCATCACACCGCTCATTATCTTCCTTAGCCAGTTACTTAATCGAATTCCCCTACAACTAATTCTAGAAAATGATCTGGTCGCAGTCAAAATTGGATTTCCCTCAGGTCATCAAATAATGTTTTTAACGTGACTTTGTGCATGAATTGATATACGGTGTGGAAAACCATGGTGGACAAAACAAATTTTCTTAGGTTCTTTTAGATTGCCCACCGTAATTTTGGCTTTAGTGTGATTTCCGACCGTGTATTTACATACGGATGCACTAAATCTGCGTAGTGGCGAACTTGTTTGACATCGTCATGAGATTTTGACTTGGGTGCTTTTGTGGAGGAGCAAGCGTCCTCTTAGCCAAACCTGAATGCATAACACCATCATTTGTTTCTTTTCTTCTTCCCCTGAATGTAACTGACTGATTGAATAACGTACGAAAGATGTTTAGCTACACAATAATAATGAAAAGAGTGCAAAACCTCCATTGAAACTATGGCTAACATCTTATCACAGAAGAATGAGAAACTGTAACAATCAAGTCATCGTTTCAATCCTTCTTCGTTTTTACACCAAGAAAAAAGGAATATATCTCTCTTTAGAATTTCGCAACTCCTCTTCTGCACACTCAATTCTGAGTTTCGAGTTGTCGGAGGTTGTGGTTGAAGGAGAGGAACATAAGGCTAGGGAGAAAATAGGGAGGGGTCAATGGTGGTGGTTGGGAGGGTAGGTTGCGACGGCGGAAGTGTCGGTGACGTGAGTGGAGGATCTGATGAAGATGGTAGAGGGGGTAATTAGATCATAGGATATGTTAGTAAATTTTGACTTCAACCAATAACGATCTCTACCATTTAGTTTTAAATTAATATATCTAATTGTTGCTACAGTAAAAAAGCATTTTAAGTGAACCACCATGGTTCACTATTTTAGTGAAACCACAGAAGACAACCTTGAGAATAGGGTAAAAATGAAATATAAAAAGAAAATTATCAGAGAGAAAAGGGTTTATAGTAATTAACAAATTAAAATTATAATAAATTATAAAAATAACTTATAGAATCGGTTACCGGTTACTTACCTGGACACTTGACGCGATCTTATTGACCAAAAGCTGGTGGTGCACGGTACACTACTTAATTGGTAGTTCACCTTAGACAACACCTAAGATTCGAGCATCAACCACCTTCCATCAAGGCAAATTTCATTCATATTCCCTTGTTTATTCTTTTTGAAAATCACTACTTGGAGAATTGAGAGAGAAAAAATTGTGACAACATTTATAAACCCATGGAGCACGAACCACCCAGATTTGGCCACCAAGGAGATGACTTTTTGATTACTTCATTTGTATTGTTTGTTCCCAGCCCACAATGGGAGGATGGGCTAGAGAATTAATGGTATGTTTCGGATAATCATTTGTATTAGTGTTATCAGGCATTAGAAGTTTTTTAAAAGTGAAAAGTGAACATAAGAATGTGGTCAACTGAACTGATTACAGTGGGTGGAGGAGGGCTCATTGTTGGGCGAGGGAGAGCCCCTCCACTCCACAACCATGCTTTCTATTTTCGACATTTATTGGAACCCCGACTCCTACCTCATTTCTCGTGTTTATCACAACCCTACAATTCAGTTACTAGTTTTCGTCACTTATGCCATTACTATATTGGGAATATATAATATATTTTATCAGTCTGATCAAAATGAATTTTTCCTTCTATAATTAATTGGTAAGAGACCACAAACGAATTTAACTAAGAAACCTATATGAAAAGGATGAATCAGGAAGATCCCTAAAAAGCATAAACTCTTTGAAGACGGTGCATAGGTCGCAATTTTCAATTATTTTTTTTTTACAAAATTTAGGGTGAGAGAATGATACCTTAGTCTAAAGTAGAGAAAAGCCGCTGGTTCAAAAAACACTTAGAAAACGTACATTTATCTCACCCAAAATTTTCATTCTATACATTTAATTTAGTTGATTTTGTATTTAAAATAATTTATAACCAGCATCTTATTGCAAGAAAATTTTCAGAACAATTCCTAAAATTTAAACAAAACCAATCATGCACTTATAGTTTTAAGACATAATTTTAATTTTCAACGACATTAACAAATTATTCAACCAAACAAGATAATGATATTGTTATAATCCACAAGAAAACTAACTATAATTAACAGAAGGCAACCATGCCCCACGTTACGGTATTATAAAACAATCCCACATATGAACTCAGGTTTATGAATCCACACATGAAGTTACTGTATTCTCATTCAGCTACTTTCTCTGCTGCCCTAACCTGAGAGAAATATGGATGTACCTGCAGAATAATAAACAAAAAAATTACAACAAACAATCATAAAGTATTGTGTAAATTAAGGTACTAACACAATAGAAGAACCATGTTACGATGAATAAATGAGCTCTTTATTATTACCATTGCTTCTCTTGCTGTTAGCCTGTCCTGGTGGTCATATTGAAGGAGCTTATCAAGAAAATCGATTGCCTGAATATCGAATATGTTGAAAATAATTAAAATCCATAAATAAGAATCGTTTTCGGTCATAATGCCATAATGGGAATAGATTAAATGACCTCTGGAGACACAAGATGCTGATTATGGGAATTGATAAATTTAGACCAAGGCTTGCGACTGTGACTGCAAAAGGAAATAGCATGACACAAGATGTTCGAAATCAGTAATTCTTCTTCACTTATCTATCAAGAGGAAATAAAGTCAAAGCAAAAGCAGCAAACTTTTTAAGGAGAGCTCAGAGAGGCACAATTGCATTGCCAAGGAAGATATTATGAAGAAGAGTGGCGAACTCACTAAATCAAATTCACAGTAAAATATACAGGAAAATCAATATATACCTTCCAAGTTGTGCATCAAGTTGGGGTTCAAGCACAACATGATACTTATTCAGGTATGCATCCAATTCATCAGTCCCAAGCACCTGCAGATCACATAAAAGAAAGAAATGAAAATGAAACCTTACACCTTACACATCTGGAAAGAAAATTATCTGTTAGTATAAAAGACCATTAGGAGGGGGCAACTAGTTAAGCTTTTTTTTTTTTTTATTCCAAGCAACTAGTTAAGCTTAGGCAAGAAAATCAACAGGAAATAATTTAGGCACTTTGTTTGTTTGATTTGAGACTCAATGACGTAGTGTGATCCATGTAGCCGACCTCACTTAGTGGGATAAAACTTTTGTTGTTTGTTGTTGTTTGTTTGATTTGAGAAACATTCTCAGTTCTTGTTTTCACTTTTCACTGACAGACCTGGCAGGAGAAGTATTTTCTTATATTCTCAAGTCTTACTGTAGCTTCAAGTAGGATCTTGAAATGTGAAGCCTTCCTTTGGAATACAATAGATATCTGAATCTGGACAGGGCTCTCAGTGTCTCCAAAGGAATCAATTGTTTCCCCAGGACATCTCATAAAATATAAAATTACTAAAATAAAAATGAGACACACACCACCAACTGCAGCTGTAATGATCATCGAAAATTTAGCACGGGGAGACTTGGCACTTTTTATTGGAGGGAGGAAGTGAGAAGCTGGGAATTTTGGAAAACTTTAGTGGAAGGTGTAGGTCTAGAGAGGATATGGCATGAGAAATTTAAAAAGAAAAAAGATAACTCACAAGAGGTGCTGGAAATTTCATCATCCAAATGGTTGTAAATGATTTTCAAGCATATTCAGATAGCCAACCTGGGATGGTATTCATCCAGAGAGATTATTGTAACTGAGATCCTGCAGTTTGTAAGCTCCAAAGAAAACCCAACTGGGGAGGTATCTCACCAGAAAACAAATTGCCATCCATCAGCAACCAGTTCAAATGAGAGAGATTACCTAATGCTGCTGCAGGAATATATCCAGACAGCTTATTATCTGAGAGCTTGAGAATCACCAACTGTTGAAGTGTTCCAAGCTCACTTGGCAAGGAACCACCAGTAAATCTATTATGACTGAGAACAACCCGCAGGAGCATTTGGTACAAAAAATAATAATTCAAGCGGGATTCTGCCGTTGATAAGATTTGATGAAACATCAAAAGTCAGCAATTGAGAGATTTCCTATTTCCTTAGTGAAAGATTTAGAGAAAAGAGAGAGAGAGAGAGAGAGAGAGAGAGAGAACATTCTCTGAATATTGTATATTATTGAATTGATTAGTAAGTTACAGAAGGAGGTGAAGACACCTTATATAACAACTGAATAACAGCTCAGATGATAACTATCATGCTTATCTGGATAACTGCCATGCATAGCAGGCCAACAACCTAGACTTAACTGACTAACAGTCTCTAATGAGACTTATTACAATACAGCACAGTGAACACTAAGACTATACTCCTATACTTAGGTAACTCCAAAATGATGTAATTGTTTGCAATATGAAGCCTTTGCCCTTTGTGGCAGTATGCAATCTCAGGAGTCAGGAGTTCAGTGGACCACTGAACCTGTTCTCGTTCAAAGCCATGTCAGTAAGATTCTCTGGTTTACACAAATGGGGGGTTGATATTCCCACCTCCAGCACCCCAATTCTCACCCGTCACCCCCCTCATAGCATTATCTACTGGGTTTTAGAAAACCTGGTATCTTAAAAATACATTACCATGTTTTCGAATTTCCGGTATGTGTTTAAAATTTAAATTCCGGGTTCTAAAACCCGGCATGTTAAAAACACATTACTGGGTTTTCGAAAACCTAGTACGTAAGAAGTTGGGAAAAATAAAATGCCGTTTTTTGAAAATCCGGTAGATGAGTTAAAAAAACATTATCGGGGTTTCGAAAACCCGGTATGTGAGAAATTGGGAAAAATAAACTACTGGGTTATATAACCCAACAACGTTAATGTGTACTACCGGGTTTTTAAAAATCCGGTACATTCCTAAGTGTATTTCGAGAACGTAAGTTTCCGAAGTATATTTTTCCAAAAAGTTGTACCATTAGGCCATGTCCATAAGTTAAGGCTCCTCCTTTTGGACACCCTCCTAGATCTCAAAAAAACTTATTTGGTTGGGGGCGACCGAGAAACTGGCATAGAGAATACTGTTGTCAACATGATATTCAGAGCGAAGTGTTCAGGTGATATTATGTCATTGGAGGTTTCAAAGAGAATTGAGGAAGTGGGAGTGTGGGACTTAAAGAGCAGTTGGTCATGGTGGGAGAGAGTGGTCTCAAACTGGACAAAGTAGAAACCAAAGAGAAAGGGAGAGAAAAAGAGAGGGAGATAGGGTAAAATCGTGAGGGCACGAAGTCTTGCTGGGATTCGGTGGACTACACTATGAGTCAGAATGTTGATGGATTGTAACAGATGGGTTTGGGATACATAGTAACGTACAGAACAAAGGTGGGGCATTTCAGATGAGCCAATTGCATTGAGGGGACAGGAGTAGCGAGGAGAAAGATTTCTGTAGTTTGAACATCAGGTTTCTTAGAATTCCGGTTAGGCTTAACTAACTAACTCTACCCCAAAAGCTAGCTCGGGGCTGAGGGTTGTTCTACCTTTTTTAACACTTATTTGGTCATACCATTGTGAGACTTCTCAACACACACCCTCACGCCAGGGGCTGGACATTTGGAGCATGGAATTTGCACGATTGGACATTTGCAGGTGGCCCATATATGGTTAGTCTCCATTAAATAGATCTAGGATAGGCTCTGATAACATCTAAGAATTCGGGTTAGGCGTAACTCTAGCCCCAAAAGCTCGCTTAGGGGTGAGGATTACTCTACACTTTATAAACACTTATTGACCATATCTCTAGTCAATGTGAGATTTCTCAACAATTTGTGAGCTAGCAAAAACAACTATGTGGCAAAAATATAGCTGAAGTGGCATGGCATTACCCTCTAGCTCAGTCTTAATATATTACCAATAATTACAAAAAATATCACCTAATGTGTTTTCAAATTATGCAGTCAAAACTAAAACATTACATTAACTTGCATGGCATCAACATGATATCTCTAACTTTTAATACATTTGTCACAAACTGCCATGAATGTTACCTTAGCTATTTTTACAAGTTGGTCGTCGTTGTCCTGGCCATAAAAGAAAGGTTCCTTGCGAAATATCTACATTAAGTGAAATGATCATAAACCAAAATTACATGATTTTGCACATGTATATTCGAAATTAGACTTCACATAATAACCAATAAATTATAATTTGTAGCTATAAATCTCACCATTCCAGCAAACATGCAACCCAGGCTCCACATGTCTAATGAGTAGTCATAGTCTTGCAAATCAACTAGAAGTTCAGGGCCCTTAAAGTGTCTGAGAAAGAAAAGCATAGAACATAACATATTTTTTGTCAGTGTCATTTAATAACTGAAAAACCAAAACTAATCCACACACAACAATAGCAAATAAGTCTAGGAAACTTTAAATAACCATGCTCCTGTAGTCAAGTTTATACCAAACTAACAAATATAAGTAAATTAAAAACAAAATAAAATAAATTCAAACAGTGAATTAATGCTGGCCTGGAAAGAAGCTAAGAATGTTTATATGATTAAAGATAAGTGGAAGACTAGGGACCTGAAACATGCTACTAACAAGAATTGGCAAAAGTTAAGGGATTGATTGGTTTCATTTTCTATTTTAATTTCCTGTTTTTATTTTTGATTGCAAAAGTACTTCCTTGTTTTCACATTGTTTCTGGTGTAACACTTATGTGTTAACTACATCCCGTGTAAAATTTTGAAAATATGGAAGAGTGAAAAAAAGAGGCACTTTTGCAATTAAAACTTAAATCAGGAAATAAAAACATAAAATGATAATGGACACCAATTAGTCCCTTAGGTGACCTATGTTTCAGCTGGAAAAGACAGAACAGAGGGAGGATCGTTGGAAATTATAAAGCAGAATACCACTAAACTAGAACCAAAACCTCAGTTCTTGGAATTCCTTTATCTTTTTGCTTATTCCATCTGCTTACGGCACTTGCACATGGCAATGGAGAACTAATCTTTGTGCTCTTAATATCTTTAGCTAGGCCTGATAGACTCATATCCTTTCAAATTACTAAGTGGGAAGGGTAATTAAATGAAGAAATCAGGGTTACATAAAAAATCTAAAACATTTAGTCACTTTTGGCACACTTTGCATTGATCTGCTTCATCAGCTATCATAATGGTCAGACTGCTTGTGTCAGTGAAAAATAGGCCTAAACTACGCCATGCGTGGCTTTTAACAACACATTACCTGTTAATCTTATATAAGTATTCTGTAATGCACAATTCAGGACAAATAGCGTATTATAAGCTTCAGAAATAAAACTCCAATTATTGTTTATAAAATATGAGTCTCTAAAGATTAAACAAAAAATGTAGCTGAAAATGTAACATGGTGAACATAGGAGAGACCCTCACAAGAAACTAGAATCAAAGGGTCTTAAGGAATTGAGAATCTTGATATAATAAAAAGGGTGATTTGTTCAAACTTTAATTTGGAATTTGTATGGAATATTTATCAAGCATAAATTGGTAGAAGTGTAAGTAGTTGCTACAATCTTTTTGCAAGTCTTCAGTTCCACTATGTTTAGTAGCAACAAAGACCACGTCTCCCTTGACCAAAAAAGAAATAACTTTCAGGCCTGTATTTTAGTTGACAAAGAGCTGGCACTGTTCGTTGTTTCGAAATCTTCAGAATGACATCTAGGGATATATGATATATCAATACTTGGCACACAGTTCTCAATAATCTAGTCATTGAAAAAGTCATGCTTGAACATGCTAATGATGCCTTACTGATTTTGATTTTAGCAATACAATAATATAATCAGGCTCATCCATTTTACATATCTTTCTGGGCTTTTAAAAATTGGTCTGAGAACATTACCTTGAAGCCACACGAACATTATATTCCTTTCCAGGATGATAAAATTCAGCAAGACCCCAATCTATCAAGCGAAGTTTTCGTAATTCATGATCTATCATTACATTATGAGGCTTGACATCTCTGTGCATTATGCCTTGAGAATGGCAGTAATCTAAGGCCTACGATTCAAAACTAAAGCATTCATGTAACACAAAAAGGTTCTAAACATATCTTTCACACATGAAGTAATAATTTCATGATGCATAAGCAAAAGCTTACACACATAAATCAGATGCAAAATTTATATAAGCCCTATCCAAGACAAAGGTAATTCAATTACTTTTAACTAACAATATATTTAAAATGGAGAGGACATGAAGAGCAGCAGTCCAAGCGTAACACGAGATTCAAGGATCACATTACCTTCAGAAGCTCATATATGTAATAGCGTATGTCATAATCAGTAAAGGTCGGATACAGAACTTTAAAATCTGTACTGTTGACATGCTCAAATATTAAGCTTGGAGTTTTAGAGTGTTGATCTCTGACAACATCAAGAAGCTTTACAATATTTGGGCCCCCACAAAGGTTTTGAAGTATTTTTATCTCTCTTTTAATCTGCAAAATAATGTCAAAGATCTTGGATGGTGAGACAATGTTAGGGGAAGATATAACAAGATAGAGCGGATAGTCTGTACAAGGAAAAAGAAAGCAACTTAGTTTGCAGTTGGTTAGGATAAATTGATGTAGATATTATATCTATCAATTCTGTTTTTAGGAGAAATTATCTATTACTCTATTACATCCATTCTGTCATAGTTACCACGATTTAGACTTTCTCTTTATAGAATCCAGTTCTGTAGAACAGAACCACACCATGTCCTGCTCAATTCAATGTGAGAGTTTATTTTCCCCTTTTTTCTATACTGTTTAGGGTAAGGAATTATCCAAACGTGCTTTAACCACATTAGGGATATTTTAAGGTAATATCAAACTCCACAGTCCACACCCTTTTTTAACTACATTTGAAGCTCATTTTCTCATGTGAAACCTAAACATCCAAAGATCTTTTAACGTCTAGTATAGTATAATATTGTGGCACCACAGTCCACAGCCATGCTATAAAGTTAGATTATGAAATATGATTTCAATATTGATATGCCTATTGTTCATTGCCCTTTTATGCCTAATATTGATTTCAACTCTTTTTTGTGTGTGCAAATAATAGCCTTTTTCTTTGTGCAGCAAATTTTAGGAGAATAGTTCAGGAAAAAGCACCACTGGCTGGCTTTATTCGTAGTCTTCACATCCCATAGGAAGGGTAGCAACTAGCAAGCAACATCAAAGTTAAAACAAAAGCACACCTTCTTTTTCTTCACAGGCTTGAGAATCTTCATTACACAGAGCTCATTGCTCTTAACATTTATGCCTTCAAAAACCTCACTGTACTTCCCCCTTCCCACTTTGCGCACAACCTCATAATCATCTTGATCACTGAAAACAGCATACAGAACATTCATTTGGAATCCAGAGAAAAAAGAACACCAGCAATTAACTTTTTTTTTAGGTCATCACGCCATCAATTAACTTCAAAGCACATATCATAGCACAGAAACAAAAGTAAAAGCAAGGGCAAGAGATCCAACCAAAAGCACATAATTATAACAGAAACAGCAAAATTCTGCATCCATGGTCATGGACATGAATTGCATGTTTGATTTTAAGTTGAACCCAACTGAACCCCATCGGAGGTCCAAGGTTCCTTTCACGTTTCCACATTCTCGAATTTCAATGCACTGAATGGGGTTTTCAATTGAAAGCCAAACATGCCCTAATGACTGAACCCCTAAAACCTCCCTTCATAGCGAATTGCGTTTGGTAACAAAATCAAGAAATAGTAACAGAAAGCTCACAAAACAAACAGGGATAAGAATCGTGAAAACAACAAATTTGGTATAGGGTTGATTACTTACCCCCACTGAAGGGTGAGAGAGTCGTAGTCCCAATAGTCCTTGGGGCGAAGAACGTTGACATCGGTATAGACACGCGCCTTCGACATGGCTCCGACGGTGGTGGTGGTGGTTTGGAAGGGGATGCGCAGGTTAGGGGGTTGCGCAAGCGGCGCACGCAAGGCTACGAGTGTGGACACTAGCAAAAAGCGGAGGAGTAGTAGTGAGGAATGAGGAGGATATTTAAGGCGCGTGCAGGTGCAGCGATAATTGCACATGCTACTTTTATCGAAGGAATGTTTTGATTTTCAGGAGGAGGATTGCTAGTCATTCCTTCTTGCGCGGGATTATGCGTCCATGTCACCATCCTCCTCTCCAAAACCATACTATTAATTTTTGGGTATAAGCGCCACATAGGATTAAACTCCCTTATAAGAAATTTATGTAGATTTTACTTTAACCATGATTTTTTATTTTAATTTTGGTTAGGTCACACGATATTACATATATTCATAATTTTTATTTCCACCTACTTTAATTTAAAATTTAATATTAATTCAACACTCCAATTTAAATATTGGAAAAAAGAGAAAAAAAAAAGTGCTGCAATGCAAATAAGCCCAAATGGTAAAAAAAACTGCCCAAGCCGATCAACAAGGGCCCAAACGGACAAATAAACTGGTCCAGCCGGTCATCAATTTTAGTTTATCTATGCTTTCAATCTCGTTCTGTTTTTTATTTATTTGTTTAATTATTTTCAGATTCCATTGTTGAATTTTCAATCTCGTTTTCTTCAACTCTATGATCTTGTGATGATGAGAATTCAACTTTTCTATTGGTGTCTGTTTTACCGTTGTAAATAGGTGATTATGAGAATTCAACTTTTCATATCATAACAATTTTACATGACTTTGGAGTGATTGTTGTTTCTGGTTATTTTTGCACGAGCTCAACTTGGCTGAGTTCAGTTTCTTGCAGCATTTCTAGTTACTTACTTGTGCTCACACAAGCATTTTATTTATTTATTATCGTCATGCTTATCTGAACTTCATAAGGTGTTGGCATTCAAATCTAGTTTGAGTGTCAAGGTGCTCCCTTCTTAACAGGTTTGCGTGTGTCATTTGTGTGTGTTGAGTAAACTAATTTCAACATCTAAAGCAGAGCAGTTCATAGCTGTTGTTGACAAAACAAGTTTTGAGATAATTTTTATAGGTTGTTCAGAATAACTTATCAATAAAAGTTTCCGTATTTTATGAGTTATTTTCAACTTATTTCAATAAATTTCTCGAATTAGCTTATGTATAAGTGCTTATTGTCAAACACTTATGACCATGAACGCTTAATTAAACTATTTTTTCCAAATGCAGCTTAAAAGTTCTCGTAGGTAAGAAGCTACAATAGTTGCCATTTTATTTTTACATTCACCACATTCTTATTTTTGCCATCTCAACAATAACTTATAGTTAGCTTTTCTTTCTAAGTCTATGAAAACGTTAAAAATCAAACATAAGAATAAGGATTTGTAATTTAGGGAGGACTCTTAGCTCTTTATGAGTCTTCTGAGTGGAACAAGCCATAGTGATTTTTTAACAATAAATCATTGGATCAGGAAAACAAGTTTTTTGTTGTTGAAAGCCTAAATGGTACTTGGGATGCTAATGGACATGTCTGTGCTTAGTTGAATTCTCTATTAGCACGTTTCATATCAAAATTAAAGTGGATTAAGAGATTGTTCTATCACATGATAACTCGTCAAAATGCTAAGTTGTCATAATGAATTATGAAACGTTAAGAGCACTTGAAATATCATAATAAGAGTTTAAATTTCAGAGATTATATATCATAAATAATTTATATTACACGTCTGCGACTAAGGCAATAGTAATCAATTTTACTAAGTAAAAGGAAACAAGAGCTAGTAAAAATATCCAATAAAACATGGACCTAAAGAAATAAATAACCAAATGTCATTGGGAAAAAATAGTGTAAATTCAACAGTCTCCATTGTGCTAAAGAGGTCATGAGAAAACCTTGTAGGTCTTAAATCTTGTTAGCTAAAATAATCAATGCCAATCCAAATAGGATGCAAAACTGAGACACAAACAACAAGAAAAACCATAGTCAATATATTACACAGCAAAAGGTAAAAAAGCCACATTTATTAAGAAAAGTTAACTCACTTAATGTAATCTCCGAGCCTCGAGAGTTTGTTGAAACAGGTCAACTCACTTAACGTGATCTTTGAGTCACGAGAGACTATTCTTATGATGGTCGGTTTTTGGGATATTAAATTAATGTCTATCCACTTAATATGACCTCCGACCTTTGAAGGGTTAATCTAATGGCGGTCAAAAAAAAGTTTTTTTTGTCTGCATTCAAGCTAAAACTCAACCAGTCATAGTGCTGGCTAATGAATCATTGATTCAAATTGGGAGTACCCGGTTACACACTGATTATAGAAATATACTATTTGTAAATATATATATATATATATATTATAGAATATAGTTTTATTTAAATATATGTTATATTCAATTAAAGTACCTTAAATTCTTATAATAATTAAAATGTCTCTTACTTATAAAAAAAAAAAAAACCAATGGCACAGTGGTTAAGAGGCTCATGCAAACTCGTGTGTGCCTAGCGTGTGCGTCCCGACTTACAAGTCACAAGATAGTACTAGTAGTGGGCAGTAGACAAGTTTGATTAGATTTGAGCATAAAAACCTCAATCCGACATAAACCGAAATCACAATTATGAATTGAACTCGACCATATTATGCTTTGGGTTTGTCGAATTTTAGGTGGTTCGAGTGGGTTAAAACGGTTTTGGAGCTCATCAAACTTTTCTTAGTTGTTTTCTTATTAAATTTTAAAAGTTAAATTCATCAACAAAAGCCAATGAAACCGAGAAAAAGATGAACAAGTTATACAGTAGAGAAGCTGGAGATGCATAGCAAAAAGCAAAAAAAGCGTAACATTGAACAATCTTTTTGCAACAAAGAAACCAAAACGCATAAACCATGACATTTCAAACAACAATATCTCATTGGCGCCTCTCATCGAACAACTTTTTCGCAACAAAGTGTTGATCGAGGTGTAAGCATCTAACCCAAAGCGCAGGGCTTGAGAATGAAAATTGACTGCAGGCGGAAGAAAATGCCTGCCCCCACCACCAATGATGTAGGAAGGAGCAGACAAGAACAACAAGGGGAGGAGCGAAGATGCCAAGAGATGAAGAGCTCTTGAAGAGATGAATTTGAAGGAACCATCGTTAGAGGTTCTGTTACTGTCGAAACAAATAATGGATCCGCGCAAAATGACCATTGCAGTGATGAGAGGAGGCGCGAGGGTGGGTGTTCAACAATAGGGAGCAACAACGAAGCCTAGCTCATCAAGTTTTTTTGTTTGGTTAATCCCCATTTAATTTTGGTCATCAAAGTAATCCTACAATGGTTATTAATTTTGATGACACTTATTATAATTTAAATACTTGACTTATCTAAACCATTAGATGAATCGAACGGTCCGAAATGTAGAAATTCGGAGAAGAATGCATACTCGTCTCCATGCACTTTTAGTCATCTTCAAAACTAATACAATACAATGAATATGTACAAGAGCAACTTCAAAAGAACTTGCAAATCGACTAAAAATAAGTGCATCAAATCATAATATGGAAAACCCTAAAGGAAGATGTAAAGGAAGAAGGAAAATAGGGTCAAAAGAATAAATGAAGAAGTGGAATTTCTTGTATCCTTGTGTTATGTCACTACGGTCTCTTGATATTTAAATAGCTCTAAGTTGGAATTGCTCATAGTCAAAAACCTCAAACATCAGACGTCTCACATCACGCTTCCCATATACAGCATATGAAAGCCCGTGAAGGGCTTGTTGAACAGATGTTGTGGCCGGGTTTCTCAGTTTATGACTGCGAACGTAGCCATCTTTAACCTTCTCGGAATATATAATAAAATGGTGGAGTTGTTTGGCCCTCAGATATCTTCCACAATACTTGTTCATAAGAACGCGGCGGTGCTTTTCTTGTATCCAGAACCCAGGAGCATCTAAATGCTTCATCAACAATCTTTCAGCCATCACCAAATCCTGGACAAAATACCCAGTAAATAAATAACTAAATAAAATTATACGGTAAGCAATGAAGAGGAGGAGAGCAAATTTTAGCATGTATATATCTTTAATGAAACAAGTGTCATTCGACAAATGCAATCAAAAAGTAGTATAGACAACAGAAAGAGTCTACCTGTATCTTCTGACCAAGGTATTCTAATCTCTCATAGCAAAATCGAGGATGATCATACTTGTAATTAGATGGATGCAAGAAACATAGCTGCAATTCAACAAGAAATTTGATAACATCAGAACTTTGAACAGATGAAAGGAAACTTCAAGCTGGTCAACCGACTTCACATCTTCCATGAAAGGTCCAAGGGAGATTAAAGGAAGTTGTAAAGTAATAATTCAAGTCAGATGTGTGTATGAAATACCCGGATAGGGCAAAAGCAAAAGCAAAATAAGAGGCAATATGAAAGCTACCTGCAATCCAAGTCCGAGCTCTATGTTCCTAGCTTCAGTAATTTCTGGAATTCTATCTTTCATATCTAATGGATATCCAAGGACTCGCATAACCTGGGGTTTGCTATCATAATCCCATATATTTCCTCTAAACCGATGCATGCCTGGGGGTATACAAGCTCTGAACAGCCGTGGATGTGCAAACAGGGCATCTGCAGGAGGCTGAATGGAGAACAGTAAACATCATTGCTGTTCTTCCTAATAATAATATCTGCAAATTATGTCATATGAAAGGAATTTTTCATGCATATTTCACAATAGAGCAGGAAAACAAATTTGAATGTACAATGAAGCAAAATAGAGTTTGGCAACCATAGTAATAACATGTTTGGAAATCCTTCTAGAATTAATTCCTCAGTCGAAATCAATTCTGGAGAGAAGCTACTATGAGTAGCTTTGAGTGTCAGAAATGATTCTCAGAAGAGAAAACAAGCTGCTCCAAACATGCTATAATTAGATAATATTTAGGTATTTATGTGCTAACTTTACAAAACAAATGATACTATGACAGAAGAGATGTAGAGCTTGCCTTATATGCAACCACATCTTGCCAGCTTAGCTTGCCTTCAAATTCAGCAGATACGTGATCTATATCTTCAAGTTGCCTACGCAATTTGGGCTGGCAATACTCAGCATCTGGATCCATTCCAAAGACTTCAAAAAGAACACGATACACTTCTGGCATGCCAAAACATACATAGATTGCCCCAAACAAAGCCCAGAATACAGACCTGCCAATATATAAAAGAATGTAGAAATTCAGTGAAGAATACATTTCAGGAACAGATTATGGGCAGAGACCAACCCCATTGATTAAGATGGTTACACCACAAATTATTAAACAACAACAACAACAACAACAACAACAACATCATCATGTAACTCTTTTCACACTAAGTAGAGTCGGTTACATGAATGCTCTGTCACAATAAATTATTAAAGCAAACAAAAAATATATCACCCAGTTCAGCTAGCAACTTTTCTCTCCTTTCCAAAAAAAATTATGACAGTAAGCTACTTACATGAATCATAACAGTTTAGTCTTGAAAGAAAATGAGAGTTCAACCAGCAATTTTCTCCTTTCCTAAATTTTCCTGACAGTAAGATACTTAATTATTTACAACTCATGAATCATAACAGTTTGGCCTTGAAAGAAAGATGGCATCAGATGAAAAAGGTCATTGATCTAAAAAATATCCACATTCTGGCATAAAAAACTCATGAGCTGTTTGAACAAAGACAACATCTACACCACTTTCAAATCTGAATTCTCAACTGCTCAAAACAATACCATGGGGAAAAATTAGCAACTAAAAAGCAATGTGTTAAACTAGTCAATCAATTCAGTTCAGCTAGATAGATGAAACCATACCATACTTTTCTACTTCTACCATAAACAAAAAATCAAAACACACACGGCATGGTTTTAAATCACAACCCGCAACTGCAATTGCGGCCATAACATCATGATTTAGGATGTCTCTACAGCTACATTGTGACAACACATCAGAAGCATCTATTTTCCATAGTATCAAGAATCTTGATGTCACTGCAACTATAACTAATAATCACAACTGCAATTTAGAAACTTCCAGTACAGTAAACAAAATTCACTGTAGAAACAGCATTACTAGTACAACTATGACTATCCATCCCCCTAAAAACTAGGAAACCGAGATAGGAGGATTTCATGAATAGCTATCTATGGTTAGTAACAAAACATATAGGTAGAGCTTACTTTACTGAAGGCGTTTATCCAAGTGTTTGGATAAGCTTATGAAAACAGCTTATGACCCATTTATAAGCCGTTGTGGACTTAGTTTCATAAGCAAATGATTAGCTTATGAATAACAATAAGCGCATAAACTATTTATTCAAACACACCCTAATACTACTATTACTATCCATCCCCCCAAAAACAAGGAAAATAGGATATGAGGCAAATTTCATGAATGGCTAGGTAGCTAACAAGTAACCACACATGGAGGTAGAGCTTACTTTACTGGTGGCTCCCTGTCCTTCCTGACCAACTTATCCATATTATAATTGGGGAACACCAAATTCTGCAAGCTGGCAGCTTTAATCCACCCGGGCAAGTTCCTCTTCCCAATCAACCCGAAAACCCGCTCCCTCATCGGCCCCGGCGACTCCCTCGGGTACCTCTGCAAGAAGAACTCCGCCAGCGCCAGCTCCAGCACGTACTGCCCCAGAAAGAACAGCCTCGAGTGTGCGCACCTCACGTGCCTCGCCCTCGACCTCTCACTCTGGGGGTGCTGGAACGCCAAGTACAGCAGCGTATCGAGCATCTTCGCCGGGTTCCCTTCCCCCACCATCACCTCCTCCGACGGTTCCAAAGGGTACCCCAGCGCCTGCTTCGCCTCCATCAAGTGCTCCTCCATCCACGCCTTGTCGTTATCGTTGAGCTTCGTGTAAGGGAGGCATGAACTCAACAAGGGGAAATTGTTCAGCGCGAGTTGCGGGCTGTTGAGGATCCTATTGGCGAGCTTCTTGTCGTTTACCGGAGGAGTGAGGACGAACCTTCTCGGCGGCGCGGTTCTCTTGGGAGAAACGGGTCTCTTGCGCTCGGCGAGCTCCTTCAGGAGGCGGCGGGGACTGTTCTGAGGAAGCTCCTGCGGCGGGTCGATGGCCACCGCGGAAATTCGGAGGCTTTGGGAAGTGGGGTTTCGGGGTTTGGTGGTGGTGATTCGAAGTAAATAGTAGTTGTGTTTTGGGGATGAATGTGGTGGTTTAGGGGGAAGTAGAAAGGAAGAAGAAAGCTCCATTTGTGTGTGGGGAGAAAATTCTAACATGGTTGATGTGAGAGATTTGAGGCCATGGATGATGATTGATGAAAGGGTTTTGGGTTCTTAGTTGCAGGGTTTTTTGTTCAGGCTAGGCTTCCAGTGTTACTGCCGGTTGGATAAGGAACCGCGTGGTACGATGTAAGTCACCGAAGAGATAGGTACTTTACTCAACCGAAATGATCCCGGGACGCAATTTCTAAACACCCGTTAGACATACCCGTTAGCGACACTTTTCAGTCGCTATTAATGTTTGCAGCGGTTAATACTTTCAGAAAAGTATATATATGTTGGATGTATGGTAAAACCACATGTTCACATATCATTAATCTCTATGCATGTCTAATGACTTGCTTCAACCACTTTTGATTTCTTAAGAAATTCAACGGCCGACAGCTATGATATTAATCTCCGGATGCTTTGCAATCACGTTAAGTAGGTAGGAATCTCCCAACAAATGTTTCTCTATATGCATCTTCCTGGGATTAAACTCATACTTCAATCACTTAAAAAAACGGACTGAACCAAACAATTTGATTGAAAACTGAGACCAGTTCAGTTATGTATCCTTTTGCCTATAAGCTTTTTGCAAGCCGCATGTTATCCATGTCTTCTTTAGTGTTGCAACTATCACTCTCTGTCCTCATAAGCTCCCGAGTGTCACACTTTTTCTTTAAGCTTTTCCGATTAGGGGATATACTTCAGAACTTAAATGGTTTGTTAATTGAGATTTAATTTCAAAATTCTTACATATGATATAGACACATTTTCTTTCATTTTAACTAGTGGCAAAATAGACAATTTTTATACTACTCATCCTAAAGTGGAGAGTTTCATATCCTCTAGGCTTAACTTTTCATGATTTCGTAATAGCGAATTTTTATAATTTGCAATTTAGTCTTTTAACTCTAAATAATGAATTGAAGGATTCCAAACCTTCTCATTTTAAGAAGGTACCGAAGCAACTTCCGAAAGAAAAAAAAAACTCAAATTTACATTTTTACTTTTATTAGGCCAATTGAATTTATCTAACATATTTTTCATTAATGTAAACTTCATTACAGACGGTAAGTGTAAAATCATGATATTTATTTTCTCATAATTATGATCACATTGGCTAAAAATTTTAAAGATGATGTTTCACATGAAGTTGGAGGTTATGATTTTTCACATTGATAATATTAAAGATGATTTTTCACATACTCCTCTTCTTTCTTGATATGATAATTTTTTATACACTATTACTAACAACTGTATATAGCTGACTGATTTAGAGTAACCCAAACCCGATCCGAGTTCAGTGACTCGGTTGAGGACGGTGAAGGACTGGGGATGTTGCCTGCCGAGTGGAGATAGGGAGTGGCCGAGTGCTGAGATGATAGAGTTTAGGTGCTGGAATCAAACCGGCCGCGAAGCTCCTCCGGTGGTACTTGGGAGGACACTCCGACGCTCAAGTCAGCGGTGGTTCAAGGTGGGGAGCTCACACAAAATGAGAATAAGAGAATTTACCTTGTGTGAGGACCTGCATCCTCTATTTATAGTGGAGTGAGTTGAGGGGAATTGTCTGGGCTCCAGAGGTGGGTTGTCTCGACGCGATCGCCAGTCGTCTAAGCACTGTTGCTGACAGGTGACCTAACGGTGGCTTGATCAGGCGGACCTTTAGGCTTTGTCAGGCCGCGACGTCACCTTGGTTTGCTTTTGTTGGGTCGGAGGGGGTGGACATTGCTTTCATCTGGGAACTCCGGCGCATCTGGTGTCTCACCGTTGGATCGTGAAGCTGGTGGGCTCAGATGTTGGGGTCATCGGCCTTCTCGTTGTCTGGTTGGATGTCGTCTTATTGTTCCTCGATCTTATGGCAGAAGGAATCCATTATCTTGCGCTTAGCGGGAGTCGGCTAGAAGGGGTGAACTCGGCTGACTACCAGAACAATAGCCCCTTAACTTGGCGATGGCTTTTTCCGTGGTCGAGCTAATTTTATTTTGGATCGCAAGTCGGAGGTACGCGTAGGGGGAATGACTAATGCCGAAGCCCTAGCATGTTTAGGAAGGGTTCGAGATCCAGGTTTTTTCTGATGATACAATCTCCCGACTAATTAGTTGTGTGATGATCGAGTCTCTAGACGATTTCATTTGTCGAGCCCCTTGCTTGGCAGAGGCGGTCTCCACGTCTAGAGACCGACTTGATGACGTAACCGTCGAATCGCAGCCGAGGGAGATTCCCCGAGCCCCTGGCATGTCAAAACTGACTTGTTCCCAAGAGCCCGGTTGTTTGCCGAGATTTACTGGGTATATCGGTTTCCTGTAGGCCCCCTTCGGCTCGTGTCTCGGTCTGCTTGGAGACGAAAGGTTGCTACCATTCGCCAAGTGACACGTCGCTTAGGTGGAGGTTTCCTTACCTGGGTGAAATGTGCCCTTGCCCTTAGGTCCTATAAAGACCTTCGCGTTGACTGGGAATCCTAATTCGAAGCTCCAACAATTTTCAGCGAGCTTGGCGATTTTCGGTATGACGATTGCGATTCCCGACACGGTGATTGCGATTCTCGACACGACGATTGCAATTTCCGGTGATTCTGGCGAGGAAGAGGCAAACATGTCGGTTGGCGGGCACGAACATTGCTTGGGAACCGACTCCGACTCCTGAGAACCCAAACCCAGGTACTTATCATTCGCTTCCTAATTTTCAATCTTTCCTTTTTGGCTATGGGTTTCGGGGATGCCTTGGGTGATCAAGAGGGGTCGGTCAATCGGTATATAGCAGTTGACTGGTCTCCCTTAATCGAGGGGGATAACGAGATGCGAGCGGTCCTTGTGGGCCCCCCACAAGAACATGAACCTACCCGGATCTCGGCTCTATTTGACCTTTATCGTCGGTTGTCTACTGACGTCAAGGTCCTTGGGATCAGGGGCATTTTAATAGTTGGATTGGTCCAAGCCCTTTATCCTAGGTCCGAGTCTGATTCCAGGGTTGATAGTTATGTGTCGTACGCAGATATGGCTAAAAAGGCGAAGAAGGAGGCGGACCCTCACTTAGTGATTCATGAAATCTCTCCCCTCAATAAACAATTTGCACTGGCCAGTGAGGAGGTTCGGTGTACCCCGACTAAGATGTTGGAGGCGGATTCGGTTGATTTTCGGGAGAAGTACGATGTCTCGACTGGAGAAGGGTACGCGTTCAGCGTGTCGTCGGCTGACGAGAGAGCATGTGGTAGGCCGGGTTCTGGCTTCTATTGCTATGAGTATGTTATTCGACAATTGGCAGATTCAGATTTTCAGATGAGGGTGCTTGATAAGCTGAATGTCACTCCGACTCAGCTGACACCTGGTGGGTGGTCGTATGTAAAATTTTGATGTATTTATTGTGATAGTTGGTAATAACTTACAACCGTCGTGAGATTGTCGGGACGTCGTTGGTAATTTCATCTTACCTACAATTGCTTCTCATTATATACAACTTTCTATCGTTTGCAATTAAAGAATTTCTCCTAGTGTGAATGATTTGAACCACATTATAACCACATTATTCAACTTGAAATTTTTTAATTGTGTTTACTTAAAACACTGCTTGACTTGTTATTGGAATCGTCAGCAATTAGCTACTAGTTTACAACTATATTTATTAGTTTAATTTTCTTCTATTAAATTATTTTGTACACGCTTAAAAGTATGAAAATAATAAATAATAAATACAATGAATAACAATACACAATTTAAAAGGTAATTTTGATCCCTTTTAATTCTTATTAATTTCATTAAAAATGTGAAAACTATAGCTATTTCTTGAAAATGAATCATTAGAAAGAAAAAAAACACGATGTTTATCCCCTCAAACTTTTACATCAAGTTCTATCACTTAGAACAAGTATAGTCCAATAAGAAATAATTTAAAAAGTACAATAAAAATTCAAATGGAGTTGTTGTCATCTTTTGGTTCTTTTTCACTGCTTCCACTTCTCAGTCGAATGCAATATGAAGAATGCTTTACTATTCATAATCAGGTTTCCAAAAAATTCCTATACCATTCAGCAGTAGCCGTTGGTTGGCGCTTGAGATTGTCTTTAAAATCGACATGATAAAGCCCCCATCTTTTTGAATAACCTCCTTGAAATTCGTAGGTATCAAATGCTGCGCATACGAAGTAACCACTAACTTTCACGCCTTTGCTGTCATTGGAAACATTTCAAAACATCAAAATTGTTTCTACTTGTAAGAACAAGCAATGGCATGCTTTCATTTTGGCAAGCACCATTTCAAATGATTATTGCTGGTTATAAAATTTGAAAGGATTTAAATACTTATCTTTGACACCAACAAATAATAAATACTTAAGGGAAGTTACTCATTTGAAGTGAACGGTATTTTTTATAAAAAATCACAATATCATAAAGGTTAGTTAATGGTCACCAATAGAAATGATTATCAAATTTAATTTACTAATAACTATATATATTTCATTTGAAAGGAAGCGAATTCATATTTTTCTTCTTATCAAGTACACCTTTAAAATTACTTTGAGTTTTGTTTCAGATGTACTTTTATTGAATAGAAAAATAACACGTACGTGTAAGAGGAAAGACACATATTCAACAAGATGAATAGTCCTTACATAAATAACATTAAATCTTACAATAGAAGAATACATTGATTTCTAATGTAAAATTTGCATGTTGGTAGGAAAAAGGATAAGTCTCAACCGGTAAACTAGTTAAATGATTTATTTACTCTTTTATGTACTCATAGAATGCCAAGATAGAGACTTACTCAATTGCTGCTTTGATAAAGTTTAAATGTGTTGCAATGTATTGAACTCGGTGGTTGTCTACCAATGGGTTTGTGAGATTCATGGACGAAATACCTGCAAGAAGGAGGGTTTCAGGAAAAGTATATTGATCAACACATTTTTAGCTAAAATTATAGATATTAGTTATAATTTTATAAATGTGAAAACAAATATGACATGGTTTCACCAACCATTTTCAGTGATGTAGATCTTGGGATTCTTATAATTTTTCTTAAGGTGTAGCAAGACATCATATAATCCTTCGGGATAGACATAGATTCCACCAAATTTATCCTACAAAGTATGAACATTGAAAAAATTATCAATATATATATATATATATATATATATATATATATATATAAAAGTTATACTATCAATATACAATGTTATATTTTTTGAAACTCTATCAATATACAATGTTCTCATAATGATTTTCTCACCAAGTAACCTAGGGTTTTTCCTTCTGCATTGAGATCTAAAATATTGAAATAATGAGCAAGGATTAGTGAAGTGATTGTTGCAATTTAGTTTGCTCTTATATATAACAATGTTTTTCGATCGAAAACTTACCGTGTGAGGATGCTAAGGAGTCATAATTGTCTGCAAGGTTAATGTTTGTTTTATTCGGTTCGTGTTTAGAAAAATGAGAAGTATAGTAATTTATGCCAATAAAATCCGTGCTTCCTTTGATAATTTTTCTCTGCTTTTTAGTGAAACGGGGTAGTCGGTCCCCCACTAACTTTCTCATGATTTTTGGATAACGCCCATAGACCACAGGTTCTACAACCCTGTTTTTTGAAAACCACCAAAACACAATTGAGTTATGTATGTAAACATATATAAATCATCAAAAGAAAGTTGACTAAGTTAACTAAGTTGAAGAACATCAAAATACATAAAAGGGATGTGATATTTAGTCAATTGAACTAACCATCCCAAATAGAAATCCATAGATCTTTTAGCAGCGGCCACATCTTCTGGTTTTGAACTGTAGGGAATGAAACTTTGAGATGAAAGAACAAGTCCAATTTCTCCCCTTTGTGTGGCCTTTATCAAATCAAAAAGAAAATATTTAATGAAAAATAAAATATTTAAAAAAAATCTCCTGAGATTAACTTGCTTTATTTTGTTCTTTTCCATTAACAATTTTGTTTATTAAACTTAAGTGTAATCATTCTTAATAGGGAGAATTTGATTTTGACAACAACCATTAGAGTGGTTAAACTATTAATAATATCTAATGGTGCTATCATAAAAAATATAAGTTTTGAAATTAAACCTTCATATATATATATTTGTATTATATTAAGCTAATCATGACGATGCTATACATATATCACACAACTATCATAGTATACCGTACTTGGAATTTCTTTTTGTACAAATGCGCTGCTGCAGCATGGGAAAGAAGGTAGTTATGAAGTACAATATATGCTTGTCTGCACTCTCTAGTAGTTTGGCATGGTTCAGCAGGGGTCTTATCAAAACTGTGCATGTAATTAAATATAGCTGTAACTTCTGCCTCATTCATTGTTGACCAATGCTTAACTCGATCTCCATATGTTTTGAAAAGGAGTTCACTATAATCCTTGTAATGTTTCCTAGAATTTTATTTTAAAATGAAAAAAAGAGCATGATGAAATTTCATAATGCTTTACTTAGAAAAATAACTATAAATAAATTCCTTTTCTTTAAAATAAATTGTGCAGATGAGAGATAACATTGAAGGTTCTTACACAATGGAGCGATTCAAGAAGCCACCAAGATTGTGTTGAAGGGCTAGTGGAAAGTCAAAGTGTAGGATAGTCACGAAAGGTGTAATACCTACATTCAAGTAGACCACGTTAAGCAAACATATAGTAATTGTTGTTGTACTTTAAATAAATCTATCATCAGATCTAATTATTACCATTTGCAAGTAATTCGTTGATCAAATGGTTGTAGAAGTCCACACCTTCTTGATTTATGCCTCCTTTCAAGGTTCCATCTATATAGGGTTGTTGAAAAAAAAATTGAGACAAGCATTGTGTAAATGATAGTAATGTTTCATCATCATGTATATAAATAAATATAAAATAATAAGGAAAGAAAATCAATCATTTTGAAAATTAAATAGATGGACTGTTGTCGCTGATTATTTTCTGAGATAATCATGTTCTTTTTCAAAAGACAACCACTTTTTTTAAATGTTTAGGCATGCTTTTGATAAAAGAACAATTTGGAAAAAATAAAACTATAACTATTTATAGAATTTTTTTTTTTACTTTTAACCTAAATATATTTATGATAAGTTTTTCATGTCCTTTTATAGCAATTTTATAGAAAGACACTTCTATATTTTTTATTTATGCATTATTTAAAAGTACTTTTCAAAATAGTACCTTTTTTATATAAGCAAATATGAAGTAATTTCGTTTTTCAAAATCTCTTTAAATAAAATCACTTTTTAAGCATAAACAAACAGATCCATAAATAAACAATTAAGTGGATTTTGATTACACCAAACACATTTAACTGTTTTAATCACGCTGGAAATTACTTAGATAACTTTAGATTGAAAATTTTACCGGGCATAATCCTACTCCATGCAATGGACATTCTGTAAGAATTTATTCCAAGTTTCTTCAAATGTTGCACGTCCTCCTATACAATGAAACAAAACTAAATACAATAATTTGATAAATAAAGACAATATTTGGTAGATGCTTTGGTTATTTTACAACACAATAAAATGAGGATAATTGCTTCATAAATGTGGGTAAGCATAATGATATGAGATATTAACTTTTCCCTACTCACCTTGTATCGCTTATAATGTTCGATCAGTGTAGGAAACTTTTCACTATCCAAAAATATATCTGGTTGATTATGAAGAAAACAAATTATAAACATCGGAGTGGACAAAAACTTGATAGCTATAAGGAATGTAGTATATCTTCGAAGATTCTAATGTTATTTTCAATTCTGCGAACCTTTGTTGTTTTCAACTCTTTCATCCCAAAAACTTGGCCCTCTTCCTCCTTCACGAGCTGCTCCTTCAATCTATGTTAAATTGGCAATAATAAACTTTTTATTAATAAATAAATTTATTTTTCATGTATTACACATAAATGCTTACAAATTATGAGAACATACTTGGAGGGCAGAAGATCCGACGCCAAACAAAAAGTCTGATGGAAATGATGAACGTTTTGGAAAGCTTGAAAAATGTACATCTGCGATCATAAAATAATACAACCTTCAAAAAAATGGCAACAAACAAGGATACTTATGTATATTTTTGGTTTAGACTAGGGTATCCACCACAAATAACAATGACTAATCCGCTCATCGTGGGAGATCACACTAAGTCGTAAATGATTGACCACGAAATGTGATTTATTCACATGAGCGAGGATCAAATCCTCAACCCTTATAATTAAGAGACGAGGTTAAAGCAACCACCACGCCATACTTCGTGATTAAGGGTAATTAGGCATTGAAAAATGAAAATCATACTATAACAGCAAAGCTCTTGCATTAATTTTTTTAATAAGAATATAGTCAGACAAAAAAAAAATGAATACAAATATACATGTGATGAATGCGTATAAAATAAATTTTGAGTTTTATTGTGAGAGATGAAAGAGTTGAATCCTGACCACACAACTATATATACATGGATTGCTGAGATTAAAAGTTAACTCATAGTCCTATGACATCTTAAAAAAGTTATATAACTTTATGTTTTAATTTTGAACATGTATACCATATCCAATGGTCTACTTACTTCATCTAAATAGTTCTCACACAATACATTTGATATTTGATGTGTATCTTTGTAGATGAGTTGTCACTCTTTTACATCACCAGGGTGCTTATATTCATATAAATAAATTCGCAAAATATTTCATAAGAGATCATTAGAGAAAAGTTGCAGTGCTCAAACCTTGGGCCTTTGCAAGCAAGTTGAAAAGCAAAACAATCGACAAAAGTGCAAGAATAATTTTATCCATTCTCAAAGATAAGAACATCTCCATTTTCAACTCCAAAAAGATCAATTATTGAATTGGATAGGAGAACCACAATTTGTAAATGTTTATCACATAATATATAGAGGAGAAAAACAGCCTTACTACGCTTATGACAACCTATAATTAAATAAATTTCTATTTTTAAAATGCAATATTTACTATTCAACACGTAAATCTATAACTACTTTTGTTTAAGATTTCTTTTAACTAGACTGATACAATTCAATCTGGTTGGTACATATCCGAAATTGCCTATGTAAGTTTCTGCATCCTCATCACGTTGACAATATTGTTACATATAAAGTGTATTCACATTGACTTAGTCATCACCTTCTCCTTTGTGTTTGATCTCGTAACTACCTCGTTATGTCTATTTTGTGTAATTTTTGTAGGAAATATTTGACCAAAAACATAATTAATAGATAATTTCAACACCAAAATTATAAATAGAATTTCACTATAAATACAATACTAAAATTGAGAAATGAAGATGAAAAATAGACACAAAATATAAAATGAAATATATTATATACATCAAACTTATCAAATGACTGAGGCGTGCGGAACACTGAGTTTAAGAGTATTTCACCAACACAAGCAAATTACTTGGTGCAGATGGTCTCAAGGCTAATACCCTCTAAGATACAACAGTCACTTTCAGCTAACACTACACATGACCTAGCTGGGTTACAGGAACAACTCTTTTGAATTGCTCAAGGGAACACCAATCACATGTATAAAATTATGAAAATAAAATACTATAGTTTTTAAACACTGATACAAAATGCTATCTTATTCTCATAGCATGAATACTAGAATATTATAAATGTTCTTTTTCTTCCTTGAACACCTGCTGTATTCCTTTTATATATAGAGTTGCAAGTTAATCATTAAAATTAGACCTGAAGGTATATTTAATCCTAAAACAACGGCTACTGTATAATATAAAAGATATTAACTCAATTTAATACATGATACAAACTGAAAAGAAAACATGCATCAGTAAACTTATGTAATAAACAAAATATTATTACATATTCAACTTCAAACAGTAAAATTATTTGATATGAATTATTATGCAATCAAATTAATTAATTATTAATTTACTTTAAAATAAACAATAAACTAATAAAATTTCCAACAATTTTAAGCTACCTATGTTAATATACATGTAAAATTCCGTTAACTTTTTAATCACCTATTACAAGGTGCATGAAGTCAAATTATTTGGTTACCAACCCAAACAACATGTCAAGGTGGAATGAATCACAAAAAATAAAAAAAGAAACAAAAAAATAAAATAAAATAATGGTTCAATTTGCATAATCAAACACCAACAATCTCACAACCACATAAAATTTGAGATTTTCCTTTTTCACAAGAGGGGGAAGACTAAAAAGCGTGACAAACTAAGGAATCTCATCAAGGCATAAGGCCTAAATAACAGAAGAAGGAGAGTAGCCTCCAAACACGACGCGATGAGCAGTTCCTACAAGCTTCTCAAGCTAAGACGTCTGTTGCATTTTGCCCTCTCTCGGCACATATAGTTATGTTTGGCATGGCATTTCAGCTAGCTTGAAGTTTATTTGACTAGCTTAAAAGTTCTCTGAAAGTGTTTGGTAAATGAGTTTATTTCAGCAACTTAATGTTTTTTTAATAAGCAACCTGATGTAGCTTTTATCTTCTAGTTTATTGAATTTATTCCCTTTTTTTTATCCTTATCATTTTACCAAAATTCCATCATTACTTATTTTATATTTATAAAAACAGTAAACCTAGATTACCTTTTAATTATTTTTATTTTGAAATAATTACTATTCAATTTTTAATATAAAATTTTAAAAAGTATGTTGTAATTTAGACAAACATAAGCTTATTTTATTAAAGTTTTTTGGTTGTCTAATTCTATGTAGTTTAATTAATAAAAATGAAAAAATGAAAAAAATAAATTTAAAAATAATATTGTACTCTTTTTTTTTTTAAAGGAAAATCATATTAATGAAATTGATAGAAAGGTACATGGTGTTTAGAGGCCATAAACCTCACAGTAATCGAAAGAGCAAAGAAAAAAAAGAGCTAATAAGACCCACACGGCAACATAAGGAGAAGCAGACACAGCCCCAGCAGCTTGGAAAAAGAAGGAGCTCCACCACAATAAAATCATAGTTAGGGAGAAAGCATCCTAACAACCTCAATAATAAGACCCACTCAAGCCAACAAGACGAAGCCATAACACCCCTTCCCTCTTTAAAATACTATACAGCACCATAGCCTCCAAGTTTTAGAACAATGAAGCATAAAAAGCCAAGTCCCCAAGCCTCCCAACTCTTTGTTTTTGCAAGCCTGAGTCCATGCTACCCAAGATATGTGGTGGCTGCCTTCCCCATATAGAAAAGCTCTCATTAATTTCTCCATCGCATTCACCAACCCAATTGGTGCAAGGAAAATTGACATGTGGTAAATTGGAATTGCACTCAACGCCGCCTTTAGCGTGACAATCCTACCACTAAGAGACATAAACTTGGAACTCCACCCTCCCAACTTGAGACGCATCTTCTCAAGAATCGGTTGCCAAAATCTCATCTTGCGAGGGTTATCCCCAAGGGGGGCCCGAGGTAAGTAATGTGAAGGTACCCAACACTCACATCCAAACATTCTGCAGCTTCGCCTACTTCCTCTTCCCCCATATTGCATCCAATTATTTGGGGTTTAGATTAGTTAAGCTTCAACCCAGAAATAGCCAAAAACACCTCAATGACCCCCCAATGTTCTCGACTTGGGAGATCTCATTGTCGCAAAAGATAAGCGTATCATCAACGAATTGAAGATGATTGATGCGTACTCCATTACCTATGTGAAATCCATTTGGAAACTCGAAGGAGAGTAGCTAGTTCAACATATACGAGAGCCCATTAACGCAAATGTTGAAGAGGAGGGGAGGATAACGGACCGCCTTGCTTCAATCCCTTCTCAATTGCAAAAAAATCAGTGGGAGAATCGTTCACTGATACTGCCAATGGTGCTGTGGAGACACATTCTTCCATCCATTTAATCCATCTCTCACCGAATCCCATTTCCTTTAGCATATCGAGCAGAAATTCTCAATCGATGTTGTCATAGGCCTTGGCAAAGTCTATCTTTAGCAGAATCCCTCTCGACACCTCTTCATAGCATCGACTACCTCATTTACGATGAGAATGCAATCCGTAATTTGCCTTCCCTTAGTGAAAGCAAATTGGTTTTCTGAATTAAAGAGTGTCATCACTTTTTGTAAGCATCTCGCCAGCACTTTCGAGATCAGTTTATAGATACTCCCAATCAAGCTTATTCGACGGGAGTCAGATACTCATGACAGAGTCCTTGATTTAGGGATTAAAGCAATGAACGCCGCATTTAGACCTCTGACTAGTTTCCCATGCTCATGAAAGTCCTGAAATACCTTAAAGACATCACCTTTCACCAACACCCAGGATTCCTTGAAGAATGAGATGTTAAAGACATTGGGACCTGGAGCTCGGTTTCCATAAACGTTCGCCACCACTAGGAATCTACCATCTACCACAGATTGGGTTCTCAACAAAATAAATCTTTGATTCTTCTTCACCTGTATGATGTTAAACATAGGTGGTTTCCATAGTGTGAGGAGGCCCCCTACAAAGCCCAAAGCTGGAACGAACTAGTAGTACATGCCTAACGATCTTGCCCAATAGTCCACCAACATCTTCCTGTCCTCATTCAAACATATTACTAAGGTTGAGTTTTCTGCCTGACTCTACCTCCTTCTCTCTACATAAGAGCATGTGTTCTTCTTTAACTGCTGATTACTCCTCCTTCGGTGATGGAATCGGAATCTTCCCACCCCGCTCTACTGTATATAGTCAATCCAATCAAAGTGCTCTTAAGATGATAAAAAAATTGAATTAAATTCAAATATTTAAAAATTAATATTATACTTTTAATATTAATATCACATGTGTAATATAAAATGAATTATACACTATCTCCTTTAATAATATTTTACAATTTCAGCTTGTTTAACAACTAGTTTTACTAAACTTTTTTTTTTCTACTAAATTGTTTTTCAGTTTTCAACTTCCTGCTTTCAACTAGCTTTTCAGCTTTTTACTGATTTATCAGCTAGGCGTGCCAAACATAACTATGATCAATGTGAGGATCTCAATCCTCACCAAACAAAGCCTGGACTCTCATGCTATTGCTTAGGACGGGTCTTGCAATGTGTGATTCATCGAAAATGAAAATAATTGCAATGAAGGTGTTGCTGTTGCATTATTTGTGCTGCATTATTTGGATAGCCAGTCCAACAAAATGCTCCATGGTAAAATCATCTGGTACTGATTTGGCTTTATGTGACTTTTCATTCTCTTTCGTGATTATTAAACATTCTGAAGAGGACTGTAATAAAGTGCACTTCGGATAGGAAAATAATATCTTCACGGTCGAATTTCATCCAACACTGGAGAGAAAGAAATTGAAGATAGAAGAGTGAGACCTATGATATAATAGGAAAAAAACAAAGAAAAGATACAAAGAAAAAATGGCTATAACTGCAATATGAGGGACTAAAACATAACAACTTTTAAAATACTGGGATTGAAATCAAACAAAAATATAAGGAAAATGATTTTCTGCAGCTTTAAATCCTTATAAAGTTGCACATTTAGTTTGCAGGGGTTTCAAAACCTTCTATGTCGCTGTATGTCGACAACGCGGGGTCCAAATATCAGGACCGAAAATAAGAGTGGTGATCAACAAACTATCTAAAAGTTTATATTACATTTTTAATAGTTGTGATCATATAACCATCAACTGTATGTTAAAAAACTATAGTGAACTAGGAATCTGTCTCTGACATGGTGATGGAGAGTGATCAACAGTAATCTACACCAGCTGCTGGTGACTTCTGAGGAAGAAGGAGCTTAATTCTAGTGCAATGAAGAAAGCAAGTGAATGGTATGCTTTTTAATTTTCTGAAACTCATTCTTTAACGGCTCTTATTCCAAATGCTCCCAATTTTCTTATAGGCTTCAACTACTTAATTACAGGAATTTCTCCCAGGAGATTCCAAGTGATTTCACTGTTCAAATTGATGATGCTTCCTTTTCGTTGCATAAGGTAGTGAACCAATTCAATCATGTACCCATTTCTGCATATATCAATAATCAATCCCAGTATCATTATATAGAGATCAATATAATGATACATGCTTAGATTAATGAGCAAGATATTTAGATATGATACTGGAATTTTCAATTTGCAGTTTCCATTAGTTTCCAAGTGTGGATACATAAGGAAGCTCATTTCAGAATCTATGGATGCTGATCTTTCATTTATTGAACTCTCTAATGTCCCCGGTGGAGCAGAAGCATTTGATCTAGCAGCAAAATTCTGCTATGGAATTAACTTCGAAATAAGTATCGAAAACATCGCTATGCTTTGCTGCGTTGCAGAGTATCTTGAGATGACAGAAGACAATTCCATTGGAAATTTGGTGGGAAGGAGTGATTCTTACTTGAATGAAGTGGCACTAGAAACCATTTCTGGAGCTGTGTCTGTCTTACAAATGTCAGAAACTTTCATTCCAGTTGTAGAGAAAGCGAAATTGGTGAACCGATGCATTGATGCAATTGCATACATAGCCTCCAAGCAACAAAGCCAGCTATGTTCACCTGCAAGAAGTGATTGTAGCACTGATGGAGTGATGTCTTGTTCTTCCATGGCATCTCACAGAAGAAGGCCAGTAGATCATTGGTGGGGTGAGGATTTGACTGTTCTCAGAATTGACATCTTCCAAAGAGTTTTGATTGCCATGATGGCAAGAGGGTTTAGACAGTTTGACATTGGTCCTATTATAATGCTCTATGCACAGAAGTCTTTGAGAGGATTGGTAAGACCCTTTACTAAAACAAGCAAAACTTCTTCATTTTTTTTTTCTTTTGAGAGCATAAACTACTTTTAGTAAGATAAAAAACAGACTTAAGAACAACCCTCTTTAAGTAAGTGGTTCAGAAAAGCAATACATAAGAAGAAAAAGGTAACAGATAAAGTCTATAGCAACATTAATTTCAAATTTTGATATTTATTACCTCCAAGATTGGTGAAAGTTGCAGCATAATTATATCCATCCCATCCAATGTAGACTGCCAATTAAGATACCTGTTTAAATAATTCTGCAGTATCCTTATCCTGTTTGCAACCTTGATTATCCAACTTAATTAAGCACTTAGTCAGTTTGGAATAGCTTATTTGAGTTTGCTGTACAACATAAATGCTTATGCTAGTGTTTGAGAGAGTTTATTTAAATAGTTTATGACTTACCAATAAGTTATTTTGAGCTTATTTTCATAAAGTGTTTAGATTAGCTTATGAATAAGAGCTCATGCTTACCTATAACTTATTTTCAGCTTATTTCAATAAGTTTCTCAAATTAGTTTATGAATAAGCGTTTATGCGATAAAAGCTTTTGAATTGTTGCGCTAATTCAGAAGCAAATTTGAGAAGCTTAGCGGAGCAAGCTAAAAATAGGTTACACACATGTAAAGCGGTTATTCATAAGCAAATTTGAACGACTTATGAAAGTAAGCTCAACACAGCTTATAGTAGGCTATAAACTATTTAAACAAGTTCTCTCTAGCACTTGCGTAAGTGCTTATGCTACAGGATAAGCTAAAATAACATTTTCCAAACCGGCCTAATTGGAATTATTCCTTATACTGAAATTCAAGACATTTCTACATCTTATGGTTTATGTGTTGAATCTTGAAATTTCTTGTGTGTGGCGCAGGAGATATTTGGAAAGGGAAGGAAGGAGCTTGAACCACAACAAGAGCATGAAAAGAGGGTTGTTTTAGAGACACTAGTGAGCCTTCTGCCAAGGGAGAAGAATGCAATGTCTGTGAGCTCTCTTTCCATGTTGCTCCGGGCAGCAATATACCTTGAGCCAACTGTTTCTTGCAGGCTTGATTTGGAGAAGAGGGTGGCCATGCAATTAGGACAGGCTGTTGTAGATGACCTTCTTATTCCTTCTTATTCCTTTCCTGGGAACACATTGTTTGATGTAGATACAGTGCAGAGGATCATGGTGAGTTACCTTGAATCTGAAATGGGAAATCACTCAGTCTACAGTGCAGATGATGAGTATTTTTCTCCTTCACAAAGAGGTATTGTGAGGGTTGGGAAGTTAATGGAGAACTACCTTGCTGAAATAGCCACTGACAGAAATTTACTGGTTTCAAAGTTCATCAGCCTTGCTGAACTAGTTCCTGAACAATCAATATCAACAGAAGATGGGAAGTATAGAGCCATAGACATCTATCTCAAGGTACGGATTTTATACTAAGTACGTGTTTGAAAATTCTTATACAATATACAGTAAATTCAAAAACCAGAATCAATTATGAGCTACTAAGATCGAAACCTATTATAAGATGCTTGTACAATGTCTCAAAATACTCATTACTAATTGAAGTTTATTTCCTCTTACTGTACTGATATAATTTTTTCTTTGAACAGGCACTCAAATTTTAGTATGAATACCTATATTAGGTAGTGTTTGGCACATAGATAAAATAGCATGAAAAAGGATGTTATGTTCTGATTTCTTTGGTACCACTTTTCCTACTTTATGTTATGGTTTATTCTGTTTTAATATGCACCAAATATAGAAAAAAGTAACATGTCTGCCAGATTTTACCTTAGATTTCTGCTTACTAGGTAGCACATATTTTCAGGGTTCAGCACATTTGAGTTTACTTTATATATCTTGATGATGTCACTTGTCACAGTTTATGATAAAATTGAATTTACAGTAGTACTGTCATTGAATTCAAGGATATAATAATCAATGTATTCTTCTCATATAAAAGTTTTACATGAGAAGTCTAAATTGCGGTTGTGATCACGATTCCAAAATTGCAACGTTAGAACGGCTGCAATTGCGGTTGCGATACTATTGCAGTATTCAAAACTAGTTAAGATGCGACCGCAATTCCCGTTGTTGTTGCAGAACGCAATTTAGAACTCTGCTGATAAAGTCTAAATTATCACAATTCGCAGACTCATCCTTTTCTATGTGATATGGAGAAAAAGAGAATTTGCAGCGTGATGGAGTGCCAGAAGCTATCATGCGAGGCACGTGCTCACGCTGCTCAAAACGACAGGCTTCCGATCCAAACCGTAGTTCAAGTTCTCTATTTCGAACAGCAACGTCTTCGCGACACCCTGAATGATAGTACTTCGATCCTTCTCGAAAAGCCGAATGTGTATTCTGCTGAGCTTAATCCAGTTGCAAAAGAGATAACCACGTTACGAAGAGAAAATGAAGAACTGAAATTAGAGATAGTGAAGTTGAAGATGAAGCTACAAGAGATTGAAAAATCTGCACATGAATATTCAGCTCCTAGCAGTCCTCTGTTAAGTGCTTTTTCACCTTCAGCGGAGAAGAAGCCTCCTTCGCCTAGAAAATCGTTCATGAAGTCTGTGTCCAGAAAACTTGGGCGTCTTTATCCTTTTCCACGTGCTGCTGGTATTGTCGCTAAACATGTCAATGGTCGTGGAGAGCTAGAGAAGAAAATACGCCATTCCATATCCTGAGATTGTGCAGAGTGCCCTGTTTGTTGTTTGGTCTTTACTGATTTTACTTCATCAGTGTTTTGCTCGAGTAGATTTTATTATCATGATCCTCATGTCAAGATTGAAGAACTTTTGAATGTGGTTTGTAAAGAATGGTGAAAAATTAAAATATCATGGAATATCCGGTTTATATTTTACATGAATAATTTTTATATCATTGATCGACCGGCACGTTTAGCGGCGGTTTTTGACCCCTGCCAAACGTGAAGAGTAAAAACATTGTGAGAATTTTAATCATCCGCAAAATAAGTAAGTCAATTTTGTGGCAGCAATGCAGGCCTCTCAAGCTGTCACAAAATGTTTTCTTTTCTTTTTTAAGGTATTGTGCAAATTGTGACGATTAAACCGTCACAATCCGCATATGTCTATCGGTGGTAAAAAATTCTCGTATGTTGGTTTTTTTACCTTCATAGTGTAATGTTTAAACATATTTACCAATATAGTGTAACTTTTATTTAATTATCAAACTAGTGTAAATCGCCACTTTAAGTGGTGATACCTTTTTGTTTTAATGAGATTGCCCTGCTAGTAGCAATATCACTTTTTTTTCATACTTTCTTTGTATGCGATGGAAACTATTACGTCACAAAATTTTAGTGTATAATATAAAATGAATTAGCGACAGAATGTGGAGGGAGGTTTGCCGTCGCAAACCATATACAGTCGCTGATTATTTTGTGACTGAAAAACTCTCTCTCAAAATTCCATCGCTAATTCAATTTCTATTTCACTAGGATTTTGTGATGGACTAAACTTCCGTTGCAAATAATATTCTATCGTTAAATGTTTTACAACGAAAAACTTCTCTCCATATTCTATCGTTAATTCCTCTTATATTATTCACTAGGACTTTGTAATGGAGTAGTTCCGTCGTAAACAAAGAAAGTCAAATTTGACCAAAGTGATGTCACTACTGCAATTTCATTAAAAAAAAGGTGCAGCCACTTATAGCTGGCAAGTGGCGATTTACACTAATTTAGTAATTAAAAAAGTTAATTATATTAGTAAATATCTTTCAAAACCACACTATAAATGTAAAAAAACTTATATATATATATATATATATATATATATATATATATATATATATATATATATATATATGAAACATTACTATAACTTTTCTATTGCATTCCTAACATGTTTCCATAGCGCTTGATGATTGGATAATTCATATGTCCATATATTTCTAACATGTATTAACATCAAAATATGAAATATAGTTTTAAGAAATACATTTCGACTTCTAGTTTTTAAAATGTATTTTTAAAAATACATTTTGAGAATATAGCTCCCAGTACCAATATTTGTACCTTTACACATTACTGATGGTTTTCGACTACTAGAACCTAAGTATATCAATTGAATGTTGATAGGGTTCAGAAATCATTTCAGTTGTGGATTTAGGAATGAGTTCATAAATTTGAGGCTGGTCAACCATCAACTTGTAACAACAGCGGCCCTGTATCTTCCAAATGACCCACGAAGAATGCAATATATGAGTGGGGGCTGTCTTTAAATTATTGAGTCCTTTGGAATAAATAACTTTTTATAGAAAAAGATAATAGTTCAAGTGACAGCCTAGCTAGGATTGTCCGTGTTAATGTCTGAACCTGATCATCAAACAAGTAAAGAATCATGGTTTGATTTCAGTTCATGCATCTTAAAGACACTAAACGTAGTAATTTATAATATTTTGAGATATTCCTAACCTAAACATGTTAAAAGATGTTAAAATATTTGGTAAAGAATCTGATATGTCCATCTGATAGCAGACAGTCCTCAAGCTTCTGGTTGGATAGTTGTAAGTACGTGGTTTGCGAGTGATGGGTGGATAATAAATTAAGACTCTAGGAGAAAATCAATAGGAGAAAATCAATCGTTTAACTACTTAATTCGTTTAGAAAAGTTAAACAACTTAGCTATGGATAAATTCCAAATTCAGAATAGTTAGCGTCATTCGAAAGGCGACCAGATACTGAATTGTTTATATGAAATAAAAGTGAAGTTAAACAATAATATTAACTGATAAATTCTATTTGTGGGAGAGATAATTTCATTGAGATTTGGATGTTTTCAACTCGGATTATCACCCTTATGTAAAAAAAATCCTACTTGCATGTTTCTCACCCAATATTTTGTGCCACCTGTGTAGAATAATACTGTTAGGATTCAAGAGAAGCCTCTTTTTTAGAAGGTTTATTCTAGAAGGAAGAAACATTTTGAGCGTGAAACTGAGGAGAGGCATTGAGGCGCACAGGACTTAGGATGGGCCTTTGGGGAATGGGCCTATCTGACTTTGGGTCTAGGTTATTTTGGAGCTTAGTTGGTTGACTCAGTTTTATTATTTGAGTTGAGCATACATTGGGTTAGTGTTATTTGCTTAATAATGTTAGTTTATTATAAATAAGTACGGGTGAAAATAGGTTAGGTTAGATTAAACTTTGCACGGTCCAAGCCTGACCTGCATTCTAATTTCGCGGCCCAAGCTTATTCCGTGACCTGTCATAGGTCAAATTTTAAGGTCTGATCTAGCATTTTAGATGACATGACCTAGCTTGCTAGTTTCTTTACAAGCTTATTTAACGGTTAATACACTCTTAAAGAGGTTAACAGGGCTAATATGTATTTTTACATATCATTTCCTTTTTACAAAAAAAATTATATTCTATGTTTTAAAAAAATTAATTAAAATAATACACTATATTTATTTATATTATTAATGAAAATAATATTATGTAAGCAAGTTAGCCTATCAAGCCAAACAAACTTTTCTAATAATTTAGACCCAACCTTTTTAGTTAATCAGACTTTTTAAAGAGCATAAGTTTGGCATTTTAAATAAACGGTCAGACTAAGACCGGACTTTTGACGGGTCAAGTCGTGAATTTCTAAAGGGCCACTTGACTTATTCTCACCCTATAAATAAAAACACTATTATTAAGTTAGGATTCATATTTTGAAGAATCGGCTTGTAAGGGACTATTATTAAGTTAGGATTCATATTTTGAAGAATCGGCTTGTAAGGGTTTTTTCTTGTATAAATGTTCGCCTGTCTTATTTCCTTTCAACTGAATTTTCAGTTTATTTTTCAGACTCCTTTCCTTCTCTATTCTGTTTGGCTTTTTGGTTATAACCTAACACATACACACTAGGATTATGATTCTTTCAATGTTAAGAACTCACAAGGCCTCTTATGTTGAAATTTATACCTATATTTTTCTTTATACGGGTGCAATCTTCTAAATATTTGTGAAAAGGAATTACATACAAAGTATGACATGATAATGTCATGTGATATGAAAGGATTTAGACTTATTCATAATCCTTAGAGTTTTTAAGGATTTGACTCCTTGTAAAACACAATTTTATTATTATTATTATTATTATTATTATTATTATTATAAATGAAAGAGTCTGGGTTCAATCGTATTTTAAAAATATTTTTATAATTAATCTCGAGATAATCAATTGTGAGTAGCTTATGTATTCAAGAATTAATTTTAAGAAAAGAAAGAATGATTCAAACATGCTATCACTGTCCGTGTTTAGGATAGACAATTTTTTGCCACATTATTTCAAAATCACTAATCTAAATTTTCTTTGTTCAAAGGCTGAATTGGATGGTTGGAAGCTAATTAATTAAACTGGAGTATCTCATTGCCTTTCATACAAAGTGCTAAACTAATGGAATTTAACAAGCTCTACATGTATCTATTCACCATTCCACCTTAATCCATGAAAGGATGATTTTCAGGCTTTAGTGACAAGAAAAGTGAGTAGCTGCTGGACCAAAGAAAAGTCAGTGGCATGTGACAAGTGAATAGTAATGTGTGTGGGAACCAGGAAAAATTAAAAGGTATATGGGAGACATAACAAACCCCACCACACTTCATAACTTTTGGCAGAACATTCCACACAAACATCATTCACAATCACAAAGTCAGTCTTAACTCCTAAATAGAAATTTAAATATATCACATTGATTGACCTTACATTTTTTTAAATAATTTCAAGTCATGTTCAGATTCAACACTTGGAAAAGCCAAGGTGACTGTTTTAGCCTCCCTTGTCTTAACTGTTCTTCAATATCAAAACTGTTTCTAATTCCACTTGATTCTTTTCTTGTGTTGCATCTTGTGGCCTTGTTTCTATGGCTTGAGCCAGTGGAAGAAGAAGACAAGCTACGTCCAGAATCTGAAGTTAGTGGTGTCTCAACTTTCTTCCTTCCTCTGTTATAACTTGAGGGGCCTAATGTCAGTTGAATTTCAGTCTCATCTATGATTTCTAGCACGCCATCTTCTGATTCTGCAATGTGCTCCTCTGCAGGCTGTTCTAGATCAAATTTGATTTGAGGCTTTTCTTGTGCACCATTTTGAGTTAAACTAATCGCATTCTTGAAGTAGCTTACTTCAATACCTCTTCTGGCTTCCATGTTTTGCATCAGTATCTTTTGAATCCTATACAAACGATGAAGTTCATATACCTGTGAAAAAAAATCTCAGCACACTTAGTATCTAATTTGCTAATAGTTGAGAAAGTCTCTTGACTGAAAATATGGTTAAATAGTCTTTATAAATCACAGAGCTATCCTCATCCCATCCCAGCCTAGCATTAGCTTTTTGGGTAGAATTAGGCCTAATCCCATACTACACATTAGTCACCGAAAGATGTTTATTCTTGCGGATTCCACGCTCTACATGTCTATCTCTGGGTGTGAGGGGTTGTGTTGAGAAAGTCACAATTAAACTAGAGATACGGTGAAAATAGTTCTTACAAAAGGTAGAGTAACCGCGCCCGTAGGCTAGCTTTTGACATTGAGTTAGCCTTACCAGAGTTGTAAGTGAGAAAGAATATCAAGTAATAATCGGAAGAAAAGTATACCTGCTCTTTGAAAGTTTCTTCATGTTTCAACATGGCCATCCTCATGTATTCTTTGTCACAGGACCTTAAAAGCTTCTCCATAAGATACACAGTTAACTTTTCTCTCTAGGAAATTTATGTTTGGACTTGTCTTCCTGATATCACAGAACAGAAACATTCATATAAGATATACAGCAGCTAAGCTTTAAATGAGGAAAATTCTAACAGAATGTTGTGATGAATGAGAAGTTGTTTATATAGAAAACAGGGATGGTTTCAGGAATCTTGATTCTTGAAACACTAACTAGTACAAAATGATAGCATCAGCTTTTTTTTAGTATAATTTGTCTGTTCCTTTTCCTTGCTCTTGATCCTTTCAATACTTTGGACCACATTTGATTGAATGAAACCCATCAAAAAATATCTTCCCGACATCTTTGCGTGTTAATTTTCCTACCATAATAATAATAGCTTTTCATTTTTGCTCACACATGATGTCATTATTCAAGTCATCCTTTTAATTATTGCAATGTTGATTTATACACATGATCAAGACAACACTTTTATCTTCTTTTCATTTAAAAAAGAAAGCTTGAAGAAGCGATAGCATTGTAGTTAAGACCATAAGGAAACCAATTAACTACATTTTCTAACTCTTGCACTTTCTGTTTTCTCTCATTCCTTAGTTTTTAAGCCACTCTACAATCTAATATGCAACATGGCATTAAACTTTCACACAAATGACATGATATGAATTTCAAACATATAGTAACATATCATCTTCAAAGCCAAACAGAGAAACTATGTTACATAAGCCATGCAAATAACACCTACGGGAATTAACAAAAGAATGGAGAATATGAAGCAAAACTTGCAGGCTATTGTGAAACAAATAAAGAGGGACACCTTCAGTTTCTGAAATCAAATGATGAATTGAAACAAAATTCCTATCACAAACATCAAGTGGATTAAGTTTTTGAGAGCTTTCCAAGAATCAAACACAAGTTAATAGAATATAGCTTCTTACCTGCCAGAATTCAATTACACCACAATTTTCTGCTGAACAAGAAGATCTCTGAAGGAAAGGCAAAAAAGCACTTCCTCTCAACCCAACTTCAGCCACAACTTTCTTTAATTTGATGAAGACTCAGCTAATTTGCTCTTACATACCCCATCAGGCACTTCAGTTTATACTGTTGGAGGCTAAATAGAATAGTTATAATGCAACAGGAAGTTGTAGAATTTAAGATTCTACACACAGAAACCGAAGAGGTATTGCATGAGGCTAGAGGCATGCGAAACAAATCCCAGTGCCTTGACCAATGCGGTTCAAGTTTTGTGGACAAGATGCCTGAGGCAGTTCCAGCAATGCAGATATATTAAATTAAAGAGTGTAAAGAAGAGGGGAATGAATAAATAAATATATGCATTATTAGCACTAATACTATATATATAAAATGTTGAGGATCACAAGGCCTTGGTATGCTCATGACAAATCATCAAACAGACCAGACAGCATAGCCTGGAGGTGAATCACATGCACCTAAAATTTCTGTATCATAAAATAGTTGTCTCTGTCTCAGTTGTATAGTGATGATAAAACATTAAACAAATTGCGCATTATGTGTTGTTGTATGATTGAAGCGTGCTTATATGAAGGTGCTTAAGGTGACATCTTCAGTTCCGCCGACAGATAGATCCTCACCGTACAATTAGTGGGTATCTCTCCTAGATATCAAACCTAGTTATAACTGGCTTCAGGATCTAAGAATACAAACTAAGGTTTGCAGTTTTCACACATAATTAAATCATGGGATTTTTTCTCAAAACCTTTGTTGTTTCAAGTCAATGCTCAGTGTCGTCCTTAGAAGGGTAAACGGTAGCGTCAGGCAAATTAGTCCCTAGAAAAAAGAAATACTTTACAATCCTTAATTGTGTGAAATGCCCGTCATTCTAATTGTGTCAAATGTAAGTAAAGTTAGTCACTCTGCTTGACTGCCTTACCCCTGCCATCATTACTTGTGTTACATGTCGTTCAAGTTAGTCTTAACTTAACTGACATTCATCTGACCATAAGAAATAACTTAACCGAACATTTGACACAATTGAAAACCTTGAGGTGTTTCATTTTTTAAAAAATTAATTTCTCCGAGGCTTATGTATTTTGGAACGAAGTTAACCATTTTTTTTTACAATAGGAAAACACTATTCACTCCTTTTGTTTGATTCTACAACATTGATTGATAGAGCAAAGATTGAATTACCAAATATGAATATTGTTTTGTATCCACCTACATGTCCTGTGCAAAAATAGGTACAAACATTATATGCAGTTGAATGTGATTTTAATTTCAGCATCCCTCTTGGAAGACCCCAGTGCAATGATTACATATTAACTGGCCACGTGGCTGCTATATTAACGAAAAGGTCATGATTAATTGAGGTTATTTAATCGCATATCCACGTGGACCAGTAAAATTGTGCTAAAATCAAAATTAAAAAATAATTTAAAAATACATAAAATAACACAACCTTACTGGTCTGTGGATATCGGATTAAATAACTTCAATTAATCATAAGGGTCACTTACCCAACCAAAAAGTAAGGGAAGTTCTCAGTTTCAAGCATTTAATGCATAGTTCAAGCCCATCGGCCATGTTATATGTACGTATGGTTCGCCCTTATCTGTGTGTCTTTGAAGAAGGTACATTAATTATTATTTATTATTATGAAAACAGAAGAAAATTAATTAAAAGAAAAAGAGGTGGAGATAGAGAGGGAGAGGGAGAGGGAGAGGGAGAGAAATGTGAATTCGGTGGGGTGGAAGCACGCGTTGCCGGGGCAGGAAGGTGCATTCTTATGGGGCGGTGGGACCTTTGGAGTTTGCACAAAAGCCTGACCTACATACTGGCTTGTGTTTCTCTCCTGTCCCAATTTCAAATTGGATATACAACGACCCCACCAAACAAATATTTTCAACCTAATTAAAGTACTGATTTTCTTTAATTAAAATTTAAGAATCAAAAAATTTAATTGTGGTTCTTACAAATACAAAGGCTAATCGCAATCATCGCTAATATGGTCTTATGTTATTTTTAAGTGAACATGTCTTCTCATTTCCTCTTCGTCTCTTCTATTTTCTTAATTGATCAAGTTTTTTCTACTCCAATCCAATTGTTCCTTCGTTCTGTCTGGTGTTGCTGACCATTTCTTCTTTTAAGCATGTTAGACGCCATGCAACATATCCCTCTGCGTCCTTCCTTCGTACGTACTATTTGTCCCATTTGCCCAGGGAATTTCTGCTCCTCGTCGGTCATAATTCCTTGTTTTTGAGTCTTGTTTCCCCTTTATTGTCGCATGTGGTCCTCACGGCTCTCGGTTATGAAGGTGTGAGCCTGGGTCGGAATCGGGATACCTTAGCTGAAGGGTATGCCCTTTAGTCCGACCGAGTAAGGAGGTACACAGCCCCTCAAGTCTGAAGCTTACGAGCGAATAAACTTGTATATTGATAGGACTAAAGGACAAAGCTTGGCCCATGTTTCAGCCTTGTTAGATTACGTTGTGTTCTTTGGATCCTAGGTGTTATGATCTAAAGTTCGTGGGAGCTTGACTTTGGGTAACTACAAGAAAAACACTTATTAACATTGACAGAAAGGCAACTAATGAGCTAAAAATCGACGCTACAGTCGATTTAGCGTCAACATCATGGCTACTGTTAAAAGGCTCGAAGTTAACATTTTTCATCGACCTACAAACATTTAGTATCGGCATTGCTGACTCTAAGTTGAAGTTAAGCACATGCCACAATGGTTGATGTTACCTTCCTTCCAATAGCGTCGGTTGTATAGATTAAATAGGAAATGTTTGTGAAAAAAATGAAATAACCCTACCACATAATGTAAAAACTCATAAATTAAAAATCTTACCGAATGATCTAGTTGAATGACAATAAGAAAAATACTCTCAAATGCATTTGCAGATTTATGTTCCTTGCAAATTATTTTGAAATCAATTTGAGGAGCCTTTTCCCTATTGCTTATCCATCTAGACCATTTCGTTAAGTTTTTCAATTCTTCAATGTCACATTATATAATACGGTTATTTCATCTTTTTATCATATTAGTTCATCCACACTATTGATTAATAGTCATCTTACAATCAACATGCTTACATACAATATATTAAAAGATGAGAATATTCCTATAATTCCTATATAGTCTTTCCCACTTTTATATACAATACATCAAATCATGAGAATATTCTAATAATTCATATATAGTGCTTCCCACTTTTGCACACAAGTGATGCAATCTCAGCCTTAAAAATAGTAAATGAACAACACAATGCTAATCAGTTTCATTATTCTTTACGTTTATGCTTTGAGATATGTCATTTACCATATATTATGTGTTTTCTATTTCCATATAATATAATGCGTGTACATTTGAGAATAAAGTTAAAAAAAATAAGTTCAAGTTGTAACTTACAAATATAATTTTTCAAAAAATAAGTGAAAGTGTTTCAGCTAATATTTGCAAAGACATAGGAACCACGCCATTTTCTGGGCTCATTTAGACTTCAAACTTAAAACGAGGAGCACATTTTTGATTTTCTTTTCCCACCAAACAAGCAATAAAAGTAGTGGTCCGAATGTGATTTTCGTTGATATTTTTGTATATTTATAGGGAGGACCAATGACCCAGAACCGCAAGAATTGGGACACAAACCTGGAAATAAAAAAGCCCATTTATCAACAAAAAGCCCATTGGTCACTGTACGTCCCGAAGACAAGGAAAGGTCTATTTCCAGGTCGCTTTCTCCACACACCTGCCATAGGTACACGACACACAGATGGCTTGACTTGAATGAGTCAATGTCATATCTTCCTAGTTGTGGGTTGATTCGGGTTTGGGAAAAGAATCCAACCATGAATAAAACAAGTTGATAAGAAGCAAAAGACAGTTGCAATTGGAATGCAGGTTTAGGGTGATAATTATTTTATAAACTTTGTTGAAATCAACAAAGAAAAAAAAACTAGCTAAGATGATTGTTATTGACGAGTTTCCTTATGGACGACCCAAAAAGTCAAAAAAGTTGAATATCATGACTTAGTTGAGCACAGCCCATCCAAGCTAAAACCGATCGGTCATGTGTTGACTCATTTATTAACAATCACATTAGGTTGTCTAGGAGAAGCCACAATCTTAAAAGACCTCACACAAGGCTTCCTAAAGACCTGGAGAAGGAGTTATGAAGACAACGAGTCTATAAATACATGTGTAATCATTCATTTACATAAGCATTAATCATTATGCAAACTTAGAGTTATTATAGACTCTGAAATTCTCTCTTTTTTCTCATTGATTTGAGCGTCAAAGTGTCTTCTGCAGGTATGTCTCACGTCATGTCTATGCAACTCCGTTGTGCAAGCCAAGTCATCCAAAACCAAACACGCCACGTCGCCCTGGGAGGCAAGATCGCAAGAATATCCGAGCAATCTCATAACAGAAAAAGCACTTCCAATTTTGTTTGGAGTTGTGGATTCAAAAGTTGTGGATTCAAAAGTTTCATTATTAATGTCATAACCTCGTTTAAAGATTTCCAGATATAAGACTATTGCTAGAGACTGCATGTAGTTGTTTAGGGAGGAGAGAGTGAAATTAAAATCTAAAATATAATGTCTCTCAGCTAGCAAATGTTTTTTCTCTGACTACTTATACTTAGACTTCAGTTTGAAATGTGAATTATATATATGTGTGAGATTGCTCACTAAATTGATGAAAGGGTGTGGACTAAATAAGAAAATTTAGTTTTGGATTTATTGCTAACCATAAGGGGATACTATAGTAAAACTTTAGAGAAATATTTCAAAAATTGAAGATTAGTAGATTACTAAAATTTTGTAATGATTCTAGCACTAAAAATTTGGTTATAGCTTATTTAACTAGTAACATGAGTGCTTGGAATGGAACCACCCTATGAAGGGCGATATGAAGTGTTGTGTCCGTATCTTGGGTTTAAATGTATCCCATGAGTTGAAGGAAATAGATTGTCTCGTAGCTAGAATAAGAGTTTTTTTTTATTGATCAATTTCTTTTTGGGAAGATTTTTTTCTATTGGCACCACGACTTCGATTTGTGATTGAGGAAATCATTTTAGAAAATTAGTTTGCATTCACAAAGGGTATACGAATCATTGATTGTATGTTGGTGACAAATAAACTGGTTGACACGCTTAGAAGGAGAAGGGAAGGCAAATTAATATTTAAAGTGGACTTTGAAAAAACCTACAAAGACGTGGAGTGGAGCTTTCTCTTGGAGATCATGTCTATTATGAATTTTGGTGAAATGGATAATGTGGATGGACTCATACTTAAATACATCTTCTCTTGTTGCTTTGGTGAATGGATCACCAATGTAATATTTTAATATGAAAAAAGGTTTGAGACTAAAAGACCCTATATCTTCGCTTCTATTCACCTTATGTGTGAATGGACTTTCTTGTTTTCTATCTCAAGCCATAGAGGAAGGACTTCTGAAAGAGGTTCACATAGAAAAGGTTATGGAAATAAACCATAAAAATAGGTGAAGGATATTATGGAATATTTCCATGTAGCTTTTGAATTACGAATCAACTATGTAAAGTCAAATTTAATGGGGTGCAACCTTAAAAATAGGAAGGTGGAGGAAATGGCTTCAAGACTAGGTTATGTTGTGAGAAAGTTGTCTTGTAACTATCTAGGAGTTTCTTTTGGGAGAAACCCAAGAAGATTCTCTTTTTGGTAACCGGTGGTGGACAAGATTGTCTGGTGTACTTGGTCAGATCAAACTACTATAGATGAATTTATGCAAACATGCGTTTGACTATCTTGTGCAAATAGGTCAGACGAAGTCTTCGCTCTGAGACATTAGATGAAGTTGGATTTCAAGGTAAGACGATGTCTACGTCAGACGAAGTTGCTTGATCTCATAAGCTTAGTGTTTGAATGAAGTTATTCACTACACCAGAAAAGGCCTTTACAACGACTTTTTAGTCCTTTTGATAGCGATTTTGAATCGTTGCAGATGTCACTGTTGTCAAAGCCTTCATGACGGTTGGTGACCGCTATGGAAAATATATGATATGGTCAGTGTAAAAAAGTTGCCTCATTTCAGCTAGTATATGAACAATTACCGCCTTAAACTCTGCTAATGGGTCAAACATTTCATCTATTCGTGATCAATGAAATAAAAGCAGACAAGAGGTGTATCCATAAACTTCTTTAAGTAATTTGCAAAATGCAATCAAGCACAACAAATACCTAAATCAGAAGAGGATGCTTCAAAGTAGAGAAATTAATTATTTGAGAACGAAAATGCCTACCAGGTCATGGAGCTGCAAGGACGACCTAAGAACGACGGACAGAGAATACCAACCAGCAGAGAGGAGGGCTGAGCCCCTGCACGCGAAACAAAAAAATGAGTGAACCAAACATGCCCGCAGGTGCCAATAAAACGACGATCATGTGTGACGAGATGGTTGGCGGCGAAATGAGAGTGATGGCGACGCGACAGAAAAGATGTTCGAGACAAGAATGGTGGTGGAGAAGCAAAGGTCAGCTGAGAGTCGAGGAAGACTTGAATTCGAACAAAACTGCTATAAGGTTTTTGAGTCTTTCTATATTTTTGAGACTTTAGTAAAAAAATAAGTTTGTAAGAAAAAGTTTTTTTTCTTTTCTTTATTTGACAAATTTCTTTACAGCGATTTTCATTCAATAAAAAAAATATAGTTTTTCCTTTTTTTTACAAAATTCTTTATAGCAGTTCATTTCTTAATTGCCATAAGTAGTAACACCCTTATTAGTTTTAGCAGTTCATGGCTACAACCGCTATTAATGATTCGTCCATTTATAGCAGTTTACATTACTACACGTTATAAATGACCTTAAAGTAGCTCCGTGTCATTTTCTATATATGCTTATAATTTTCATATTGTGAATTGTGATCATCAAAACTAATTTAAGTAATTTTTAAATATCTACAATTAAACTTAACATCAACCAAACATTATTCTTACTATAAATATGTATATATACGTGTACTGGAACCTCTGAATAATAACGGAGACCTTTAATTCTTCATAAATTTATTAGCGGAGCTTGTGATTTGAAAAACTACATTCAACGAAACAAATAACTTTTTTAAATAAGAAGGAAGTTATTGTGTTCCTTTCAATTTAAGGGTATGCTAGAATATAATAATATATAGACGATAACGTTTAATTATTGTGGGGAAGATGGTTTTGTTAATATCAATACGACAAGTAAAAGAGTCTAGTAAACATTATAAAGCTGGCAAAACAGTGAGCAGTTCACATTTCTCTTTCATTTTTATTCTTGATTGATACATTCAGGCACGGATCCAGGAATTTAAGTATGTGGGGGCAAAATGCACATAAATTTGTAACATAAAAAATATAACATAGAACTATTAAAAATTTGAAAGTACATCAAAATTGTTCCCTACGAGTTTTCATATTTTAAAAACTCTGCACTATCTTTTCATTCTCAACACTATTAAATACATCTTTCTCTATATAAGTAACTAAACAATTATTTAGCCATTCATCTCCCATACGATTTCGCTTCTGATTCTTGATGATATTCATAGCGGAGAAAGCTCTTTCAACTGCCGTAGTTGCTACAAGAAGTATCAAAGCTAACTCTAAAAGTAAATATACCAACGGATATACAATATGCTTCATAATCTCCACAATCTTTATAGCAAGATCCCTAGTTCCCCCTAGTCCTTGTTTGCTCACAATTCACAATTCACAACCAAACACAAAGCAACAGCCAAGCTAAAGAGTAAAGAAGGTAATACTTGCTGGGTTGAAGCATAAAGGGGAGAATCAGAAGAGGGTTTGAACTTTGAAGCAGTCAAGCAGAGCAGGTGGAGAAGGCAGAGGCACGGCGGCGGAGGAGGCAGAGCCGCGACGACGGAGGAGGAGAAGGCAGCGTCGCGGCGACGGAGAAGGCAGAGTCGAGCGCGACGGTGGACGGAGAAGGCGGAGTCGAGCGCGACGGCGGACGGAGAAGGCGGAGTCGAGCGCGACGGCGGACGGAGAAGGCGGAGTCGAGCGCGGTGGCGGACGAAGATGGCAGAGTAGAGCGTGACGGCGGACGGAGAAGCAGAGTCGAGCGCTACGGCGGACGGAGATTGCAGACCGTAGATGCACAGGCGACGACGGACGTAGAAGGACGCAGAGCCGCGCGACGGCGGAGGAGAAGGAGGGAAGCAGAACGAGATTCGGTGGTGGAGGATGTGAGGAGGCTAGAAGCAGAAAGAGGAAGTTAGGCAGCTAGAAGGAGAAAGTGAAATTATGGTTGAAGGGGAATTAGTAATAATACTCCCTCCATTCCTTTTTATAAGAGATAGATGAAGGGTGTTGGCTGTTCATTTTTACAAGAACCACATAAGGCTTTGTGCCATATTAATTATTTTTTCACATTTTTACCCCTATTCAATTCTGGAAATATGGAATTGCATTAATGATGGAAAGAGATTAAAAAGAAATATGTTAATGACAATTTTGGAAATTCAAAAACATTTGAGAACAAATTTAATGCAAAAAACTATACTACTTAACTTTCTTAAGGGTTGTGCAAAGTTGGTTTAGCTCTTATAAAAAGGAACAGAACGAGTATTAGTTTAGTACTATTATTATTATTATTATTATTATTTTTTAAATGGCTGTTCATTTTTACAAGAACCACATAAGGCTTTGTGCCATATTAATTATTTTTTCACATTTTTACCCCTATTCAATTCTGGAAATATGGAATTGCATTAATGATGGAAAGAGATTAAAAAGAAATATGTTAAGGACAATTTTGGAAATTCAAAAACATTTGAGAACAAATTTAATGCAAAAAACTATACTACTTAACTTTCTTAAGGGTTGTGCAAAGTTGGTTTAGCTCTTATAAAAAGGAACAAAACGAGTATTAGTTTAGTACTATTATTATTATTATTATTATTATTATTATTATTTTTTAAAAAATTTATGAGGGGGCATTCCCCCCCAGCATACACATGAATCCGTGCTTGGATACATTATTACATTGTCAACAGATCATTTTTTTTCTAAAAAAACTAGGTATTTTGAAAATAATAAGTAGACTGAGTCGCTATGTACATTCCTTATCGAGAAATCGCTAAAATTAATTACTACCATTAGTTTTTCTTCTACTCATGATAGGCCAAAACCAAAAAATATTATTGACTCCAACCAAGTTGACCTCTATTTTGTTAATTATTAATTAAATGTATGAGAATGGGGTTTGGATCAGGATAAAGAGCCTCCAAGTTAATATTTTCTTTTTTGAAAAATCCTGCATACTCACTTATATTGTTTTTAAAAATCTATTTTGAATTTATATATTTCCCATCTAAATCTAAATTATGGTTTTACATTTATATTTATCCCATACTCATTTACAAAATTTTTATGTAAAAATAAAATGAACTTTTATAGTTTTTTTCTTTTGTAAAATTTTTGAAGTTAAATCTATGTTTGCTTGAATAAATTTTTTCCTCAAAACGTAGATAAGTCTATAACTCGAAAGTATTACAGAATATTGTTATTTTAGGCCCAACACATCATCAGCCACATATCCTTGCATATGATTTTATTCAGCTTTGCAACAACCATACTTATATATACATATTTGAGAGGCTTCTCTAAAGTACACACCTACCATAATCATAATTCTGTCAATCTTGTTGACTTATGTGTCGGAGTACCTTGCAAGTGAATTGCTTGGATAGTAGAAGAATATAATGATACCTTGCAGAGGAGAGTGAACAAATATAAAGGACACAACACCCTAATCAATGTCACCTTATTAAGGTTCAATAGTTCTACACTCGAACATTTATGTCAATTGTGGAAAATGATAAATTGTATTCTCGTCATCTCTGCCATGGTGACCACGGGAATACAACAAGAAAACCACACTCCTTCATGTGAAGGAGTCCTGGTTAGTGTTAATAAAGAAAACACATAGCAACACAGCGATCACCTAGGCGTAGAGGTGAGTCAACCACCCCCACCGCCACAGCAACGACCTCTTGATAATAAAGCTACAAAGGTGACAATTGAACTCTATGATGGCCTCAAACAAGGCTGAAGGAATAATTACCACGAGAGAAAAAGCAAAAGTGGAACCAAAAGACTATAATTCCTCCTCGAGACGAGAACGCTCCAGTACTACCCCCACTGCTCATGCCTGACAATGAAGCCATCAAGAGATGTATTCAATAGTTTGAGCGTTCAACCACTGCAACATTTTTTTTTCTTTTAGCAACAACTAAAAATGTAGCCATGGATACGAAAAAGTGTTTCCTAAAGTTTATGCAACAATTTTCAACGGTCTCATATTCCAATGTTACATATTCACTTTGTTAACAGTTTCTTGTACTCTATGGTAACACTGTGTGAAAGTGTAACATATTGTGTGGAAAGCGCAACAATTATCACGTAATAACTTATCCTTATTATTAGATACAGAACACTTATTTAGTGTGGTGAAAAAATGTGTTGCCTAAAATGAACCTTTTATGGCAAAATGCACGAACTGATTCCTGATGCAATTTTTGCCCGATGCAGAAAACGTTGTTGCTTAAAGTAAAAAATGTTGTAGTGAACCCCTCAACAGAATGATGGAGAGCGAGCAGAGGCCCCCGAGGCCAAGCACAACGTGAGCTAGTCTGCGGCAAGAGCTCATCCACGAGAAGTGACAGCCACATCGCACCTCGACGAGGATGGGTATGTTGCCTTCCTGATACCTTTCTCTATCCAAATATAGCCGCACTCCAACTACCTAACAACTTTCGTAAGCCACCTATGAGGAGCCCTACATAGGAGACTCCGAACTGCGAGAGCATCTTAATGTATACTAGAATGAGATGAGTTGCTTAAGAGCCTCATGCTTGATCATGCGGATCTTCCTAATAACTTCTCGTAAGGATCCTCTCACTTGGTTCAAATCCTTAGCACTCAAATCCTTCCATTGGTGGCGCGTTCTTTCCACTCAATTCACGCATCAACAGATCAACAATATAATAGAAATATGTCGAGGATATCTCCCCTTCTCCCTCCGAACTTTGAGTTTGACCTAATTTGAATATGAAGTGTAGTAGATCATATTCATTTATACAAATGAGACATATACATTTAAACAGTAGGCATAAAATATTAGTCATTATAGAATGGACTTGTCTAAATCACCCAAGATTTACCCTGGGTAATAATGGCTTCATCCATGCCATTAGATTTCAGATGACGTCCGAGTCATTTTAAGTTTTTTTATTCTAATGTTGATTACTTATTGTTTCTATAACTCTATGTATACTTTAAGCTGCAGACCATAACTTTTTGTCTTAGTGTCTTAATGATGGAATGGAAGAACACCCAATAATATTTTAACACATGTCTAGCTTATAACAATATTTCAAAATGCTATTGGGCCACCTAATATTATGATAATTTTATACAATATTTTCCTTGGATGATTTAAAATTCCTTATAAAATACGTATGGCAAGAAGACAAGCTAAATTATTATGCTTAAGTAGAATTATACTGATAATGAGTGCCTAGTTGTCTCACATGGAATTTTTACTAAAGAAGCCTGTATAATTATGACATTATTAGCAAATTGATGGATCTATTTTCAACGTTTTCTTTGTTGTTTATTGAATGGAGCCCATAGCATAAGTGGAAGAAAAATAAAATTAAAGCATGCATAGTTAAATGTTTCAGGAAAACGAAGAAGCTATAGATCTTCGTGGCGAGGACTAGTAGTCCTTACCCCGCTTAGGATAAGAACTTGCACCAAATAAAACAGGGATTCCACTCGCAAGAGAGCAAAAAGGGAACATTAGAGCTCCAAAAGTCAAAGATATATACATCAAGTTAAGAATAACATGACGTGCATGAGCAGCCAATTATTAAAAGTTTGTTGCACATGAAGAAGCGTGTCAAATTTGAATTGATTGAGGATGTCAGTATAAATATTCAAATAGTACTATATATATATAATACATATGACGAGATATAAACATAAAACTTTATATATAAGAATATAAAAGAGTTTATCACATGAGAAGATTATAATCCGGACAAAGGATGTCAAGTGGATCATATGATATTTGAGTCAGGAATATGCACTTTACAATAGAGCTAGCACTTTTAGTGTTAATTTTGTCATTCACATAACTTAAATCGGAATTTTTAACCAATTAAAATTCACTTTTACTCATGAGGAGTGACATAAATTTAGTGTGCGGGAAAAGCTTTCGAGCTCAATCCCCAGACAATACACCTAAGAGAGAAATGAAATGCCTTAAATCTACATTAAAAAAGTGTCGAAATTACCTGCAGGATCAGTTGCACAGCATTGCCTAACCTCGTTTTGGAGTCACTATTACTCGAATCATTAACCAAAAAGGCGTTGTGAATCACTAGCAGCCTTTACTCGACACATTTCTTAAGTTCTTCAATTTCTTGGTATTGTTCAGGGAATCTTTTCTGTTTTCGGTTGGTAGCGAGATTACCACGTGCAATGTTTAGAGCACGCCATTGCTGTGCTAACAGATATATATATGAGTCAATCGTAAGCTTAATAAATTAATTCAAATCTTGTTTATAATAAGAATCACCGACAGTTCACCACACCTATATTATTTAATCCAGAACTTTCATGATAAACATTTTCAAAAAGGACAAGTCCTATTTTACCATCACATGTAATTTCGAGTTGGATAAGATCATTATAAGCGATAAAATTATTTCTATTAAGTATTTAACGCAACTTCATCACATGACTCAAACTCAATATCTCTGTTTAAGCTATAACAACTCTGTGTCAGTTGATCTACACACTTGATGGTCATTAAATTTGTTTTGAGTCACTACAATTCAAATTTTATAATTTTATTCTCTACTTTTATAGATAATTTCAATTTCGATCTCGAATTTTTTTTTTAATGTTCCAGTTTTTTTTTAGAGAAAACATGTATAAGAAAAAAGAATTAGGCGAATATGGTTGTTTTGTCCCGCTTGGAGCTGAGGTGACACGGAGGGTGGGAGTCACGTTGCTTTTCACGACTTTATGTTAGGATTCGCGAGCTTTCTTGCGACTTGTGCGCTGCAGGGTGGCAAGGAGTTGTGTTTTTTTTTTTTTTGCGATTTGCATCTTCTTATTTCATGGTTTTAAAACTGCAACCTAAAGTTGGTAATGTCTACGTTTTCTAACAGTGGCCTAATGTATTAGTTTATTAATGATGTTTCTGAACCCCACGAGAGGAGGAAGGCCACAACAACCATGGGTCACCTTCGAATCATCTCAACACCCCCACGAAAATGATGTTTCTGAACTCTAAAACCACAAGGAACAACCCAGAAAGCCAATGGGATAACCTCCGTCGCGTTTTGAGCGTTCTCCGACGAGCCCCTCGACCTGTCACTAGCTTTTACAGCCGAACTGTCGAGCTTTTGGAGAAATGGACGCCACCATCGTGTTCCTAGCAGTGAAAGGAAGAGGACTCAGTACCCCATTTCTGCTCCAGCGATGGCGCCACCACATCCCCACCGCGAACCACCATCTTCTCCGGCCAACCTTTGCCGAATTTTTTTCAGAATTTGAGATCCGTAAGACCTTGACCATCTAAATTTCTAGCCTCTGACCATGCATTTAATCATCAGAAACATCACTTTTTGAGAGAAAAGCTAGAGAGAAAAGCTAAAAGAAACTAAGTTTTGAAGGTAAAATAATTAATTAACTAATACATTAGACCATGTTTAGAAAATCGGAGAATTTACCATCTTTAGGCCACGATTTTAAAACCGTGGCAACAAGAAGATGCAAGTCACAAAAAAGCACGCGACTCCCTGCCACCCTACAACGTACATGTCGCGAGAAAGCTCACGAATCCCAATATGAAGTCGCGAAAAGCAACGCGACTCCCACCCTCAATGCCACCTTAGCTCCAAGCTGGCATAAACAACCATATTCGCCTAATTCTTTTTATTTTATATACATGTTTTCTCTAATTTTTTGTGCAATATTAAAAAAATAGCCTTTGATCTCACTATTTTTGAAAAGCAAAAACTATATTCGATTAACCAGCTTGAGAGAAAACTCACTCAAGAATTTGGATACAAAGATGAGCAACTTAGACTACATAAGAAACTCATAAACCATCTAATGAGCGTCTATTTTATGGTGATTTTCCATGGTTTTTTACATGTATTGGTGCCTAATTGTTGCATTACCTTTGCAAAACTTAATGTTTCCATGATAAATGTGCAATATGTAGGTGTTAAGAGAAAAAAATTGAGAAGGGGATGAAAACATCAGAAAATGGGCAAAGGTTGTTATGCACATAGGGTCCATCTGATAGTTTGGCAGTTATGGAATTACGGGAAAGTCGGTTAACTATTAGTATATAGTCATATAGTTAGTTACTGAATGTATATATGATTGAATATTGGTTGAACTTCTTTCCTTCAACCTCTTATCTCTCTCTCTCTCTCTCACTCTCTCTCTACCTTTCACCTATCACGTTCTACGTGCTGAAAAAGGATAGAAGAAAATTCGTGTTGGATGGTTGACACGACCGTGATGGTGATTTTAATTCAAGCAAGGTCGTGGTAGAATATAGCACGACCGCGATTATATTTGAAGAAGAGCATGCCCATGACATGAAGGAAGCATGACCGCTTAAGTGACACTAAGCACGGTTGTAGTGGTTGTTATCCATGGGTGCGCTGACATTGGCAGTCCACTCATTTAAGAAGCCTAGGAAAGAAAATACCAAAGGATACTTTAAAAATATATTATCCAAATCAAATTGCAATGTAAAATTCACGGCTAAAAAGCTTATGCCCGATCTAAGGTTACTTTAATTTTAAAAATCAAAACTAGCTTTCAATTTTATAATTTTCATTTTAACTTTAGAAAAAAGTTGTCAAATTTATAAATTCACAGTTGTCTCCACCAAAGATATCTTCTCCCAACATCATCTACACTTGGAAAACGTTTATAGCATATATATATAGAGAGAGAGAGAGGGGTAGAGGGTGGTGGTGTGGTAGAGCATGCAGATGGTGGCGCAAGTGGAAGGTGTTGGGCAATTGTAGTGCAGTAATTAATCCTCTTGCCTCGAATTTTCGTATTAAGCGCTAAACTATAATCACAAAATGTGTTTCATTTTTATAAGCAATGTTCAAACTTCAACCTCATGGTTAATGAATGAGGTACCAAACCATCACACCACACGTTATAGTTATTAATATTTTGAATTTATATATTTGCTATCTTAATAAAATATTTAAGTTTACTGCTTTACATGAAGACATGAAACTATTGGCTTATAGCCATTAATTTGAGACCTATTTAAATGTCTTCTTACTAAATAGGCCTTATAAATACAATTTTAAATCATATCAAACCTTGACAAAAGACTTATTCAAGTAAAAGACAGCCCCAGCCATACCATAATAATATTTGTTAATAAGTTAAGATTTTTCTAATTGATCTATCTCCAAACCCTACTTTTGCATACTTTTTCTTTGCATGTATTTATTGTCCTTTTCATTCCTCAAAAAATTAGTTTTTCATTCAAAGGATATTTTTATTTTTTAATTATTTAATCTATGTTAAAAAAAATTCATACAACATTAAATATAATATAACATCGGCAAATCATTTTGCTAATTGCAATACAATATCTCATAATTAAATTAACTTTAAATGCTTTTATCTTATATTTACAACTTTATAAACGTCTCCGTCAAAAAAAAAAAAACTTTATAAACGTCGACTGTTCTTAGAGCTAGCATTAAGAGTACCAAAAAGTTGAAACATTTCATTAACAGAAGGGAAAGTATTTGTTATATATCAGAAACATAAAAGTACAACAATTATTCTTAAAATTATTCCTAAAAACTAATGAATGCTCTTAACATTTTGTCTTATTAAAATTATTCCTAAAAGCTAATGTTACAAAATGATTTGATTAAACATTTTTTTATCGATTTTGTTAATATCAGCTCTTATGGAATGATAAGTATGAGTATTCGTCACTTTGGATCACGATATGAACCAAGATGATTTAAACTGATTAAACTAATGTATTTGGTTAGATTGGTTTGATTAATTAATTCTCTTTATATAAACTCAAACTAAACTAATTATAATGGGTTCGGTCTATTGATTTATTTTTTCAACCTGATTACATGATTAATATTTTTATTGGAGATTATTCCTTGACTTTAAGATTCCGGACTCTACTCTATACAGGCATGCAAAACTTTTACAATATTAGAATAACAAAAAAATACTTTTATATTTATATATTTTAAACTCCATTATTTAGATTTAATTTATATACTAACAATATAAAAAGGTTTACTAGACCATACAATTAGAACTCTTCATTTTCAATTTTAATTTTTTTATATTAAATTTAATTATGATATGACAATTTAGTGAAATCTGATTAGATGTTGTATAAAACTTTGTTACAATCTCTGTGCATAGTTATTAATCTCTTATTATTTAAATTTTTTCTATTTTATATTTTACTAAATCATTTTGACTCTGTCTTCTTAGTTATAAGTGTTTTTAGTTCTATTTATCATCCAATTTTATTATCCTATTTATACTATTTTAGATAAAACAACTTATAAGTTACTTAGAATTTCAATTTTAAAAATTAATTTTAAAAATGATATGAAAATTTAGAATTCATTTGACTATTGCTTAAAATTATTAATAACAAGGAACTCTTACATTCAAAATTTATCTATAAAATAATAATATATATGGATAAAATTCCAAAAACAATTATTTAATTTTATATATTTATTGGATAACTCGAACCAAACCAATGCGATTTTAATCAGATCAGTTTGATTCAGATTTGTTCAATTATTTTTAAAACCTGAATCAATCCAAACCAGTTAAATTTAGTAGATTTGGAGTCCATTTTACATCAACTTGAACTAATTCAACCCGTAAACACCTGACAATTAATATATATATATATGTATATATATAAAATAGAAGTTTCTTATGGAAATAAAAGTCATATTGCCTTTGACGTGCTTTTGGAGATTAAGCAACTCTTGAGTAGGAGTTGGTCAGTGACGCTGAGTCTCGTTCATCGCAATTGTAATGGTCCAGCGGATTGGCTTGCGAAGAAGGGGGTACAGTGTCCCCCGAAAGGAGTGAAGATCATTGCTACTGTCTGACCTTGAGTTGGAGATCCTTCTGTTCAAGGATTCCTTACGGGTTCCTTAATATTTCTATTGTTGTTTCTGTTTTGGTAGTTTTGTGATGGAAAAAAAAAGCCATTGTTTGTGATTTTGTACTTTAACTAATGAAACAAATAATTTCTGTTCTAATAAAAAAAAAATACTCTTTTTATTTATTTTTTCCGGTCTTGTCAAAGGTATTCTCACATTCGGCCGCCGTGAGACTAGTCATTCGCCTCATGATTAACGTATTAAATGGTTGGAGACTGACCAATGAGTTTTTTCTATTCACAATAGTTTTTTATTATTAACAAAATTGATTCTTTTAAGCAATAATTTATATGAATTGAAACAATCTTTTTGAAATATTACTTAATTATATTTATATTTTATATTCACCTGTATTAAAATATTGTAGTATCATTGTATTGCACTGCATACATACTTTGCTATATAGGGTTGGCATAAAAGGACATTTTATTAGGAAACAAAAGTATGAAGTTAGAGGGATAAGACATTCTAATAAGAAAATTATAAAAAATGGAAACACCTAGAAACCCTATAAAATTATGTAATTATCAAAAAGTCTGATGCGAATAAAATACACGATTACAATTTTAAATCCTAGTTACGCTATTTACTTAAAGTTAGGTCTACAAGAAATATCTTTGTCTAAATTCTCTCTAGTCCTAACGTGGATAATTGTCTTTGATCAGATGGAGAAATAAATTAGTCGAAATAAATGGTAACCTCCATAAAATTAAGGATATTCCTTCCATGGAAAACGATAATTTACATTAAGTATTTGTCCTTTCCTTTAATTTGTTGCCTTATAATTGTAAGCGTGCAATTGTACATTTTCAATTAAAAGAAAGGGTTAATGGTCAAATTAGCCATTGATTTTGTAACTGAGTTTGGTTTTAGTCTCTCAGTGGAAAAATGACGTTTAGTGGCGGTCATTTTTACAATTACTGACACTTTTTTACCGCCACTAAACGTCATTTTTTCACCGAGTGACTAAAATAAAACTTCCTTACAAAATCAGGGACTAATTTAACCATTAACCCTAAAAGAAAATCATTGAAGTAGATACTATTTACTCGGAGAAGTATCATGTGAGAAAGTCTCTTTTATATGAGAAAGATAAAAAAGATTTATGTCCATTAGATTAAAATAAGTGGCTGTGATTAAAAATTTACCTTAAGTAAATCACGTGCTTCCTTTCTTTTCCCAATCCTCCTTCCACGTTCTGAAACACGTTCCTCTGTTTGTTCCTTTCCTCCTTCAAGTTCTGAAACCCAAACCCTTAAACCTTCACGTCGTTTTTCTCCTTCGTGTGTTTTTCTCCTTTTGGGGTTGTACCGCGCTGCCTCCGCAATTGTTCAACGCCGCTTGTGTTACGTTGCGCTGACATCGAGCAATCGGTTGTCATCACTCTATCACGTCCCCTGCTCTTTGAGTTGTGCTGCGTCGCCGCTGTGATAGTTCTTCGAGCCGCACCACCCAAGCGCATCGTCATATTCTCCTTCTTCATCAGGTTCCTGTTTGAGTTGTGTCATCACCGCCACCGTTCAATGCTGCCTCTCTCATCCCAGTCACAAGCATCGCCCAAGCACATCCAATTCATAGATGGGCGATTGTGGCGAGGAAGAGAAAAGTGGGCACGATAGTGTTAGGCGAGGGTTAGCAAAAGAAAGCAGGGAATGATTCAATTCAGAGATGAACGATTGCGGCAAGGAAAAGAAAAGAGGGGTAGAACTATTGTAGCCATGAATTGCATTCGGCTTCTTCAAGCTTGGGAGAGGATGATGAATGAACTGTGTTACGTTCTTCCAGAACACGTTTGGGTTAGAAAAAGAGAAAAGAAGCACGTGACTCACTTAATTGGGAGTTTTAATCTAATAGTAAAAAATCTTTCTTATCTTTCTCACATGAGATAAGCTTTCTCATGTGATACTCCCCTATTTATTTCACATATTTATTTGATAAATGATTAGTCGCATTCGATGTCCAACTTATTTTTTATCCTTTCACAAGGAGTCCCAAAAAATTGTAATGTATTGGATTAAACTCCCACACAATACACCAAAAAACTCCCACACAATAATCACAATCAGGACCTATTTTTAAAATCTTGCCAATTATATGTAATTTGAATATAGGTTATTTTATTATTATAGTGTGGCCTTTATAAAATCTATAGTTTTTATAATGCAACTGTTCGTTCGATTTTCCAAATATTTTTGTAGAATTTTAATCTGATTCCCCAATTATCAAGAATAAGATAAAGTTCCTCACATAAAAGTCTTTACTTTGTGAGAAATGGTTGTCATAGATAAAGATATGGAATATCATTGTGGAATAGATATATTTTATTCTACAATTGATTTGAAATTATCTGAATTAAATAGAAGATTTAATGTAGAGGCAGTGAAACTTCTTATACTTAGTTCAACTTTGGATCATAAAGAAAATTTTAAATCATTTGATAATAAGATAATCTGTAAGCTTGTTGAGAAATTTTATGTAAATGGTTTTTTCGAATTGGAAAAAAGGAGTTTTCCGTTTTAACTAAGACATTATCATTCATATGTTTCCCGATATCTTAATTTAGAAAAAAATATCCAGTTTATCTAAGTTTTAACAGAGATTGAGTGATTGTGCTTTTTTACATATATACCGCACAACTCTTGCTTTTTCATTTAATTTGAGACTTTTTTCATTCACACTAGTACTTCATAACTCCCCTTCAAGTGTGTATCCACTTATCATTTTTGTAACTCTCCTTTAAATCTATCTGACATATTTGTTTTTTACTCTCATTGGGCGGATATATTTCTTTCACATTATTGTATCGTTGTTGGAACTACACATTAACCGGGTACACTGCCGTTTGACTTTCATTCTCTTTCACTTGGTGCATCGCCCAAACTCTTACAGTTAATTGTGTCTAGTCGCACCATTGACTTTCATTGGTTGTGGCACCATCAGCTTCACTCACTAAGATCGGACCATTAGCTCTAATACCTCTGTTGAAACACCTCACTGAGATGTTTGTGAATCACACATTCTCTAACAAAGTATCGACATGAAAAGAGAAAGATTGAATGCAAATAAACTCTCTATTATTACTCAACACTCACTATTATATGCTCTATTTTAATATATTGAATAAGTGACTATCAAATTCGAGAATGAATCCTCCTAATTGGACAAAAACTTGAGAATATCAAATTGCACAATTTAACTATTAATTTTTATGTATTTAATAATTAAAAAAGTGAGATAAATTAAATCAATTATTAGATAATGCAATTTAAAACTCTCATTTTTTTCCAATCAAGAGAATCCACTCCCATGGAATTCCGATACTCTATTAGTATTAACCATCAAACTAAACACACTTAATCTCCAAACGCAAACTTTATGATTTGGATTCAACAATTTATTGGATGGACACAGATAGGTCTTTTCAATATCAACTAAGGATGAATGTCTTTTCTCACATCACATGGGGATTCTTAAGAAAGGGCATTGCCTAATATTACTATACCAAATAATGCTTATGCAATAATGTGGTGACCAGCTGTATGGAATCAACCAGTGTCTCCTCAAACGGTCAAATGAAACCTCTGTCACTGTCAGTAACTTCCAAATAAGGTTTATCATAAATTACAATACTCTATCTAAATTCTTCTTATAAGTTTTAATGAACTTATATTTAAAGTGTAAGTTTGATTTGATTTCATCTATCTCAAAACACCTAGAAAAAACTAAAATTTACCACATTAAATTTGACGTAGATTGAAGAAATAAAAGTTTGACATATCAACTTTAACGTGAATTCATATTATATTCAATAAGAATTCAAATAAACACGGAAAACTCAGTCCCTAACTCCAATTTTGATTATAATAAAAAACGTCTAACACTCAATTACTCATTTCAACTATATATATGATAGAATTTAGATTCGCTGCACACAATTTTCACCAGAGACATGTTATATGACACACAATTTTCACGTTTATGGCACACAAAAAGACATGCACACCATTTCAAATGGATCAATCAGAATAATTTTAAATATAAAGAAGGAGAGAGAAACATAAATTTATTATGTTAAATGTACATTGATGTCCAAAATGTGCATCTATCTATTTGGTGCGCCAAACAATATTTTATTTTTCACCGGTCACTTGCAATATGTCCATTTAGTTATGAGATTGGTCAATAAAAATTGAGGATTGATAATTATTAAATAAAATTGGTCAAAATGAAGCCTATAATTGGTCAGCTTTGGTTTATAATTTGGTAGATTGCAGCGACAGCACACTATTTGCCGGAATCTTTAAACATGCGATGGAAAGGAAAAGGAAAAGGAAAAGAGGATTGGGAAAAAAAGGGAGGAGGGGGTGAAATGAGTACAAATATAATAACCCTTGGATTATTATTTGTTGAAACTGGGAGCGCACATGTATTTCAAGTGCGTGCAGAGAATATGGAATATTCCAAACAACTTTGAGATAAGTAACTTTGAGGGGGGGGAAATAAAAGATTATTCACCCTCCAATTCTACCTTGTAAAAATATAATTAGTAATGTGATAGGAAAATAAAAAATTTGAAGGAGAAAAATGGATGTCAAATTCTTACATGAACGTGCATGACAGTCCAGTTATTGTGCTAAACTTAGCAGCCTCTCTCTTTTGCTCTCTGATTAGTTTTTATCAACTTGTGAGACAACTTTTGAGTAGTGTTGATACTAGTGGGCCTGAAATCAAATAGGGGTTAAAATCAAAGAATATGATGTATTAATTATTTGTTATAGTACACGTAAAAAAATAAAATTGAAGAGGTTGGAGGACATGGCGGTAACATGTCTCCCCTCTCTCTGTCATTGCTTTTGAGTATACGCCAGTAAACTCTTCTATAATCGATTATCCAATGAGTATTTTTCTAATTTTAAAAAATTGATTATAATAAAAGAGAAATTTATTCAAAAGTGCACGCACCTCACATATACTTTATTTCCTTCTCCAAAAAGTTTTCATATTACATACATATTGTTATCTCAAATAGTGATTCATTTACACCAATTTTTCATTTATTTTTCACTCACTTTTTTTTTTCTGTATTTTTTATTACACTATCAATTATATTACTCTTTTTTTTTTCTCTCTATACCTTACTGGAATTAAAGTGACAATGAAGTATTATTCCATTATCTCTATTCTTACCATTTCTTTCTCATTTAAATTTGGGTATAGTCTCTCACACCCCATGTTGTATCCAAGCCATTTTAGAATTTGGGAATTTGTGATGCAAATGAGTCCCCTTCCCTGGTCCTAACCTGAAGCATTGATTTGTCAAAAAAACAATTAAAGCAAACATTTGAATAAGACGACGGCGGCTATAGACACACAGCCAACCTCAACCATGTCCCTTTCGGAGCCAACCATCCTTTTCTATTAGGGTCAAATATGTTTTTGGTCTCTGAACTATAAGTGAAATTTGGTTTTCATCCCTCGCCGATGTAAAAATGAATTTTAGTCCTCAGGCTATGAGAAGTTGTTAGTTTTAGTCCTTGCTGTCAGCGTGGTCAACGCCACCATGCTTAGGTGTCACGTTTTGCCTACATGTATTTTCTTTTTCTTTTTTCTTTACTTTATTTAAATTCCACTTCTCATAAACTAATTATTAAAAATAAAATTATTATTTAAAATTAATAAAATAGTTAATAAGTTAAATTAACTTAAAAAATCAAATAACATGAAGAACAAAATGAAGATCTAGCAACATCATCTTCATCAATATCTCCAAAATCATCTTCAAAATTATCTTCAACATCTTCATCCAACCCTTCACCAACCCCAACCACGCCGCCACCACCAACCCCAACCACGTCACCACCCGCCACCCCTAGATCCGGTTCGAGCATACAGATCTAAGGCAAAGAAGGGAAGATGCAGATCTGAAAGCAAAGAAAGTAAAGAAGGGGGAACTAGATGTAGATATGAAAATGGGGGTTTGGTTGAGGACTGTTGCTGGAAGAATTTTGATCTGAAAATGGGAATTTTGTTTCGATGCTAGTGGGTTAAGGTTTAGCGGAAGCTTGATTTTTGTTTCACCAATTGATAATCTTTCTCTCTGTTTTGGTGAGTGAAGAGCTTTAGCGGAAGCTTGATTTTTGTTTCTCAGAGGAATTGCCTTCCTTGATTTTAAGTTGTCCTATTTGGGTTTTTTGGTTGGAATTTTGGTGGTTATGGTTTGGGATTTTGGGTAAGGGATGAAGTTTATGATGATGATGATAACGAAGATGACGATTAAGAGATGAAGAAGATGATGATGATTTTTACCAGGTTGATGATGATGATGTGGTGTTGGTGGGTGAGGATTGAGTGATGGTTTTTGCATGGTTGTGGTGGTTGTTGGTGTTGAAGAGTTCTGGGTTGTTGTTGAGAAAGAGGTGGAGCAAGGTGAAGATTAAAAGTTGGAGGTTGAGGAAGTGGGGGAGTAGACAATAGGGGAGTAGAAGACGGACTCAAAAACGCTCATTGTCTACTCCCCTCATTGTCTACCCCCCCCCCCCATCATCTACTCCCCAGGAAACCTAAAAACGCCCAAATGAGTTCTTCTTCTTCCACTGCCATCACTGCCTACGACCTCCGCTCTCGCTGCCTACAACCTCCCCTGCGACCAGGACCTCCATCGCGACCTCTTCTCCATCTTCACCATCGTGGATTTGTATAAAACGATGAGATTTCTGTAACTATCGTCTTCTTCGACCTCATCGTCTTCTACAACCACCACAGACCTCATCGTCTTCTTCGATCTCCCTATCCATCGCTCTCTTCCTCGACTTCATCGATCTCTTTCTCTGTTACAGGGGAGGCCGAGGAGGAGATTACTATTGGGCTTTGGGCAGATCTTGGTTGGGGAAGGCTGAGGGACAAGATTTGGACCTCCGCTCCCGCTACTTACAATCTCCCCTACAACCAGGACCTCCATCGCGACCTCTTCTCCATCTTCACCATCGTTGATCTGGGTTTTAATTTTCTAGGAAATCTGCTTGATCTCTGAACATGTCTCGGTTTTGCATCTCAAGGTTTGTTTTGGGGTAAATTTTCTGGGTTTGGTAATCTTAATTGGTTGAAAACGTGAAGGATTTGGATTGTGTGTTTGGTTGGAAGAACTATGATGGAGATGATGAAGAAATTTGAGAAAGGTGAATAAATCTGATCTAATTCTGGAAATTTGATGAAGAAATCTAATTTTAAATTAACCTAATTAATTAGGATTTAAAAAGTTTAATTAGTTTTTTTAAATCAACTTAATGAAAATTAGAAAAAGTTAGTATTAATGAAGATTAGGTTAATTTTAAATTTAAATGAAAAATACAAAGAAATTCCACGTAAGCTCATTAATTGACGTGGCAGTGCCACAAGGGCAAAACAGAGCTCTGCCGTTGACTAAGCCAGAGGCAGAGACTAAAACCAACAATTTCTCATAGTCTTGGGACTAAAATCCACCATTATGCCGGTGATGGGCGAAAACCAAATCTCACTCATAGTTCAGGGACCAAAAACATATTTAACCCTTTCTATTATTATTCAAATAATTATTCGCAAACCACATATATCACTTCATACACCCATTTTTGTTTATTATGACGATATTTTACTTTTATAAAGTGAAAATGATTTATTCACTTAAATAATCTCAAAGTCTTGAAGAATTAGTCCTACAACTACCGATAAGACCTAAGATACCTTCGGAAACCAAAGAAAAATCTCTCACAAAAGTGGGTTTGGAGAGTGATTTGACACTGTTAAATAGTGTATCAATAGCTAAAAAAAACGTTGAAAAAGTTTTAATGACAACTGGCTGAAGAGTCGTGACCACGTCCCCAATGTAGCTCACATATAAATATTCCCTCATACTTTTCCACTTGAGCACCACCCTCCTCTGCTTCGCAGGAACCAAAACCTCTGTTCTGCTTTCTTGTCTTCCTGCAAAATGGTTCAGCTTAATCGAATAATCGTGTGGTCACTCTCATTAACACTGTGTCTTTACACTGGTTTCTCCCAGCTTAGCCCAAACCACTACGCTAGCACCTGCCCCAATCTTGAAAATATCGTTAAAGGTGTTGTTCAAACGAAGTTTCAACAAACATTTGTTACAGTTCCTGCTACCCTTCGTCTCTTCTTTCACGATTGCATTGTCCAGGTATGTAGATCATTAATTAGTAATGTGAATTATTGCGGCGCGTGAATTTATTTTGGAATGTTTTTCTTTTGGTGCAGGGTTGTGACGCTTCTGTTTTGGTGGCGTCTACTGCGAATAACAAAGCGGAGAAGGATCACCCTGACAATCTGTCGTTGGCCGGTGATGGGTTCGACACGGTGATCAAGGCGAAAGCGGCGGTGGACGCTGTTCCGCAGTGCCGGAACAAAGTCTCCTGTGCTGATATTCTCGCCTTAGCCACCCGTGATGTTGTTGTGCTGGTCTGTTCTTCAATAACTCACTACCCTGTTTGGAAATTCTAGCAACATTTGATTCTAGAAGTAGACTCAATTTTGAAAAGAAATTTATATAACTGCGCTGGAAAATCACGATTAAGTTAAAATAACCGGAATTTATTGCGGATATTTTCAAAAGTGCATGTTTGTATATTCGGTGGAAATCTGAATAGCCAGAGAAACTGCGGAATGATACTTTTATCTGCTCTAATTTCAGCTTTTCGTCGTTTATTCAGACATGCACTAGTTAAAATTTAGCTTCAAAATTGATTCTAATGACAAAATAGGAGTTGATTCAAACATGTTCAAAATTGATTCATCCATCTAACTAACAGGCTGGTGGACCTTCCTACACTGTTGAACTGGGGAGATTTGATGGGCTAGCATCAAGAGCTTCTGATGTAAATGGGAAGCTTCCTCAGCCAAATTTCAGTTTAAACCAGCTTAATTCCCTATTTGCTGCAAAGGGGCTCACCCAAACAGACATGATTGCCCTCTCAGGTATTGCTTTTGCTTCCATTAATTAAGTGTGTGTTTGGTTTTAAGTACAATAATGATTCACAGAGCACTAAATAGTAGAGACACCTTATGATACATTTTTTTAATTTCTATCTCTTTCTTTCAAACCCATCATATCATATATTATACTTACTTCTTATCTATTCTTATCTCTTTGTAGTTGTCTACACTCTTTTAGTGTACACCAAATTTTATTCTTTTAAGTTCGAGACAATTTCAACGAAAAAATGTGATTATTTAACCATGATTTAGCCTAAACGTAATGGACAAATAAAATTATTTATAAAAAATAAAGAAAAAAATTATAAAATTTGTTATCCACTTATAATAAATTCTATTAGTTCACGTTGGATGAGATTAAATTATTCTCACGGTAATTTAGACAATCTCATTCGATTGAAGGAACTTTCTAATCAAGTTGAATATGTTTTTAAGTTCATCTCAGCTGAAATCCAAACACTCCTGAATGTGTCATGTTGGCATTTAGAAGTTCTTAGTTAGGTGGTTATGTATAAAAAACATTCTAGGTTGAATAGTTATATCCGTTATGATAGGGGTTGTCTTAAATATGGTGATGAGTGATGACTTACATAAATGATATTGGTGCATATTTAAGTAATGACACATAAGACAAGATTCCTCTTGCTAAATGAGCATATTACCACAACTTGTTTGTGTATAATTGTATGAAAGAAATGAAATGATGATGGATTAATACATCATACATCTAACTAACATTTGGCCCATACATTAAACAAGCTTAATTTCAATTTCTTATGGTGTTTGTGTAAGTTGCTCTCCACCGACGTTCAGGAGAAGGGCCATTTTTTTTTCATAATATTGTGCAATAAAATATTCAATAGATATTGAAATATGTGTTTTTTGTTTTTGTATTTACTTTTGGCGACATCTTAACCGAACAAGTTGTGAGTTTAGTTTTAAAGTTTGATTTTAATTTAATATTTTTTCATTAGAATTGTACTATCACCTTGTTTAACTAGTTCAATTATTTTAATGAAATGTCAAATCAATTAAATGATGTGACTGCGCCATTGAATTTTAGTATGATTTATCTCCACTAATAATACATTAAAGTTCAAATTCTACTATTTCTGTAACCAAAAAAAATTCTACTATTTCATTTTACTTGAAGGAAATAAACTTGACACTAGTATCATTAGCAAATTATTTAAAAAGTTCAACTATGCCAACAAACTCATAAAGTTGTATATATTTAGAATTTGATATTCTTTTCCAACACATTTTTCTATTATTTATTAAAATTTATGTAACTCTCACCTAATTAGAGTGGAAGCTATACAAGTTGACTATTTTAACCAATAAAAGAAAAAATGCTTCATAAGAGAATGTCAAATTGAGTGTTAATTGCACTTTCTATACCGTATTGAAATTAAGTTTATAAATATTATTGTCAATCTCAATAAAACATGCTGTATTATTATTCTCGTGTCAATGTAATTGAAATAACACTAGTTTGAGTTGTTTAATGATTATTGTGATCCTCACCATCAGACAAATGATTTGTGTATGAAATATAATAAAACCCAATTATTTGCCAATTCAATTGCAATCTTATCAAGTGAGTCATGTTTAGTCCTTTGGTGAAGATATTATAATATCAGAATAACATTTATATATAAAAACATTAATTAATATAAATAACACTTAGTGTAAGTCTTAAACTATTTACCTACATAGGCATTCATGTTATAGAGGAAGTTTAAATAAACTCTTTCAACCAAGGCTTAAATCATTTATGAGAGTAATTTTACCTGGGGACCAATAGAGTTTAACAATAAAGAATTTCATTTTTTGGTTTTTTGTGTAAATAATCTTATTAATCCAGAGTGGGGTAAAATCAAAGTCACCGGTAATTTAGACACCCCCACACAATATTATAACATATTGAGATCTATGATGGCCTAAGCATCCAATAATCCAAATCACTGAAATGCCATAGAAAACCGAGCTTGAAGCTCATGAGCTACATGCGCATGCACATGCAAAAGCAAGGAAACGAAGATCCATTCTGAAAATATCTGAACCAACCAGCACTTACTTTGTATCTTTGCACATTTTCATTCTCTGTGAACATGCTAATTGCAATTATTTTAATTTTTACAGGTGCACACACCCTCGGATTCTCCCACTGCAGCAAGTTCTCGAATAGAATATACAACTTCAACAGCCAAACCCGAGTGGACCCAACACTGAACAGGAACTACGCAACCCAGTTGCAACAAATGTGCCCCAGGAATGTGGACCCTAGGATCGCCATCAACATGGACCCAACCACTCCTCGAACATTTGACAATGTTTACTACCAGAACCTTCAGCAAGGGAAGGGGCTCTTCACCTCCGACCAGATCCTCTTCGCCGATCAACGGTCGAAGGCCACCGTTAATTCCTTTGCTTCTAACAAAAACACATTCAACGCCAACTTCATCGCCGCCATGACCAAGCTAGGTCGCGTCGGAGTTAAGACCTCTAGGAATGGGAAGATTCGTAGTGATTGTTCCGTGCTTTAAACTGAAACACGGTCGCAAATGGTGAATGTTTTGTGGAGGGATTAAGAACTTTTGTCCCTGGCGCCATTTAGGGACGGATAATCTTGATCCTTTGTGGAGATTGCGAGCTACGAATTTTATGGAGAAAAATTTGCAAGTGGTAGATAAATTATTATTTGTTGTTAATAATTGGTGATGGGGTGTTTGGATTTTATGGGAAGGGAGGATAAGCTTGAGTTTTTCTTTGGTGTGACGTTCCAAATAATTAGAAGTCCTCTGAATTTATGAACCCTGAATTGTTCATAAAAAAAATTGAATAAGAGAGTGTTACCAAAATATATATATGTGAAGGAATGAATTTATTGTTTGAACATGTCTAGTTTTCTTTTCATCATTTCATGAAAGTTGCGTAAGTAGATATATTTACTTTTCTTTTTTATGAAGAAAACGGGCTTAGTAGCGTGAGAAAAAACAACAAAACTACCTACAAGCCCCTACAGTAGACAAGGGTGTTCACTACTTGAATAATTGTATCCTAAGGCATCTTGAATTAATTGAAATCACAAAGACTACAAGCAATCATAATGTAATAGTGTGAAAGCCTTATAAAAACTCACAAGACTAGGGCCCCGTTTGGGACAACAGCTTAATTAAGCGCTTATGATCATAAGCGCTTATGCCATAAGCGCTTATTAATAAGCTCTTTTAAGATATTTATTATAATGAATTGAAAATAAGCTATATATAAGCATAAGCTCTTTTTCATAAGCTACTCTGAATAGTTTATGAAAATAAGCTCAAAACAGCTTATAGGTAGGTCATAAGCTATTTGCATAAGCTCTCCCAAACGCTTGCATAAGCACTTATACTATAAGTTAAGCTCATATAAGCTCTTCCAAACGGGGCCTAGATCCAGAACTTGAAAAACAATAGACAAATTCTCAAAACAAAACCACTCTGAAATTTCTAGGGCTTAATAACTCTAAATAATAACAAAAATTAGCATGTGTCCAACTGCAGATCAGTAAGCAGAGTCAAGTTAAACAGAACTTGAAATGAGCACTCATCAATATTTCTAGTTCTAGTAGATTAGGTAAGCTTCTTAACAGGTAAAGAGCACCTGAAATTTCCTTCAGATCATTGAAGTTCATGCGCGTGGAGAGATACCTTGGACCAATGCAAGGTCTAGGAAGCTTTACCAGCACAATCCCTATTGTCAAATACTGGAGCAGAAAGAAGAAACACTGGAGCAGAAAGAAGAAAGACAAGCATGGCTCTAAATCAGTTTACAGAATTAGAGTTGCATACACATGATAGTGGCAAAACGGGACTTTCTCTCATGCACATAGGGTGTACAAGAGAATGGATATTCTTCATAGATAACAAATAAGTGGCACCTCATCATAATTTTGTGAATAGCACCAGAAGATATCCACAATTTCCGCATGAAACGTTCATGTAAAATTATAACATTAGATGATCTGTTCATATCTAAATCCCTTCAATTAGTTGAGCCAACCCAGGTTGAAGAGAAGGAAGACTATACAACCATCTGCATATCCATCTGGTTTGTTCACCCTATATATTATATGCATTCACAAGCTTACCCTTTCCATTCCCATGCTCCCTCTGCAACTTCATTGTGAGTTAAGACTGTTCAACAAAATCATTTAAGAAGCCACAGTTTGGCTAATGCCTGGCGTGACCAAGAAGCAATACATTAAATGGCAGTCCGGTGCATCAAAGCTCCCACTATGTGTGGGGTCCGGGGAAGGGTCCGACTTCATGGTTTCATGTACGCAGTCTTACCTTGTTTTTTACACAAGAGACCGTTTCCAGGACTTGAACCTGTGACCTCAATCACTCACAGGGCAGCAACTTTTTACCTTTGGGCCAAGACTCCCCTTCACGGCTTCACAAGACAAAATGTTGAAAAGTCATACCCGTAACAAAAATAGACATCATCGCTTAATGTAAAACTGCAAGGAATGCCCTAGGAAAAATTGTGGAAGGGCACAACACTATGAAACTAGGTAAGAGACATCATTTACCTGGTAAATAACCCTTAACAAGATAAACTTATTATCTCTAAGAAATTCTCCTCTAAAAAGCTAGTTCATAAATTCTCTGAGAAAGGCTATGAAACACTATTCTGCTCACTTAAATGCTAAATTCAACATCACAAGACAGACCTTGCAATGTTATATGGAAGACTATTACAAAGACTAGACAAGCACAAAAGCTTGCAGGAGGCAATTGTATACTCTTAATACATCACATATAAGAAGCAAGAAGGGAGAAAAACAATCAAACATCTAATTCATAATCATACACTAATAATCAGAATCCAATGAAGAATTTACATTGAAGTAACACAAGTGAAATATGAAACAAAAGGTAACAATATTTAAAATTAATGTGTCTTTCAAGCTTAGTGTCAACGTTTTGTTAACATTCAAGATTCTTAATTAACTAAGATTGCAGTCATTCTGGTTTCCGTTTGTTCCCTCCGTCGTCTCATTCCGACAGTTTTTCGAATCCTCTTCTTGTTCCGACAGTTGTTACGGGTCTTACCCACTGCTGTGTTCCATTTCCAACAGCTTCTGATCACTGTTTCGGGCTGCTGCTACTGTTTTCCAGCCACTACCATCACCACCGACGTCATTATTGGCTGGCGAGCCCACCACCAGAATCGTCTCGTCCCGACCTATTGTTTCCCGATGGTCCCATTGTCACTGGAAGTCTCACGCGCCCACACGCTCCGCAACCAGCAGCCACATTTGGTGCACAGCCGCCGCTGTCCACTGCGTATGAAGGCGCATCGCCGGTGATCTCTGGCTGTTCCGACCACCGCAGAACTCGCCTCGTCATCCTCTTCTCTGATCTGGTCTCGGTTCAATCATATCCATGATCCATGGCTTCCGGACTTTCCCAAATCTGAGCTTGTTTTGTGTTTGTGTTTCTCTCTCCGGCACCCGCTCCTCGACTTAATTATATTTGTTACAAGTTATGCACATGAAATATATGCTTCAGGTTTAGGGGGAGTGTAAGATATCTTTTATCTATGGTTATTATGTAACCTAAGCATGTAAATAGGGAAGTAATCATGTAAATAGGGAAATAGAATATTATGTAGCTATTGTGGCTTTATGGTGCCCATTACATATAATGACCCCAATTGTGTAGTTTAGGCACAGGGATTCACCAAACGCCTCTTGTCTCCTTCTTGTTATTCAACAATATGAAAACCATGTAACTGAAAAAAACTACAATTTCTCATTCAACCTCATAAGCGATACTCAAAATACATAACACCAAGGAACACAAGTCTAGAAAAACTGAATATATGATTTATTAAAAAATTCTCAATAAAATCAAGAATATGACAAATACCAATAAGAGACTCCCACCAATTCAATTAACATTCAAAACTTACCATATTTCCACTGTACAATAGCAATTTTTGCCAGTTAAAAATCAATATCAGATTCCGAGTAAATTAACCCAATCCATGGAGGAAAACTCATACTGAGCCTGTAACCTTCTCTAAATGTAGGGACCAGTTTTCCCCTAATATGATAGGATTCAACTCTGTTGCTGTTCTAAAGTCAGCGATAGAAACAGATCCAATTTGCTCATTCAAGCCAGGTTGTATTGGACCATCAAATCTGTTTACATCCTTCGAAGCGGCTAAATCCAAACATGGTTTGATCAATCTTTTGAGGTAGGCGTCAAGTGCTTTATTCATTAAATCAGCTGCATCTGCTGAGATCTTAAATCCTTCTATTTCCAATTTCTGTTCCAACCTTTTAGTCAAAGAAGGCGTATCAGGTAGCTCGCCAATACTTTGACAGGTATCAATACTGGGTGGTAACAGTTTATGTGATCCTTTATTGTAGGTAGGAATTGCAAGAGGTGGCCGAATAGGACTCCTCCTATAAACGCTCAGCATTTCAGAATCCTGTTCAACCTCCTCCCCATCTTCCACGCAAAGAGGAATCCTGCTAGCTGCAGAATCTAGTTGCTTATTACTTTGCTGCTCATGCATTTCAGGAACTGAATCCTCAAACCCAATGTTGTCGTTCATCCCACGAGGACCGAGAGGGCTGGGCCGATCCTTGAATCTGCGGTCACGCAAATTTGGTGTCCTGACTTTTCGCGGAGATTGAAGAAAATCCTTGCACAGAAACTGAAGATTCTTACTCCCGTTCGGAATCTTCACATTCAAAGAACTTTCAATCTTGTTGACTCTCTTGGAGAGACTTGCTTTCTTCAAGATTGACCATATGAAATGATTATGAAGAGAGACATTTTCTCTCCCAATAGTTGCCTTGCATTGCCTATCAAATTCATGTTTGCTGATTTTGACACTGAGAAATCTTGTGAGAAGATTAAAATACTTGCACGCTTTCGCCGTACCAAGCCTCCTTTCAATATGCAACTTCTGCTCTAATGTGTCTATGTGAGAAACATGCCGCGCTGCCGGCATCCTGCTTCACCAAATATTAATAACAATAAATCATACAACTGATACAAGTAGCAATTGAATTGTAAACAGCAAATCAGCCAAAACCCAGATATTTATTCATATTTTCGAAGCTAAAAAAGGAAAGTCCTCTAACTTACTCGTCAAATAGTCACAGATTAATTGCACAATTGATAATCTCAGATCACAGAGTAACTAAAAAAGGCGCCGTTTTTTGCAGCAGAAAGTAACAGCAAGCAATACTTTATGATTTATACATCAAAAAATAGTTTTTTAGCTACTTCAAGTTGATTATTGAAGCAGCAGAGGATAAAAATAGATACCCAGAATTGGTGAAGAAACGAAAACTCAGAACACACAATGAAAAGGGAAAAAACACAGAAACAGAGCAAGAAGAGAATGAGGAACCTTAGAGTGTGAATTGAGACTGATCCGGTTGATTCCGATTGCAAATTTTGGAAGAGTAGAGTAGAAGATTTTGGTTCGGAAGTGCAAGATTAGGGCTTGATAGCGAGAATAGAGGAGAGAGAGGTAGCTTGACCTTTTCGAAGCTTCGATGTTCGAAGTCGTTTTGGTCAAAGGCACGTGGGTTTGAGGCTGACTTGGGTTAGCAACTTCCGTCTAGGACTCTGTCAATCATGAGAATTGCAAGCAAAATAGCCCACATAGAAAGGTCTTCCAGGAATCTCAGGCCATGTCTACAGATTCTTTTTATTTTATTGTTTTGAAGGTTTTGATAAACTAAAAACACTAAACTTTACCTATTCAAAAGGATTCTATAAACTTCATAAGTTGAATGGTGTTGGTAGGCGGCGGCGATGATGGTGAGGTTTTGTCATTAGTTATCGTTGAGGTTCTTAACTTTAGTGGTCTCTTTCTATGGTGTCATTTATTTGGTTCATGAGGATTTGTTTTGATTCTTACTTTGCACATGTTGTTCATGATCGTAGAGACTTAGCTTCTAGTTTTGATGTTTTTGTGTTTTTGTTTGTTCGTCGTGCTGTTTCGTTTCGTTTGAATAATGTAGTTTGGACTGAGGAAGTCCATTTGGCTCTGTTCTGAGCTTCATCGTGATGTATTGGTCTCTGCGCTCATTTCTTCTTAAATTTGATTAGTATAATACTATTAACGTGTTAATTTATCCTATAGTTAAACTCAAGGATTAGAGCTCGATCAGGGTTTAAAATAGAGAGACGAAGAAAAACAAGGAGAATGTGAATTACCCACTAGGAGAAGCGTGGGACAAAAGAGTGGGTAGTATGAATAAAAAATTGTCCTTTAGAGATAAACTTATGGAGGGATGTAGAGTACATCCACCACCAGCACGATCAAGGAAACTAGAACATAAATCAAGGAAACTCGTATGCAGAACATATGAAGGCTTTCAGGAAATTTTAACTTGTTAGATATATAAATGAATTCGACTATGACTTCATAATTGGCATAGGGCCTGAGAATTAAGTCAAAAAAATCCTTGTCCTTTACTTGCTACACCAAAAAACCATGCTCGATATTATCTAACTCCTGATCCGCTTCGTGTCTTTCGGGGGCGGAGCTTTATTATGACGGGGGAGCCCCAAATATTTTAGAAAAATATTCTTTGTTACTTTGACTTAATTTTTTTTTATTCAAGTAAGATTATATAAATTTAAAAGGTGAACAAGAGATTAAGTCTTGCATTGTCCTAGTGGTTAGTGGTTTCACCTTTTGCTATTGGTTAGGATAGGATAGACTTAATAATCACAGGATATGATATATAAAGAATGAAAAATTAATGAAATTTTTTTTTAGAAAAAATTAATTAATCTATTTAATTTATTTTTTCATTTTTATATATAATTTTATGTTTTTAAAATTAACTAAATTAAATTTATGAATTTTTTTATTTAAATTAAAATAATGTTAGATTATCAATTGATTTTGACTTAATAGTAACAAGTCATAAATAATAAAAATTAATTAAATTTTAAAAATAAATTTTTTTTAAAGATAGTCTATATATCAATATTTTCATCATTTATAAATTAGTAAGTTATTAATTAAATTTATATGACTAACTAAATAATTTTAACTTAACAAAATCAACTAGCAATTGATATATAATAGAATTAATATATTATTAAAATTAATATTTCTAACTTTATTAATTAATATATTATAAATTATAAATATTGAAATAATTTTAATTTGAAATAGAGTGAAAAAGGAACATAAATTAGTTATTTTATTCTATTAGAATAAGTTCTAAATCAACTCTTATCTCAGGATAAGTCTTACACATGATAACAAGATATGATAAGATTGTGTTATCAGGATAAGATTGTGTTATCCGATCATGTTAGCGTAACAAACAATAAATTACAGTAGGATATGATTACATTATCTTATCATGTTGCCTTATCATGCCCACCAAACATATGACATCTTTTTTCTTTTCATACAAAAGTGAGTTTGAAATATAACAATTTAGAATATAACAATATATATATACACCTTAAAAAACAACAATATAAGAACGTAATAAATTTCTCTCAAAAACTAATTATCAAAAGTAAAAGAATAAATTCTTTTCTCAAGAGAAAGATCGGTAAGAATAAAGAAAAAAATGATATTTAAAGGCAAAAAAATATATCAAAAATCCAAAAATTAAAAAAAGAGAAGCAAAATTGCAAGATTGTTAACATAACATATAATAAATTTACAATATTCATGTATATGAACTAATTTAATCTTTATTTTTTTTCTGCGTGAATATATGTGTGTATTGCTCATAACAAATATTTTAACTTATGTATTGAAATATTATATTAGTTCCCCCGAAAATTTTCCCCAAGCTCCGTCGTTGGTTGTCTTCTCCATTGTAGTATTTTTCAATATATCGATTCTCCATTCACCCCGCTATACCATCATTTTCCCTAGGAGGAGTACCCAAAAACCTTTCATTTTCCAACATTCATTGAGATCATAGATACATAGAGAATGCCCATTGAATGCTCATGCTGTAGAAAAATTGGATCTATACTAGGAATTAGAACACATCATATTTAATAATAATAAAACGGTAAAGAATGTACCTTTTGAAGACATCCTTACAAGTCCTATTGATTCGCGGAAGCACGCACACAACTATATGCGACAAAACAGAGCCTTCCACTTGATCTCTCGTCTCTTGCAAACTGGCCCTTCGATAGAGCACCAAGCCGTTAAAGAACGTTAGAGACAAGTGAAGATCTTACGCTATATTAATATAACATGGAAAACCTAATGTCCATCCATCATGGATATTAGGCCCATTAGGCCCTATACAGAAGCTCATACAATTTCCTATTGGACTCAGCCCAATAAACTTATATGCACATGGTGATTCTCAAAATAGCCTAAAAGGATCACATTAACAAATAAGATCACAGGGAAAAATATATCAGGTCTTACATTCAACTCATTTTAATAAAACAAAAACTACACCGATCAATATAAGCCCAAATTAGAATAAAAAATTCTAACATTCTCCTACTTGGGTGATATAGATTGAATTTTATTTATTAAAAAAACATTTTGAAAGTGACTCTTGAGTTGAACAAGTGTGGTCACATAAACAACCTAATATAATCAACACAAAACACAAGATCATCACACCAACACAATCATTAGCTAAGAGTCATAAGCAAAGATAAACTATTATAAGCTTAGTTCACCTATGACCACATAACCAACAATTTCATTAACATGATCATAACATAGATGTGCAAGTGTAGGTACACAACATAGCATAGTATGCGATCATCATTTTCATACTATTGTGTATGGACTCACATTGTGTCTTCCCAAGAAAACACAACCAATCTTCAAGGAGATCAAAACATGTTTCACAAGACACATGAAACACCATTTCCATAAAGGAAACTAAATGTTTTCAAAAGAAAACATCAAAATATCCTCAAGGAGACAATAAACATGTTTCGTATGAAACATCATTCCTTAAAAGGAAAAAAAACCTTTTGGTGAAAGATCAATGTATTCAAAAAAAACAATCACCATTTCAAAATATTTTAATTTTACCAAAATATTATTATGGTAACATGATAATATACATATGCATTAAGTCACATCATATGCATACAACAACAAAATCATGATATCTATGAGAGTCACATTTATAGATGGATTTCATCTCAATTTCTTATCAACTCCCACTAATCTATCATACCAAAAACACAAACCACTAAGGCTTAAACAAGTTGTTAAACAGCAATATCACCAAGTTATCACATCTTCAAAAATATTTAAAATATTAATGACATGATTCAATTCATCAAAAAAAAATATATAGCTCACAAGTATCAATCGATTGCCATAAGAAATAATTGATTAAACATCAAAGATAAGATACTTTTAATCATCTCGGGTGACCATGCATAATGAATGCAAAATTATCTAGTTAGATTTTAATAATCCCATAAGACATATAGGTAAGATTAAAGATAAACAATGACAACTAGTACTAATAGGCAATCACTTTATGGAGAGAAAAAATAAATAAAGTATTTCTATGAGTATAACGCATAATTCCATCCCTTTGGAGATCAAGAAAAACCTTCTAACAACATAAGCTCAAACTTAAAGTGATAAAACAATCTTATGTCCTCAAAGTAATTTATTAAATAACAAAATCAATCTTATCAATAAGCTCCGACATTTCCTTAGGAAATAAATAAAAATATGCTTAGCACATCTCTCAATACCATATTAAGAGAAAATAAATTTCGCAAGGCACATTATTAATAAGGAATTAGTCACTTATCAAGATCATTTTTGAAGCCACAAATCTATTATGCAATACCAAAAAATTTATTAAAAAGAAACAATACATCCAAGTCAGACATATCAAATAACATTCCTTAAAAAAAACTAGGAATCATAACAATCAACTTCAATGCATACTCATGTTATTACATTTCTTGCATGACATATGTGAATAAAAAAAACACAAAAATACGATCCAACAATATTTGATTAGACACAATCATATTCTCTATAAACTTTAAATATAGGCTTGCACAAGCAATTATGAGTAACACGTATAAAGCATATTATAGCTCTCACTTACCAAGGTGATTAACATTTTTCTTTTAAAGAAGAAAACACACTTAAGTTTAAACTTAAGCATATTCTCACGGATAAATGACATCATCCGTCATAGCAACAGTTCATCACTGTATATATGTTTCTACCATTTGAAATATTTATTATTCAACTTTAAAACATCTTCGCCTGATTATTTTGTCAAGGAGAATTATGATATGAAGTTGAGAGCAAACACAATCAGTCATTGACTGATCAAATGGACAATCTGATTTAGTCATATAAGAAAAAGGATTTAAAACATATGAATATAAACTCCCCGTGGAGGAGCATATACCATACACAACAGTTTCAAAAAATTCAACATATGTGGACCGAAATTTTTTCACTATCAATGTAATAGGGATTCAAGAAGGGTTTGAACATAACCTCTCATGTATGTGGAGCATGCATCTACCACATACAACAATTTCATAAAATTCAACACCTATGGGCACATAATCCCAAAACTTTCATGCTACTCAACCAATTCAGGCAAAAGACTTCCTGTGGGTAGTCTAATGCACTATTTGATTCAAGTAACATAATCATCCTCTGACTAAAATGACAAGTTACCTCCATTAACTTCAAGAACTAGTCACTATGGTGACAAACAACCATATTCATTAAAAGCACTCTTGAAATGAGGATGAAATTGCACTAAAAAACATTCATTCTCAACGTCAGATGTTATATAAGCTTCGATAGTTTCTCCACCTCAATGAAATTATAAGCCCACTCCCCACTCAAACCCCGTCATACTTCTCCCTAACCCTCACACCCTTGCGTCGTTTCTGCCCTACCTCCCACGATACCGCCCCACCGCCTTATCATTCCATCACCCCTCCGCACATCTTCACCCCGCTCCTGACCTTTCCCCTCGCCCCACCTTTCCCTCTCACACTCAAAAACCCTCACCCTCATTTCTTCCTCGTCGCCTTTTCTCCCTTTGTTGCCCTCACTCCCGCTGGTCCCCTCTCACAATCTCTAACCATCATCCCATCTCCCTTCATTTCTTCCTCCTCCACCAGGTCACTCTCTCCTTGACTCTCACTTCCGCCTCCAATCCTTTTGTTGCCCTATCTCCTTGCGCTACCCCCTCCACCACTTGGTCTGCCCCCTCATTCCCCTCATGTCACCATTTTTCCGTGATGCCACCTTGCCCCCTCCACCACATGAGCTTAAAGTTAAAGCTGTAAAATAGAATGAAAGTGTTGGATTGTGTGTTAGAACAAAATAATATTTGTAATAAAGCAATTAAAAGATTAATATTTTATTATGATTGTTGTTGTTGTTTGGTATTGTCATGGGTTGTAAATGAGTTATAAATATGTTCGAATTATTATCATTATGACAACATCAAATTCATGTTCAGCTTAATTATATTGAAGTATATCTCTTGTTTAATTTCTAGCTAGTTGTTTCTCGAGCTGAATATCTTTGACATTAACACACACACACACATATTTGTGTGTTTCCTATTTGTCGTCGAGTACCATGTATTGTTGTTGAATGCTTTAAATTCGGTCATGTAGTTTGACCACTTAATTGGGAAATGAGGGTAGAGAAAAGGGAAATCACATTGATCAAGTAGTCAAGCTAGATGACCGAATTCAAAGATGATACACGGTGCTCGATGAAAAATAGAGAACGTGTATATATATCCTAATGTCAAAGCTATTCAACTCGAGAAATAACTAGCAAGCAAATATATGTGGAATTTGAAAATTGTCAATTTGAACATGATTTTCGTGCTGTTGGGGTGAAAATACTTTGAAGGTTAGCGTTAGGCACTGTAATAGTTTCATCGGCCTATAAGACTGCCGCTAATAATTACACTTTAGCATCGGCCATGACAATCAAGTGTGTAGTGTCGGCTTAAAGTCGATTAAACCGACGCTAACAGTTAGCGTTGCCCGAATGGCCGACATTATATGTTTACATCAAGTCGTTTAATGTCAGTCCCGACGCTAAATCAACTATAACGTCAGCTTTTGACTTGTTAGAGTCGGCTTTCAACCAACACTAATGAGCCCTTTTCTCATAAATATTGTATTCTTTTAATTTATCTCGAACTTTTGATAAACATTGTTATTATAAACAAGAATGGTTCTCCCAACCATAAAAATGATAGAAATGGGTATACTCATTATCTAAATTCCACCTCCACCTTAGGGAGATATAAGAATAGAAATGAGAGATATGATAGATATTGTAATAAAGAGAGAAAAAAAAGTGATTACTAAAAAGACAAATAAGTAGAAATATGATCGAAGGGTGAGTGAGTATGAATGAAATAAAAGTCCAAAAGATTCATTATCTAAAACCATAATAAAGAGCGAAGAGTATTAAAAAAAACTTCTAATCTACTTATATACTCTTAAGAATACAATAAATTAAAATCATGAGATTGAAGACCAAAATACTAAATAAGAAAACAATTTTTATTATTCAGAATACAAAGAGGGCAAAAATGATCAAGCAGGTAACCAAGCAGAGGCAAACACAACATTGTGCCCTTTCCAAGTGAGCACCACATGGTCATCTTCCTTTTTCAATCCCCACCCAGCAGCATGTTCATCAAGCATGGCCTTCACCTCCACAACAGAGTCCTCACTGAATCCAATCCCTTGGAAGTTCGCATTCCTCATTCGCTGCTCCCACACATTCCTAGGCTCAACCCTCTCAACCCTATTCACCCCTTCATGCGCTATCACATTCTCAATCTTCCAGCAAATGTCAGCTTCATACCACTGCCTTTGCTTGCTCCCTCTTGGAAGGAAAGTGTCCACAGTGTCGTATGGAATCCATAGATAGTTAAACGCAGACCTCAGCCTGCAAACCAAGTTGCTGGATGTTAAGTCTGCATCTTCATCCACCAAAACGACAATCGTTGGGTCCAAACCCCTCAAGGCTTTAAGGAACAATGATCTCAAAGACATGCTTGAACTAACACAAGAAGAATCATAATCTGTGTGAGGAATCATGGATAGGGTTTCATCTGGGATGTAGTGAAGCATCATGTGACAGTTCACAACCAAAGCTTCAGCAGCACCAGCTTCAGTAGCGTGAATCAAACGTTGCACTCTCAGATGTTCAATCAAACCTGCGAAACCGTCGGTGTAACTTGAAGAAACCACTCTGAATTCCAAGATCACGTTTCTTGACCTAGCGAAATTTACCAACTTAGCACCGAGTTCGTCGTGAGAAAGGTCGAGCACCGGCGGGATTTCCCGGCTGTTACCGCCGGGTACGGTGAGTTTGATTACTGGAGGTGGCGTGTCATGGTGGCGGCTGGCGATGGCGTCTATGAGTGTAGGAATCTGCATGCAATGTGTCGAACTTAAGTCCACGATGTGGATGACGGAGAATCCTTCAGTGGCTTCGAGAATGGCGGCGTTGGCGGCGGTGAAGCCGAAGCGATGCCAAGGGGTCAAGTCAACGAAGTTGGCTAGCTCGATGACGGAGAATTTGTGCGTGTCTGAAGCTAGGTTGCTCTTGTTGTTGTTGTTGGGAGGGTCAGCTACAGTTTCCACGCAGCTTCCGGCTCTGACCGCTCTGGCAGTCAGGGCTCGGAGGAAGCTGTAGGCTAGGCGCTGGTTGGAGTCGCCGTCCGGGGGTGCTATGTTGTTGAGGACCCAGAGGATCTGTTGGGTGAGGGTTACATCGTTGGTTTCAATGGCGGTGGCGCAGTGAACAAGTAACTGTTCCATGCAGTTGGCATCTCCGAAGCTACTTAGGGCCTTGGATGTAGGGAACCCTGCAGGCCATGGCCTAGAAGTCCTTGGAATTTGGCTATTTTTGTTCATGGAAGGGTTTGAAAAGGGAGTGATTTGGTGCAAAGGGGGTAGTTGGGGTGTGAATTGCGTCATTGACACAGTGTGTCTGTGAGTGAGTGTGTGTGAGAGATAAAAAAATTAAGAAGCAAAAGCAAATATAAGAGAACAAGGTTTTAATTTGGAGGATTGATCTGAAATCAGAAAAAGGATAGCAGAGAAAAAGAGAAAGTGACCTGACTATAGGAGCAGCGGGGAAGAAATCCAATTTGTGGTGAAATTTAATTTGCACATGAATCAAAGGGAAATAGACATTTCAGCTTTATTGTGGGGGTAATATATAAAATTATGGTTCTTCCAAAAGAGAGACTGATCAGTAGAGAGGGTGGGGGGGAAAATAAACTCTCATCCCAAGAAACATATTTGAAGTCAAATTCGGCAAAAGAGACCCTTCTTGGTAAAGTTTCAGGCTTTATCAGATGTGCATAACAACCAGAGGCAAAAAGGGAGTACTAGAGGGTATCAACATCACTTTCATGGCTACAAAAGGTTCTTCTAACTTGTATCTATTTATCACGCTAGCTCATGAGAGAAGGGATCGATGAGAGAGATGGGTGTGTGTGATATAAGATGGAGAAGAGAGAGTATGTAACTGTGTAGGCGTAGGAGCACTGCTCGTGTTGGATTTTGGTGGCATGTGAAGTAGCCGGCCAGCAAATTGTTTGTATCTGGGAGTTGGGATTTTGTCATGTTTTGGTGGGCAGTGTGTGGGAGATTTGAGGCAGTTAACCATTTTTGGCTCACTCTAGCTCCAACGTGCCAACACATAATCAACATATCATTTTTAGGGTAAATTCCTCATGCTGTAAAAATCTTGCTAAACAACCAACAATGTCCAACACAATTAGTAGATAGTTGTCTTCTTGAGCATTTTATTAACGGTATGGTCCGTAGACGGTGTGTATAGAGAATGATTTGTTCTGAGGGACATACTCATTTATTGTAATTTCTAAGTCTCAAGTGAATTAATCTCATGGTTATTAGCTGTAAGGATACACATTGGGAAACTAAATAAAAAAATCTTGCTAAACGCACCTAACAAACAATTTTAAGCAGAATCAAGTTAAGTAGAATAAAGAATCATCAGTGGAATCACACAAGAAGAAAGCGAATAGCAATTAGAAACTTCACTCAATTAAGTGTTGACACTCTTAGCTCAAACCCATGATTTTTCTCAAATATCTATTAGTCCCATAACTCCCGGGTGCAAAGCACTCCTGAAAATAAAAATAAACACAAAACATAGTTTTTTTTTAAACTGTTTACTTAACTGAAATCTTTCCCGCACACTTAAATCACACATTGTCCTCAACATGAAGCACAAATAGCAAAATGGACCAATGGACAAGTGCAACAAATGAGAAGGGAAAGGAGACTCCCTTGTCATGAAGGGTTAAGGCTTGAAGCCTCTTTGTGCTCAACAAGCTTTATCTCCTAGGTTTGGTGGTGGCCTTGCATTCAGGGTAAACTCATAATCTTGAGGCACAACAACAATCCATAGGTTAGGCGATTTTGGAGGAATTTCTTTCCCATCAAGATTAACAAATCTAAACTATTTTCTAGCACCTTCAACACATTTGATGATAATGTGCAATTTGGGTGAAAAAAATTTGACAGCTTGTGTACCACCTGAAATAAGAGTAAATGAAAAACAAGTACGCTAAACAATCAACTCAAACTCTGGAGGCTTGGGTAGATATTTCAAAAAACGTTCCTACATTAAGGATTGACCTCTATCATTAACACAAGAACATTGAGGAATCACATCAGTATTAAGAAACAATCTCATGACACACCCAACAATTGACACTTGTAACTTCCCATTTTTACAGTTTTTTTCCTTTTTCTTACCCTGTAGCACAAGACTTGTTTTTTATTTGTACTTTACACTTTTTTTTGTTAGATGATGTTGAAGGCATTATTCATCAGACGATACTAAAGTCTGGTATTTTAGCCCAGACCATTCAATTAAGACCATACATCCTCACACTTATTGAAAAATCATTTCCAAGACAATTCCAAACTCTTATATACTCTAAGGTGGGGAAATATCATTGTTTTTCACTTTAGGCATGTAATGAACTTTATCATGAAGAAAGAAAAGATTAGGCAACTGGGTTAAAACAAAGGTCAGAAAATGCACACTTAGCTACTTAAAGGATATTTAGGTAGTTGTAACCTGTTTCTCCTTTTTATTATGTCATTTACTATCTTGCTCATAAATTCCTCTTGTTCTTCTTTTTTCAGAAAACATTGAAATATCTTCCTCATATACCATGGCTGAATTGCTAGACATTCACACCAAGCAAAATCTTTCAAACAATTTTGAGGTCGGTGATGAAAATGTCTCCTCACAAGGGGTTGGCGATACCATCTCCCCCACACACATTGTTGATAAGACTGGCCCTATTGAGGGTGTGAGTCCTGTTTCTCATCAAGACAAATCACAAGGCGAGAACAATTTTGGAATGACCATCATAGATGTATTTGAGGTCGTTCCTCTAAGAGCATCCTCTGCTCCTCTAAGCAGAAAGAGGGTGGGAGTGTCCCCTAAGACTTCTTCAAGCAAGAAGGCCAAACCACTTGAAGGAGAGAGTTCTTGTATATAGAATGTGGCGGTATAGGATTCTGACTTCCTCAAAGAAGCTATGGGTTTCGAAGCCATAGAAAAACTCATTTCCTACAATTTTCCCTTGAATCCTTCCAAGATGTTAGACCTTCAGTGGCTTTGGATTTGATTACGAAACATGCCTTAAGGGCTACTTGTTCTTCTCTCATTCTCAGCAAGATGCTACTCCCTCATTTCGAACGAGAACTCTGAAGAAAAAGATGATTTCTGATATTAAAGAACTTTGTTCCGAAGTTACTCCCCTTAAGCCTTCAGTCGAAGAACTTAAAACTAAGTATCCTAAAGCTCATGATGATGCTTCTAGTCTTGCCAATTCCCTAAAAGAAAAGGAAATCAAACTGTATTGTCTTCAACAAGATTGAGACTCCAATTCAGAGAAGCTTTCTAAAATCTCTTCCAAAAAGGAAAAAGCCATTTCTCTTGCTCAGGCTGAGAAGCTAAAGAGTGAGAAACTTCAAACTTCCTTAAGTGTACTAAAATGACCAAAATACATTAATTAACTCATTAAACTAAATGCAAAATAACTAAGAAAATAGCTCAGAAACCCGGGTCATCATTCATCGCATAGATCACTTATATGTCTTCTCGCCAAGATAAATGGATTGCATTCCTTACATGGATCGCTTATGTCCATCTTCTCTGAGAGAAAAATGACTACGTTCCTTGATTGGGTCGCTTATATGTCTTTTTGCCGAGATAAATGAACTACGTTCCTTACATGGATCGCTTATGTCCTTCTTCGCTGAGACAAAAGGACGGTGTTCCTTGAGTGGATTGCATATATGCCTTTTTGTCAAGGGAAGTGGATTGCATTACTTACAGGGATCACTTAAGTCCTTCTTCATCGAGATAAAAATAGTTTGTTCCTTGAGTGGACCGCTTATTTGTCTTTTCCCCGAGATAAATGAGATTTGCTCCTTACATGGATTGCTTATGTCCTTTTTTGTCGAGACGAAAAGACTGCGTCCCTTAAGTGGATCACTTATATGTCTTTTTTTTAGATAAATGGACTGTGTTCCTTACATGGATCTCTTATGCCATTTTTCTCATAGACGAAAAGACTGTGTTCCTTGAGTAGATTGCTTATATATCTTTTGTTGAGATAAATGGCTTGAGTTCCTTACATGGATCGCTTATGTTCTTCTTCATTGAGACCAAAATACTGTGTCCCTTAAGTGTATCATTTATATGTCTTTTTCCAAGATAAATGGATTGTGTTCCTTACATAGATCATTTATATCCTTCTATACAAAGATGAAAAGACTGTGTTCCTTAAGTTGATCACTTAAATTTTTTTTAATCGAGAAAAATGTATTGTGTTCCTTACATGGAATGCTTATGTTCTTTCTCCTTTTACCACGAAATGTTCTGAAGCTTTTCGTCAGTTTATTAATGGAAACAAGTTTACGAAATGAAAATAAATTGAAAAAATATGAATATAGACTGCTCAATATGACGACGTGTAGTTTGCGAGTAGAAAATTTAAATTTGTTTCATTGTCCTTTTACGCATTTCGTCTTTTCAAACGACCACATTTCTTCCCACTATAAAATGGCCTTTAGAAGTCAATTTTTGTCCGCATATTGCCAATAAAAATCCACTCTGTTTTTTTAATCTCAGCCATCAATAGCGAGCATAGACAATAGCCCCCAAATGGTAAAGAGTTGGCCAAACTAGAACCACACCCCATGTTGACGATCGGATCACCACTGAGAAGCAAGTAGATACGGTCTTTCTTTCTTCTTCAGCTTTCAGGGTTACTCTTAGTTTCACAAATCCTATTTGTATTATGAATTCCCCTGTGAAACTTGTCCATTTTGTAATAAGAGGAGTCAAATCCTCATAACTTTACCCTGATTTATGAAATAACTTTAAGATATTAGATATGTAGAGCTTCCCGGATCTACCAGAACTTGTTCAAGTTCTTTTACCGCAATCATGGATGGAATTACTAATGGGAAGTTGTAATTCCACTCATTGTCAATGCCTCCAGTAATTTCTCGCATTGCCAATGCCTCCATTTCTCCAATGATGTTGGGGTTCATGACTTGGTAATCACAGAATCCTCATCTCAACTGGTAAAAATCTTTTTCAACTTTTGAAAACCTCTCGCTATTGAATTTTTTTGCACAATAGCTTGCTTTTTTCTTTTGTCGTTGGGAAGAACTTATCGCATCCTCGTATTCATCCGCTCGAGCTTGGAATTCAGTTAAATTGATTGGAGGAGCCCTTATTAAGGTCCACGAAATGATGTCTCATGCAACATAGCATTAGTTACCAATTCCATGATCCACTACAAGAAAAAAAATACTTATTACCGATGACCAAAAACCGTTGGTAAATCAAGATTACTGAGTGCTTGGTGTAAGACCCCTAATTTATTATAATTGCAGTTTGGTCCCTGAACTTCTTGTATTAGAATTTTAGTCCTCGGACTCCTTGTATTTATGAATTGATTCCTCGAGGTAATGAATTAAATTCTATCATTGGGCTATTCTGATAATTGTTTGGGTCATGTTGATTTGCCTTGAGGATCATTAAAACATTTTTGCTTGAGTTACAACAAGATTGGCTTTGGCTTAGTGGTTGAGACTTAAGTATTTCGGTGAGATCAGTTTGTTTTTTATTTAGATTTTTGTGTGGCAATTTCAAAATTCAAATTCAAATTAGAATACCTACTTTAATGGTGGTTAGTTTTCAGATTTAAAGTGTAGTAATGGGGTGTTAAGGGAGAGAATTAAGAGAATAAATGACTTGTCTAGTGTTAATGGGTATTGAAGGAGAATTATGGTGAATGATGGTGATGTTGGGCGACTCCCTCCCTCTTCCTTGAAGCTGATTTCTGATCAACCGAGGGCAATGTGGTGGTAATTTGTCCCACGTGATAGTCCTGACCCGGTTAGGGTGAATATTGGCATAGTTATGCATATAGATATTGGGGACTATAAACCCGTTTACGTCATTGGTAAATTGAGAACTTGTGACTATCCTTGTATTATTGTTGGTTTTCAGTTAACTCTGTTTATGATGTTGAATCTACTATTGGTTTTTATCACAATTACTATATGATATTTTCTTGATTTTCGAGTTAACCCTTTCTGTTTGTCTTATTTGATTGTTTGGGTGCTTAACGCCATAGATAATCAGGGAAATGAGGTTCATGAAGGTTAATCTTGATGCCGAAACAAGGCAATGGTGAAGCTCGAAGAATTTAAGAACTTTGTAGAAGAATGTTTATATTTTCCACTGTTTAGATTTTAGCACTTGTAGTGCAACTTTATTTATTTTGAAACACCTCTTGTTGTTGAATTATTATTATACTATGGGTTGGATATATAATAGATAATTGAGAGACGTTCGGTTTTGAAAACTTGAGTGTTTTTAGAGGTTTCAAATTATATTTTCCGCATAATTACTATGTGACCCTCAACCCAAAATTGGGGTGTTGCACTTGAAGACAACCAATAATTCGTTAGTAATAGCCTCGTCGATAATTTTAACCGGCAGATTTTGAAAGTCGTTTGTAATTACTAACGGTTGTAGTTATCGCTATGTTATCTACGAATTTAGTAGTCGGTAATTTTTGTATATTTTTAATCAATGAAAGGGACTTATTATACCGAGAATTATATGTTAGCTTAACAAAATTATCTACATGTACAAAAATAGAAAAAACACTTATCAGAATGTAATCAAATACATTTACAGAGACACAAACCCTGACGATTCAGTCTACCAACAAAGACTCATGCTCCACTTGGCCTTTATTCATCCTGGAATGTTTCATTCATGTCATGGATCAAACATTTCATAATGAATGAAGGAGAAGTAGAACACAAGGCTTTGTTAGTAAACTTGTTGTTAAAATTTATCCTCGCAACATATCTATCTTATCAAATTACGAGAAGCATTTTTCCTACTGTCATACGTGTAAACAACTTCGATAAACTAAGATGTCATCTTCAATATAAGAAATTACTTTCATGTAATAAAAAAATACACACCAATAAATATAATTACTAACAATACAAGTTATATTTTAACAATATTCTAAGATTAAATAATTCTATACAATTATAATCATACATCAAGAGGTATATTAAATTCATATTTGCTTATCTATTCATACTCATACATTATATGATGATGTATATAAAAATCATATATTACTAATCTCCATGGTGTTTTATACTCTGTAGAGAATTTTGAAAAACTTTCTCATAGTTGTAACAAAAGGCAAAAATTAAAAATAATTATAAAACTACAAAATAAAAATAAAAAATAATAACAATAAAGTAATTCCAAATAAAGGAACATAAATACGACAAGACAACATAAGAAAAAAGAAGAGAAGAGAAGTATGGTGTGATGAAAGTGAGGGCTTGCCCCTCTATATATAGGTTACTAACGACCCCAACTGTCGTAACCTGTAAAATGATGAATTCACCGTCTGCTTTAGCCGCCGTTAAATGGGTGGTGCAATCGATGCTTCGGTTGACCTAGTTACTGATGGCCGATGGAGTCACCGACTAATAAAACCTTCGACTAAAGCCATTAGTAATTATTCCCGCCACTAAACCCGTCCCGCTAGGCCTTTACACCACTTACCGACAGCCACAGCCGTCAAATTTCTTTTTTTTGCAAGAACATGCAATACGAACGGATTTGTGGTCGTTGCTGGAAAGTCACCGATATTTACCAGTATTCTTGTAGTGATCTCCTTCAATCCCAAACCTGGGAATACAGATACTTCCCTATGAAAATGAGGGAGGAATTTATTAATATGTTCGTCTCTTTCCTGTCTCATACTCTTGTCCACACATCTCTTCTCGAATGATTTCTCTCATGCAGGAAATTTCCCTTACTTTGTTTAGTAAATTCTCGCACGAATAGTTGAGAAAATCCTTCCCAATCTTCTATTGATGAGGTGGGAGATATTTGAACCAGCACAAGGCTCCCTTCAAGATAGATAGAAATGCCAAAGCGTATGCATTGTCGACGTTCATGATTCCCATAGCTTCCATGCAGGTAAACAAGGTGTTCAAGGCTCCTTTGGGCTTGCTCTTCCTGAAAATAAATCCACATGCATCTGCTCGAGCAGGTTTGGTGGTATATTCAGAGCTCGAACTTCATTAGTGAAGGTCGCGTAGATATCTCCAGCGGACTCGAAGAGTGAATCCTCGACCTGAAAACTCTTGGTTCAAGTTGAGGCGCAAGTCGCGTATTCCTCATCATGATGAAAACTAAACTCATGTTTTCTCTTTTCCACTAACTGCATCAAATGTTCTTACAAATATGAGATCGTATCAATCTTTTTATCTTCGATAGTGGTGTTTGGTCTTGAATGACATCTTTGACTCGTTGGAGTTGCATTGAAACAACACAGTGTACTTGCAGAAGATACTCCGATGCTCAAGTCAGTGAGAGGACAGAGAGGATCTCATAGTCTAAGAATAACTCTAAGTTTTTCATAATGTGTAATGTGTACATAAATGAACGACTACACATGTATTTATAGACGTAGTGTACGTCATAATTATCTCCGTAGGTCTTTCAAAAGCCTTGTGGAAGGTCTTTTGAGATCACCGTTGCCTTTGTGCAGCCTTATGTGATTCTTAACTAAGTCATCGTGTTCGTCTCTACAATACTTACTTAGTTACTTATGAGACTTTTAAACTAGCTAATATGCTATCTTTTAGCCTTTTGAACAAACAGAACAAAATCCATGGGTTTGTGAAGGGGAAGATATGGAATTAAGCATCACTTAATCAACAAACACGATATGGCGAGAAACAAAAAGACAAGAATATTTTCTCTATAGTTCAAAGAAGGACCTATCTAACATGTACCATGGTATTATGGTATATAATGTACCATTGATAAGTTAGAAAGTTAAAGACAAAATAACTATTTCCTATAACCAACTATCTAGCTAGTATAATTTAATTATGTCTGTGGAACCCCATCAGTGAAATGAGCCCGAAAATGAGTGGATATTTACACATTTTATCCACTTTGCCTACCATATTCTTCTCATTTTGTAGTTTTTGTTTTTTTAATTTAAAGTCGAGTCTACTTTCCAACCAACTCTGGAGTCTAGCTGATAATATAAATATATATCTTGGTTCTATATATCAAATGAAGCGACTACAAGAATGAATGAAAACAATATATGTATATATATTGCATGATTAAGTTGTATGAATATAATAAAATATAAAGTTACGCAGCCTTATCAACGTAATCAAGTATAGGACAGTGCCCAATAAATCTCGGAATAACTTAATCTGTAATGTATTACATCGAAGTTCAAATGATGGAACAGACAAAACAAATAATATGAGAATCCCTGGTCAAAAAACTACTGTTAATTTAGTGTCCTATGTCCTATCTATATCATTGTCACATCTCCTTGGTCCCCATTGAATATTGATCTCTCTCTTTCACGCATCTATTCTCTCTGAATTAATATCAAAATCCTGACCAGAAAGAACATAACCTTGATTTTACCTAGCATGTTACTCATATAAGGACTACATTTCTTCATATATTATCGGTTTTTTACATTCATGGTGCAACTTAAAAGTTAAAATTAATTACCATGATAGTGCACTTTTTTTCATTTACCTATATAGTACAAATCGCTAACCTTAATGGCGATATCTATTTTTTTAGTTTTTTTTTTTTCTATAAAAACGTCATTCCTAGTGGCAATACCACTTTTATATTTAATTTTTTTACTTTTTTACTCAAATTGTGACGGAAACTTAATCCGTCACAAAATACTAGTGAATAATAGAAAAAACTAGTGACGGAATGTACAGAGAGAAAATTTCATTGCAAAGTATTTAGCGACGGAATAATCCGTCACAAAATCCTAGTTAATAATAAAAAAGTTAGCGATGGAATGTTGAAAGGGAATTTTTCCGTCCCAAAATAGTTAGCGACGAATATTATTTGCAACGGAAATCTTTTCTTTCTCCAAATTCTGTCACTAATTCATTTTCTATAATTCATTAGGATTTTGTAATAGATTAAATTTCCATCACTATAAGAGTGAAAAAAAAAAAACTAAAATGTGATATCGCTAGTAAGATTGGTGATTTTATAAAAAAAAAAATAGATATCTTCATTGGGATTGGCGATTTGCACTATCTTGGTAAATAAAAAAGAGATACACTATAATGGTAAATAATTTTCAAAAGTGCACCAAAAAAGTAAAAAAGCCCATATTATCAAACAGCACTAATTCACAGACACATTTTCTTTGTCCGAAACCGCCACAAACACGCAATATTTTTATATGTAAGACAATATAACAGGTTCAGGAAACATTAATGGGTTCAGGAAACATGAATGATTATCTAACCATTCTCCCGAATCAACGATAAATCTAATCATTCCCAAATCTCTCTAACTCACATACTCTCCGTTGAGTGTATATATAGAATCATTGAATTGGATCATTTAGAATAATGGATACGTAGTTGTTCACGCACTAAAACTTGGGAATAAACTAGGTTACATAAATTTTTTTAATTGTACTTTTCATCAGTAACATATTTGTGCGATTTGTGTCCCTAATATTCAAAACGAGCGATTTTGGTCCTTAAATTTTTAATTTGTGACAATTAGGTCCGTCCGTCAATTGACCGTCCAATTGATAACGAAGTTTGCATACGTATCACTTATTAAATGATGTGAAATTTTATTTTTCTTTTAAAAATAATTTTCTTTTCCTTTTTCTTTTGATTTCCTTTTAAATTTTCATCTTCTTCAACCTTCATTCTTCACCTTTCAGCACCACCACCCGACCATTGCACCACCATCGCACCACCACCACTCCTACGCCACCACACTCTCTTCTTCCATCTTACCTCATGACCACGACTTCAAACCAGTAATAATAAACACCAACCCTAAACCACAGAGACCCCAAATCCAACTCCATGTTCAACCCCTAAAGACACAAAATACATGAAAAAAGAGGAGACAGAAAAGAACGTGAGAGGGAATCGTTGTGGATCTACTTGGGTTTGCCCCATTTGTGATAAACCCACGCCAAGGGTGTCAAATGGATGGGTTGGATGGATTTGGATCCACATTGTAATGGAGGGGTCAAAACCATTCATTAACCCATTAAGGATCCATTTAAATTGCTTCAAAAGTTATCCAATCCATCCATGGCCCATTTAAAAATATCCATCCAACCCATCCATTAGCGAATTTTAATGGATGAATATCCAACCATCCATTAACTTCAATTTTTGTACAAATTTTTTCATTGATAAAAAAGTTTATAAAACCCCGAAAATCGATTTGAAACCCAAGAATCGGCTCGAAAACCCAAAAATCGGCTTCAAATCGGTCCTAAACTCAAAAATCGAGCCCAAATTTGAAAAATCAGTTCAAAACTCGAAAATCCGCCCAAAACTCGAAAATCGCGCCCGAATCAGAAAAATCGGTCCCAAACTCGAAAATCAGGCCCAAATCTGGAAAATCGGGCCCGAATTTGGAAAGTCGATTCCCAACTCGAAAATTAGGCTTGAGCTAAAAAATTGGGCCGAATCCGAAAAATCGGCTCCGAAGTCGAAAATAGGGATTGAATCTGAAAAATTGGCCCCAACTATAAAATTGACCTGAATTCAAAAATCGACCCCGTATCTGAAAATCAGTCTCTAACCCTGAAATCGACCCGAACCTGAAAATGGCATCTAAACCCTAAAATTGGCCTTGAACACTAAAATCAACCCTGAACCAGAAATTCGGGCGCCAATTTTAATGGTTCAAAGTCAATGGTCATATTCGGGGTCAATTTTCATATGCGGGCTCGATTCTCGTGTCCTGTCCCGATTTTCGAGTTTGGGACCAATTTTTCAAATTTGGCCCCAATTTTTTGGTTTGGGCCCAATTTTCGAGTCCAGGCCCAATTTTTTAGATTCGGGCCCGATTTTTCAGATTCATATCCTATTTTCGGGTTTGGGACCGATTTTTCAAATTTGGGGCTGATTTTCTAGTTCAAGGTCGATTTTTGGGTTCATGACCGATTTTCCAGTTTCGGGCTCGATTTTCGAGTTTGGGACTGATTTTTCATTTTCGGGGCCGATTTCCGGGTTTGAGACCGATTTTAGGGTTGTGACCGATTTTTCATATTCGGATCTGATTTCAAGTTTGGGGCGGATTTTTCAAATTCGAGCTGATTTTCGAGCTCGGACCAATTTTTCATATTTGGGCTTGACTTTCAGGTTCGGGTCGATTTTTGAGTTCGGGATCAATTTTTTAATTCGGACCAATTTTCGGGTTCGGGACCGATTTTCAAGTTGAGGTCGATTTTAGAGTTCGGGATCCATATAATCCATTTATATTTTAGAAAAAACCAATGGATAATTTTTAATTTTAACTAAATGATCGAATGGGTTTTAAAATATCATGATGGGTCATGACCCATTCACTAAATTAAATGGACAGATCACTTCCATCCATTTAATTTTAAATTTTAAATGGATGGGTTTGATGGTTTTAAGTGTGAGTGAATTAGATGGTTTTAAGTGTCACACCTAAACCACGCGCTCCACCTCTCCTTTTGATGGTTTTGCTGCTCCTTTGTGCTTGGGAGAATCATATGGATCATCTATCTTATTTGGCTGCTATTGATGAGGATTATGTTCACCTAGTTGGGTGGTTCTCTTCTTTTAAGTTGTTGCATGTTTGTAAAATTGGTTGTAAATTCTATGTCCAAGTTAGCTTCTTCGGTGTTGATTTGTTTGAATAAATAATTTCATGTTGGGGATGAAGTCTATTCTTTCTATTGTTGTATTTTTTTTCTGTATAAATTTCTTGGGTTGAATATCAAAAAATATGCATGAAGTGAAATTATTAATAGAGTGAAGTACTAGTGAAATTATTAAGTGAAATCATAGAGTCGTCATTGTGATTTCACTTCACATCACTTTAAAAAAATATGCATCATAGAGCCCTTGCTTATGTTATGTAGAAATTATTAATTATTAGTGGGTCCCGCATATCATATATATGTTCGGTAAAAATCATTTTGATCCATATGAATACAAATTAAATGAGCTAAACATTATTTGCAAATCATGGTCTCCGAGAACTCCCAGAAAGCTCCAACATGTTTGTTTCTTTTATCATATAGCTCTTCATTTGTTAACTATTTTTTTCTGTTTCAGGAATAAAGTATGGAATCTTACAATTAAAAAGCTGATCAACTTTTTCCCCACACGGATTATTTAACTTCATCTCTCACAACATAATTAAAGTCTTCATTTCATTATGTGTGCATTAATTGGCTCAGCTGAACAAAGGAATGAGAAGAATCTGAAGGAGCACAAAAGGAGAACAGCAAAAGTTAAGGAACCCTAATTATAATAATTTTGCATGAGAACTTTGAGGAGGATTCCCAAACAAGGTACAAGAACTACAGGACAAGTGGGATAAAGCAAATGTTTTGAAGCAGTGATTTGGGATTTCTTGCCAGAAAATTCTCTAGGAGTTCATAATAAATGTTTCTTCACTTGGTTAAAAAATACACTAAAAACAAAAAATGCAAGCATGAAAGTAAGGTGCACCCATGTTATTAGGAATTATTCTTCATATTTTAAATCACACATAGTGTGCACGCTATGTCGATTTTGGTTAGTTTTAGGAAGAGAACTTACCCAAAACATAAGGAAGCCAAAGATATAAAGACAGCAACATCGAATGTTGAGCTATGTTAATGAAAAAGGACAATACATCTCGTTGGTCACATATTTATTAAAGGGTGATACGTGAATTGCTAAACGTGTAATGACACCCGCTTTTACCGTCGGGTTTTAAATTATCAGAAAATAGAAAGTTGAAAAAAACAATTAAACATGTTTTGTGATTATTTAAAACCGTCACAACTATAGACATTGTGGATGATTTTTATTATAGAGTGGTTTACAAATGATTTTTGTCTAAATCAACTAGCAAGTGATGATTGGAAAGTTTCACACCAACGAAAATAATTGTTTTACATTCATTTCACCAACACTTAAAATTGAGGGGATAAAAATAGAAGAAAAGAAATGAGTAATACGATATGAAAATAAAATAGAGATAGAAAATAAAATTAGTGAAAGTCAAATGAAAAGGAAAGTACATATTGTATAATTAAACAAAAAATATCCAACAAATCATTTAGCGAGCCACACTTTTCGATAAAAGAAATTCTATTTTTATTTATAACCATTAAGAAAATTTGTCTACATATTTACTTTAATTTTTTTTATGTACCAAAAAACCCTTGTTTTTTAATGGTTGTTACATTGGGGCAGCTCCACCAATTTGGGTTGGCCCACTTAAGCCACTATATTTTCAGGCTTCAATGGGTTCGGTTGACCCATTTCAGTTATGGGCTGAAGTCATACAAGTTTGATTCAATCCACTGCAAGCTACGGTCCACATGAACTAACTAAACCTTTGTCCAAGAAAAAAACCCAGCTAAACCTACTTTTTAAAAAACGTCCAACCCTATTGAAGTGCACCCCTTGAACTTGGTCTCCTAGGGTTTGAAGAGTGAACCAGCCATCACCCCCCTTTGGCGGTTCCTCCTCTTCCATAGAGGTCTCTCCTTTTTTTAATTAAGTGTTTTCTCACATAATAGGTGGGTTCTCTCTTCCACAGTAGGTGCATTTGTTACCCAATAAGTGGATTTTTCTTCTATTTTTTAGTCGAGGTTTTTCCCTTGCTGTAGCCACCACCGGTTTCCCTCCACCCAATCGGTCACCTCCGCGTAATTGCCACTGTGTCGCCGCCTTCCATATCAAATTTGTCCATTGATTTGCAGCAAATCCTATTTTGGGTTGAGCTTTGGTGTCAATACCGTTCCACCTCCGTTGAGTCGCCTCCTCAGCCCCCCAAAGGCTAGGGTTTGTCTGGCCTATTTCCATAAGCTTAGTGTTAGGGGCTCGACGGTGGTGGGGCCGGCGGTTGTGTAAGTAGTTTTTCTTCAATCTCCTTTAGTTCTATTCATGTTTAGGAGTACAAATAAGTCATGATTTTAATTAGTGTAGTGGAACTATTTTATAAATTTGTTATTGGGCCTATGACTCAATTTTCTTCATTCAATGAATGAATGTCCAGTTGAAAAAAAATATGGTAAATATTTGACCGAAATAAAAGAATATAGTCAATAAATAAATAATTAAAATTTATTAGAATACATAAATTTATGTAACAAAATGATACAAATAATTTAATCATGATAAACTAAGATTAAAACGTAAAAGTATATATTGTGTTATATTATCCTATAGTTTTAACAATAATCTAATAAAATAAACTGCTTTGTTGTACCGGAAAATAATGGAAAATGAGATATATTAAAGTATAACTTAAAAAAAAATGCGTCAATCGAAATGATGAAGAATTGTTAAGAGTTCAAGTGTGGGTTGGAGTTCCACAAGATTAAGATTTTATAAAAGATGTGACCCATATAACCAATGCATTAAGGTTTTAGGTAAAAATGTGGCGTTGGATTTTCTTGGTGTCATGTTTCTTTGAATAGTGTTCCACAACGGTGGTCATAATTATTCTCTCAAATATAAAGTAGCAGCTATTTCTCTTCTTCCTTTCTTCCAGGCAAAAGCCTGGCTCAGTGCTCACTAGGGATGGCATCCGCACGGAGCAGGGACGGGAAGTATCTTCTTGCTTCCGTCCCCGTATTTCTTCTCTGTCCCTGACCCCATCTCTATTCCCAACAATGGGCTGAGTTTTGCTCCATCCTCGTTCCTCACATCCCCACAGGGACCCAAATCGTTTCATTAGATATTTAAAATGCAGAAATTTATGCAATAAATTTTTTTGCAATAAATTTAATAACCACAAGTGATAATGCATCTACATCAGAATCAATACAAATATATATAACAAAATTCATATAACATATAATGAAATTTATCACACAATATGTGAATTCTACAAAATTAGAAATTAGAATATAAAGTACAACATTAAACTCACCAAAACGTGAATCTAACACCAAAATATTCTCTCAAACATTTAATTTATCCAAAAGATGAAGTTTTCATTTTACGCAATATAACATCTATATAATTATTATTTCATTTGTACTTATATATACAAGGCAGAGACTCACGGGGCAGGGGAGTGATCTTGTTCCCAAATTTTCACACGGAAAATTTTCATCCCTATCTCTATCCCCACAGAGAAAATTCTCCAAAATGGGACAATTCCGACGGAAATTCTCATCTTCATATAAAAAATGTGTTCACATGGCCTCCGGGCTGGGCCATAGTGCCTTCGGGCTATTAATACATATCCTTTGTTAAAAGTTTAGATGAATATAAGAATCTTTTGATAGCAAACAGTGGTTGATATGGATTGACGAAAGCACGTGGGGCAGACATTCCATGACTCAGCATACAGTAAGCTTAGGGTCAACAATAACGGCACCAATCTGTATCTGTTCATGTCATGCTCCAGCTCCAGCTCCAGCTCCATCGTTTTTGGGCAAATCACGTGAACTTCCTCGTCCCCCCCTACCCCATTGTCTACCTCCTGCCACGCTTCTTTTACCCTTAACTTATCCACCCACTTCTTTCTACTCCTGCCTAACAATTTCTCCTTAATGCAAATGCAAATACGTTTAAATATTTATGTTCCAGGAATTGCTCAAGTATAAATTGGATTGTATCCAGCTGTCGTGATTTCTTTTTAGATGTATTTTTTATCACCTCTTGCCATTCTATTATGGAGAAATGATATTTGATTCATATGCGTAGTCTCCACTAACAAACGGATCTATAATAACTTCTGATAAACCATGAAGGAAATTGATTCGGTCATTATTTTATTCAGCAAAATATACATAAATACAAGAGTGTCATCAGACAAATACGGAAGCTAATAGAACTCCCTAGCGAAGTTTCCTTATGTGGGAGATATGTTCCTAATAGAGAGAATACACTAAATAATTACAAAAGGTTTCCTAAGGTAGGAGATATGTTGCTAATAGAGATGATACACTAATGATTACAAATAAATATTCTATCATAACTTGTTGATAAAATAATATTAAAAATGATCTCCCCTTGTTAGTTTTACAAGAGGGACTAAATTTCAACTATTAGTTACAAGGGGTGGCTGAGTTAATTGGCAGCCATTGTCGAAATTATTAGAGTTGTTAAAAGAGTATCTTCATCCATATAGTTCATTAGAGTTGCTAAATTAAAATATAAAACATTATTTACAATTTTTCATAATATTTTTTTTATTCAAGTAACTCAATTAATATTTCACTCAAACTCCCAGTTTTAAAAGTTTCTTAAGATTATGCACATTTTAATAGTTCATTAAAGTCTCTAGTTTTCGCTTCTTTTCTCGCCGCGCTTTTTCCCTTTTGTCGCTGCATTTCTCCCTTTGGCTCTGCATTCTCATGGTGTTGCCACCTTGTTCTGATGCCTCGGCTAGAGGGGATCCTAGAAATTCGATAACTGATGAAGAAAATCTGAGAGATCAAAGTAATAAGAAGGTCAAGACGACAGAGGAAGAAGGTTTCAAGGATGATGTGATGCCCCAAGGTCATGAAGATCTGAGTGCGACGGGGAATCTGGATGGATCGATGGTGGGTTCCAATTCAAAATCAAAAGGCAATATGTCTTACAAAGACAAGTGATGGGAGAGGAGTGTTTCAGTCAACTCTTCTCCTTTGGATTCATTGAATGAGGATCTCTGCCTGAAGGATTCGGATGAAGCTCATTTGGAAGTGGCGAGAGGGCCCTTCAATCCAAACCCGGTTGTCCCTATCTCCTTAGATAAGTATGGTCAGTGGTGTAACCTTGGAAATTCTCCCTAATTGTGAAGCTTCTGGGGAAGAAACTAGGTTTCCAGTGGATGGATCAACGCACGCGTCGCCTCTGGGCTAGGGAATGGGATATCAAGGTAATGGACCTGAGTGATGACTATTTCTTAGTTCGTTTTGCCTCAGAGAATGATTATAAGTTTGCTCCATTTGAAGGATCATATATGCTATTTGATCATTACCTGCTTGTCCAAAGATGGAGGCCAATGTTCAAGGCTGGTGATAACGAAGTGAAGAATATTGTTGTTTGGGTTGGGCTTCCAAAGCTACCCGTAGAGCACTATAATGATAAGTTCCTTTGGAGGCTAGGTTCTTTACTGGGTACCATGCTGAAGATTGATTTTCACACCTCAATCCATTCTAAAGGTAGATTTGCAAGAATTTGCGTTAAATTGATCTGAGTCAGCAATTGGTACCGAATTTTACTACTCTTGTAAAGAATATTGTCTTCAATATGAAGGATTACACTTCATTTCCCTCATATGTGAAATGTATGTACATAAAATTGAAGGATGTATTGAACCTATAGCTAGTGTTGTGATGCCTTCAAGCTCTGAAGTAGTCCTTGCTTCTAGGGAGGATCATTCAGGTCCTTCTCCTATGGCTACTGAAGGTCCAAGTGTACATGTTTCTTGAAAATGATATGGTGCATTGGGTGGATAAATAATGATGCTCCTAAGGGTTTTGGCCCTTGGATGTTGGTGAAAAAATATATTCAAAGGAAACCTGGCAAATGATTCTAGTCAAGGGGTGCATAAATCAAGCGCTGGCTCCAGGTTCAATGTTCTTGATGATATCACAAACTGTTTTGGACCAGTCTAATGTTTCCTCTCCTCAAGTTATTAGTGTCTCCCCTCCTATAATAGGCTTGTAGTGGTTTTAATAAGAAAACTAGCGAAATTCCTCCGAAGCAAAATCACTTTAAGCGGTCTACTCCTGCTAAGACCCTAAGTTACCCTCAATGGTGGACAAGGAAAATGTCTCTAGTACTTTAAAGAAGCCTCTCAATGAGGATGCATCAATTCTTAATATTGGTTTGCAAGAAAATTGTTTATTAGAGGGACTAAGAAATCACAATCCTAGTTATGGGATAAGTTTAAAGCAGGTGGAGCATCGGGGTAATGGTTGGATGGAAGTTCCATAGTCCCTGTAGAGGAGGAGGTGCAGTTTATTCATGCCCTCCTCAGGAAAAAATGGAGTGGATAGTTCTCTCCCCTTGGGAAGTCATGGCAGTGGCTCTAAGCCAGGCTCTACTCTTATTCATGACAATATGCGTATACGAACCAGAATCAGGATGCTTCTATGGAGGAAGCTCTTGGTCCTTCCTCTTCTTGAGGTTGTGTTTATTTGTTTTTCCTCACCCCCGCCCCCCATTTTGTTATGATGTATTGGTTAATTTGGAATTGCAAAGGTGCAGGTAAAAAGAACTTTGTGAACCTTATTCCTATTTTAGGTTGCACAAATTAAGAATTTTCATTATGAGTTGTAAATTATTTGAATTATATATGTGATGAATAAAAAGGATATGGTTTGTGGAGGGGCAGGTAACAAGAACTTCTATATACGATTTCTCTTTTACTTCGGGGGTTTCCCGTGATCTTGGGTTTGTGGAGGGGCTCCCTACCTCTCCTTTAGAGGATGCTTCGTGCAGTTCTTTACGCTGGGATCAAGTAAAAATCCTAGGGCTAGGGGATGACCCAAGAAAACTTGAAAAAGGAGGAAGAAAGAAAAATAGTCCAATTGAGAGCATCAATGGGATTCAACAATGGAAGACGTTGATGCAATACTGACAGGGAGAGAACTTATGGTTCTGCCAATGGAGTTGTCGGAGCATTATGGCGTTTTGAATAGGGCACGGTGTGTCATCTTGATGAGGAAGTGCTTAAACATGGAGTATGATTGCTCAGATGATGTTGCTCTCTTTCGTATTTCTTCTCAGACCAATGCGCACCGGTCTTCTTAGGGTAGGAGAGGTGGGTTTTTGGGTTGATTGACTTTAGAGGTCTTTGAGGGCTTGTGGTTGTGTTTTGGTTTTTTTTTTTTTTTTGGCTTTGGGGCTTCTTATTCTTCTCTGGTGCTTCTTTGGTGGGCATTTGCTCTTTTTTGGGTTGAGTTGTTCTGAAATTACCGATTTTTTGATCCCTTGTGAGGAATGTTGTATATCATTGACATTTTCCCCATCAATAAAAATATATGATGAATAAAATCAGAGAAATGCATCAAGCCATAAATTATTTGTCACATTCGGCTACGGCTAACATCCTCCTATTCACCTCGACTCACTCTTTATCGGCACAAACACTTTCTAGCAAATACAAGATAACTAATAATTTTGTGCAACAAGCTCAAACTCAAACCAACCCATCTTATCATTGTGGAAAATGTTTTGTTCACATAAAATTCACCTCCACTTTTAGAGAGAATAATAGAAGTAAGAGAAACTACATATATATTATATATATTATGAGATCTCATAAAAAAGAAAAGAGAAATGGAAAGGGTTGGCTAAATGACCCCATGTCAATATGGACCGGTAAGGATATGGCAAAATTAAAATTAAAAATAATTTGTAAATAAATAAAATAAATGACGCAATCTTACTGGTCAATGTGAACATTGGGTTAAATAGCCTCAATTAATCATTGAGTCATTTAGCCAACTCGAAAAAGAGAAAGTAAATGAAAATTGGATGGGAAATAAAATAGTGTGAATATATCAAATTTGTATGGTTATTTAAGATCAAGAGCTCCAAAAGGAGGACATCATGTCTTACACAAAAACATCCAAAATGACTAAGAAAATAATTGGTCAGCATTGTATATATTACCCATCAATTCTTATTCAAATGGAATCTCAAGAAAGGCCAACATGAGGAGGTGTGGCAACGTCATCCGCAATCCCTTTCAGGTATACCCAAGGTGGCAACTTGCTTGACAACTTGCAATAACAAAAATCCAAACATTTAAAAAGGACCATCGATCGTACCTTACCCACTTACCCTCTCATTATAATTCATAGATAATCTTATGACTCAAAATCTGGATACGGTGCATTCATTATGATTAGATGCCAATCGAGTTTAGTTATCCCCACACCTTGTTCTTCTCCAAATATTTCCATCACGAGTCCAGTTAAAAAAGAGAGCACAGAACAGAATCAATTCTACTTATTTAATTTTTCAAGTAGTTTGAATACCGGGTAAAAAACAATTAGAAAGACAACAAAATTTTGAAATTTATTATTCTTCTTTCATAATTTTAAAAGATTAAGAATTTAAGATTAAATTTAATATTATTTTATAAATTATAGTATTATTTTTATAAAATAAGTTGAGATAATGTAGTAAAGAGATAAAGAATGTATTACTCAGCGCGTCAGATTTGGAAACAACTACCTTACTTTATTTATGCGCCTTTGTATTTAGACAGTGTCGTTTAGTTGTTTTCTTTTCTTTTGTCTTCCTCTTGTAACAAAAAAGAAGAATGTATTACTAAGTTAAATAATTTTTTAATATTTCACATTATTATATTTATTAACCTATATTTTTATTAAAAAAATTAGGACGAGAGGATGATGTCACAGTTCGAGGTAGAGAAAGCGGTTGAGCTTAAATAACACTTATATATAAGACTTATATTTACTTACCCAAGAAGGCTAGCGATAGTTCGAACCTAATTACAACATGCGCATTAACCTATATTTTACTGTATTATCTTAAAAAATACCTAAAAAAGTGCTTAGAGATTTTTCTTGTACAAAAAAGTGCTTAGAGATATTACATGTTAGATAATCTAATTAAATTGTCTTAAATTTATTTTTATTAATCTTTATATTATTATCTTAATTTCATGTTTTGTCTTCTTAAATGTATCCATAAATTCAAATTTAACAAAAGTTATACATAAAAAAGTGCATGAGAAATATTATTTTTTATATATATATATATGAAACTATCATTTTAATACGTGCTTTAAAAATTAATATTAATTAAAACATTAAGAAAAAAGTTATCAAAAAAATGTAAGATATAAATTTGTATGCATGTTTTTTATGTTTAAATATATTTTTTTAGGTATGTTTAAATAGAATACTGTGGTTGGTGAAAGTGGGAGACTGGAATGCGTCCGCACCAAGAAGCTTGGAATTTGTCGCGGTGTCCTACATTCATTGAAACGAAGCGGTGGTGAAATCCGCGTCACACCTTTGCCCTTTTTTGTCCTCCTCCGAATAATTGTGCTGGCCACCTCCACTTTTTAAATCTCATTATTGCTCCAAGCGCCACTCTCTTATTTCACTTTTGCCCCTTCTTCTACTCTGTTCTTCAACTTTGTTTTATATACAAGGACGACTATCCATAAACTCATTTAATATAATTAAAAATCAACTAAATTGATTTCATGAACCAAAAGTCAAATTTCTTATTACATTAGTTTCAAATTTATATTTAATTTTCAAAACTGGTATAACCTAGCTAATTTAAATCAATTCATACGACTCATATATATGTTCGCGTGGCATAAAAGAAAAAGATGACTATGTCAAAACTTATTGGAGTTAGAGTCTTAAACCTAACTAACCCCTTTTAGTATATCAAGTAGGAAAAATATACTTAACATGCCTTAATCATAATTGATCTTTTACTTTTATAGTAGGAAAAATATAACTCTTACCCTAAATCTTTTGTGGCTTGGGCTTTAACAGATGGGGTCAAGCCAGTGGCGGATGGAGAACTTTGAGTTGGGTGGTGCCGATATGAACCAACATAATTTTTCTATAAAAGTGAGTGAAACCAACAAGTAATTTTATACAAAGTGAGTGAAACCAACAAACAATTTTATACAAAATGAATGAAACCAATAAGTAGTGGGGGGCCATGGCATAGCCATGTCCCCCCTTCCCTCCGCCACTGAGCCAAGCATTCATATATTACTACAAGCAAGAGATTGTTTCTCACCCACATAAGACCCCTTGCCCTATGTGGGCACTATAGTACGCGCCGCATGAGGAAAACCCTTGTTGGATAAGGAAGTAGTCGTTAGGTTATGGCTTGCTAAAAAATGAATCGTTTGGTTCTTTTATGTTGGGGAGATAGAGGGGCATTGCATATATTGGTCACATCTCTTATAAAGTCTTCACCTCACCAATATTAATAATGTGATTTCACATCTTAACCCAAAATTTTATGGCATTAGATTTATGGGTCACATCTCTTATAAAATTTTCACCCCACTCATATTTAACCCACACTTAAATTCTCAACACTTTTTTTTCAGCCTTTGTGCCATCATCTCAAAGGCCAAGACTCAATCAATAGCACTATGTTTTTCAACGGATTGTCCGCCCGCCAAGACCTTATCGAGGCAACCCAAGGAAGAGGTCGCCCTAATTTAAGCTTGATCACCTTTGACCAATCCAATATTTATAAAATTATATTTTAATTTTATTAATTAAATAAATTTATAAGTGAATAAATATTCATTCTTTAACAAGGCATGGTTTTGTTGTGAAGTATAGGCATCAAGAAAGTTTTTGCGAAACAAATTGTTTGGAAATAGTTGAGTCTTTGAAGAATGATCGCTTCAAGCTTCATGTATTTGCTAGTGAACTCACGGATCTTCATCTTCTTCCAATGTGGGACTGGGATGTACACCTTTGTCATTCCACGAGTGGCCAATAAACTCGCTGATTGCCTCGTATGGATTGGAGCGAGTATGCAGTGTGACATTACCTTCCTGAAGAACCCACCAGAGAGAGTTGTGTCTTTGCTTTTAAGAGATAATTTAGGGATTTAATTCTGTCATTTTATATTTTGAAATGTAAAAAAAAGGGATAATCATCATATTAGTCCCTGTGATTTACTCGCCGTCTGAACCAGGTCCCTCCCCGGAAATTTTTTTGTAAAAGGTCCCTCAGTTTGTAAAGTGTCTGATATAGGTCCTCGCCGGAGCCCGGAGCTCCGGCAATTGCTTACGTGGCATTACACGTCAGTAATTAAAAAAAAAAAAAAGAAATTAAAATAGGGAAATTACTATTATAACCTTAATGAATTAAAACCCAAATTTGAAGAATTTGAAGAAGGTCCCTCACTTGAAATCCCTAATTTGGTTCATCTTCTTCCTCCCATCATTCTTGCAGCTGCTGGTGGTGTTTGTTCTTCTCTAACCAGCGATGGTGGTCCTCCTCGTTCTGTTATGCCCAAATCGTGCTCCTTGAGCCAATTTCGTCATTGATTCCGTCTCCCTCATCTCGTTGGTATTCTGTTATTGATTTCTCAGATTTGGGGTTTGCTTACATACCCAGATTTTCATCCTCTAGCAGATTTAATTCCATGAACATGTCTTCCCGAGCATCAGAACATGTGAAAGTTGGTCTTTCAGAACAAATACTTTCACATAAAACATACTTTCAGAACCAAGACAATACCATTAACAATTAACCATTATCAATTGACCATTAACAATTAACCATTATCAATTGACCATTAACAATTAACCATTATAAGCCAACAATTACCCACAACCCCAAAAAAACCCCAAATCCAAAACCAATTGATTCACAAGCAAAGGAAAAGAGAAACTTACTTGAATGGAAAGGAAAAAGAAGGTTTGCCCACTGTGTTCATAAAGAGAGAGAGAGAACGAACAGAACAAGCTTGCGAAGGGGATGAACGACGAAGATAACGGGCGACGAACGGCTGCCCACGGCGGACGGACGACGGAGGGAGACGCAACACGGACGGACGACGTCCGAGGGAAGACGACGACGGACGACGGAGGGCGGAGTGAGGGCGGCGCACGGCGGGGCTCAAGCAGGTAGCACGATGAAGGAAATGGAAGGGATGAAAATTAGGGATTTGAAGAAGGACCCAATTCAGATGGGTGTAATTGGGGTTTTAATTCATTAAGGATATAATAGTAATTTCCCTATTTTAATTTCTTTTCTTTTTTTTTAATTACTGACGTGTAATGCCACGTAAGCAATTGCCGGAGCTCTGGGCTCCGGCGAGGACCTATATCAGACACTTTACAAACTGAGGGACCTTTTACAAAAAATTTTCCGGGGAGGGACCTGGTTCAGACGGCGAGTAAATCACAGGGACTAATATGATGATTATCCCTAAAAAAAATTGATAGGTAATTGTTGTATTTTAAACACGCTTAAAAGCACTTTAATGTGTGTTTGAATACCTATTTGAATACTTGCACAAATATACTTTGATTCCAATTTATAAAATAAATAAAAAATTGTTGACTAATCTGCAATCACTATTGGCGGAGGGGATACCCCTAGCGAAATTGTGAAAAAGAGAGGAAAAGAATCATTTGAAGTATGTGGAAAGCACTAAGATGAGATGTGATATAAACAATTTACAATTTGTTAATATGAGTGGAGCAGATTAAAGGGCAATTCATTTCAACGAAGGAGGAAACAAGGCGCATATAGAGAGAGAGAGAGAGAGAGAGAGAGAGAGAGAGAGAGAGAGGCGTTGAACAATTAATTAGTGGAAGCTGATGCATGTGTGGGTACCCACAACGATGTAAAGTGGGGAAGGTTCCGTGGGGCCCATGACAAATGCGGCGAGACGCAGCATCGCAGAAATAAAAAGAAAAAGAAAAAGAAACCATGTTCTTTTCTTGTGCTGCTGCACTTGCACTTGCACTTGCGTAAGTTGCGTACTGTTTTTCACCTTTTCCTTCAAATGAAATGGGTTCAGTAGTTCACCACTACTACTACTACTGCTTCTTTCTTTTCTCCGCATTTTTCATTAATTATTGGATTGTTATCCGGGATTCCCAAAATATTGTAACCCCCTCACCTGTGCTTTGTGCGGATGATGTGGCTCCCACAAGTTACGACTAGGTGGGAAAACCAAACTAATTGCCTCATGTATTGTTATGTGAGTAGGACATGATTAAGTTAACAATGGACGTATAATTAAGGAACAAAAATTCATTTTGTAAAAATTTTATTTTTTATTGCACATTAACCTCTTTCAAGGGTAAGATCATATATTAATCTAATCGAGTAAGTCACTCCTAAATTTTAACAAATTTTTCATACACACACTTCATAATCAAACTCTCCGCTAGATGATCAAGCGATTTAGCTATCTACTGACTGTGGTAGGACTAACTGCTATTTTATTGAAATATTTGGATAGAATGATTTATATTTAAAAATAAGAATTTAATATATTTTAATTTAATTGTAATATAGTAAGATTATAAAATCTATTTAAAAGTGTAATTTTTTTATAAAAATCTAAAATTAATAATATAAAACAAGTTTAATAGAATAGGGAATGATTTTTGAAGTGCAAATATATTTATACTTTAATTTTTTTCCAAGGCATCTCCATAGCTGGTAACCATGAGACTAATTTATCGTCTCACATTCAACGCATTAAGCAATATGAGGCTTCCAATGAGTTTTTTTTTTTTCCATTCATAAGAGTTTGGATCCGAGCCCCTAACCATTTAATTAAAGAATAAAGTGTTGAACTACTACGTTAACCAATTTATGTATATATAGAATAAATTTCTTTTAATAAAAAATAGTATTTATAAGATATTACTTTTAAGAGAAGATATTTTATAGCAATTGGCTTACTATGTGCTAAAATACATTCTAGAAGAGTATATTTCGCCTAAAAAATCTTTTAAAACCATGAGCAAGCCGCCACAATATTAAATTAAAGTCTAAAGGGGAGAAGAAGGGTTCAAGAATACAAGTTTAAATAAGATGCAAAACTTTAAGTTATTATTAATTTAAAATATAATTTACTATATATATACTGACGTTTTTTTTATTTGCTATAAGATTTTAAAAAAATGATACATAATATAACATTTGTGTACACAACTCTACTCGTATTTGAGATATCTAAATCTATGTGACGCTAAAAACATGTTTATAATATGCTCATTGATATGAGTAAACATTTTATTGATATGAGTTATTTTAACCAAAAGAATTAGTCATTGATACTGGAGAATAGTTTTTATATACACCTAGAAAAGTAGTTAAATAAGTATAGGGACAATTGAATCATTATTAAGTGATACGACCAATTTTATAATGATTGAAAATGGGGAGGGAAAACAATGGGAAAAAGTTGATTTTCCCTGTTTGTATCATGCGTGAAAAGTGAGGGGATAGAAAAACTAACTTGTGGAACCCATGAATAATATATGTTATGTTCCGGTGGAGAAATGAAAATGAGAGAAAAGTATATAAGAGAAAATAATGTAAAAGGAAAATGAGTGATTTTGAGTTGTTTAGATTGAAAGGAAAAGAATAGACAATAAAAATAAAGTGAGAGTGATATTTGCATAATTATTATATTACTAGTTTTATATAAATCTATAAAAATAAATTAGTGTTGAAGTGAAAAGGGCACAAAAGTAAATTGAATACTTTCACTCTCAAATTATTCATTTTCTGGTCTTTAGTGGTGGGCTGATAATGGGCGATGTCAAACATAATTTGACACTAGCGAGGTCAATAGCAAAAAGATATGTGAAGAGAACCGGGCGATGCAAGTTTTAAGACATACTTCACCTCACTACTTAAGGTTTGTTGTCTTGTGGACTGGTACAGACAACTTGGACGTGGGCAACCTCTACTTCGGCTAGAAGTTGTTTGTTTCGGCTTGGCGGATTTTGAGTGAAGGAGGCGACTTCCTAAGCAGGCAAAGTATTAAGGCTTGCCCAAGTTTAGGCAAGCAAAATCGACGAAGGCGAGTTGTCTTGTAGGCACACAAGTTTTGTGCATTTTAAACATCTTTGTTAGGTCAAATATGCACGATCCTCACAACTAGAATGTGTGGTTACGTGGTTAAGGGCGGTTGCACATTAGTTAGGGTTTCTCTCTTATAATTAGGAGAGTTGCCTCGAATGATTATTATAATCACTTTTGAATACACATAGTGCATGTTTGGAAGAACTAGTCTAAAACCACGTTTGGGTTGAAACCACGTTTCCAAAAGCAAGAAATAGTTGCTTTTGGATTGTTGGATCCACGTTTGGTCTTTCCAAACGTGAATCCAAACACACTAATAGACTAGTTTTAAATTGAGCTCTATCTCCTTACCTTAGTCTCCTTCAATTCACTTGGTGAACAACGGGCATGGTTTCTAAAATTGAAATTGCTCTCTGTTGTCCGGATTTCTCTTATATCTACTTTCCATGGCTAAACCAAACACATAAGCACAGCGTTTCCCATGCCTTTTCTACGATGCAGTAATCCTTAAACGCATTTTGACCGGATAGATTTAACATTTGACCAAACATGTACTAACAGTATTTTGAATAAATTTTTAATACTTTGAGAATAAGTATAAATTAAAAGTCTCTCTTAATAGTATTTTCTAAAATTCATTTCCCTCTCGATGAAAATAAATAAGTTTCCAAAATTTATATCATGACAAAACCAAGCGTCCCCATGCACATTGATTGATGAGTGACTAAACCCATCGTAAACCGCAAGGACGAGAAAAAACTGAGTTGTCTTCATCATCGACACCAAATGAGTTCATCTCCAGTTCAATACAGTTATGAGGAGAGTGAGTTGAGAAAGTGCACAAGCAAAACGTGCTGTGTAGAGCCAGAGTTTCAGATGGAGGCGTGGGCGTGGCAGAACCCAGAAACGGAGGAGGGCGGTGAAACTAAGTGAGGCGGACACATGGCGGCAAAGTAGAATGATTAATCATAAGTTAAAACACTATTCCATGAGCTGGATTCTAATTGATATATATTAATAATAATAAGTTTTACTGAATAATAATATTGTATTAACTTTAATCCGCTGCTCAACTCAGAAAGTGACGTAATAAGAGCATTAACAATCTATTACAATGTAGTCAATGTATAATGATAATCTAATAAATTTTTGTAATACTTATTTTCTTTCCTCTAAATTTTCATTGATCTAAACAAGTAGAAAGAAAATATTACAACTTAAAAAATCTCTTATTTTATTTTTATTTTCATGTTTCCTCCCATATTCATTTTGCATCCAAACATATGTTAACAAGCTAAAATTACAGTATCTAAAACATAAACAAAACAAAACAAATTATATGGAGTGATTTACTTAGTTGGAAGGTCAAAATTTAAGGCTTTGTTTGTTTTTTTTTGCTAGGAACATACATTTTCAATGTCCATTCATATGAATTACGTGGAAAAAATATGTATTTTTACTTTTTTTCTTAACTTTTAAATGTTTATTTTTGTGTTGCTGTCATTTTTCCATTTCCTAGCCACCAAAGCACATTTAACAAATAGAATTCACCGGTTAAATTGGCCGATTAGATTGGCTGAATGGACGTTCACGTTCAGCCAACAACTATTTATACAGAGCTTACAAAATTGTTTGTTTTAATATGAAAAATAGAAAAGAGAAATATGGAGGAGAGAGAGATAGAGGGGATAAAGTGCCCTTTTTTCAATGTTTGCTATGTGAGACAGAGAGTGAGTTCCACCACTCTATGCAATCTCCTCAAATTAGAGAGAAATGAATGTTTGAGCTGATAATTCGTTTACAACTGGTTTTACATCATTAGAAATGTGTTTAGAGCTGCCATAAAATGTTTAAAATAGATAAAATTATTTGTATATACAAAAAGTAAGTTTTTATTTTCTCTTTTTATCGCATTAAATAACATATACATTTTCTCTTTTTCTCATTTATTTCAATCTTCCCATCTTCTATCTTGTCTATTTCTCTCATAAACCAAATAAAAGATAAGCAGTAGCATTGAGAAGTAATCAGAATTGGACAAACTCGACGGTGATACGAGCCATATACTTTATAGCTTTGGTGGCGGTGCCTGGTGGAGAGATACGCGCACCTACGCAAGAGGCAAACAGATGCTTTATTTGTAGGCCCTGGCCTCTATTATTTATTATTATTTTATTAATTAAATTATTACTTAATCCCCTCTCCTTGATTCCTTCTCCTCCTTTGTACGCCTCTTCGCAACCTCCAAGAGCCGTACTGCTACCTCTGTCGCTGTCTTCATACTGTTATTTTACTCATTTACCCACCACACACACACAAACAATCCAACAATTTTCTAGGATCATAGGATGTCCCCACATAGCTTCCATGCACTGGATCCATGGCTGTCATGTATGTATATTTACACCCAAGTGAAATGTGTTCTATTCAGTAATTTCACAGTTCCGGACACAAGGTTGGTTGTTCCAACGAGCTGCCCCTTCTTAATGTGACATCAAAGTTCCAACATTCTCAATTTTAAATCAACTCAACCAACCCCATTAGTGTAGGATCATATTAGGTCAAACATTGTTCCAACTGGCTGACACCATCAAGGTCAAGTAACAATTCTTAATTTGTTTTCAAATTACATTATTGTTGGTTTATTACCCTAATGCCCAATTAAAATATACAAAAACCTAATTTTAAAAGAGTCCAAACAATAAGATAGTCTATACATATTTAATTTGTTTTCAAATTAAATAATTGATGTATATTTGATTCTGAATTCCATTACGTCTGCTTATTTTTAAATTATGTTAGTGAATAATTTATAAGTATCTCGCTAAATAACTTACGATCCCGGATAGATGTATTATCTAATGGTGGTGACAATAACATCCGCCCAAACTTTTTCATAAAAAAAAAAGACACCATCTTACAAAATTAAAGCTTAATTGAAAAGAACGTGACTATGTTTTCCCCCCAATATTAGCTAAGGTATAGTTGTGAGATTATTTTTTCACCCTATTGTCAATCTATTTGAATTGACGTTTGAAAGACAAACGAGTTTTAGGTTCAGAGAAATAGCGTTGTGAAGTTTTTCGTAACCGTTTGGATACGAACACTAAAATTCACCAAAACCATAGTCAACTAGAAACTAGAAATTGGAGCGTTGGACGTCACGTTATACAATGTTTATTTGTTTCAAAGTCACGTTAATTTTTTTTATTTAAACACAATTTTACACAGGATCACATTTAAAAAATTACATTAATTCAAACATCATGTTTACAACAATCCAAACGGGCATTGAATGGTTGGTTAAAGAGTTTCTTCATTTGCAAAAAATGCAAACCAAATCTCTAGTCACTTATGTATGTAAAGGACGAAGGGTTGAACGAATAGATGTGATGTAAAGGAGGAACTAGAATTTATCCAGCTTAGGAGTTCATAAATGTGGTAGTAGTAAAATTGAAAACAGAACGACGAAATACAGAGGAAATGTCTAGTCATTAACTCATTATTTTTATTTAATATCCATGTCCCACAGTTACAGGTTTACATGTTTGACATGGTAAAAAAAAAAAACGAAGGGATCACCGACGAACCATCATCTTTCTCACCGGAGAAATCCTGTGCCGGTAGGTATCTCACAAAAACTCACCGAGCTTCAAAATCGGGAAAGAAGAACACACCCTCTTCCCCAAAATGATTGCTTAAACTTGTTGATTCACAAAAACATTAACCTCACATAATAAAGACGCGTACAAAAAGAGAGCGAGAGAGAGAGTCCTCAGATGAAAAGGTTGAGAACTTTCCGGTCTCCCCCGTGAGCATAATGATCTCCGAGGCCGGCTTCCAAGCACGCCGTCGTCGTGACGGACTCCTCCGAGGTCATCGACGGCGAGCCAGGCCGGCGAATCTCCGGAGCTTTCTGCAGGAAAATCGGCGTCAGGCGGAGATCGAGGTTGATCGCCGCCGGGACCTTCACGAGCTCCTCCGACCGCCTCCGTTTGCCACCATTAGAGACGTTGTTGTTGTTGGATCGCGAGCTCGTTAGCCGAAAATTCGGGTTCGGATCTCGGATCCTCCAAGCATCCGTGTCAGACGCCTCGTCGGAAGGAGCGTCGAGGCCGGAGAGCTCCGGCAAGGGTCTCAGCGTTCCGCCTCGAAGCACCGTCTCCACCGCCGCTTGACACACGTGCCAGTTCCCGGTCCAGAGAAGCCCGACGGCGCCGTTCACCGGGTTAACCGTTCTTCCGCACGCTTCGAACAGCAGTGACTGAAACAGAGCTGCACAGAAGAAGGAGAAAAAAATCAGTTACACCGAGCGAGTGAGCGCGTGAGGGAGAGTGAGGTTGAAGATGAACTGAGTTACCGTCTTACCGGGTCTCTGGGTTTCAGGGACGTTGGAAATGAAGGACATGAGACCGGCGCGGCCGAAGAATTTGGCGACGAAGACGGTGGCGTGGCCTTGGGCTTCTGGGGTTTCGATCCACTGCAAACAAGGGCGTAAAATACATGACTCGCTGCAACCCTTCCGAAGAACGCGGCAACCGTTGCAACTCATTTTCTAACAAAGAAATAACAAACTCTCAAATTAACCAACCCAGTTAGTTAGTTACTCTGCTTGTGTGATTCGTTTTAATTTTTAGCTCCTTTTACCCGAATTACCCTTACATGAACCCAGGTGGTAGTGGAACTAAGAGGGGAAGAAAAGAGGAATGGGGATATTTGGAAGGAAGAGAGGGGATATGAATGAGAGAATGCGAGTTGAGGTGCAGGTGGGATATATATAAAGGGGCAGGAGGAAGGGGAAGATGGTGGAGGGGTTGGGTTGGTAGTTAACTATGGTTGGGTTAAGGATAGTGGTGAAAGTGGTGGAATGGAGAGAGAGAGAGAGTGAGAAGTGAGGGATCGTGGGCGCGTTTCTGCGGGCACTGTCATTCCAATGTCTTTGGCATGAGCGGCTCCGTGTTTCCGCGCATGAATGTTCCTCCACCGTTGGATTGGATAATTCTATATAATCCAATTCGCTTATCAAATAAATAATTATATATACTGAAAAAAAAAATTTGATATACTAAGCTAGTGTTTGCCTAAATTTTTTTTTTTACTTATAAATTGCTTTTAAGATAAGTTGGATCAAACATAATTTTGTATAAACTCTTAAAAATAAGTTACTTTTTTTTTTTACATAAAAATGTTGAAAAGTAACTTTTAAGTAAAAAGTTAATTGAGTGAATTTTTTTTCTAATAAGTTACTTTTTTTACTTTCACTTTCATACTCTCATTTAGACCTCTCTTCACTAGCAAACTCCAACTTTTGGCCACCACCACCTCCTCCGGCCACCACCGCCTCCGCAAATAAATAATTATATCGAAACTCTCGAAAAAAAAATTCAGAGATATTTTACCAAAAATCTTTTAACTTAAAAGTAACTTTTAAGTTCAAAAAAAGTTGGACCAAACGCTACCTAAGCATCTCCTAGGCGAGAGTTTCGATAAATAAATATCTTCCATCTCAATTTTCTCTTATTATATCACATCACTTATTATATCACTTGTTTTTCTTATTTTGCTTCTTATCTCACGTATGTGAAAGTAACTTTCAAGCGTGAAGAAAACTTAATTCCTCTCATGCCCGCTCTTAATTGGTTTTGACACCTAAGGACAGTCGCTTATTTTGAGATTTTGATTGGAGCAAAATGACATAACATTGACTGTTGCTAAATGCAACGGTTCCTGTGTTCTCAATCAAAAGTAAAATAAGAAACTGCGATTCAACTGAAATCCACATTAGTTACTTATGAGTTGCTAATATCGTATGTGATATTTAGGGTGCACAAAAATAGTGCTAAGAAACTCACATAAACAATCAAGGATGAAGATGCTCTAATAGTGTAAAGGAGTTTTACACCATAAACTAATCATATTTAAGTGATGTGACAAAAATAGCTATTTAATTTAATTTAATTAAAATATTTTCTTTCAAATTTTAATTATTTTTTTTAAATGATAATATTTAGTTGACGGTGTAAAACGCATTTACATCATCAGCATATATAAGTTAACCGAGTTAAAGGTCATATTAGTCAATGTGTTTGTAAACAAATTTGATTTTCGTCCGTAACCGGAAAAAAGTTTGTTTAGTGTTTCCGCGATTGTGGACTTTTTACTTTTGGTCCTCGTCTAAGGGTGAAGCTCCGGTCAGAGTGTTAAGTGGCAGACGAACATTGACTTCTCATCATCCATGTTATTTTTAAATAAATTATAAATGACACATATTTAATTAATAATTAAATTAAAATTATTAAGTAAAAAGTAAAATAAAATCATTAATTCCTAGTTTCGGAATTATTAATCCCCAAACAACCCCCATAATTCCTCACCCGATCACCACCTCTTATCTCCTTCTTCCCTCATCTTCATCCACTTCATCTTCCAGAGAATTTAAGAAGATTCAACCCAACAAAACCATATTTCTATTAAAAAAATTCATAAACTTACAAGACCAACACAAACCCAGCCCAACATTCTAACTTGATCTCTCCTCTAGAAAATTAGAAAGCCTTTCGCCAATCGACCCTTGATGGCTGCCAACGAGATGAATGAGAGAAAAGGAGAGGCACAGTGGGAGAGCGAGAGAGATGATGGTCGAGCAATGGAGGCTAGAACGACGGGGTTGACGGAGGTGCAGCCTCAGTGCACGAGATGAGCGACGAAGTCGCAGTGGTGGTTGTCGGAATGGTGCGACACGTTGCTCATTTTCTCAGAAGAGGTGGAGATGCCTGGGTTCGAAGCGGAATGGCATGGCACAATGGGGACCCTACAGTAGCTTCGGTTCAGGAGAAAAAGGGTTTAGGTTTTTGGCAGAGGGGGAGGTCGAGAAGACAGAGGGTGATAACGACAGTGGTGGGGTCGAGTTCGTGGCTATTTTGGACTTGGGGTCGTCAGAGGAGTTGAGGCTAGGGTGGATCCCAGGTTTTGAGGTTGAAGGTGGCTTGGTCTTTGTTGGATCTTGGAGCGTTGGTTTTGGGGATTTAACTGTACCGCCGCAAAACAAATTCTAAAAAACAGAACAAATAAACAGAAAATCTCAAGCCAGCGTCGTACCGCATATGGGGTACATGTATACCGCCGCATATGCGGTACATCACAACCTCACGACCTCAAGGTTGTTTACCGCATATGCGAAAGGCATGTCACCGCATATGCGGAACATGGCAGATACACAACAACGTTATCGTTTACCACATATGCGGTACATGGTCTACCACATATGTGGTAGCTCCTGCCGCTTCCTATTTCCTGATGAGGCATTCCTCAACACTTTCCTTTATTGATTTGGAATGATGCATTCTTATCTAACTCCTCCCTGATTCCCTTCAGCGGTTGCTTGGGTTCGTATTATTCTTTATAGTTTGAACTTTTTTTTTATAAGCTTATAGTTTGTATTATTTGACAAGATTAAATAATATCTTCATCGAAATAGCAATTTTGTGTTGTGTACTCCCAATGTTAAAGCATGAATGTTAGATACACGAAAGTTAGTTAAAGTTTGAGCTTAGGATCATTTATTTTTTTCTTCAGATTTATTTAAGTTATATTTTCTTGACATGTTCCCATCATTTTCTTCCGTTTTGGCTGAGTGGTATGGCACTGATTTTTCCACTGTTCGCACTATTTGCTTCTCATTTGTGAAGCTTTTTGTTCAAATATTGGCAGTAGTAAAGACTGAGGTTGCAAGCTCAGAAGAAAAGACGTTATCATTGTTTCAAGAAATGTTAGTCGTATCCTTTTTCATTTCCTTATTTGCGTAACCAATTTTTGCTTATTACATGATTTTGTTGTTGGTTCCCATCTTCAAATGCTTGATTTTCAAGAAATGTATGTAAGTTTCTCACAAGAAAAGAGCAAGTGTGGTTTGTCGCTCAAGCATCATAGGATTGTGAAATTCTAGTTATCGACCCAAGAGATTAGGTAAACAAACTAACTCTAAGAATGAGTTCATAGTTTAGATGAATAATAGTTTGAAAGTGGTGTTGTGATCATGCAAGGAAAGAAATTACCAAATAAAATTAAGAATCAAGACAAAGAAAAGACTCAAGATTGCAAAGTAATTAAATCATCTCCACCGGTTTTATATATGTTACTTAAGAATCTGTGTCAGCTCTAGTTCTCAAGTGCTAGATAAGCCGCCTGGCTATACCCAGACTACCTACCCAAGGACACTAACTACTGAAACCGTTATGCGTGCGTGATTGCTTAAATAAGAATTAAAGTGAAGAAGCTACCTAAGGGGTGTTTACCTATCTAATCACAGGTTGCTCAAAAGCATACAAGAACTAATCCTATTACCTCCGCCAAGAGCGCACTAAAACTAATTTGATATACTTTATTCCATAGGTTAATTCCTCCGCTAGGAGCAAACTACCATACTATTGATACGATTAATTACTTCCTATAAAATTAGACATGAAAAGAGAATACACCATTATAATTAAAATGCACAATTAACATATATAAAAGTCAGCTTAAAATCATCTATTATATTGCAACCTCTAGAGAGGATGTTTAGGTACTCATAGTAATATAATCAGAAATCATAAAATTCCTAGTAGCTATCATCTTATATAATCAAGGGAAGAATAAATATTCAATGTCTTTGTTCTCTCTCCTTCTTCTCAAAAGCTTCGTGTCTCCGTTCTTCTCTGCCTCCAAGCGTTGATCTCTTCAAGCATGATGTCAAGTTCTCTTTTATTAAAAACACTTAGGTTAAATTTAGGCTATCTAGCTGCGTAGATAGGCACAACCATGCCACTTAAGCAAAACGGTCGAGGCCTCTTTAAAACTGGCCACGTGCCTACATGGGGAAAACACGTTTGCTCCATTTAATATATGGGTCACACACCTCGCATCACTCATAGGTGCATACAACACATTCAAGCAAACTGATCATACAAGCACAATGAATCAAATATGTCTATCAATCAACTAAGTAAGGAAAAAGATAAGGAAGGGTAAGATGGTGGTGTCAGTGCGATGGAGGAGATTGCGGCTGAGGTGTTGGAGGCGACACAGCGGCGGAGGCAGAACAATAATGGTGGCGGCGGAACGAGGTGGAGGTAATGACGGCGGGGTGGAGGAAACTAGTTGTGGTAGCAGAAAAAGAAGAAGATCCATACTAAAATGAAAAAAAAATCCAGCCATCGGAGTACAAAACCACTTAATGTGGTAAATAACATGCTTTTTATAGAAGAAACATCTACCTATTTGAAGAAAAGGTCTTCTTAGAAGAGGAAGAACCCCCAATGAGGGAGGAGTTCATAACTATTTGGGAGAATAATCTTTAAAGTTTTCACTTTTCAACATATAGTAATAGGGTTTTGATTTAATAATTTTTTTTATTATTTTAGACCCAGGGGGTTGGTCTGTGATTCTTCTGATCTCAATCCGTTTGACCTCATATATTTTTTGTCAATGTTTAGCCTCAGGTTACATGATCCAAACCTATTTCAAGGTTGGGCCTGCACGGATGGCAGTAAACCAGCCCACAAGCCTTCAACATTCATAATAATTTTGATATATTCCCACTCACTCTAGTTTCTTTTTCTGATCATTTTCACTTATTTTTCTTTATATATCTTTTCTATTTCTGTTATATCATTTATTTTTCTCTCTAAAAATGTAAGGAAGAAATGTGTAAACAATTTTTTTCCCATTAACAAAGCAAATTTCTCTAGTGATAGATTTGGTGAGTTCTGTTGGGCACGTGTTTGAATGTCTGTTGGGGTCTGGACGAGTTAATCCTATTGTAGCACCCTCATGGGTTTGGGGTTTTTCAGGCCCCTTTTTTCAATGAGCTGCGAACTTTAAAAAAAGAAAACAAAAGGAAAAAATATAGTTACTGCCCCACGTTTAAACAAGAAATTGTAGCATTGTTTCAAATTTACAAAAACTAGGCATTGACCCTTAGATTGTAATCCTTTTCCTTTTGTCTTAGCTTCCTTTATCGAAAAAAATATAGTATATGTAAATAATGAGCTGGGTAACTTAACAGTTAATTCGAATCTTTTGTTGTCCCCATACCTATATCTTTTGATTCTCTCTGCCCCATACTATCATCAAATAAAACCAATTAAATTAAGCATCACTCATCACCTAAATAAATAAATGGGTTGAGTTTAAATTTCAACTCTTGTTAATGTAAAAAATTTATTGATTAATGCGCTAATAGTGAAGTAATGAATTAGTCCCACGTCTATCAATTATGAGATAGTTTGATAACACCTGAAAACAAAATCCAATTATAAATCTAGAATAAAGAAGAGACATGACTGACCAAATCTTTCGTTGGAATTTTCGATGAATTGTTATTACGTGTTTGCTGAAGTTATTCTCATTTTGAAGTTACCCCGTGAAAGAGCACGTGTTATTATAGTACTAGTAATGATAATGATTAAAGAAGAGATAATGTATTAAATCTTTGTCACTGGCCCAAACATACTCAAGAATCCAGATCCCATTATTAGCGGTGGACACATTAAAGTGACCTACTACTACTACTACTACTCCCTCTCATTGAACAAAAAACTCACTGACTTTGAGATAGTGAAGATATTGCAGAGAAATGGCTTCAAGATTGGTAGTATCCATAGACTTGAAGAAGAAGCCATGGGAGCAGGTATACCCCCTTCACAACCGGTGGCATCCAGATATTCCACCAGTTGCAGAGGCCAAAGAAGGGGAACTTTTCAGAGTTGAGATGATGGACTTCAGTGGAGGTGCTATCACTAAGAACCCCACTGCTGATGATGTCAAGCACCTTGATTGTGCATCAGTGAGTTCTAACTTCTTCATTCATTGTGTTTCAGTATCTACAGTTATGAAATTTTTGTAATCAGTTTAGTAATTAATCATCAATAGAAAATGTATATAAGTATCAAATCTGAGTCCTCTCCAGCAAAGATATTGACCTATCTCTAATAGTATATTGACCAGTTATAGATAATGTTAGTTTTTTTTAAGCCATTGGATCTAAATGAACGCAACAGTATGCCGTGTGACTTTGTGGTCACGAGTTCGAGCCCGTAGAATTAGCCTCTAGTAAAAATGCAACCTAAGACCGCATATATTAGATCCGCCGGCCTCTCCTCGGACGCACTATATTTGGCATAAAGAGGTGCTTCTATGTTTTTACACTAAAAAGAGTGAAATTTACTTTTTCTGATAGAACAGAAGTCAATGGCTTTCTAACTATGCTCTTAAAGAGGGTATTACTTGATTCTGAAGACCAACACAGTTATAGAAACAAAGCAATTATTTGGTATTACATGAACTGCATATTTCTATTTTGGTCAAGAAGTTTAGTGAGTGCTTGTTTGGAAACTTTTTCATAATTGATTTTGAAGTCATAATCAATGATGGAAAGAAGTTTCAAGTAGCTTCTGTGTTTCCGATGATAGAGAAGCTGATCCAAACGTGTTATAAATGGTCCAGGTCCATAATCTCACTGGGCCAATCAGAGTTGTAGACAAGGATGGCATTCCAGCCAAGGCAGGAGATCTTCTTGCTGTTGAAATATGCAACTTGGGTCCTCTCCCTGGAGATGAATGGGGTTTTACAGCCACACATGACAGAGAAAATGGAGGTAGTTTCTTGACAGATCATTTTCCTTATGCCACAAAAGCTATATGGCACTTTGAAGGGATATATGCTCATTCGCCTAATATACCAGGTGAATGTACTAATAGACTACTTCTTATCTAATGTTATGATGATATATTACAATGTTAAAAAACACGATACAAGGTTGCCACTCACATAATTATCTATGCTGAACAGGAGTAAGATTTCCTGGTATAACACACCCCGGAATAATTGGAACTGCGCCATCGATGGAACTCCTTAACATATGGAATGAAAGGGAGAGAGAGGTAGTAGAAAATGGTGTTCAAGCTTTGACGCTATGTGAGGTTCTGCATTCACGGCCCTTGGCAAACTTACCAACAAAAAAAAGTTGTCTCCTTGGAAAGGTAATGATGCATTTTGAGAACATCTAAAAATTTAGCTCATTCTTCAAATGCTTATGCAGGTAATTTTGAGGGTGAGTTAAGTTACAAAAGACCAGCACATTCTCTCCTAATCCTCTTTACTACATTGAATTCTTCAAACCTACAAAGTGTACAGTTTTTACTCAAGAAACTATAATATTGACTCACATTTGAAAAACCTTTGGATTTGAGCCATGCTTTGTTGGCTTGCTGGAATTCAAACAAGATTTTTTTCTTCTGTTCTTTTGAAGTCCTTTTCTTAACTTGATTACTTGTAGATTGAAAAGGGAACTCCTGAGTGGGAGAAGATTGCAAACGAAGCTGCAAGAACAATACCAGGAAGAGAAAATGGTGGAAATTTGGACATAAAGAATCTCAGCAGGGGTTCAAAGGTGTACCTTCCAGTTTTTGTTGAAGGAGCAAATTTCAGCACTGGTGACATGCACTTCTCGCAGGGTGATGGCGAGGTTTCATTATGTGGTGCAATAGAGATGAGTGGTTTCCTAGAGCTCAAGTGAGTATAACTTCAGTAACTCAAATATCAGTTAAGTGCATGTTTGGAAATCCTTCCACAATCGATTCTAAAATCAGAATCAATTATGGGAAGAAGCTTATGTGATTAGCTTCTTTGTTTCAAAATTGATTCTGAGAAAAGAGAAGCCGGTCCAATCATGCTATAACTTGTTCCATCCGTGCACTTGAATATCCTTAGCAAAAAGTAAGCACACTAAACACTTAAAAGTTGATACCATTTTTAATGTGATCAGGTGTGAAATTATAAGAGGTGGAATGAAAGAGTACCTTACACCAATGGGGCCTACTCCCCTTCATGTCAACCCAATATTTGAGATAGGCCCTGTTGAACCAAGCTTCTCAGAGTGGCTGGTGTTTGAGGGCATCAGTGTGGATGAAAGAGGGAAGCAGCACTACCTAGATGCAACTGTTGCATTCAAGCGAGCGGTACTCAATGCCGTTGACTACATATCCAAGTTTGGTTACTCCAAAGAACAGGTATACTCGTAGCATATTTGGATCAATTTCTGATTATCCTTTCAGAATCAATTATAGAAGAGTTTTCAAAAATGAACTTAGCAGTCCCCGCATACTTATTTCCCCTTTCCTCATAAGAAAAGGGATCGTGTATGTTATACCATTTCTATATTACCTAAAAGATGACAAAATGCAACCTATGACTAATTGCTATGTGTTGAAAATCAGGTGTACCTTCTGCTGTCTTGCATTCCTTGTGAAGGAAGAATATCTTCAATAGTGGATGCCCCCAATGCTTGTGCGACTCTGGCCATCCCAACAGCTATATTTGACCAGGTAAATTAGGTCCCCCTATTGTAAAAGAATATTGAGCCTATCATTGACCTCTGTAATCTATTTATCAAATAGAATGGCTATTTACAATATTCCTAATCATAGAACTATAATTTTTCATCAAGTGCATGTATGGAAAACCTTATACAATCAATTCTAAAGTCATAGTCAATTTTAGGAAGACGCTTTTGTGAGTAGTTTATAAGTTTCGGAGTTGTTTCAGCTGGTTGGACACCAAAACATTATTGTATGGATTGAATATGATTATTTTTACACATCAATAAACACTCATCATCAGAAGGAATGCTACAAGCATCATTTGTTGAAAACCAGATATATAAACTTCTTGTATTATTAAGTAAAAAGCTAGTGATCATTATTTATTCCCAAAACATATTCATATTAGAAGACCTGATTCACAAGATAAGGACTAAATTCTTAAAATTTATTGGTGTTGTTGTTGCTTACAATCATGGGGGTTTCATGTTTTTGCAGGATATCCGTCCTAAAAAGAACAAGGTACCAACTGGACCTCGCCTTGTGAAGAAACCAGATGTATTCAAATCCACTTATGATGGGAACTTGCCCATTACAAAGAATCCTGGTGCCACATCATGATCCTTGTTAGCTAGAAAACACATGCCTCTGTGACAGATCCCAGAAGTCATAGGCTTTATGCCATAAATAAAGTTAGAAATAAATGAACAGTTGTATCATATGCTGATGTTTCTTGTTCAAGCTGGGATTATGTCAGCAATTCAAGGCATGATGATTCAATTAGTGTATTTTCAATTTAAGTTAACTCATAATAAAAAATATTGAGAATTTTTTTCATACACTTTGGTTCTCTTGTAGCGCTAAGGGTTCAACTCTAATTTTGTCTGCGTTGTTTGGTGTATCTGTGGCTTCAACTAATAGACAGCAGTATGGGACTAGAAACCAAATTTTCCATATTTTGGAGGCCCAAGTTGAAGATAAACATTTATGAGTTATGACAATGCATTTTGAAAAGAAAAAAATGGTGCGTTCTCTAATTTAGAGGCGAAACTAATACTACATCACAACATCACATCATTGCTCAATAGTTGAGATGTTATTTTAATTAGTATTTCTTATCTAAATTAAAAAAAGGGAAAATTGGGTGCTATAAAGCTCCCGCTATTCGTGAAGTCTAAGCAGGGGTCGGATTCACTTTAGATATAATAATGTAGGCAACTTACCTTGTATAAAATGCACGGGCCTGATTTCTCAACATGAATCTATCACCACTAAGTCATATGGCAACAAGTTTACCGTTGCGCCGAGACGCGCCCTCTTTTCTTATATAAATTACTCGAACAATTTTTGGCCGATGAAAGGGTACCATTCAATTAATGTTATTAGATAAAGAACTTAATTAAACATTTATCATAAGTCAATTTGATAGTAAAGTTATTGAAATATACTCAAAATCAAAATATGTTATAGGCATGTATAAAAAATTTTTGGTAAATTAATCTGAGCAATCTCTCTCAATTACTCTTGCAAAAGTTTATGCATAAACTCAAATAATTTTTTCTAAAGAGTTTTAGTCCCCTAGCTATGTGGTCCTTCCCTGGCTCCACCAATGGAAAATTAATCCCCTTCTTCAGTGTAACACCAAACTTGGAAACAATAATATCTAGAGTCCAACCCAAATTGAACATTTCCAAACTCATGTACCAGTTTCTTCATGGAGCAACCAACTCCAAGACTGGTTGTGCCTATAGACCTGAAGAAGAAGCCATGGGAACAGAAACTCCCTCTCCATAACAGATGGCACCCTCTCATACCACCCGTGGAGACTGTTAACACTGATGAACTCTTTAGAGTAGAGATGGTAGATTGGACAGGAGGTGCTATCAAAGATGACAATTCAGCACTAGATATAAAACTCTTAGACCTCTCAACTGTAAGTATATAAATGTCATCCCCTCTTCATTTGGAAAACTCAGGTGCAAATTATTAATTCCAGAATGAGTTAGATAAAGACTATATAAAAAGATAAACTCTCAAATTTGATGTTTTGAGATTTTGGATGAAGATGTGGTATCACTATCACACTCAATTTTGTGTAAATCCATTTGCAACATTTGATTTTAGATATAAACTTAAGAGGACCATGATTCTGAAGACTAATACAATCATAGAAAACCAAACAATTGTTTGATAACACATGAACTATGGCCATGGAAGAGTTTATTTGAACTTATCTTATAGCATAAGCGCTTATAGAAGTGCTTGAGAGAGTTTATGGGTTACCTACCTATAAATTGCTTTGAACTTATTTTCATAAACAGTTTAGATTAGCTTATGAATAGAAGCTTATGCTTATCTATAAATTATTTTCAGTTTATTTCAATAAGTTTCTCAAATTAGTGTATGAATAAGAGTTTATGCGATAAACGTTTATTGCCATCAGCCCTTAATTAAGCTGTTTATCCAAACGTACCCTATATCTGACTTCTCTTTTGGTCCAGGTCCACTATCTTAGTGGGCCAATTAGAGTTGTTGACAATGACGGAATCCCAGCCAAGCCTGGAGATTTGCTTGCTGTTGAAATATGCAACTTGGGTCCTCTCCCAGGAGATGAATGGGGCTTTACAGCAACATTTGATAGAGAAAATGGTGGTGGTTTCTTGACAGACCATTTTCCTTGTGCCACTAAAGCTATCTGGTACTTTGAAGGGATATATGCTCATTCTCCTCAGATACCAGGTGAATGTACTAATAGATTGCTTCCCATATAATGTTATATGGCACAACCTTAAAAAATTTAATACAACGTTGTCACTCACATAATTATCTGTGCTGGATAGGTGTGAGATTTCCAGGTTTAACACACCCGGGGATAATTGGAACTGCGCCCTCAGTGGAACTCCTGAACATATGGAATGAAAGGGAGAGGGATGTTGAAGAGAATGGTGTTAAGTCTTTCAAACTATGTGAGGTTTTGCATTCACGGCCCTTGGCAAATTTACCAACAACAAATAGTTGTCTCCTTGGAAAGGTAACAATGCATCTTGATAACATCTACTAGTTTAGCTTCAAATGCTTTCACAGATTCTTGGAGGATAAATTTCTCCTAATACTCTTCAAACACACAAATGTTGTTCCCAAGTTTGCAAAAGCTTTTAAGGATTTGACACTTCGTTGGCTTTTTAAATGTATGTTTGGAAATTCTTTCATAATTGATTCTAAAGCCAAAATCAATTATGGGGTAAAGATTCTGTGAGTAGCTCCTGAATGCTAGAATTGATTATGAGGAAAAACAAGGTGATCCAAACATGCACACGTTTTCTTTCTATAGGAAAACAAACAGATTTTCTTTCAGTTATACTAAAGCCTTTTTCTTAACATGACATGCTTTGTAGATTCAAAAAGGTAGTCCTGAATGGGAGAAGATTGCAAGGGAAGCTGCAAGAACAATACCAGGAAGAGAAAATGGTGGGAATTGTGACATAAAAAATCTCAGCAGAGGCTCAAAGATATACCTTCCAGTTTTTGTAGAAGGGGCAAATCTCAGCACTGGTGACATGCACTTTTCACAGGGTGATGGCGAGGTCTCATTCTGTGGTGCAATAGAGATGAGTGGTTTCCTAGAGCTCAAGTCAGTATAACCTTGCAACTCAAATATCAGCAAACTTATCTCATCTATATATACACTTAGTACATATGTTTAAAAACCTTACTATAATTGATTCTGAAGCCATGTGGGGAGAAGCTTCTATGAGTAGCTTCTGAGTTTCAGAATCGATTCCGATGAAAAAGAAGCTGATCCAAACATGCTATTAAATCTTCCGAGCAAAAAGCAGGCATATCAGCACTTAATCTCAGACCATTTTTCATGTCATCAGGTGTGAAATTATAAGGGGTGGAATGAAAGAGTACCTAACACCAATGGGGCCAACTCCCCTTCATGTCAATCCAATATTTGAGATAGGCCCTGTTGAACCAAGATTCTCAGATTGGTTGGTGTTTGAAGGCATCAGTGTGGATGAAAGAGGGAAACAACACTACCTAGATGCAAGTGTTGCATACAAGCGAGCAGTACTCAATGCCATTGACTACATATCCAAGTTTGGATACTCCAAAGAACAGGTTTAACTACACAGCACTGAGTATTATCCCCTCATGTTTAGTTTACCTTTTCCTCATAAGAAAACTGGATCTTGTATGTTATACCATTTCTATGAGACCAGATGACAACAAAATGCAAGTATGCAACCTATGGCTAATAGCTATGTGTTGAACATCAGGGGTACCTTCTGCTGTCTTGCATCCCTTGTGAAGGAAGAATATCTTCAATAGTTGATACCCCCAATGCTGTGGCAACCCTGGCAATCCCAACAACTATATTTGACCAAGTAAGTGCAAGTTTGAAATTTTTGCTATAATTGACTCTTAATTCTGAGGAGAAGTGCATGAGAGTGGTTTCTGAATGTCAGAATTGATTCTGATGAAAGAGAAACATGCTATAAATTATGTATCTTAGCGGGCCTCCCTATTGTAGAACAACCGCATAATCCTAATTATGGACCTCTAATCTATCTGGCAAAAACAATGGCTATTTACAACATTCCTAATCATTGGAATAGACTATGAAGCCTTAATTACCATTTGCTGAACACCCGATATATGAACTTCTTGTATTATCAACCACAGAACTATAGATCATTATTGATTTTCGAAACACATTCATATTCAGAGACATGATTCACTAGAATAAGCACTACAACTTAAAAAATTGTTCATGTTTATTGCTGCTTGTAATCATGATGTTTTGAATGTATGCAGGATATCCATCCTAAACATAACAAGGTACCAATTGGACCACGCCTTATAAGAAAACCAGATGTGTTCAAATGCACTTATGATGGGAACTTGCCGATTACAAAGAATCCAAGTGCTACATAATGGATCATGTTAGCTAGAAATCATGCTTCTGTAACATATCCGAGAAGTCATACCCTTTATGTCATAAAAATGAAGTGATGAACTGTATAGACATCTGCATCATATGGATTAGGGGTGTACGTGAGAAGGGTAAGTACGGGTTTTGGTTAACCCTTACCCGGTCCTAAATATTGTGTGGGTCATTTTATGGAACCTAACTCGTCCACAAACCCGAAAGAACCCGACAATGTTCGGGTCCAACTAGGACCAGGTTAATGTAGGACAAAACCGGATTGACTTGAAGGACAATAAAAAGCTCAAGCAAAAAAATTTACATGACTAACTTTTATAAAAAAAATTAATAATTACAATTGTCTCAGGTCTATATTCTTTGAATAATAACAAAAAAGAGAGAATGTGTGTTATGTGTGTGCCCAAAATAGATTTATAAGATACAACATGATAGAAAACATGCCACAAATGTGTTAGTATAAAATTAAAAATATGAGTAAACAAAGGTAAATCAATGGCCATGGGCCTCTAGGATAGCATCGCAAGTCGCAACTGAAAAAGAGAAACTTGAAATTTAAAAAGAAAAAGTAATAGGCCCTAAGCTACTCAATACGTTGCAAAGTATAAAACATTAAAGAATTTTTTTAAGAAAATTATGTATCGGGCGGGGCGGGTGACCCGAGGGTCAACCCAAACCCGTCCTCACCCGGAGCCGGGTTTGGAGATAGACAACATTTTCTATCCTCTTTTAGCAATTGGGCCGGGTCCAACCCGGCCATAAGTGGCTCAGGCCGGGACGGACCGGGTTTTGTACACCCCTAATATGGATAATGATATTTGTCACGAATGTTTTTTTTTTCCACACCGGATATGAAAATGTTACATAGACACTCACTTTTCTTGAACATTCAATGGAAATATGGTTTAGTGACGGTTTTTAACTGCCACAAACATTTACAGCAGGTAAAAACCACCGGTGAAGCATATGTCAATTGAGTATTAGTGAACCCAAAAGTCAATTCATGGGTTCTAAATACTTTTTCTCTTGATTTTTTTTCTCCACATCTTCTCCTTCATGATGGTAAGCCGTTCTCAAATCCACTTTGGAAAACATATGGCATAACCTAATTTATCCCATATATCCTCAATAACCAGCATATGAAACTTATTGGGAATAACAATCCTATTAAGAGCTCTATAAACACAACATCTCAAACTCCCATTTTTAATAAGAATAATTGGGGCAGCATAGGGGTTTACAGTAGGCTGAATAATTCCACAAGTTAACATTTTTTTAAATAGCTTTTTTGGATTTCAGATTTTTGAATACCCATGATTGTAGAAGAGAGAGTGTAAAGAGAGAATATGAGAAGACAAAAGACTGAGAAAAAAGTAAAGTTTAGATTGTTTGCTATAGAAGAAAAGAGAAATTATTGGGAAATAAGTGATGAGAAGGTAGTGGGAGATTAGGTTGGTTCATACCTTTAGTGAAGGGAATGCGTGTGCAGAATTTTTCTTGAGTGTAGGTTTTCTAGGGTGTTTTTTTCTTTTTTTTTTTCTTTATGGTTGGTTTCTTTTTATCCTTACACCAAAAAAATTCATAATTATTAGCATTAATTTTCAAACGAATATTCAATTAATGAATACTTCAATTTTTCTCATTAGTTAATGTTAAATAAATTGAGAAAATTTTAAATTATTAAACCGATTAGCTATTAGTATGATTAATTTATAAAAAACTAAAATTAAAATTTTGAAAAGTATATATTTTAATTTAATTTTTATATCTTAAAAATTAAAGTACTTGTACATTGTACGAGAAACTTGAACGGAAAAGTTGTTAGTTTTGTTAGACCCACTTAAAATTATGGTAAGTTGTTGTTTGAATAATTATTATATTGCCTGTGAGAAGCAATATTAACCGATGAGAAGCAATATTAACCGATATATCTATTTTTTTAAAGGTTGAAAATAACCCCTTAATTCTAAGAAAAATGAAAATCCCTTTTTTCAAGTGCAAGAAATACAAAAGTTTTTTTTTAATGTAGAAATACAAAAGTTAAAATAAGAAAGAAGAGGGGAAAAAAAAAGGTAAAGGAAAAAAAACAATGGGAGGAAAAAAATAGGGTTTGAAAATAGTGTCCGAAAGGAAGAGATTTCCGGCTTTATATTGCAACTTTTTTTTTATTGAGTCGCATTTCCAATTTAATGGCCATAAGGCCCTTCCAGTTCAACTTGTCGCGCGATAGATTGGTCTTTCTCTTCCGCACGGCACAATCTCATTCTCCTTCTCCGTTTCCCTCTTATCTTCTCCGCTCTTGTAAATTCCCCCCAACCGCTTTCTCCCTCCGCTACTTCGCCGTCTCCGCCCCTGTTCCGCCGCAGCCACGCGACCTCCCCCGCCGTTACTCGCCGCCGCCCGACACCATGGCACAGAAGATTGGGAAATCCACTCGCCGCCCTGGCGCTTCCTCCAAGGCGAGGGTTTATGCCGACGTCAACGTCGTTCGCCCTAAGGAATATTGGGATTACGAGACCCTCACCGTTCAATGGGGGTAACAACATTTTCCCCTTTCAATTTTTTTATTTACTATTTTAACGATTTAGGGTCTGATTGATTCCTGCTTTGTTTGTGTGTTGTCGTGACTCGTTTAGGGAGCAAGATGATTATGAGGTTGTGAGGAAGGTGGGTAGGGGGAAATACAGTGAGGTGTTTGAAGGCGTTCACTGCATTGATAATGAAAAATGTGTCATCAAGATCCTGAAGCCCGTGAAGAAGAAGAAGGTGAGTTTATATGCGGGGCCTTTATGTTTTCTTCTTTTTGCGGTTTTGATTTTTATTCTTGTGTATGGTGTTGGTTGCTTTTCTGTTGGTATTTGATGAATGAATGTGTTCTGTGGTATAGTTATCACAGACGAGTCGTGTCCGTGGCTCACAAAATAAAAGACCCTAAGGCACGAATTGACAATATAGAGTAATTTTGTTAACATGAGGATGAACTGGAGCTGGTTTGATAAATTATAGGGAAAAGTATACAACCACAGAGTGAGAAACTGTGAATGCACGCTGCGGTTGCAGCTGGAATTTCACTTGCCAAAGTGAATATAATTTGTTTATTAGTTTGATAGTGGAAGTGTGTTTTGTTGGCCGTTGGGAGGGCATATTTTTCAGGGGTGGAGCAAGGTGTGGTTGCAAACACATCTTTGTATTTCCTTTTGTTGCTGTTGAAACTTCAAAATGATTTTTTTCGTTGTTCAATTCTTCACAATATAACCTTGGTTGGTTTTCTCTCACCATCAACAAGCTGAAGCAGTTGAACAAGAGTAGTCATGACTGAGTGTAACATCCACATGGTTCCAAAAATAAGATATAAGTACATTCTTTGTTGCTTGCTTCATTTTGGCCCGTGCAATATCTTGTTTCTTGTCCTCTGATTTGATAACTTTTGTCGAAGTTTGCTTTCTCTTGATGAAGTCTTTAGATTGATAGTGAAGGATGTAAAATATCGAGTGATTGCTTGCACGCCTTATTGATTTCCTTTTTGTTTGTCAAGTTCTTGCAATGTACTTGAATGGCTATAGATGCAGCCACCAAGAGAGATTCCCCTTTGAATTGTGATCTTTGTCAAAGGAAACTCTCCAATGTCTTGAAGAATTAAGTTGATGCAATGGGCTGAAAATATTATCCCATAAAGATGATGTTTTACATCTTCCAGCTTCTTACCAGCTTGAACATTATTGCTCATTATCTGTTATAGCTTGAACAACATCTTCCTTTCCAAATCTCCTCCACAAGAGAGTCGAGCAACTCAAATAATTTTTTCACCGATCTTCACAAATTCAGATCCACGAATAGACTTTTGATTGTCCTAATGGGAGAGTTCATTAAGAAATTGTTCTAGCCTCTTTGCTTCTTACTCACACCATGTATTTGACTTAATAGAGCAGCCATGTTTGTCCATTGCTCCTTATGATCCGTCGATGAGTTTTTGGTATTCTTCAACCCCTTGATTAGGAGTGGAAATCTTAGGTAAGTTGGATCTACAAATATGGAACAAAACTTCAGATGGTTGCAAGCATTTCATGAAAACTTTCAATTTGGTAATCTTGAATGATATTTTATGGAAGGTATCCTGGGAAGATCAGCTGTAGTATTTGATATGAAGACTGAAAATAAGATGTTGAAAGAACAAAAAAGACCTATACATGGAAAAGTCCAGTGGTTACGGGTAGAGGGAGATCTAGGAAGACTATTGGACAGATTATTAAGAGGGTTTTAGAGGTAAATAATATATCTGTAAACTTGATATATGGCAGAGTATTATGATATCGACTGATTCATGTAGCGGATCCCACCTCTTGGTAAAAGCCTTGGATGATGATGATGTTGTTGAATGACAATCCAGCTCGGTACCAAAGCCGAGCTCTACATTGATGGACCTGGCCTAGTCATAGCGTCTTTGGAACATGCCTCTATTATGTCAGTTTTCTTCTTTAGAATGACAGTTTCTGGTTTATCACACAATAAATCCATTGAGACTTTTGTAGCAATCTTCTTCCTCCCACTTACAACTTGGTACTGTAGTAGTGTAGTATATTTAAACATAAATCATCCTCCTCTTCTCTGTCACCATAGTCCTAGTCTTCAAGATCAAGTACGTTTGCAATTTCTATATTCTCTCGCTTCTTTTTCTCCCTCACATATCCTCACTACTCTTATCTGGCTTCCTCTGGATACTTCACAAGCTGCAACCTTACCCCATCTTCCCAAATGTTTGCCTCTCTTTGATCTCTTTCCTTGTAACTTTTCCTATTAAATTGCACTCAAGATTGCTAATGTCATTTTCTTCTATTGATTGGCAATATTTTCATCCTGGATCTTTCCTTCCTAGAAGCCCTTGAATTATGTGAAGATCCTTGACGTGCCATTATTCTAGATCCTCTATAAATTTTCACATGTATGTGAGAGAGTATTTACTCTAAGAAAAAGAGAAAGGAATGAAGAACCAGAGGGGTGAGAACAGAGAGGAAATGATGCAGGAAATATCAGGAAAAAAAGAATCAGAGAGAACAGAGAAGGCACGAGTAACTTATGAGGTTACTTGAGAGAATTAGAGATCTGAATAGTGGGGGAAGAAAGGAAACACAGAGCTGAGTTTAATTTCAGAGATGGGTAGTTTACCAAAGGTGGCAGATTTGGAATTTGTTCAGTTTGCTAAGGTCATTTGGTATGATAGTGATTGCACACCCTTGCGATTTTAGATATTCCTTTTTAAAAATAGCCAACACCAATTTTTTTAACAGAAAAAACTAAGCAGCTATTTCTATATTGGACCACCAGGGCTATTTGACAGAAACGATTGCCATTTTTTGCCTTGTGTAATGTGCAACACCTTGCCTGTCTGATGGTGATTTGCTCAAATTACCCCATGCCATGGTGGCTTTTTGGAAATAATGTTAAATAACGTAATGGTGTTGTTTAATTTATATAGCTGACTCCACCTCGTCAGGTAAAGTTTGGTTACTGTTGCCGCTTCAACACCTAAAAGTGTTTAAGCATCTTCATTTCTATGCCAGTGTTACTCTTGAACCTATGAAATATATTGTTAGATCAAAATTTTAAATACTAAATGGGTATGAAATTCTTTTTTTATACGATTTTAAAATTATTTGAATTTTTTTAAGAGCAGTTCCTGTGTATTTTTGGATATGAATGGTAGTTCTTCTAGTTAGTTGATGGAACGAAGTTCTTCGAATATAGATGCTCTTGTCGGGCTGTCAAATCATATATTTATCTGTTCAAACTATAATTTCCTCCTGTAGTATCTTCTTGCTATATATATATATTCAACTTTGACAACTTTTCTTATTTATAATGCAGATCAAGAGGGAAATCAAAATATTACAGAATCTCTGTGGAGGGCCCAATATTGTAAAGTTGCTTGACATTGTTAGAGACCAGCAATCAAAGACCCCAAGTCTTATATTTGAATATGTCAATAACACTGATTTTAAAGTGCTTTATCCTACATTGTCAGACTATGATATAAGATATTATATCTATGAACTTCTAAAGGCAAGTTTAATGCTCTCTTGTTTTAGTGAAAACATGAGCCTGCAACAATGATTTTTTTGGTCATTTTTTCCCTTAGATCTGGTTAGACACAAGATGTACCAGTTTCTTCATAGTTTCTTCATAAGAAGGTTGATTGTTGTGACTTCTGTGATTTTCTTGTTGAATTAAATTTGCTAGTGAATAGGTTTGAGCCATTTGCTGCACAGGTTTGATGAATACTTCTGTCTTAGGTATAGTGTAGATTAACTGTACATTTTAGTTGGTATCTATCTTGGGACTTGATGTCTCAGGATGTGCTTTAGACATATAAGGGACTTATAGAACTTACTGCGTCATAGGTGCTCTTGAGATGGAAGACATATCACCTCGTCTTATTATACAATAGCGGTTTAAGGACCATTTCCTTTCTCTTGAAATTGCTTGCGAGTTTAATAAAGCCTTCTCTTCTGGATGGCTTGCATGCTCCTTTATCCATTTATGTCATGTGAGATAATGTGACATGCTGACATGCTTTCTATGCTAGTGTCTCTGGTTATGATTATGCAACTCTTTTTCAACCTATAAGATTTTGTTTCTTGGTGTTCATTGTACTTTTGGTATTGTTGATCCTTTGTCATTCAATAAAGTCAACTTTGATGGAGTAGGTACATGTCACTCAAATATGTCAATTGTTTCACTGAAGTACTAGAAAGTTTTACCTGGAAGGTTTGCATTGCAAAAGACAATGTATCTGCATGTATATGTCTGTTTACATGTTCTGCAGGTTTCCTTATAATCTCATTGGTTGTATCTGCTCATATTAGTTATATCTGCTCACATATCCTGGTTGGTGTATGTATGATTGTATAGTCTCTAATGTGATGCTTTATTCTGTTTGTTAGCCAAAATTGCATTAGATTATTTTAGGAGTCCAGCCATTTCCTGCTTTTTGGCTATCTACTTGAAAGCGCTAAGTTAATTGAAACTTCTGCCAGGCTCTGGACTATTGCCATTCACAAGGAATTATGCATCGGGATGTAAAGCCGCACAATGTAATGATTGACCATGAGCAGCGTAAGCTTCGCCTTATAGATTGGGGCCTTGCAGAGTTCTATCATCCTGGGAAAGAATATAACGTTCGTGTGGCTTCAAGGTGCATTTTCTCTTATATATCAATTTTTTTTCTTGGGAGGGGGGTTGTTCAAGGAGAAGGCTCACAATTGAGGTAGGCCTTAGGGTGAAACTTGCTTGCAGCCCGTGGGTAGGGGGAGGGGGAAATGTGACGGGAAAGATGGTGCAGTGCACTGCGGGGTTTGAACCTGTACAATCTTGTTGATGCCACACAACTCTACCCAATAAGCTGTCTCAAGAAGACTGTACTTATGTCTCTTTTGTTGCTTTTCCAGATGTTTTATAAATTGTCATTATTACTCCAGCAACATTGTCATACATTTTATACTGTCTGGCTTTGATTTCCCTTTGGTTATTGGTATTACTCCGGTCTTCTACAACATATACTTCTTGAACTAGACCCATCTGTTCAACATTTTGAGTCTCAAGATTATGAGAAATTTCTGTTTTTATGCACGTGAGAAAAAATGATCAATTGGCAAACTGGGATGTTTGTTGTAGGAAAGAAGCGGGGTTGGGTCTTGGAAATTTAGTGTTCAAAATCGATGTGGTTAATTTCTATTGCTGTTCCCTTCCGTGGACATCCTTAAGCCATGTGGTTATAAAGAGCCAATATGGTATAAGTGAGATGTCCCCAGCTTGATGTTTTGGGTGGAAAACTAACTAGATTATAGTTGTTTAGATGAGTATTTATTCTCTCTCACACGCGCTCATTTTTTATTGAGTACCAACACTGTCTAACTTCCTTTATGCATGCCTTTCTTGTAGATATTTCAAAGGTCCTGAGCTTCTTGTCGATCTTCAAGACTATGATTACTCTCTAGATTTATGGAGTCTTGGTTGTATGTTCGCTGGGATGGTAAGCAACGAACTTTCCTTTAAATGAACCTTTGAATCTTTAACCATTGTGTGCTAGATTAGTTTCTCCTTTTGAAGTCAATGTATAGTTTGAAGTTTCCAACTCTGCTTACCTGAGCTTTTTTACAGATATTCCGTAAGGAGCCATTCTTTTATGGGCATGATAACTACGATCAACTGGTCAAGATAGCTAAGGTAAGTGAAGCCTGTAAGTGGGCTTGGTGGCCTTTGTGCCAGATTGTCAGGTTATGTGTTTGGTAGATAACTCTGTTACTGCTTTTAGGATCTGTGATGTTTATTTGTAACCTTATGTTCCACACTGGATATATTGTTATGTTGCAAGTTGCATTTTTCTTGTATCTTGTGTCAATTTCTTTCTTTCTCTGTTTTTTTTTTCTTTTGCTTTTCCTCTCTTAAGATTTATGATAGCTATGATGAAGCAGTCAAGATAGCTAAAGTAAGTTAAATTAAGCCTGTAAGTGGGCTTGGTGGTGTTTGTGCCAGATTGTTGTGCTGTGTGTGTTTGGATGGTAATTGCTTACTGTTTTTATCTGCAACTTTATGTTCCACATTGGAGATTTTGTGGTGCAAGTGTGCATTTTTCTTGTATCATATGTCCTTTTCTGTTTTTTAGCATTCCTCTTCAATTATTGCCCCCTTGTTATTCCTGTCATAAAATTCTCTTTTTGTGAAGAAATGAAATGTTGGCTTTTGAGAATGCCTTTGTTCTGTTACAACTTGGTGCCCTGTTCTTCAGCAACAGATCTTCGCAGAAACTGCAGCTTCTTTGTCATATATTTATGTAATACTTATTCATGCCTGTGAAAGTAATCTGAATTCTGAGTTAGATTTAGAACTGCAAATCTGTTTAACATGTTTGCATAGTTCATATTGTGGTGCAGAAGCAAATTAAACAGTAAAGAGAGTGAATGGAGAATTTTAGATTTATGATAATTTTCTTACTTCGTACAATAGGTACTTGGGACAGATGAATTAAGTGCATATTTGAACAAGTATCGAATAGAGTTGGACCCGCATCTTGCAGCACTTATTGGGAGGTATATTTGGGTTCTTTCATAGTTTAGTATATGTTGTTTTCATTAAACTATCATTATTTTAACTAAGAAAATACTCCCAATATTGTAACAGGCATAGCCGGAAGCCATGGGCAAAGTTCATTAATGTAGAAAATCAACACTTGGCTGTTCCTGAGGTAGTATGCATTGTAATCATGTTTTTAGTCACTCAAAATGTCATTGATTCTCATTCTAAATTTACACATTTTTAAAGGCCGTTGACTTTGTTGACAAGTTACTACGATATGATCACCAAGAACGTCCTACTGCAAAAGAAGCCATGGTAAGATCCCAGTTAATTAGCATTTTTATTATGCACTATTATCTCTGATTTCTGATGTGAATTGCTATATCCTTTTTGGGAATTTTGTTTTCCAATTTTAGGAAAAAATGTTAGGAAATCCCATCTAAGATCATTGCACCACAATAGGGTGCTTCTAGCCGACCTTAGTAGTTGGTTCCTAATTCTATGTTCTGTTCTCTAGTAAAGTGTAGTTAGGACTTGGATTTTTGTTTTTTTGGTTATTGTTTAAAAATGCTGTGAAAGCAGTGCACTACTTAAGAAATTGTAAGTAAACGTATTGAATGAAAAAGTTTAAGTATATTAGGAACAGGAATGATTTTTCCTCCTATAAATCCTCCTACATATTGAATAAGTCATGTATTAAACGAAAAGTTAATGCATTTGGTGTATTGGAAGTGTAAAGACCATTTGATTTTTGCTCCATTTAGTATGTAGGAGGATATAGCATTGCTCTATTAGGAACTTCAAAAGTTTATTTTTCTTTAATACTTCACATTTTATAGTAGGACAATATTAACTATTATTTAACAAATGTATTTGTACTTTTGTCTTTTGCTCAAATTATATGGTAAACTGCCTATGCCCTTCCGGCCTAATAATATTTGGCAAAATGAGTTTTATATAGTATTTGATAACAAATCTCTAATGCTGTGCAGGCACATCCTTACTTCAATCCAGTTAGAAATGCAGAAAGTAGTAGAACTCGAACACATTGAGTTCTGATGTTTGTTGAGATATGCTGCTCTCTCTTGGTCGGGGGGGGGGTCTTCCTCTAAATCTTAACTTTTATTTCTGGTGGAACTTGCTTTTAGGAGATTCTGCCCCTATTCTGTTGTTAATACTCAGTTTCTTTAGTTCTTTCCCTACCTGTCTTTTGATTTTTGGTTTTGCTATCTTGGTGGAAAATTCAGGTCTCAACAATTTCATTTGATTGTTGTGTGCTCCAAATTTGGAAATGAAATCTTGATTCAATTTCAGTAAAATGATACAATTGGGAAAATTTTAAGGTTTTATGAATCCGGGTACCAATGTTGGACTTACTAACAATAGGAGTGGTTGACCATTGAAACCAATTTACTTTTTGGGGGATTAGTCTAATTGCTGTTGGTTCAACCGCTATAAGAATAGCTTGAGAAACCAATTTTTATTATTATTGAATAAAATAAAGACCATTAGGGTAATAAATATAGAAAATGATAATATATATTAGCTACTAATTATTTCATAATTTCTTAGACATAGTAATTAGAATCATGTTAAACAATATACTTTTTCACGAATAAGACTTGAAAATAAGATTTTTTTTGTTGACTTGTCCGACTAAGATTTTTCAAATTTTTATTAGAGTTTGACCACAAAGTGAATAGATCAATTGAATTGATACATGGTTGTAGTTGAATGTAGTGGGGTTAAAATATTTGGTAGGAAATTTTTTGCAATTCATGGAATTCTTATCTGACTTGAACATATCCCTTAGTGTAGGACACCTGTTATTTAAGTTGCAAAAAAAACTCCGAGCTTGTTTGCACATCATAGCTACACAGTATTTAAAACTTTGATGATTTGATATGTTGAAAGGTTTAGATGTGTTGACCTAAAAGAAATTGTAGATTTCTTTTTTCAAAAGATATAAAAAAGAAAATGTAGTAGCCCTTTCTAACTTATCTAGAGTTTGAATTTGTGTTCTTATCTTTACGTAAGTTTAACTTACTTAACACTAAACTTACACTTTATTGGTAGTAAGTAACATTTTTTGACTAAAAAAACTCCTACTTGATTTAGAAACGCAAAAGCTCTAAGGATTCTCGAGAGTGGGGAGTGGTGAAGATGACGTGCCTCGGCCTCCTTGTGTTCAGCTCTATAGTGTCCTCAAAGGGAATGTTAAAATTATGAAATCATGCAAAGTTATCTTTTGTAAGGATGAATGTGATTGAGAGTAATTTCACTCTGATCAAGGTACAAATCAGCACGAAGGATAAGTATTAGTGTCTAGCATTCACAAAGGTTTTTTTTTTTGTGTGGAAAGGTGAGAGGTTTGCAATATAACAAGCCTAACAAAAAGATCCACTATTCTCTCACTTGGGCTTTTAATCCATGTGGTTAAAATACTAACTTTGGGTTGAACAAATTGGAAAAAGGACAGCAACCCATTTGTCTAGCAAATTATTGTTTATTTTCACTTGACAAAAAATTTCACCTTTTTTCTCCGAAAGTTTAAAGTTTAAATATAAAACAAATGACGGATGCAATTTGAGGTGTCATAAACAATATAAGAGCAGTAGCTGATGTATAAAGATGATTTTCCCCCTAAAAAATCAATGCAAATCAATGTTATTTTCCATGTAAGTTTTATGAATCTAGGTGTGGTGTGGGGTGGTGTGGCTTGATTTTTCTTGACCTGGTTAGGCCTTAGATTGGGGAACTCGCTGACCTACTCTTCCTGCCGCCATATCGCCATAAAGTCCTCGCATTAATACTCACTTTTACTATTTTGGGATTATGTGAGTTTGATTCCCCACTTTTCTTTTCAAATAAGGTCCCCTAATTTAATGATTTTACAATTTTAATTCCTTATTTTTAAACTGTGCACATGTGATCTCATCCATCATATTATATTAATCCTATAAGTACTAACTTTTTTTTTTAGGTGACATTTTCCGCTAATGTGGTGGTTAGACGATGCTTGCTCTATAAGTCATTTTATAATATTAGTGAAATATTTAATATTTTTAAAAAAATACCCTCATATTTATTTAATATGAAAGAGAGAATGTGATTTGAAAAGTTTTTAATTTAGAGACAGAACTTCATGGGTAATTTAGGAAAGTTAATAAAGCTTTTACAAATTTATTATTACTAATTATTTCTTAATCCTAGAGAATTAAGGTAAAAGTGATTTATAAATGATGACGAACTGGAGTACTTGTATCATGAAATTAATAGTGTGACCATAATTGTTCAACATGATGACCAATTTCAGCACTTTAATATAGAGGTATTCGTGGGACGAGTTAAACTTAATTTTTACTCGATCCTAAATATTAATCAGGATAGAATTTAAACCTGAATCCGTTAATAAATCTGAATAAACCTGATAAGATGGGGTTAAAAGAACATAGGTCACGACAGGTTAATGAACTTGTAGACCCTTACTTTAAGATAGCTCTTGTGCAGGAAAATCGTGGTTTAACTCTTAATTTTATGATAGGAGCTCATTCTAATAAACACATAGCATGGTTAATTGCTATATACAAATAGAGGGTTAAATAAGCAAAAATGTTGACAGTTAAATGCATGGAAAGCCGGAGGAATCACATTTGCACAATTAAGAAAATATATAGACCAGCATGGGAAAAAAAAGTAGGACAATCAAGATCAAGAAGTGGTAAAACTAGGGTAATTGGGATTCTACACATGTTACATATGAGAAGAATTGCTAAGTTTAGTCAGGGTAATTGGGATTTTTCTCTTCTTGTATGAGTTAAGTGTGAGTTTGTAACTGTTGTCAACAATTAAGATTTTACCAACTTCAAGCCTATGGTATGTGTATATACAAAGGCATTGTAATCATCATATAATTACAAGCGGATCCTGTTTCTCTTTGGATTTAAGATTATAAAACCGGAAGCAGAAGAAATGAGAGATATTTAGTTTTCACCGGTGCTCTCTATAAGGTCTAGAATCAAATTACACTAAATTATTGAGAAAACTTCTTGTGAACAATAATATATTACAAGAAATACTTTCAAATAACTCATCATCAATTTTTTATTGTTGAAGAATCAACTCAGGATTGTGATTTGATAAATTCTTGAATAAAAAAAAGAAGGTGAATGTTTTAGTATTATCATATATAATTAAAAAAGTGAAAGTGAATATACCGTGGTCTCTAACGCAACTTGACTTTTGTAAGTGAACAGACCACTTTCTAGTCACTTTCTCACATAATCAAGAGTGGTATTTGATTAATTCATGATGTTATTTGTATTTTACATAAATAACAACACACGAGTACTTTTCTCCAAAAGGAATTATATTTGGCGACATCCTAAGATAAATGAGTTTATTATGTGATTTTATTTTAGCTATAAGTTGAGGTCTAATTGGTCAGAGAAGAGAATCTCTAACCCACCCAACTTCCTCTAAGAGGCAAGATTCCTAATGTTCTCAATTTTGTTGGACCCTTGTCCCCTCACCTAAAATATTTCTCAGTGTAATTTATAGTTGTATATGTTAAAAATTGGTATAATTTATAGAAAAACTTTTTAATTTGTGAATCCAGTTTACCCAAATTGTTTACTGACGCAACAAGATTTAGCAAAACGAGTAAAGTGTAGCATAATTGTTAAATAGCTGTGTTTCTTTAGCATTTAGTTTAAAATTCAATTTCTGAACGGTGCGTATGATGAATAATTTGTTAGTAGAGACATACGTACTTAATGTGATATTAGAGTCTAGAGAGCTAAGTCTAATGGTCGCTGGATGTGGGATATCTTGAGAAACAAAAAAAAAAGTCTAGCAGAGTTGGTATATAGAACTCCTTAAGCATTTAATTAACAGTTCAATCCTTGTGTAGTGTGTATCTATGAAATTTTTTTATTAGGAGAGACTTACCACTTAATGTAATATCCGAGTCTTGAAGACATTAGTTTTATAACGATTGCTTTAGAGACACAAGGTAAAAAAAAATTGTTTACTTGACACATCTTCCAAACATTTCCCATAATTGTCTAATTAAGTTTATTAACATCATGTTATTGTCTTCCCACAGATCCACTAGTTTTACCTTTTGTTTTTAAAAAAGTGTTTTGACCCCTTGGATTATCCTGCTAGATAATAGCAAGCTCCTTAAGCATAATTCCCCAAATCTAATCATTAGATTAAGCAGGTTTTCTACCCACCTTAATTAATAACTTAGTGAGAACGTGTTTATCGAACTGCCACATCATGTCATGGAGACAAAGTTAAGACATATAATCTTCGTTTTTATGGAACATTTGGCATATAATCCGATATTATATATGGAACAACTCTTTCGGGACCATCAAACTCACATCATAAATATGCATTAGAATCTATGAAAAAAGCAGCTACTATTACTAGTTGATAACAAAATTCAAAATTTTGAAGAAAAATGTAAGGATTGCAATTTCTCTCTTTCTATGTCTTTTCCCTTCATGTTCAAACAATTCATGTAGAATTAAATATCAAGAACCTGGACAAGCATATGATGGTCTACCACTTAACTTTTTCAACTTTTTTCCTCCTTTTTTTTAATGGCGACATTTCGAGTTTAGCCACTAATTAAGTGATGAGAAACTTGGAGAAAAAAGAAAAGATACCTAATATTGTAATTTGTAGTCCCACCAAAGATTAAAAAATTCACAATACGTGGCAAATCATGAAACGATCTTGTAGTTTTAAAATATGAAACTTGAATGCATGAGAAAAAGCATGGCCAAGTTATTAAGATATGATATGTGTCGACATTGATGCTCATTTTGGTTGGTTTTGTTTAGATGATAATTAAGTGGTTGCGATCACTGAGCAAATCGAATGATGTTACAGCAAACCCTTTTCATGTATTATTATTATGTACACAAGAAAAAGAAGCTAAGTGGGGATTCTGTTGAAGTACACTTGCATATATATCACCCAAGTGGGTTTAGAATGGATTCTCTGATTTAATTTATTAATAAGCAAAAAAGTTAATGGTTTATTTCTTTTTCACAATAATCGTTGATGTTTTGGCCTATCCAAATGCTTAGAAGGTCCCATTTTATCCTAGACAGCGAAAAGGATTCACAACCAAGTAGGGATGGTAAAAAAACTCATATCCGACCCGACCCGAATTTACGGGTAAAATCCGTTTTGTTTAGGTTTGGGTTCGGGTTTTACCTGATTCTGAAAGTACTATTCGGGTTCGAATTTGGGTATGGTGAAACCCAAACCCTACCCGAAACCCGATCTCTATATATTAAATTATTAAAATATCTTTTTATATATATATATATATATATATATATATATATTAGTACTTTAGTAGTGATTACTAGAGTTTCATTATTTCAACTTTCAAGTTTCTGAATATATATTTTTATATATATTCATGATCTTGAATATGGAATTTTGAATTAGCTTCTAGAGTCATTTTTTAAATCATTATGAAGATGTTGCTGCTACTGCATTAGTAATTGGGTTCGGGTATGGGTCGGGTTTTCGGGTTTTTTATGGTTTCCCTTTGTTTACCGCGGGTATGATTTCGGGTATGGGGAACCCGAAATCCAATGGGTTCGGGCTCGGGTTCGGGTATGGTTTTTCTACCTGAACAAGGTTTGGGTTCAGGTATACGATTTCAGGTTCGGGTATGGTTAAACCCGCACCCGACCCTATTCGTTGCCATCCCTACAACCAAGTGAGTAATGTGCTGACTGGATAAGACGACCAAAGCAAGATTTATCTCGTCCAAATAGTCGCTGAGCAAAACAGATCCGACACAACCAATAAACAAAGACAACCCAAGTGTGGCCATTAACTCGGAAGTCATATACGATTGCTTCATTGAAGTTAAATGCTTCAACAACACTTGATATCAGACTCTATGAATACATGTTTGATCGTTGAATTACTTAATTATTACTCGTTTTGCTCATTGAATATTATTCTAAGACTTTGAGTTTCTCTCTCTGATCTAGAAGCTGACTTAGCGTCGAAGTGTTTTTTGCAAGTACATCTTCCACCGTGCTTTGGAGTGTGTTTTACAAGTACATCCCCCACCGTGCTCCACCGTGGACATACCTCACGCCTCCGTGCATTTAGCCTACATCTGCCACACTACGACTAGAGGTACTCTAAACTCTTTCTCTAGAAGCACATTTTGATGTCGTCTGTGGGGAATCGAAATCAATTTTCTTACAACGGTGAAGTCACATCATGAGCGGTTCACAGTTGGAAGTTCTATTCCAAGTGTGTGCGGAGATCTCGCTTAAGCAAGAATTCGTTCTTCCTCGCTTGAAGAATTCAATGTCCATGCTCCATTCTCTAAGGAGATTTGTTCTTAAGATCTTCTACCACATCTGTTGGAGTTAATTAATGTAGAGTTGTTTTTCAGGAAATCATATCCTATAGAGCATGTAGATAATTTCATGGCATATATGGTGTTCATAGGAGATTTAAGCACTCTAGCCTACAAAGCTTTCCCATTGACTTTGGAAGGAAGTGCCTTGCTCCGGTTCAAATCTCTTCCTCCTCATTTGATCAAGGATTCGAATGAACTTTCTTCTTAGTTCATTCAACTAGCAACTCGCTATGCACCAACAATCATGTAAGAACATACATCTCACAGCAAACATGAGACAACGCCAAGATGAGTCACCTCATAGTTTTCTCTCGAGGTTCTATATGGAGATTATTACAATTCCTGACGTAGAAACTAATGAGATATTGGAGTTTGTGTGCGAAGATGTCAGACATGATATGCCTTTCCATGCGTCATTGATGGAAACGCCACCAATTAGCTTGATGGAATTCCGTGCTAGAGCCACATAACATATTTTCTCGAAGAAGATTCAACCATTTCCTTCTAGCAATGAGCTCAAAGTATTAAATCCATTGCTGGAGGGATAACCAGTGGAGGGAATTCAGAAAAAAGCTCGAAGAAGACATTAAAAAATGTTGATTACGATAATTTATGACTCAAATCGTGAATATCCTATGGGTAATTCTACATTAAAAAATGCTCTTTCATTTTAAAAAAGCTTTCAGGACATTCGGGTGCCTTTAAAGGTCAATGTCTTTTCGTAGAGATTGATTCTTAATAGTGTTGGGATACATGGAAGAAATTAAAAGCCGTACCAAAATCACAACACAATAATATAACGTGGAAAACTTTAGAACAAGAGAAAAGTCAAGGCCTTTGTCAAAACCGACAACCAGATAATAAACATATTGTGCAAATTTTACAACACATTGATATCACTCTATACCACCCCATGATCCCAATACACTCAAACTATCCAAAATAATTATTTAAACTATATCTCACGATACTCTAAAACAAGAGTATCAAATAAAAAAGAAAACACAAATATAAATTTAAAGTGTTTTACGGTGTTTGTGCATTTGTAATAAAGGCCTTGAGTCTATTATAGTTTTTTTTTGTAAGTTAAAAGATTATATATTATCATGAAAAACATGGGAGTCCATACAAGGGATAAGAAGGGGACAACACAACAAAAAGAGGTGACCAAACCTCTACAGATCAGAAAAACAAAGCCCACCAAAGCAATACCTAACACAGGCCTCAAACAGAACAACCTAAAAAACTACGCAAAAAGAGAGCTCCCGAAGACATAAAGCAAGCACCCAAACAACGTCACTACGACGCTAGGTAGAGAACATCGACCTAAATGCTTCCTCCAACCCACGAATAGCTTAGAGGTCACTCCCTGGATACTCAAGACCCAAAATCTTCCCAAGAAGCCATGCCTTATTAGCTCTAGTAAAATCTCCAGTAGAACCCACAAATAAGAGCGCAGGTTCTGGCACCTGAACAGAAATAGGAACATCAAACAACTCATTGCCTCCCTCCGGCAAGGCAAAGTCCCAACATCATCAGAGGAAATCACCACCGATCGAGAAGGCTGCCCTTTCTTTTGCTCCTTATGGCGCCCACGATGACTCGAAGAAATCCCTTTAAAAAAACGAGAATCATTTTGCACACTATGACCTTCTTTCAAGATAATAGCCTCATTAGGAGAAGGTGGGATAGTCAAACACCCACCAAGATCAGACGATCTCGCCGCACCCGATGTCGAACCAAAAAAAAAAGTCTAACTACTCTCAAAACCCAAAGATGGTACAAGAAGCCCCAAGTCATCTGAGCTTCTCGCCACCACCGTCAAAGCACCGCAAACAAGTGAATCGTGCCCCTCCACTGCCAAGTTGTCATCTTCAGAACAACCTTCATTCACCTGAACAAGATCTCTAGTACCCCAAAAACATATCTCTCGGAAAAGAGCCTCCACCAGAGCCCTTGGCTCCAAATCGCACATGCAATTTTTAACCTCAACCAGCCTCTCCTCAATCGGTGAAGATAAGTGACGAGGTACCGCCGGCTTTCCGACCAAAGCATCCCTCCAAGTTGAAAACCTAGTAATAGCCCCCCTCATTTGCCTACTCTGCACCGACGAATCCCCCAACATCTTCCCCCGATGCTGAGATCTCTCACTGAGACCACCCAAGAGTGGAAATTTCGCCCCCAAAGTCTATTATAGTTTATTGATTTGCAATCATGTATGATCACTGATATATTTCGTTTGGGTACATCTTGTACTCAATTAAATTGATATTATTTTATCAGTGTTTTAAAAAAAGCTAAAAGAGTTAGGTTTGGGAAACTCATAATACATCTTATAAACATGTTAGACTGATCTATTTAAATGGTTATAAATAATTAATAATATTTTTATTTTGATTAATATTATTAAATTTTTAATATAATATCCTTAAATTATACATTGATTAACTTATTTAAATATTTAATACATGTTTACCCATAAAAAATTGTGTGTGTATATATATATATATATTACTTAGAATTTATTTAAATAACTTATCCATTTAAATAATTTATCGTGAAAGATAGTTTTTAATAGAATTTCAAATCTGATAATTTTTTTAAAGATATCAGGTCAAATTTTAAAATAAGTAACCTAAATTAAGGGTCCGTCTAATATACACAAGTTTCTTTGTTGCACACAAGGACTTTTTACCTGCTATATCAGGTATTGTTCCAGTAGCCCCTTTTTAAAAAAAAGTTTCTGTATACTTTGGCCTACAAAAAGTGTTTTCTTGTACTTTGGCCCTTTGTTTTTTTCACATTTTCACCTTCCAGCCTCATCCCTCCTCTAACATTTTCTTCCTCTGGTTCTCCCCTCCTCCACCACCAACTATGCCGTCACGCGAGAGTCGCCGCGCCGGCTCCCACTGTAACAACCACCACCAATTAGGTTAATTTTCTTCGCCGACACCCACTATAACATCCACCACCAACTGAACGCAACACGCTTCGCCCTCGCACTTGATGACTGGATTTTGTGTGATAGTTTTAAGGTCTGTTTAGTCTTTTTTATTTCTATTTTATTGAGTCTCATATAGATTTTTATAATTTTTATTAAAATTTTCTATTTATTTTTGCATTTGCATATAGATTAGCTTTTATTTGATTTTTAAACTTTATTTTTATAATTTTAGGAATTTTTGTTAGTATTTTAGTCTTTTAGAAAAGCTAGTAGAAATAGTCATTTTGTCCAGGGACCAAATTGTAAACTTCAGGAAAAGAAGGGCCAAAAATGCAAAGTTTAGAAGGGGAAGGACTAAAAGTGAAGTCTCAGCAAATAAAGGACCAGAAGTGAAGTCTCAACAAATAAAGGTCCAAAAGTCAAAAGTTGGAAGAGGAAGCACCAATTTCAATTGAGCACATGGGAAAGGGCTTGAGTGGAGGATTAATAGCAATTGTTGTTTCAGAGTTAATAGGGGACAAAAATGAGGCTAATGAAGGCCATCAATGTCCACCAACTCCATCACCTTGAAGAGCAAAACAACCAAGAAGTGCAAACATCAGCCATGCCAACGCTCAAGCGTTGGAAGCCCAACGTTCATGCGTTGGCACTCTGACTTGAAGCCTAGTGTTTAATTTGACCCAATGCCCAAGCGTTGGAAGGGCCAACGCTCATGCATTGGGCCCCTGTTTGCCTACATCTAGCATTAATAAACCCAGCGCTCAAGCGTTGGGATTCCAGCGCTCAAGCGCTGGGATGCAGTCAGGAAATTCTATAAATAGGACTGCATGCTTCATTTGCAAAACACACCAGAATACAATAAGCTATTCTTTCTTTCTTCCTTAGAGCATTATTTCCTGAGAATTGTGGGAAGCCTTTCTTGAGCTCCTAGTCCATGTTAATATAATGTCTCTCTTAGCCATGCTTCGCTAAGTTCTTTAAGTTCTTGGGTTGTTTTTAGCTTATAATTATGTTTTAAGTTTCTTCTTTATATCTGAATAAAATGCAGTTCATGTTTCATTTCCTTATTCTTCATCTATCTTGCTGTACACAAGTGTTTTAACTTATTTCTTTATCAATGACAATTGTTAAGTAATAAGGGAAATAGGAATTAGAAGAACATTTTGCATATCACTAAGGTATTAGGATAAGCTTTGTTTATGTTAGCCTGAATATAGAACTCTTCTTCTTAAATTAACTAAAAAGCTAAGGAATTAGACTTAGTAATTTAGAAGAAAGCTTTGCATGTTTAAGGAATTAACTTGTAAAGAAACTAGGCTAGAACATCATGATTTTCTTGCTTAAACTTCAGATATAAAATTGATTCTAAGAGAATAAATTATAAGCTATTTACTCAACCCAAATTCTTAATTTTTATTGTTATATTTTTATTGCGAATAGCATGTCCGAATTCTCACTCAAAACAAATTCAAAACAAACCAATTTATTTTCTACACTAGTTCTAAATAAATTAAAATTAGACTTTAAAACACCTATCCCTGTGAAGAACAATATCTTTTATACTACTTGATAATCAACTGTACACTTGTGGATTTGGCTTATAAGCACTTAACAAAACAAAAAAACTCTTCGTTATGCCGATCCCGTCCATCGCTTCCCACATGAAAAGCACCGCACACATAGAGGTGCTATAGATTCGGGCGATGGTGCTATAGATCTGGGTGCGAGGAGAGAAAATAAGATGGGATTCGATGACAACACATTGCTTTTTTCTTCAACATCTTTTTAGTTCTAGACTGTACTTGAGATTTTTAAAGCTTGCAAAATACATCACAAAGGAAGAAGAAAGGGATCGAAAACTCGAACATGAGACCAATTGCTGCCTGGGTCTTCACCGTCCATCTTCAAATCAAGCTGCTCTAGTCCCCATAAAACTACCTCAAGTTTCATTGTAAGTTTTTTTTTTTAATTTCTACATGCCATGTGATTTGTGTCACATATATTATGACACAATCAATCAATTGAAGACCGAATTGTCCCTGCACCTGAAGGCTTCTTTGTGAAGATTTTGGTTTGAAAATGAAAACATTGGTAAGATGCTTTTGGTTTCCCTCTTTTCAACCCATTTTACCATAAAGTGTAAAAGTTTGGTCTTTGGGGCTTCTACGAGTTTGTTTCCTGGTGCTGTGTTGTTGTGGTGGAGGGAGAGGAGGTTGAGGGGAGGGAGGATGATGGAGCAGTGGTGGTGGAGGAAGGGAGAGGTGGTGCTGGATCGACCACCACGCCGTAAACTGTCGTCCTGCCAGAGGCTTGACCTCCTCCTTCGATGAAGAAGAACAATATTTGCAATTGTATAATTATGAAAAAAAGGACCTAAGTGAATAACCTAAAATATATTTCATGGTCATACCGACATATTTCATAATTATGGTCAAAAAGTAAAATCAATTAATATTATTATTATAAAAAATTATAAAACTGGCCGATAGCCATTCTGCAAGTGTACAGAATATATCGAAGTGATATAAAAGGTTATCATCTCCACGGGGATAAGAGTTGATTTTGGACTTAAACTTAATCGTTAGAGCAGAAAATAAAAAGTAAATATTTTGAATTTTTGTGATGATTGGTAACATAAAGCAAGAGTAAAAGAAAATAAAAAACTATGATAGAAATAACATTCGGGTTTGAGTTTCACCTAAACAAATTATGTCTCTTACAAACTGAAAATCATATGAACTCGGGAATCATTCTTAGGTGCTCTAGCCTAGGTTTTCTACTTGTTAATGCCTTAATCAAATAGGATTTTCATTCTAATTACTAAACCTAATACCTTAGTGTTTAGTTAATCCAATTGAAGTATTAGTGTTCTTAGTTCTGGCCAACACAATTGATTCCCACCCTTATACCTAAGTGGCGGATAAACGAATTAATCTAATCTCATTTCCCTTTAATCTTACCAACTACCGTTGTGCAAGAGAAAGCATGATAAACTTGTGTGCACCAAGCATAATAAACATGGGGAGAATATACTAAGAACAAAGACTTTTATTCGTATGAAAACAGAAGTTTAAAACATAAATTGAGAAAGGATTCACTACAAACCCGAATGCTAGAAAGCACTAGCCAAGCATGGCTAGATTAAATATAAAGCTAATAACATAAACCTGGATACAAGGGCTCCAAAGGCCTCTTACAAGTTTCAAGAACCAGGCTGCAAAGGAAGGAACTCAGCCAAGTACAAGATTCCAAGATTGATCTGAGATTCTTACAAAAGAAAAGCCAACTCTGTATTTATAGCCAATTTTGACAGCAAGCCAACGCTCGAGCGTTGGATTCCAACGTTTGGGCGTTGGGAACATGATGAATTTCTTGCCTTCTGGCAGAGAGCCAACACATGAGCGTTGGCTTCCCAACGCTCAGGCGTTGGGAGCACGACAGACTCCTCATTTTCTTGCTCTTTACCTTCTCTTTTGATTCCTTTCATCAATGCTTTGATGAGGCTTTATGGTGGCTTCAAGGATGTTTTTCAACAGGTTAAACCTTCATTCTTCACCATTTGAACATGTGGAAAATGTTTTTCTTGCTTGTTGCCTCAACTCTTCATTTAATCCACAAACCCAGCTCTAACTCCTCTTCTTCATCAAATCACCCATAAACCACCTAATAATGATCAGAACTCTAACAAGGACTAAAACTCTAATAAAACATGACAAAAAAGACTAAAAACAAAATAATTGCTAATCTATATGCAAATGCAAAAATAAAACAAAAACTCTAACAAAATAAAATAAAAACTATATGAGATTCAAATAAAATAAAATAAAAATAAAAGAAAAGAAAGGGAAAATATGCTAACCCCTATTATAGGTGGTAAGTGCCTTGTGTAAGGTTGTAAAAAAAAACTTGTGTCTGTCAGGCAAACCCCTAAATTAGACGCAATAATCGACCCAAATTATAATTTGAAAAGTATGAAAACTCATTTATTAGTCAATCCGAAGCTATATATATATATTTTTTTCTCCATAAGTTAAGAGATCATACCCTCAAAGAGGGGTAATGCTTGTACTCAACAATTCATGAAGTTTTCTATTTTACAGGATCCCCTTTTTATGTTAGCTGATGCTGGAGGCTCTAGTATTTCTGTTTTGGTTTTCCTTTTTCCTTTTCTCTTTTCTTATCTTACGGCTTGAATAAAAAATAAAATAAAAAGATAATGCTATCATGTCATGCATGTACATGCATGGGTAAAAGATATGATTATGATTTATGAATGGCCGGTACATGATGATGTGAATGATCATTTCATGCATGTAAATGGGTTTGCGTTTTTTTTTTTTTTTTTTTCGGGTACAGTTGTTGTGATTTGTTAATCTGTTCTTATCCTCCATAAACCCAACCCATGCTTTCCGTTTCAGAACTCTTTGTCTTTTTCTACTTTCACTAATGAAACGTACAAAAAAGACTAAAAGGACAGGAAAGCAAAGTAGTACTTGATGTCTCTCTCATACGCTGAGGTTTTGTCAACTTGAATAATGCTAGTTTTATCCATTTTTTTAAGGGATGCCTTCTATGTTCTCTATAAGACACTAAAAAATAAAAATTTATGACCCATATTTTAAACGATAGGTATAGTAAAATAATAATAAATAATTAACATTAGAATAAAAAATTTAAAACATCTATTAATTCGCAAATCATATACTTACAAATCAGATAAAGATAATACTGAAAGAGGGTAATAAACCCTAGCACAGAATCTCACAGAAAAAAAGGAAAGCACAAAAAGCAAAGCTTGAGAAATAAAACTTTTCACTAATTTCTTGTATGTTCACCTCTGATGATTACATTAATATAGATAGAAATAAAAACTAGGGCTTATGTGGCAGCATACTACTGGTGTGAAGGTTCTAGAGCTAGTATTATTTAATAAAGATATTTTCCTAATAACTTGTGTTGTTGTCTCCAGCTGTCTCTCTCTCTTTAACGGATTACTCATATCTTGCTGGCTTCTTGATGTTTCTCTTGGGCCTAGTAGAAGAAGTGAGATCCATAGTGGAAATTGGATTGGACCCTCTACCATCACCCCCTGTCTGAACACAAGCCTTGTCCTCAAGGCTAGGGATTTGAATGTGTGGAAGAAGAAGGACCACGTCGACATTAATTGGATGGGGGGTCTTGAATGAACGACTGTCAAGTGGTGAATAATGGACTTTAATTTGCTGCAGGCCTTCACGTGTTTTTTGTTGTGTCTCGTGACAGGGAGCTGTGTTTTTCAGAGATAGGTCAAACTCAACTCCTTTGAACGGTTCAGATGTGCCTGTTGTGGAAGCCTTGGACGGTGAGATGGGGTTCTTGGAATTGGGGAACTCAGATGGTAGCAGAACCTCATGGGTTTGAGAGACAATGTTGGGTTCTGAGTTGTCTATATGAACCCCTTTGGAGACTTCATCAACAACACATTTTCCATCTTTGGAGAGAGGAGCGGTGGGAGTAAAGGTTGTGCGAGGTGGTATTGTTGCAACAGTGGCCGGCGGAGCTCATGTTGCAAGTGGTGCGGCCTGATGGGTTCGAGCAGGTCCTGTGCGAATGGGGGAAGCGGCACAAACTGTTTGAGGGGGTCTCCATGGAATCTTTTCGAGAGTGAGACATGGAAGATGAGATGCAACCATGAAGAAGGTGGAAATGCTAGCTTGTATGCCACCTTGTTGGTGCAGTTCCGAACCTAAAAAGGGCCAAAAAAACGACGATCTAGCTTCTGACTTATCCTGCGGGCAAGAGATTATTGTCTGTAAGGCTGGAGTTTCAATAAGACCCAGTCATGCACGTTGAAGGTAATGTCCTTTCTTCCCTCCTTCCGATACTCCATCCTTTGCTGTGCTCGTGCTAGTTGGCTTTGAGTGTTTTTAATATTTCTGTTCTGTTTTGGAGGGCCTGATCGACTTGTTGGACTGTGGTGCTGCCAGGAACATGATCGAGAATGGTAGGTGGTTCCCTGCCAAAGAGTGCCTTTAATGGAGACATTCCTATTGGAGAATGATATGTTGTATTATACCAGAGTTCCGCCAAATGGAGGAAACAGAACCATCTTCGGGGTTGTTCTCCGGCAACGTAGCGGAGGTAAGTTTCAATGCTCTAGTTTACCATTTCTGTTTGCCTGTCTGTCGCTAAATGGTATGATGAGCTGAATTTTAACGTGGTCCCTTGAAATCTGAATAGGTCCCTTCAGAAATGGCTGAGGAAAAGCTTGTCACGGTCAGATACTATTGTTTTTGGAATGCTGTGGAGCCTGCAAATGTCTATGGAGAATCTATTAGCCAATGTTGCTGCTGTGAATTTGGCAGGAAGGGCAATGAAATGGCCATATTTGGTCAGTCTATCCACTATAACCCATATCACTGAGTGCCCATGCGATGGTGGAAGGCCAGTAATGAAGTCCATTGAAATGTCTTCCCACACTTGGTTTGGTATGGGTAAGGGTTGAAGCAGGCCATTTGGCTTTGTTGGTTAATACTTGTTGTATTGGCATTGTGTGCAACTTCTACCAGATTTTTTTGTTTCAGCATACATTCCTAGCCAGTTGAATGAAGATGTTAGACGTGCTAGGGTTGGTTTTAGCCCTGAGTGACCGACCAATGAAGAAGAATGGAACTCATGGAGTACTTTTGCACGTTATCCTGGTTGTACAGAATGATTGAAGTAATATAAAAGATATCGTCTCCACAAGGAATGAGTGATTTTCGACTTGAACTCAATTGTTTAGAGCAGAAAAACAAAAGATATATTTTTGATTTGTGGTTGAATGAACAGCAAAAAGAAAAACAAGATATAAAATGATGATGAATGATTGATAAAAACAGCACTTGGGTTTGAGTTTCACTTCACTAAACAAGCTTCTTACAATCACATGTTCATATGAAATAGGAGTATGTTCTAAGGTGCTTTAGCCTAAACCTCTACTTGTTAATGACTTAAGCAAGTAAACCATTCAATTTCAATTTTTTAAATCTAATACCTTAGTTTTTAGTCAATTCAATTGAAGAAATATGTTCTTAATTCTTGCCAACACAAATGATTCCCACCCTTATACCTAAGCAGCAGATAAATCATTCAATCTAATCCTGGTTCCCTTAGTTCCTACTAACTACCGTTGTGCAGGAAGAAAGCATGATTACTTGTGTACATCACGCATAAATAAACAAAGGGAAGAGAAAACCTTCATTCATATAAAAACCAAAAAACTTAAAGCATTATCAATGAAGATTCACTACAAACCCAAAATGATAAAGAAAACTAGCCAAGCATGGCTAGTATAAATATAATTAAAAGATAGAAACCTGGATTAGGAGCTCACAAATGGCTTATCACACTCCAGGAACAAGGCTTCAAAGAAAAGGACTGAGAAAACCCAAGATAATTACAAAGAAGAGCAAATTCTGTATTTATAGCCAAAACTGCCAGTGTTCCAACGCTTGGGCGTTGGCTTCCCAATGCTCAAACGTTGGAATTAAACCCAACTTGGGTATTCTAGGCAGAAAGTCAACGCATGAGCGTCGGCTCCTCAACGCTCAGGCGAACGCTCAGGCGTTGGGAGGTCGTCAGACTCATTTTCTTGCTCTTGCTCTTCTCTCTTGATTCCCTTCTTCAATGCAATTAAGGGGCTTCATGGTGGCTTCAATGTTCTTTTGCAACAGCTGCACTCTTCATTTCTTTATCATTTGCACATGTTTACAATGTTTTTATTTCTTCATTTCTCCATTAATCGCAAACCACTCAGCTTTTAATCATCTTCCTCTTCATCAATTCTTCCATCAAAGCTCCAATAATTACCAAGTAATGACCAGAATGAAAAAGGCTAAAATCTATAAACTATACCTAACTAAAAGGACTAAAAAGTCAGATAAATACTAACATATATGCTTATGCAAAAATTAAAATAAAAACCTAAAAAATTAAATAATATTATATGAGACTCAAAGAAATATAAAATAAAACAAAGAAAAAGAAAACAAAAAGACACTTATACCCCCAGGTCATCAGAGTCTATGGACAAGTACTTTTGTAATAATCTTGTACGACACATTACATAGGCCGATAGGACGCAAATATCGAAAAGAAGCAGGCATGTCAACTTTAGGGATTAACACAAGGGTTTAAGAAACAACAACATCAAAAGAGCTTGAAACAAAAGCATCCCTAACTAGCAGCCAAGCACTATCACCAATAATGTGTCAGACATTATCATTATTCCACCGACCCTTCCTCCCATACTTCCTTGTCAGCACTTCCGTCTGTTGTGATCTGGTACCTGACACTAAGCTTTCCTTATCCTCATCAGCGCCATCCCCTGAGCTTCTACCACTCTCCTCTCTCTTGTCTCTTTGTTTTGCGGAAGAACTCAACGATGGATGAAGTCGATGAGTCCTTTTCAACACTCAGAAATAATAAGATGTAGGAAGTCGATGAGTCCTTTTCACTACTTGGAAATAATAAGGCGAACTTGACGAGTCCATTTCGATAATCGGAGAATGAAGTAGATGATCCTAGTCCGGAACTCGGAGAATGAAGTTGACGAGTCCTCTTGTGGTACTCAGAAACGATGTCGAAGAGTCTTCTTGGAGTAGTCGGAAGATGAAGTCGACGAATCCTCTTGGGATACTCAGAAACGAAGTCGACGAGCCCTCTTGGGGTACTCAAAAGAATGAAGTCGACGAGTTCTCTTAGGGTACTCGAAAATGAAGTCGACGAATTCTCTTAGGGTACTCAAAAATGAAGTCGACGAGTTCTCTTAGGGTACTCAAAAATAAAGTCGATGAGTTCTCTTAGGTAATGGAAAGGAAGTCGACGAGTCCTCTTGGGGTGCTAGGAAGGTGAAGTCAACCACTCCTCTTGAGATATATCAAAGCGAAGTCAACAAGTCCTCTTGGGATACTCAGAAGAGTAAAGTCAAAAAGTCCTCTTGCGGGTACTTGGAAATGAAGTTGACGAACCCATTTCGGTACTCGAAGAATGAAGACGACGAGTCCTCTTGGGGTACTTGAAAATGAAGTCGAGGAGTCCTCTTGGGGTATCCGAAAGATGAAGTCGACGAATCCTCTTTGGGTACTCCGAAGATGAATTCGACGAGTCATCTTGTGATATTACCAAGGTATCACCACAGTCAGATGCCATAAGATTAATCATCTCGAGACTCGGAGATCACATTAAGCGAGTAGCATTTCCCAACAAATCCTTCTTTATACACACCGACTAGGGATCGAATCCTTGACTAAGTTCTTAAGGAGTCTAGCTATTTACCAACTGTGTTGAGACTTGTTTGTCACTCTATTCTTTTTCTATCAAATCATCTATTATATCTTTATTTTTTTTCTCTTCTCTTCTTATCTTACACTTAGTATAATTGGACTGTGAATTGATATTTATTCTATTCTATACTAATAATTTACATGAATCTCGTAAAAGAGCACATGTTGTTCCAATGGTATAGCACATGTTGTTCCAATGGTATGCGATAAAAGAGGAGAAAGGAAATGCACGGTGGTGATATATAATTATATATCGAGAGTGGAATAAAAGAAAAGATGATAATTTTGAATTCAAGCTCCAAAAAGGATGCATGTTGACCTCGATCACCACGTGTAGCGAGATAAGATGAACAATATGCATGAAAGGTCATTTCACAAGGATGAGAAATACTACGAATATAGCTAACAGGTAGATAGATAACATAAGTTGGAATGAGACTAGGGATGGGTTCATTAGGTAAAATACGAAAGGAGGGAACAAGGTGCACAAATCTTGGACAATCATCCGAGCCAGGGCCGCACCCTTATGTCGGACTCTTACCATACAAACTGTTCAAAACACACATAAAATAACAAATGCAAGAAAATGTCTGCTTTTTTTCGTTTTTTTAACTATGAGTATCTTCCACCGAGGCAAATATGTCTGAGCTATATAGGATCATTATGGACGGTAATAGTCTTTCTATCAAATATTTAATACAGTTGCATATTTATAATAACTTAAACTTCTGTTTTAGTTTTAGTTAGAAGAATCGTATGTCAGTTAATTAATACACTTGGTGGTCACGAAATGACAGCCCCTATATCCAACCTTCTCACTCACATTTTCCCTTACAAATAATCCATCCTCACTCATCCCTATCTCTGCATTTGTCTCCCTCCTCTTTGAAGCACACTTCCAACATGTTGAGCTGTATGCTAGCTAATGTCCTAAACCAATAAGAGCACGCATGGCATTTGAAAGGACATTTTTTGGAGGTTTTGAAACTTATCACATATATGGTTAAATTTCCAATTCCGATTCAACTTTGTCGTCATAGTTCTGTATATGTTCTCATGATGTGGAGAGGACCACCCTAAAATTTTGCTAATGTGTGCCTTAAGTAGTTTACATTATATATATATATGGCGTGTATATAGATGAAATTGGTTTTAGAATGTTAGTTTATTATCTACATGTATATTAGAATTTAGATAAGAAAAAAAGTAGTCAGGATTGTTATGATGTTGGAGAGAAATTAGGGGTTGTCTAGGGTAGTTTGCGTAGTGTACTAGAAATAGTTTATTTCTAACTTATAAACATAAGCTTTATAATAATGTGAAATAAGGTTGGTAACTATAAAAAATAATAGCAAAATTATAAAATGAAAAATTAGCCATCAAATAGTTACAAATTTCCTATAAGCATAGCAAGTTCGAAGCTATTTGAAAGCCAATTTACAATTCACAATTTTGTTATTATTTTTTGTAGCAATTCACCGATACACCACCCCAAACAATCCTCATAAATTAATATATATATATATATATATATATATATATATATATATATATATATATATATCAATCAATTTGTGTAGCTTTTTATGAAATTATGGGTTTAAATCACATAGCCATTAATTAAACCTAAATTAACTATGTATATATAGCTTTATTCACTACATATTAAGAAAAACTTGTTTCAATACTTAAAATAACTTCCTTGCAAATAAATGCTAGCATATAAGTGAAAGTATGAAAACCGAAAAAATAATATATCCGCCCACACTTTTTGTTGTTGTGGTAAGTTGTCATTTCAATAAAAAGGTGTCTCGAGATGTATTATGTTATTGTTTCCATACTTTTTCACGATAATTAAAAAATACACTAATTTACCACGTCATACCATGCACGTACAACTTAATGTAAAGGTATAGCCTCTTTCATTATGTCACCGACCTGGAGAACATAAAAGGGCTTAGGTGACTTAAACTATAGTATACTCTTTCCTGCCATGCATTTGTTTATTAGGACCAAGATACATAAAGATGTTTTGTTTTTCATAGTGAGTCAATTTAAGGTCTCGATGACAAAGAATCGTAGACAGAGCTGTCCAAGATCGACAACCTAGCTAGCTATTATTGTTGTTAAGTGAGCACAAATTTATAAAGAAGAATGAGAATATTAATATGTATAGTATATAGTTGGTTCAAGTGGTATACTAGATTTTCCTTTAATAATCTCTCAAATTCAAGTTTTATTAATATAATAAAAAACTCTGCTAGAAGACTTATCCCATCATAATTTGGATGTTTATGATTTGAATTAAATTGTGGACACATGTGAAAGCACAAAAATAGATAGAAAGAGCTGCAGTTAATTAACCATAAACAATCCTCGAGCCACACCACCCACACATTAATTTGTTTTCTTTAATAAAATCCATGGTCAACTTGGATCAATTCTAATTTTTTATTAACCTTTTAACCACTAGACAGTTTACAAAATTATTGCAAACATGCTGCCTAATTGTACTGATCATGTGTTTAACCCCGTCTCATTAAGTATTAACTAGGTTGTGAGGGTAGCTAATTTTTTATTTTGCATTTGGATCCAACATCGTTAATGTTGTTTATCTCTGACCCTAATTGCTCCATGTGTTGTAGCCAAGAAGAGACATGGCCTAATCACAGGCTTCTTGTTCAGCATCGGGCCTACAGTGTTGGTTGTGCTTCGCAACCAGTAGTGATTAGTATATGAGTGAAAAGATTAGAGGGCATGTACGGATAACAAAAAACAGGGAACAAGATCTCTTTACCTCGATCATTTCCTAGGTGATTTGTTCCTAACTGTTTTCTTTGTCTGTTTATTTCAACCTGCGAAAGAAACACAAACATGATACGCGTCCATGACCCATGTTCTTCTTCTTCATTGGGATGATATATTCCTTCCATTACAGTGGCGATACGTGTACACTGCTTTTTTAGTGACACCGGAAATACTTGCAGTTTGTTGTGGTTTATGACCATCACAAACTATAGAGTAAAAATACTCTACAGTTTCTGATGGTCAAAAACCGCTTTAAATTGTAGGTGTTGCCGGTGTTGCGAAAAAGTGGTGTACGCGAATCATTTTTCTGCCATTAACCTGTTGGATGATCAAGTATGAATTTAGAGTTCCACATCATTTAAGAAAGAGATAGTTGAAAGACTATGTAAGTTGGAGAAAGTTATTACTTAACCAATCGTTACAGTCACACGTTTTCATGAAATCGGCCGAGTCAAACCGGTCTTATCTGATTGTCTTACATGTCCGATCCACATGCTTACTTGGTTCGATAGAATGATTGATTCCTGCTCAGACCGGTCCGATCAGACCAACTGTTTTGATTCAGGTTTTCGAACACTTATATAAGTGATGAAAGTCACATACTCAATGTCTTCAAATTTTGTAAAGATGTGATATCTAGTTTTCTTAGTGATATTCATCATTGCCCCATTGATTCAAATTCTCTCCTTTCGCGCTCCCACATGTGAACGCTAGATGACAACCTAAGAGGGGGTGAATTAAGTTTGCAGCAATATAATCAAACTAAAAACGCAAACTTATAATCCAAACGTAACGGAAACGTGAACCGAGAACTGGAGAATGAAATCAAGTATAACAAGTAATTGAAATGCTGAAAAGCAAAGACATAAGGGTAGAAGAAAATTCACACAATGATGTATCTTGGTTCACCTTCAACCACTGAAGGCTACGTCTAGTCCCTCTTTTTGATTCAGAGATTTTTCACTATGTGATTGATGTCTAGTACAAGTCTCACATCAAGACTCTCAAGAATACCCTCAAGAAAACACATCACTTCCTTATTTACACAGCACACACCAAACTCTATGGTGGACTCTGAATCACCCCGATTCAAAGAACTTTTTCCACAATCATCAAACCCTATGATAATCTTCACCAAACCCTATATATGGTGGAGCAAGAATCACTCTGATTCTAAGAGAAGAAGAAGAAGAACTTTACAATGACTCGAGAGTTTTACACCCAATCTAAAAGATAGAATCCTTTTCAAGATTGTTTTTCAGAACTATAACACCCAAAGGCTTATGTTTCTGGTTTTTCAAAAGTTTGACAGTATTTCAACACTTTGAGATTTTTGAAATCATTTAGAAATTGATTAAATTTGTAATTTGAAAGTTCTAATTCGTGCCTAGTCTTCAAACAAGTATATATATGGCCCGTTTGGTGATCATGATAGGATAAGAACAGGATAGGATAAAGGATTGGATAAGTACAGGATATGATAAGAGTATGATAGACTCTTATCCTATCCTGCGTTTGGAGTTGATAAGATATTGATAGGATATGATACAAACAATGAAAAATGTATCAAATTTTCCTTGAAATAAAAAATACATAATATTTTTTAAAATTTAATTTTCTAAATAGTTTTTTTAAAAAAATGATTATTCTATTAAATTTAATTTTTTTACATTTTTATAAATAGCTTATTTTTTAATATTAACTAAAATAAAATTATTTTTTATTAATTCGGCTATTTTAATTTTTTCGAAGGGAGTCTATTTTAATTAAAATTATTATATATGTAACCAATGGGTTTTATCTTAGTAGGGGTAAGTGATTAATGATAAAATTTATTAAAAGATATTATTTTTTCAAAAATATTTTATATTTAAATTATTAATTATAATTATATAAGTAGATAAATAATTTTAAATAATATCATATGATAGTATAAAATTAGTCTATATTTACTATTAAAAAAAATTAACATATATATATATATATATTTATGAGTAGCCTATTTTATTGTTAGTGAAGAATTATTTTGTGTATTTTTATTATAATATAAATAGCGAAAAATAATGTTAACTAAGTAGTAGTAAGTGATAATAAAAATTTAATTATTTTATATGAGTAAATCCAATATTTTCATCATTTATAAATAAATTTATTTTTTAATTAAATTTATCAGTAACTAAATAATTTAACTTAACAATAACAATTAGTAATTGACAAGTAATAAAATTAATATTTTATTAAAATCAAAAATTTATATTTATTAATTAATATTATTATAAATTATATAAAATATAAATATTGAAATTAATTTTGGGTCATGGTAATAAACAAACAAAAAACTGATATCCTATCCTGTCAGGATAATTTCTATCCTAGCTTCCCCCTCAGGATAACTTTTACACATGATGGACAGAATATGATAAGGGACTGGATAGTGGTATCCTATCCTGTTGGCACAACAAACAACATATAACAGCAGGATATGATTATTATCCTATCTTGTCTCTGTTTACCCTGTCCACCAAACGGGTCCATAGACTCTAGAGGGTCACCATGAACCATTACAATGCCTAAACAACGTTCAAAAACTCACTGGCTCGTGAAAAAATGTGTTTTGTCGCACTGGTAATCGATTACACACATATGGTAATCAATTACACGATGCCGCCCTGTAATCGATTACACACTTCTAGTAATCGATTAATAAGCTTCAGACTTACCTGTAATAGATTACTTATCACTAGTAATCGATTACTGCAGCTAAAAACTTGTTTGCTCAACTTGTTAAGCCAATTTAAGTGACTTATACATCTTTTAACTTTGAAAACACATTGATCTTTAATTATGTAAGTTTTCATGAGCCTTTGATAGATATTTGAATTTAAAGAGCAATCTATCATAGGTAAAAGACGTAATACTAAAAGCTTTGAACCTAGTCACAATCAAGGTCTCTTCTTCACACCACATCTCCCTAACACTGTACTCTCTCTAATAACCAACAAATTGGGAGGATGCTCCATATAATTTAGTGAATCTCACTTGTATTTCAATAAAAAAAAATAAGATAGTGTTAAAATTTAGAGTCTATTTGATTGCAGTTTTTTAAAATTTTTCTGTTTTTGAAAACTTCGAAATCTAAAAACATTTTGTAACAACATGTTTTCAAAAACAATTCTTATTTTTCAGTTTTTAAAACTAAAATCTCAGTTAGTTTTCAAATTACAATTTTTTTAATGTTGAAAAACATCTCACTCAAACAGTTTTTCTTTTTTTCCTAAAAAAACAGTTTTAAAAAATAATTTATAAATGCAGTAAACTAAAAATGCAATAAAACAAGTCTGAAGTGTTTCTCAATATGAATGTATATTTGGACAATTATTTCAATAAAGGATTTTTAACTGACGATTCCGTGTGGTCCTGCCCTTTTTCGGAGGCTTTTCTGGAGTATATTTTCTTTTTACTTCCTTTTAAAATGACTTTGTTAGAATTTGTTAAGCTAAGGTTCTATAAGCAATAACGTACATCCCTACACGTAGAGAAAAGAAGGAAAAGAAAATGAAATCATATAAACATTGGTTATTGATCTTTCTTTCATATCGATCCAATAATTTCTTGTACTGTTTAGTTAAGAATAAGAATAAGAATAAGAATAGAATATGAGACGAGATAAAAGCCAAAAGTTTCGCGGGAAAGAGTCATATCAATAGGAATTTTGGATGTGATTCGAGTTTGATCAATGAACCATTGAGCAATTATTATTAGACAAAACAGTTGTTTCAAAGAATGAGATCGATTCCAAACTAGAGGACCTAGCTAAAGTATATATTAGAAATTATTCTTCATCATATTAATCACTCAAGAACTATATATATGATACCATATAACATTTAATTAATTATATGATTTGAAATGCTTTCTTTGTTCCAAATCTAATGCAGTATATTATTGACAACCATCTAACTAGTCAGAGAATAACATGGTCAGCAAAATCCTGATCGGTTCTTACATAGGGTCATGCTTTAATGCGAAAATTGTTAATTTTAATTATTAACAATGTGCAGGAATCTCTTCTATAATTTGTCATTTTAAATTTATCAACTTTATTCCATTTCAAAGAATGCATTGCGAGGGTATATATATGTAATATGCTTCTGTGTTGACCACAAATTGTTCCGAAGAAAAGTTGAATCTGGCAAATTCATGATAATATTCTACATATAGTTAGTTTAGATGTTTAGTTGTTAATTAATACCTACTTGCAAAATGGAATATTGGAGAATCCTAACTGAGCCCTATTCTTTATCAAATTTGGATACTCTCAATATGATTCTCTATAAATTTATTTCAATCTCACATCTAAATCATTGATTTTAAATCTAATAGTTTAAAAATATTTATGAATTAAACTTCATTTCGTAATCCGAACTAATTATTTAAATGTTAAAAACTTATAAAGCGTTAGATTTAAAATCAATGTGAGTTTCTTGTTGCGTTTCAAATATGAGCTTCCTACTCCAGGTTCTGTTTTCTTGATTTCTGATTGGAATTACATCTTTGATCTGGTGGAGAGATGTTTGTAAATCTGAATGTTTCTTGCAAGACTTAAAAGAAGAATAGATAATGGTAAAAGCATAAAGTTTTGGGGAGTTTCGTTTGGCGCCACCCCTATTGCGGGTGGCGCCACCCCTTATTTTTCAATATTCTGAAATTGCCCCTGTTCACAAAAAAAAAACTTTTGGAAAAAAAAATCCAAAAATATAATTCCCTCCATACACACCATATCCATCCCCTTCCACTCATCATCATCACCATTTCAACCCCCCTTTTTCATCACATCTACCTTTATATTGAGTTGGAGGGTAGGGAGAAGCTAGAAATCAAAGTGGGTGTGCTCTATAAGCCAAAAAGAAATAATTTCGTGAAGGTCGTTCAGTTATGGCTATTATTTGCACCTTAAGGTGCGACATATGGCTAAAAATCGCACTTAAAAGAGCGATATAGTTATGTTTGAATTTACTGAGTTCCTCGCACCTTTAGGTGCGAAATGGATGTTAAAATCGCACCTAAAGGTGCGATGTGTTTAAAAATTTTAAAAATAAAATAAAACGTGTGTCGTGGTTTTAAACCCACGACCACACAACCACTCACTCACAAACATAAACATATTGTACTCGAACCCTAGTCCCCTCTCCTTCCCTTTTGTCCATTTTCTTCCCATTTACACACAACCCACTCTTCTGAATCTGAATCTTTGCATTTCCCCTGTCAATAGAAGATTAGGTACTGCCCCTTCTTCCTCTTCCTTTTTCAACTCGGTTTTTGCTAGATGCTCTGTTTTGCATGTTGATTTTTTTTGTTTCCTTCCTCTTTGTTTTTCATCGAGGGCTTGCTTTGATGTCTTGGTTCCCTTTTCCTGAACCTTTGTCATAAGTAATGGTCTTGGCCCATGTGTTGTGTGAGGATTTGGGTGTTATAAATTCTGGTTAATACTCGCACCTTGAGGTGCGATTTGCCTGAGTGGATTTCGCACCTTAAGGTGCGATTTATCTGATTCAGATTCGCACCTTAAGGTGCGATTTTGCTCACGATGCTCAACGATTTTCATAATCGAATTTGATTAAACTTCTCTTTTCTCACTCTGCAGTTGCTAGCTTTTAATGTTAATTTCCTATGCATAAATGGTATTGAACAAGCTTTCTTGAGTCATGATATAGAAACATATATGTTTGACAGTTACCCTTTGAATCAAAACAGTTTGTTTCTTAATTGATTGGTTGTTTATGAATAAGGAAATCAATTATTGATTCTGAAATTATCAGGCTCTTAGGTAGGTGCGATTATAGTGTTTGATTATGGTTATGCATTTTTGTAAGTGTTATGTGTTACTTGATTTGAGCTTTTATGGCTAACCGTTGTAATTTGTTGATGTTGTTTCAGAAATGGCTAGGACCTGTTACACAGGTCGCCCGGTTGATGCTGATGATGCACAAAGCCATGAGGACGACATCCGCCGAAGAGGCCATGCTTCGCATCGTAGGCGGCGTGCAAAGGCTGTGGTTGTAGAGGAGCCGTCATATAATGAAGCTGAATATGAGGCGGAGGAGCAATGGCGGGACAGGTTCGATGAGCAAGGAGGGTACATTGATGATGATCAGGAGGAAGAGGAGATGCAGTACATTGAGGTTGAGGGTGGTCAGGGCGAAGGCGGTGATGATGATGAGGATCACAGTGACGCCGATGATGGTGGCGAGGATGAGGATGAGGATGATGATGATGATAATGAAGATTGTATATATGTTTGATTTGTTTTTATGTTTTTGCATTTGTTATTAGGCATGGATATACGAGCACTTTCCAGCTTCCTTGTTTCCTAGGAAGTTGAATCAGGCGTACACGGAGAACATGCCAAGGGCTATGAAGTGGGTATGCACCAAGGCAGACGGGGCCATTGGTCAGAAGAGGGCCAACTTAGACGATATTTCAGGTGATATCATTTCTTGGACACCATATGATGATCACCGGAATGTCTGGGCTTTTGATGATATATCCCTCTACTGTGGGTGGCTACGTTGCTCTGGGATCATGCACCCGCACCAGCCACAGAGGGTTCTCCGGCAGTTTGGGTACATTCAGTGCGTACCTCCAGCACCATTGACTGAGGCACCTTCGTGTGAGGAGATTGATCAAGCATGGTTGATGTATCTCCCTTTTTTGATCCGCCCATCCCATCGTGGTATTTTACCGTCTCAGACGTCTCCCGACTATTTCCCTTGGTATCGTCAGCATTCACATCCGTTCATGATACCACCAGAGACGAGGGAGCTTGCCACGACGTCTGCTGCTGTAAGTCATACTAACTTGTTAATGTGTTAATGTTTAATGCAAAATGTTAATTTCATATATCTCTGACACGTTAATATTTCAGGGACGATTCGCATTGATCATGAAGTGGTTGGACGTGGCCATGGACCCGACGAGCTCAGGGGCACCCCCCGAAGGGTTAGATGTTTGGGTTGCCCACCAAAACCTCCAGGCAATCGTCGGCCAAAGCTTGCACGGAGATTTAGTGTATAGGAGGATGAAGTCACGCAGTACCCGAGGCTCTTCAAGCTCCAGGACTAGGCAGTAGTTGTGATGGCTTTGTTATTTGTTTATGTTTACTTTTGTTATTGTGGACCTTTGTGCCTCTGGCATTTGTTATTTGTTTATGTTTTTTATTTATTTATTGAGACCTTTGGGGCTTTGTATCCTATTTTAACGATCGAATGTTTGAATGTTGATTTGCACGACATAACGTTTGGGTGCATGTGTGTCTTGTCAATGTACCCAATATAACAGCATAAATGAAATAAAACGTGTAATAGAACTTTGAATAAGGGATATTATGTGTTATTTTTACTCAAATCGCACCTATAGGTGCGACCTAAAACTTTAACCCAGAAATTAAGCTGGTTGAGTTTGAACATCATTTTCGCACCTTAAGGTGCGATTCAAGTGCTTAAATCGCACCTTGAAGTGCGATATGAAGAATACTTGCTTAATTTAATGAATTTAATTTTTTAAATTGTATTCGCAGTTGAAGGTGCGATTTAAGCCTTTGAATCTCACCTGGAGGTGCGAACAGTAACAAAAATTGCACAATTTGGTGCTTTTAAACAAAACAAAAAAAACCTGTAATGTGTGTCAATCAAACATAACCATTTCAGCCAGTAATTCAAAAAATATACAACCTAAAAGTAACGTTTTTCAAGTTTACAATTTATCCATCCACTGTGAGGTCAATAACAATTTGTTCTTTTCCTTTGTGTTAGTCCTCAAGCTCTTTCTGATATTTGGTCATGCGATCCAAATACGGGAATTCCCATGCAGCAGCATTTCCCTCGCGATGGTATCTCCATTGTGGTGCTGTTTGTGGGACAGGATGTCCATCCTTTAGCTTCACCTGCAAACATAAGCCCGTATTCAGTGACTGAAAACTACCAAACATGACACTAAAGATGTAACAGATTGTTCAAAGTTCAAATACCTGGACCCAGTGATTTTGGTTAACATGGCCAAGCACAATAATTTGATGAATGAGAGGAACTGGTCCTGCTAGTGGCAGAAAGGTCGAACAGCCAGAATTGGACAAGGTAATCAGAACAACATTGAATGTTGTAGCAACGATGTACCCCATGTCTGGTATTGTCAACCATTTTTTTTTGGTGACCATCTCCCCAGGGGCCACTATCAATGCCTCCATAATGGTTTGTGACAATTTTGCCCCATACATGGCTGTATATTCTGCTTCCCTTGTCATCAACTCCTGAACCATCGTAGTGCGAACCTCGTGCCATAGCTCTTCACTCTTTCCCAACAAAGCTTCTATAGCCCTGAAACCACAATTACCATCACCAGACACATCCACTATATGCGATATGTGATCATGGAATTTACTTGGCATTTTCTCCTTCAATGTTACTTCTTTCAGCTTCCTTGGACAGCCTCTTTTAGGGGTTGGTTTTAAGCCGCTGCTTGTCTTTGATGTTGGCCATTTAGGAACGGGCGGGGGGATGGACCCACAACGGTGGCCATTGTATTCACTGATGGATTTGTGGAGTTGCTACCATGAATAGAGTTCATATAATCATCCACAAGTTCAAAGTAAGAAGGATTACGCTTAGTGGATCCTTTTGCCTGTCCCTTTGTCCTACCTTTTGTCTTTACCTTTACAGGAGGAGGACACATTGATGTTGGATCAGGGAATGCGAACTCTCTCATTTTTTCTTTGATTGCCTTTTTTGTATGAAGATCCCCATTGTCAAATCTATAACAAATAGCTTCAATTTCTGATTTCAGGTTCAAATCATTCGATGGATCTTGACACGGATCCACATTTGCCCATGAGAGCCTCCTCCAGAAATAATGAACTGAACCCAATGGCACACATGTGTACCTCGCAAGCTCACACGCACAAGGTAACCCATGCGTTCTCCGCAGAGTGCAACCACAAGAAGAACTATCAATGCCCACTCGGCCAACTCTAACCTGTTCCTTTGCAAGACATTCAAGCGCTCTCTTAGATACAAACCCGTGCAAGTTCTTGAAAAACCTGTTCTTGTATTTGTGGTCCCTAAGGAAGATACTATGCTCGAAAGAAGACATAATCTTCGTGTGCTGAAGCACGGTTTTCTTGTTCATCGCTGTCCAACAGGAACACAGATCACCCTTACTGTCTTTAAGTATAAGCTTCAACGCTGCGTGAGCGCCTTCCACCCTGCGTACATGAAACACAAATGATATGAAACGGAATTGGAAAAACATACACCTCTAATAATTACTTGAATCTATGTGTACCTGTTGGTTGTTGTGTTTCCCATATGCATAGCAAAATCAATCCAGCACTTGACAAATTTTAGTTTGTGATCATCCAACCATGTCTTATGAATGTACGATATAAACTGTGGAAAAGGCTCACATATCATTTCTAGCTCTTGCAGATGAATATCGTACTCCTCTTCAGAAATAGAGTCCATAAGATTACTCCATGCTTCTCTGACTCTATCCCATTTACCTTTGTCACAATACAACTTAGACTTTGCATTGACATTCTTACTTATGTGAAACCTTCATAATAGGTGCTTTGAAGTAGGGAAGACGTCATCTACAGCTGCCATCAATGCAAGATCTTTGTCTGTCACAATCACACCTGGCAAATTTTCCTGTTTGTCAATCAACCCCCTCAGTTTCTTCAATGCCCACACCACATCGGGTGTTTTCTCAGTAGTCATGTAGGCAAACTCAATACTAAATGTCATGTTGGTTGAGGTAACACCTACCATCTCAAGCAACGGCAACCCGTACCTACTGGTTTTGTAGGTACTATCTATGAGCACAACATTCGGGAAAATGTTAAACAACTCTATTGCCCGAGGATGCGACCAGAAGATGTCTTCAATAACACCTGTATCTTCGTCCTTCATGTGCCAATAAACATATTTGTCACGTTCTAGCAACGCCATTAAATTCTGCATCTCAGTCAACGAACCCCTCTTTGTTCTCTTGTACCACGTGCTTGCAGTGTATATTTGTTTAATCGTGGTCAGATTCTGGGGATTGTTGTCCTTCAAGGCTACAAGCACTTGTCCTGGTTTAACTCTGTTCTCCATCATGTCACAAAACATCTGTTTTTCCTCAGGATTCAATCGTCCAGCATATGCGTGTCCGACTAATGATTGTGCCCTTGCATGATTATGAAAACCACATAACACGTTGAGCCTCCACAATCCGTCAGCCTTCCTAGGTCTTCCTCTTAGCTTAAAGGGACATTCACACTTCCTTGTTGCAGTGCTCTTATTTGTCAACTTTCCCTTGTACGGTCTGTATTTTCCACCACGCTCACAACCAAGAGTCAGGAATATATCTATTAACGCTTCCATAATCAGACTTCGCAGTTACAACAACAAAACCAATTTCCTTCCCTACTTCACGAGCCCAGTCAAAGAGATCATGTCGGGTTTGGAATACCTGCAAAGCATAAAAACACCTAAGCCATTTGTCTGTGCAATAAACAGAGAAAAACAAATTAGCACAAAACAATTACGAACCTTATCAGTGGTAAATGCTTTTGTGCAGTCAACCGGGAAAAGCATCCGCAAATTCGTTACCACATGGGTGTTTTAAACCATCATCTTCAATCTTCACTCCAATAACTATTTCTTTCCCATGAACATCATTTCCTACATCGTCCCGACTATCACTCTTTTCAACCTCCTCTGACTGAATGGCTTGCATGACTGACATGCCACAGAAAACAAATCACAATAACTCAGAATATTTCAAGTTTTATCACTGGTCGCACCTATAGGTGCGACCAACAACCCAGTGGCAGAATGCCCCATCGCACCTTAAGGTGCGAAAACATAACAGTGTTAAAATCGCACCTCTAAGTGCAACCTGCGACGAACGTGTAAGAAGATGATGGGTGATGGTGGATTGGTGATTACTGAAATTGATTGTTGATGGTGGAATTAAGTTTTTTAAGAAGATGGAGATAAGCTTTGGTGGAGATAATAGGAATGTGATTGTAATGGGGGTGGTGGTCACAAGGTGAAAGAGATGGTTGAGAGATGGTGTATAGAAGAGGAGAGGGGTGGTGGTAGGAAAAGAATGAGAGAGAAGAGAAAAAAGGGTGGTGGTGGAAGGTTAGTGATGATGGATATGTTGGGGAATTTTTTTTAGGGCGGTAAAATGGTATTTTTGCTTAAGGGGGGGTGGCGCCACCCGCAATAGGGGTGGCGCCAAACGAAACTCCCAAAGTTTTGGATTGATATTTGGACCAGAAATGTTAGTCTTATGGATTTATATATATCCAAGGCTTTTCTCTGTCTCAACTGATAAAAATATTTGTGATTTATGATATTGCGATTTGGAGGGAGGATCAATGGAGGTGAATTGTAAATGGAGGCGGCTGTGTTTCAAATGCACATGTAAAAAGTAATATATGAGTTAAGTCTCACTTATTGTATTTAAGGAATTAAGACATGAATTCCTAATTATAAGAAATGAGTTCATTGTTCAACCTAATCACTAATTAGATTGTTGTAAGGATACAAGAAAATAAAAGAAAGCAAATAAAGTAATAATGCATAGTCATATCGAAGAGGAACCAAGGTCTATAAGAAAGTTACTTTCTTAAACAGGAATTCAAATTTTGCATTTACCACAACGCTGACGCTAAATATTGCTTGTTGGCGTGGGCAAAAGCCGATGCAAAACGTAAAAAAAAAAAAAAAAAAACTCATTTAAATGTAGCATCGGCTGGACAACACCAACCAACGTCGACTCTCTACCAATTAGCGTCGGCTCAAGAGGATGCTAAGATCATCGGCCAACATGTGGCCAACACTATATTCACTGGCGAACTTAGCGTTACTTGCAACTAACACAAATATGCCATGGTACAACCCATTTCATGAGGCGCGAGGGTTAGCACGTCATTTGTCAAGATACGCTAGATTCATTTATTTCTCCGGCTTATCTGCCATATAAGCCTCTTCTCTTCCTCATTCTTTAAACCCTAACAGTGATTCTTTCCCTCCGCCTCCCCTTTTACTCCTCCTCCGCCACCCTCTTCTTCTCCCTCGCCCCCTCCCTCCTCCTTCGCCACCCTCATCATCAGCCCCTCCCTCACGGCTTTCACCTCCATTTTAATCATTATCATTGAAAAAAATAAACTCTGGCTCAGTTTCTCAAATGGCTTGAAAATTTCACTCTCATCCAAAACCATATCCTCTTACATTCAACAAGTTAATTTAAAATATAAAAAATATTTTATTGTTTATATATATATATATATATATATATATAAATAAGTGTTCCACAATATCTAAATAATAAGAGGTATCAACTTCAAGTGGCCGAGTTGAAGAGTTTTTTTTTTTTCTATCAGAAGACAATTTGTTAAAATTGCATAAAATCATTAAGTATCGCTTAACCTTTTTCCTGACAGGAAGGCATTAGATAGGAGTATTGAATAAAATATGACGACTGAGTAACCAAGTTTCGTTCATTAACTTCATTTTAATGTTTTAGTTAAATTACTGTATGTAGACTATGATAATTTAATTCAAAATTTATCTAAATCATTTAAATAACGCCTTCAAAAGTGCATAAAAATAGTGCGCATCACAGTACCAGCTTATTTTAGTAAAAAAAGTTTGAGAAGTGAGAAAATTGTCCAATTCCAATAAAAAAAAAAAGACAAATTTAGTTTTGTCTCTCGCAAATGTGCAAGTGCTTCATTAAATATAATATGCCTATATCTAAAAAAGAATATACGTTACGATGAAGAAGATTAAAGAATCGGTTAATGTGGTGGTTTAACACTTTTTTATTAAATAATTAGTTAGGGGTTTGATTCTTAATTTTTATAAATAATGAAAACTAATTGGTCAATTCTTTACTACTTAATGTGATGAGGGTTGGACGAGTGATTAATTTCATAACTAACGAACATGAAAATATCTCCGTCAAGAATAAAAAAAAAATAGAAACAGCGAGACCTGTTAACCAATAAAAAAGAGACTAAGATGAATAATATGCTTGTTATGCCCCACTTGCACTCAAATCCATGAGTTAGCCATGTCTAACATTGTTTATTCAAAGGGAAATTAAAGTGATTGAACCGTTAGTTAAGTATAGCCCAAATTGTGGTGACGTAGCCACTTCCTTAGTGGACCAATCATTATCAAATCCATTTTGTGCTGGCACCTAGCAATGGAGAATAATAGTTGATTAACACTTCAAATCTACTCACATTTATATAAAGCTCACTTGATTTTAGTATTAAATACACAAAAGAACCTATAATAGTAAGAGTATGTCTTTACAAAAATAAAGAGTGAATCAAATTATAAGATATTAAATACATTAAATAAATAAAAGCAGTAAAAAATGACATTGTAAAAACTATTCAACTACCTATATTAAAAAATAACATTTATAAACTTATATATTAAGAAAATAATCTAAAGAATAATAAAGTTACTCTAACTAATATTTTTATATAAAACAAATATATTAACTATTAAATTTATTTGATGAAATAATGCTATTTCTTAACAACTTTATGCGAAAAAATATTTTGCAAATTTTCAAATGATGTTGTGCTATTAATTTTACCTCTTATTATGTGCATATTATTTGAAAATTAATTTATATACATTTAATAATACATATATAAGTAAAATTGACTTAAGGAAACCTAAAAAAAATAATTATTCATGACTTAAATTTCAAATAAAATTATTTATTTACATTTTATATTTGGAAGTTCTAAATTATTATAATTTTAAGAGTTTAATCTTATGCACTATCGGTGCAAAGTTTCTTTACACATACATCCAATCATTGTGTGCAACATATGACTAACCTTTACATTCCTCTTTAATTTAAATTAAATTATAATTATAATTTGTGATGTGACAGAAAACAATTGGGTGCTTGTGTAAAAAATCTTTACACTAATCGTGTACAAACATTAAATCCTAATTTAAAATGTTAAATTTTCTTGAGAAAAAGTAGTTTTAAACTATTAAAATAACATTATATAGTATTTACTATTAGCTATAATGTGTGTGTTTTATTTTAAAAATTCTTTAAATATATTTACTTATCTATTAGTAAAATTGACCTGGGGTAATTATGACCAAAGTAAGTTGAATATATATATATATATATATATATATATATATATATATATATATATATAAAAGTGAAATTTAACTTGAGTATTATATAAATAAAAATTGTAATAAGTTATTGATAACTATTTTATATTGTTAATTGTATTAACTAAAAATAATATACTTTTCAATTTCTTAGACAGGTGATTAATTTATTAGGTATTAATTAAAATAAGTTAGAAATATAATTAAAAATCATAAATTGTAAAAACAAATTAAAAAATATTAAAATGAGACTATGTAATATTTTTAGATACAAAATATTTAATAATTATAATTAATTAAAAATACAATAATTTTTATTAATAATATTTTAAAAAAGTACTTTTAATCAACAATAAATTGAGAGGGGAAATTAAAAGTATTAGGATGAAACTTAATAATATTTTATATTAAAATTAATTTAATAATACAACACTACTTATTAATTAAAATTTTTAAAAAAAATTAATGTTAATTTACGCTATTTACTATTAATTATAATGCATGTATGTATGTGTTAATTGAAAAAGTTCTTTAAATATATATTTATTTATTATATATATTAGTAAAACTGATCCACGAAATATAAGAGATGAGATTATTATAATTGTATTTGAGTAAATTTAAATTTACTAAATTATTTATAAACTCTTTAGGTTATAAATTATTACAATTTTAACGGTTAAAATTACTTCATTGTTAATAAGAAAACATAAAAACAATATATAGTAATATAACCTATATGATGATATTAGAAAAATTATTTGAACAAACATATTTTAAACAAGCTAATCGGGCGAAGCTCTATGAAAGATCGATGATTATCAACCTTCGAAATCATGACAATCAATGTCTCTGCTGCCGAATGAAAACAATCCCTCTCAGATGCATCCTGAACAAAAGCAAAAAATGTATCTCCAATAGTCTCCTAATACTTCTTATAAAAACATGCATGAGGATTTTTAAAATAACCCATCTAATTAATGGCCGCAAACACTTCCTCCTTGGTGACCGTTTTTGTCAGTTTAGCACTACCCTCTTCTGGGATATGAGCCAGATTAGGAGTAGAAATAGCAAAGATATCCACCTCCTCCCTATAAGCAAAAAAATTAACACAAAATCTCCAAGACTTTGCTTTAAGAGCGTCATTATCCGTGCATTAGGAACCACCCGGAAAAGACATACCCTGGATCTTGTTCCTCCTCCTTCTAATAGTTGTCTGAGCACGAAAGAAAGTATTATTTCAATCCCCAAATTTTGTCCAACTTCTCCCTAGATTTCTGAAATCACAACATCTCTTCCCATGCTCGAAGACCTTGACCCATGGCTAAAGAAGGAAACACATTTATTGAAACTTTTACCATTATATTGTGTCGTAGAATAAATGGTTAAGTAAACGAGGAAAGTATTTCAGGTAATATCTCCAACTAGATAGTGAAGATTTTGGAGTGAAGATTTTGTAAGGTAAATTTGTCAAGAATTTAAGTATTAACAAGGACATGATGAATATTTATTACCTTAAGTATAAAATTTAACATATGAATCTACTTAGGAAAAAAAGAGAAAGTAGGAACGCAGGTAAACTCATATTTTTATGAGGATGAAATCAGATCTTTCAAGGTATCGCCCACGGTGGGTGCAACATAATGGTTGAAAATAAAGGTAAATGCATATTATTAAAAATTTATAAAGTATTTAATACGTTTTCTATTCTCATATTTTACAATGATATTAATAATACAAAAATAATAATAATAATAATAATAAAATAACTATTTTTTTCATTGTAACCATTAAATATTACTACAAACATAATTAGTCTCACAGCGAGCGAATGTAAATTCTTTAGCTAATTGTTTTTTGTACATGGTCTATATAAAAAAAATTATAAACATTCTATTTAATAGTAATATTTATTGCATTTTATATCACTAAATTACTTAAAGTAAATATTGAGTAAAGTTATTCTAATTTTAAATGATCAAATAATATTTTGATATAACATTTCAAAATGTTAAGGGCCACTTAAATTAGGCTGATTTTTGTCTTTTGCACAAAAAAAGCTGATTTTTGCCGAGATAAATTTTAATTGATTTAGACAAAAAAAATTATAAGTAATTAGGGTTAACTATGTTTTTAATTCCTGTAAAATAAAATAAGTGGAATTGAATTTGATCCCTCTAAAAAATATTCATAGACTTTAGTCTCCAACATTAATAAAATATGTGAATTTAGTCCATACTGTTCTTTTTGCGGCCGATTTTGTGTATTTATAGTGTTTTTTAACCACGGTTTAAACTACCACAAAATGCACTACAGAAACTAACTTCACGTATTTTATTAAGAGTTTAATTTTGATGCACTGACAGTGTAAAAAAGTTTTACACATGAATTTAATCAGAATTCATCAATTTGTCATGTCATAATTAAATTTGAATTTAAAATTATTTAAAATAGATAAGAGAGATGTAATTGGATGCGTGTGTACTTATTGCACTGTCAATACATCAAAATTAAACTATTTCATTAATAATGTAATGTTGAAAACTAAAATCTGTAATTATTTAATGGAGAACGCAAGTAATTATTATTTCACTTGTTTTCTACCTTTTCATCTATATATCAAATAATTTGAAGAAGTTATCTCATTTTTCACTTTTTTTACTCCCCATTTCCTTTTCTTCTAATTATTATTACAATTACAATAAAAAACCCCATAAAATAGTTCAGAGATTCAGGAGATGATTAGATAGGGTAGCAGTTCCACGACGCTGCCGTGTTTGTAGCCCCCGTTTTCAGCGGATAAGAAGGCTGCCTCATCGATTCTGGTTATTGCGCAGTTACACTAGCCAGCCTCATCATCTGCATGCAGTTACAGTTACAGTTACAGTTACAGCTAGCTAGCATTATCACCATCAACAGTTACACATTGGACATGTAAAACACACCATCACTGCCCTGCCCAATTTCAATGGTCATTAAATTAAATAAAGTCTCTTAATCATCGTGTGTGGAGAATGAATTGTTGAAAGAAATTTATACAAGTCTTTTTTACGGGAAAAGATGGATATTAGGGTAATGTTATCCCTTTCCCACATGAAACATGCATGTACATGCCATCCCACTCTCACTCTCACTCCCACTCCCACATGATGATGAGACATGATGGAGGTGGAGAAGGAAAAGAGGGTTAAAAAGGTAATGATGACAAATGGAAGAGAGAGATGATGATGGCAAGTAGCTTCTTTTAAGAGGAAAGCAATAAAAACAACCTCCACAATCACAAGACTGCGCAGCCACAGCCGCCATTTCCTCTTTCCTCTCTACCTCTTCCCCTACTTTTTTTTTCTTCTGATCATTGCCAAAATTAATACTCATTTATTTCCATCATTATTAGACCCAACTTTAGCCAAGAAAAAAAGAAGAAAAGGCGGTGGAGAGAGAAACAAACAAACAGTAGTGGTACTGTAATAAAGGAAAGGAGAATAGATAAAGACATATTCTTAATTATACTATTTAAAATTAAATTCGGGATTAGTGGATTCTGCAGAGAGAGATTTAATTTTAAAATGAAAAAAAGCTGAAAAGATCAGGTATTTAAACCTCCCTCACAGGATTTGGATTTGAACCTGAGAAGATGAACTTCTAGCCTCTATCTATAATATAACCTTTTTCTTTTCTATATTGGGGTTGTTTTCTTTCCTTTTTTTCCCTAATTCCCGCGATACAGTTTATGTAACATTCATTCAGCCCCTGCTTTTGTCCAAGTTAGCCTCTCTCGAAAAGAGCTGCGAATTTTTTTTCCTCACTTTGATAACCTCTTGTTCTATATATAAAGCCAACGCTACTCTCACTCTCTCACTCCCTCCTCTTCCTCCTCCTTTGTATTTCTGCCATAGAGATTGTGACTTGTTTGTCAGATATGGATATGGGAGAAGAGGTTACTTCTTCTTCTGCTGCTGCTGCGGTGGTTCGTGTGAGAGAGTTCAACCCGAATAAAGACAGAGAAAGTGTGGAAGCTGTTGAAAGAATATGTGAAGTCGGACCCAGTGGGAAGCTTTCCCTCTTCACCGACCTCCACGGTGACCCAATTACCAGGGTCCGCAACTCACCAACTTTCCTCATGCTGGTAATATTAATTTTATTCTCAACGACTAATCACTCTCTTTTCTTCCACATGCTAACACAAACCGTCTCTCTCACTACCTTTTATTTTTCTTTCTAAACTCTTAAACAATAAATACCAATCATAACACCATATCTAATAATTGTTTTTATCAGGTGGCTGAGATTGGTGAAGAGACTGTAGGAATGATAAGAGGCTGCATCAAAACCGTTACATGTGGAAAAAAGCTTCAAAGGCAGGATAAAAACACAGCCAAACAAGTCCCTGTTTACACCAAACTCGCCTACATTCTAGGCCTCCGTGTTTCCCCATTTCACAGGTAACTATCACATACAGTACTCTTCTCTACACGTTCTGAATAGAAAAAACTCATTAGTGCGTCCTAATTTTGACTTTTTAACTCATTACAGGAGAATGGGGATAGCGTTGAAGCTGGTGCAAGCAATAGAAGAATGGTTCAGATACAATGGAGCTGAGTACTCCTACATGGCAACGGAAAACGACAACGTTGCATCCGTTAAGCTTTTCACCGAGAAATGCGGCTACTCAAAGTTCCGCACTCCTTCAATCCTCGTGAACCCGGTTTTCGCTCACCGAGTCAGCACCTCGTCCCGGGTCACCATCGTCCCACTCGCCCCGCACGACGCCGAGTCGCTCTACCGGAGCCGCTTCGCCACCACCGAGTTCTTCCCTCGCGACATTGATTCCGTCCTCAACAACAAACTCACTCTTGGAACTTTCCTTGCCGTGCCGAAGGACTGCCGGTATGACACCGACACGTGGCCGGGTTCGGAGGGATTTCTGTTGGACCCGCCGGACTCGTGGGCGGTTGTTAGTGTATGGAACAGCAAGGACGTGTACACGCTCGAAGTGAAAGGCGCGTCGCGCGTGAAGCGGGCTTTGGCGAAAGCAACCCGCGTGCTGGACCGGGCTTTACCGTTTCTCAAACTGCCTTCATTTCCAAACCTTTTCGAGCCGTTCGGGTTTCAGTTAATGTATGGGCTTGGAGGGGAGGGCCCGGATGCGGTTGCAATGGTGAGGGCCCTGTGCGGGCTTGCGCATAACCTTGCTAAAGAACGCGGTTGCCGCGCGGTGGCGACGGAGGTCTCAAGCACCGAACCTCTCCGGTACGGCGTCCCGCATTGGAAGGTGCTGTCGTGTGAGGAGGATCTGTGGTGCATCAAGAGGCTTGGGGAAGATTACAGTGATGGGTCTGTTGGTGATTGGACCAAATCTCCACCTGGATTCTCCATTTTTGTTGACCCTAGAGAGTTTTAAATTCTAACTTTCCTTCTAGTCCTTGAAAAATTATAAAAAAAATGTTTAGTTTAGTTTTATTTTTTATAGCTTAACGAGGGAGATGTTGAAATTTCTATTGTAAAGAAAGAAGGAATATCCCCTGTTTTTTTTTGTTAGTTAATTGTGTAAATGGTAAAATGGATTTGCTTTTTGGATCCCTTTCTAGCCAAACAAACGTAGCCTTCTTTTCTGGGCTTGTCTTTTTAGCGTATCGTTTGGGATTTGGATCCCCGTGCCTAGTTTTATATTCTGCTTGATCGACCGCAATCGGGCTGAAAATATCTGAAAAAGAAGAAAAGAAATAGAAATTGAAGAGTGTTATGTTTTTTTTCTCCTTGCTGTGAATGCTTGCATTTAGCGGAGCGATTAACGATTCACCACAAAATGTGTTTTATTTATGTGAGCGAAGATTGACATGTGGTTAGAGTGTAATGTTAAATATATGAATATTTGCGACAGTTTTTTATGGAATATAATAGGTCTGTTATATAGGTGAGAATTTTGGTGTGTGAGGTCATGTATGAATCCGAATATCCATTTGGGATTTGTTAGAGTTGATTTATTTAGATTATGTTGTCCTTGATAATATGCGAGGGTGGGGACCTTAACTTTGTTTTATTGGGTTCCTAGTATCTTTGTTATTGAGGATAGTGGGAATCAAATGGTGCCCATTTTAAGCGTGACTGTAGTAAGTGTTGTGATATAGGCAATTAGAATTCGGTTGTGACGTTCTCTAAATGAATAGAGGGAGGACATTTGTTGTACATGCAGTGCAGACTCACCATGGGATGGATGGGGCATAGATAAGGTGCTTCTTAAGTGAATCTTTTTTCCCGGAAGAACAAGGAAGAGGATACTAATTATTACATCGAAGCGAGTTCAGAGTTGGGATTCAAAGCGATCGGTATTTGCACCCTCAAATCCATACCCGTCCCTGCCTTTTCAAGTTTAGCCGCTCGTTTTAAAATTTCATAACCACTTTTACACAATCGTATTCGATCATAGTGCAATTGTGCATTTAAACCATTAACATAGTGGTCTTGAGTGACTCAGCATGTACATGTCAGACGACTCAGTTCGTGCTTATAATTGCAAAGAGCAAGTTTAAAGATAATTACATTTTATATTTTGGTTCACTATCTCATTTTTGGTTGCTTTTAGTTGAATTGAGGTTTAATCTAAGTTTAAATACCATATATATTAACTTGCGGGTCTGTATATAAATAAGGAGTTCGAGGGGTGGAATTGTATATATGAGTTTATAAATTTTAAACAGCTTACTTTCTCTATTTTTCTTGAGAAAGAGTACTAATAAGATAATGTATTATTGATTTCTTTAGTAGACTTTTATATGATATTTCCCTCTCAATTTGATTCCGGTTCCTTTTGTTTTGGGACTTTAGTGAAAGCACGTTTTGGTATAGGCAGGGCCAGGTCCAAATATACGAGGAAAGTTGAAATGACCTTTTTTAGTAGATAGACAATCAGGAGGTACTACATATGTTTAAAAAACACGACTTTGTGACAAAAAACCCAAGGCTAAAGCTAAGCACCTATCGGCTTAGCGACAATATTGTGACTCACGTTAAATAACTTGAAGTTAGTAATTTAGTGTTATTCATTATGACGGACGCTAAGGTAGCATCCCACTGGCCTATGTTACATGCTTCATAAAATGATTGATACTATTGACATTTTGTCAACTTTGATCGCATAAGTCAACTCTATTTACGATACTTAGCGTCGTTTACGTGCACTAAATTTCTAATATTATTTTTTCAAACACAATTGACGCTATTGTTGATTGTCAATGCATATTTAATGATGAGTTACATACATAATTTGCTCGCTGCTTGAGGGTCTCTAAGTTGGTGGACGTCGACTTAACCTAGCAATACCCCTAACTTGAAGTTGTTATAATTAACATCTCCAAGTTAAGGGAATTGCTAAGCCAGCACAATACCACCAGCTTATAGATCCTCAAGCAGTTAGCAAATTATGAAAGTCATCATCAATTTTGCCTTGATAAATATAGATTATCTATATACTCATGCATCAAGCAAATTAGAACGTAATGCACAATCTACACTTAAACAAAGTATTTGGTAATTAATTATAATCATATTATGTAGGTCTCAAACCATTCATGTCGAAGGTGTTTGTTCTTGTTAGTGGTCTGAAAAGATATAATCTATGCCCGATATTGGGCTTTGAGTACCACAGTAATGGCCTTGGAGGCACCCCGAACGGTAAAAAGCTGCAACAAATCTTATAATGTTAATACAATATAAATATAATATTACTATTATTTATGTCAATGTACCTGCGGGCCTTCGGGGAAATCCTGTCTACCCTGCTCAATCATCATGAACAATCTCCTCAGCATGTTGAGAACTTCTACTGATATCCCCATTGAGCTCTTCAGAATTCCAACTGTCACCTTCACTATCTTAAATACCATCATTGAAGTTATCTAGGAAGGAGTTGGGTAAGGTATGTTTGATGAGGGTTTGCTCTGCCGAGGTGCCTCAGTACATGCTATTGAAGGTTCCATGAATGTGGTTTGTGGAATGAAATTGGGAGGAACTGGTATCAACACTAGTGGGGATGAGAGGATGGATGTTGATGGTGCGCTAATCACAACATTCGCAGGTCTCCTGCGTGCAAGCTTTTTCTTCTTTGAAGAAGACTCATAAAGTATTTGAGTCTTCCCTTGAGCATGGTCACAACCATTTGATGGATCGCATGATAACATTTGTTTAATTTATATCACAAGTTATACATATCTAACAAAAATTAAAATGTCAATTTTGTGATCACGTAACTTATATAACCCTAAAATTACATATATATATATATATATATATATATATATATATATATATATATATATAATTTTTACTTAATAGCATGATCAATACTTTTCTAGTTTCATACAATTCTGATTTTATAATTGGATATAAATCTTTCATAAATGTTATAAAAACATAAATTTAAGAAATATATATATATATATATATATATATATATATATATATATATATATATCAATTACTAACCTCCGTGTGATAAACAAATAATATGAACAATCTCATATGCAAGAAGGCTCAAACTACAACACAATCAAATGAAAAATAAAAATAATGCATTCTAAAGATAAAAATAAAAAATAAAAGAAAATTGAATAAGAAACTAACCTGGAAGCTCAAATGAGTACTACAATTGCAAAATTGAAAGAAGTGTGGAAAAGACATAATGCAAAATCTATATATAGGTTACCGACGATTTTTCGACGATTTTTGACTGGGTATTCATAGATTACTAATGATCATTGGTAAACTAACAACAACTTAAACCATCACTAAGTCTAAATTTATGATTAAAGTTGGAGCAAGATTTATTTGGCGTGAAATTACCAAAGCCGTCGGTAATTGTGGATTCGTTTCACCATTTTTTTTACGGGACTTCACATTACAAACGTTCAAGGTTGTCAGTAATGCAGCGGCAGCTAATCCCGAAAAAAAGTTTGCAGCCAATTTTAGTGGTGGTTTCCAACTATCACAAATTTGGCGGAAATTGGACCTGCCAAACTTGGTAAAGTCCTGCCAATTTACCAACGGATAACACCATTGGTAAATATCCCACCAAATTGTCCTTCCAAAACACGTCCATTCAAATTTTAGGCCGTCATAACCTTTTCTTTGGCACGTGCCCGAGCCCAGTGGCGGAGGGAAGGGGGGCCATGACATAATACTTATTGGTTTCATTTATTTTGTATAAAATTGTTTGTTGGTTTCATTCACTTTGTATAAAATTACTTGTTGGTTTCATTCACTTTTTATAGAAAAATTATATTGGTCCATATTGGCACCACCAAACTCAAAGTTCTCCATCCGCCACTCCCGAGCCTCAAGTTGTCAATAAGCCACGGGTAAGTTGTGAAATTAGCTACGTTTCTCGGGTGCCTTTAAAAAGTTGTCTTTAGTTACCAAATTTCATGTAGTGTTAATATGCTAGAATGCAGTCCTGTTTCAACACCCATTGAAACTGGAATCACTCAAGATAAGGCAGAAATTGAGCAACTACTAGACACTACTTTGTTCAGACAAATGGTTGGATCTTTAAGTACATATGCAAGAGTAGCTAGGCCTGATTTGGCTTATGGTGTTGGCCTTGTGAGCAGGTATAAGGAAGAACCAAGACAATCTCATTTAATGGGTGAAGAGATTGCTATATGTCAAAGGAACACTTTATAATGGGTCAAAGAAAAGAAATTCTAACACTAAAATGATAGGCTACTCAGAGATTCAGATTCGTGTGGAGATGAATCTGATAGAAAGAACACTATTGGTTATATTTTCAAGCTTGGTGATGCTCTAGTAAGCCGGTGTGTTGAGTATTGTAATTCAATTTTGCTAGTTATGACAGATAAGTTAGTTGGCAATTAGTTAACTATTTATGCTAACTACCTATAAAAGCATGTATTCCCTATTTTATTGAATGTGTTGTTTTCATTGCAAATTACTCTCTATCACTCTATGTTTGTACCCGAGTGTGTATGAGCACTGTTTAGGTTTAGTGCTGGTGTCAACAATATTTAATGATGCTAATATCTTATTTATTTTAATTTTAATTATACAATACTAATATAATATAAACTACCTAAAATTGCAAAACATGATACAAGGTGGAATCTTTAGCTCCACAAATAGGTTTATTAAAGCATTTTACATCATATTCGTTCTTCCCTTTTGTATTTTCCATTTTTATTCATTCATATCTAATTGGGGTGGGTGCAATTGTGCATTGGACGTGCTTTAAGAGGTGAGGCCGAAAGATAGGTACTAAAGTGAGAGAGGAAGAGATTTGTTTTTGTTTTACTTATTACTTATTTTATTTTAATTTATTTTAATCATTATCAACTCACATGCGTCGTGAGTAGGAAGTGCCTTTGTCTTTCTCATTTTATTATCATTTGGGATTGCTTTTTATTCTTTGCCCTTTCCCTTTCATTTGTTAATGGGTCTGCCATTCAATTTTAGTTATGAGACATTCCATGGCTACTAGTAGTAATTAATTGGTGTGGTGTATGTCTATTTATATGTTTTATGTATTCTATATTAGGGTTAAGAGGGTGATGGAAATGAGTATCTGTGACCAAATTCGCACTACTAATTAATTCTCCAACGGATAAAAATAAAGGGAGATCAGCAGAGATTATAATATATAAGTATATCACTCAGTATTCTATTTCAAGGCGTGGACGAAAGATTCTACAAATTGATGAGTTCTCAAGGAGTAGAAATTGTAGTTTAGTGCAAAAGAGAGTAATGGAGAAACCTTGTACCATACAAATAATTTGGACACATTTCAAAATATTATTATTGAGATTCTCGTATTGATGGAAAATATGGCTAAAATAGTTATCATAAATGGTAGAGCAACTATTACCTTTAAGCAAATTTGTAAAGTAACCATCACTCTTATCCAATGACGGCAAATGAGAATCCAAACGTGACATATGTGTAACCCTCAAATTAATAACATAAATTCCTAATGAATGATGACATAAAGAATGACTAATAACGAGATAAATTCATATAAGATATACTCTACAAAATTATAAATAAATAAAAAGCACTATCTCTCACATGCATTAGATCAACTTTAACTCGACAAAATTAACTATAAAAATCACTTTTTTTTAATATTATTTAAACATAAATCACATTATTTTAACCTACCCTTACGCCGGCACACAATTTAACTAGACCAAATTAATCAATTATGGTAAAGTTGATCCAAATATACTCAATTGACTCTTATATATCCACGTCTCGCAAAGAAAAAAGTGAAGATTGAGGGATTGGCTGACTTATCTTTAATTATTTTGCACTAGTGTATTATCATTTGGCAGATACCAAAAACAAAAGTTTGATTATATTCTTTATCCAATTATTAAAATAATCATCAACCTTATATTTGGGTTTAGTCAATTATGCGTGGAAGTGTTAGGCAAATTCAGTCTCGCATGGTGTTCAAATAAACATTATTATTTAGATGTGGAAACTCCCAAGCCACAGATAGCTGAGAGGGACAAGGAACAAAAAAGAAAAGCCATGGACAAGGAAAGTGACTGCCAATATAATTAATCATCATAGAAGAAATCAAGAAAGGAAACAGTAAAAGACTAAACAGTGATTATTATTTAATTATTTCCCAAAAATAAAAGAAAGGTTAATTGTTGAGTGCTTGCCGTGAGTATTTTTCACCATTTTTCTACCATGTAAAGTTCTATTGCTTAATTTAGTGGTTTTGTTGAAACGACAAGTTGACAAGTGGCGAGTTATAAAGTCAAATTTGGCTAGCATTTAATTTGTTTTTCCTTAGTTGTTTCTCACGCTGGTTCATAGCTAATTAGTGGGATCATATTCATATGTTGTTAACACACGTTTGGAGGACAAAAATCTCTTTTCTTCATCTATATTAAGGTGGGATTAGACTAATGTGACCACACTTGCCTGGAAGTTAATGTGACAACTAAGCCCTAATTAATATTATCTATAACTATAAGGGCTACATCTGTTTGGAATTGACTGTAACAATGTTGTACTTGACATACTGATTAAAAGGTCACGGAAGCAATGAGGAAAAAGCCTACTTTATTTTTCCTAGCTATGATTATTAATCTAGTAGGTAATTGTTGGGATAACTCACTCTACTATTAATAATTAATTGATTCAAGTAGTACATGTTTAATTTAGTTTAAATAAAGTTTTGTGTTAGAGTTTTGTGAATGAAGGGAAAAAAACCTGGTGAGAAAATTAGTTCCACTAGCATTCAGATATTTTTGACTTGAACAAAATTGTTATAAATAAATAAGAAAAAAAAATTAAAGTCTACTACCAACATCAATAGGTCAACTTGAGCTTAGAGCCCAGTAATAAATAAAAAAAAGGATATAAAAGGCTGAAAAGAAGGAAAGCTAGACTATGAAATAATCTGATGGGCTCAGATAGTTGGTGGATTTAAGAAAGTTAAAAAAAAAACCTTAACCCTGTGTTGTTTTTTGTGAAGCCAATAATAATCTGCATGTTAAGAGGTACACAACTCCATTTATATAGTGTGGGACCAAAAAAAGAGTCCAGGCTTATCCACTAGAGCAAGTGCAAAACCCTGTTGGTAGGTCTTAACTGGTCTCTATGTCTTGGGGTATGTTCTTATTGGAGTATGGAAGTCATGCCTCCTAGGTTTTATTTCTATTGGGTCAAGCCTATGTCACTGTTGAAGCCCCTAACTTTCTCTAGTTTAAGTAAACCAACTCTTGAAGGCGGAATAATTAGAACTTGTTAATTCCATAAATAACAATCTTGTTTAGTCAAAGTAATAATGCATGCTTTATTTGTCTTATATATTGTGTACTCCAGTATTATTTGGATGTCTTATGGTTTTGTTAATGCAACTACAAGGAATTCTAATAATAACTGGAAAGGATCATCAAGGCAACAAACAAAAGAAGCATGTCAAATATGTGGTAGAACTAAACTAATCACATTGCCACAAAGTGTTACTACAGGTATGAATACAATGGTACTGATGAAAATACCCAACAAGCATTGGCCGCATTGAATCTGAATACCGACAGTTTATTAGGTGAGAAGGAGTGGGACAAGGACTTTGATGTTGAGATGTTTCAGTATCAAGTGAAGGTGTAGCAGTCTGCAGTAGCATCCATTGGTTGAGAAGAATTAGAAGGTGTTAAAGATGTGTCTTCTTCGAGGTTGGAGGTAACAAGCTCTTGATTGGTACAAATTGAATTGGAGGAGGATGGTTCAATAGAGTCCAAGAGGAGCTATCATTCTTACTCCCTCAAAACCATTCATCATAGTTCGGAAAAGAAGTAATAGATGAGTCATAATATTGTGACTTGTGAGTGTGTGGAATTTATGAGGTAAATAAGGAAAATAATTTTCATTAAATACAACATGACGAGAAATATAAACACGATGAGTTTGAGGATCAAGACAACGATACCCTTTATGTAAGAGACCGTATCCTAAAAAGACACAAGAGGTTGTTTTCTTAGAAAATTTAGACGATCCAGGAGTCTTCAAATATGGGAAGCATTGACAACCGAAAACCCTAGTCCCGAGTAAGTAATCTGGACTTTTTTGAAAAAGTTTAAAGTATGGAGTTTCTTTACCAATGGATGAGAGACAATCGATTAATAAGATAAACAACCGTTAACAAAGCATCAACCCAAAATTTTAAGGGAATATTTGCATGAAAAAGTAAGGTTAATCCTGTTTAGACAACTTGCTCATGTTTACGTTCGGCAAGACCATTTTGTTCTATACCATATTAGAAATTGGGAGGTCTAACTCAACTACAAAAGCTTGTGGTTGTGCTTGAGTTAGGCCTCCCAAATTCTAATATGGTATTATAGTCTATCCTAAATCTGTTTGTTAATGGAGACTGCCCTTATGAGTCACCCGCAGATGGCTAGTTCTGCAAACTTCGCGCTCCAGGTGTCCAGCCTGGGCGTGAGGGGTGTTAAAAGTCTCACATTGGCTAGAAGTATGGCCAATCAAGTGTTTATAAGGGTAGAGCAAACCTCAACTCTTTAGCTAACTTTTGTGATTGAGTTAGACTTCCCAAAATCTAATATTTTTCTCTTTAGGGGGCATTTTCGATGATTATGGGTACATTACATATATGATGTGGGAGTGAGGATGGAGAAATGGATAAAAGAAGTGAACACTGAATAGCAATGACATTCCTTTTCTCATTATAATACATCATAACAGGGTCATTACTATCTCGAATCTTAAATCAGTAATGGAAGTTGCATCGACAGGAGTATGATATAGCCACAATTGACATATACTTTTCCTTTTGCCTCATTTTTCAGCCACATGCCAACATTTACTGTGAGTTCCATTGATGTATCAGCTACTGGAAGATGTCACTATGCTCTAACTCCTAGTGCTAATTATTATACAACAATTGAATTAATGGAGCTCAAAATCTGCAAAAGAACATGGTCTAAGATACTGAAATTCTCCTGCTTCTAGATGAGGTAGACTTTGTTTCCTCTACAACAGTAGAAGCAGGGCTCTCTGATGTCTCAGAGCTAGTTAACTCACAGCTTCTTTCTTTGCTTGACCAAATCTTGGAGAATATCTTCTTTGACATGATGCCTTTCATTCTGCGGTTTCTGCTGCTAACCACATTACTACTTCCACCTGATAATTTCAGTGAAGAAAATTCACTTTTCAGAGATTTCGTGTCCTCCATTGTTCCCACACCATCCCATTCCTCTTCTGCGTTGGTCGTAGTAGTGGACCTTGAGCTCCCGTGAGATCCGCCGGGAAGCAAGGCGCGGATGGAATGATGATCTGGGGTGGTGTTGCCTTCAGAAGATGATGTAGCTCTGAGCTGTTCAAAGAAGAGAACCTGCACGACAACTCGCATTGGAAGCCGCTCGTTCTGCACAGCGTGCATGCAAGCTTCTGCAGATAATTTCCTGCAGTTTATCAACCTGCATATTCTTTTCTTCTCGCTCTTGCTGATTCCAGTATGCTCCTGCAAGAAATTTGGTTAATGTCAATGTGATCATCCATTTGTCTTTATTTATAATCAATAAGCAAAACCAGTTCTGAAGGATATAATGTTGATATATTATCTCAAGATTACATGAAAAATCATCACCCTAAATCACCATCAACATAAACAAATGTTATCTATAACATATGTCACACTAGAGATATAGCTACTGAAGTACTTAAAAATGGTAGAGCAATCCTTATTTTTGAACTAGCCTTTGGGGTAAAATTAGGCCTATTCAAAATTCTAATGTGATATTACAGACAATCCTAGATCCATGTTGTGGTATCTCTTAAAATTTGGAATCAAAGAATTAACCTTGACCGCTATGTAGATATCTCATGATTAGGATAAGGGCATTGACCTGACCCGCCTCACCTTTGAACTTTGCTTTCTGGGTAGAGTCAAGTCTAGCCCAAATTCCAACAGTAATGCATCTATTGAGTTTTCCATTGAGTTGTCCAATTTCAGAACCTCAGGTATATATTTAGAACAAAGGATCTCAGCAGCTGACAAACAAAATTAAAGTACAAAGAGCTTACCTTTAAGTACATGTCTATGGAGCGATAAAGGCCATCATGAGTTGCTCTTGGGAAACTTGATATCAATTCAGCAAGATTGACAAATTTTGAAAGAGGTAATCCGGGATCGCGAGCAATCTCAGCAAGATAGCCATCCACCAATTCTGCCACCTTTAGCTTAGAAGAATCTGATACCATCCTAGGGCTTGTGATCTCCTGAAGGTCATCTTCCAATGGAGATTCACTCTGAGCATGCTGCACAAACTCTTCAACAAGCTGTTGCACAGCATCAGCATCGAAAAGCACCCCGCCACCCGGGGCGCGAATCAAAAGGTCAGCCACCTTAGCCTCCTCAAGGCACAGACCAACTCTCCTCATCAGTTCAGATCTCTCCAACTCTTCACATTCCAACAGAATAGCTGCCCTTAATAGCTTCATCATGAAACTGAAAGAGACATCGTCCACATCTGCGGGCAATAGTCGGATTATGGTCTCCAATAACAACCTATTCTTTACAATATCTCCTCCTTGGATCACACCCTTGTTGAAACCAGGCAACCTTCTTGAGGCATAAGCATTTAGAGCTTCTCCAATCACAGCACCAGAAACATTGTCTTTAGTTATGATTGTTCTTATGACCCTTTCATAGAGATCAAGATGGAGCTCACAAAGATCCTCCACCCACCAATCCCTTGGGACCATTTGTTGTTTCCTCATAAAGTGAGGATCATTACCATTTTCTGATGGTAGCTTTTTCTTACTGTAGGTGTATGACCACTCCACCATGGATGTATCAATTGAAGCCTTGGTAGCAATCGAATCAAGACCATGGCTCACTACCTTAAGCTCCTCAGACCACGGAAGGAGAGACTTGGTGGTTTTAAGAACAATAATTGAGTCCTTCCAGCTCCTGAAAATGCTGGAGTTGAGGAAAACTTCAATCTTGTAGATGAGGTTTCCCTTTTCAACAGTTTCATACATCTCAAGATATTCTGCTGCGCAGCGAGCTGCAACGACATTGTATGCGTTAAGAGTGACTGTCATACCATAACAGAACTTGGCACATATTTCAAAAGCAGCAGGTCCTCCAGGAATTTCATGGATATGGACTTCATCATTGTTCTCCTCCTCATTTGTGTTCGTAATCAGCTTCTGGAAGCGTGCACTTTTTGACAAAAGAGGAAACTGCATATATAGATAAGTTTAAGATCATGATCAGAAGCAGAGAGGATAATGCAGTAATAATCATACTAAATAAACATGGGTAAATAGGATGGATGCATTTAACATACAGTAGGCAAAGCCATTTTGAAATCCAGTGAAGTTTTTGATAGATACTTTTGTCTACAATCCAAGCATATGGCTACCTAAAAACACATACTAACATATATAAATCTGATCCTACCTAAATTAGTCTTCATAATACATGAACTCATGAAGTCAAAATTTCCATGATGTTGAAGAGGAAAGATTGGATTTTTCTGATTTAGAAGTTAGAACAGAATTTAACCCTATATTTTTCCTTTTACTGAGTATTGACAGGACATATAAAGATGGTTATCCTTTGCCTCCATAATCAGACATTTATAATGGTTGGATTGAATTACAAACTTCTCTTTCTAGTAAAGGGATCAAGAGATGCCCTAATTGACAAGAAAAAATAGCAGCTCATATACCATTTGAGCTAGCCATGTATCAGATTACTATATCACCTCAATGACAGTTTGAGTCTTACCTTATGAAGATAAAATTTTACATCTCCAACATTAACAGCTACGTCAGTTTCCAACTCAGCCACCACATGTCTGACAAATAAATGGAAGAAACAAATCAAGATGAAGAAGAAATCAAGAAAGAAAAAAAATTTCATGAACATACCAAAGATGAAAAAAGTGACATGCAAACTAAGATTCCCTGGAATGCACTGATGCACATATTAACTACAAAAGGAAAGAACACTGTGTCTCTTTACTCTCATTGTTTAAAGCACAAGTTAATATTTACTGAAATAACAACATAGATGGATCTACTGCTGACTGCTGTCCATTAGATATGGTCAAGGTGTAGAACATGTAACCAAATATGGAAGCTCAATATATGATAGAGAAGTGAGTTGGTAACATAAGCAAGTCCTACATGCTAAAAACTACATAGGCTTATATGTTAATCACATATTTCTATTGTGTACTCGCTTAACTGTAGTTGACATGCCAAATTAGTATGTAATAATCAAACACCCTACTGATATATATTAAATTAAATGCTCTACAAAAGAAACCTTTTTTTTTTTGTAAAATTGGAAAGAAAGTATAACAAGCAAAGATTTGCAAATCCTTAAATATAAAACATTATTTGCACATTGCAAATGAATTGAACAATATGACTCCAAAAAAGATAAAAACACAGCAGAGTACAGAGCAGACTCTGGAGCCAGGAGCATCATTTTGGAAATGGCAGTTTCTTACATTAAGAATTACTATGAGATTAAGATCATTGCCCAATCTTTTTCCTGGAATGTAACTCCAAAACTTTGATGATTTTTGCCTAGGTATATGAAAAATGAAGAAAAGTCCTCCAAAGCAAAAATCATGAAACTGGCATTGATTTGGTGCAATTGACTGTTCAGAGTAGAGGGAAAACACAAGAATAATCAAATATTACCAAACTAAAAAGAAACCAATGCTGGGATTTGGAAGCAAAATAGTAAGAATTAAGAAAGCATCAGCAATAAGAAGCCCAAATACATATTCCTATGCAAGAGAAACAACTAAAGGGAAATAAGCAAGCATTTATATCACAAATGAAATTATAGATTCTGAGTAGAGAGGGGAGATTGATCTCAAACCTGATATTATCACCATCATTCTGAAAAGAATCTGGCTTAGATCCAAGTTTCATAAACTTCATATTGGCCAGAGAAAAAAAACTACCGAGACACAAATCTTAGGTTCTCCTAGAGCTGCAAGCACCGATTCAGAGTTTTTATTTAGGAAAGAAGAATGTGGGTAACATGCTCAAATCCAGTGGATAGGGAAAAGAAGGATCCAATAGAAATATGGTATATTTCTTATAAAAACCGAATCTTTTCCACCAATCGAGGCCACTCACTAAGATAGTTTATTTTATCATTTTTTTGGTCACTTGAAATGTGAAGATGGGATTAGAGACACCCCCACTTGCTCAACACTGACACCACCGCCCAAAACCTTGTTAAAATTTATGTTTATATATGAATCTACACACTTTCTTCCTTTCCTTCTTTCTCTGCACTTTCCCACAACAGATTTTGAGAAACAAAGTAGATAGCAGGACAAATGGAGCAGAACAAGTAGAAGCAGATAACAAGAAAGGATAGTGGAAGAGGGGGGTGGATGATGTTCAATCAAATCAAAGAGATCTGAAATCTGAATGCATGTTTGGTTCTGGAAAGTAATGAGAGGAATCTAATGTGGAGAAGGCACGACAAGGAGTAGAGAGTTTAATGCATGAAAGAAGAAGAAGAACCCCATGTCCTGAAAGAAGATTAAGAACCCCACATATCACAGAAACTACCCAACCAACACACTCCTTTTTCAAAAAGATGAGTTGTTGTTGTTCATCATCTTTGACAGCAACCGATGATACACAAACACAAAAAGCCAACCATCATCTGAATCTGAATGTGAATGTTCCTTCTCTCTCTCTTTCTCTTTCTCTTTGAGCTTTTGAATCAGCAAGCTCGCCCCCACCACCCCACCACCTTTCTCTTCTTTCCCATTCTCATCTCAAAAGTTAAATACAAAACAAACAAAAGCATTGCCGAATTAAAGAAAAGTACAAGTTGTTCAACATGTATAGAAAAATGAAAGTGCGATGGGAAAATGAGAGGTCAATTAATGAGTCTAATGTGTGAGCTTTTAATTAGCTTTTTAGGTTCAGTTCTAGCTTGGAAGAGTAAAGTAAAGTAAAAAACATGCCTCTAATAAAATGATGGCCATGACCATGATGAGGACCCCTCACGAAACTCTTTGCTCTCTCTACCGCACTCTGGTTTTTCAGTGGCCACTGTATCCGTGTATGTATCATGCATGCAAATCAGCAAATGCAATGCACTATAATGCAACGGTAATGAATAATGATACTTTTAACGTACAAACAATAATGGGAGTGAATGGGCTTAGGCCCTCCCCTTTATAAAAAAAAAAAAAAAGTAAAAAGAGTGTATGATTAAATTAGTCTCTAAAAGTGTAGGATTGGTTTGTCCCTAAATTATAAAAATAGTTTCCGTAATCTCCAATGTTGTCAATCGTCAGTCACATTCATTCCTGAATCCAAAAACATTAATTAGAGTTGACAGAGATAGATGGGGATGTGTTACGTTAAATGTCAATGTGACATTTCAAGGTTTTTAATAAGTTTGACCGAAACATTGAACCTTCAATTTAGTCCTTATCGTTGAAAAGTCAACTTCTCTCTTGTTTCTCTCCCCCCCCTCTCTCTCCCCCTATCACCACCCTTCTCCGACCCCTCTCTCCCTCTCCCCGAGCACCACCATACCCTTCTTCCCTACCACCACCAGTTGCTTTGGATTAAAAGCTTTTATGTTCTGGATTTCAGCGCTGTTGCAGATACTACTCTTCTTTTGCCATTTCTACCGGTGACATTTCTTGTGTCCACTATTGTAACTCTTTTGGAACACTACAAGAATGTACTTATTAAGCGTCTAAATTTAGCGTCAGCCACGACACTGACACTAAATTTGGCTGATTTGCGTCAGCGTAACCGACACTAAAGGAAAAAAACTACTAAAACATTGTGGCGACCAACGCAAAGTTGCGTCAGTTTAATGATCATTAGCGTCGGTTAACATCGTCACTAAGTTCACTGGCCATCTTAGCTCGAGTTTCGGATGCGTAGAGGCGTCGTAGGCGTGACGCTACTTTTGTCGGTGATTGTAAGTGTACATTTTTATTACACGTCATCCCATATTTGCATCGACAAATGACGGTGGAGACGACGCTAATTTGGGTGCGTCTATACAACCGACTCTAATAAGTTGTGTCGGCTTTGAGTCATCCTGGCCAACATTAAACCTTAGCTTATGTTGAGTAGCCGACTCAACGAGTTAGCTTCGACCCTTTTACACATTAAGCTGACGCTAAAACGCCTGCAGCGTTGGTTTTTAACAGTGTTTTTTTTTTCCCGACTCTAATAAGCATTTTTTTGTAGTGAAATGGAGCTTTGAATTTCAAAATCTTCCTACTGTAATGGTCGTCACAATGAGGGAGTGATTGTGATGGGGGAAAGGGGTCGTAGGGCGAGGTGGGTGGAAAGGGAGGGGGGAAGGGAGTTTAAGAGACGGGTGGTGGTAGTGGGGTGGATGGTGGAATGGTGGGGGAGGGAGGTGGGAAAAGGAGAGGGTTGGGAGAAGGGTGGTGGTGGGGAAGAGGGAGAGAGGGGTGGGAGAAGAGTGGTGGGGAAGAGGGAGGGAGAGAGAGAGAGTGAAGGAGGGAAAATGAGAATGGGACCAAATTGATAGTTGCAAGGACTAGATCGAAAGTCGAACGTTAGGGGTCAAACTTATTTTCCAACGTGGAAAGTCCACATTGTCACTTAACGTGACACATCAGCATCTTCGTTAACATGAGTTAACGTTTTTGGACCTAAGGACGAACATGGTTGACGATTGACAATATTGGGGATTACGGGGGCTAGATTTTTAGTTTAGGGACGAACCAATCAGCGTCTCACATTTTCAAAGACCAAATTGACTAACACCCAAATGAAATTATGTTTTTCTCTCTAACTCTCTATTTACATATACCACATCCATTATTTCTTTCTCTTCTGAACCCTCTTGTCATGAAGTGAGACTCCTAGATACCTACCAAGAACGTTAGTTCTAAGAAAACAAAATTTAGAACTAATTTGGTTTCTTACATGAAAATTCACATTCTGAAGAAAAAGTTTGTGGTCATTTCTATATTAAAAAATATCAACAAAAGAAGACATCAGTTACCGCGGATAATTTAAAAAAAAAACTCCTCCTCTCCCTCCATTATGAATAATTATAGTTTTAAAGGCCGCAAAATATTTATTTTATTGCGAATAAGAATGTTACTTTTATGGTTTTCAAAAAAAAAAAAAAAAGAATGTTACTTTTATGACAATTACATTTTTTAAGGACTCCTCCTTAGCTCTATAAGAAGGAAGTTTCCTTTGGAGTTCCCCTCATTTGGGATAATTTCCTGATGCTCTAATTGAGCTTCCCCAACGGAGGAGCTCCCAAGATCTACAGTCCAATAGATCTTTCTTCCAAGATATCGAACTATTGATTAAATGTTTAAAGAGTTAAACTAGCACTTACTGCGGTGAGATTTATTGGTCTTTTCTTTTTATTTCTTTTTTCATCACATCACATTTTATATCATATTTATAACCAGGTTTTTTCTCTTCTCTTAATTTTTTACTCTCACCGTTTTAAAATAACCGTTAACTTAAAGAGAAAAAAATTATTTCATAATAACTGTTCACTTAGAATTTCAAGAGAGCATTAATTGATATTTTTTCATATAATATCTCTATGAGAACAATAAATAAGGAGAGATACAATGCATTTTAAAAGTCAAAATAGTAAAACAAATTATATATTTAAAAAAATTATCAACGTTAATTGTGTTTCTTAATATGCGTGTTCATTTTTTTTCTAGATATAGTTATTTTCATTTTAGGTATATATATTTTATACCCTATTAAGGTAGACAGACACAGACACCCAATATTTCCTTCCGATTAAAAGAAATGATCTCAAAAAGCAAAGCTTAAAGCATAGTATGATGGAGACTTGCAAATAGTACAAGCAGGAGGAAGGTAATCATGACAAGGCACGTGGATATTGATTCTTGTGGTGAAGTATGAAGTGCACTTGGAACTTGTATCAATGCTAGAAAACATGAACTAATCATGAGAATCGTAATCGATCTCCAACAAAGAATAAGTTAATTACTGAAGGAGGAACATCTAGAAACTGTTCATTGAATCATCTATTCTGAAGATTAGCACATGCACTATCACGCTTACCTCCAAAACAAAAAGCCCAAATAGACCAATTATTAAACATGCAGGGACGGAACCGCAATTGCTTCCAAATTAGGACTGTCCAAAAAATTATAGTATTTGCTCTACTTCAAAAAATTTATAGTTGCATCTTTCAATTAGCTATTGCTAATTTTATTTATTATGTTAATTTTCTGCCTCTCTCACCAATTATATTATAAATGAATGAGATATCTCTAAAGTGGACATGTCACATGCAATATTTAAGTATGGAGCTTGGAATGAGATTTTTTAAAATAACATGTTATATTTTGAGCATAAAGAAAATGCATAATATGCCACTAAACAATGATGAAAAATGTCTAACATGTATACAAGGCAAAAGTACGAAGAAGCTTTCCTGTTTGGGTAAACATGGCATTTACTTTGAAAGATTTTTATCTCTTACTACGGCCCGGCCCGGCCCATTAGATTTCTAAACAAAATCTTTTAAGACCCAAAAGACTCTTTCCATATCATTCTAGTGGCCCTTCAATGTACAATGTCCATGTCATAATTGGATCTCCGACAACAGGCCCATATTATTTGGAGACACAGTCCGTTTGAAATCCAAGGGCTTTGAGGGTGTTGAGAACCGCATGTGAAAAGGGTTATGATTCATAGACTACCATTAGTGATAGACACCTAGAGAGAGAAAGGAAGGGAAGAGAGAAAAGTAATGAATGTGATATGTAATGTGATGTGATAAGAAGTGAGAGATAGAGAAAAAAAGTAAGGTGTAGGTAGATATCTATATTATTTATATGTTTATAAAAGGACACTCAGTTTTGCTGTTGATACCACCATTGAGGTAGATGCTCTATTCCACTTCTGTTTTTCAATGGAATCCATTATAGCCAAGAATGGCTAGTTCTTTCTTATCAGTTCTAACTTGTCAGTTTTGTTGTGTTGACTTGTCATTTTGTTTGGGGTAAATGAAAACCTTTATGTTCATATTAACTAAAGATAGTTTTAGTTCAACTATTTTGTGTTGGACATGTTTTAATTGTTACTGTGCTTGACTTAGACACTTGCTAGGACTTCCTGAATTTATCCCTCAACTCAAAATCCATCACTTGCTAAATAGTACACTAGTGATCTATCAGTTCATGAATTTATCCGGGTTTGAAGATGGCTAGCAGGAGGAGTCATTTGTATTTGTGGCGTTTTTAGTGAAGCTTGCGAGCATCTTTGAATCTTCTATGGCTAGGATCAACAATGATCGGAATAATGAGGATATATGATTATTAATAAAATTCTAGTAATCTGCTTTGTATGCATCAATTTCAGCTTTCTCATGTTTAGAAGCTGTTTATTTTTCTTTTTTGATTATATATGCTATACTCATCTGATGTGTAATATTATGCTAATAACTAAAATTGTTCATCTGACTTTGTTGCAGTATCCTAATCAGTTCCATGGTGCTAGCTCAATGTTTCTTCATTTGCAGTTTGCATTTCTAATGTGTTGAAAAGAAAGTGTAATAGCATCAAGCTGTGGAATAGTTTGGAAGGAGGTAGGCAGGGCAACTTACTTGAATCATTTCATGTTGCATTGTTGCTTGGAATTGAGATAGTAAACTCATATTTTGTTGCAAAGAAATCTTTGCATAAACTTTGAAACAAAGCTGTTACTCAAATTATACTCATTTCCTTAAGTATTTTTATCAGAAGTAAAATTTGTAGAGAAAAATGCTAGGAACACTCACTTTAATACTTTCTTTTCAACACACTCTCATTGATTAATTGAAACTCATGTGAGGTACACTAAAAATTGAGTGTTGATAGCAAAGCTCTTTATTTGTAGAAACCGAAATATTCATTTCCAAGGGATACTTAACTTTGGAACTCTGAACACATACCTGGGCTTGATAATTGTTGAGATCAAGAGTTGTTTCTTGTCTGATTCTTTTTTCCACATTTTTAGAGAAGTAAATAATGCTCACATTGTTTGACAAATTACTCTCTATCCCATGAGAATGATGTTTGGATTAATAGAGTACCCTCTGTATTCAATTTTGTATTCTCTGGTACATTCTGCTGAACATTTTTAATAGAAGTCTTTTATTCCAGTAAAAAAATACATATTTTACTCAATATCTCAAGATATACGTTTGTCTTATTAGACCATATCTGACAATAACCATATATTAACTCAACTTATGAATCATACTGGTATCAACCATACAGTTTTTTAAAATTGTTTTAAAAATAAGTTTTAGAAACTATTTTTCTTTAGAATTTTTTTTAACAAGATGTTAGCATTTAAAAAATTGAAAATTAAAAACTAAAAATAGAAACTGAAAACATCTTTTTAATTCTGGTATTTTAGTTTTTAAAACTGAAAATAAGAATTTTCAAAAACAGGTTGTGCCAAACAGATTTTTGAATTTTTCAGTTTTTGATTTAATTTGTCTTTTGTTCATAGGAGCGATAATAGTGTCATTGATTCCATGGCTAATGGGGCGATGTGGTTTCTTAAGTTTGTTTCGGTTGAAGATGTTCCGTCGGTTATTGTTTTTATTTTTTTTATAAACGGTTATTGTTTCTTTCATTCAACATCAAGTTTCCTTTTAAAATAATGATGATATTAAATGTAATTTGGTTTTTTAATCATGTTGTGAGAAGACCAATTAACACTCATCCAAAAACCTTAAACAATTTTCATATTGTATATGATTGGAGAAACACCTTATAGGTAACCAGTCATGTGGAGTGGGGAGTGAAAATTAAAGCAATTATGAATTGATTGGTTGCATGAACTTTGAGGTAAAAAAATACCTTTCCGAAAGCATATTGTTCTTGTCCAGAACGAAAGAACTGAAAGAGGAACCCCTTATCGTACATAATCAAACACATCACCACGTGCTTCTGAAAGTTCCACGAGATAATGACACCAAGTTCTAGAATCAATTCTAGTTAGAAGTTATAAGTATTATAGCATATTTGAATTTGTTTATTTATTTTTTTAAACTCAATTTCTACATCCAAAAGCAAAATGTTACCAATAGACTAAATTTCGAGATCTTCTGTATTGATTTTAGCTTTAGAATTAATAGTAGGAAATTTCCTAGACATGTTATTAGCTTCTCAATAAACATGTCTTGAATTATGTATAAATTGTGAAATTAAACATGGGACAAGTGCAGAGCACGACGAAAAAGAAGCTAAGAAAATAAAAAAAATGAAATAGAGACTGGCCCCTATATATCAAGTAGCTGAATAGTGAACAAAAGAAAATTCCTCAAAGTAACAAAAGAGAATCAATGGCAAGCTGGAATGTCAAGGTTAAGTAAAGCATCAAACTTTTGGTCATGATGATGATGAATGCACCGTTAACTATTACTTCTTTTTATCTTTTGTGTCTCTCCCTTCTTCAACAACGCAGTGCACCACACAATCTATTGTCTTAAAGGTTGGCATGTTCTTGTACATTGTTTTACTTCTTTTTATCCTTCATCCAGCTCAACCGTAATCATTTTAGAAAAAGAGATATTATACAACTAGAAAGCTGGAACAAAGAAAAAAGATGCACCAGTTGGACCACTTCTATTAAAAGGTAAGGAATCATAATATAGGAAAAATAGAGTATATAATTTTAACTTGCAACTATGTTCAACAAATCAGAGTGGCGCAGCGGAAGCGTGGTGGGCCCATAACCCACAGGTCCCAGGATCGAAACCTGGCTCTGATAAAGAGTGGCTTCCTTGTGCAATTATTTTTGAACAATTGTAATTGGTAGCGGGCCTTCCACGGGCAATACATTTCAACGCACCATCAACTAAATTACATTTTTTTTTTACCGAATCAACTAAATTCTTATTGAAAAATACTTTCTGCTATCAAAGTATAATACATAATACATTTCTAACAAAATTTTAGGCCAATTGTAATTGATGAATTAAAAAATTGAAAGTCTAAAAGTAAAAAAATAAATTAGTGAAAAATATTAAAACTTGAGGGATTTTAAAAGAGGCGATTGGGGTTTAAAGAGGCACGATTTTGAGTTTTTTTAGATGAAATTCATTATTTTGGTTAGTTGATTTTGATTGGAAGGAGGTTTATAATGATTTAATCAAGCAATTTTGTGAAAAAAATCACATAGAAAATTAGAATTTCATAGTTGTAAGTAGAATATCAATAGTTGGGGGACTTAACTGTAATAGTTATATCAATTGAGGGACTAAATTTGCTAAAAACATTAAAATGGACTAAAATTGTAGTTAAGCCTAAATTTTAATATGCTACTGAAGGTGACTGATTATAATATCATGCTGTGAATTTTTTTTCACTAAAATTTAGAGGTGCTAGCTAGGGTGCATTGATAGCGAAACCGCAAGTGCACGGTTGATTATCGCGTAATATAAAAAGATCGAACCCAAGGGATAGGTGTTTTTATTATTATAATATCTAGTACTTGTGCAGAAAAATAAAAAGATATGTTTGATGTTGGTTTAGAATAAGATAAAAACAATAGCATAAAATGATAAGAGAATAAAGATGATGAGAATTAAGCTCTTGGGTTGATTTACATAGTCTATAAATATGCTAGCAAGTTCCTACTTAATTTTTGAATTTTAAGTCCAAATTCATGATGCTATAGCCTAGAATTTCTACAAGTTAATTGCCTTAAGAAATGTAGAACTTTCTTCCTAATTACTAAATCCATAGCCTTGGTATTTAGTTAACCAGAAAAGAAGATGAAGAATTAATTCGGGCCAGCACAAAGTTACGTCTATCCTAATTGCCTTAAGAGATATATACTTATAACCTTTTTTATTTCCTATTTCCCTTACTACTTACCAAATGGCCTTATGAAATAAGTAGAAAGCAAGATATCTTTTATACACAAAGATGAATGAAGAACAAGGAAATAAAACATGAAATAGATATATTATTCAGAAAGGTAGAAACAATACTAAAACATAAATTATAAACTACTACAACCCAAGAAACTTAAAAAGAATTAGCCAAGCATGGCTAAAAGAGTCATTGAATTACCCTGGATAGGAGCTCAAGTATGGCTTCCCACAATTCCTAGGAACAATGATCTTAAGGAGGAAAGAAGAATACTTGTTGTATTCTGAATTGGTGTGTCTTACAAGTGAAGAAAATGCCCCTATTTGTAGTAAAAAATCACCCTCCAGCGCTTGAGCGTTGGCATTCCCAACGCTTGGGCGTAGGGATGCATTAAAATTCCACTATCAGACCGAGGCCCAGCGCTTGAGCGCTGGGTGAAAATCTGACTCATCTCCTAGCCAGAGTCCCAACGCCTGAGCGTTGGGTCGCCTGCTGCTTCATCTTCAAGCTTTTTCCCTTCTTCATGGTAATGGGTTTTCAATTTTCAATGCCTTCAATGGCCACCACTCAGCCCTTAATCATTTCTGAAATTTCCTTCCCACTACCATCAATTCTTCAAGCTTATTTTCCATGTGCTAAATTAGAGAGAGTTGCTTCATATTCTTCTTTTTCACTTTTAGTCCTCTCCTTGCTAGCACTCAAATTCTGGCCCTTTAACTCTTTCAATCTTCACTTCTCATCCTCCACTCTTGAACTTTACACTTTGATCCTTGATTTCCTGAAACTTTACAAATTGGTCCCTGGACAAAAATGATAACTATACCAGCTTTCCTAAAAATATAAAAATAACTATAAAAATTCCTAAGAATATAAAATAAAGATAGAAAAACAAATAAAAACTATTCTATATGCAAAATGCAAAATAAATATAAAATCTACATAAAAATAATAAAAATCCTATGTGAGACTCAAAAATAATAAAATAAAAAGACTAAAAACAACCTAAAAACATCATATAATATCCTGTCATCATGCATCACTCTATCAAATTATGTATGGATACATCATTGAAAATTAACATACTTGCCTTTATTTTATTTTGAATTTTCAACTAATGTCATTGTTTCTTCTCCTTTGGCACCGTTCTCATTCCTTCTCTCCTATCCATCCCACCTAAAAAAAATAACACTTCTCTTTACTAAGGGGTTTGAGAATCATTCCTTTCGCTCTTCTTCCTCTCTTCACTACTTATAGTTGTAGAAATAGGAGGGCGGGTTTCCCTTTGTTTGTGCTTATTGAGGGTGAAGGATTTCAATTCAAATCTAATTGACTTCTTGACAGTTATGGACTCTGATCACTCTCATTGCGCCTCCTCTTTCGACCCTAACTTTTGCTTTGCATTCAATGATTGTAACTTCTCTGCCTAGATCTTTCAGATAGAGATAATGGATGACCCAGTCGAGACCCGCCCCGATTCTGACAGTTGCACCATTGTCGTCGAATGGGCTTGCCACTGCAAGAGGAGGAGGGAGGAATTTATGTTCATTGTGTGACCTTTGAGGATTAAGAAATTAGTCATGGTGTTCTCTTTTTCCTTGTTTAATTTATTTTCTTCTCTTGGGATTTCAGTTTCTTGTTGCTAGGGTACGTTGTGAACCAAATATTGTTGAGATTAAGAAAAAGGTGTGACCTATTATGCTCTCATCGTTTCTCTGGAAAAGTGGAAGAGAAAAGAGAAGGAGATAAAGTAAAATGAAGACTATAATCAAAGGAATTGTCCTTGACTCTCAAGAACAAGAGAGCAAAACCATATATGAAATCCTAGCGGTGGTAAGATCTCAAATGACTTAGCCACAATGTATTGATTGAACCTCCTCGTTACAAGTGAAATTCCTCCTTTTATATTGGGGAGGCGTAAAACCCTAAATCTAAACCTAGTTGAACTCTTGGGCCTTATAAATCTCGAACCAAGACCACTTACAAGTTGATAAGCTAAGTTCACCCCCTTATGGCATGACCAAGACTACCGGCACAGGTCTGGCTCGCCCTATTAAGATAAAGCCCGCCCTAGGGGTGTTGTGAAAGCCCTTTCTAGTGTCCCCGGTTCGCCCCCTTGAAGCATCCTTCGCTCTGAAGGATCCCTACCTTGGAAAGAGTCGCCCATATTTGTCCTTCTCTGGGAGATCCCTATATTTGGACGCCCCGCCCATTCTAAGAACCATACAAGTGTTCCCAAAGATTTCAACAAGGAAAATTTCCTCTATCCTGTGAAAGGAAACCAAGCGAACTTAGATATGGCTTTTTAGAGTGTGAATTATTTTGGATTCCTTAGGCAATATACACCACACTCTAACAATGTCGGCACACTCTAACAAGGTTGGCAATGCAACAGGGATTAGGGAAGAGAGAAACAATCATGGAGGAAGAGAGAAAATAATTGTAATATTGAACTCAATTATTGAACCAAACATATTGAATTAGATTTTCATATTGAAAGGGAGAAAATTCAAACTAGTCGGCTACACTTACTGCCTATTACAATTGCAACTCAAGCGGCTGATATATTCACCAAAGCATTGGCACTAGGACCCTTTGAGTTTTTAAACTCCAAGCTAGGAATGTATGATATGCATTCTAGCTTGAGGAGGGGTGTGTGAATTATGGAGCTAGTTGATTAGAATGAGAAGTTTGGTTAGTTTTCTTTTAATTTCCAGCTTATCATTTTTTGTTATTAGAGTTTAGAATTAGTTGAATATTACTACTGATGCTAACAGAAACAGTTATAATCAGTTAGCCTAGATATTTCTATATATAGGAATTGTACATTCATTTTTTCCTAATGAGAATTACAAATACACATTCTATCATCTCCTAATTTCATTTTTTATAATTACAATGGAGAAAATAAAAACTAGAATAAAACTAATTAAAAGGGGGGAAAATATGAAACAATCAAATCTTAATAATTATATGATATCTTATTAATAATAAAATAATTAAAATAGCAAAAAATCACAAAATAAAGCAAATCATCAATTTGACAACAAATCAATGATGGGAGAAAAGAAGCAAATCAACATAACCTTCTTCCAGTCGCAATTCTTTGGTGGCTATGGGAGTGGAGAAGCGAAGCAATTTTTGGACCGCGACCATGATGCTGTAATTACGTGCTGAGACTAGTCCTGATTGATGTCCAGAATTGGTGGCAATGGCCACCAGACTTGCGATTGCAGAATCCACACGCGATGCCTTCAATGACGATGCTCGATGCATAGTAACCTGGTACAGTTCGGATACAAGTAGACGGGAGTTGGAACCCCGACTTGAGACGAATGTGGTGTGGAGCAATCATCAAGATGCTGCCGGACGATGAATTTCTAGGATTTCTTCGAGTTTAGGAGTTGACAATGCGTTTCGGGTAGAGCTCTCTGCAGTGGAGGTAGGCTTGCGGCATGGTTGGGAATTGGGTCACAACAAAAATTTATTGTTTACCAATTTGTGCAGATGTGGTTGAGGTTCTACAGCAAATTCAGAACGTCACTTGCTTCCGGGAGAGGGACATCATTTTAAGGGTCCGAGACATGTTAACTTGGGCTTGAAATGAGTCGGTGACTCATGTCTCTAGGGATAGGAATTGCACCTCAGCGGATTTGCCAGCGTGCCAAGTTTCTTGGGATGGCTCCCCTCGTTGTGTTTAGAAGCTACCCCCGACTAATATTTTAGTCACTTTGTGTCATAATGCTTTAGTGTACCTGTTGTTTAGTTTTCCTCTGTAACCATAAAAATCAATGACTTGTTGTCGATAACAATATTTAAAAACCAGAAGGTGGTTGTGTAAATGTATAATTTTTAAGAAATAAATGGGACTTAATGTAAAGTTTAATGTTATCTTGTGATTAATAAGAAAGGAATCTTCGGGCTGCGATGCTGTGTTAGTTTTTTGAACAGTTTATAATCATGCTGGGTTCTTACTTTTTTTACCAAAGTGATTCTATGCCTGAACTGTTTGTTTAAGTGGAATTTTTTTCAAGGAACAAAATGAGAAGTGTTTGAAATCATTATGTATTGAGCTGTTCCAGGGTAGCAATGGATGGTAAGACTTTATTTTTGTACACCTTACGTAGGTAATCTGCAGTAATCGTGTGATTAAGTATCCGCGTCCGTCCATTAACACATGTCCACTTGGGTAACCTGGGAAACTGACAAAATATTTGGGCACAAAATTCTAAATATGACAACCATTAATAATGTCCTCTAGTTCCTTTGTATAATATGGCAAGATTCGACCTGATTCCGACATTATAATCTCCTACAAATTATTTTACTTAAACTCCTCATCATCACTACAAATTTATTGACATTTTCTCACTTAAAATAATCATTTTCTGTTTAAAAATAAGTTATTCGAACGTGCAATTTGGGCCAAACAACCACTCAGCTGAAGAAGAAAAGATAAAGTTGCAAAATGGCCAGTAGTCGTTGGACGCTGTAATTATGACATGTGTGTTTATGCTTTGCCAACGAAAGAGAACATGTGTATGTTTAGTAATAAGTTCATCTTATAATCAAATTGTTTACTGCTTAGTAACATTTGGTGATGAAGAAAGTAATCATTAGGTGGTAGATATTGATATTTGGAGAAAAAAAAAAGAACATTGTATTTTCTACAATAAAGTGATGATAAAGGAGATCATACGAAGGATAAAGCTCAACAACACTCACATCACACACATCCTTATGATTCATATTACAAAATCAAATCAAAACTGCCACGTCACATTCATCCTGAACAAATTACTGCTGTTTGTGTGACACGCTTTTTACCCCCGTAAACACAAAATAAAAGGCACGAAGTTTCCTCCCTCATGGTTTTTTCCTCTCAAACCAGAGGAGATGTACTACTATTGGGTGAAATTAAAGGGAAAATAACAAGAGAAATAGAAGAGAAAATTTCAGAATGAAATTGAAACCTCATCATTCCAGTTTCTTTTTGATCCTATTATTATCATTGTCTCTCTTCACTGCAAAAGGGAGCAGCGTCAACGACACAATTCAACTCCCCACCACTCCCAATGCAACAACCAGAAGGATCCTCCACCAGCCGCTCTTCCCGGTGGGCTCTGCTCCGCCGCCGGTCACTCCTCCGCCACCGCCAGACACGCCGTCGTCCCCGGACATTCCTTTCTTCAACGAGTACTCGCCGCCGCCGCCGCCGGAGCAGGGCCTGAACCAGCCGCCGCCGTCGGCCTCCATTGCTTACCCGACGGCGACGAAGCCGGCGAAGCCGGCGAGGAGCATCGCAATTGCAGTGTCGGCGACGGTAGTGACGGTGGGGGTGCTCGCTGCTCTCGTGTTCTTCGTGTACAAGCAGAGGGCTAATTCCAAACAGCCTTCCGAGAACCACCACAAGCTCGTCGGCGGCGGTGGCCGTGGGAATTCTCGAAGGGTTCTAGATGATTCTCCCAGGGGCCCACCACAACCGTCGAGCTTCCTCTACATTGGGACGGTCGAGCCCACCAGAACGTCGGTGAGCGACACAAACACTAACACCTCCCCTGACCCTTATCACAACATCAATTCCGTAAAGCTCGGTTCCTTTCACCGTTACCGGCCAAGTCCTGAACTGCAGCCGTTGCCGCCGCTGAGCAAGCCCGCCGACGAGATCCACTCGCCGCCGGCAGCCTCTTCTTCCTCCTCGTCATCGTCGGAGGAAGTAGAAAGCCGCGAGACAGCGTTTCATTCGCCACAGGGGTCGTCGCTCAGCCACGACGACGACTATTACACGCCGGTTTCACGCCACAGCTCTCTCGCCAACGGCAGCCCCAAGGCGGCTCCGGCGGTTCCGTTTTCGAAGAGGACTTCGCCGAAATCTCGGCTTTCTGCTTCGTCGCCGGATATCAGGCACGCCGTGATTCCATCCATAAAGCATCACGCTCTTCCTCCACCGCCTGCCGCGCCGTCTTCCCAATTTAACGGCGGTTCTTCCAGGAGGCCGAAGTTTTCATCGCACCCTCCAGCGCCGAATTTGACGCATCTTCATTCGAACTTACCAAGGACTTCACTCAACACTCCTCCTCCTCCGCCACCACCACCGCCGCCCCCGGCTGCAAGGAAGGTTTGGACTCCGGCGATTACCACGTCCTCGTCTTCTGTGTTAAGAAAGCAGCAACAGTCTTCATCTTCAAGTGAAGAAGGGGCTTCTTCCAACGATGCGAGTGCGAGTGCGAGTGTGAGCAAACCTTCAGAGGAAGGTGAAGCCATGGAAGGAGGAAAACCCAAGCTGAAGGCTCTGCATTGGGATAAAGTGCGTGCTACCTCAACCCGTGCCACTGTGTGGGACCAGTTAAAATCAAGCTCCTTTCAGTAAGTTACTTACAACTACAATTCTGGATTTGTTCTATTTAGGAGTTAGCACAGTGAGCCACAGTTTTCGTGGTAACGGTAGCGGTCGCGTCACAATTGAGTTGTGGTTCTTCATATTGCGAAAAGTTGTGACGGGTTCAGAAAACTGTAATAATATATGTTTCTGGTATGCAGGTTAAATGAGGACATGATGGAGACCTTGTTTGGCTTCAATTCTGCAAATTCTGCTCCTAAAGAGACAACTACTGTTAGAAAACCAGTTTTTACCCCAGTTGAACAAGAGAATAGGGTGTTGGACCCCAAGAAATCACAAAACATAGCTATACTGCTCAGGGCACTGAATGTGACAAGAGATGAGGTGTCAGAAGCTCTTTTAGATGGTAAGTTGATCTGTTCATTCTTTTCTATTTCTGGATAGTAATCAGACTTTAGAGTTTAGACTTTAATTGCAGCACAATGGAAAAACTTTGTCATATTTTGATGTATTTCTCAATTGTCTATTGCCCTGATCTCACGTGTTCACGGGCTAAACGGCAGTGACATTCACCCTTGTCATTGGCTACATGTGTGTCTACACATTAATCTTGTTAAATTATCTAATACCAGTTTAAGAATACTGCTTCTGAAACGTGTAAGAAAAATATATTAAGTAGACCGATGTATGATGCTGCTAAATTTTAAGCCTGAAGGGCTTATATTTTACCCAAAGTTTAAGGCAATTAACAAATTAAACATGATGAATCCTTTTGAAAATGGAATGGATAGCTAACCTAAGAAGAATTTATGATTACATCTCGAATCAAGTGTGAAAATTGCTAAGCATCATCATCTCATGTCTATCATCTGGTTGTTTTAGCATAAGTGTCAATTTCACAATGTCATGTAAGATTGGTTATTAACATCATTTAGAAAATTAGAAGCAGTGAACAATGACATAACATACCAAACATCCACCATGGTATGATCAGTTGGGAAGCTGGACCTTTCTCCACTTCCAATTTAGAAATATCTTACATTCATTATCAATTTCTTTATTTTTCTCCTTTTTCTGAGCAATTATTTTTATTAAACTTGACACTGCCCTTGCCATCACAATGGACCAGCCTACTACTGCACCAGTGCTCCTCATAAAACACCTAGCTTTGTCTTTTTTAACTGTAACAGTCAAGTTTCTCTAAAGGCAGTGCAACCCTGTTTTTTGAGTCTTGGCTGTCACATGCTAAATAAAGATAGATCATTTTACTGTTTACGCTCCTGTTCTCTAACCCCTATATATCCTGCTTTTTTTTATTCTGTGAGTATATGATCTTACTTTTTTATCTTTCTTTTGCTTCCGTGTCAGTATTCCTTTATCCTTTTTGTTTCAGCAAACTGGTCATCTAACTTGTGAAACAGCTCTTGCCTGATATCAACTGGGAATAAATTAGCAACTCTCATAGCTTCCCTACAGTTCACAAACTATTATTCCAAGAAACGCTTTTGAATATGAATATATTGATGCACCTCAAATGACACAGCTGCGTAACTTAATAGCAAAATTAGAAGAGACAATAATGTCTGAAACAGTCTCATGACTCTGATCCGCAATGAACTTTTCCATCATATTTAACTTTCAGGATTCCATTTTTTATTACTTTAAATAAGTAATAAATCTGTAAAATATGTGAATTATCTGAAATAGGTATTTAATCAACTGATATCTTTGGTTGTTTCTCTGATACATATGTTTGTTTTTAACTTGAACAACTTACTAGCGTTTTCACTTTGCAAACATCATTTATTAGCTTTTTGGATGACACAGGAAATCCTGAAGGTTTGGGTGCTGAGCTATTGGAAACTCTGGTGAAGATGGCTCCAACAAAGGAGGAAGAGATAAAACTAAAAAATTATGATGGTGATCTTTCAAGACTTGGGTCTGCGGAAAGATTTCTTAAAGCAGTGCTTGATATCCCTCTAGCTTTTAAAAGAGTTGAAGCCATGCTGTACAGAGCTAATTTTGAAACAGAAGTTAACTACCTTAGGAAATCCTTTCAGACCCTGGAGGTGAGACTAGCTTATATGTTATATCAATCCATTGTTTTCTTTGATGTTCTGCTTTCAATTACATTTTCTCCTTCCTCTTGATAAACTAATCCACCAGGTATTAATATCTGTCAGGCAGCAAGTGAGGAATTGAAAAACAGCCGGTTATTCTTCAAACTCCTTGAAGCTGTTCTCAGGACAGGAAACAGAATGAACGTTGGCACCAATCGCGGTGATGCTAAATCTTTCAAACTGGACACACTCCTAAAACTAGTAGATATAAAGGGAACAGATGGAAAGACCACATTGCTACACTTTGTGGTCCAAGAGATCATTAGATCTGAAGGTACAGGTGGTGAATCTGCAACTGAGAGTGTTCAAAACCAAACGAATTCCCAATTCAATGAGGATGAATTCAGAAAGAAAGGACTGCAGGTTGTGGCTGGACTGAGTAGAGACCTCGGTAACGTAAAAAAGGCAGCGGGAATGGACTCGGATGTCTTAAGCAGCTATGTATCAAAGCTTGAAATGGGGCTGGATAAAGTTAGATTGGTATTGCAGTATCAAAAGCCAGATATGCAAGGAAACTTCTTTAACTCGACAGAGATATTTCTGAAAGATGCTGAGGAGAAAATTACAGTGATCAAGGCTGATGAGAGGACGGCTTTATTCCTTGTGAAAGAAGTTACAGAATACTTCCATGGGGATACAACAAAGGAAGAAGCGCACCCTTTCAGGATTTTCATGATTGTAAGAGACTTTCTAAATATTCTTGATCAAGTATGCAAAGAAGTCGGAAGGATGCAGGATAGAACTGTGATTGGTTCAGCCAGATCGTTCAGGATAGCCGCAAATGCATCGTTACCTGTTCTCAACAGATACCATGCAAGACAGGATACAAGTTCGGATGAGGAAAGCTTATCTCCCTAATATTGTGAATATGAAAGAGATGATAGTCTCTCAGGATAACAGTGAAAGCAAAATGTCTATAGGTATAAAACTTCAACAGGATTTCTCCCTATGCCTAGAGAATCCCATTCCACGAGTAGTAGTGAAGAATAACAGCTTTCATTTAGATTGAACATCAACAGAGATGGTGGTGGGGGAGACAACAAACTGTTGAGTGGATCTGTACCATAGTTACTACCTACACTCAACTACATAGGAAGCTGAAATGAACTTTTAAATGGTAAGTGCCATTAGTGCAAGACACGAATATTCTTTTGTTTCTGCTAATCAAACACGTGCCGTAGTTAAGATAGAGATTTTATTAGATCAGAGCCCCACACATTTTCATATTATAGTGTTTTCATTTTATATGTATTTTTCGAATCAAATATTAATAATAAGCAGCAGATTTGCAGAAATTTCTTTATGTATGTGCTAATTTTAAGGGACACGATATAACTCGAATTGGGTAATTGGTAGAGCAGATTTAGAATCACGATTTCATAAAAACCAAGTGAAAATATGCTAATACAAATTGCAATACTTGCAAGGCTAGTCGTTGATCCTCACAAAGTTTTTCAGCAGATGAAAGTGTCATTGAACTTTTCAAAATAGCAATTTTATCACAAGGAATTGTTGTTGTTACATGTCAGCTACACATTGAAAAATATGCTACAATATATGGAAGTATACGTGTACAATCATTTTCAATCTAGTGATTAATGATGATAAGAGTCAACATATCCGCTACAAAACTACCTTTCTGCTGGCCTTGAAAAGTAAACAATGTATCAAATAATATGGTGAAATGGTGATTTAATGTTCACTTATATTTGACTATCTATCTATATATTGACTACAAGACTCCAGATATCTAATTTCCTGCTCAAAACTTCTGATTCCAGCCCAAGAAAACCTCCAACAATGCCAGACCAGTTATAGGATGTTTGGATAAACTTGTTTTTCATCAGTATCAACTCTAGCACCTAGAAATTACTCACAATAGCTTCTCTCCAAAATTAATTCTGCATTTAGAATCAATTGTAGAAGAATTTCCAAACAAGTGAATGTACAATAACCATAACAAACCTTAAACTTCTGTTTATGCTTCAGACGGGTATCTGCTTTAAGCGAGTTGCGATTGGCATGCCCACGTATCCAACCGATATGCAAAAGATCCACTGTACCAGAGAAAGAGGTGTTGTGTTTGCAAAGGTTCCCAAGTACTCAACTATTATGATTTGAAACACAACAGTGCAACTGATGACAGCCACAAACACATGATTGTCCCAAATGCCTTTAAAAACATCTATGTCCTCCATCTCACGAGAGTTTATCTCATTGAAAACCTGCATAACCAAATCATCCCTCATCAGGTATGGCCAGTTTACCCCTACATGTAAAGCTATGATGCAATTGAATTCAACATTTTAATCATTCAGCAATTTATTTTTCGGAGTCATAGATGATCTGACTAACCAAACTGCTTGCGTGAACCCTAGACAGTTAGATATCCCTGATATTGTGTGAAGATACTTGAATGATTTTATATTATATTTTTAACATGTCTGTTCATTCATGCAAGAGTCTATTGATCTTGCTTGAAGTGTGGACAGAGCCTAGGACAGTGTGGACAATGACTAGTCCACTTTCCTCACGCTAAAATTCAGTTTTTTTTTATTAGAAGACCGGAGACAACCGTTTGATCATACATAACTTTAAGAACCAACTATTCTAAAAGTTTAACTTGTGTGATTTTTATTATATTTCTATCACTTGTTTCCACAGTCAACCATTGTTGTTCATAACATGAGTGTAAAAAGGAGTTTTTAGAAGCTTTACCTGACAGAAGACAAACGAGTTGAAGATAAGTGTGTTTAAGACAACACCAGCATTGGGGCCTCTGAGGAAAAATACCCATTTTCCTACTGCCTGGAGAAACCATATCACCACAAACTGATACAATGACTGTCCCAAGATATTCCTCCACATAATATTATTGATGAAATCCCCTTTCCTACCCAGAGGGGCACGCTTCATCAAGTCATCAGTTGGAGGTTCAGTTGCGAGCGCGAGTGCTCCCAACGTGTCCATGATCATGTTCACCCACAAAAGTTGAACTGCTGTGAGGGGTGCACTCCCTGAAGGGAAAATTGAAAATACACATTTGATATTCCCACTATTCTTTGAAAGAAGCATGAGGGTAAGTTCATAATCAAAGTTGACAAATTAGGCTAATTTTCTAACCTGTCAAGCAGGCTGATGAGAAGTTTACTAGTAATGCAACCACGTTTACTGTAAGCTGGAACTGAACAAACTTCTGAATGTTTATGTACACTGAACGTCCCCATTTCGCAACTGTCACTATTGTGGAGAAATTATCATCCAGAATTATGACATCTGCACTTTCTTTAGCAACCTGCACACAAATTATTAAATTAGCAGGATTCTGCATTCTTCTTCATCGTTACCAAGAATGCAAAACGGGTAAAGCCATTAGTTCACATAAGTACACAATTGACCTTTTATATTATTATGGTTAAATTATCATTACCATAGAAGATTATGGTCAAATGATCAAAATGAGCTCATTTCTGTGACCGTTTCCCTTTCTCTTCTTTTGGTTTCAAATATTTCGCTAAGTATGAATTATCTTAGATGGCATTTTTACATGAAATATAATAATTTGAAGAAAGGAATAGACAGAGAAACTAGTTAGGATCACACAATATCTCTATCTCAAAGGAGATGATGATCCATTCCCTATTTAACCATGCTTTTCATGGCCCTCTATAGCAGGGTAGTTGGAGGCATTGCATTGAATTGCACTGACCTCAGTCCCAGCAATTCCCATTGCAAGTCCAATGTCTGCTTCATGAAGGGCAGGGGCATCATTTGTTCCATCACCAGTTACAGCCACAACTTCCCCAAACGTCGTACGAAGTTGTTTCACCAATGTATGTTTGTCTAAAGGCGAGGATCGAGCCATAACCTAAAAGAAATTTAATCATCTGTTAGAGAAATCATCAACCATCAACCATTTCCCTCTTTACAAATCATAGATGTTATGCATACATAAAACTATGAAGCACCTGAATTTTGGGAATCAGTTCAAACATTTCCTCCTGAGTCTTCTCTCTGAAATCTGGACCTTCAATGGCTAAGCCATCATCTGTTAAAATTCCACATTCCCTGGCTATAGCCTTAGCAGTGTTAATATTATCTCCTGTAACCATTCTCACCATTATTCCAGCCGAACGACACACTTCAACAGACTCCTTAACACCGGGACGAACAGGATCTTTGATACCAACAACTCCTATACAAGTATACCCAGAAGCAGGAATAGGGTCTTCAGCAGAAAATCCATTTTCCAACTCCATATAGGCAAGGCAAAGAGTTCTAAGCGCCTCATTAGCAAACTGGTCTATTGTTCTCCCAATATAATTCCTTGATTCTTCATCAAGTGGGACAACATCACCCTTTGAGTCAATCACATTGTCACAAGCAGCAAGAACGATTTCAGAAGCACCTTTGCAATGTGCTCTTAAACCTCCTTCTGGGAGCTCCACAACCACACCCATTCTCTTCTTCTGAGAGTTGAATGGCTCAACTTTAACAAGCTTACAAGCTTGTCTCTCTGCCTGAGGATCACCACCTAATGATAATCCAAACTCCAATATTGCTGACTCGGTTGGTGTCCCCAAGATCTCACGTTTGCCTTTTTTGTTGACCACAACCTCTCCCCCAGTATTGTTAAATATGGACTGCAGCAACAGTTTGACAGAAGAATCTGGGAGTTCAGAGCACAAACCATGTTCCTTGTTGTTCACTTCCTTGCTATTCATACAAATGCATGTTTTCACCACAGTCATGTGGTTGGTTGTGAGTGTACCAGTCTTGTCACTGCAAATAGTTGTGGCTGATCCCATTGTCTCACAAGCTGCCAAATGCCTAACCAGGGCTTTGTCATTCATCATCTTCTTCATTGCAAATGCAAGGCTCAATGTCACAGCTAATGGTAGCCCTTCTGGAACTGCAACAACAACTATGGTAACTGCAATAGCAAAGAATTCTAACATCTCCATGGCATCATCCCCAGACCACCACCAGAATCTTCCTTCTCGGAGCTTACGGCTCATGAGTCCTTTCACCAAAACCGCAAAAGTAACCACCGCGAAGAACAGTCCTACCTTCCCAATGAGAGTTGCTACTCCATTCAGTTTCACCTGCAATGGGGTTTCGTCATCTCCACCTTCACTGAGAGTTGCCATCAATTTTCCCCATTGAGTTCTCATCCCAACAGTGGTAACCAACATGGTGCATGATCCATCTTGGACCTTGGTTCCAGAGAGAAGAAATGGATTCTGGGAAGTCACCATCACTGGTTCACTCTCACCAGTTAAACTTGACTCATCAATCAACACAGAAAATCCTGAAACAAATAAACCATCTGTAGGGACTTGGTCTCCAATGGAAAGATGCACAAGATCACCAGGAAGTAAATTGTATATTGACATTTTCTGCCTATAGCCGTTTCTTGTAACCTGAATGGAAATCTTCTTCTTTTCTTTGTCTAAATCCTTGAATTGTAATGACTGGCGATAATCGCTTGTTGCTGTCACAAACACAACCAGGAAGATACTTGCGACAATTCCAAGACCATCATGAGCCCCTTGAGGCCATCCTTCCGTTGCTATGCCAACTATCAGAGACACAAAAGCACACACTCCAAGGATCATGAGGGTCATGTCTTGAAGAGCTTCATAAACAAAAATCCAGAAACTCCTAACTTCACTTTCAGCAAATTTATTGATTCCATAAACCTCTTGCCTGATTCGCCGCGCTTCAGGATCGCCGCTAAGCCCCTTGGTGGTTGATGTTGAAAGCTTTTCTGCAATACCACTAACTCCACCATGAAACTTCAGCTTCTTTACGTCGTGGCCTTCAACAATAGATCCCAATTCATCAGCACAGATTTGGTAACCTGCAGCTTTAACATCATCCGGTACAACGTAATCGCTTGGTTGAACACCTGCGCGTATAATCACGGGTAAACAAATATGTTCTTAAAAGAATACATTTTAATTAGCTTGATTCTCAAGAAACTTGCCTTGGATAAATTGAAATGCAGCTTTGGAAACCAAAACAGCAACCCTTAGCTTCTCCTGCATTAAGGAAAGAATAAGCATTTTGAGAATAATTCATACATACATGGAGAGGTCACAACTCACAACCTCACATTCAATAAAGAATCATATTTTCTTACATTATACTATTTAGCATATGAAACAAGACGAATGCAAAATCCTAAGCAGCCACATAAACAATCACAAATGGATCTGGATTCACTGCACTCACTTTTTAATGCAGTTACTTCATTCATGCATTATCAACCATTTGATTAAAATCACAATGTACATATTTGATCTCAATAATTTAAATAAAAATTCATGCTAGACAGATGAGTTGTGACCGCAGTGCTCCAAATTCTATAGAAATTGGTGACCTGATTGGTACGACGCATAGCAGCAGCTTCGGAGCGCTTGGAGATATTGGCGGTGAACCGAAATCGGCGTTTGGGGTTCTTTACCACCCCGCATACTTTCCTCCATTTTTCAAGAGCTTCTTCGGAAGAGTTCTTGGACTTCACCCCTCCAAAATTCTCATTTAAATAACTCTCCATTTGGGTTCACCCTTTAATGATTTCAATTTGCTTTCTTTGTTTCTTCTCTGTTATGAAATATCAATTTGGGTTCATATCAAGTAACAGTGTAACAGCAAGCAGTGGCAGCATATTCTTAAAAAAGAAATTCTGGTTTTGGTTTTGGTTGAAAGAAAGGGACAGAGTGAGGTGGGAAGAGGAAAGAAGAATGGTTATTTGTTAGTAGTTAGTTAGAGTCAGAAAATGAATGGATTAGAGAAAGACGAAGAAAGAAGCGTTTGGGAATGAATAACGCTCTCTTATTTCGGGAAAGAGTGGGGATGAACGAATTGGGCGGGGTCAACGCCTGCACCTATTTTTATTTCAAAAAAGCGAACTTTTTATATTATATTATCTATAATACCAACATGTTCTTTTTTTTTTAACTTCAAAACAATTATTATTTTTCTTAACCAAAGTAGATCAACTCACAGCGGCAAAATGCACATAAATTTGTAACATAGAAAATATAACATAGTACTATTAAAAATTCGAAAGCACATTATAATTGTTCCCTACGAGTTTTCATATTTTGAAAACTCCGCACTATCTTCTCATTCTCAACACTATCAAATACATCTTTCTCTATATAGGTAACTAAACAATCATTTAACCGTTCATCTCCCATACGATTTCGCTTCTGATTCTTGATGATTTTCATAGCGGAGAAAGTTCTTTCAACTGCTGCAGTTGCTACAGGAAGTATCAAAGCTAACTCTAAAAGCAAATATACCAATATATATACAATATGCTTCCTAGTCTCCACAAGCTTCAAGGGGAATTAGTAATAATACTCCCTCCGTTCCTTTTTATAAGAGCTAAATGAGGGGTGTTAACCGTTCCTTTTTATAAGAATCACATAAGGTTTTGTACCATATTAATTATTTTTTCACATTTTTACCCCTATTCAATTCTGGAAATATGGAATTGCATTAATAATGGAAAGAAATTAAAAAGAAATATGTTAAGGACAATTTTGGAAATTTAACAACATTTGAGAACAAATTTAATGTCAAAAACTATACTACCTAACTTTCTTAAGGAGTGCGCAAAGTGGTTTAACTCTTATAAAAAAGAACGGAGGGAGTATTAATTTATTACTATTATTATTTTTATTTTTTTTAAAATTCCAGTGGGGGCATTTGCCCCCCAACCCAGCATGTAGATCCGTGCATGCCTTCAGCCATATTTAGCCCAGTATGTTAAGGATATGGGGTTTTGTTTGTTCGCTGGGAATGGAGCACCGAGTGACCTCGTCAATTTCACATGTCGCTTTTGTTCAACGGGAGCAACCCTCGACGTTCTACAGCAGTAGGTCGATTGTCAGTTCGCCGGTTTGGACAGCGCCAGAGGATGGGCGAGCCAAGTTCAATGTGGACGGCGCCGTCTCCGGTGAGTTTCAAGCTAGTTGTGGAGGTGTTCTGCGGAATTCTTCCGGTCACTCGATGGCAGGGTTCTGGAGCTTTCTGCAGAATGTGTTTCTGGCTGAGCTTTTTGCAGTTCTTGCTGTCGCGGAGATGATTGTTATCTTGGATATTCCTCGAGTTATTATAGAAAGTGACTCACTTAACGTTATCCAGTTTATCACCTCCCCTTTCGTTAGCTCTCACTAGTATAGTGATTTGGCTCAGTCTATTGGGCGTTTGAAGGAGGCTCATGGAGCGATGCACTTCCAGCATGTCCATCGAGAAGCTAATTCTCTTGCTAACTACTTAGCTCATGTTGTAGCTCAGTTCCCCTTTGGTTTTCATTTGTTTAATTCCTCGTTTGGGGAATGTCACGGTATTGTTGCCCCGGAGTGTCTAAAGGTTGTGCCCTTTGCCCCAGGTCCTGCTCCCGTGTAGCGTTTTTCTTTTTGTCGGGGCTTAACTTCATTTGTAACAAAAAAAAGTGTAACTCTCAGGCACTTACATTTATTATATAAGTTATTTGCTATATGAATATTATAAATTAATTTATACTTGGATAAAAAAAGAATTTAATTAGTACAGTACAATGTTTTTTACACAAACACAATTATTGAATTAGAATCAATCAAATTGTCATGTCATAATTAAATTTAAACTTAAAAATATTTAAAATAAAAAATGGAAGTATGTAATTAGATGCATGTGTAAAACTTAGCTATAAGTTAAATCCCAAAAATAAACAGGGTAATCTAAATAGGTTTACTTTTCGTCGAGAAAAATCTAAATAGGTTTACAATTCTTGCTCAATTTTTTATTAAATAAAATATATGCTAATTAAAGACACCAATTAAAAAGTGAAAATAGTTATTGAATTATAATATTAAATATTATATTTTAATTTTTTTATTTATTAATTTTTAAAAAGCTTTTCTCATCATAAAATCACCATTAAATCAACGCTCTTTTGTTCTATGGGTTTGTCTAAATGACCTTATGAAAAGTTTGGGTTGAATTACCTTAGTTCTAGGTAGATCAGTGATATTTAAATTAAATGAAATTTATATCTTAAATATCATTGATCTACCTAGCTACTCAAGCTTTTTCTAGAGTTATTTAAACAACTCCTCTTTCTATACTTCTTAAAGGAGCGTATTGTCAAAATAAAAAGAGCATTTTTTTTTTTAAATGAAAGAACATTGTTATAAAAATTTCATTAAAAAAAACACGATCAAATACAAATTTTTTTTTACATTTGGAATATTAAAAAGACAAACAATGAACTACGCAATCATTTCCTTATGTAACCAAAAAAAAAATAACTACGCAAGCAAGTCTAAACACAAATAAGAAATAACAAAAGAATAGAAAATTCATAGATATGCAAAAGAGACTCCTCTCGCGAAGCATGTCGAGCCAAAGTATTAGCAATGGAGTTCCGCTCACGGTAAACTTGTAAGAAACTGACATTCCAATCCTAGATCAGTGTGTATGTCCCTATTCCGCACAATATCATCCTACAACTTGTGATTATGCATATCAACATTACTGATAAGTAAATCCACAACATATTTGCAGTCTGACACGCACGTAACCTTTCTGTGCCCCAAATCCCTTAAATGGAGAAGACACTTCTCTAATGCAAATAGCTCTGCACAAAACAGACCTCCCTCAGCAGGACAGGCTGACAAACTCATCCACTGACGCCCAACAATGTCGCAAAGAATACCACCAATACTCATTTTTTACAATCCTAGAGCCAACTACCAAGCTAATCGAGCAAACCCTTAAGGAAAACCAGATTTTCCACTTTAGGAATGAGGACAATAAGCATATCCAATACAATGATTCGCTCACCCATCATGAAACGCAAACGCCACCATGCTATGAAGATCTATACTTATAATGTGTTATAACCTCTTATAAAAGAAGGCTTGAAATTCATCTGCCCCTGTGCTTTGTGCATTACCATGATAGCTCTTCTTGCTTCTTCTAGAGTCATTGGTTGAATTAACATCTCCCTCTCATCCACCGGAATAGTTGGCGGCCTATTATCCAATATATAATTTCTAATGACCTGAGTATCAATAGAAAAACATATTCGGCTACTTATATTTTTAGTCCCTATAAAATAGGGTTGAATTGGTTCGATTCCTCTAAAAAAGTTTCATATCTTTTAGTCCACAACATTAACGAAATTGGTAAAATTAGCCTCGGTTTATTTTGTGGCATTTTAAAACTGCCACTAAAAGCAAAAATAAATGATTTGTAGCGGTTAAAAATCACCACTAATTCAAAAAAAAAAACGCCATAAAAAGTATGACAATGATTAAATTCACTTATTTGAATAATGTTGAAGATAAAGCTATGAAACTTTTTTAGAGAGACCAAATTCGATCACACATATTTTACAGGGACAAAAACATATTTAACTCAATCATATAAGTATAAAATTTAGTATAAAATTTATGCACCTCCGTCTGAAATACCTGAGGATTTATGCACCAATCACCGTTCCCCAAGAACAACCCATGCATTTTATTTCTCTTCCGTCAAACAACTATTTGAGTATGAAAAAACTTTGTACAGGATCACCAAATTGTTAACTCTAAATGCAGATAACTAAAATCCGTTATTAGGTTTTGATGATAATAATGCATAAGTTATAAGGATATTTTGTAAGTAAGTACCTAATTATAGTTCTTGAAATTTAAGGAACAAATTACTCAGACATCATTCAGTCTAAGAGATTAAGCAGCTTCATCTCACTCAAGTCATGAAGACTTCGTCTCATGTTGGAGCATACTTCGTCTCATGTCACATGTAGAGACTTCGTTTCAAGGATTGAAGAGCATTTTGTATGACTCAAGAAAATCATTTTGTTTGAGGTTTACTTCGTCTAACCTAGTACACTGAAGACCAAGTACAAGTCAGACACTTATGCTGACTTCTATCATAAGATTTGAAAAGTAGATTTTGTCACATTAATTTTATGTTGGATGAAGAACCTACTCTGCATGGTCATCCATAGATGGATGCACAAAAATAGAAAGTCTAGTACAATGTCTTTTAGAAGGTTACTTTATGTACCTCAATTTTTGGCAAAGGGCTGTAAAATGGAGATCTCACGTACAACAAGCATTCATATGAATTCAATGTCATTCCGGTTGTTTGAAGCTTTGAGAGCAAGAAAGAGTAGCTTTAACTCTAATTTTTCCAACAGTCATATTTTCAAGGGAACTACTTGAAGAAAGTTTTAGGACTAGTTCTTACACTTTTTTATTTCCACGAGCTATTCATCCAAGTCTTTCATTCTTTACATTGCTATACTCTTTGTGTATATTTTGAGCTTAAACATTTAGCCTAAACATAAAAGCTAGTAGTTGGGCTTATACTTCAAGAGTGATATTGATTTCACATGTGCAGGAATGAGAAGCTTTCCAAGAGTGTGGATACCACTTGTTGATTATTATATTCTTCCACCATTCTTTCCTCTTTATTAAACTATTTTTTTATTTATTTTTTTTTGCATTTATAATTGGGCAGTAATACATCCTAAGTATCTTGCACGTGTTGGGCAGTAATATATACTAAGATATATAAGAAAATTTTAAACTTAATAACCAATATAATTAATAATATAAAGTGTAATTTTTTGGTCTTGACCAAGGTATCCCCACAGCCGATTGTCGTGAGACTAATCCTTCGCCCCACGGTCAGCGCACGAAGCGGTAGGGGGCTGGCCAATGAGTTTTTTCCATTCACAACATACGTCACTAATTCTTATTAATATTATCATTAATACTTAAGTTCACGCTGATTTTACTTAAATATATAGATAATTTCATTGATAAATACTACCTTCATTCCTTGTTAACTATTCATAAAGAGAAGAAACACATATTAAGGAGTGTAATTACTTTTGTTAACTTTCATAAAAGTATTATTTATTTTCCTAATTTACCCTTTAAAATATATTTTATCTTTCTTCACTTATTGTTCTCACAAGGATATTACTTGGAAAACATCAATTAATGTTCTCTTGAAATTCTAAATAGACAGATATATAGAAATAATTGTTTTCTCTTTGAGTGGACAGTTAATAAGGAACAACGACATTATTTAGTGCTTTTTGATGTATAAAAAAAAGGGTTAAATATGTTTTTAGTCCCTGAAATATACACTCTCATCTAAAATAGTCATTGTAAAAATTTTTCATAGTTTTTCATCCCTAACAAATTTTGTTTGATTTAAAAACATCATTATGATGTCATAATGGTGACGTGTCTTTTATTTTCTCTAAATATATTTTCCAAGTGTACATTATCACTCCTACCTGTAATAGTAAATCCTACATGTCATATTTAACCCTAATTCAGTAAATCCCTAACTACCCATTTTCCCCTTTATCATTGATGCACCCATGAACCCACCGCTTTGTCCACCGCAGAAACAGAAACGCAGAGTGCGAGCAACAAAGAGAAGAAGAGTGAAGCCCAAAAAATAAACGTAGCGACGAACAGAAGCAGTAGAGTGCGAGCGGGACAAGGAGAAGGAAAGGAGGAAGATGACTTGATCGCTGTTGTGAGAACGAGAGGACAACAACGAAGGCCAAAGAAACATACTGTGAAGAGAGGGAAACCACCGCTTTGTCCACCACTTCGTTCAAGGTATGTGCCTGTTAGTAATCTAATATAATCCATAGATTATAATTTTATGATGTTATAAAGATAGAATTGTCAAATAATCACAGAAGTTATATTTTGCCACTTTCTAGCAGCAAGCTTCAATGTTCAGATATTGATTTTGCCCAAAATTGATTTTTATATCTATATGATGACAAAGTTTAATGAAGATATACACCTGGATATATAAATACACACGTGTAAATGCTATTTGATAATTTATAATGCCACATCACCATTATGACATCATAAGGATGTTTTTAAATCAAACAAAATTTGTTAGGGATGAAAAACTATGAAAAAATTTTACAATGACTATTTTAGATGAGGGTGTATATTTCAGGGACCAAAAACATATTTAACCCTAAAAAAAATAGTATTTACAAACAAGATTTCTCAAGTTATAATTACTGATTAATTTTAAAAAAATTAAAACTTATTATTTTACTAATAATTAACATGTTTGATTATATAAAATATAGTTAAAGAAAGCTCACTATGATTTCTTTAATTAATGCTTCCTCAATTATTCATCATGAATTTGATTATGGACGCTGCAATTATATAAATTTCCGTCTAAATTTTTATTTCTCAATCTAAGTTTATAAGTAATTTTATTTTTCATCACTTATGGTTCTCACAATGACATTATTTGGAAAGCATTAATTAATACTCTCTTGAAATTCTAAATAGATAGATATATAGAAATAATTGTTTTCTCTTTGGGTAAACAGTTAATAAGCAACAACGATAGTATTTACTGCTTTTTGATGTATAAAGAAAGATAGAATTTACAAACAAGATTTCTCAAGTTATAATTAATGATTAATTTTTTAAAAATAAAATTTAAAACTTATTATTTTACTGATAATTAACATGTTTGATTATATAAAATATAGTTAAAAAAACCTCAGTATGATTTCTTTAATTAATGCTTCCTCAATTATTCATCATGAATTTGATTGTGGATGCTGCAATTATATAAATTTTCATCTAAATTTTTACTTCTCAATCTAAGTTTATAAGTACTTTTACATATTTAATTCATAGGATAAAAGTCTCATCACTTAATACAACAACATAGTTGTAAGCTTCCTAATCCACGGAAGAAAAGCTAGAGAGATTAATACTTGTTCAAGTGAGTTTTACATTTTTCCTAGATATAATACCCGTGCATTGCACGGTTTATTACAATAGTTTTAAAAATTATATAAAGTTATTATAATTTAAATAAATAATATTTAATTATAAAATATAATAAAATAAAAATAACCGTGTTGATACATTTTAATAAATAGTATTAGAGTTTTCTTTGTGCAATACTCAATAGTACTCAAATTTCATAATTGATATTCAATAATAACATTGAAGTAATTTTAAAAATCATTAAGTGAATTTAAATATTAAAATTCAAGTACTAAGTTTTTTATATCAACAAATAAGTTACAATAACATTTTTATACTTTTTATCAATAATAAAGTAATTTTAAAATTGTAATAAGTTGTAACTATAATGGCGTAAAATATTATTTAGTAAATTTAAATTTATTCAAGTTTAGTTATAATTATTTTCTTCTATTATGCTCCCTTAAATCATATTTTTTTTAGATAACTCATAATATTAAGTGGCAAAAGTTGTGTCTACCATCGAGCATGAACAATACAAGAAGGTGGATCATCTCATACACATATTAGAAAGGAATTCCTGAGCTCAAACAGCAAGTGTATGAGCTACTACCTTAGTTTGCCTCATGTGAAAAAGTAATGACAGTGAAAATTGATATTAAATTTTTACAGTCTACCAACTAGGGGTTGATTAGAATTGTATATGCTTATACCCTTAAGCAATGTTTTGAGTTCAAGTCTTATTGATGAAAAAAAGAACGGCTGCGAGAGTCAACTCCACCATGACGTGGATGTTTTCCACTTGAACATGATTACCTCCAAAAGAGAATATCTGTCTTACACAAAATAAATTGTAGTTTCTCATAATGGCTTCTATGTTTAGGAGGCATTTTTACTAATATGCAATTTGATAAAAAAAAAATAATTAAAGAAAGTTTTCAAATACTATACACATACGATATAGTTAATAGTAAATATTTTATGGTGACAGTTTTAAATTTTACAATTATTTAGTCAAAAATATTTATTAATAAATAGTATTGTATTATTAATTAATTTTAATTCTTAATACTTTTATATATAAAAACTTAGTTTATTATAATATTTTTAATATTTTTCTTCAATTTATGATTGAGATTTAACATTCTAACTATTTTTAACTAGTTGGATTTACCTGTGCCTCGCACAGGTAACTTTGGATAAATTAAAATTATTGTGTGTGGAATGATTTTTTTATAACTTCTTATACATGTTGTGATGTCGACAATAGTAACCAATACTGTAGCTGTGAGAAATAGTTACTTAGCAGTAAACGGTTGGCGATAATTTGCGCTTAATTCTCATGGGCAAGGATCGAAACCCCCTTCTACATGGTCGAGAGACAAAGTTAGCTAACTACCGCGCCACATCCTATGCTATGTTTAGATGTTATTTTAGATGTTATTTTGTCGTATTAAAACAATGCTATTTATACCATAATAAAAGTATCTACTATTTATAGCATGGTTAGAGGGTAATTCAATATTAATTAGATTGTTTATGCATTAGATTGTTTAAATTTGAAAATCAAATTTAAGTTGGTTTTAAAATTTGATTTCATATTAATTTATAACCCTCCCTTTAAAGTTTTTAAAATGATTTAAAAATATTTCAAAATTTTCAAAATTATTGGAGGGACCCCTTATATTAATTTTGATTTTAAAATTTAAATATTTCAATGCTATATTATTTTTACAATTTTTATATAAAAATTAATTACTATACTTAATTTAATTACTTAATTTATTATTTCAATGCTCTAAATATTTCAAATTTGAATTATTTAATTTATTTTATAATTTTTGAGTTAACTGAAAAAGATCAAAGCTGTGATATTTTTATCATTAATTTCGAGTTTTATATTTTATTTTTAAAATAGTTGGAGGAAAGTTGAGCATTAATTTTTTTTTTAAGAAACTGAATATTAATTTTTCAAGAAATGAATTTTATTTATGTTTTCTAAAAAAATAATTGTAAAAACTTTATATATTTATAGATTTCAAGATTACTTATCCTTAAAAAAAACAAATCATCTATTATATATTACTTAAAATAGTGTGTTAAATGAAAACTGTTATTTTAATATTTAATTGAAAAATACAACTGGGGCAAATCAAATTAGGAAATAGTTTTAAAAATAATTATTTAGGGTAGAAAATAATTATTTAGGTTAGGGTCTTAGTGGGTAGGACATGTTGGGGTAGGTGGTTTTTATCTTCCCTTCTTCTGTGACACTAATAAAACGGTTACGATGCATTGTATCGTGTGGTTCATAAGTTAGACACTAATAAAACGGTTTTCCTATGACGCTAAAGAGCACAAAATCGTTCTAAAAGGAATTAAATAATTTTTAACATACCTTAGGGTCAACAAATAACATTTCAATGAAGTCTGGTGCATCAGGCTGCTTCCTGTTAGGTGATCTCCATAGTCGTGCAACTCTGACCACTATCTTTCACACATTTTGAGCATTGGAGATGTTGATGGAGGAAATATGCAATAGTTCTCAGATTTTTGAGCTTATTCTTTTAAAACGATATAGCAGAGAAACCGTAGTGGTACAATTTATAGCATCAAGTGAGGAGACTAATTGTTAATAAAAATTCATATTTCAAACAAAAATCTTAAGATTGTATGTTAACTATTTCCTATTAAAATTTAGTTAAAAATTTTGTATTAATTAGTTATGATTCATTCCTTATTTTAAAAATTTATTAAATATTTAGTACTAATTAGTTAGGGTTCGTTCCTTATTTAACATTTGTAATCAATATCAATTTTTGTTTCTATTAAAATTTAGTATTAATTAGTTATGACTCGTTCCTTATTTAACATTTGTAATAAATTTTATAAATATTAATTATTTGAAAGATATTTTTTTAAAAAATCTTAAGATTGTAATTAGTTATGATTCGTTCCTTATTTAACATTTGTAATAAATTTTATAAATATTAATTTTACTTTTTTAAAAATCATAAGATTGTATATTAACTATTTCCTATTAAAATCTTGTTAAAAATTTGATATTAATTAGTCATGATTATTTGAAAGATATTTTTTAAAAAAATCTTAAGATTGTAATTAGTTGCGATTCGTTCCTTATTTAACATTTGTAATAAGTTTTATAAATATTAATTATTTAAAAGATATTTTTAAAAATCTTAAGATTGTATGTCAACTATTTCCTATTAAAATTTGGTTAAAATTTTGATATTAATTAGTCATGATTCGTTCTTTATTTAATATGTGTAATAAATTTTATAAATATTAATAGATAGGGTAGGGTCTTAATGGGTAGGTCATACCGGGGATAGTTAGGATTTATACCTTATTTTAGTGGGTAGGTGGGTATAAACCTTCTTTTATATAATATATAGATAGATATAGATAGATTTATCCATTAAGCAAGTGGATGAGGGTTCAATTCACAATATTTGTGAACGGAAAAAACTTTTGGTTAACCTCCTATCGATTGGCTCACTAACTGTATGGTGGGTGATTAGTCTCACGGCCGCCTGTTGAGATTGAAATTTTTTTTATTAAATATAACATTTAATACTTATTCAAAATATACATGTATATATCATATAGTATAGTAAATATAACATTTAATACTTGTTATGTTAATTTATATATTATATTATATTATATTATATCATGTTATATACTTATATTATATTATATTATATCATATTATATTATATTATATTATATTATATTATATTATATTATATTATATTATATTATATTATAAACAAATAAAATATATGGATTAAATGTTGTGCATTGTTAATGTATACTTTGTTTAATGTAAACAAAGACACAACTAATTTCCGCCAAATCAAAGAAGATATTTTTATTTTAATTAAAATTTAAAATGAATATAATTGTTTCTTCAATATTGTTAAAAAATAATTTTATATATATTAAAAATTTACATTTATATATATATATATATATATATATATATATTATATCAACATTTATATTTTTTAAAATATACAGAGAATACACAATTAATATATAAATAATAATGAAAATGATAATGAATAACTAGTTAATCTTGTAATTAATGCAAAACTCGAGTCAATTTTACTTAATATTTATAATTTATGTATATATATTGATATTGATATTGATTATTATTGTTATTATATTTATTATTAGTATTATTATTTATAAAAAATCCTCAAATTTTGATTAATAATTAAAATTTATATAATATTAATATTTAATTTTAAATATGATAAATTGAAATGTGTTATAATTAGTAATTATTATAATGAATAATGTTAAAAGATTATCATCAACTAATTAATATTGTTATTATTGTGAAGGTCAAGTCAATTTTACTTTAATTTTTTTGTTTTTAAATTTTGTTGTCAAGTTGTGATTAACGTTAAATGACTAATATGGCAAAGATTGGTACTCACTGCTCTTCTTTGGGAGTGAGAGTTATATATGTTCCCTTTTTTAAGTTGGAGACTCATGTTGAGAGATTCTCCGATGGTTCCGTAGTTTTAATTTCTATTTGTTTAGTTTTTCAACGCATCAAGAAAACAATTATAGTTAAATGATAATATTTATTATTAGATATGAGAAATTGAAAATTTTTCAATTAAGAATTAATATAATGGATAATATAAAAGAATATTAATAACTAATTAACATTGTTATTGATGTATTTCTCAAGTTGAGATTAATAATTAAAATTTATATAATATTAATATTTAATTCTAAATATGAAAAATTGAAATTTTTTATAATTATTAATTAATATAATAAATAATTTTAAAAATTATCAATTACTAATTAATATTCTTATTATTGTGAAGGTCAAGTCAATTTTACTTTTACTTTTTATTTTATTTTTTATTTTTTTCTTAAGTTGTGAGTAATAATTAAAGTTAAATTATTATATTTTTCATTTTTAAATATCAGAAATCAAAATCGTTTCAATTATTGATGAATATGATGAATAATATAAAATGATATTAATAACTAATTAACATTGTTATTAATGTATTTCTCAAGTTGTGATTAATAATTAAAAAATTCATAATATTAATATTTAATTCTAAATATGAAAAATTGAATTATAATTTTTAATTAATATAATTTAAATTTGTTTAAAAATTGTCAACGACTAATTAATATTCTTATTATTTTGAAGGTCAAATCGATTTTACTTTTACTTTTCATTATTTTCTAATTTTTTTTGATAATATTGTTTATTCTTAAATATTGGAAATTGAATATTTCCATTTAGTAATTAATATAATGAATAATCTAAACAACTATTAATAACAAATTAACAATTTTTTTTTGGAAACAATTAACATTGTTATTAATGAATAGGTCAAGTCAATTTGACTTATCTGTTGAGATTGATATATGGATATAGATATAGACATTTTTTGTGACACAAAAGGTTGGGTAAAGTGATAAACTTGCCACCTCATCACATATTCTTGTGTTTCCTTTCGTAAGAAATAAAATTTTCCTTCACATATTCTGGTCGTGTTTGAAAGTGCTTATTTGAGCTTATCATATAGTATAAATGATTATGTAAGTGTTTGAGAGAGCATATATAAATGGTTTATAACCGACATATAATCGATTTTGAGATTATTTTCATAAGTTGTTCATAATAGCTTATAAAAAAGAGTTTACACTTCAAATTATTTCAATAAATTTCTTCAAATTACTTATGAATATGCGCATATGCAATAAATATAAATGTTTACAAACAAAACTGAGATGTTTTGTAGATAAATAAATAAATGTATATATTAGTGTTAGGTTGAAAAGTTGAATTTAATGCCAGCTTTGGTTTGTATAAGTGGTCATAGATTTTGAGTTTAACTCTCTTATCTCTATAAGTTGAGGGTCCGAATCCCCCTGAGACTAATAAAATCATAATTGGTTAGCAACCCTGCTTAGAGATATTCCCAGGCGCTCTCACAAGGAGTAGGCCTTTGCTAGTCATTTTTTGTAAAATAAAAAGTGTGTTAATATTTTTATAAACTAATCAGACATGAGTTTTTGTTGATTTTTTACTTTAAAATGTGTGTTAATATTTTTGAATAATGTTTGATACACACTTCATTTTCACTTCCTCCTCATATAGTAGAAAGAGGGAAGATAAAAATGAGTGATATGCTACGTAACATAACAGGAAATAAGGAAATAAGGAATGAAATCTTTATTAACTCACAAAATATTGTGAATGAGGTTTATTTTTCCATAATTACCCAGAACCACAATATGGCAAATCCGTTCAAGTTTTTCTTTCTTTGATTAGGCTACGTCTGCGTTTATAGCCTTTGCTAATGTGTAATGTTGGCCATAACAGAAAACGGTTTCGGAGGAGGGACCCTGCGCTCGGTTTTCCATTCTTCCTCACCCTTCATTTTGCCGCCTAATTCTTCTTCATCCGGCGGAGATGACCACACTGCAGCCGTCGTGTAGCTCCGGAATGTTCCACAACGTCGAATGCGGACCGCCGGTGACTTCTCCTTCGCCGCCGGCGGAGAAGCTAGGGTTCGCTAAGCTCTGCGGAATCAATGTCGCTGGATCGCGCCGCAGCCGCGGAACCTTGGTCCTCCACGGTGGCCGTGTGAGATCGAACTCGTGGAAACCGATTAAGGCGAAGGAGGACACCGGCGCTTCTTCTCTGGTCGGCGAATGCACGGGGAACTCGTTCAAACCAATTCAGGCAAAGGACGATTCTGACCGTGCTGCGTTTTCTGGTACTATTTTTCATTCTCAGATTCTTTTCATCTCGCAAGCTTAAAATGCTATCAAGATCTGGAATCTCGAACGCCTTTTCTGAAATGCTTTTGGCTTTGCTTTGCATTTTATTTGTGTATATTCTTATTCCTCCTTTACAAACGTTTTCAATGAGTTTGGTTACACAAAGGTTTTAAATTGTGGTCGTGGTCCCGATAGCATAATGGTTGTGTTGTAGTCTATCGGATTGCGGAAAATTGTTAACAAATGTGGCCCTCAGGGCTGAATTCACGCTCGCGTTGCGATTTCAGAAACCTCAAAAACCCTTGACGCTGCGGCCAAAATGCAAACCATGACTTACACCGTAGAAGACAGTGCGGGCCGGGGAGAATTTAGATCATTCTGAATCTTGACCATATTTTTTTATTTAATCATTTTTTAAAAAATAAATGCTACTTGTTTCAAACTTTCAATATAAATTGGTTACTTGGTCAAGTTGAATTGTATAATATGGTTCATGTTGAACCATATATTATGTACAGCTCAGCTGAGTGGGTCAGAATTCAGTGTCGTGTAGCTACAGCAACGTTTGTCTCTTATGCTGTGCCAACTGGCTAAGCAATTAACTTAGGATCAATGCATCTGCCACTGTTCATAGATGAAAAGTGATGATCCTTGATTGGTTCTTAGATTAGGAGCTTATAAAGGCTACCAAAGTAAGCACAACCATAACCAAAGAGCTCACTTTTCAGGTATGCTGGCATAATCATAAATAATAGAAAGAATTTCAAGTGTTGGAGATGTTTCAATTTTGCTACTTTTTTTTGTTTTCTCCTTTTCATCCTCATCTTTTAAGATTTATGGCTTGAATTCTTTGTGAAATTCCAGTTTTGATGAAACTGGAAAACTCAGTCGACTTCCTTAGTCATATATAGATACATTTGCACGGAAAATCGAACTTTTTTTCGGAGGGTCATTTAGAAGGGATCGAATGTTTGATTGTGATTGTTAGGGTTCAAATTGACACCAGATTCATTATCTATGTAGGTCAGAGTCTCCACCACCAGATGTCAAACGTTGGGAAGTCCACAAACATTTTGTGGCATGACTGTCCAATTCAGAAACCGGATAGACAGAAGCTACTTCAGCAAAAAGGATGTGTTATATGGCTAACTGGCCTCAGCGGTTCAGGTTTGTGGAATTTTAGATAGTTACCGTCTCTGAATGCCCTGCTTTAGTTCATTCAAATCAAGCGAAAATAAAAGCATAATTTTGTGAAGAATAGGATGCTCTAGCTTTATATGGTTCTTTTTACATATTGTGGTTTTTACATTCAATGCATGAAGAGAAAGCCAGAAACAGTTGATTTATTTTAGTATTTGCTCCTCTTTAATTACTGCTTATAATTCTATAAAGTAATTGTTGAAATGTTTCAATATCTTGCTTCTTATGCACCTTCTCTGTGTCTTCTCTTCACTCTATTTGTAACCTGAGGGGGTAGATTATTGTCAAACCTTGCTTGCTGTTTGCTAACGTACAACTATTAGCGGCTAAGATGCCTATGGATATGTTTTTTAATTTATTAGTTTGGTGTCTTATATGAACATAACTAGATAAGTATTAAAGTCCATACAATTTAAAAAAAAAATTGTAATGATATCTTGAAGATGTCTGGTTTTTAGCGTGGCTTTGGCTGAACCAGTTCGTGTTTCCTATCAAATATAACTTTATAGATGAAGGATATGAAAGCTCATATGCAGATGTCAGGATACACCATTACTTTTCATTCTTCTGGATACCATTACTCCCTTCATCTTTCTCTTCTGGACTCATTAGTCATTCTTGACTTTAGGGAAAAGTTCTCTTGCATGCGCTTTGAGCCAAAGCTTGCACTCCAGAGGAAAACTGTCTTACGTCCTTGACGGTGACAACATTCGGCATGGTCTGAACCGTGATCTTAGTTTTAAAGCAGAAGATCGTTCAGAAAACATACGAAGAATTGGTGAATTTCTCATTTCTACAACTTCCAGTTATATTCTATAATTTAATTAGTAGTCATACATCTGGATTTAAAATTTTTCAGGTGAGGTGGCTAAACTCTTTGCAGATGCTGGTGTTATTTGCATCACCAGTTTAATATCCCCCTACCGAAAGGATAGAGATGCTTGCAGAGCACTGCTGCCAAAAGGAGATTTTGTCGAGGTATGTTCTTATGGTGCTACAAATAATGCTGGTAGTTTGGCATAAGCTATTAGGGACTTAGGGCACCGTACAATCATAGAACAAGAAAATGTTCTCCATAGTTGATTCAATGCTCACATATTGTAGGTTTTCATAGACGTGCCACTACATGTGTGTGAGTCTAGGGATCCAAAAGGCCTCTACAAGCTTGCTCGAGCTGGAAAGATCAAAGGTATCTTGGTACAAATTTTCATATTACTGTTTGCGATCTAATTTGGCATTTAATATTATGTTCCTCTGGTTTTCAACAATCTGGCACTGCTGTTCTTTACATATATTAGCATCAGAAGTTCAACTACATATGCCATGCTTACTCTTTCTTCTTTCTTATCAAAATTGAGTATCAGTTTCCTAATGGGATAGAACTATTTATTTGGTATGCTGCAGGTTTCACTGGTATAGATGATCCATATGAACCACCGTGTAGCTGTGAGGTTCGTGTTTCTTGCACTTTGCATTTTAGTATTGTAAAAGAGGAATAGAATTTCCATACCTTTTTTTACACTTGTTAATGATATCTCACTTATTGGTTAACAAGGTTTATTAGCCTGTTAACTTATCTATACATCTTGTGAACCAATAATTGAGTAATCATTAACCAGCGTAACAATGGTTGAAAACTTTGGCATGCAAATAATATTACCAAATAGCAAATAGATACCTACTATTTTAATTGAAATTGTTTAGTTCTCTTTGCTTGGAATCCAACTTTTGAAGGGAAAAACTGTTGTCTTCTGGACTGGAGAGCATTTTTTTGTCATTTTTAATTTCTTTTCCTTTGCTTTGATTTCTCTGACATAAAATGGATGACACGTAGTCCATAGGCCTACTATATAAATTAGATATCATAGTAACCCAGCTTCATGCTTTCCTTTGAAACTTTTGCTTACCTTTCATCTTTGAGATTCTAAATCATTGTTTTTCTGTTCTCCATTTAATTGATTCCACTTTTCAATTTCATTTGAAAAGACTCTGCCTTCTTTGTCTTGCAGATAGTGTTACAACAGAAAGGAAGTGATTGCAAGCCTCCTAATGAAATGGCTGAAATAGTGATATCATACTTGCTGAAGAGTGGATACCTGCAGGCCTGACTTTGCTTTAAAGAGGGTTTTTTTGCAGCCTTTACTTGTATTGTGTGTAATAGATTTTGGTACATAAAAATTTGCTCCTTCCAGCAGCAGCAAGGAAATCATCGTTTCCTGCAAGTTGCTTCATAAAAATGTACGTGTGTGATAGTTTTTGGCACATAAAAACTTGCTCCTTCCAGCTGCCAGGAAATCATCGTTTCCTGCAAGTCTGCTTCAGGACTAAATAAATGAGGTGAAGCCGTGAGGAAGGGCTAAGGAGTTGGTGCTGGTTGCTATATAGGAAGAAAGGAGAGTATTTGATTTGCATCTTTTAGCTAATAATAATTGGTTTTTGTGAAAAATGTATAGTGCCTGCAAAAATAGTTTGTCATATCCTATCCTATGTAATATGCAGTAGTAACCGATAGTCCTAGCCTCCTAGGACCTTTGACATTCCTGTGTCACACCGAATGCGGTACTCTTATATTATTTATAATTAATTATCTATTGTGAATTAACATTATCAATTAATTATAATATATTTGTTTGGTCATTAATATTAATTATATGAATTATTAATTTAATTCTTATGCATGTATTGTGATAGATGATATATTGAGTTTTGCAAGGGATATGTATTTGTTCGATGTCAATTAATGTTGGCTGACTTCATCAACGAAACAATTGTTTGGGTAGAAAGCTACATTTTCTTTTCTCGCAAGGTATCCCAACAGTTGAAATCATGAGATTAATCCTTCAGAAATCACGTTCAGTGGTAGGTATCTGCCAACAATTGCTTCTTTATACGCATTGCCTAGAAGCGAACCCTGAACTAAATGCTAGAATTTAACTATCTATTAGTTGTTCTACACTTAGAAAACTACATATTTGAATTTTTATTAAGTTTAGGTGCTATTAATTCAAAATGCATGTAGTGGATGGAAGTTATTTTAAGGGGGGAAAACAATATATACTTGGAGGAGAACCCAAGTTTGGGTACTTGTCAAAGAAACAGGGGCACTTATGATATGGTTAGGGAAAATCCTGAACATTAAGACAATGAAACGCAAAAATACACATCGTCTCCTGTCATTTGTATTCATCTGATCTTTTTACAAACCACCCATGATGTTTTGATTGTTTTCCGTCAAATTAAACCATTGCTAGTGAGAAATGCTATTTGAACAGAAAGGGCTTGGGTAAATCCTTAAACTTACATTTCAGGAACAAATTGAGCATTCGCTCTCTGCTCTTATCTATTGTACTTGAGATGGCGGAGGCGTGCGAATATATAATCATATATCTACGAGGAAGGATTTAGGGAAATCAATTAGCAAAATAAACAACAGTTTTAGCTTCCTGAACTGAAGAGCAAAACCCTGTGTAGCAGCAACCAAGATATCATAAAGAAAATCTGAATCATTAAGAAAAGAAACATATAGTCATTGAATATCTGAGAATGGTTTACATCCAGAAAGAAGCAAAGACCATGTGACCTCCTCGTCTTTGTCTATGATTATGAATTGACAGCAAGCAGAAGACGAATGTCATGGTTATGGAGACAGCAGCAGAGGTGACGGCATCAAAAGTGTGAGACCATCGGCGTTCTTGCAGAGCCCAAAGAGTTCTTGCAAACTCAGCAACAGCGTCCACCACCATTGTTAGCACATGTGTCATCCTTTCAGGCTTCAGCAGTAACGTGATGATTCCTTGAGTGATGTTGAGGAAAGAACACGAATCAAAGAAATAACAAGTGTTGGTTTGAGACGTTGCTTCCTCGATGTTTCCCGAGTTTTATCTTAAGAATCTGATTTGGAAGTGAGTGACTACTGACTAGCCAAAGTGGCAGTTACCATTAATGTACTACGTGACCAAAATATAAAAACAGTTTTTTTTTTCTTACATGTATCCACTAAACAAATAAATAATAATAAATAATTATGTTTGAGTTGGAAATATTTACATTGTGTGATTAAGTGATCAAGTTAACTTTTTCGGCAGGTATTTTTATTAACAAGATTCAAACTAAATTTACTTTAAAAAATTGAGTATTAACCACATGAATTAATCACATGTTTACCAACAGTTTAATCACGTATATTGTTAAGTTTATTTTTTTTTTAAAATAGTATATTGTTTGAATTTTAATAGAATCTGATTTCAAAAAGGAAGCTTTTTTAAACAAATGGTGAATTTTCAAAAAATATTTACTAATTTAGTGTAACTTTTTCTTGTCAATGAGATTGATAACTTATGTGTGAGGGAAGACTCATGGACTTTTTTTATTTTTAAAGCAAAGTCATGAATAATGACTCTCGTGAATTTATTTTAATCACCTTTACATGATTAATTACTAGTAATGTATTGCATATTTAATAGTAGTAGTAATGTGTTTTTTATTAGTATTACTTTTACATTAAATATTTAATAGTAATGTATGTTATATTATTACTTTTACATTAATATTAATTAATATTTAATTAATTTCATTTAATTAAATATTTTGTAGTTTAAAGTAATAATATTAATGATATGAATCAAATTAAATTAAATTATTCAATTAAATGATAATTAAACATATAAAACATTTACTTTAAACTTTTATTCAAATAAAATAAACCTTTAATCTATTTAATACTATAAAGTAAATGTTATAAAGAGAATAGTGCAATGAGATGTCAACCCTTCATGCAATAGTTTATAAGGAACTCCTCCTCCAACCTACCAAATATATAAACTTTCCAAATTAAATCATTTAAAAGTATTAACTGAAATTTAAAATTTGTAAGGTTGTAAATAATATTTTTTTATACTCTTCCCATTTTAACCAACAAGATATTTAAAAATCAGTTACCTTTTAAAATCTACCAATAATAATATAGTATACAATATTGTTAAATATTTAATGTAAAAGTAATAATATAAAATACATTACTATTACTATTAAATATAAAATACATTAGTAATGATGTAAACGTAATTAAAAAAATAGCAAGAATCGTCCATGGTAATGGAGACTTTGATTTACTTATTTTTAAGTAATTTAACAAGAGTGTTTTTTTCTAAACGAATTTAACAAGAGTACCATGGTAATGGCGAGTTTACTTTTTTTAAAAATAAAATACAAGAGTCGTCTCTTGTTGGCAACTCTTAAAAAAAAGGCTTGTTGACGCCTAAAAATCGGTAACGACTAGTTAGAAGTCGAAGAGTTACTCGAGTCGATTGGGGATCATAGACGACTAGAATGTTAGCTGAGTCGAGTAAGTCTAGTTGATTGGTAGCACAAGTAATTGGCCAAGGAGAATCAAGTGTACAAAGGCAAGATACAAGAAGGTGCAGAAACTTAGGCTTCAAGTAGGATGAATCATCAGGCTTCTAGAAGCTTTCCATGTGCAAAAATAGTTAGTGGGCTCGTCTCAAAAAAATATGAGAAAGTGATTGCGAGCTAGCCGATGCAATGAGGAACGACTGAAACAAAGCCTATAGGCTGACTAGGAGAGAGGGAACTATGATACCCCACGATTTTGTAAACACTTGTAATGATCGGAGAATGTGGGGTGTCGCATGCTCCTTCCAACTGCTAGGTAGTTAGCCGATTTGCCTTTATAAATAGAGGAACTGTCATTTGTATAAACACGCACAACAATCAATCAAATCTACAAAATTCCCGCATTTTATCTTTATTTTACTTTTCAGCACTTTACTTTTCAGTCATTTAAATTCTTTATCACTTTCTGCAATTTATCTTTCAGCCGATTAACAACTTTTAGCCTTTATTTTCTTTACCGCTTTTCAGCCCTTTACATTCCTTAGGAGTAGACCTTAGTTCATAGCCAAAGTCCTATTTCAAACATCCTTCAATAGCGAGGCATTAAGAGCTTTTTGGAGTATCTTAAGAATCGATATTGAGGAACAGATCCCTTCTTAGGGCAATCGCTTGATTAGGGAATCATAGTTGATTTCCTAATCGACCAAATCTATTTGTGAACCAACAAGGCTTAAAATACATTTTTAGTCACTGCAAAATATGTTGTTTTAGTTTTTAGTCCTCCAAAAATTACATGTTTTGTTTTTAGTCATTGCTAATTGTTTTTCCATCCAAACCAGATCTGAAAACACTCTCACACGTCTTTATATTTGTTCTATAAGCGGTGAAATCGAGTTCAGTCATCTCAAATTTTTCCCAAATTGTAAAAATTCAGATTTAAATGGATGGAAAAACAACTAGCAGAGACTAAAGACAACACCTGCAATTTTTGGAGGGCTAAAAATAAGAATTTTTTTTCCTAATGACGAAAAACAAAAACAACATATTTTATCCAGACTAAAAATATTTTTTAATTGAAAAAAATATATTTGCCCGACATAAGTTGCCAACCTCACCGGTGACTTACACTAAATTGGTAAAAAAAATATTTTTATGAGTTTTGAAAATGCACCATTTGTTTAAAAAAACCGAAAAAAGAAATTAAAATAAGTTTTTCTAAGGATAAAAACGAGATATTTTACAAAGTTTAAAATTCAGTAGCTTGAAAAAAAAAGTAGCATCTCTAAAAACTAAAAATAACAAATTGTGACAGCCTGAATTCATTATCTAGTGGTGGTGGTTGGCTTCTCTAGCACGACAAAGTTGCATTGACATAATGGTGATGTATCTGCAGAAGACGCTCTGACGCTCACGTCAATGAAAGAACAAATGAAGAATCTCAGTGTCTAATAAGAACTCTAAGTTTGCATAATTAGTAATGCGTACATAAATGAACCACTACACATGTATTTAAAGGCTTCGTGCCTATCATAATCTTTGTAGGTCTTTAGGAAGCCTTATAGAAGACCTTCGGAGGTCGTGGGGCAGTCTTGAATGATTATTAGTAAATGAGTCGGCGCATGGTCGATCAACCTTACCTAGGACGAAATGTTCCTTAACTAAATCATCTTGTCCGCCTCTATGGTACTCACTTAGCTACGAAATCATTGGACCCATTGAGATGCTATTGAGCCTATTAGCCTATTAGGATAGACAGGAGCCCTCCATCTTGGCATGTAATGTATGTAATGTTAAGCTTCACAAACTCTAACGAGCAATGACCACTCAGAATCTCCCCTTAGTTTCAAATGGTTTCTTTCATTCTTTCTCGCAGGCCACTTAGTGTTTTGTTCGGACTTTAAAATTTTAAAGCCTTCTGAATTCGACTGGTGTGTCTGAATCCGAAACGTTGCAATTAATGAAAATACAAGTTTCCAATTACAGTGTCCTTAGCATGATTGTGTGTCATCAAGTCAAGCTTCCCCAAACGACCACTTTTTCGTTCTTCAAACTTAATTCTTAATTTTACAACCGTTCAAATTCTTTCACTTTTCAAATTTCTCAATTGCTTATTTTGGGGAAAAGAGAAGCCCATCTCTATCTGCCATAAACCTAATCATCAATTGTCCAATTTTTTGAACCTTGAGAACGAGTTTTCATCTTCTTCCTCTCCCGACTTTCTGACTTCTTCATGTACACTCTTCTTCTAGATTTACAATTTACCGTTGCTATTACCTCGATTCTTCCAAAAGGCATCGTGGACACAAGCGATATGAAGTTGAACTTGTAGTTAATTGTCTCAATAAAAGTCTTATAATTAATATTAAGCCTCTAAGTCAATGATTAAGGCTTGGGAGACTTCCACTTTCATGTCTCTTTTCCAATCATGTTTCCTTATCCCTTGATCTTTGTTTCACTGATATCTTATTGACTCAAGTTTTAAGAGCATCCGTGACCTTATGAGTCAAAGGCGTAATAAACAAACTTTTAACACCTCTTCCTCCTCGCTTGAGGAAAACTAGATTGACCTGGGTGTCCGAGAGCGTTGTTGTTCCTATCCTCCTAGCTCTGAGGACTAAGTAACGAATAAAATAAAGATTACCCTAGAGAACATGTTGTCTCACAAATATTGTCTCGTCATCCCAGACCCCAACGCTAGCGTTCACACCTCATGTTTTGAAGGATTCTTTATGCATACCTACGTTTTGGCTGAGCCAAAACTTGCGATTTCTTTCAATCATTTTGAAACTTTTGTTCCTAAACATTAGCAAATAGTCCCCTCTCAACTTCATCCAAATGCTTGGGCTCTTGTAGGAACTTACCAAGCCGTGAGAGCCACCCACCTCCCCCACCTTCCCCTCTCCGTTTTTACCCTTCCATGGTTTGTGTCTCTTCAATTTTTTCCATTGAAGCATTCTGATCTATTTTTCAATTGTTTTTTCTAATTGGTGGTTATGTGTTTTGTTCTTTATTTCTGTCATCATATTCTGTCTTGTATTGTTAGAGCAAGCAAATCTAGTTTATTTTGTGTTATGTTTGTTCGTTCTGTTTTATTGTTCTTATATGATATCCATTGGGAAAAAAAATGTTTGACCAAAAAAATTCCTGATACATAGCAACTTATTTACATATTCAGAAATTCCAATTCCAATTTGTAAAAAAGTGAAGTAACAAAACAGTGATAATAAAGTTTTGACGACTAGATTATAATTTTCTAACTACATTTTTTGGTACAACATGCTCCACTAACAAATCATCAGAATTGATCATCGAGTTACACAAAACCAGCATCGAAGAAAGGACAATGATCCTCAGAATACAATGTCAGTGTGGAGATTTAACCTGCATCTCCTTGGCCATGGAAGGTAGCCACCTCTCTCCCCTAATCTTTTTCAAATTTTTAACTCGTTCCTCTTCTTTCTTGGCTGCAGCTTTTGCAGCTGCATCTTTAGCTTCTATTCTGGCCAATGACTTCTTGTATGCATCATTTGCTGCAGCCATTAAACCTTCTCCGTCAACAGCAACAGATCGAATCCGTCTTCTAAACTGTAGAGGTGGAATACAGTAATTAAGAAAATAACTGACAATAATTAAATAATATGTACAGAGATATCTATAGATTAATTATTCGACCTTCTTTGATTTCTCATCAATATCTTCTCCGGGAAGAATTCTAGGTCGTTTCCTTGGTGGTTGGGGTTCATCTGCAGCCATATACATATATAAGCCTAAGCCACACATGGTACAAACGCAATTGGGAATCATCTCAAGATAAATCACAAAAATTTGATAATTTTTAAACCCCTTTACACATTTTCTTATATGTAAAAGAAGAAGAAATTATATTGAGCTATGATTATTAAACTCATTTAATGGAACCAGTAAGTGAGAGTGCAACCTATAAAAAGCAATCTGGCTACAATCCAGATTGGAGGCCCAATCATTGCTAGAAGTTACATTGATCAAAGCTTAAAGGTTGTATTTAGTTCCTAAACCAATAATTTGAGAGAATTGACCATAATCAAGGAACCAGTTGTTTGCAACTTAACTTCAATGGTTATTTTTATATCAACTGTGCCAGTAAGATTGCAAATTTCTTCAACATACTTGATAACCTGGACCAGTATTCAGGTTCAGTTACCAGTTGTGCCAGACCAGAGTCATAAGTTATAGCAGAGGCCACAGGCATGCTGTTACATGTACACAATGATTGACAAACTTTAAGTGGTTTACTAACTAGCAAATAGATTATGAATAATACTTACTTCACACTCCATTTCCACTCACATCAAGAGAGACATAGGAAGAAAAAAGAGAGAAATGAATGATATAATACGTCATATGATGGGAAATGCAGAGAGAGATAGGAAGAAAAATGAGTGAAAATGACATCGAAGAGAAAATGAAGTGTGAAACTGTGAATGAATAATTACTCATAAATTATTAACATATCACATAGCAATACAATATAAAATAACCATAATCTTCTGAATTCAGATGCCAACAAACAAACAAAAAATTGCAGAGTGCACAGAGAAATGCATAGAGTGCTGATTTGGGCTCCACTCCTTAACAATTTAAATTGGTACTGGATGGTGTGTGCACTATTCTGAAAAAGTAGTGATCTTGCTAACACCAAGCTACCGGCACCAGCAGTGGCTTTTACCAGATGCAGCTTTTTTCTTATTTCAGAGAAGTTTTTATATGCAAGTCAAGATCAATAGTTACTAGTGACCCACTTCTGCCAGAAGCAGCAATACCAAAAGCCCACTTACAAAAGCAAAATACAAGCCAGCAAAGTGCAAAACTAATCAAAATCTAAACTCAACCACTTATAGGCACAGAAAACAATTGCAACTGATCATAAAACTAAGGAATGTACTGCACAAAGCTCACTTACCTGCGTGATCAAGGATTATTCCTGGTTGAGAATGCTTAAACAAACGAATGCAGCACTCATCATCAATCTTGGGATCCTCATCAAGGACAGGAACAGGTTCTTTCACTATCTCTATTGTTTTCTCCAAAATGTCATCCAGAAGCTTTTGTGCCTGTCAAGAAACTCATCAACATTATAAATCATCAAATCAAAAGGCCAGTGAAAAAGAGGGGAATGGGGACAAGGGTAAAGCTGATAACACACACTGAACAGAGCTTCATAGTACACAACAGCAATACTTGTAATGATGCACAATAATTTGGAATCAGAAAAAATAAAAAAAGCGCACTTCAACTGCAACAAAGTAAACATGCTACTACATGTTAAGAAATAGAACAACCCCATGAACCCTAATGTAATTCCACTGAGAAAAAGATGTAAACTTGGTAATTAAATCTGTATTTTGTGCTATGGGCATAGCCAATCAGAGTTAAGGGCAAAACCTTAACTTTTTTTCAAAAAAAAAAGAATTTTCATTAGAAACTTGAACATAAACACACGCAGAGGATCCAATTTGATGAACATATGAGCAGAAAAATGAGAAATTTAGAGGAAAACCTTGAGTTGGTAGTGTTTAAGTTCTTTGTGTTTGGGTTTGTGGCCTCCATCGTTGTCATGACGGTCATTGTGTTTGGTGGCGGAAGAACCGTTAACGAAGGAAGAGATGTAGGTGTTGGTTCCGGCGACGGAATCGATGGCTGCTCTCCATGCCGCATCGCCATCTTCTTCGCTGCTGCTGCTGTAGCCATTGCTGTGTTCTCTTTTTGGCATCCTTCACTTTCAGGTTTCGTTGGTTCAGTAAGCAGGAGAACGAAGGAGGAGAAGTAAGATAATTGGGCTTTCCTCATTAGGCCCAATTTGGAAAGTTTGCACTTTTATTTTTTGTTAAAAAATTTGGGAAACAAAAAGTGGATACTAATTGGGTTATTATACAACAGTACTTAACTTTCTCATCCATCTCATTTTACTCATTTTTTCTTCTTTTCACATATCACTCATCTCTCCTTTTTCTCTTCTTATTTATGCAAAATGGAGGTGGAACACAAGTGTTAACGTACTATTTTTCATATTAATTTCATTTTAAAGAATAAAAATACAATAAATTAGTCTTAAAATAATAAGTTAAGGTCTTTTTCACAATTGAGATTTGAGAGAGTATATAACCTTTGTATTTAGAGAAACATGTAGTTGCACTATGAGTGTAATATATATATATATATATATTTTACATTATCAACCAATTAGATTTCAAACATGTAGGAAAAATAGTTTATTTACTTAATTTGATTGATTAATATGACACATCTTTGAAAATTTTGATTTTTTTTGGTCAATTTATTAAAATTAAACTCTTGGATTTATAGCAATGCTACATGTTCCTGCCAATACAAATTTTCTCACATACTAAATTAAGCAAGAGTTAAATATATTTTTACACTTTCAAGATACTAAATGCATTAAATTTTTATGTTATGTTATACTTCATTTAATATATTGAAGAATTTGTAGGAGAATAAATCATTACTCATACTAAAGTTGGTCTTGAAAAGACCTTCCCCAATCCCCATAATATTGGTCTCCCCTTTACCTATCTTGTAAGTTAAAAGCATTGCTTTTATGTTAAACGCACTTGTCATTAGTATACTTGATGCATCCACGCAGTTTTCTGGATTAGTTGTTGGTGTCTAGAGTACACTTGCATTGCATGATGCATCTAGCAAGTCCTTAATTATTTTGACTATTGATGCATGAGATTGTAAAGAGAATTGTGTTGGAGGGTTCTCGCAGCAATCTTCTTAATTAGCATCAGAAAATATGACAAAACAAAACACAGTGCCATGTTTTGCACAACTTTTTTATGTCAGTATGTGTACAAGTGTGTTTAATTAATGAGAATGTATTGGCTTTAGAAGAATGATTTTGTCTCAAGGGTGTGCTCCCTCCCTCTCAACTAGCAAAACATGTTGCCATCATGTTCTGTTGCTGGCTTGTCAGAATTTCATAATTATTTGTTTCTGAACTAGTTGATGTTCTAGCTTCACACACACACGATCATCATCAGAACTGATGAAGAAAAATTTGGGCGGATTCGACTCCAGTTATCACACGGACCAGAACATGTCTTCAGAATTTTTCTTTTTAGTTGTCCGGCGTGAATACTCGATTCCAGCAATTGTCCTTCATAAGATCACTTCAAGTTGCTAGTCTATAGCTAGCTCTTTTTTTTCAGTTTTATTGTTAATTAGAACAGTTATCATTACAGACGGAAATAGAATATAAGTGTTCTACATGGATTTATCATGGCCATATTTGGCATTAGATTTTGGGACTGTCAATTCAGATTTCAGAGTTTATATCATCAAATCAAATACTTCTAAAATGATGGCTTCATTTAATTTAAAGAGATAGACAGAAGGGCACAAGGAAAGTAAAGTAATGAACTAACACAAACAATGCTGTAATAAATAAATGATTTAGGGGATTAGGTTCAATGTTAGTGTCATATGACTCATATGAGGATTTTTTAAGATGGCACACATCACAGGGATGGGTGATGTACTATGTTTGAATATTAATCCGCCTTAGTTTATTTATACGTTAGCGCATATAAAAAAGGAAATAAATTTCACTTATGAATTGAAATGAAATGTCTGTTTTTATTGTACACTTGCGTTGAACTAGCATTCAAACATACACACATGTAAATGTGTTTGTCGACAAATGAAAATAACCATTCTCTTAAGGAAAAAATGAGGCATTGACGAGTGTGGATCCTCTCCGGGTTAGAGGATCCTCGTGTACAAAACATCCACTTAAGATTGGAAAATAATTTAGCCTCCTACACAATAATAATACAGCACTGCTTGTTGTTACGAAACGAAGGAAGTACGAAAATATTTCAGCCAATCAGATGTTTTGACGGAAATCATGGGTTGGTTGAAGTAGGAAAGTAAAAATGGCAACACACTCAAAATAATGCCACGTACAGATTCTTACATTTCGTATGGATTCCTTTCGTAACAATTAGCATTTTCCATAATAATAAACTGAATGAAAAATTATTGTATTTAATATCTTAGAAATGTAAAAGCATTTAATTGTTTCCCCATTTAATATGCAGGAGGATTTGTAGGAAGAAGAAGTAAGAGGATATAACATTGTTCCTTAAGATTTTCACTTTTAAATTTATAACGCAACTAAACTCATCTGAGCCATTAATAATATAAATCAATGGTTACAAATCGGTTGGAGGGAAATTGAAGAGGATTGGGAACGAGAGAATCCAAATTCGGAATGATACTTCAACTATATATTCTTTCTAGTTCTATCATGCCCTCTTTGATTTAGGTTTGTGTTGTTGTCTCATTTTTAATCTCTAAGATGTTAATTTTAAACTCCATTATTATCTCTCATGACATGACATTTATTACATTAATAAATCACTTGTTGATCAAATAGGGTAAAAGATAAGGTAGTAATTAGGGGCATGAAAAATATTAATTAATTATGGGTTAATTAAGTTAATGGTCCATGTGATTTGAGCGAAGTTTGGTTTTAGTCTTTAACCAGAAAAAAGTCTAAAAATAATCCATCTGGTTTGGGAAAGAGCCGGGATTTATCCTCGTCGGAGTGGTTGCTCTGGCGAGCGCGATGATTTGACACCATCGTGCTTACATGGCACTGCCACGTGTTTAAATGAGAGACCAAAAACAATTTTTTTAAATGAGGGAACAAAATCAAATTTCCTAATCTAAAATTCTTAATAAAAAAATAGTACTCATTCATCTTCATTTCCATTAACCTTGAAATACCCAGGAAAAAAGAATTTATTCATCCTCATCTTCATCATTTTCCATCAACTTCATCCTCCAACAACAACAATAACCTTATTGATCAACATTCTTTTAATCAATTCACCTCATTTCCATCGTCATCATCATCTTTCTATTCAATCCACCCAGCCACCCCGAACCCACATTTGACTATTAGGCGTGAAGAAACAATTTTCCAGCATTAATAGCTTTGAACATTGACTAGGGTATGAGGTTCAGGGTTCACCTCAAGAAAGGAAAAAAGTAACCAACGCGGTGAACAGGTCTTATCTACTTTTTATTTATTGATTGAAAACAAAGAAAATAGAGTGAATTTTAGTATCCGTAGTTAAACCATCAGCAACATGTTAATTATATATGTAGTTCCGATGATGGGAGTGAATAATAATGTGAAAGAAAATTAAACCATTCACTCTCACCCACAAGACATGGAAGCAAGAAAAGAGAAGATAGAGAAAGCAGAACCGGAAAAGCAAAATGACAGGCCATGATTTTCAATATGAGTAGTAACTTGTCTCATCCCATTGGGATTAATATGGCTTACAATTACAAATGAAAAGAAAATTCGCTTACAATTACAAATGAAAAGAAAATTCTGAATTCTAACTTTAAGTCCACTTTAAAACGTGTGGACAAAGAGTTCAAACATTAATTTTGCCTAATGATTGATGAAGGAAAAACAAACAACCACTTATATAATCTTAATCTTCTGAACTTTAAATAATCAATTGGCGTATAATTACCAAAAGCAAACCACATTTTAGAGCTTCAGCACGTCACTTTGTAGTTGTAAATATTTTAGGAGTTCCAAATACTTCATCTGTTTTAAGTCTATTTTACGAGTGTTTTCCGAGGCAGGAAAAAAAAAGTTTATTTTAGGAGTTTTTCATGTTCTTCTGTATAATTTGTTTTACAAAATATATGAACCAATAATATTTTTTTCCTAATTTACCCTTATTTTTATTACTTTATATTTGATCATCTAACATTCAATAAAAAATTTCTTAGTTTTTCAATTGGGTAAATTATGAAAATTAATATATTTTTTAATAAACGTGAGACTAATAAGTACTAATAACTACTGTTAACTAATTTTCTTAATTCCTGTGAATTAGGTAAAAGTTGTTTGAAAATGTGAGTAATTCAAAAGTTCTTAGTCACACATTAGCAAAAGGATTAGGTGGAATAGGACGAAGAGAAGCAGCAACAAAGTAGGCTGAAGCTAAGCAGCAACACTGACACCACTACAATGCACGACATGCAAAATCCTAAGATGCTCCGTCAAGTTTGTGAAATGTGAAGCCATTTCTTGCATTTGCGCATCCGATTAGGCCCTCTGAGCCTTAATCTCCTCAATCTATGCCCGCCTCTGGGCCTCCTTCTCCTCCATCTACTCTCATAGTGTAGCATTGTCCCTATGCAGCCTTAGCAATCTCTCATGAAACTCAAGGGTCATTTGCGAACCCGAAGCCTAAGACAACATCGAGGCTCATGACTCTTGTCTAAGAGAATGACACTATCATCGGGTATGTAACATGAAGTCATGTCCCCGACGCCATATATCTAACCCCTATGCTTTGCCCCACTCGTGTCAATCCATACTTGGGTACGAAAGAAGGAGTCAACCTCTATTGACCCCCTATCTAAGGACTGAAAGATTTTCTTCTAAACTCTCTCCTGATCAAACAACGTCTAAATAAATAAAAAATATGTTAAAACCACAAATAATATATTACAATTTGCTTAATAAATGTTTGATTGTACTTACCCATGTATATATTTGCGGGTTTTTTGATGACACGACTATTATGATTCTTCTGCATGTGTAAACGCTGGAAGACCTCATCAAGACTTAAAATAACATATACAACATTATGATTCTTCTGCATGTGTAAACGCTGGAAGACCTCATCAAGACTTAAAATAACATATACAACATAATTTATAAACATGCATCATACAAGGCCACCCAATTTGGTATAAAGTTGCAATCAGTGTTACAATGTAAATAAAATATAAAGAAGAATATTAATACTCCTCCGTTACAAAATAACTATCCAAAAAGAGAAGGAACACGTATATTAAGAAATACAATTAATATTGATAATTTTTTAAAATATATCATTTGTTTTACTATTTAACCTTTAAAGTGTATGGATCTCTCATTTATTATTCTCATAGGGGCATTATATGAAAAAACATCAATTAATGCTCTCTTGGAATTCTATGTAGACAGTTATTATGAAACAAAAATTTTTCCTCTAAGTGGACAGCTATTTTGGAACAGAGGGAGCAATATTTAAATCAAACATAACACACTGGATTCCCTCCAAGAAAACCATTGTTTTTTTTCCTATTGATCATCAAAAACATTCTTCTCTACGCCATGATGACAAGCCATGGATCTCTCTATTGAGCTCATTACTATCCCAACTTTGAATGTCATCATTAACACCATCATCGATGTCCTATGGTGATGAAGTTGGGCCAGTTGAACAATAAATATGAATATGTGTTCTTCCGTCGTTGCACTTTGAAAAATCAATTCATAGCTAGACAACATATTCTTATACAAGTGTCTTATAGTAGAGGGGAAAGAAGAATAACATTGCATAGAGATGGAAGAGACGAGACGGCAACGGAGGCCGAGGAAACAGTAGTGAAGATACTGGAGGTGATGACATCGGCGAAGGTTGTGTTAGCTGAGGTTGTGGCAACGACAATACAACTCTGAAAGTGACTGCAGTGTTGGTAGGGGCGGCGATAAAGATCTGGGGGTGGTTGTGAGGGTGGAATGGGAAACTGTGGCGGAGGGTGGAGGGGCGGTGAAGAGAGAGTGGGTGAGGGTGGCTGAGAGAAGAGTGAATCAGGTTGAGATGGTGTTGTGGCGTCGCAGGTGTGGAGGGTGTGACAACAGAGATGGTGGAGGATCTAATGGTGGAGGGCGGGAGGGGCAACAGAGGGAGTGGAGGAGAATGGGTGGAGGGGGGATATGGTTGTGGGGGAGAGAGGACAACGAGGGGGGAGGGGCAGTGGCGAAGAGGTGTAGGTGAGGTTTGTGAGTGTGAGGGGTAGAGGTAGGGTCAGCGAGAGGAGGGGCGCAGGGGGAGGTGAAGCGGGGCAGCACCGTTGGAAGTAGGGGCAGCAATAGTGCGAGGAGGTGAGGTTTGTGGAGAAGTGTGATGGGGTTTGAGGGGAAAGGGGCTTATAAGGTCGTTGAGACGAAGAAAAACGTTTAGCGTCGGCCAGACCAACTCTAAGTCGTGGGCCTACAAGATGGGCCGAACCGAGTTCAACTTAGTGTCGGTGAGAATCAACGCTAAGTTGGCTGGTGAAATTAGCATCGCCTGCTAACAACCACTAATTAACGTCGGGCGGACGCTATATAAGTTGGCATGTGGTTTTAACGTCCATTGCAGCCGACGCAATAGAATCTTAGCTCACGCTAAGTGGCGTCGAGCCCTTAAGTGCATGTAATTAAGTTTCCATTTGACGTTTTGTGTCGGCTTTACATTGGCTTGACCGATGCTTAAGGGTGAAAGTTAGTTGCGATACCGAGACCGACGCTAAGACAAGCCTTTTTTTTTTTATAAGCAAACTGAATTAAGCTAAGTAAAGGGGTGTTTAGAAGCCCATGTACAAGACAGGAAATTAAACACTTATAGTAATAGGAAAACACTTTTAGATGTGCGATGCTTGTTTTTGTTATGTTTTAAACCGTTACAAAGTGAAAAGTTAATGAAAAACTCATGAAGTGTTACAAGTGTATGAGGGGCTATTACGTGGTTCATACTTGATAGATGATTAATAAATAGAAAAGTATGTTGGAAAATTGGCAGAGTTTGGAAAGCCATTAGGAGGCAAGGAACGTGAGTGGGTTGTGATAGCTTCTGCAACAAAATGATAATGGGTTTGATGATGGTGACTCACGCCGGCAGCTTTTCCTCTCAAACCTCATTTGGCAGTTGGGCACGCCTGCTCCCACTCATCCAAATATATTCTCACTCTCCAACCCTTCATCATCTTTTTTCTCGTTTTAATTCATTTCTTTCTTTTATCTAAAAAAGCTAATCCACTCCCTTCGTTTTTCCGAACACTTTTCTTTTTCATCTTTTGTCAGAACACAAACACAATTCTATTCTAAATATCAACAATAGCTAGGCCACGACCCTATGTACTAGTACTTCTTTCAACTTATATTGACTGAAAATAAAAACTCATCTCAATGAATCCCCTTCTTAATACCTATCTTTACTTATTATTATAATAAAAAAAGCAAGCCCCCTCACAATAAAAGAATAACCTACAAAAGATACCCAACTCCACTTCCATTCCCCACACACATCGATTGTACAAAAAGGAATAATGGAAATGAAATTATTCTAGGAACAACAGTACCATAAAAAGTATGAGTTGTGAAATATATATATTTATAGTATGCTTGGATATGTTTCTCATAAGTTTCACTTTAGAAATCAATTTCACATAATGAATTGATGTTTTTTTACTGAGTAATGATTTCTAAACACATGAAAATAATCATTTTTATTTTTTATTTTTTACTAGTATCTACTGCCGATCATTACTCACACTAAATAGTAAATAATCGCTACAAAATATACTTATTTCTCCTGAATCAGAATTGAACCCCAATATTATGATTAAAAGAGGTGAGCAATCATCACACCACACCTGATTAACAATCATGCACTTATGGTAAAAATAATAAGTTAACGTACCCTTGTAACTTGTAAGGTAAATAGAATCTATCCAAATATATTGAAAAGGTTCATGTAATCATTCTCAAACAGTACCTGTACCCCAACTCTCACAGTTAAAAACACGTTACAACTATCCCCATTACTTGTGCGGAGAAGCAACTAACTAAACAAACAGGTAGGGTTAAATGGATACCTTGTTTAGACTAGTCAACTTTCAACCCCAACCTGATCCATCCCTCAACTCCACCACCAGCATAACATCCAGCAGCTCCAGATCCTCCAAACAAAATTACCACTATTACCAGCAAGACCAAGAAGAAGAACAAGAATGCTTCAACTTTTACATGGATGAAGAAGACCTATCCTCCTCTTCTTCTAAACACTACTACCCTTACCAATATCATAACCAGCCCCACCATGCATCCACAACCACCCTCACCCCCACCCCCACCACCACCGCCGACTACTCCTTCCCACCACCCTCCCCTGACTTCAACAACCTCGACTTCTCCGGCACTTGGGCGCCCAACCTCCTCCTAGAAACCGCACGTGCCGTCGCCGACAAGAACACCAGCCGTGTCCAGCACCTCATGTGGATGCTGAACGAGCTGAGCTCCCCTTACGGCGACACCGATCAGAAGCTCGCGGCTTACTTCCTTCAAGCCTTGTTCAGCCGCATGACCGAAGCAGGCGACCGAACCTGCCGAACCTTAGCGTCTGCGTCGGAGAAGACGTGCTCGTTCGATTCAACGAGGAAGATGTTGCTCAAGTTCCAAGAGGTCAGCCCTTGGACGACGTTTGGCCACGTGGCGTCCAACGGTGCCATCTTGGAAGCCTTGGAAGGTAGCCCGAAGCTCCACATAGTGGACATTAGCAACACCTACTGCACCCAGTGGCCAACGCTTCTAGAAGCATTGGCCACTCGCAACGACGACACCCCGCATTTGAGGCTAACCACTGTCACCACCGGCAGAGGTAGCTCCACTCAACGGGTGATGAAGGAAATAGGGACGAGAATGGAGAGATTCGCCAGGCTCATGGGTGTGCCATTCAAATTCAACGTGATTCACCATGAAGGTGACCTTTCAAACCTCAATTTTTCCGAGCTTGACATCAAAGAAGACGAGGCTTTGGCCGTTAACTGCGTTAACTCTTTGCATTCTATTACAAACAACCGCGATGAGGTGATATCTTTGCTCCGGGGGTTGCAGCCGAGGGTGTTGACGGTGGTGGAGGAGGAGGCTGATTTCGACGCGGGTTCGAGTTTTGTGGAGGGATTCGGGGAGTGCGTGAGGTGGTTTAGGGTTTACTTTGAAGCCCTAGAGGAGAGCTTTGCGAGGACGAGCGGCGAGAGGCTGATGCTGGAGCGTGCGGCGGGGAGGGCGATCGTGGAGCTGGTGGCGTGCGATGCGGCGGGGTCGGTGGAGCGGCGGGAGACGGCGGCGCGGTGGGCGAGGCGGATGCGCGGCGTGGGGTTCGGGGAGGCGGCGTTTAGCGAGGAGGTTTGTGACGATGTGAGGGCGCTGTTGAGGAGGTACAGGGAAGGGTGGTCGATGGCGCCGTGCTCCGACGCCGGAATGTTCTTGTCGTGGAAGGAGCAGCCGGTGGTGTGGGCCAGTGCATGGAGGCCATGACGTAGAGATAAGAGCTAATTACTATGGCTTTGACGTGATGAGTGCCTCGCACGTGTTCTCGGTTTTTTTGGCACGTGCGTTTGGGATTGGATGTTCATCTTTTATCTTTTTTTTTTTTTGTTCTCTCTAATTGAAATATATATGTTTGGATAAACAAGGGATTAAAGGGAGTTTGCTTGTATTGAAAAGGAATGAAGTAAAAAAAAAATTATTGACAATTTATGATTGAACTTTTTTTTTTGTTGAGAATTAATAGGGTCCTGGCTTTGGATATTTGTATCAAGTATCAACTATATGTGTAAAGTTAATTATTTTTCTTTTCAATTGTTCGGATCAGTAAAAATACCATGGCACTTTGAGCATTTTTGAAGAACACTTTGAGCTTGAGTTGCATGTATATATGTTCTTGTGCTCTTTATTTTTCACTTTCGCGGTTTACTTGTTGGTAGTAAGATTTTAACTATTTTGTTCATTTTACAAAATAAGATGTTGATTATTCTTTTTCAGTTTTTCTTTTCATATTTCTAAGTAGAGGGTAAGGTAAGAGTATAATTTAATCAAATGTAAATGTATCTTTCTAAAATCGCTTTATACCTACTTGAACTTATTCTCATAAGCGGCTAATTAGATTAATTTATAAATAAACACTATTTTAAGCTCTCTTTTTTGTTACAAAGGAAAAGACAAATAGAAAGAAACAAAGCAAACTAAGCTACAACATTAAATGAATTTCTATCTCAAATAAACTTATAAATAACCACTTATATCATAAATAATTGTTGTTTTAAGAGCTTAATTAATGAAGAAACTTGCGATCAAACGTGCCTTTACACTGCCTACGTGCCATTGATTCAAATTATGAAATTATATATAACCTTTAGGATATTCTAAGTTTAATAAATAATCAAGGTTTAATTTTGATATATTTTTGGAGACTTTGATATGTTCACATGTGTGTTTCTCTCGCACCTCATTTTCATCCTATTTTATTTTTATCTGTCTCATATATTTCTTTCGCATCAATTACCTTATAACTTATTTATCTCTTATCTATTCCTATCTTATACTAAAGATGGAAGGTGAAAAGATGTCAAAGACAACATTTTCCTATTTTTGCGCACTTAATCTGAGAACGGCCACGGAGCTAGGTTTATGCTTTTGGGAAATCATAAAAAAGCGTACAGTCATTAGTGGCTTTAAGAGTTTAGTGGCCAGCACGCTATGTATGATATCATGGACTTCTTTTTAATGACCAAACATAGAAAAAGGAGATGATCGATCTTCTTTTCCTTTAATTACCTTTTTCTTTTTTCTTTTTCACTCTTTCATTCCTGTATCTCTCTTAACTCTACGATGCTGTTAATAGCTGCTTCTTAATTAATTTGTAGTTCAATCCTTGGACAGTGTGTATGAGAAGGATATTTTGAGAAATACATACTCATTTAATGTGATTTTTGAAGTAAGTCTCGAACTAATTAGTCTCATACTTATCTTTGAAAAAAAAAAAAGTCTATCATCTTTATACATGACAAAGCTTTTAGCTTTACCTTCTCGACGCCCCCACAGAAACCTGAATGTTTTTCCTTGAAGGCAAGGATTCATCGAAGGTACCTTTTGCCCATGAAAGCCCAACAATTGCAAGTACATAATAAACAACGAAAACAATTATAGTGGGTTCATCTTTTAAAGGGTTGCATATCTAAAACTTGTGATGGTACTTGCCCCCTCTAACATAACACATGAACTTCACCCCTTTAAAAACAATTATAGCTGCTTTTGTTTAGTGTATTTTTGAAGAGAGTTTGAGGCTGGCCCATACCTTCTACATGTTTAACTAGCTTTAGTGCCCATTTTCTATAAAATTGACAACGACCAGCTTTTGCCTTTTATGTTCTTATGGGACCAGATTCAAGCAGAAAGCAAACTCCAGTGTTTAATTGCCAACTCATTGCACTTCATGATTTTGTCACTCTGTATTATTTTCCATTTTGAAACAAAATCCTTAGTTCCTCCTTTGACAATAATGGAATGATTTTTTATTGTTAATTGTTAATAGGAAAACTTTTTAAGAGTCAGGATTTGCTAATTGCTATTGAAATTAAATTGGGGTAACATCTCATACACTTTTTTTTTATCCCCTTCTCATTTTCGGGTAAGATCTCAGCATCGAAACTTGCATCAACACGAGGAAGAATAACAACAGAAATAAGAAGAACAAAATAAGGAAGAAGAAGAAGCGAAAGAAGAAGATAGACGGCGAAGAAGAAGATGGGTGTGATGATTTAGGGATTTGAAAATGTGTTTGTATTGTTGGGGGATGTAGGGAGATTTCTAAATTTGATTTCTGAAATGATTTAGGGGATTGAGGGTTAATGGGGGTTAATTTTATATTTAGTTAATTTGAGGTTTTAAAATTAAAATGTTTTTCTTAAGTGGCACCCCTTTAAAAAAAACTTGGTGGAAACTGAGGGGCCTATAGCAAACTTTTTTCCGTCGAGGGACCAATCGCAAACATTGGTACAAACTCAGGGACCTGTTAAACCATTAACCCCTTGAATAATTTTATATTATTATTTGGCATATAACACTTTTGGTCCTTCACTTATCACGAAAGTGCGCTTTTGGTCTCTCACGAAAAAAATTAGTAAAAAACGTTCGTCACTTTGACAAACGACAGCAGTTATGGTCCATCACCACTATTTCATAAAAAAAAATGTTTTTTGTCAAAAAATTAACATTTTCTGGGTTTTCCAGAAACTTTCATCTTCTTCATAACCTTCATCTCCCAAACCCAGAATATTTCATTCCCTTCTTCTCCGAAACCCAAAATCCTTCATCCCTTCATTCTTCTTCCAACCACAACAACAACAACGACAACCCAAACCTCAATCGATCTCCCAAACACACTCAAATCCCCTCACCTAAATCGATATTTTTTGCAAAAACTCCGGTCCTCATCGTTGAAAAAAATGGGTACTTCAGCAAGGTCGAGATGCGGCATTTCCACAAGCTCTTCAACAAGTTCTATCAAAGGGCCAGTGGAAGTCGAAGATCCAGTCGTTGTTGGGGGAGTAGTGGGCAACAGTGATAAGGTAGGCATGGCCTCCGTCAACGGAGAGTTCAAGGGGGTTGTTGAGTTTCGAATAATAACGGATCCTTGCAGTGTTTGATTCACGATACCCTTTACGCGGTTGTACTTCTGATCTGAGAAGAAGAAGGTTGATCAACACAGTAGCCAAAGACCTAGGGAGAAAGGTGGCGCACAAGAGACAAAGGTTTGAAGATCAATTTCAGCGATGTACGCCATCGCATAGGATTTTTAGAGCTTTAAATTCACGTAACATAAGTAACTTATCCGTCGGTGAGAATTCCACAATCACTTAGGCTTCACACAACAAATAACGGTAAAGGCTAAAAATAATGGACGACCAAGATTGATTCTCTATCCAAGTCTGATCAAATTTACTAAATTAGCCATAGTAAAACCATAGTTCACGTACACTCATTTATTGAATTACTGATTTACCTTTAAAGTTGCTAAAACTTCTTTATTATGTATATAGATAGATAGTAATGAATTTTTTTTATAATAACCTGGGCTAAAAGCCCAAAACAAGGGAACTAACCACTCATGTACAAGAAGTGAAACATAAGATGAGCAGAACAAAAATGGTAGAAAGTCATAAATCTTCATTTTGCAAAAGCATCCGCATCCAGTGAATTAACTTCCCTCACCAAATTCAATAGATGGTAATGATAAAGAGAGTTAATTTGAAACAATTAAAAAATTAAAAGGATAAATCTGGTCAAAATTTTATAGAGTGACTACAATCACTTATAGACAAAAATAGGGGGTCTATTTTGCTATTTTTATTTTTATTTTTTTATTATTACGGTCTTTAATCTCTCATAGTCATAGCTCTTCCTCTAGGTTCCCCTCTTCGCTCTCAGGCTTTCTCCATCTTCCCCGATTCGCTGTGTCTGGCCTTCATCGATTCTTCTGGTAAATTCGAGAATCCGTTAAATGGCACTTATCTTCTCTGTGTCTGTTTGTATTTCACCGTGTTAAATTCCAATTTCTGTAGTTCGAACTTGCTCATCACTCCAGCTCCTATGTCGATTGAAATCCATGGTTTCTGAATCTAAAATCAAAGATTTATTTTAACCTCTAGCTTATTTTTTTGAACTTTCAGTACCTAATTCACTTTACTAATGTCTGAGACCCTTCTCTTATTATGTCAAGTTGCCTAGGTTTGTGTTTGTTTATCGATTGAATTGAATGTGAATATGCTTTTTCTCAATCCAGTGACTTTGCTCAGTTGAATATGCTAGATAGTCACCAGACTACATATCAATGCTTTTAGCCTCTTCATTATTCATAAGTTAATTTGAGAAATTGAAATAAGATGAAAATATGTTATGGATAAGTATAAGCTCTTATTTACAAGCTAATCTGAATAACTTATAAAAATAAGCTCAAAACAGCTTACGGGTGGACCATAAGCTATTTGCATAAGTTCTCCAAACACTTGCATAAGCATTTATGCTATAAAGTAAGCTCCAATAAGCTCTTCAATATATTTTCAGCTTATAGGAAAACACAAATGGATTCATCACAAAGTGCAGCTCTTGGGGGAAATGCTAGAAATGGTGGAAATGGGTCATTGCCCTTTCAAACTAATGACACAGCAGCTCCTGCAGGAGCTGATGCTTCTATGCAGGAGTTGAACCAGGTCAGTAACTCCATTCAGAAAACCTTGGGCCTTATCCATCAGCTTTACCTTACAGTCTCTACCTTCAATGCTGCCTTTCAAATGCCTCTCCTTGAACGAATGTATCTCTCTCCAATCCTTTCCCTATAATGCATTATTTTTCTCTGTTAAACTTGTTTTCCATGTTCAAAACTGATCATATTTTACTTCAATGTTCCAGCAATGGTCTAGTTGTGGAGCTTGACAACATGGCCAAATTGGCAGAGAAGTGCAACATTCATGTTCCAATGGAGGTTGTGAAGTGAGTCTTTCGCCTTTGTCTGTTCCTCCATAGTTTTTCTGTGACCTAATATGAACTTTTTCATCTAAACTTAATCTTTTATTTATTGCTGGGTGTAGTTTAATTGATGATGGGAAGAATCCAGATGAATTTACCAGAGATGTTATAAACAACTGTATTGCCAAGAATCAGATCACCAAAGGAAAAACTGACGGTTTAAAGGTTTATTCTAGTTCTTAAATTTCATTATTATATGAGTTTTATTTTTGTTTCCATTTTTTTTGTCTTCCTGTATATTTAAATAGCTGCTAGTTCAACTTAGCATTTCTGTTTGGATCAGAATTTGCGCAAGCATCTTTTGGGGGAATTGGAGCAAAACTTCCCTGATGAGGTTGACACTTTTAGAGAGAGCCGTGCCGCTGCAGCTGCTGTAAGTATTACTTATTTGGTCCATTATTTCAATGTAGAACGGAACTTTAAAAAGACATCATTGTTTATTCCAAGTTTATCACGTGTAAAGATGAATATGTCTGCTCCGCCCAGGGGAAGGAGGGGGGCCCTTTATCTCACTGCTTCACCCCATAACAGCATGGAAAATTTTCAGATTCTTCTTCTTTAAATCCTCTTTGATCACCTCTGCCTTCTTCTACTTCTTTTTTCCTCCACTGTATATTTCTCATCACATTTGAAGACCAAGTTATTTTCCTCGTACTTCTGCATTTGTTACCACCTCAACTTCTTTATTGTTGACTAGGGAGCCCCAGTTTTTCCAGCCATTCCTGTAGAGGTATTTTTTCTACTAGAACTTTTGGAGCTTTATGAGGCTTCTTCTGTGGATGTGCGCTTGCTCCTTGCTTTGTGTCAATCATTAATACTCCACTCATGCCAGCTTAATGTAGTTTAATATTTTGTGATGCTAGTATCCTCCCATCCTTGTTATTTCTTTCTTAAGTAGACCCTGAAGAACTACTGCATTTTAAGGAAAAACCTTTACCCAAAGCTCACTAACTGCTCTATTTCCTTCTGAAAATATCAAAACTTATGATATAATCTCTCAATGACCTAGTTTGTATGATCATTGATAGTGCTATATCATAATCCTCATACTCTGATGGCCTTTGCCATACATTGTCAACAGCTTGTGGCCTAGAACTCCACACCTTTTGTTTTGGTTGTCTTCGCCTTTAAAGTAGAAAGAAGTTTGAGGTACCATGAATCTGGGAGGCATACCTTCATATTGAAAGGACTATTATCCTATGAGGAGTGCTAGCAACACTCTCTTTCCAACACCCTCTTCCAACACTCTCATTAATTGGTTGAAATCATGTGGGTCCCATATTTTAGTGGACCCTACTTAAATTGTAACCAATCAATGAGAGAGTGTTGAAGAGAGTGTTCCTAGCATTTTTCTTATCCTATTTAGAGCCACTTAGTGGACTTGTTTCCACCATAACAAAGGAAGTCCATCCTGATGTGCTGAGGCGTTACATTTAAATTGCCTTTGTTTGCTTTCTGCCATGGTTGTCAAAATCATGCTCCTACTCATAGCATTGCATGACCTTTATTTGTTTCTTCAGCTTCTGCAATTCTTAGACACATTTCAGTGATAAATCTTGTGCAAGATTGTATAGTATTTTCTGCTTTTTCTAGTAAGTCATCTGAGCCCTGCATATAGAAATGATTCTTGTATTGGGTAGATGAAAAATTAATGTCCAGTATCACCTAAGACTTTCACCTTTCAACGCTTGAACTACATTTTTTACCGCATACTTTTACTCAAACTGAGACCTAATTCACCTGTTCAAAATATTTTGCCTTAACCCTTTGAAGCCTTGCACCATTTATGCTTTGTCTGTGACTTTTTCTCTCATCTCGGTTGGGTGTGTGGCCCTGCCTGGGTTGTGTAATGTAAGCTAACAGTTTTTGGACTCTGATTGAGCAACCTGATCTGTGGAAGCGGGATTTAAATTAGTTCTTGAGCTTTGAAGTTCGCTTGTTACTTCTTACTATTGAATCAATCCTATTTTGGATGCTTATTCCAGTACAGAATGATTAACCATAATTTAGGCTTCTGGTTGGGATTCAGTCCAAAGTTTCATTCAGGTCTATTATGTGATCTTTGATACTTAACTGCAACTGAACATTAATTTGTGTAGATTGACGTTTTAATCACTTGATTTAGTTTCTTTAATTTTGTTTCTGCGATTTTAATTTCTGCTCAAACACAATCAATCTCCCCTCCCAAGTTTTACTTTTCGAATTCATAGTTCCTGTAGTTTTGACTCAATTAAATTCCACTTTTTGTGAGAATGATCCTGAATTCCGTGTTTTGGCACCTTATATTGCAGTTCAAACCTCTCCTCATTCATATTTTTTGGATGGCTTGTACAGTCACGTCTGTAACCCTTACTCTGCATTCCTAACAAATTTACTCCGGATGTTAACCACCTTGCCTTCAAGTTTCTTGACTGTATTTATTTTATGAAGAACTTAGTGTACCTTTTTTTCTGGGTGCTTTTTACTTCTACTAGGAACCACTTTATTAGGTACTCAGTTAACCCTTACCTAAAACTACCTATAACTTCAACTTCAAGGATCCCTCCCCGTTCAAATTAAGATTATGTGTGTCTGGGTGAATGCTTGTCAAACGTTATCTTGAATGAACTTGATATTTGTAAAATTTATTTTGTTAAATGTGGTTTCAAGTAAAGTGATTTTATGTTTGGATTTTATCCACTTGAATGCATGAGCTATAAAGAGTTCCTTCTTCCAGAACCCATTTCAAGCCCAAGTACATTTGAAAATTTTGGCTAACGTGTATCGAAACATTTTCAAAAGTCACAAAACCATGTTTTGAAGATTGGAAACATGGTTTGGAGGGTACAACTGCACAACCGAGCATCTTCTTAATAACTAATCCCACTCAATTTAAATATTTTGGGTTTTGTTTTTGTTGGCTTCTCCCACTGCATATCACATGGTTAACTTGGTACTGAACGGGAAATGGCAACTTGGCAAGGGGCTTCTTTGTTTGTGAATTTTTTAAGGCTGAGCACTAGCATGAAAAAAGAAGAAACCCAGAGAGTAAACTGATTTCTGAGTGAATTAAAATAATGAAAATGTGTTTGTGTTTTTGCTTTTACTTAGCCTAAATATTGGCCTTATTGCATCTATGCAGGAATTGAAACGTATGGCGCAGGCACAAAATGTACTATCAAATGGAGATGTGAGGGTTAAAGCAGAGCACTGAATGATATATTTCTTTTGCCTTTGCCGATCTATAAATAAATGGTTATGGTAGTATGAAACTCTTTCTCTATATTTCTAACATGCCCCTCACGCAAGAGCCCATTGAGTTGTAAAAGAAATTTGTAGACCTGTGATTTCCAAGAAGTCGAGTCTTGTGGCACAATGATATAATCAACAAGAAGTTATATTCAGACTTTTGCTCCAGTGGTGGGATCATAAGATACCGGGGTCTTACTTTCTTTTCCCGCACAACATGATGTCAAACGTCTACAAACGGACAGAAGAAAATGAATACAACACCACCAATATGAGAGTACGATTTTTAAAAGATCATAGGACATTATATAACTACAGTAAAAATTAACAAAAGCAAATAAACATAATAAAAATAATTCATTTATCTAATTATTGTGATATTTCTACTCGTATTGATATAAAAACTCATAGAAGTTGTAAAACACATCCATGAATATCTTCAATATCCGTGAAGTATCTAACATTTTGAATTGAAGTATTCATGTGCAACACATTTTGAAGTATTCATGCCTCCTTGATGATCACAACCACGAGTGTACCCAAGAAACTACATCATCTGAATGTGCTCCACCCCTGAGGAAGCTTCCATCTCCTATGCCAATAGATAGAAACTCTTGACCATAATGAGAATCCAGAACTGTACTCATCAGCAGGTCCAGCCACTATCAGAGGCAACCAAACATACCTTGAGTCTCTTAACTCAGCAGGATTCCATCTATCTGCCATGAAAATAAACGAACCAGGGAACTGAGGGAGTGGAAGCACAAAAGTGCTCTGAGCAAGGAAAGTCGCGACTCGAAACATTTTGTTCCCTCCAATGCATGGATTTCCAATGGTTTCCCAAGGCCCAAAGATTGACTCAGCTGCATGAGCAAGTGCCTCATTTGGAGCCCAACCAGTGCACCCTGATGTGATCATGTAATATGTGCCTTGGTGCTTGAACATAGCTGGTGCTTCTCTGCGCTGTCCCACAAAAACCCTTCTCATGACAGAAGTCACATTGAGATAATCTTCAGTCAAGGGACCAATGTGCATTACATTGTTTCCTTCAGAGGAGTAGATTAGATATGCTACACCATCTTCATCTTTGAAAACTGTCATGTCCCTGCTTTCATATCCGTGAGGCCTTTGGCTACCGAGATATTCAAATGAACCATAAGGTGTGTCACTAACTGCAATGCCAACGGAGGCTTTTGTGTAATTAGCATTGTCAATATGCATCAACATCACATACTTTCTGGTCTTCTCATTGTAAATCACTTTTGGCCTCTCAAGCACATTGGACTTGTGCAGATCGTGGGTTGCATCTGTTGTCTCAGCTGCCAGTACAATACCCTCATATTTCCAGGTCCACAAATCCTTAGAAGAATAGCAACTAACTCCTATGATGTCCACCTATGAGGAGAGAAACAGAGAGTTAAAGATTAGTGTTTTGTCACAAGGATATGTTAGTTGAATAAATATGCATGGTCGGTTGAAAACTTCCCTTGGAATCTTCTGGAAGAAAAGATTATTATGAAAGTAAGGCATATGCCCATAACATGGTAATAACTAATAAGTAACACCACCACTATAACCAGAAAAAAAATTTGAAAACTGTTAGAAATAGGCCATCATTGTGCTTGATATCGAGCAAATCAAAAACTAAAGTGTTGTACCCACGTTATAAATAGGCCACCATTCTTCCAATCTTTGCTATACCTGTCAAATTATTTCTTAGAAGAATAACCCATAAAAAATAAAACTAAAACCCATTACCCAGTACTGTCAGTAATCGAGTTACCTTCTGTTACACACTAATCCTAGTTATATTCCCCACCAACTATTCTAAAATTATCCTAACTACTTTCAAGAAGTCTCCTTGTATTTTTAAACCACCCCAAAAATATTTCTTCATGGCTAACATTGTTCAACTATCATCTATCACTGTCCCTGTCCCTATTTTTAGTGGTGAAAATTATGATTCCTGGAGTGTAAAGATGAGGACATATTTGTGTTCTCAAGATTTATGGGATATTATAGAAGAAGGATTCGCTACTCCTGCAGACACTTCAACTCTTACTGCAGCGCAAAGGAAAGAGTTGAAGGAAAATAAGCAGAAAGATTCAAAGGCATTATTTATTCTCCAACAAGCGGTGACTGATGCAATTTTTCCAAGAATAACGGGAGCCAAAAGTGCTAAAGATGCGTGGAGCACTTTACAAGAGGAGTTTCAAGCAAGTGACAAGGTAGATACCATTAGACTTCAGAATCTGAGATGGGGTTTTGAATTATTAAGATGAATGAGTCTGGGACTGTCAAGGACTATGACAGGGTACGTGCCATTAAACTTCAGACTTTGAGACGAGATTTTGAATTATTGAGAATGAAGGAGTATGAAACTGTCAAGGATTACTATTCTAAGATTAAAGAAATAGCAAATCAAATGAGAGCTTCTAGGGAAAACATTCTCGATCAGAAAATTGTTGAGAAAATTTTAACTAGTATACCTCGGAAGTTTGACCCAATTGTGATAACAATTGAGGAAACTAAAGATCTGTCTACTCTATCTGTGAAAGAATTAATAAGCTCTCTTGAAGCATATGAGCAAAGAATGTGTAGGCATGAAGATACCATTGAAAAAGCCCTCCAATCAAAGCTTAAATTTCGATCTCAGAATAAAAGAGATGGAGGAAAGCAAAAGTATCTAGGAAATTCTAGAAAAAGATAAAATTCTAGAAATATCTTAAAATAAAATTCCTCTGTGCAGATATACAAGAGGCTAGGTCAAAAGGAGAAAGATTGACGGTACCGTGGAAAGCCACAATGTACAAGAAATTTGGGCACGTGGAGAAGAATTGTTGCAAGAAAAATAGGCATCAAGCTAATTACTAGAAGAGCCTGGTGGTCAGTAGCATCTTTTCTATGCCACCCAAGATTCAACCACCAACAAGTGTATTATTAGAGTATTTCATTTATGTATGCATTGTGTAACTTGTTGTTTCATCAGCATAGGTTTGTTTACATTGTATTTCTTTCTCTTGTGACCAATTAATTAGTTATGCCAGTTGTGCCTGCTGTCTATAGCTGTTACAGTCAGTTATAGATTGGTCTAGCTAATTGTTAGTTAATTAAATGATTGGTTTAGCTTCTCAGGTAAGCTTTGGTCACATAGCTCTTCTATATAAGAGCCATTCTCTGTATCTCAAACATAACTTTCAATACAGAATACAACACACAGTCTAAAGGCTACCAAGTTTACAACCTGCAAATTAGGAAGCCCACCATTAGTCGAGATGTTGAAATCGACTTGGGATGAAAAAAAGTGGAGAAATGCATCTCTATTCCAACGTACCTCAAGAAGAAGCTGAAGAAATAGCAAAAGTCCCAAGAAAGCCTTTTTCACCTCCACGACAACAAGTTTCTTTACCAGAGTCTACTCCTAAACGAGTACGACCACTGGTGGATATATGTGAAACCTACAACTTGGTCATACTAGAGCCTGAAAGCTTGGAAGCAGCATCAAAGTGAGAAGAATGGGTAAAGGCAACGGAAGAAGAGATAAACATGATTAAAAACAAGAAATGGGAGCTAGCCGATTGTCCACAAGGATAAGATATCATTGGAGTTAAGTGGTTCTATAAAACAAAGCTCAACCTTAATGACACTATAAAAGCACAAGGCAAGTTTAGTAGGTAAGGGTTACTCACAGCAACCCAAGATGCTCTTCTGGATACGATAAGGGCTTTAATAACTCTTGCAGCACAAAAAAGCTGGAGCATCAACTAACTAAATGTCAAATTTTTCTTTATCAACGATGTGTTTCAAGAAGATATCTATGTGGAGCAGCCACGAAGATTCGAGTGCAAAAGTAATGAAAATGAAGTTCTAAGACTGCGAAAATCACTATGGCTTGAGGCAAGCTCCCCAAGCATGGTATAACAGAATTGATCAGTACTTCGTCAATCAAGGATTCAGGAGCAGCAAGAGTGAGCCTACACTATACATCAAGACCCAAGGTCAGTATGACACTCACAGTCTTCTTGTATGTAGACGAGAAACAATACAAAGATGATGATGGCGTTCAAAGAAGTCATGATGAAGATTTTCAAGACGACCGATCTTGGCTTGATGAGCCACTTCCTCAGTATAGAGTTAAGTCAAAGATAAGATTGAATCACTGAATATGTATCTCACAAGAAATACACAAAAGGCTTATTCAAGAAATTCAAGATAAGCCTCCAAGATTGTCACTATTCCGGTCTTGACAAACGAAAAGTTGCAGAAGAGAGATGGAGCACCAGAAGTTAATATGTCGCGCTACAGGAGTTTAATTGGAAGTTAGCTGCATTTGACAGCCAAACGGCAAGATATCATGTTTGCTACAAGTCTCCTATCAAATTCATGCAAAGCTCAAGTCAAATATACTTTGGAGCATCCAAAAGAATTCTAAGATATTTATAAAGTACAAAAGAGTTTAGTATATGGTACGAAATCTTGACCGACTCAAGGTTGCTCGGCTACACCGACAGTGATTGGGCAGATTCAGTGGATGATATGAAAAGCACATCCTGCTATGCTATCTCACTCGGATTTGGAATTTTCTCTTGGGCATCTAAGAAGTGAGCAACAGTTGCACAATCAACAGCAAAAGCAGAGCACGTGGCAGCTGCAGAATCAACAAGTCAAGCTATATGGCTATGAAGAATACTCGGAGAAATGGAAGAAAAACAAGATGAGCCTACTACAACCTATTTTGCGAAAACAAATGAACAAATCAACAATTGCAATAGAGAAGAATTCAGTGCATCACAGCAGAACGAAACATATAGCAATCAAGTATCACTTTATAGCTAATGCTACTAAAGAAATCCAACTCAAGTATTACAAGGCAGAAGATCAGCTAGAAGATATATTCACAAGGTCATTACTGAGAGCAAGATTTTAAGAGCTACGAGCTAAGTTTGGAGTTAGGGAAATTTGGATCAAGGAGGAGTGCTAGAAAGTGATGCAACTTTCTAGAATTTCATAGAAATTGTTAAACAATAAAAAAACTAATTGATGTGTCATGTTTCTAGATTGATCAAATAATCTTTAAATACGAAACCGCCTTAATTCTGGCTGTGGTGAAGTCCTATAAGTAGGCCATGAAGTGTATTTGATACACAGCAAATCAAAAACTAAAGTGCTCTACACATACTATAAAATCAATATATGGTTTTTTAAGCTTCTGAAATCTAATTCTTCCAATCTCTGCTATCCTTGTCAAATTATTTCTTAAAACTATAACCCAAACTGTAACCCATTAACCAATACTATCTATTGGAGAAAGAAGTTCAATTAATATAGATGAAGTATAGGGATAAAAGGGGAAGCTGATATTAAAAAATAACCTATTGGTATTAATAAGATTATTCATGGTAAAATCTACTTGGCATGGGGCCAAAAACATTCTGCACAAAATACGCTAATGCTACCATCTTTGCTTGAAAGGAAAAGAAAAAAAAAATTCCAAGTTATTAAAATGGAGAAACAAAAGATTTTCCTAGGACATTTTATATACGAACATGATACTGACCAGAAGCCTGTCACTTAACAGCCAAATGTTGAGATCTTATTGTAGACTTTACCTGATCTTGCCACCGCTTAAAAACTTAGAAACTGGGCGAGGCAACGGAATATCATGTGGAAAGTTAAAAGAGATAAGATCTTTTCCTTGTCTAATTTCCAAACATAGATCCATGTAAATTCTTCGGACTCGTGAAGAACTTAAAGTGATTGGAGAACTTAGGAGAAACAGTTTTTGAGGAATTATCAGCATTTCATAAAATATATCTTGGACGTAAAAACTTTTGATGGGAGAAATGAATTGAATTCTAAGCTTTCGATGGATGAAAAATAGCTTTGCAGAAAAGCAATGCAGTTCAAGTCATGGAAGAAGATCACATCTTCAAAAAGTGTGAACTCATCATGCCTTCGCTCATTTATGTCAAGTAGAGGTAAAGATAAACTGGTTTTCAGTCATAAGGTGTTGCCTTAAAAGGTAAGCTTATGTATCTTAATTCACAATCCAAGCTCAGTCTTTTAGAGATAATTTAATCAGAAATTACTAAAATTATAAAATGCTCTCATTCAACTTTATTATATAACCTGGACCATTTTTTAGAGTCTCATTAAGAATGTCAAACTCTGCATTCTTAATTTCATGCTATAACTAATGTTTATCAAAGCATTCAGGTTGTTGATATCAAAGTTTACAAATTTTTTGTGTCATTATCATACAGTTCCATCAATTGATGAATATTACGGAGATTGGATAAATCGTGTGGATCTGGTCCTCAGAGGACAAGTGGCAAGGAATCTTGTACGGTGTCAAGAACTGGTTTCACCAAATCATTCAAGTAATTTCAAAGCTTAGACCGCAAAGAAGCAATTTTTAACATCAGGTCTGTTAACAACAATGCACAATGTATGTGACTGTGTTGAGACGGAGGATTTGTCTGATAGACTGATACTGACTCGGGTGGTTCTATCATGGAAGAGTAAGGAAAGACGTGGGTGCGTGATAGGTACCCGCATCCTATAGGTTAGTTAGTTGAGGGAGTTTCACTTAGTCGGAAAGTTAGTTAGATACTGAGACTGTAAATAAGAGAGTTAGAGAGAGTATTATCATCTTTTAAATCATTTGGGATTGGGATTTAGGAAGATGAGCTGAGACTCTCGAATTTCTCAGCAACTTTGTACTCTTCTATATTGAATAATATCAGTCTTCTTCTTTGGGCTGGTTCCTATCAGTGCATTTCATTAGTATATTATCTCGGTGTTCTTACAAAAATAATAAGGTCTAAATCTCTGATTTTTTTTCTTTTGATTAAAGCCGATGCATGTTATTATGTTAGCATTTGCATTAGATCTACATTGGAGAAAAAAAAAACTCTAATATATATCCTATTTTTAAGACTAACAAGAATATGAAAAATCTTATGTCAACGTTAACATCTCAAAAGCCAAATCAAATTAGACATATAAAACAAATGCAATTTCTCTTTCAATGGTTATGTTGCTATTAAGAAAGTTCCAAACTCAAGATATAGATATAGGAGTTTCTCATAATGGATTTGCAGCACAAAGTCCCTTGTCAAACAATAGTAAAAAATGAATTCAACATGTCTATATAGATAGCTAGCTAGGGGTAAAGAAGGAGTAGTGCAGATATGAAAAGAAATAGTGCATCTCTAAACTCAAGTTTTTTCCTTACAAGGAAACCATCTTCTTGATATTGCCTTTTCTTTTTAGTAAGCAAAAGATGCAACCACATGAAACTTGCACTGACATAAAAAAAGAAGCTAGTCCTTCGCTACCACATTAAATAAATTTAATGAAATAGATAAAGCAAAATAGACTTCTGTAGCCATCAGAACACTTATGGTCAAAACAATAAATCTTTCAATTAAATGACTTACCCGAGCAGCTCCTTTCTCACGAGCATGGTAGGTGGGTCCATCTTTATATTCACCATACCAGTAGTACATACTTGATTTTTCATCATATATGATGCCCCCGCCATGGGCTTGAATAGGATTTCCATCAGTATCCAACCAAATTCTCCCAGGATAGTAGTAATAACTATCGTTTCCCATAGCCTTCATTGGATCTACAGCACTTCTTTTACCAGGAAAGAACACATGTCTCAGTTGGGAATGTTCATCCAAGAATTCATCAACCAATGGGGTTATCCGCTTAGGCCCGTGTTTCGCTGCCTGAGAGGACCTCTTCTTCTTTGTTGGGGGAATTTGAAATTTCTCTTCTTCCACTCGTTGAAGTTCATGTAACTGAGGACGATGATGATGACTCGCATGCAATTTGAACTCTCCACCTTCCCCACGTCTATGGTGGACACTGGAATACAGATGAAGCAAAAGTAGGCATCCCAATAAGCTCCATATCAAAGACCAAATACAGCAATATCTACTCCCTGCATTGCAATGTAAAGTAGTTGGATTCCTGTACAGGCTCCTCATCCTATGCTCCCTTCCTCTTTTATCTTCAAAACAATGCTGCAAATTGCACTTAACGAAATGCAACCTTTGGAAACCTGAAACCTATCAAACAGAAATCACAGGCACAGCTCACAAAAAACTACTAATTTATATCATAGAGAAGACTAAACAGGACATGCATTTATTTTACCCCTAAAATGGTGACATGTATCTTAATTGCAAGATTAAATTGTAAACAGCCCCTAAGAAGCAAGTGTATCCATCCAAATCATCCCTCTCTCAAAAACACTATCTTGTTACTGACCCAACTTATTTCCCAATTCAAACCTACATATTGTATAGAACACTATACAATATCTGGTACACTCACCTGGTACAACCCGAACTATGAAATTAGCGAAACTACCCGACATGGGTGGGTTCTCTTTGAAGTTACAGTATCTACCGGTTGAATTTGGATCTGGGTTGAATGATGCTGTTGATTTTGCAACCAAACACGTGAGGAATTCTTGTATAGAACAAACTTAACGAAAACGCGACCTATTAAAAATTTGCAACATGTTAAAATAAGTTAAAAAACAGAGAGAGCACGTGGCTCCTCAATTCTTTGGTGTTCCTGTACCAGCAAGACGACAATGGAGAAAGTTGAAAAACGTACCCTTAACCATTTCTAGAAGCAAATCCAACTACCTTATTCTCTACTCTCACAGCGCCATTCAAAACATGAACCTCGACGGTTTCTCCAGCACCAAGCCATCGAGGATTGCCTGCGCACTACTCTCCGAAATGCATCGTCGCTGACTCCATATACGGGTGGGTTTCCGACATCGCCACCGGAGGTGGCGAAGGCCGATGAGGAGGAAAGAGTGGAGGAGTCACGTGCCCTGCTTTTAGAATTTCTGAAAGCAAAAACAGTATTATGCTTTGGTTTTTTTTTTATATTTTGGATGGATCATGGAATTAAATGGTTTTTTTAATAATGTAAATAAAATAAAAATTAGCAAAAACAGGTAGGGAAAAAAATTACCAAAATGGGGTAGCTTTAGCCGCTTAGAATCTCATGTGGCATGGTTGAGGTAGGATTTGCATGGCTTGTAGGATTTGCGATGTCTGCAAATCATAGGTTTTGTAGTCTTGTAGGTGACAGGAGGCATTCGCATCGTATCGTTGGCATTGCCACAAAACATGTGAATGCCTCATGTCACCTGTAAGGCAAGTGTCGCAGTCGGGCACGTGGCGAGGTAATGCATAAAAAGTACAAAACAAAGGAGTCCCTAAATGAGAAAACATCAGAAAATCCATGAGATGAAAATGATCTTTGAAACTTGATCTGGATCTGAGATTCGATTACATGTAAGAAAGATCCTAGCATCTTACACTGCCTGTTTATAAAAACGGTGTCTCTAATTATTTATGCAAACTGAAATAGATTTCGATTTATTTATTTTACCCCTAGAAAAAAAATTATGATCAGGTTTGGTCCAACAAGCTTTTGAAGCTTGGCATATGTACTCCACGATGGAATGGAGAATTTAGAGACATGTTGTTTCATAATATCATTATTTCTTTAATCAAGAAAAGAAAATGAAAAATGAAATTGGCTAACGTGTTGCAAAATATTTAGAGAAAAGGGGCTTCCCAAAAACCCTCAAAAACTTTCTCAAGGTAAATTTCTATTTTATAACTTTCCATTGTTTACAAGTGAGAGGATAAGGAGAATATGGCTTTCTAAAAAAATATTTGTCGACATATGAATAGTGTCAAACACCAAACACTTTTTTTTGTGACGGTCAAAAACCATCACAAAATTATAAAAAATGTGTTTGGTGTTTGACACTATTCATATATTTAGAATCATCACCCCAACTCAAAAGGGATTTCTATTTCATGATGTATCCACTATTCAATTCAGAAATACACTTTCACTACTATACAGTGTTTGTAAAAAAAATAGAGAGAAGAATGAATTCACATTACACTACACTAATTACTTTAATCTAATTTTCTACATTGTTGCACGAGGCCGAATTGGAGGCTGATTCCAACTCTAATTGTATTGAATCAAGTGGAAAAAACAGCTACTACATCAAAGGAAACAAGATCCGGAAGAGCATCTTCAATCCAGGTAACATCAACAAAAGTAAAAGCTTGTTTGGAAAGGAAATCCGCGGCTTGATTGCCACTACCACAACAAAAGAAAAAGAAAAAACATCAAAGAACTTGTGCACAGCCCCAGCGGAGAAGCAAACCATAAACTCTGCACTTGAGGACAATGGAGGAAAGCATGGATATCCGTTTCACAATCAAAAACACACAAAGGATCCACTGCTACTCCACGAGAAACCAAATTACGCCGAAGAGGGAGAGCATCTTTGCACATCCGCCAAGCAACATCTTTAACCCGCGGCAAGGACTTGACTTTCCAAAACCTGCTCCCAAAACCAATGTCAATTGAGGCCGCTGTGGAAGAACTGAGCATAGAAACAGCACGCTCATTCACCAAGAACTTATAGCCATATTTGGAATTATACTGGCCGTCCTTGGAATGGCTCCAATACACCTCTTCCTGCATAGGAAAAATAGACAAGGGAATAGAAAATATTTGGTCAATAACCAACGGATGAAAAACAGATGAGAGCACCCTCATATCCCATGAATGAGATCCGGTGTCTATCAATTGTGAAATATAACACACGTCCAAGGCGGAAGTGGTTTGGGGACCCAAAGTATGGGATGGATAAGATGGAATCCAATTATCATGTCAAACTCACACATGCGTGCCATCACCAATGCGCCAAAGGAAACCTTTCTTAAACATCCAACTAGTTTGGAAAATACTAGACCATATCCCCTAGGAGCCTCCCAGAGGGAGCAACGTGCAAAGTAAACAGCTTTAAACACTTGCCCAAACAGAGAATCTGGACGTTGCAACAATCTCCACTAGTTCTTAGCTAGAACAGCATCATTGAAATCTTTAAAATCTCTAAAACCAAGTCCACCCAAAGGCTTGGGAGCCTTCATAGTAGATCATTTAATCTAGTGCATGCCCTATTTCGAGGCATCGCCACTCCAATAGAATTTACTCACCATGGCCTCAAGCTCCGAACATAGCCCTACAAGCAAAGAAAAGCAAGACATGATATAGGACGGGATCACTTGAGCCACAACTTTGATAAGCACTTCCCGGCTCGCCCAAATAAAACATTTTCCTTCCACCCCTTGAGATTCTTCAAAGCTCGCTCCTTTACAAAACGGAAAACCTGTGACTTCGACTTACCAATGATGGTAGGAAGTCCTAAGTACTTGTCATAACTCTCAATGGCCTTTACACCCAAATGCTGAGTCAGCTCATCAATCTTGGAAGTAGTAACATTTCAGCTATACGAGAGTTATGACTTATCAAAATTGATTTTCTATCCGAAAGCCCGCTCAAAAGATGACAGAATCTCAGAAACCCAGGTCGCCTCCTGAATAGTGGCCCAGGTGAAAATGATATTATCATCAGCAAATAGTAAATGAGAAATAGTCGTGGCTCGTTGAGCAATTTTAGTACCACGAAGGGACGAACAAAATAGAACTATCATAGTCGGGGCTCCTTTTGAAATAGTTAAGGATGAAAGTTTTATGGATTAAACTTTTAAAAAACTATCATCCTTGCCAACAAAATAAGTTTTTTTTGTACATATAAAATCAATTACAGGTGGTAATTACTAACAAACAGTTATCGACGCGCCAAACCGTCGGTAACGGCTATCGAAATTTTTAACCGATTAGGTCAACAATAACAGACTCTTAGCCATCAGTTGGTCGTAGGTAATTAAGCGTTACCACGGTTTTTCGACGTTGCGGATGAATTTTGGTTTTTGATTTTAAAAAATAATTTAGTTTTCTTTAGAAAATATTTTAAAAAATAATTTAGTTTTCTTTAGAAAATATCTTTCGCTTGCCCGGCATCCGTTATCTTGCAACCATGTATGTTGTGGCATTCCACACTGAGACCTTACGCCATGGAAGCTCTGCAACTGCAGGGACACCTTCTTCCTCTTCGCCCTCTTGCCAAATTCGAACCAGACACCGACAAGATTCGACGCAACCTCCTTCAAAAGGGTGTCGCTCCCACACCCAAAATTGTCCACACTATCCGCAAGAAAGAAATCCAGAAACACAACCGAAAACTCAAGCGCCATGCCCTAGTGTCCCCTCCACTCTCAGAGTCCCAAAAGAAAGCTTTTTTGGAAGAGGAACACTTCCAGACCCTGAAACACGAATACAAGGAATTCACAAGAGCAGTGGAAGCCAATGCTGAAAAGGGGGGTGAGGAGGATGCGACCCAGAACGTGGGTTTCTCTATGGCGGGGAAGCCGTGGGAGGGGATTCAAAAGCTTGATTTTTTGGAGCATACGAGGGGGAACAGGGAGTATGGAGGAGAAAAGCTCAAGAGGGAGAGCTTGAAGGAGCTGAGGGAAATGTTCCAGGCTCGGAAGATGGATGAATTGAAGTGGGTTTTCGATGACGACCTCGAAATCAATGAGCATTGGTACAATGAGAGCTACGGGGCTCCGAAAAGGACTCCGAAACGCAGCGAGGTTGAGGTTATAAGGTTTCTCGTTGATAGGTTGGTGGTCAATTTTCACTTGTGTTCTGGTTTGATTAAATATTTTTGTGTAGTTATGGAGAGGCTTTTCGTTTATTGTAGGCTGAGTGATAGGGAGATAACGACCAAGGATTGGAAGCTTTCGAGGTTAATGAAGCTGTCTGGGTTGCCATTCACCGAGGGCCAGTTGTTAAGGATTCTTGAAATGCTTGGTCTTAGGGGTTGTTGGAAGCAAGCTCTTTCTGTGGTTCAATGGGTGTACAATTATAAGGATCACAGGAAGTACCAAAGCAGGTGGTTTTTCTTTTAGCATTGCATGGCTTTAGAAATTTGTTTTGGCCTACTGCCATTGTTTAGGGGCACTTGAGAAATCTGTGTTATGTTTATGTGTGGTTTTAAATTTTGGATAAGACAACCAATTAAACATAGTGACTGAATGTAACAGCTTTTGTTCATGTATTGTGTTAATGAATAGAATACAGAAAAAAGAACAGAGAAGAGTATAACAGGTTTTAATTAGTAATTGCACTGCTGGTGTAACATTCTTGTACTATATCATGTTTTAACCTAAACTTGACATTGTGCTTGCGGAGATGGATATCATGAACAGGATTTTCTATAAATTATGTGGTTAGTGCAAGGTGCAGGAGCTAACTGAGCATATCTTTAGGGTCTGTGCTATATGGCACAGCCAATTGCAACATGGAAGGAATGAAATGACATGTCACTCTGGGAGTAAAATACGGGAAATGAAAACAATGCAGGAGGGAAATTAGTTGGAAGTATGGATGCCACATCTTCATCTTTCATGATTTCATGCCAATAGTTATTTCTGTATCTTTAACCAACAAATAATATGCATGGTTGTTTCTTAATGATCAATATTTTGTTGTTTTTATTTACATACTTAGTACTTTGCATTCTCCGTTCTCTCTTGTGAAGGAATTAATAATGATTTTGTAGGTTTGTATACACTAAACTTCTTGCAGTTCTTGGGAAGGCAAGAAGACCAAAGGAAGCACTTCAAATTTTCAATTTGATGCGTGTAAGAATCAAGTGCTTAGTTTGTTTATCCATACGAGGGCTCATCTTTAACTGTTATTTGTCAGATGGACTGATTTACTCTCAACTTGTTCAGGGAAATATCGATGTCTATCCTGATATGGCTGCATATCACAGCATTGCTGTTACACTTGGTCAAGCTGGTCTTCTGAAAGAGTTGCTGAATATTTTGGAATGCATGAAGCAGAAACCCAAAACATTTAAATTTAAGTATCGCAAGAACTGGGATCCAATTATTGAACCTGATATAGTTATATATAATGCTGTAAGAAAGCAACTAGATCTGTATCATCTTACTTTATAATAATGCCATTTTCCAGATTAATTAAACTGTGAGATTTCTTCAATTGCTATTAGGTACTTAATGCTTGTGTTCCATCAAAACAGTGGAAAGGCGTGTCATGGGTTTTTAAGCAATTGAAGAAGAGTGGTCTGAAACCTAATGGAGCAACTTATGGACTTGCAATGGAGGTAATTTCAGGATTAGGACATCTGACACCAAGTAATTTATGATGTATGTATACTGTATTTAATCTTGGGAAAGGGAGATACAATATAACTCGTCTCTTCTTACTTTTTGATTACAAGAAGAATGAAATTGAAAATGCTGATCTATGTTGGTAGTTGTTCTCGTGCGATTGTCTTTGGCCTGCTATTATGTCACTAACAACTTAGCCCCATATGCTTAACTCAGTTTCCTACTGTTAAAAAAAAACTAACCATCAAAAGTTGTAAAATATCAACTGTTTCTTGGGAAGCGTTCTCAAAAAATCGTTTTCACTGATTTATTAAGGGATTCTTTTGATAATGTGATCAATGCTATCTGTCCTCTGTGGTTCCATTATATACAGAATTAGGTATCCATGCTTGTATGGTAGTTCAGATTTTCACTTTATTCACAAATTAACAAGCTTCTTTGAAGTTATATTCTATTTGAGAGTCTTTATGGCTCAATGGGAAAATTGGTTGATGAAGAAAAGGTTATTACCCTTGAAGCATGATTGTATTCAAGTCTTACGGGTGGTACTTGTTATAAGGTAATGATGCAATCGGGAAAGTATGAACTTGTCCATGAATTATTTGGAAAAATTAGGAGAAGTGGGGAAGTTCCAGAAGCCCTTACATATAAAGGTTGTTTTTTACTTCTTTCATATCATTTGCTACTGATATTTGGCAGCTGATGGCCTGATGTATATTTTCTCTCACTTCCTTAGTGTTGGTGAGAACTTTCTGGAAGGAAGGTAAAGTTGATGAAGCTGTGGAAGCTGTCAGGGACATGGAAGGAAGAGGAGTTATAGGAACAGCCAGTGTATATTATGAGTTAGCCTGTTGCCTTTGCTACTATGGGAGGTGGCAAGATGCTATTCCAGAGGTACTTTTTTTTACTTATGTCAATTAAACCCCCAAATTTGTCTTGAGAAATTTGATAGCGGATGCATTAGTTTTCCATAAAACATAAAAACCTACCATGGTCCTAATGAACCATTAGTCTTGGCTATTAGTGCTTAGGCACCAAAACATTAGTCCCTAAGAAGGACTAAGGTAGCCAACAATTGTAGGGCCTGTTTACTTTCCATTTTTATTTCCTATTTTCAATTTTAATTGCACAAATGCCCCCTTGTTTTCACTTTGCTTCTTGTTTTCGAAGTTTTATACAGGAAATAGTGAAGACAATTAAAAGTTGTTTTCACTGTTTTCTATTCAAAACTTTGAAAATCGGAAACTAAGTAAAAGGGGGCAATTTTGTAGTAAAAATAAAAAAATGAAAATGACCACAGAAAATGAAAATGAAAAGTAAAAGTAAACAATCCCATAGTTTCTTAGGGACCATAGGGGTGGCTTTCGTTTCTCATTGACTAAGCGTCTTGTGCCAAATTCTTTCAAGATGAATTTGGGGGTTTACTGTTCAATCTGTGTCGATGTGGTTAGATGAGCCTGTAACTACTAACTACTAATAAACCCTTATTAAGATACTTATTTCCTTGAAATACGGATGCAGGTTGAGAAGATTCGAAGAGTTCCTCGTGCTAGGCCTTTGGAGGTTACTTTTACTGGCATGATTAAATCTTCCATGGACGGTGGACATATTGATGATTGTGCATGTATTTTTGAATGCATGAAAGACCACTGTGCTCCTAACATAGGGACCATAAATACCATGCTGAAAGTTTATGGCCAGAATGATAAGTTTTCTAAAGCTAAATTTTTATTTGAGGAAGTTAAGGTAGCCACATCAGATTTTAATGCCACACCGGGAGGTGGTAATAGTTCTCTTGTCCCGGATGCGTACACATATAACTCTATGTTGGAAGCATCTGCTAGTGCGCACCAGTGGGAATACTTTGAGCATGTATACAGAGAGATGATTCTTTCGGGTTATCATTTGGATCAAAATAAACACTTGTCCTTACTTCTTAAAGCTTCAAGAGCTGGCAAGGTAGAAAATATATATACTTATTTTTTATGTAACTATAAGGTCTCTGTTTATTTTATATTTCTACTCATAGTATCATATCCTATAAAATTTCTATACAAGAATGCTTGAAGTTCACCTTTCAATTCACCATCTTTGTGAAGAAAGACAATCTATTATTATTTATTGCTGTCATTATGCCACTTACCTTTATTAAAGCCTGTATGCATAGTTCAGTATAAACGCAAATTTATATAGGTGTAGTGATCTTGATTGAAACCTCTGCATTAGCTTTATGTTTATCCTTTACAGTGGTCAAATGTTGGTTGATTCAACCAATTCGATCGAACTGCGTTGTTTAACTTCTTACTCGTGACCACAGTTAGCCAATGGAACCCAAAATATTGTCTCTTACAGTCTTACTGATATAGTTTATATTAATGTTTTCTAAACATTGAATTTGATGGCATAGTTCGGTTTCACTGCAGTTGCATCTGCTGGAGCATGCATTTGACATGCTTCTGGAAGCCGGAGAAGTTCCTCATCATCTTTTCTTTTTTGAATTGGTGATACAAGCTATAGCTCAACATAATTACGACCAAGCTGTCATCTTAGTCAACACCATGGGTTATGCGCCGTTCCAGGTGACAGAAAAGCAATGGACAGATTTGTTTAAGGAAAATGAATACAGAATTAGTCATGAAAGTCTAGAGCGGTTGTTGGATGCTCTCGGCAATTGTGATGTTGTATCAGAAGCAACGGTCTCAAATTTATCAAGATCATTGCACAGACTTTGTGGATTAGGCACATCGAGAAGCATCTCTAGTATCATTCCTTTGCAAAGTAAAAGTACTGTGAATGGTCTGAATGAGGGAATTGATGATGATGATGGAGGTGGAAATGCACAGAATATTTCAGGGAGAATGATGATTGAAGATGCTGAATCTGGGATTGACATTCTTGGTGGTAGTTACCACGACGAAGCGGATACATTTACCTTGAACCTTGATCAAGTTGTTGATGTTGGAGATGATAATGATGTCATGGTTGGCAGGCAGCAAAGCTGTGATATTGAAGATAGAACAAGTTTACGCGCTGATAGGCTGGAATTTGCTGATGATCTGGCACGTGACGAGACTTCAAATGGTTCAGATGAGGAGCTCTGGGATGATGGAAGCTCTGAAGATGATGATGATGATGATGGTGAGGGGGAAATCGACAAGCCCTCAGCATATGAAATATTACAAGCATGGAAGGAAATGAGAAAGGAGGACAAGGGTTTGTTGAACTCTCAACTTGGTTGTGGCTAGTGACAGCAAATTACTGTAGTCTTCTCATATACTAGCTGAACAGGAAAAGAAAATTGCAACAACGTTCACCTTAAATTAGCTTATTTTACTTAACCTTGTGATATCTGCATCACAAAATTTGTCTGCAGAAGAATATTGTACTGATGTTCAAGCATAATTTGTTTTGTGCATAGAACTTTTTCAAATTGCATTGTGCATTCAAATCGACTCATTTGATGACGGTTTCGATAGAATATCTTATTTTTCCCGTCATGAATTTGCATTTTACACTGTTTAGCACGTTTCCAGATATTGTAATTCTCACAGTTGAATGTTAACTCTTAAAAGCCATCACAAGAGAATTTTGAGCACATACAACACTAGTAAGCAAAACCAAATAAGTCATAAATTTTCTTCGGATAACCAGAGATGAACTGTGATTTCTCTATTGTATGTACTGATTTTTTTTTGATAGGCTCTATTGTATGTACTGATAAACCAAAAAATAAAGAAAACATCTTGCCTCCCTTATTTCTGAGGTTCTGATCCTTTTCTATATTAGTAGCAAGCAAATGCCTCTAAGCTGGCTATAACACATACACTATCGTGCTGTACCGTCATGCCGCTGTATTATCGGAGAAAAATTAAAAGACAGTAGAGGTCTGTTATGTGTATAAAATATAACTTTTGGCAAACCTCAAGAGAAAACCAATTTAGTGCATAACCAAAGTAATGTAACAAAGTCTTAAAACAAGGATCCATGTAATATGATCCGCATGTCAATGAAAATCCATATTGCTACCGGAACACTACTAAAAAGTTGTTTCCTTTCATTTACTCAAACTGGAAATGTCAACCATCTTCCGTTAGTACTATGTAGCCTTCTCCTCAGACCTCACTGCCTTCTTTTAAAAATAACAAAAAGGGGGAATAAACAAAAGCTACTACTGACTCGTGACAAAATGTTTCATGAGTCATGCCGCCTATTCCAGATATACAAGCCGAAAATTATGTACAGCATGAAAAACAGGCATGAAGTGCAGCAGCAGAACTATTATCTCAAGCCAACTCTGCTGGTGATGAACCATCTGCACAAAATCACAAACATTAAACAGGCGCCTTAACTAAAAGAACTAACTGAAACTACGATGTGATATCAGATAAAGAAGCACTAACTTAAGCTTAGAAAGAACTAAACTAAGAGCTCTAAGACCAATTCCTTCCATATAGGCAACAGAATAATGCAGCAATAATTAAAGCTTATAAAGAACTAATTGAAAAGAAATAACAGCAAATAGCCATATACTTCTACATAGGCATCAGAATAATACATTAACTAATTAAAGATTGGAAAGAACCTTTAAGCCACTGCAATTAACAAATCCAGGGTCCTTTAGAGACTTACTTATGGTTGGAAGAGAACATAACAGAGAAAGTTGAGTCTCATTGAATAGTTTCATTCAATCTTGATAAACCTATTTGGAGGTCCAAAGCTATCTCTGAGCCTCTAAGGATAAGTCCTTTATCTGAAAAGCAATGCTTGATATAACTCTTAGAATTTGGGCATCTCTTAGAATTTGGGCTAAGCCTAACTCTATCCCAAAAGCTAGCTCAAGGGTAAGAATTGTTCTACCCTTTATAAGGACTTATTTAGTCATATTAGTCAATGTAGGACTTCTTAACACCCCTCCCTCACACCCAGGGCTGGGCATCTGGAGAGTGAGTTTGCAGGACTAGATATATGCGGGTGGTCGATTTATGGGTGGCCCAATAAACAAATCTAAGATAAACCCTGATACCATCTTAGAATTCAGGTTAGGTCTAACTCTGCCCTAAAGCTAGCTTAGAAGTCCTATATGCCAGCTACCTGTACTGGTTTCGGGATAAGTAAAGAAACCAAATTCTCGCGGCAATTTGACAGCTATGCCACACTTTGGTATATATGGTTGAGGCGTAATTCTCACATCTGAAGGAGATTTATTTGGATGAGCATCTCCTTTGGGAAAAGGTTAAGCATTAGGCTTCAACTTGGTGTAAAGCCATCCTTTTTTAAATGGATTTCTCTAAAAGAAATGTTGAAAGATTGGACAACTTGGCTTCATTCATGTTTTCTGTTCTTTTTTTTTTTTCTGACTTTGTCCTCATTTTTTTTTTGTCAGGAGGATCTCTTAGGTAGATCCTCCTACCTCTTTGTAATCACCTTCCCTCTCTTTCCGATGAGTCTTTTTATGAAAAAATAATGTCCAGTCTCAAGTGAAAAGTATTAATGTTGAGTGGCAAAAGATACTACAGACAGTATTCTAGAGTCTGAAACAACTGGATGCTAGGAAAGGCAAAAGTATGGAATAGAGCTGCAGAGTACTGCCAGAAATACAGAGAATAACTTGATTAAAAGTTGAACTAAGATGTCTTGAGCAAATTCTTCACTTGCAGAATGATCTTTGGCCAAATAAGGTCAAACTCTAATTAATCAAGGGCATAAAGCAAACCATATAATGATGTGAAGATTCTCAAGGAGTGGTTAACGCAGGGGGTGGTGGTGGTGCAGATAACCAGCATATTATTTGAACAATTAGGATGTGAAAAAGCATTCTAAACAGGAAAATAGAATTTAATTAAGTTATGACTCAATAATCAACATAGATTTCTTGGTAAGGAAGCTACCAGAAATGAAGCATTCTGCATTTTAATGCCTTCATTGCTGCTTTTGCAAACACTTGAGCAGCCTCAGCTTCAGCTTCTGCAGCCTCTGCCTCCTTGGCTGCTGCCTCAGCCTGTGCAATGGCAACTTCAGCCTCCGCAACTGCTTTTGCAGCTGCAGCTGCCGCCTCTTGAGCTGTCATGCCCTTCCCTTTTGATAGCTCTGCATCAATTTGGGATTTTGAAAGGAAGTGGACTTCATCGCTCTTCTCTGTTTCTCGAGAATCTCTGGGCTTCCCTTCCAGGAGTATCACTCTTTTCTCAGAGACTGCTGAACTTGGCAGAAGTCTGTATTTATGCTTTTCCTGTCAATATATATGTCAAACTTAGGATTCGCTTCTCATATATCGAATTTGATTGCATGCCAAATGGGTAAGTAACAGAAGAAATATCTATTTTCTATTTGAGCCAATTTATCAACTCAAATATAATTCTCTCTCTCTCTCTCTCTCTCTAAAGTAAATGCCCAGATATGCAATTGCAACTGCCACAAGAAAATATATATCTATTTACAGATAGATAACGATATAACCAATTAATTTCTCATTGTCAATCATTTTCTGTTAATAACTTCTAGCAAGGTCAAATATGAAAAACATCAGTATAACCTACAAATATTATCCAGATTGACTGTCTATTACACAGGTTTGCACACGGAGCTTGATGTGCTTTACTAGTAACTGATAATACAATTACCTTGATTATTTTGCCACTTGCCTCCATATGCTTCAGTTTTGTTGATAGCAGCTTTCTGAGGTTTGGGGGACACCGATATTTCTCCTGAAGAGATGAATAGTTTCAGAATTACTTTTGATACAGTGATGCACTGATGTGCTAAGGCTAACTCACATGATATTTTTAAAACGAGATACGCAGCATATAGCATAATGTGATTGATATAATAATGCTATTTTTTGTGTACCATTTGGAGATTAACAGGTCGTACTTGCCAGATGAGAGCAGACTTGGAGGCTTAACCCAAAAAATTAAATAAAAAGAACAATTCCAGTTCTGTAGCTAGTTTTACCATGGGAGTCACATGTCATAGCTAGTTCATAGTTTCGGTAATAAAATATATACCACTTTATGGACCTAGGAGAGAGATATTTCCAATTATTTTCAAAGATTTCTAGTGCTGTGAGATCAGTCGCAACAAAGGATGACACAGTTATTCTATTTTAGAACAGATAGATAATCCATAGTTAAATATAAAAAGGAAATTGTTTGTTACTTTTGGGACAAATAAAATTTATTTACTGTCTCAGTCTAAATGTATACCAATCCATGAGGGACCCATATAAAAGACCTACAGAAGCTGGAATTTAGTAGTATTTCATAGTATTAAAATTCTGAAGAGGATCATTAGCTTCTTGGGGATGTTTAGATTTTACAATCAGAAGAGAAGTAAAGTACCAATACCTCTATGTAAGAAGCAATGGCAGCCTTGTCACAACCCTTTGGTTCCTTCATATTGACGATAGCCTCCAATATATGATTATCCCCCAACCTGTCACCATCAGAAAACATATTGCTTCAAAGTAACTCAAATATATTGCTACATAATTTCAACATTTCAGCACAAGATGGGATGTTGGTATCAGAAGAGAGAACAAAGAAGAAACTACTCACCAACTATTTGCAATTGCAAGTAGAACCTATATATAAATCAATGACTATCGAACTTAGAACTAATGCGCAGTGGAATGTGCCAAGATTTAGGTAAATGTACCTAAGCATAAATTCATTTAGCAATGGGGTAAAAGTACAAAGACTTAGCTAATTAGTTGTGGTATTTTCTTATCACAAGCATACAGGGAGTGCGTGTAGACACTAGACAAAGAAGTATCCAGAATATATTTTAATTGGAAAATAAAAGTAGAAGTATGAGTTATATTACTTCATCCAAAGACAATGAACCATTTCATAGTTAACATAGTCCATGGTCTTTTTATTCATTTATTTTCTTTCTTTACTCCAGAAAGGTTATAAACCAACATTTTTATGACATGCTTAGCAGAGAAACGATATGAGGCACTAGAACCAGATTCCATACACAGTATGCTAATCAGTCTAGTTTTTTACTCATTTATAAAAATTTGTATACTAGCACACAGCTTTATGTGATTTTAGAATGCTATTCAAGAACAAAATTAAACTAACTAAGCACCACATTTATGGAGATAATTTCTTTTCTCAAGATAATGAATGCAGATATGTTTAGCTGGAAGTTCTTGAACCTTGACATATGTTCTTTTGAATTAGGAGATTGCAATGTTCCACCACAAATTGCTAGGGGCTTAGTGTCAAGAACTTCTTCACGTTGAACTACTGTACTCAAGGCCAAATGGTTGTTGTCAATTTTGGGGGCTGGAAGAAGGTTCTTTTTTAGAGCAAGCTTAGCCTTCTGCCGGGATCCCCATATTGCTGTCACATTTATATTCCTCCATTTATCCTGCTCACAGTTCAAAGCACACATGCTAGTACACCAAAGATATACCATAACGTTGGAAACTTGATCAAAGCAAAACACTACATTTCTCTTATGATGCAATGCATAGGTGAACATTTGGCTAGTGCAATGGTAAATTCCCAACCTTCCACAACCAGTGAAAAGACATACCTTGAGGTCTACATTTGAACGCATGCGTAAAATGGAACTGAACTCAGGATCTGTAAGTATAGTGCGCCATTTTCCTGCCCCATGTTTGACTACTCCGGCTTTCAGCGCAGCTTCTTCTTCTGCAGTCCATTTCTGCTTAGGAGCACCCATTGAAGGAAAGCCGGCACCTTTTTATGACAGTCTAATCTTTGCTCCTACTCTTGAGGAAACCTTGGAACCTTTGAGCAAGAAAAATCTGAATATAGTAGACCAACAAACAAAATTAACACTAAAAGAAATCATAAATTAGTAGATTAAATAAATATAATTCATCCCAAAAATCCCAAACATTGATCTTAGTTCCCAAATTCACCTCAAACTCATCCACTAGTAACCCATTGTTAAACAATAGAACAATCTCACAGACAAAGAGTATAGGCAATCACAATTAATAACATTGTCAGAAACATGCAGAAAATTTCTGCAATCTACTGTTGTAATGGCTAAAGCAATTAGGCCTCATGATGGAAGCAAGGTAGAAGCTTTAACACAACCCAGAATGATCTAAGATTACCGGCATTACTACGTCAAATTGCAAAACCTGAAGATGGTGATTTCTCAGTTTCTAATATCTCATTAAGTCGATCGAATGAAATTCGCGTTACAACGGAAAGGAACAGGCTTTAAGCTCACCCAGAAAGAAAAAAAACAATATTTGAGTAAAGAATCGCAACATACAACCACCCGGCATAAACTAGAATCACATGCATTAAACTGGGACGAGAAAAATAGCAGATTGTGCTTCTGAAGAATGGCAAAAAAATTGCAACTTTGTTTGAAAACAAAAGGAGAATCGATGGGAAAAGGAGTACCGAATCAGTGGGCGATGGTGAGGACGGGGAAAAGTTGAAGCATTTTCAGGCACATAAATCGAATTTCAATCCGAATGATGATTTTGCAGGACACCGGAGAACAGAAGAACGGAAGAGGCATGTAAATGTAATTTATTTATTCTTATTCTTATTCGACCGATGTAAATAAATGTGTCTCTTAATTGTGTTTTTGATTGAACCAGGGACTAAGTCGTGAAAATATCCTATATGGGCATGAGGTATCATTATTTTTTAAGAAAAACAACTGCCATGTGGTAATTTTAATCTCTGGATTTATTTGTAGAATCCCTGGCAAACTGAGAGAAAATTGTTTTTACAAAAAAAAACAAAGAGAAAATGGTTGATGCTAGGTGTGTGTACACGAATTGGTTCGTGGGTAAAATATAATCTCAGCTGATTAAATTTAATTGGCTTGGTTCGGTAAAAAAAAAATTAGTAAGTCCGAACCAAACCAACCTGACTAAAGTTGGGTTGGTTTAGTTTGGATCATTTTTTTTGTAAGGGAAGGCAAATAAAACCAAAACTACAGCTTTAGGGCTGGGCAACTACCACGATCTGACAAGAGAAGCAGGGACGTGCTAACATGGGGTCAGGTGCAAAAACCAACACATGAGTAGAATGCGCCCCCAACTTCACAAGAAAATCCGCAGGAGCATTGCCTTCACAATAAACATGATTAATCGTCACCTCCCAAGACCGGCTTCACATCTCCAAGATGACACTAATGATACCAGCATATAAATGCAACATAGGTCGTTGCTTCACTAGATGGATCGCAAGCGCCGAGTCCGTCTTCATTTTAATTGCACAATGCCCCTCTCCTAACAAAGCCTAAGCCCGTGCAAGATGCCAAGAAGCTCGGCCTGAAGAATGTCAGAGGTACCAATCGAAGCAAAAAAGCCAAAAAGCCAATCACCATCCTCATTCCACACCAGCCCACCGAACCCGCTTGGTCCAAGATTTCCATGTGAATTGTTGTCAACATGCAGAGACACCCAGCCACACGTCGGTTTCCCGTAAACAACCCACACCTTTGGTGAAATATTGGTTGGCACCTCCGAAGCACTAATCAAACCCAACAAGGACAAAGCCTCACGCGCACAACAAGACAAGGAGAACACCTCACCAACCATGACCCATCCACACTGAGCCTTCCAAATCATCCATGTTATGACCAGAGTCGCCACCACCCAATGTTGCAGAACACACCGAAGCCACTCCTCGAACGTCAAACACTGCAAATCGTGAGCATGCACGCTGTTGTAAGCCCAAACCTCCCTAGCCGCCATACAGTCACAAACCCAATGCAACATTTTCTCCTCCACCTGCCCACGGACCTTACAACCATTATCACTCACAACTCCGCGACGATGAAAGGTATGAGCGGTGGGGAGAGAGTTCCAGCAGGCAAGCCATGCGAAAAACCGAACATTCTTCGGGACTGGGACACGCCAAATCCACCACCAAGCCACAGCTACATCGTCAAAATTTCGCTCCAACAGTCCCTGATAAGCGGCTTGGTGGAGTAATCACCTTGAAGCCATGTGGCCCAAACTCTACATTTTGCAACATCCTCTGCTAAGTACATATTTTCCTGCAAAACACATTGTCTCAGATCCTCAATAAGAGTAGTAATCCGCTCCATGTGGCACCCACCACATGGGTTGAAGATGTCCCGAAGCGCCTGCGCCATATCATGGATCTGAACAAACGGGACCTCATGACACAAAGCACCAGACCCGATCCAATCATCGAACCAAAAAGGGAGCTCTCCTCTCCTAATCCTCCACCGAAAACCTTCCCCTAATTGCTCCCGGGCTTTACAAATCGACCTCCACACAAAAGACCCCTTACCATCACCACAAGCTAAAATGTCCCGCGAACCCAAATACCTATCCTTGAAAACCTGCACCCATAACTTTGTTGTGTCATGCAGCAAATTCCAAACCAGTTTTCCAAGGAGAATGGTATTGCAAAGGCGAAATCGGTGACAAATTCATATTAATTGTGTCATTTATTCATAATCATGATAGTCATTCACAAACATGCAAAATATGCATCTATTATGACACTTCCCATTAGATGACCTATATAATATGAATATGTCTCGTTAAAGCTTTGCTATCAATAACATAATTGAAATGCTCTACCTTAACATGCCCATGAACCATAGGGAAGCCTAGGTAAGATTTGAAACTATCCGTAAATCGAATTCCAGTAATACGGGTAATTTTGTCAAGCTTAGCTCGGGGGACGGCCAAAGAAGCCATGGCTTTAGATTTCATAAAATTAATAGAAAGGCCAGACGCCCTACAAAAGTGAACCAACACATCTTGGACAATCTTTACCGAAGCTACCTTCCCCTTAGTGAAGAGAAGCATGTAGTCTACAGAAAACAGATGAGAAATGGGAGGATCATCCCTGGAAATGACAATCGGATGAAGCCTACCATCATGGTTTAATTATTTTTTTCCACATATGTTTTTTATATATAAAAATTTATATCTTATGTCACTACAAATAAAAATTGTTCATTGTTTAATAATTTTAAGTAACAATTAAATCAATTCTAAACGTTAATATCACTTTAATAACTATTAGTATTTATATTTATAACTTTGTGCAATATTATAGTCTTTTATCTAAAATAGGATAATAAATATACTAATAGCCACATGATAACCAACACACGACGAAGTCAAAATGATTTAAGATAGACAAAAAAAGGGTTATAAATAATGCATTTTAAAAGTATAAATATTAAACTTAAATTAAAAATAATAATTAATCGGGTGATCAGGTTGGTTTGGATTAAAAAAATTTGAGAACCAGATCAATCGTAATTGGTTTGGTTCGAGTTTTAAAGAAGTGAATCAATTAATCAAATAAATTTGAACAAATTATATTGGTTTGGTTTGAATCATATAGACTATCCAATCAGATGAACACTCTTAGTTGATGCACAATTAGTGTAAACTTTTTTTACACATGCATTTGATTAATTCCCGCCACATTAGAAATTGATTTTTATTTTAATTAAAATTAAAAAGAAATAAATGTAACAATTTTGTCCATTGTGGCATGAGTGATTGATAGTTAGTGAAAAACTTATTTACAATGACGATGCATATATTTCAATCCTAAACAATTACACTTATTAGTGTGTTTGGATTCATATTTGGAGAGACCAAACGTGGATCTAACAATCCAAAAACAACAATTTCTTGCTTCTGCAAACGTGGATCCAGCCCAAACGTGCATCCCTTTTCCAGACATGCACTATGTATATTTTACCTTTTAAAATTTATTTCAATCGTAAATAGTTAACTACAATTAGTTCTGTTTAATAAAAGCTTAATTTTCCCTTAAAACAAAAAACTACGACTAGGACATTTAAATTTAATTTAACGATATTATTTTCAAAAAAATTCAATGTTAATTCTTTTAAAATTAACTCCACCAAAATTTAAAAGACATGAATGAATTCGTTCCTTCTGTTTGCGAAATGTCACTTCATTTTTACCCTTATTTTGTAAAACTTCTGGAGAAATTTGTTATAATTTTATCAGCTAGCCATTCTTTGCAAATTGCAAGCAATTGGTATTCTGGAACACAGGATAAAGGAACAAGTGTGTTGAATTGTTAGCCAGATGATGTTTTACTCTGCACTAATATGAAAAAAGTGAACAATAAAGGCATAAAACAAATTCAAGTTTGTCGTGTTTCTTTGGTACAACTTCCTTTACTTTCACATAATAACACCGTTATAGAAACAGTTTTGCAATGGTACAAGATAATAATTCTACCATGTTGTTATCTGTTGTTTGTTGCGTATAAGATATCAGTTTTTTATTTGTTTATTACTATGACCCCAAATTAATTTTACTATTTATATTTTATATAATTTATAATAATATTAATTAATAAATAGAAATTTTTTATTATAATAAAATATTAATTTTATTACTTATCAATTACTAATTGTTACTGTTAAGTTAAATTATTTAGTTACTAATAAATTTAATTAAAAAATAAACTTATTTATAAATGGTGAAAATATTGGATTTACTCATATAAAATAATTAAATTTTCATTATCACTTACTACTACATAGTTAACATTATTTTTCGTTATTTATATTATAATAAAAATACATAAAATAATTCTTCACTAACAATAAAATAGGCTACTCACATATATATATAAATATTAATTTTTTAATAGTAAATATAGACTAATTTTATATTATCATATGATATTATTTAAAATTATTTCTCTACTTATATAATTATAATTAATAATTTAAATATAAATTTTTTGAAAGAATAATCTTTTAATAATTTTTATCATTAATCACTTACCCCCTACTAAGTTAAAACTCATTGGTTACATATATAATAATTTTAATTAAAATAGACTCCCTTCGAAAAAATTAAAATAGTCGAATTAATAAAAATTCATTTTATTTTAGTTAATATTAAAAAATAAGCAATTTATAAAAATGTAAAAAATTAAATTTAATAGAATAATCACTTTTTAAATAAACTATTTAGAAAATTAAATTTTAAAAAATATAATCTATTTTTTATTTCAAGGAAAATTTGATACATTTTTTATTGTTTGTATCATATCCTATCAATATCCTATCCACCCCAAACGCAGGATAAGATAAGAGTCTATCCTGCTCTTATCATATCCTATGCTTATCTAATCCTTTATTCTAGGGGTGTTCATGGGACGGGTTGGGACGGGTTTGTCTTGACTTTTACCCGGCCCTAAATATTGATAAGGTCAGTTTCTAAACCCGAACCCGTCCCTAGACCCGGAGAGACCCGATGAGGTGCGGGTTTAATACAGACCCGACGACAAAAGGACGGGTCCGGGTTGGCCCGAAGGACAAATTGAATATCAATTTCAAATCTCACCAAAAAATTATAAATACATATTATTTTGTAAAATGACTAATTTCTATCCTATCAATGAATTATGGAAGAAACTATATAGAACTGAAGTTTTTCATAACAATATACTTAATTAGAGAAAAGAATACAAATTACATTCACTTGAAACTAGACTATAAATGAAGATATACAAGACCATATTTTGAAGTTAGTGTGTAAATGATGTTTGTGGGACGGGTTGGGACGGGTTGAACTTGACCTTCACCCGGCCTTAATTATTGACCGGGTCCAATTTTTAAACCCGAATCCGTCCCTAAACCCGAAGAAACCCGAAGAGATGCGGGTTTAAGGGACATGGGCCGGGACGGGTCAAAGGGCAGGGTCGGATCTTGTACACCCCTACTTTATTCTATCATGTTCCTATCCTATCCTGACCACCAAATGGGCCCTATGAGTAATATTAATAAGGTTTAATAGTACTTTTGGTCCCTCACCTTTCACGATTTGACATTTTTGGTCTCTCTTGAAATTTATTAGCCTATAAAGTTCACTCACACTTACTAACTGTTGCAGTTTTGGTTTTTTGCCAACTTCCATCAAATATTTAGCGGTTTTTAAATGAAAAATTAATTAAAAGTTAAAAGAAAAATGAAAACCCAGAATATTGTGAATATTTATATTCTTCAAGCATGTTCTTCATCATCTTCATCCAAAAGCCCATAAAACATAAAAACCCAGAAAAATCTTCATACAGTTCTTCATCATCTTCAAACATCTTCATCATGTTCTTCTAAAAAACTCATAAAAAACCAAAGATTCACCATCTTCATTTTAAACTTTCCATCCAGAAACAACAACAACAAAACCCTGAACTGGTGGAGAATCATTGGCTAGACCACTGGTTCTATATAGGTTTGGATAAAATCAGTGGTTCAGGCCATTCTTTCTTATGTTATGTCATGTTTTATCTTGCATGATAGTCTTTGTGCAGACATTGATATTCTAGATTTTTATGAGTTGGGAATGCTTCCGGTTGGAGCATGCATTTGGACAAAATGGAAAAATCTTTGCATGCATGAATATGACGGAGGTCTTGGCTTCCAGGATTTCAAGTGTCTTAATTCTGCTTTGGTTGGTAAGAACTGGTGGAGAATTTATCCTCCCTGAACTCCTTACTCACATGTGTTTACAAAGCGGTGTATTTTTCTAGTGGAAGTATTTGGGGTGCAAAGAATGACCACCCACCGAGTTATGCATGGCCTAGCATTTTGAGTAGGCATTGGGTTTTTGAAAAGGGCGGTACATGGAGGATTGGAAATGAGTTACAAGTGAACTTGTGGAATGATAATTGGCTTCTGAGTGGCTCTCCTCTTATTTATCGCCATGATCTGGTAGAGGAGCTGGCCATTACGAGGGTTGCAGACATGATTGATGAGCAAAGATGTTGCTAGAAAAAAGATCTCATTGAAGCAATGTTTTGCCCGAGTACTGCTCATAATATTTTGGCAATTCCTTTATCTTCGCACAGGGGCAATGATTTGTTATGCTGGCCGAAATCAGAGGTGGAATACAAGTCGGCTCACCCTTAAATTTACAAGATAGCGAACCTCTAAATGACCTAAATACCCATTGCTAACAGTGCGCCTCCACAGCGACCAGTTTAGAATAACTAAGCTTCTTCTTGGTTAATTTAGTGATATGAGCGGTGAAGTGATAAAGAAAAAATTATATACTTTTATCTGAGTAAAATGTTGTAAATAAACTAAAAAAAGAAAATGTAAAGAGAATAACTATAATTCTTAATGGTTACATTTTAATTAGGCAAATAGAAGGTTTAACCACAAATTTATATTAATTGTGTCATTCATAATCATTATAGTCATTCACAAACATGTAAAATATGCATCTATTACGACACTTTCCATTGGATGACCTATATAATACTATGAATATGCTTCGTTAAAGCTTTGTTAAAAAAAAAATTAGTAGGATAAAAACTTAGTAAAAGAATAAAACACAATATTCATTCTCAACACATGCAAATTACCACAAATTGCATGTATTGGAATGTCTGTCACTGTTTACATGTTTATGAAATGTAATTTTAGTCATTGTGTTGTTGTCTTTTTGGTGAAATCTATAAATTGAAGACAAAGATTTTTTTTTTCTTTCTTCAAGATTAGCCGACATGAAATTTTTATCTTTTAATGGGAGAGCAATGAGAATAAATTTACTTAGTTTAAAAAAAAAAGTGAATAAATTTACTTGATCCGTAAGCAAATGCAACTATAATCTCATCTGGCTTCCTACGTGGACTACTAAAAGAAAGCTCGATTGTCAGTTTAGAGAACCAATTGGAATGAAACAACTAGGCTTCACGATCCGTATCTGTTGTCCGAGATGTCATCGCAGCCGTTTATTGAATGCGAGAAAACACAACTCAACACTTACAAAACCGTTCGATTCAAAACAAGAAAACACACGGATCGTGAATTATATCCGTTGGATCACTGACAACGCATCATCAACACCACTATATATAGCCCCTCATCTCCTGCACTTTCAAAACTTTAGATTCCTTTCGGCTTTCAAGTTTCTCTAGAGAAGTTCAAGTCTTCGAGGTTGGTGTTTTTTCTTTCTTCTTCTTCTGGAATTTTGGGCATTAGGGTTTATGTTTCAATTTTTCGTGATTCTCTTGGTGAATTCAATTGTGCTATAGCGTAAATACGAAGGTTTATTTGTTTCTTGCTTGATTCTTCTGTTCTTCATACATTCTAATTCTAGCGTCTTCGTCTCAGTTTCTTCCATTAATATTTGTTAGGGTTTCGACTCTTGATTTTATGAAGAAGTAATCGATAAATTTGTTTGGCAATTAGCGTATTCCGTAATTTTGAATTGAGTTATTAGGGTTTCGTTGGTAGTCATGGTTTTTTGACCATTAGAGATTAGGTTACACGAAATTCCAATTTTGTCGTATGCATTTGCTGCTTTTTTTTTTTGCTTTTCCTGTAATTGTTGTTTGGCATTAACGCAGATGGCTCGTACTAAGCAAACTGCTCGTAAGTCTACTGGTGGAAAGGCTCCAAGGAAGCAGCTTGCAACAAAGGTTTCACCTTTGAAATCATCATTATCTTCATCATCATTCTCTTGATTTGTTTTGGTTGGTTGAATCTTCTGCTAACGGTTTGTTGTAATTTTTTTTGAATTCTAGGCTGCACGTAAGTCTGCACCAACTACTGGTGGTGTGAAGAAGCCACATCGCTATCGTCCTGGTACCGTTGCTCTTCGGTGAGTGTTTTCATATCTGTAATTTATTGGGGATCACTTTTTGTTTTGATTTAATTAGTTTCTTTCTTCTGGATTGGTTGTGATCTCTTATAATTGGATTGGTTTATGAAACAGTGAGATTAGGAAGTACCAGAAGAGTACTGAGCTGCTGATCAGGAAGCTCCCCTTCCAGAGGTTGGTTCGTGAGATTGCTCAGGATTTCAAGGTAATTTATAATTGCTTCTGATGTTTGATCCTATGTTGTTTTGATCATGTACTGTAATTAAGCATTGTGGGTTTGGTTTTGCAGACTGACCTCCGTTTCCAGAGCCATGCTGTGCTTGCTTTGCAAGAGGCTGCTGAGGCATACCTTGTTGGGCTCTTTGAGGACACCAATCTGTGTGCCATTCACGCTAAGCGTGTCACTATCATGCCCAAGGATATTCAGCTGGCAAGGAGGATCCGCGGTGAGCGCGCTTAAGGTGTGTTTGGGTTTGGTTCTGTGCAGATGAGTGGCTGCGGATGGTGTTTTGTTAGGGAAAATAGGTGTTTACTGGTAGTCATTAATTGTGATAGGAATATACTGCTGCTACTATGGGTTTGTGAAGGGTCTTATTTTTAGAAATTGGCAAGTAATTGTTCTTTAAACTTGTTTTCAGTCGAATGTTGGTTTTTTGTGGATGTGCAGCCACTTGGGATGTATTGGACAACTTTCCGTTGCCATCTAATCTAGTGAAGCCTAGCTTATTTTGTTGGTTGCGTTGGACATGGAATTATGATCTAATGGTTTAATGTTTTTAATTGATGATTGCGTTCTGTCGATGTGCTCTTGATTCATTAACTGGTTTAAATTCGGTTCATGATATTTGCTACTACTTGCGTGTTTCCTAACTATTAAGGATACCCACGGAGTATTTTACAAGCATTCTTTTTCGGAAGACTATCATCATCAGTAAATGAAATTTCAGGTTTTTGTAAAAGATGACCAAGTCTTGAAATTATCTTCTTTTCTTCCCCAACACGTACTTCCTACTACTTACTTTCCTCTATAATTGATCACACGTTTGTTTTCCATTTTTCTTGTTTTTAATATAAAAAAGGATGATTTTGTGAAGGGAACATTCTCCAGTCCAAAGTGTTGAAAACTTGTTCCCAACTCTGTAACTAGAGTAACAATCTAAGAAATCTATTTTGCTTAGTAGGTGTTCAGTTTTTCTGAAGCATTGAAATGTTTTTCTAAGTCTGTAATTAGTAATTACTAACTAGTAAGAGTGCTCTGGAGGAACCTGGCAGTGCAAATCATAAAGCTCAATTAGTAAAAGCCAAAAAAATTCTAATTTACCAAAAAATTGTAAATGTTTCTGAAGCATTTAAAAACTCTTCCCAAGTCTGGATAGTAAAGCTCCAAGAAATGTCTATAGCCCTAAATTTCAACTTCATGAAATCTGCTTTCTACACAGCTCACCTATTTTAGTGTCTATATCTTTAGATAGAATTCCAACTCGTAGTGTGTATATAAACAATCTGAGAATAATCAAAAGAGACCCCACTTCTTGGTTAAAAAATAGCGCTAACAGGAAGTAAATTTCCTATCAACAGTAATCCCACTCTTATTAGGCAGAAGCTTCTTCATATAGTACTTGGATTTGCGGGACAGGTTAATCGATTTTCTTTTCTTCTCAGGTATATAATCAATCGAACATTCTGAAAATCCACGCCTCACAAACCTGTAAAAAATGTAAGGAACTTAAGAAAAGGCATTCATAAAGTTAACAAGCATATGCAGCCAAGAAGAATAGAGATTATGCTGTACGTAACAATCTATTGAAAGCCAAATAAAGACATTTTTTCAGTGAAACATATATATATATATATATATATATATATATATATATATATATATATTTGTGTTGCGATTGGGGAGGTACGTACCAATCTGCTGTACGAGTTGTCAGCAAGAAAAGCATATCAAACCCAACAGATGATGCCTTCTTCTCTATATAATCTGTTTAAATTTGATCAGAAAATTAGACAGAGTGAAACGTGTGACCAGCACCATTATAGAGCAACATTATCCAAAAGCTACAATCAAGCGGCTGCTAAAAAATGTGCTTTTTTACCAGGCATTCCATGGACCAGACAACACCATCATGAAACTAGTTTGGACGATTTCCTAAACAATTTGCCCTCATAAATTATAAGTCATGGTTCCATGTACAATTTGGATAGTTTTTGGTACAACTACAGTTTCAACAAACTTAGTAGCCAAGTACGAATCACTGCTCTTTGAAGTCAAAATAGTTTTAAAAGAAGTGGTTTTATGTCTTATATTCTTAATACTACCATAAGGCATGATTATGTGTGTGCACTTGAATAGCAGTGGAAGTCAGCATAAATTTACTTCTTTTTTTTCAACCTTTGGATAGTTCTTTCCATTTTTTGCATTTAAAAGAGTGACATATGGTTTCAACTTTCAAGTTGTTTAACTCTGAATATATGTCTGCGTAACACAAACAACAAAAAATCACCATGAAATTGCAACATATATTGCAAATGATTAATCACTATCATTTAAGCAAAAGAATCATCAAACCATAGGAACGATGAATAGTAGTAGCATACCAAGCAATTTGTCTCCCTGTCCTTGGCCTCGACAATCAGGAGATACTGCAATTGCAGCAACCTCTGCACAGTTCTCCTCAAAGAAAGGAAAAAGTGCAGCACAAGCAATTATTTGACCTTCCCTTTCCACAACAATGAAGGAACCCAATGATTGAAGCAGCTATAAACACAGAATGGTCAAATATAAGAGTCTTCTTGAAAAGTTACCAGTAATGGCTATGAGAGGCCTATACACTTGCTACAAAGAAGATATTGAGCGAAATTAAGCAAACCTCTTCATCGGTCCGCTTAACCAATACGCCTGACTGCTCAAGAGGCTGGAGAATTTGTTTTATTCCAGAAATATCTGTTGCCTGAGCCATTCGGGTGCCTTCATAAAGGTCACTGCAACAATAATTGAAAGGCAAGCAAATGAAAATAAAGGCTTTGAGAGACGAAAGTTGCTAACAAGAAGAGAGAGAGAGAGAGAGAGAGAGAGAGAGAGAGAGAGAGCCTTATCATGTATAACAACAATCTGCCACATATAGTTTACTGAACCCAACATGGGAATCTAACGAACATAATTTTGGTACTGACTTATTTTTGTGTTTGAAAAAGAAAGGAAGGCAACAACAAACTTCTCCAAGGGTATGCTATATTGTGGTGTTATGATAAAGTTTAATAAGTGTGTGCCTTAAACACTCAGAATCTCAGATACCCAGTAAGCCAGCTGCTCCCGTTACTGTCTACCTTTCTGTAATCAATGGCTTCATAAAGGGGGTAACAAAGGGGAATTCTTACAAATGGAGCTGAGTTGCAACTTGCAACCCATATACTCACAGACTTCAATCTCAATAATGTAATCATCAGTTCATCAAAGACTACTAAAAACAACATTGACTCTCACTGATAGTGATATCACCTATATGATCACACCAGCACAAAATCCACAGGTATGGCAAACAAATTAAGGTTTATCAACATTAATAACTCAAGTCACATGAAGAAACAAAATAGTCAGACAGACAAATGATGGATACATATTATAGCATATTACTCTTACTGTTAGTTGCCAGCCCTTAGATAAAACAATTCATACTTAAAAAAATTTCCACTGATAGATCACAAAGTCTGCCTACCTAGCCACCATTGTTCCCATCCCATCTCTCTTGAACAATTCCAACAACAGAACTCCACTGATAGTGCCATCCAACAAGTGAACTCTTTGAACACCGCCCTGAGAGAATGTGGAAAGGTATTATTAGCGACATATTTGACAAACAAGTATCAATTAAAGTTTCAAGCAAAGGTATCCTATTACAACCAGCAGCATCTCAATGAAATTTAAGGGTACATATGGCGTGATTAGACAACTCTTCTGCAGAAACAGGTAATATCTAAAAAAATTCAGACATTCAATGCCTGGGTGAAGTTGTTAAGGAAATAGGTCTGGATAACCAATGGCATGAAGTAAAAGTTGAGCCATGAACTCACTCTGCAAACAAAGGCTGCAGCAGCCAGTTCTGACAGGTAACCGTTCTTTCGACTTTGCCATTCCTGACCTCCAATAGCAAAACCTTGCTCACCAGACAAAAGGCCATTCCCATTGCCAAAACCAACACCATTATGAAAGGTTGCATTACGCCATTCTGAAAATGATTTTCCATTTTGCGGGGAATGGACTACACCATTAAAGTAGTTATACCCTAGAGATTTGAAACTTTGTTCATCAACAGCTTTCACATAATTAGCAGCTGTTTCACTTTTCTCAACCCGCTTACGAATTAGCATATCTGCTTCTTGAAGAGGCAAGAAACGAACAAGGTGTCCACTCTCATCAAGTATTGGACCATCTATAATGCATATGAGCTTGTCTGCTCCTATAGCCAAGGCACAAGCTGTGGCAACTTCATAGGTACTGTAGTAAAAAAAGAGAGATGGAAGACATGCATCAAAATCCATTACCTAAGCATTTTTTCTTCTCTGTTGGACCACATCAAAATACTACATAGCAACAGCCAAGCGGAAAAGATTTTGAACACATAGCACAGTTGTAAATCTGGTTTACGTATGTAAGTTACTGAGAATCTATACCTCAATTTCTCAGTAATTTCTCTTTCACATTTCGCAGCAAGCCAAGTACAGCTACTTTACGTACTAAAGAATGCATAAAACTGTATGATAATCTCTTTCTTATTGTTTCACCAAGAACCAACTTCTTTCTATGCTTTTATCCTAACATATTTTATATGAGCTGCTTCTTCTGATCTATTCTTGACCCCAATCCTGAGAAACTACCCTTTGAAAAAATTATTAATAACCTCCAGTATACTGAGACAAGAAGCATGATTGGAAATATTTAGGAAGGGTGGCCCAGCCTCACTCCCACAAGTGGGGAGGCCGAATCACGACTAGAACTTGTGACCTGGTTCGCAACCTTACCAGGGGGCCATGGCTGATCCCCCATTGAAGATATGTATGGCATAAAATTTGAGCCTTTTTATAACAAATAAATAATAGAGCATGGATTGAAACATAACAGATGAAAAAATAGAAACTACGAAAATGATATAATAGCAAAGTATACATCAGGAAGCAATCAAGCTCAAGAAACACCATGTAAAAAGTAATCATCAGAAGCTCTAAAGCATACTTGCAATTTAATACTTCTCCAGAGCTGGAGTAGCCCAAGTCGCTTAAAATAACTATACAACCGCCATCAAGCCTCTCACGCATGCGTGTAACATCTACTTTCTTAACTTCCCCAGTTGACCCATAATCAACTCCTTTGACAACCCCTCTTCTCTGCCAATCAAAAAATTTAAAAAGGTTTGTTCTAACACAGTGATAGAAACAGAAAACACAAGACAGAGGCAAGTATCAGAATGCCATAGTAACTATGCCTATTAAAAACAGAAAACTGAAATTGAAAGAAAACCATGCTCTCCACATTGTTTGAGAAAATCAAATCACAAAACTCAAACCTTGGCTGCAAGGAAGTTACCACTGGCAACACTGACACCAACGTCATGCCATCGGCTATTGTCACCATGTCGACGAATATTGCAAATGGAGGGTCCAGGAGAAAGCTTTGCTTCAATCATCAGTCTTATTCTCCCAGCTGCTTCCATTGCAGCTGCTAGAGATTCATCATCCGTTATCCTATATGGACCAACATACTTTGGCTCACTCCCTACAACAGCAAAGTCACTAGTCAATTCATGTCATGTAAAAGCTAAAACTTCATTTCCTATTGTGGAGATGGCATTGGCAAGTAACAGCACAATCTACCCATTTGGATGCAAACCAAAAAGCACTAATAAGTGTGCATTTTCTAGTATATTAGCTCCAATTAGTCTGTATCCAAACGGGATCAATGTCAGAAAAATTAGTCATTTTCACTATAGGAAGAAACTAATACCACCATCACCAATTCAAACCATTGTTTCTTTGTTTTAGTAGTATGTTACTCACCTCTCTCACGCAGAAGATTGTCAATTTGCACATGGGTCCCCGGAACGATTACAAACCGGATTCCCAGGTGATGAAGGAAAGCTATATCCTGCATTCACATTACAAAGCTAATTATAGGATGAACTTAACTAGGGTGCAGTGCATTGAAGAGTGAAAAAAAAAAACTTTTTTTTTCAGAATGACCCCAGGATGAAAAAAGTTAAATTTTTGGAGGTGCCTTGAGAATGGGATCCAAGGAAGAACTAGCGACAATTTCACCAGAAATGATGACAACGAAAGTGGCACCACGATGAGCCCACAAGTAAGGCCATGTCTCACGAAACCAACGCACGAATTGCTTATCCTCCTCCATGTAGCTGTGGCTCTCGTCGTCTTCAACCACGGCCTCGCTGAACACATTGCAGACTCTGGAGTTGGAGGTTGAGGCTGCGATTCCCCTCTTGGGTGATGGGTTTTGTGAGTTTGACTTTGATGGCCATGCCCATGATGTTACATTCACTTGTTGTGAGTGGAGATTGAAATTGAAATTGAAATTGAATCGGTGAGAAGAAAACTTGGGAGGATTTGGAAGGGATATGCAGGAAGATGAACAGAGGGCTGGCTCCATTGGTGACATGAACAACACAGCACAACCTCAAGAAGCCGCCACACTACTTCTGCCACTTCTTTTTGTGTTACCCATAATTTCCTCCTGTTTTGTGCTCCTAATTCATTTAACTAACACAATTGTTACATATAGAGATAAATAATAAATAATATACTATATGAATTAAGCACTTTATCTACATACTACAATTGAATTAATCCTACGACCGAAAATCATGAGACTCTATGAGATTGCACCGCCTAAAGATTGATGCGTAAGAAGTCTAACTATCTACCAGTTGTGCTACACTTTGTTGCTAAATACTATATTATTTGTATACAATTAGAGAGTATATCAACTTTTTTCCTAAATTATTTAGAACTGACAATCATGAGATTAATCCACTCAAGGCTAGGCGATTACATTAAGTGAGTAGATCTCTTCCAATAAATCTTTCTCCATACATACCGCCTAAAAATCAAATCCTGAATTAAAAATCTAAGAAGTTCAACTATATACCAACTTTTTTAAACATAGTTTAGAGTATATGACCAAATACTTGCCTAAGTGACCCATGATGTTATTTAACCTTATTCTCACGGACAAGTGAAATTATTTATAAAATATTAATTAAAAAAATTGAATAATTCTTAACTCATTTATTTTAAATATTATTAGTCCACCTCCAATATGATTAAATAATTTCATGGAATAAGTTAGACAACTCCAATTAGAGATTGTATAAATCAAATATGAGAATGATTTAACCTCATTCACCTAGAATTTAAGATAAATAAATAAAAAATTTCATTATTTTTTCTTTATTTTCATAAATCATCTTATTAGTCAACTAGAATGGTGTTAAATCACTCTCATATGTAATTTAGACAACATCTTATACATAATTTAAATAACATCATGAAACTAACATTTTTCCTTCATAAAGTCCCTATTATCAAAACTCATGATGTTTCCTTCCATTAATGTGTTTATGTGACTCATGGTCCAAAATATGGCAATTCCAAAAGCATCAATTCGTAATTTCTCTCCATAAGTGATTGTAAGACTTCTCGCCATAACGAAAGACTTTATTTGTTTCTACACAATTCTCTTCTATTCTACCCACATTGATACAGGTTGAATCAATTTAGCCCCCGTGCCAAAAAGGCTTATTGACTTAATAGCAACTCTCATGAAAAAAATCTCCCTCGAATATTATCGTAGGAGAAACGGTCCTTCTACACACGCAAGTTGAAAAATAAAATACCACTATTCTAGCTTAAGCTTTTGTATAAGCATTTTATTTTATTCTGAACCGACATGTTCGAATTAAACTCTCATGGCAACTACAGCTTCAATTGAAAAGTTTGTGTGTGTGTAGTTCATGACTCCAGATAACGGTGCTGCTTTTTAATTTCCAAAAAGAATATAAAAGTTAAATGAGATTTACAATAAAATTTTACAAAGTTTAAGGTTATGATTTTAAAGAACCGTGTAAATAAAATTAAGCAGAGGCAGAGGAGTGTTGGTACCTTGAGAATGTCATCCAAATAAGGAGTAGCAACAATTTCTGCAGATAAAACAACAACAAAAGCTCTTTCACTATGCACAGACAAATAAGGCTTCACTTCACGAAGAACCTTCACAATCTCTTGATCCGATTCCCCTGTTACGCCATCATACTCACTTCTTTGGTTCGCCACAAACTCTGTCTTTTTCCTCATCTCTGACCTGCTGAAACAGGTTCTTCCCTTTCCCACACTTGGATCATAGTTGAAGAAACAGTAAGATGTGGGGCAGAGTGAAGGCCAAGTCATTGACATGGTTGGCTTCGAAATACTAAGAGCCATGCCCTCCTCCTTCTCCTTTCTCCTACCCAAATCAACAATGTATTGGTTTCAGCAGAGAAGGTGCATTTTGAAGAGGGAACTGGATTTATATTGTCTCAGCAAATGGTGAGCCATCAGAGGATATATTCCTTTGTATTATGTGCTTGGAAACAAGTGGATTTTTATGTTAGGACTTGGGTAGCAACTCTGGATAGCTTCTAGTCTTGAGAATTGATTCTCGCTAATCCAATCAAAACCCAAACATGCTAGAAGTGATTTGTCTCTAATTAGATATTGATAGGATTTTGTGACATACTGGGTAAAGAGGTGACTTAAACACCGAGAGGTTTTCACATTCGGCTAAGTGCAAACTACACTAGTGGATTTGACACCACATCTTTCACACAAAGCCTTAAGATTTATGGTGAAAAACTTGGTGTTCAATCCAGTTGTGTGGTTTGCTCTTAACCCAAATGTGGAGATCTCTGTTGATGTAAGCATCTCTTGGCCTAAAATGGTATCAGTGCCAATGATTGATGTGACAATTGTGACAACTCCTCGTATCGAAAGTGTTCCTAACTATGTAGTAGTCAAGCGACATATCCCATGGTGATAAAGCGAACGACAATGCAAGTGTGAATAGCTTCCGTTGAAAGAGAAACATGGTAACCTGATGATGATTCACACTTGAGATAGAGAATATTGAGAATTCAAATGTGATTTGATGTCCCACATTGATTAAGAATATGCAAGGTGAAAACAATATAAGAGATATGATCCATAAACAAATATCTTGAGTAAAACAATGGTGTTTGGTCCTCTTTGTCATGCAACAAACATGAAAGAAATATTTCTACTTGAGATGGACTCACATTTGAGGGAGAGATTGTTGGAAAAAAGTGTAACTAATGTTAGAAATATAGTATAAAAATTATTCATGTGTCCTTTACCAAATAGTTTAAGCTTTTGGGGTAATTGGTTCATGAAATAACCAAGTGATCTAGACTTTGGTCCTTGTTTCCCATTATTCTAATAAAAAGTTGAATTTCAGCACATAATAGTTGAGCATGTGCATTGTCCACCCTTCAAACCCAGGCTGATTTTTACGTGATGAGGTGTGTTAGAAATATAAAATAAAACTATTCATGTATCATTTACCCAACAACTTAAACTTTTGAAATAATCGATTCGTGGTAAGTAAGAAGTTCCACATTAAAAGAAAAAGAGAGTGCTGAATATTTTATAAGTGAGGTGTCTCGTATATACGATTATACGAATGTCTTAGTGTGTTATTGTTCATCCTTATTAGTATCTTTGTTTCACTAGACAAAACTGTCATATTGTGTTTACATTTTGTCCTAGTTCATGCAACAACTTAAATAGAGCATTGGGAAGCTGCGTTGCGAGTAGTTCGTTGCTTGAAAGGTAATCCGAGGAGGGTGTGCTCTAATGTAGAAATTGTGATGTGAAGTTGACACGAATACGTGATTCGGACTAGGGAATTGGTCCCCAATGAGTTGGTTTATTCAAATATAGTTGGCTCTCCCATTTCTTGGAAAAACGAAGAAGCAAAACACATAGGGAGTTCTATTTAGCGCCACCCCAATTGCGGGTGGCGCCACCCCCTAAAGTGCGAAAATACACTTTTGCCCCTTTTAAAATAAAAAAAATCCTAACATATCCTTCTTCTTCCTAATTACTTCATCTTCTACTTTCTTCTCACCACCCCCTTTTCCTCTTCTCTCAACCATCCCTCCACCACCCCCTTCATCTCTTCAACACCATTCCCACCATCATCCTCTTCCTCTTCTCTCCACTATTCTCACACCCATTCTCACCCCCATTCTCACCCCCATTCCCTTTCGATACTAATCTTCACCACCACCTCTCTCCAAAATCTCACCCCATTCCTTCCCCTTCTCTATTTCGTTCGTTACTTTGTTTTCCGACTTTTAGTTCGCACTTATAAGTGCGAATCAATCTCTGTAAAAAAATCGCACTTATAGTTGCGAAATAGTATTTTTTTTATTTTTTTATTTTTTCAAAAAGTGTATCGCACTTGTAGGTGCGAAATTTGCCTCCAAATCGCACTTATAGGTGCGAAATAGTATTTTTTATTTATTTTTTATTTTTTTCAAAGTGTATCGCACCTACAAGTGCAAATTGGCCTCCAAATTGCACTTATAGGTGCGAAATAGTATTTAAAATTATTTTTTTTAATATTTCTGACCCTGAAAAATGAATTTCTGATAGTCTCGGATAGCGACGGGCTGAACTACAAAGTTGAAGAGAAAAAAAAAGTAATTGGACGCTTATGGCTTCGCCATAAGCTTGGTGTCCCGAACCCAAATTCAATCGTTTGCTATTTTTTTTGTAAATTTTTGAAAAAAAAATATTTCACCATAAATTTCTAAATATGTCAACTAGACTAACTGTGGTGATCCCATAATTTTTAAAAATCATTTGGTGCATTTTTTGAATTTTTTTAAATATTTTTTTCAATTTTTTAATATGAAATCGCACTTCAAGGTGCGAAAATTGCCTCAAAATCGCACTTAAAGGTGCGACCAAATAAAATACATGAAAAAATAATATCTAGCACATATTCGCACTTGTAAGTGCGATTTTAAAGAATATTTCACACTTACAAGTGCGAATATTAACCAGAACGCGTCGAAAGCTTCAGAATTCATTTTTTCTTTCACTTATATTAACCCACTTTAGGTTATGACTTGTCCCTTTCGTCCATTTCATTATCCGGATAGAACAGAAAGGTATGGGGGGAGAAAAATAGTGAGGGTGATGAGTTGAAGGGGGTGGGGGTGAGGTTTTGGAAAAAAAAACCATTTTTGTATAAATTTTTATTTTTGGTACAATAGTTTTTTTTTTGAAAAAAGGGCAATTTGGGTATTTTTGAAAAATGGGGGTGGCGCCACCCGCAATTGGGGTGGCGCTAAACACAACTCCCAAACACATATTCTCATTCACAATGCGAAAATGGTTAATCAAACACGTTTCGAACCTTGGTGTCTCACATTCTACATCTATAAATAAATCTCTAATTATTTAGCGTTTGAAGTGATGTAGAAATTAGACATAATATCATTGAGAAGTTAAATTTATGTTTATATTTCTCTTGTACTAATTAGCTGAAATATTACATCAAACTCGCACTGATATCAACCAGCAACACTGAATCTAGTAGTAGATCAAAGCATGAAGAAGCAAGCTGCCAAAATGGCCAAATTCAACCACTTAAAATTCAAAGTAAAATTTCAACCCATGAATTGACCAGGTTTATATGCGGATAGTCATAGACACTGCAAGAATATCCACCATGTTACAAATCCTCAAAGAAGACATCCTCTGAATTAAAATCTAAACTAATAATAATATTCCTAGGATGATGACTCTCAGAATGATGAATGGGCCACCAGTAACGTCCCTTTCAGAACTCAGAAACAAGCATCTAGTAGACAACAGCAGCAGAGTGCAGCCATACTGCAATACAATCATAAAAGCTAGTATCATTTTTCTGCCATGAACACCTCAACACCATTACCTTAAAACATCTCATTAACAAAGAGACCAAGAGAGATTGAAACAAATAATTAGCATGTTTGGATCCACTCCACATCTTGTACATAATCACATAAATAATAAGCTAAAAGCCGTAATTTTTACCAAGTATACATTATTCTGAACCACTTACAACATGTTTGAAAATCATTCCTCAATTGATTCTAAACCCTAAAATCAAGTCCATGTGAATAGACTATGAATGCTAGAATTAATTTAACAAAATAAGTTAGATCCAAATTCCAAACACACTAGCCGTGCAAGTAAACATACATACTAAAATACACACAATAGATTAGATCCATTCACTCCTATTTCCCAATTAAACAAGAATCGATTATTTAACTTGAAAAATATCACCAACATGAATCAAAAGGACTTTTTTTTAATACTTTCCAACTCATCAACATCAAAAGAAAAAAAGGGAATTGAACAATCTCAGATTGAATTCATAGCAGTCCACCTACTCTGACTAAACCCTAAAAACCTCTGATGAACCAAATAAAAGAAAATCAAAAGGAAGAGAGACATACCATCCTTCAAGAAAACCGGTTTCTTGCCTCTGAGGAGGTTGTTGAGCGTACTGTGGAGGATATTGCTGAGGATAGCCCTGCGGTGGGTACCCCGGTGGAGGGTAGCCTTGTGCAGGGTACCCTGGTGGAGGATAAGGGTCCTTCGATGGATACCCTGTTCAAACCCAATTCAATCAATCAGTTTCAATAGCCAAAATGAAGAAGAAAAGAACGAAACTTTAGAATAATCAAGAGATGGGTAAGAAGCAAGAGTGCGTAAAATCACCTTGTGGTGGAGGAACACCAACTGGGTACTGTTGCTGATGATCGTAGTAGCTCATGGCCCTGATTGAAATTCAAACAATTTTGATGATTGAAAGTGAGAAAAGTGAAACAATTTGTGGTGCAAAGGGGTTTTTATACAGAGAGAATTTTAGTGGCGGTGTGAGATTGCGAGGAAGTTTCCTGTTACCTTCTTCGATACCTGAACCGACTAAGGCTGCAAATTATTTGAGGAAATTCGAAAATGCGTTGGTTTTCCTTTCCACTACGCTTTCTTCAAACTTCAAACGTCCTTTTAACACTTCCGTTTGCGTTAACTTTATTCACCTTTTTAGTACTTTTTCACTTTCCACCACAAAACAGAACGCGTTTTTAATTAATTACAACAATTTCCAATTTCAAATTCAATCAAGCATAAAGATAAAGATAGCACATGTGTCAGATAGCACTAATTTGTCTATAAAACAATTTTTATTCTTTTTAATTTTTTTCATAGAATGATCACACGATTTTCTTTATCTTTTTTCCTTTCTTTTATACTTGTCATATTTTCTTTATTTCCCCATCACATTAACTTTAAAAAATGAGAGGATCACACTCATCCCTTGATAAAATCTTGAGTTAGTGATTTCTCTTTCTTAGTTTGAAAAAAAAAACTTGAGTTAGTGATTTCTCTTTCTTTTAGTAAATTCTAAACAATTAGGATTGATACTCTTACTAATTAAGTAATAATTGTACTAATGGTAAGCACATTCTTATACAAGTAATTATTCAATACAATATATTTCGCTTTAATTTTCATTCAATTTTGAATGATTTTATGTAAACTATTTTATAAAATTTCAATTTTATTTAAATGTTGCAATTATTCTTGTATCATGCTTGTGATATTCTTTCAATTAATATTATGCAATTGTGTCAAATGTTTTATTTTTGTCGCTTATAATAGTCATATTCAACTCAAATAAAATCACTTTAATGAGAACGTGATAAAACAAAAAAAAGTTTCACCTTAAGTACAAATTTATGTGTAGCTTTATGTGTTATTAATAAGTTGTCAGAAAAGTGTTAGACAATAAATAGATATAATAGCAATGCTTATTTAAGCTTAAAGTAAAATAAGTAAAAAAAGTGCCTTTCTTTTTAGGAGATTTTAACAAAAGAAAGAAGTTATTACGAAATAAAATGGTAGATTAGTACTTTGATTCAATAGTGACTAAGTCCCACACTTATGAGAATGATGATTCATAATTAAGGTAATATCTACTATTACAAGATAATATATATATATATATATATATATATATATATATATATTTTCAAGTTTGTTGCAACCTTACATATATACACGCTAAAGGAACACACTTCATGCAAGTACTATCTACTCAACCTTAATCCTTATTTCTCTCCAACATATTCTTAACATGATGAGCAGCCAACAGAGAAGCCTTACCATATTGCCTAGGTCCTATACTCAAGTTTATGTTTGTGAATGACTCAACACATCGGTCCTCAATCTTAGTATAACATAGAAAAACCAAAGCTAACATCACATAGAAAATCAAACCAAGTTCTATTCATAGTATATAAATGTTTCTTCATGAAGAAACTTTGCCATGTACCGACTTTCAAGCTTTGCTCAAAACTTGTCAGGGTATTTTCTCCATATAGACTTCTCCCAAAACTTCATCACCTATCGATGACAATATTACACTATATGCGTTTTTTATTATCACATTCTTCTATGTGATGTTAGTTCAGCTGATAACTTAGCTCCTCACTCCAATGTCATCACATTCTTAATTTGTAAGGATAGCTGATGATACCTTCTCCTTTTCAGTAAATTTTTCAACATAACAACTTTGTTTCATAATCTTGGACTATACCAACATTCTTAGAGCCCAATCTCAGATGTCAACAATGATTGATTCAAGTAGGTCCCTTTTTGTTGCTTTTGTGTTTCTGAACCTTTTGGGTTAGCCCAAGTGCGCCTATATGTTCTTATTGTTTCACCCGTTTGGGCTGTGCGTTATTGGGTTGCTCACGCCTTGTAGGAAGCTCCTTTTTTAATGCTTTTCATGTTTTAAATATATTACTTTTTGAATAAATATTTGTATTTGTAATTAGTAGTAATAATATTTTAAAGACAAGCCTTAACATTCTTTTTATTTTTGACGTTAACATTATAACTTTTCATTTTGCAATAACTGTCATGCATGCATCAATTAACTAGTATTATTTCATTGAAGTGCGCAAGCATGTTGATGAAACAATTAGAGAATATTTAGAAGAAATAGCCAGTTTTTTGAACTAAAAAGCAGGGTTGAATGAAAAGTAAGGAACAAAGTGATTGCAACATTGACCCCTGATTCAATCAAACCAAAGCAAGGCATGTAAATACAAAGCTTGATCTGTAAATGGTGCATATAGTGGAGCTAGCACTACTGAAAAAAGAGAATTGACTGAATGCAGGGTTTTTGTTTTTATCTTGGACTCCAAATTATCTTATCCACTGTTGAATGTGGAGTTTGTGTATGTATAGCATTACTTTGTCTTTCATATATATATCAACATATGAATATGATCCAATTATCCACGAATTGACAAGAACGGAGAAACGCTGGAAAGCACTAAAGCATTTACAGCATATTTGCTTCACATTTGTAAATGCTAGAACCATTCATTTTTCAATGTTAGAATTAAATTTTGAGTATTTCAATATTTTCTCTCAGCTACTCATTTTATTTTTAAAATCATTTATGAATGAAACTATAGATCTTAGCTTTTAACAGTGGATATATAGTGGTGAATTAAATTTAGTTTTTTTAAATTGTTTTAAGTTACTAACATTAATGAAATAAATCTGTTATTTATTTTGCGGTAGTTTTTATGTATTAGTGTCAGTTTTTTAACTGCCACAAAGTACAATAGTCAGGTTCAAACCGCCACAAAATGTCGTGCATGGATTACCTTCACCTATTTCATTAATGTTAAAGATTTAAAATTATTACATTTTTTAGAAGGACTAAATCCAATTCAACCTTATTTTAAATGGACTAAAAATATATTTAACCTATATGAAATATTTAAATTTTCATCGTCGTTGAGTTCATGTTAAAGTTAACGTGGCAAAATTTTACTATTCCAAACCATGTTTAATTAACATGTCAAACTCTAATTTCTTCATTAGTAGCTTGACATACGAGAAATCTCATTTGTCTTTAGGAAAACTTTAGAATGCTGTTTTATGAGAGGGGGTTAAGATGCCCCCTGACCAACAATCTTTTTTTTTCTTCAGAAAATGTTTATTTTCTAATTTTCAAATTGATTTTTAATTTAATTGAAATTAACTATTAACATTTTGATTTGGACAAAGTAACCTAATTCCTCTTTTCCTCCTCCCTGCATCGTGCTCCATCGTTAAAATATATTTATGTTTTTAAATTATAAAATAAATAAACAATATAATATTTTTTTTTTCTTCAGAAAATGTTTATTTTCTAATTTTCAAATTGATTTTTAATTTAATTGAAATTATCTATTAACATTTTGATTTGGACAAAATAACCTAATTCCTCTTTTCCTCCTCCCTCCTCCCTGCATCGTGCTCCATCGTTAAAATATATTTATGTTTTCTAAATTATAAAATAAATAAACAATATAAATAATGTTGGCTATAAAAAAAAATTACAAAAGTTCAAATGACTACAATTAGTAATGAACAAGACTTAAGTTTGACTAGCCAAACACATGACATGGCAATAACAGTACACTAAGCAGCATTCTATTGGCTAAGAGAGAGGGGGCATGCCTGCTGTCTAAATCACAACAGGTATTTTTAAGCTTTCCTTGTCTTTAAACCAATGTTAAACACCGAAAATAATGTTTGGATATAGGACTAAAGGGGTTGGCTAAATGACCCCATAATTAATTGGGGTCATTTAACCCCATGCTCATATGGACGAATAAGATTGTCTCATAATTAAAATTAAAAAATAATGTGAAAATAAATAAAATAAATAACACAATCTTATTGGTCCATGTGGACATGGGGTTGAATGACCCCAATTAATCACGGGGTCATTTAGCCGACCCCAGGACTAAAAATCACCGTGAAACATAATGATAATATACAATATACAGAAGCAATTTTACTTAACCTATTAGGGTGTCTACCGGGTTATAGTGATTTTCTATTTTATATCCAACAATTACATAGTGCAGGTTTGAAAATCTCTCTCCAATTAGTTCTAAAGTGAAAATGTGGAGCAAAATTTATGTATTTTTTGGGTGACAGAATTTTGATTATGAAGAAAACAAAAGCTGCTGCCGATCCAATCATAGTAATAACCAATTGCTGGATACCACACTAAAAAATTCACAACATAACATTACAGAATATGAATGTATTGGGAAGAGGGAAAGGAAAGGAAGAGTTGGTGCAAGCTTTGATCTGTTATTCAGAGGGATATAACATTGCGTGCGTTCAAGTTCCAATTTCTGCAATGCTCTGTAAAGCTGGCCTCCAATGCCCACTACCACCATTGAAATGCCTTCCCGCACCTCTGTTATTGCTGCTGCTGCTGCTGCTGCTATTGTTTCCCATTCGTTGAATCTCCTGTTCCACCTGACACAGGAAAAAGAGATAACAATGTCATTTGCATATATTGGATAGGCACACACGCCAAAGAGGTAAAAGGAAAATGACAAATCATATTGATTCATATCACAATACAAAACTCATACATGAATACAATCCATTTCTAAAGATCAACACTACTACTATAGTAAATACATCATTATCTCGTTTATAGTTTGGTTATTTTAACATTATGATTTACATTTTTGTTGTTGTAGAAATTGATTGGTCAAACTTGGCCACTTTAGGCACTAAGGCATAATGCAAAGGGGGGAGACTCTTCCATCTTAATTCCTACTTGGCATTTCATTTAAAAGAAATGGTAAAGTTACGTCTTAGCAGTTAGCGGTTGAATTCAATGCAAATCAAATTATAACATATATTAAAATCTTATTATTCTGATTTACATTAAACTCAACATAATAAATTTTAACTTTTATATAAAATCACGTTTGCATCAACACCTGACATTAAAAGAAACATGCACTTAGTATTTGAATCAAGATCCAATAGTTTGTTTGAGCGAGTTTCACTTTTTCCAAAAATCAATTTTGTACTAAAATTTTATTCACAAAAGTTTATTTTCACAGCTAAGTTTGACTTTAAAATTAAGATGAGAATTTAGTAGGATTTACTATTTTTCTTTTCTTGTTTATTTAAAAATAGAACCTTGGTTTGAAAAGCTTGTATCTTTAATCAAAAGCATCCATCCAACCATCCTATGATTAGCTAGCTCAGCGCTGGTCCTGATGTTCCTTTTGTAATTAGGTAGTGTGCTTTCATGAAGTGGAAACGTGAAGAAACTTACAAAGTGAAAGTGATAATAAAGTAACAACATCATTATTTAGAATCAGATAATAATGGAGCATGCATTGTGTAAGTAACGTACTTCCAAATTTTCCATGGTATATAGTCAACAACTAAATTATCATGATGGCAATTCGGTTCAATTAGACTCCCCCTTAAAAATCTAAGAAAATGAAAACATCAAAAGTGAGAATCTAGGCACAAAGGGACCATGGTAGTTTAGTAATTTTATGAGAAAAAAAGAGTAACCAATTTAAGTCATGTATTAGAAATAATAATATAGAACCATTCAATCAGTGACCATGGTATCAACGTTTTTAAGTTCAAAATTTTGGGATAATCGAGTAATTGTTACCTTAATGGGAGTATGATCAGAAATTGATCTGTGGGTAGCATTTGGAGCTGGTCTGGAGTCTTTGTGATTGAGGTGAACCCCATGAGTACCTCTCTCTTTGAGCAATTTCCCAAGCTTACCACATTTCTTGGAAGCTAACTCTTTCAAAACATCTGTAGTAGACCACCAAGAACACAAAGCGTAACAGAGATTAAATCATCATATCATTATCATATGTAATAAAAATGAAAACACGAGAAAATTTCACTTGAGAGGATCTATTCCGTACCTTCGAAGCTGATCAAGCGGTAAACCTGGCCAATAAGCAAAGTATCATCGGGTCGGAGAAGCTTGAGGTGCTTGGAATTCAATGGCGGAGTGGCATTGTTGTGTGACATTAAGACAAGTGCAACGTAGTGACCAGGATTAGAGTTCATAACCTGGTTGGCGGTGAGAGACCAATAAATCCTCTCAATCTTGTTCCCCGGGTGGTGAATCACCACCGTGGCAGCCTCCGCAGCTTGGCAATTCCCCATCACGTACAATTACAAACACACAGAAGAAGAAGATGTTGAATTGATAGAGAGGCGAGGGATGATAAATAAAATGAAAAGGTTTGGTTACGTTTTCATTTGGGTGAGTGACGTTTGAAATTAAGAGTAGTCGTACGAAGTGTGCAGATTTCTGATGCAGAGAGAGTATGTGTGTTTCTTATAAATGAAGGTGACGGTGGTGTTGTTGTTTAGTTGTTCACTGACGCACGCTATGAATCATGGAGTGGGGGTGTCTTATCTGAATCTGAATCTGAATCTGATGGATGTGTGTGTGTGTGATGATCGATGTTTAGAACAACAGTGTGAGGTAGCGGCCTGAGTTGTGAGCAGGGAAAAGCATGGTGGTATGAAAGGGAAGGAGGGGAAAAGGACTGGTTTACAGAGTGTGTGAATTGTGATTGAGGAGGAGCAAGTCATGAGAAAGTGGGTCACTTTATATACTGCTGCACCAGTTGAGTTCGAGTCAAAAATATGCACATCATGTTGGGAGTAACTTTTTTATAGAGAATTTTCAACTCAAATAAAAAAGTAGGTTGACGTAGTGGTTTAACATTTCATCCTTTAAACAAATGGTTGGGGGTTCGAATCTCAACTCTTATGAATAGAAAAAACACATTTAGCATACCTTTAGTCAAGAAAAAAACAAATACTTACTTGATTCATGTGTACACTATGTAGTTTTAGAAGAATTAAATATTTATCCAAAATCAATTTTATTAATGCCGATCCAAAGATATAATTCGTTCGTGTGCTAGAACTATACACAAAGTAATTTTAAAGTGAAACAATTTAAAAGTAGAATTTTTTTAAATAAATTTTACGTGAAAATTTTGTGTAAATTTTCAGTCTAAAGACAAAACTATTTTAGTATTTTTTGTCAATTCTACTCAAAATCTAGTTGAAACATCAATTTTTTTTAGTTGAAAAAAGCCAAACATCAAAAGTTGATGTCAAATCTGTTTTAATTTTTAGGCAAACTGAACTCCAAAACTAGAATATTTCCCATGAGTAATCTGCGAATTTTTTTTGTTCATCTATATGCACTTATTTATATCCATGATATTGACAGCTTATTTTTTTAGCTAATCACATTGATTTACACATTGTTATTATTGATTTATCCATATGAATATTCCATTATTAATTCTTTTTGTTAAGTTAATCCATTTTAATTATTTCTATTGATAATGGAATGATAACTCCTTGGCCAAGTCAAATTTCCATCTTGTGACTCATATGTACATAGTCATAACCCAAGAGTCCATAGAAAGCTTGTTCTCATGAAAGGTGATACTCTGCCGACCCAAACTTATCATTTTGAAAGTAAACATTAAACTAACGAAAAAGAGGAGTTAAGATGAAGCTGTTGGCTTTTATTTTTATTTTTTATTTTTTTCGCAGATGCCTAACTATCTTTCTGGATTATGATTTTGCTTATTTTCTTGGACTTATTATGGGGCTTTGTGAGAGAGCAAGCATCTGAACGTGCATGAGACGTTGTTACCTATTGAGTTATTTGTCTGCATTAATTCATCATATCTGATTTGTCTTCCTAATTAAGATTAAGAAAGATATACAAATTAAGATATATGCACAGCCGGCAGGGCACGATACGAAGAGAAGAGTCACATTAGGTGCAGATTGCACGGCAATTTATCTACTATTCTTTTGTTCTTGCTTAATCATAATCCATAATCCTCCCTGTTTCAGTTTTTTACCATTTCATTTGTCATCATTCCCTTTTCTTGGTTTTCTTTTGTCAAACTGTTTTTAATCTTTTTTTCCCAGAGAAACCACAATATAATAATTGAAGGCCTTAGTAAACCAAAAACATGTATTTCTATCCAGCAGTACTAGCAGAGCTAGATGGGCTTGAAAAATGGAAACATAGGTGAAGAAGTAAAAAAATGCTTTGGCTAGGGTCGCTTATCAGATGAGTACAATAGAGTTTAAAGGCTTATTTAATTAGTTGTTTCTCAAAAAAAAAAAAGATTTATAAACGTATCAAACATATCACCTTGCGGCCCTTTTCTCTCTACCACAAAATGTTGCGAGAGTTACAAACCGCCGAAGTGATAGGTCTAAAAACTATTGACCATAAATTGTATGTTTATGTATCCCCTGTTTTTTTGTTTTAGCTTCTGAATTTTGAGTGAGCTTGTTCGATTTCCAATGTATTATGTTGTGGCAATGTCAAATAACATGATCTCATCGCATAATCTTGTTGAGCCCATTAACAAAATATGAGATCTTACAACCCCAAACTGTGAACGAATAAAACTTCTCTGTTAGCGTTTACAAAGCACTAGACGCCACCCCCTTTGAGGGTCTCATCCCCCATTTAGAGGTTCCTCCTCCTCTAGGGAGACCTTCCCTCAAATTGGTAGTTGTTTTTGTCCCTATATTAGGTGTTTTTTTTACCACATTACATGGTTATGATACCTAAATAATTGAGTCTTTTTCCTTTTTGTGTGGGTTTTCTCCCTTCTTTCCTCCTCATTTGGCTTGGCCTCCATCAGACCTCCTTCCTCTGCCTTAACCATCGCCCTTATGCCTCTCTCGTCGTGCAGCCGCCACACCTCCACTGCTGCCTTCCAACGCGCTATGACCCCTTGCCTTGCCCTCTGTGTGTCCCCTGGTAGCAGGCATCAACTACCACCTACAGGCTCCGGCTACAGCCCTTACCATGGTCACCGGTCCTCACTTCCTCCACCGCCACCAATTGCTACTTCCATCTCCACCTCGATTGCCTCATTTTCCTACCCAGCTCCAGCCGAGGTATGTTTGGAATCTTCAGAAGCTTCCCTTTTCTCTCAATGTTCTAAGAGTTGTTGGCTTGACCCTTGATGATAATTAAATATAAACTATACTTTGAGCAATAGATGGAGAGACAAAGTTGATTACCCTAGAGTAGACTAGGTTATTACATCACTCCCATGCTTCGAAACTTGGATCGAACAAATCAGGCATTGGCAAGCTTCCATCAAGAAACTTGAATTTGTTCTTTGCAATGATTGCTCTTTTCATCGATCGCGCCCATGAATGGTTATTACTCCTCTTTAAGATTGGATTCACAAGCGCTGCAAAAAGGTTCTCTCCCGGATGCGCATAGAAATGACTCGACGGATTCTGTGAAGGATCAACAACTCCTGCTGGTGGATTTTTGATTTGTTTGTGACATGCTTCAACATTGATCAGAGTTTGGCATCAGAGCTTCTAGATTTAGAAGCTCTGACACCACATGAAGAAACTGAAAAATGAAGAAACTAGAGAGAAAATTGTATGAACAACATTGGGAACTTTGAGAAAATAATTATTATATTTTCTAATTTACAATTATAACAGGGATGTTTATTTATAGTAGCTAATTAACATTGCAGAGGATGTTTTTAACTGATTTTCACAAGTGATCAAATCTATCTAACTTCTGAAACTAACACTAACAACAAACACTAAAAACTAACTACTTGATCTAACTGCTTTCTTACTCTATCACTTCATCTCAACAGGTGGAATCAGGGTGAGCTCAGTTTGCATGCGTGAACATATCATAATTGATCAAGTTAAGCTATTAATTGGAAATTCAATCATGAGTTGATATCTTTTAACGCACTCAAACTCAATTTTATGAAATATGATACTCCCCCATTCCTTTTTTTTATAAGAGCTAAACCAACTTTGCACACCCCTTAAGAAAGTTAGGTAGTATAATTTTTTACATTAAATTTGTTCTCAAATGTTATTGAATTTCCAAAATTGTCCTTAACATATTTTTTTTAATCTCTTTCCATCATTAATGCAATTCCATATTTCCAGAATTGAATAGTGGTAAAAATGTGAAAAAATAATTAATATGGCACAAAGCCTTATGTGGTTCTTATAAAAATAAACGACTGACACCCCATTTAACTCTTATAAAAAGGAACGGAGGAAGTAAATGATAGGTTTTGGCTCATAAAACAATCCTCATTAAATCCCCAGAAAAAGAGGCATCAAATTCAAACCTCTTTGGAGTACTGGTCCTACTAAATTTGGCTTCTCTTGTTAACGAAACTTCTTGTGAAGTTCTACAAGGCCCCTTAGATCCCGCTTTATGAGACCATTTAAATGGACTCTTAGTACATAATTAATGTAGCGCATCACCCACCCCAAAAGAAATTGGTGGTGTGTAACGCATGTTTGATATAAGGAATTCACATATAAATATGACAAATCATAGTAGGGTACTAACATAGAAGATTAGCAAAAACCTTTTTCCTATGATCTTGTCTTCATAAAATCACCATGTCTGTCTCTCCAAACCACTCAACACTTGAATTGTACTGCAGTGAGACAATTAGTGATGAGGTTCTCTTGGATTCTGAGGCGGGTTTGAATCTACACTGGGAAGAAGACTATGATGAGAGCTATCTCTTGAACTTATTAGACTCTGAACTTGATCAAGTGCAGGAAAAAACAAAGTCACTAGGACAGCTTCGCAAAAATACATGGCTGATTAGTGCACGAGAAGAAGCCATAAAATGGATCCTAGAGGTTCATTGCTTTTTTTCCTCTGTACAAAACACACTCAATAAACAGTTTGTGATGTGATATTTATCTTTCTCCTTGCGCAGGTTCATGCTTGCTACAATTTTACACCCGAGACAGCATATCTTTCTGTAAATTACCTTGATCGTTTCATTTTGTCACACACCTTGACGGTACTACCATGTCTGGATTAATTTCTCTTTCCCCAGAATAAATTCAGGCGCTACTCACATAAACTTCTCCCTAGAATTGATTCTGTCTTTAAAATCAGAAAGATTGTCAAACGTGTACTCAACTGATTTATTTGTGAATTTAGGATGCAAGTTTTTTTTTTCCTTTTATTAATAACAAAGTGGCATACTTGTGCAGCAAGAAAAAGTCTGGCCTCTGAAGCTGTTGGCAGTGGCTTGCTTGGCACTAGCAGCAAAAATGGAAGAAACCAAAGTGCCATTTCTATCAGACTTACAGATGATTGAGCCCAGGTTCATGTTTAAGCCAAAAACTATTCAAAGGATGGAGCTTTTGGTTATGGCTAAGCTCAAGTGGCGATTGCGTGCTATAACCCCTTTTGATTTTGCCCACCTTTTCATGGCTAAGCTTTCATGCTCTACTTCTACATTGGGAGACTTCAATTATGTTGTTTCTGGTGTCACGGATGTTATTATCAGAACATGTTTAGGTATAAAAAAATCTTCCACTCTCTATTCAATTCCAATATCTTAATGTTTGCTAAGTGCTAACGTGAATGAACAATTCAACAGTGATGGATTTCTTAGAGTTTTCTCCGTCCACAATAGCAGCAGCTGCAGTGTTATGGGTAAGCAATCAACATGTTAGTGACAAGAAATCAAGCTGTTTCCACAAGAATATCAACAAAGTCAGTGTCAATTATGTTGTAGAATTGATCAAGGGTAGTTTTAAAATTTTTGGAGTTTTGATCTTTCTGTGTTTGATCTTGAATGCAGGAGATGGTGCAGAAATGTTACAACCTTATGAATCGGAAGCAGATCATTCGCCGATTAGAGCATTCTTTTCCAATGATTCTACAGCTATTGCCTCCAAGTCCTACTTGTGTGCTTGATCATGCAGCTACACAAGAAAGCAGTGATGCTCATAAACCCTGACTTTCTTGCAAGGAGTTGCTTGCTAGAACTTTGCTTTCAATTTGTCTATTCCTGATTCATCATAAATTTTTAGAATTGGTGTGATTGTGTGAGTGTGTGTGTTTTTAATAAGTTTCATTGGATTTGATCATATTGGAAAGTTCTATGATGTTATTGAATTTTGACATTTTGTCTTGTGCCTTTTTCTCCCAGTGTGATTTCTTTAAACCCCTCAGAAGTAAATAAATTCCCTCCTCTTTATTATAAGCCGATTCTCAAATTGCAGAATTGATTCACTGATTAAATAAAATGCAGTTAATCAAATTAGTCTCAGAGTTAATAAGTTTGTTCGATTTTAGTCCTAGAAAATAGTTTGGTCCTATCCCCACGACTGTGGACTTTTTGGTCTTACTCATCGCCGGTGGGTGGAGCTCCCGCGAGGGTGCAAAGGATATACGAACGTTGATGTGGTGTGTCACGTGTAATTTTTAATTTTCACATATATAATTAATATTAAATTAAATTAAAATTCTTCCTCTTCCCCCTCCTCTTCTTCTTCCTTCTCTTCACGTGTCGTTTTTAATTAACTTTTAATTTCCAGATATATAATTAATAATTAAATTAAAATTCTTCCTCCTCCTCTTGAACTGTGTTATTTTCTTTCTTTTTGTAGTTGAGAAAATGTGTTTTTTCTTAGTTCAAGGTTGAAATCTAAGCTTGTTCATTGAATCATTTCACCTTTGACGTTGATGTTGCATTCATCGTCTCCTAAGGTGTTGGTATCATTTGTATTTGGTGAAGATGAAGATGATTTTTATTTACTTAATGTAAAGTTAATTATGGATTAATTTTTTATTTTTTAATCAATATTTTTAGTATAATTCAATTATTAATTATTTATGTGTAAAATAAAAAATTAATTAAAAATAACACGTGACGTGTCATATCAGCGTTCGCCTGCCATTTATCACTTTCGTCGGAGCTCTGCCATCGGGTGAAAGCCAAAATCAAAACATGAACAATCGCAGGAACAAAGACCCAACTTTTTTTTAATGTCAAATTTTCCTTGAAACACGGGGACTAATATTACCATTAACCCTTTAAAATTCTCTCTCCATATTAATATTTCACAATCTCAAAATTATAGTGACATTGGAAATAAAGCAAAATTTTGGAAAGTAGGATTTTTTTAATGTTGAGCATATAAGGGTACACATGGAAAAAAATAATTATTGTTTCACAGATATTGTAAGTGACTTACATTTTGAGACAAAAAACTTAGAACAAAGTAATTTATACTCGCTCCGTCCCTATCTATAAGTCACTTTTATTTAATTCTCTAGCATTAATTAAATTAGTTACTAACATTAAATTTGTAAAAAGTTTTATTAACTTTCCTAGATTACCGATGAATTTCTCTCTATAAGTTAAAAACTTTTCAGATCACATTATCTATTTCATATTAAATATGAGAGCAGTTGTGGAAAAAAGTATTAAGTGCTTCATTAATATTATAAAATGACTTATATTTTGGAAAAAAAACTTTTAAAAAAAGATTTATAGATGGAGACAGACAATCAGACATAATATTAAGGAACAAAGGGGTATTAAATATTTAAATGTACGTCCTCCATTTCAAAATATATGTTTTTTAAGGTTATGCATACAATTTAGGAGTTCATCAATTGATGATACAGTTTGACTGAAATACCCTTATTTAAAGTTGAATTATATTAAAAAGAGTAAATGATGATTATTGGTTAAGTAATTTGTGAGGATTATAATAGGTGAAAAATGAGGTAGTTAGTGAAATATATAATATTAAATGAGAGTAAGTTTATAAAAAAATTGAAAAAAATGCTTTGAATTTGTAAAACAAAATATATGTTGAAAAATAGACCAAAACCTAAAACAACATAGTAGTATATTTTGAAACCTAGGGTGTAACAATTTTTTCTTTCGTATATCCTATTTAATTTTAATCAAAGTTGCTTCTCTAATCCATCACCTCTTTAATACTCCCTCCGTCACTGATTATAAAACTCTTTAGAGAAATTTGGGTGTCCCTTAATATAAGGCCACCTACTAAATTCAAGAAAGAATTATTATCTTCTAATACATTTACCCATTGCATTTATTTATATAGAGAGTGTAATAAATTAAAGAGATAATGAAATACAAATACAATGATGAAGGAGTTTTATTTTAAATATGGGTAACTATGGAAGATCACGTAACTCTTTTAAAAACTAATGTATTAATTAGTATCATTACATGTTTTCTTATTAAGTGTAATTGTCTCAAGTGAATCTTATAATCTACTACATATCTACTAATTGTGAGTCCTCACTTTGGAGAGTGAGACACTCAAATTGCACACTCTCCCTCTCATGAAGCCACATCATCAAATTTTAAAATATTCATTATCAATCTATAATTTTCTAAGGAAGTGTGTATCACTCTCCCTCTCCCCTCTTGGTATTTGTTTTTACTTTGCATTAATTTCTCTTCATACACACATTTACTTTCTCTCTCCAATTTTTAATTTTCCTCATAAATTTACTAACATTTTCCCCTTCTAACGACAATTTTAGATTAACCTTCATTCCTCACTTTCTCCCTCCTCTCTTGATTAAAGTCTGGCACTAAAGCAAGTGCTTTTTTATAATTCATAATTTTTCATTAGGAAATTAACAAAGTTGTTTAAATAACTTTATTATTATTTATGATAGTTTTTTTTTTAAATAATTGTATTATTATTTATGATATTTACCTTTGAGTTTAATACTCATGCACTGTCAGTGTAAAAAAAAACTTTACACAGACTACCAATCACAACTCTTAAATTTGTCACATCATAATCTAATTTTATAAATAATTGAATAAGTTTAGAAATTAATTATCTGATTTGGCAAAAATCTGAATTATTATTGGTTGTCTGTGTAAAGTTTTTTACAGTGACAGTGCATGAATATTAAACTCTTTACATTTTTATATGGAATTATATTTTAAAATAATGTGATTACATAATATTTGTTTCATAATTTTAAATGAAAATTAATCTTCGAAGCTGATATTTAAATAAGTTAATTAAATTTTTAATCATCATTTAAAATTATTAACTGTCAAATTAGTTTTCCGATGTGAAAAAAAAAATTAACACTCAAATTATAATTTTACTTTACTCTTCTTTTAATATTCATTTCTTATTTATTATCTTTTTGGATATAGTAATAAGTTTATAAATAATTAATAAATATAAAATTGTAATTTCACTTTTTAAAAACGTGATTCGATAATTATTAGTGTTTTTGATAATACCCGTGCACAGGCACGGACCCACATGGTCCAGTGGGGGGCACGTGCCCCCACATAAACTTTCTGAATTTTTTTTTAATATTAATATTACTAATATACTCCCTCCGTCCCAAATTATAGGGTCTTTTTCAGACAATCACGCCTATTAAGAAAACATGTAATAAGCTAATTAATATGTTGGTTTTGTTACTTTTTATACAAATCTTCCAAATATGCCCCTATTTAAAAAAATCTGGAAATTGTTAATGTAAGTATTGAATATATCAAAAGTTGGTTGGGAATATGAAAGAAGTAATTAATATAGGTGGTAATTAAAGTTTTGGAATTTAAAATATAATGAATGCAAGGGGTAAAAAAGGAAAAACTTATTTATTTTTTCCTGAAATCTAGAAGGGGTCTTATAATTTGGGACACCGAGTTTGTCTCTAAAGGGTCTTATAATTTGGGACGGAGGGAGTAATATAATTATTTTTATTTACTTTCCTAATAATTTCCAAACCCTACCCTCTTTCCCTTTCATCTTCCTCTTTCAATCTTCCTGTGCGCCGTTTCTGCCTCCCCAGTTCTGCCTCCACGCTCGCGCCGCCCGCGCCGCCGCGTCCGGTCTCCTCCCGTCCTCGTCCTCGCTCGCGCCGCCGCGTCTTCGGCGTCCTCGTCCTCGCTCGTGCCGCCGCGTCTTCGGCGTCCTCCCGTCCTCGTCCTCGCTCGCGCCGCTGCGTCTTCGGCGTCCTCGTCCTCGCTCGCGCCGCCGCGTCTTCGGCGTCCTCCCGTCCTCGTCCTCGCTCGCGCCGCCGCGTCGGAAGAAGGCAGTACAGGAGGCAGCTGAATAAGCTTTGCCGTAAGCCCGTAAGTATCAATTTTACCATATTCTTTGATTAATTAGGATTCACGAGCAGTGACGGATTCACGAGCTTTGATTAATTGTGTTGTGTTGTGTTGTGTTGTGCCTACTCTTACTCAATCCTGGTTGGCTTTTTCGCATTCTGATAATTGCAACTTGGGTGCTTCCATTTGCTGGACCTCTTCTTATCGGCACATTGGCCAACAATTTGGTTATTAAGGTAACGACCGCACCCTTCATTGGCCAACAATTTGGTGTTTGAATTACTTTGAAATGTGAATCTGAATCCTGTTTCTTTGTGGTGTGTCACCATTTGTGGTGTTTCTTTTTTTCTTTAACTTTATCCAGCAATGGAAAAATATTTTAAAAGAAAAAGTTTAGAGCAAGAGCAAGCATCTTCTCAAGCATCTTCCCCTCAACCTCAACAACTCCAAAAAACATTAGGTCCAATCTTGAAAAAAAGATTTTTAGAGTTCGACTCAGAAAATCTTCCTAGTGATCCTGGGTTAAGGCCACCAATGTCCTTATATCATCCTAGTGATAGAGATAGAGATGAAATCAGGAGATACTATCTACAAAAGGGTCCTTGTCAACCAAAAGAGATTGATTTTCCACAAAGACAATTTGTGCCCCCATACTTAAATTCCTGGATCCGTCACTGCCCGTGCATTAATATAAAATTGTAATTTCACATTTTTAAAACGTGATCCGATAATTATTAGTGTTTTTAATAATATCCGTGCATTGCACGGGGTACCTCACTAGTTATGGATAAAATGAGTATTAAACTTTGCCTTCAACTCTTTTCACGCTCCGTTCCTTCATTTGTCTCTTATGATTTTCATCTCTTTCACAGTTGAATTTGAATCTTCGTTTTCTACATGAATTTGAATTTGCCGGTTGCTTTTTGGGTTTCTAGTTTTTGTGTATAGGTTGCCGATGTTTTGGGTGGGACTTTGTATATTCTCTTTTTTGTTTTGGTGCTATCGCTCCGTTTTGTGGTGGGAGGGCAGCTTTCTTGGTGTTGTGACGATCACTTCCTTATTAATATATAATTTCGCTTTCTAAAAAAAAGTATTATTTTACAACAGTTTTTATAGTAAAAAAATATTAAATAAAAGTAAATATATTGAACATTTTAAAAGCATAAAACATTCAATAATTACTTAGGAGTTAGGACTAATATTAAAGAGGAGAGAGAGTCGAAAAGAAATTTATTTTATATTACCTGAAAGAGTTGAAAACAACTCGTTTAATATTAAATTGGGGAGTTATTTTATTTTTTTTAACTTTCAATAAATTACTCGTCAAAGTTATTTTATTTTATATATTTTTTTCTTGAAAGAAAGAGGAGAGAGAGTTGAAAAGAACTTTATTTTATATTACCTGAAAGAGTTGAAAACAACTCGTCAAATTTTAATATTAAATTGGGGAGTTATTTTTTTTTTTTTAACTTTCAATAAATTACTCAAGATTAATATTAGAAAGAAGAGAGAAGGAAAGAACTTTATTTTAAATTAGCTGAAAGAGTTGAAAACACCTCGTCAAAGTTTAATATTAAAGAGGAGAGAGACTAGAGAAAAGTAACTTTAATTAACATTAAAGTTGAAGAAACTTTAAGTATTATTTTACAATATTTTAAAAGTATAAAATATTCAATAGTTACTCAAGATTAATATTAAAGAGGAGAAAGAGAGGGAAAGAACTTTATTTTAAATAATTAACTAAAAGAGTAGGAAATAACTTGTAAAAGTTTAATATTGAAGATGAGCCAAACTAGAGAAAAATAACTTTAATTAACATTAAATGAGGAGGGATGAAAGAAAAAAGTCAAAAACCGTTACATTTAATATTAATTAGTTTTCTTTTTTCAATTGGTGTGTGTAAAGATGATTTGTTGGTTTAGTGCCCAGATAAGAATTACTTGAATGTGCATTGATTCAGGGATATACCTCCTTTATAATGTGGCATTGCAATCACAGAATTTCCATAACCATCGCTTACCAAAATCAATTGTGAATCTGCAGTGTTTCCTCCTCGCACCATTGATGAATCAATTGTGAATCTGCAATCATCACGATCAATCACTCCCTCTGGCCACAAAAAGCCTTTCTCTTCCTTCCCAATCCAACGCAACAATGCGAAAGAGAACATCAATCACTCCCTGCTTTCTTTTAATTAGAGGAACCCTCTTCGTTCTCCTCATGCTATGGGCATTATGGCAACTCATCATAACCCTCCTGAGCTCCACCACCACAGTCCCCAAACCAAACACCAACATGACATCCTCCGAGGCTGTCCACGACAACAACAAGACTTTCTACGACGATCCACAACTAAGTTACTCCATCGAGAACCGGGTCAACAATTGGGACGAGAAGAGAAGCCACTGGCTACGGCTTCACCATTCGTTCGCCGCCAAGTCACGTGATCGGGTCCTCCTCGTCACGGGTTCGCAGCCGTCGCCGTGTAAAAACCGCGTCGGCGACCACCTCCTGCTGCGGTGTTTCAAGAACAAGGTTGACTATTGCCGGATCCACGGCTGCGAGGTGTACTACAACAACGTGTACCTGCACCCGAAGATGGGCTCTTACTGGGCCAAACTCCCAGTGATCCGGTCCGCCATGATGGCCCACCCGGAAGCCGAGTGGATCTGGTGGATGGACTCTGATGCAGTGTTCACCGATATGGAGTTTAGCCTCCCTTTGGACCGTTACAAGAACCACAACCTCGTGGTTCATGGTTGGCCCAACATGGTGTACGATGAGAGCGAGAACAAAAGCTGGACCGGGCTTAATGCCGGGTCCATCCTCATCAGAAACTGCCAGTGGTCCATGGACTTGTTACACTCGTGGTCCAGAATGGGCCCACTGAGTACCAACTACGAGAAATGGGGAAGGATCCTGACATCAATATTCAAGGACAAGCCTTTTCCTTTACCAGATGATCAATCGTCTTTGATTTATTTGCTCAATAGGCAGAGGAGAAAGTGGGGTGGGAAGACTTACTTGGAGGGAGCTTATGGTTTGGAAAGCTACTGGATGGGTATGTTGGGGAGGTTTGAGGGGATTAATGATGGGTATGAGAAGGTGGAGGTGGAAGAGAGGGTTTTGAGGAGGAGGCATGCAGAGAAGGTGAGTGTTGTGCATGGTGAGTTGAGAGAAGGTTACTTGAGAAAGAGAGGGTGGGATTGGCTGAGTAGAGAGAGGAGACCCTTTGTGACACATTTCACAGGGTGCCAGCCTTGTAGTGGGGATCACAACCCTAGTTATGATGGGGATACTTGCTGGAAAGAGATGGAGAGGGCTTTGAATTTTGCTGATTATCAAGTGCTTCGTAACTATGGCTTTGTGAGGAAGGATCTTTTGAGCTCGGATGTGATTGAAGTCCCCTATGATTTCCCTGGGTAACATTTTCTGATGGGAAGGGCTTTTTATTTCTTTACAGTTAGTTAGCAAAGTGGTGGGATGGAAATGACACCCTTATTTGAGAAAGGATCATTCACCTAACTTAGTAATTACAAAACATGCATAATGCCAAATCAAATCACATATTAAGGCTTATCATCTAATTTGAATGGAAATGGCACCCTTATTTGAGATACGTCATTGTTATTTTTTTTCTTCTGAAATTGAGATACAACCTTATTTGAGACAGGATCATTCATCTAATTCAATTACTAGAAAACTTACATGATACCAAATCAAATTACATGCTAGGGTATCATTTTAATTTTCACAAAAAGTATTTCTGCTTAGCACTCTTTTTAATTTTCACATTTTCTTTCTACACAGCCTAGTGCTTTTAGTTTATTGTGTAAATCTTAATTTAGTCCAAACTTACTTACCTTGAGTACTTTTCTCTCGATTAAAAGAATTATTTTATAAAAAAGGTGTAAATTTGTTAAGAGTGCAATTTTTTTACTTTCATTTTCTCTTCTTTTATTCCTATATAAGAGATAGAAGTATGTTAAAAAAAATTCGACTTGAACCGGCTGATCACACCAGTACAACCATGAACCCAACTAGCAACTGACTTGAGTCATGTAACAAATCAATTTTGTTTTTGACCCATTTCAAACCCATAAGAATTAGAACAAACTTGACATATAAAAAAATGTGGCTTGAACTAGGCAAGTCAAAAAAAGGAAAATTGCCATTGTTATGAGATGAGAGTGAAGTTGAAAAAAATAAATCAATTAGAAGAATGGAGCATGACATATGTGGTTTGTGCTCAGATGCTGGTCTTGATATGTGGAGCGTCAAAGGATCTTATGACTCAAACGGTCATCCTCGCGTAATCAACTAGCCGTTGGAGAAAATCATGACCTGATTAAAGAATCCTTAGATCCAGGGGTCCCGTTAAGGAATGTAATAATCACAATATCAATGAGAATTATTAGTATTCCCCCAATCACACACCATAATTGTAAATCATACAAATCTCTCCATCGCTCATTAATGTATTCAATGGCCTCTACTTATAAAAAAGGATTGTTAATCATGTAAATTTGAGAAATCTTAAGGAAGAATAATACTTGTTTGACCGACTTTGTTCTTAGTTTTTTTTTTTGAACTTTTGGTGCCTACAGCGGAATCTGGTAAAACTTTTCCAGACTACTTCTAGAACCTTCGATCTACTGTTCGAGTGACTCATGGTATGAACTACCCGTTCTTAAGACCTTCAAAGCAATGGGGGAATCTTTGATACCACGACTCGGAGATGATGGCAAGTTCAGCTAAGTTCTGCCGAGGGAACCAGACGCTAAGAGCTCAGGTCGTTGAATTGACCCGAGATAAGGGAGAAGATAAGAGGAACCCTAACGCAAATCTTTCCACATGAAAGATGCACTAGTAAATGTGTTGGACTGTCATATCATTCATGTAACCTAGAGTGGCCAATTAATGTAGGATTTGAATGACCGTTAGCTACAATTAAGGGTTAGCTGGTTGATTCCGTGATATGCGCCATCAGCTACTCGAGGACAAATCACTTTAATCCGTTCATAAGCATCATTTATAGTATTATGATATTCTCACCCATCGCACACCATTATAATTAAAGGCGCCCTAATGTGTTGCAAGGTATATAAACTTAGGGTTTAGAAGGAAAAGTTATACATCCGACTTGTCAATCTTTACACTTACAACTTTTTATGAACAAAGTGCCTCCAATCATGAAAACAAAGCCCCACATGTATTTCAAGCAAGGAGAATGATTCCTAAAATCCCGCATAATGTCGACATTCAATTGACATATGCGGTTTCTAGCGTTCTAGAATCATGAGTGATATGTAAAGTTAAAAAAATGCATACCAAAAATTAAATTTCGGAATGCATTTTTATAAATAAATTTCAAAAACTAAATTCTGGAATCTATTTCAAAAATCATATTTCGGATTTTAATTTCTAGAATGGAATTTTCAAAATACATTTGAGAATTTAATTTCCGATAAGTGTTTTCTGGGAATGCACATTATTGACAGTCCAAATCTGCTGAAAATTGTGTACGACTGTTGGGGTTCATATCGCACAACCCTTCAAGCAACTCCCCCACTTTAAGACATGCAAGTCTTGTGAGAGTGTTAAGCTTCTTCACTAATATCCTTTATAAAATGTCCTACAATAAAAAGGTGAAAGAAAACTATAGGCTGCATAACACATAGCATTTTTTGGATTTAGCTCCTCTAAAATGAGAGAATCACATAAAAAAGTAAAATAAGTCATCATAACCATTGTGATGACTTACTTTTCACTCTAAAGCAATTTTGAGGAACCTACCCCTATTTTCATTACTTTTTTATGGATTATTCTATTGAGACTATATAGTTGCCTTTTATCATAATTGTTTCTTAAGCTAAATGAATCCCTTTAGATACACAAAACAAGTAACGGAAGCTTATAGTGTGTGAGAAAATAAATGTTTCCTACAACAGAATATTTTAAGTGTCTTTCTTCTAAGCAACAAGTAGCACATTCAAACTTTGAAATTTCAACTTTAATTCATTCACACTTACTTCTGTTTCTCTTTCTCTTTCATTCCAATTCTATTTCTTTGCTTTTATCTCCCTCTTCTTTTACCATCACATCACTCTCACAGCTCATATTTCTCTCTTTCTCACTCTTGTGTGAGTGAACATAACATTAATCTTATCATTTTTTAGTAGTGTTTTAAGCTAAGAGAATGAAAAATACCTGAAAAAGACTAGAGGAGGTGGAAAGGGTGAAAACAAATGAGATGCTGAAAAAAAACTTGATTTACAAATCAAATTCACCTCCATCTAGGTGAGATAGTGGGAAAAAAGTAATGTGATAAAAAATACAAAAACAAATAGGAAGAAAAATATGTGAAAATGAAATGAAAGAAAAAAGAAAATAGAAATGGTGTGTTAGGCTTGGTGCAAGCTCACGACAACGATCACCGAGTTACTTGTCTCGGTAACTTAAAACGAGAAAGATGCGTCCATGCTCATCATGCATTGAACTTGCTGTCCTTATACATCGCTTGTTCCTTTAAACTTTGTACTGTTCAACAGTGGTTCGTCACATTGAACTTGCCAAGCTGTACTGCAAAACATAAATCACTGATCACCAACATAATCTCAGTGATGTTCGTTTAGTTGCATTGCAATTTTTATGAAGTTGATCATAACAATATGCAAATTAAAAGACTCAATAAGTTGGTTAATCTAGCTCGCTACAAACTCGCTGCATGATGATTCTCTCCTTGCAAATTCACTTATAAATTCATTGAATCGTGATACATAAGAACCAAGGAACACTTAACCTGCACTCACCGTCTTACTTCTTAGACACACAAAACCCACAATTTCCTTGTTTTGTGCTTTGGCTTTTGCATAACAATCTCACTTTCTCTCGTCACTTTACAACCTTTGCTAATTTAGCTTTATCGCAGAAACAGACACCACTCCACAGTTGTACTAGAAGCCATTCCAAACGCTTAAAAATGGCATTCATCATTCTCACAACACCACCACAACAACAAGAAGAACGGGAAGAACTCAACACGCATGGCGAGGTTCGGTACTCGAAACAAATCCTCCTTATGGCTCTCCGACGGGTGCTTCTTCCTTTCAGGAGCACTCTCAGCTCTTCTCATCGTGTGGGGCTTGTGCTCCTTCATAATCCCCATCCCGAACACCGACCCCAAGCTCAACTCCGTCGCGGCGAAGCTCAAGTCCTTGAAATACCCCCGAGTCCAAATCTCCACATTCGCCCCTAATTTGCTCTACGACTCGCCGGAAACCACCTTCTACGACGACCCGGAGACAGCTTACACCATGTTCAAGCCGGTCACCAATTGGGACGAGAAGCGGAGACAGTGGTTGCTGCACCATCCTTCATTCTCGGCCGGAGCATCCCAACGGATCCTCCTCGTGACCGGATCGCAACCGAAGCGCTGCACTAACCCTATCGGGGACCACCTACTCTTGCGTTTCTTCAAGAACAAGGTGGATTACTGTCGCATCCATAACATAGACATAGTCTACAACAACGCGCTCCTGCACCCGAAGATGGACTCTTATTGGGCCAAGTACCCGATGGTTAAGGCTGCGATGATGGCCCACCCAGAGGTCGAGTGGGTATGGTGGGTTGACTCAGACGCGGTTATAACTGACATGGATTTCAAGCTCCCCCTAAGCCGATACAACGATTTCAACCTCGTTGTTCACGGCTGGGAGGATCTTGTTAAGAAGAACCACAGCTGGACGGGCCTAAACGCGGGTGTTTTCTTGATGCGCAACTGCCAGTGGTCCATGGACTTCATGGATGTGTGGGCTGCGATGGGCCCATCCAGCCCGGATTATAAAAAATGGGCCGAGACTTTAATGGCAACCTTCAAGGACAAGGTGATAGTGGATTCGGACGATCAGACCGCATTAGCCTACCTGATTGCGATGGGGGAGGAGAGATGGACTGAGAAGATCTTCTTGGAGAAGGATTACTATTTCGAAGGGTACTGGGTGGAGCTGTCGAAGTCGTACGAGAATGTGAGTGCGAGGTACGAGGAGGTGGAGAGGAGGGTGGGAAGGCTGAGGAGGCGGCACGCGGAGAAGGTGAGCGAGCGGTACGGGGAGATGATGGAGGAGTTTGTGAAGGATTTTGGGGAGTGGAGGAGGCCTTTCATCACGCACTTCACTGGGTGTCAGCCTTGCAATGGGCATCACAATCCAGCTTATGCTGCAGAGGATTGCTGGAATGGGATGGAGAGGGCTCTTAACTTTGCTGATAATCAGGTGCTACGCAACTATGGTTACTTGCGTCGTAGTTTGAATAATAAGGCTGTTACTCCAATACCTTTTGATTATCCTGCTGCATGAGTACCAAATCATGGTAATAAGACTACTCTAATAATAATGATGATTACATAAGAATGAGTTTATGGGCTGAGATTTCACTCTTTCCGTTACTTATATACTACTACCACCTTGATCCAACACCGAGGTAATTAAGGTATCCTTTCTAGCGTTTTGGTTTGCATCTCGATACCTGTTAAGGGCTTGAGCTTTCTACTACTGTCCGAATTAATCAAGAAGCCATTATTATCATATTCTTTCTGCTCGTGCAAGAATTGTTCTAAAAAATAGGAAAAAGTGACGAAAATTAAAAAATTAGAAAAAAGATTATTGAAGAGGTTATAGTACACTACTTATAACAAATTTAAATAGTGCATCCAACAAATTCAACTCTCCAAGATCATAATAAAAACACAAAAACAAAAAGTTTGGCTCGCGAGCTAGCTCTTGCTCAACTTGGTACAAATCGTTTGACTCGCGAGATGAATGAGTCTAATCAGTCTAACCGGAGGTCTATGCAAGTTGGATTTTGACAGACCGAACCGGTATAAGAGTCGGGTTGGGCCGGGTTGACAACAGCTCTAGAAACTAGCCAACATCCTTGGCCTAAACAAGAAAGCCATGCATTATTGGTCTATCATAAAAGTACTTCGTCTAGCAACAATAAGTGCATCCCTCTCCACACAAAACACAAATTAAATGCCTATTTATAAACGATTATGTGTCTGCATTTGCATTACATTATAAAGATCCATATATGCATCACAAAGGCTCATGAGAGATCCACCTCTTGAACATTTCAAAGCATTCTTTTCTCTTGTACTCTGGCGCTACGTGACCAGCTCCTTTCACTGTAACAAAAGTGATATAGTTGGAGTACTCTCGTATATACCTGCACTCAAAACAGAGAATCACCAAATTGAAATTACAACTCAAGATTTTAATTGTATTTTCTAGAAGAGTAAATGCCCAATGTTAGTCCCAGAAGAAGAAAATACGCATTTGATCGTGTCTAAACCCTAAAATGTCGGTCAAGTAATGTTAGTCCCTTGTCAAATAAAACATTGGTCAAATTAGTCGCTGCGACTGAAATTTTACACAATCAGGGACCGCAGAGGTATTTCCTTCTTCTAGAGACTAACTTGTGGACGCTTACACTTTTAGAGACGAAATTTAGCATTCACTCTTTGTATAATATATAGTAGTCTTACCCTGCAATTTGACCGCTAACTGCCCAAGGTCTCCAATCATCCACAATGGTAGAGTTCAGAGAATTGATCCACCCAAGAGTTCCGAAGTATGGAACCACCATATCATGGTCACCACTGCATATAGTGATTTCAGATTGGTATTGCAATATGTCACAAGGTACAAGTTTCTTCATGACCTAAATTTAATACAATCTACTAGTAAAGCTTAATTTGCAGTAGAACCTGTATATAAGAGCCCGGAAATGTTTGGTTCTGAGATAACGGTGATAGGAAACAGAACTTTGGACATCATTTGTGTAAATTATTTTGGGGTTACACCTTATCCAAACCTTCACAGTTCCCTGAATTTTACTTCAGCTATAAGGTGACTAATGCATTAAAAAAACTGTTTTTTCTCTTCAATTCAACCAAACTATGTAAATTGGAAGTTGAAACAACAAATGCTTCCTTACACACCATGCGAACTTGAAGCGCCTTTTGAACATGAAAATCATTGGCCCATACATGCACTAATAAATTCTCATAACTCTGTAAACAAGAGAATATGATAGAAAGAATGTGCAACTAGAACTTTTGTTTCAAAAATTAAGTAATTGCATACCCTGCATCCAAATTTGACGATTGGCAGCTGAGAAAGCAACAACTCTCTAGATTTTTCTTGAAGAACCCTCCGATCATCATCGATATGTTCTTGAAATTTGTAGTCACCTGGACAACTAGGCTCTAAGATATGTGCCCAATTTATTTTACCGATTCGCTGCGAAAAGCATAGCAGTAAAACTATCAAAGGAAATGAATAAAGAGCACCAAAGTTTTCATTTGATGAACAATATAAGACTATTGACCTCTGAGATAGATTGGATATCCTTGTGACATGGTACATTGCTTTTCTTCACTCTCACATACTTCCCTCTGCATGAAAGTTTTGCTGACTGGGAGAAATTCAATGAAGTTATTTTGAATACTAATTGTATGCTTGAAATAGATTCTAAAATTAGAATAGATTCTTTGAAGAGGCTTATGCGAATAGTTTCTGAGTGGCGTCAGAATTGGTGATGAGAAAAATAAATTAATCCAAACATGCTAGTAAGTTATATTTATCATGAAACTTGATTCAACATGAACAAAGGTTCACCATAGTAAACTTTTGTGTCTAACCTTGTAGAGTTCGTCAGAAATAAGAGCCATGCGATGAGCATATGGAACCCTCGAGTTATAATCTGATTTTAGGTCTGTTACTGGGTTCCCAAGCACATATCCCTATAACAATTAGTCAATTACCATGAAAAATTTACAGTTATTAAACTCAAGCAGAAGTGCTTGAATCTACATACCTCTATATTTATCTTTGGTTTTTCTTCACCTTCATTTCCTGCAACATCATAATCCTAATGGAATAGTTGGCCTAAATATAAGATTTATGATAGTTAATAGTTTAAGGCATGACATTTACCATCTGAAATATATTTTGCAACAATTGGAAGTGTTAAGCCAGAATATGAGTCACCAGCAATGTAGACTGGATTATCAATAAATTTCGGATGACCCGCCAACCACTGCATATTGTCATGAATCAATTATCTCTAAAGCTTAAATTATTGAATGATTATATTTCTACCACATATAAAGTAGCAATAAGGATATGTATAATTCATTGGATCAAAGTTGTTTCTTATATCCTTCCCAACAATTTTTTTTCTTTCTTTCTTTCAAATTTCTTTGAAACTATTACTCTAGACAAGAAAAATCTTATTGACTTAGTACATGTTTGTAAACTCCGAAGCTGATCTAAACATGCTATTATACAAGGCAATGGTGTAGTAAAAAATTCACACAGCAGACAATTGTAAATTCAATTTCACCTTTCTCATGAAATTGTGACAGTGTTGGGCATGGATTGTGTCTGTTATCTTGGACCCTTGTGAGGTTTTTGAATATGAGAATCCAGCACCAACGGGTGCATCAATAAAGATTATACTTGAAACCTTGGGAAGCATCATTATAGACAACAAAAATCAGAAAGTCCACACAAGAAAAATAAAGTTCTAATTAGGATTCCTTTATTGGATAGTTACCATACTTAACCTATTCTTTCCAAAACATATACCTTTGTCCATGAATATGGATTGAGAGAAAATGTTGGCAAGCTTCCATTATACTCCACCATATTAAACTTCAGTGGGCCTAAGCAAAAATTGGCAGCAAGATACCAAGAAATAATTTTTTGGTAAATGTTACTTCAAACACACTAAAAACTATTTGAAATGCTTACAAAAATAAAATTTAGGAGTTAATTGACATGTTCTTATATAAGCATAAGTTACTAAAAAGGATGAAGCAAAGGAAAGACCTATTTCAAACCAAAGCCCACACAAGGCAGAGCAACCGTTGCCACCAGTCATCCATAATAACAGAGGATCCTCTGTTGGATTTCTCTCTGATTCCACAAAGTAATAAAACAATTGCACCACTTCATGCTCACCCACACCAATGTATCTACACAAACAAACATTGCACATATAATCATTTGTTTATAATATTCATAATAATAATGGGGCAAATTACCTATATTCAAGTTAGAAACTCACCCAGTTTCTAATTTAAAAGGAAGGGTACCAGGAAACCCAGGCAGAGACTTGATGATATTGGAAGAAACTACAGGCTTTGTCAAGTTTAGAACGGTGCAGATTAGAAGACATAACCACATGAAACATTTCAAATAGAAAGACATTACTTTGTGAAGCTAAATTATTTTGATTTGCTGCAATTGAATGCGGAAGATAACATAGAGAAATGATATATGATGAGTTCTCTACAATAATTCTGAATGGCCTGGGAAGTGTGACTGTGCAGGTGTTGGAGCATTTAGCAATTAGCATGCATGGCATAGAAATGGCAACAACATTCTGCAGGTGGTTCTGATGCTGCATAAAGGAACGGTGAAAGTTGTCCTTATCTGGGATCTACTGCCACTTAGGTGAGTGAGTAAGGACCATAGCATTTCCATCAATTTAACATTTCACTAATATAGCAAAAACTATGAACATTAACTGTTCCTTTTTAAAGATTATAACAATACTGATAGAATACAGGGGTAAAATACGTGAAAAATACTTAAAAAGTGCAAAAGTTATTTGGTACTATATTTCCTTTTTTTTAATTCTTTATTATTCCACAATTATTCAGATTCATGTATAGTAATGTAACCAAAAAAATTCATGTATAGTAAAAAAAAATTAAATATGTTTTTAGTGCGTACCCTATGGGGTTCTTTAGTTTATGTTCTTACATTTTAAAACTTGGCAAAACGATCCTTCTCTTACTAAAATGATATAATTTAGTCCTTGCCGTTAGTTTCCGTAATAAAAAACCTGACTCGGCAAACGGTTCTCCACATGAGAGGTTAACACCTCATTACACCTCTCTTAGTGGTATCCAGGTGGCTAATTTTTTTTCCACGTGACCCTCCATCTCACAAAGTCCATAATTCTTCCTCTCACCCTCATCTTTATCTTCATCTCCTTCCCTCTTCTCAGAAAATAAAATTGGCCCAAAAATCAACCGAGAAATTAACCCCACAAAATCAACCCAAAAATAAAAGCAATCCCAAAACCATTTAACAAACAAGTCTACTCCTCACTCATTCGCAACCATTTAGAGCACAACCAACAAAAAAAAAGTGCAACCAGATCAGAACCATCCATTCACTTGGTTCAGAAGGAAACTTTGGAGGTTTTGAGCGGATCAAATCCGACATATTAAATGAAATATCACAAGGCTGCCTCGGGGTAGCTAAGATCTCGGAAGGCCTTTCCCAAGTCTTCCTAAAGACCTCAAGTCACTAAATATGACGGTTACTAAACCTAGAAATCCAGGTGTAGTCTTTTATTTATGGACACATTACTTGTCAAACAATCAATTATCCCAAAAACTTAAGCTATTGGGAAAGAGCCGTATGAATGGTTTTATATTATATTCTCACACGCCCCTCACGCAAGAGCCCTTTGAGTTTGAAGCGTGGACAATGCACAAGCTCACCTATCATGTGTTGAAATTAATTTATTTTTATTAGAAGAATTGAGGACGGTAAGTATCGAACTCTAGACCAGTTAGTGGTAAATGCCAAATTTACCTAAATTCTGTTAGAACAGATAGCAACCTGAGAGGGGGGGTGAATCAGTGTTGCCCCAATTTTAGCCTTATTGAAAATGTTACTTTCAAGATAATGATGATCACGAATCGATTGTTGTGATTGCAGCGGAATTAAGCGTTGCTTGAAAGTAAAGATGAAGGATAAGAAGAACACACAGGGATTTTATCCTGGTTCACCTTCAAACCTAGAAGGCTACGTCCAGTCCTCTGATCACACAGAGATTTTCCACTATACCAGAAAGCAAACCACTTTCTAAAAAACCACTCCACTGAATCCCACAGTGAAGATTTACAATGATCGAGTGCTCTTAACGAATGCTTGCACCAAGGACCCTAAGATATCTTATCAATCTTCCTGAAGCAACCCACTTCTGATTGATCAAGTCTTCTTAACGAATGCTTGTGCCAAGGACCCTAAGAGAACCCATCAATCCCCAGAAAGCAAACCACTTTCTGATGACACCGTATCACCACGGTGGACTTTGAATCAAACCCGATTCAAAGGGCCTTTTTACAACCACCGAAAACCACGGTGAATGAATCAACTTGATTCGAGAGATGAAGAAGAAGATGCCTTTACAATGGCTGATTCAATCCTTTAGACAAGATGGATTGATCTTAGTTTGTATGCTCCAGGAAATTACAATGAAGGCTTCTTAATAATTTTAAAATTAGAACCTTCATGTTTGATCTTGACGCTCTGAGCCGGTTCTTGAAGTCTTTCTTCTCTGAAGTCTTCTTTGATGTCTTCTCAAAGTCTTCCTTCCTTTTCTGAAGTCTTTCTTCTTTTTGTTCCTTTTTTTCTTGAAGTCTTCTTTTTCTTTTCTGAAGTCTTTCTTCTTTTTGTGATGTGTTTGTCTTCATCAAAACCTCAGTCGAGTCCAAGGACGAGACCTGATTTACAATCTCCCCCTTTTTGATGATGACAAACATCATGCTTGAACATTGAGGGATCAATAGACTTTCTTCCTTGACTTGTATCTCCCCCTTGGTTTTGCAATTATATCTCCCCCTTTGTTTTGCAAATGAAGCACAGTATCCTGAAGATGATCAAGCATACACAAGACTTTTCTTCCCCTTTTGACATCATCAAAAAGAAGAAAAAGCCATACAAAGAATTTCAGGATAATCGAAATATTCTCCCCCTTTTTGTTCCACTTGTAGCTTCTCTTGTAAATAAACTTTGCAACGCACAGGACTCTTTCTCCCCCTTTTTGACTTCATCAAAAAGGAAGATGAGGCCAAGCATACTCCACGCATGCTAACAAGTAGGATAAGAATTTGAAACGTAGGGAGTGGGGGTAAGCAAGGCAGAATATAGAAACTCTTCATTTTCATCATCAGAATGATGTGTTGTCAACAAAGCGAGACATGCTTCTCCATTTTCTGAATCGGATGATGAACTTGCTTCATTTTCTCTCATGTATGCCTTCTTTAATTTGGAAACCTTTTTCTCAGATTTCTTCTTCAAGCCATGCTTCTTTCTTTGAAGATTATGACAATCTCTATTTTTGAGGACCTTGTAAAGATTTTTCACAATGATTCTTATATCCTCATCATCATCATCACTATCGGATTGAGAATCTTCCTCTTGTGTACTATCACATCTTGTGACTTTAGTTCTCAAAGCAATAGGTCGAATGTACTTGTCAATGGCTTCTTGTTGCTCCATCTTCTTGAGTTCAAGTTCATGTTCTTGCAACTTGCCAAAGAGTGAAGCCAATGTCATCTTTGAAAGACTCTTCTTTTCAGAAATTGCTGTTACCTTAGGTTGCCATTCTCTTGATAATGATCTTAGGACTTTTAAGTTTAGATCACTTTTGGAGAAACTTCGTCCAAGAACAATTAGATGGTTGATCAAGAGAGTGAATCTTTTCTGCATATCTAGCACTGTTTCCCATGGCAACATTCTGAACTTCTCATACTCTTGTGAAAGAGTATTGATCTTTGGTCTCTTGACTTCTTCAGTGCCTTCATGAGTTACCATTAGAGTATCCCATATTTCCTTTGACGTTTTGCACGTGGATACTCTAAAGAATTCATCCATGCCAAGAGCAGATGTAAGAATATTCATACCTTTGAGATCATACTGAACCTTCTTCTTTTCTTCTTTACTCCATGTGCTTTCTGGTTTTGGTTGTGTGCATTCTTCATCTATAGGAATGAACGGACCTTCTTCAATGGCTTTCCATATTTCCACGTCTACTGACTTTATAAATATTTTCATCTTGATCTTCCAAAAGTCATAGTGTTCTCCATTGAAGAATGGTGGCCTGTTTATGTTGTGTCCTTCACTTGTTCCATGATTGGAAGAGGATGCCATCTTTTCCCGGATCTTAGGAGTAGCTTACCTAAACCTCCGCTCTGATACCAATTGTTAGAACAGATAGCAACCTGAAAGGGGGGGTGAATCAGTGTTGCCCCAATTTTAGCCTTATTGAAAATGTTACTTTCAAGATAATGATGATCACGAATCGATTGTTGTGATTGCAGCGGAATTAAGCGTTGCTTGAAAGTAAAGATGAAGGATAAGAAGAACACACAGGGATTTTATCCTGGTTCACCTTCAAACCTAGAAGGCTACGTCCAGTCCTCTGATCACACAGAGATTTTCCACTATACCAGAAAGCAAACCACTTTCTAAAAAACCACTCCACTGAATCCCACAGTGAAGATTTACAATGATCGAGTGCTCTTAACGAATGCTTGCACCAAGGACCCTAAGATATCTTATCAATCTTCCTGAAGCAACCCACTTCTGATTGATCAAGTCTTCTTAACGAATGCTTGTGCCAAGGACCCTAAGAGAACCCATCAATCCCCAGAAAGCAAACCACTTTCTGATGACACCGTATCACCACGGTGGACTTTGAATCAAACCCGATTCAAAGGGCCTTTTTACAACCACCGAAAACCACGGTGAATGAATCAACTTGATTCGAGAGATGAAGAAGAAGATGCCTTTACAATGGCTGATTCAATCCTTTAGACAAGATGGATTGATCTTAGTTTGTATGCTCCAGGCAATTACAATGAAGGCTTCTTAATAATTTTAAAATTAGAACCTTCATGTTTGATCTTGACGCTCTGAGCCGGTTCTTGAAGTCTTTCTTCTCTGAAGTCTTGTTTGATGTCTTCTCAAAGTCTTCCTTCCTTTTCTGAAGTCTTTCTTCTTTTTGTTCCTTTCTTTCTTGAAGTCTTCTTTTTCTTTTCTGAAGTCTTTCTTCTTTTTGTGATGTGTTTGTCTTCATCAAAACCTCAGTCGAGTCCAAGGACGAGACCTGATTTACAAATTCTCATATTATAATTGACACTTATTTGTTCTAAACACGTGATTTATCCTTCAAATTATCCATCATTTGCATGAGTTTGTAAATAATTAGGTTTTAGTTGTATTACGCCTTAAATATAGTTTAAATCATATGTAATCTTTACTTTTTGTTGTAGGAATAATGATTCAAAGTGAAAATGCAAGAAATGACAAGAAAATGAAGTTTTTGGAAAAAAGAAGCTCAGTTTATTCCAAAAGGAGCTCAGCTTGTTTCTGGCAGAATGGTTATGAGAAAAAAGAGCTCAGCTCATTTTAGAGGTGCTCAACTGGTTTGGGGCGGTTTGGAAACCCTCCATTTGAAGGAAAAATTGTGCTCAGTGCCCAAAAAAGGGGCTAAGCTCCTTTTTGACAGCTTCAACATCTATAAAAGGCTAGGAACATAATTTTTTATGATTTCTCCAATTCTCTTCAAATTTCCTCCCATTTTGGCACCAAAACAGAGCAAGGGAGGTTGAGCATCATGGAGGAGGGATCCTTGGGCTAGGATTGACGGAGTGGAGCTCTGGAGCGTGGTGGCGACCTTCGGAATCCATGGAAAGCTTGGTAGAGCTTCCATGGTCGTGGATTCGTCGTCGTTCTTTGGGTTTCAACTCTTCCTCTCCTTTCCCTTGTATATGTTGTTTTATTTTTTTGTATTTAGATTGTATAGCTTGATTCTTTGATTTTTGTAAATTCATTCATTGATGTAAATGGAAATCTTTCATGTATGGTATTTCTTTCTATGCTTCATGCTTCTAACCAATCAATTGATAATCAAAAGGGCTTCACTAATTTATAAATAAATCGAGATATTGATATGAGTTGGTGTATGCTTAGTTTAATGAAGGTAGAACACATATGTCTTAGGTCACAACAATATGTGTTAAAGTTTTGCTTTCTGCGCTTCAAATATTAGTGATTTATGTTAGGTTTCTATGGACTAGCATTAGATCGGGAGATTGGTGTGGGTCTAGTTCAAGAGAGAAATCACTTAGTGCATTAGTTGTCTTAGGATAGGAATATCTTGGGTAGGAACAATAGTGGATTTCCACGTGATAGGTTGGGTTCTAAGTTTTAACAGGAGTTTTCGAGGTGACAACGGGGATTCACAAGCTTGGGATACCTTGTCTTAGGATAGATTGGTCATTGGGAATGTCTTGAGAGAAAACCCGAGCTGTATTGTTCCTTTTGGGTTTCCTAGATGGTAAGGGATTACGTCTAGGAAATCCAACTGATAGATTCACATAGGCTAGGGATAGTTAGGTGGACAGCTCTCAGCATCATAGATGAAATGAATCTGTACAGAAGTGTTTGAGTTGAAAACAATTAGAGGATTAGGTTAATGCATTTCTGAATACATCTTCTTCTCTGTTATCCCTGTAACCATCTTTTACTGCTTTCATATTATTAAAAATCACAAAAAACAACTTTTCATCAAATATTTTTTTATCCGTTCGAATCAACATTTAACTTGTAAAACTTATATTCACACAATCCCTGAGGACGATAAACATGTATCTGTTTTGCTATGATTGAATCATAAAGGTTTAGCCAAAAGCAATTCAAACTAAGAAAATACTTTTATCAGTTAGTCATAGAGGCTTTGATACCATGTTAAACAACCAATTATCTCAAAAGCTTAACCTATTGAGTAAGGGCTATATGAATGGTTTTATATTATATTGTAAAATTACTCATTGTGCAAACTTTGAGTTCTTAGACTTTGAGATTCTCTCTTTACGGGGGAGGATGCCGAGAATTCACGAGTGAATTGGAGTCTCATATTAGTTAAATAAGAGGGAGGCGAAGACTTTAAAATTAAGATATATGATCCATAAACTCAATATCTTAAGATTTTGGATAAAGATGTAGTGTCAGATTCTCTTGGTGTCTTCTGCTCCTCGTGCTAGAGAAGCAATTCAAAGACGTGCACAACCACAAGAGATAAGGAGATTCGATCAATTTTAATTTCTGGAAGAACAACTTCCTATTTTTCTTTTATACTAAAACTAAATTTTATGGAAAAGTTTAAAATAATGAATACATTACTAAATGACCCAACCTAACTATTAAAGAGAGGTTGAGTATGTTGTACTCAACCATGTTACCATTAAATATATAATATCAAGAAACGTGATGGCTTGATGCAGCAAGTCACGGACACAGGAAATTGATTGAATTTTAATCCAGAAATTAATCTGTGTTAATATGAACGAACCACTTGGACTATATTATAAGAGAGTATTGAAGTTGGATCACAGAGAAAATGATGATGAAAAAATGTAATCTCTCACTCATTGAATTAGAAAGGCACCATTACATAAGAGGAAATTGAGATAGTTTCCGATTCTGTTGCAACCACTAACTAGATAACTACTAACTAACTCACTGCTTACTAAAAAGAGAAACTAACCAAAATCAACTAATTACAATTTTCAGCAAAACTAACTTCACTAACTCTAAGTATCCCAATAGAGAGCAGAGCACGGTGAACGGTACATTTGGGTAGAAGAATTAGGACTTACAATCATCAGTGCAAATAGATAATAATTTGATTTTGGTATTATCGAAGTATCTCACATCCGGCCGCACTAATCTTTTCGAGACTTTAACATCATATTAAATGGGTAAGTTCGTAGACCTAATGAAACTCGTGTGATCTGGATATTTTACAATTACGTTGACATCTGGGTTTTTAATGAGCATGGCCCATGAGTGATTGTTACTTGAAAGGTTCATTACTTAATTTAACTGTCTTATTTATCATGCACATGTAGCCAAAGTCCATGCCAGCTTTTGCAATAAACCAAACAGGCTATTAGCCACACAATCCCCTACTTTCCTTCCCATTAATCTACATAACTTTTTCATAAAGAAAGGACGCTGACTCCACCTCTCTGAGTGTATGGAATTTTAAAATATCTTTTATTTTGCTTTAACCTTTTTTCAACAACAAAAAAACAAATGAAATTGTGGAGTACTAGAAGGTAAATTGTTCTGCTAAACTCTAAGGTGCTAACCTCAAAGGGTAAATTTACTAACCTCACGTCCTGAATTAGTGTTACTGTGAAGATGTTTTTCCATTTATTCTAATCCTGAGTGGTCTTGGGGAGTGGCTTTGGGGATTCTATGGGCTTAAAGATGAGCTCTTCTACTTGACCGAGCTATGATCATGTGATGACCTCGGAGAGACACAATCCTTTAAACACTGAAGGGTGCATGCTTAATGGGCTTCAAGATGCACTCTTCTAGTCGACCGGGTTATGACTATGGGATAACTTGAGAGAAACACAAACACAAATGTAACAGAAATCCTAGTAGACAAAATAATTACTCCGAGATGAATCAAACTCACTCATTTTCATTGTAACAAATTCACATAACTATAACACATACAATCGATCTGTTTTGATTTTTCACAAACTAAAATATATATAAGTAAGAAAACAAGTGAACAACAACTTGATCAGCATCATTTTCCTTACAATTTCTTCTTTGGCAATGATTAAAAATGCTTATTTATCAAAGTCTGATCTGAGAATGGCATAACTTCTGCTCCGTCGATAGAAAAGAGGCCTGACCTTGAGATCATCATTTCCAAATTCACATGGCCGATCTTCATCGATCCTTCCGAACGCGACGCTGCGACTCCGAGCCATTTTCATCTCTGCACCACCACCATTGCGAGGGCTCTTAAGGGACGTAGAAGAAGCCCTTATGAGGTCCTTGAAATCATCATCGCCGCTTGATCTGGTGGTAGAGCTATTAACACTGAAGCTCCTGGGAATGGTGGAGAGGTTGCCGGTGGGGCATCCTATGGCGGCGTCGGCGTAGGCGAAGTGGTTAGACCATGCGATCATGCCACGGACGTACATGTCTCTTACCTTCTTCATGTACCTTATCAGCTTGCTGCTTCCTTTGCTTCTTCTAACCTTCTCCTCTGTCATCTTCTGAGATTTAATTTCCTCTAAACACCCGCAACCATTGGGCTCTTTATATATAAAAAAAGTAGATAACTACTGTTAACGACTTAACGCCTTTTAGCCTACTATGCCACTTTTCAACTTTTTCCCCCTCTCCTCAAATTTATCCACTCTTGACGCATTTTCCCTGCCACTATAATGCCATGCTACTGTTTTATCTTTTCTCGCCAACATAGTCTCTCTTTTGCACTTTTTTTCTTTGACAGATGTATTTTGCATTTTGATTAAATTCACTTTGAGTATCCCTAACCATGGTTACTTATGTGGGTTGCTTAACACTATTCCCCTGAATCCAAAATGTCACATAGGATATAAGCAATAAATGCAGAATTCGCTCTAACTGCGCCAATTTGGGTGTGTTGGCGATGAGTTAGACATGCAACATAAGCAGGACAAATTTAAAGTTTAAAGTCAATTTTAGGGTTCAGGTCGGGTTTAGAGTTTAGGGGGGATTGTAGGGTGCAAGGGCAGGTCGGGAGTGTCGGCATCAGGATGCGGAGGTTGGAGCAGAGTCAGCTTCAGGTCGGTGACGAGTTGGGCCGGTTAGGCGCCAAGTCGGCACCAATTCAGGTTGGTCGATTTTGAGGTTCAAGTCGAGTTTAGGTTTAGGGTCGATTTTAGGGTTTAAGGCCTAAATTTTAGGGGTTTTGGTTGATTTTAGGAATTTGGACCGATTTTAGGGTCTTAGGTTGACTTTAGGGTTCAGAACGGGTTTAGGGTTGATTTTTAGGGTTGTAGGCTGCTTATAGGGTTTCGGGTTGATTTTAGGGTTTTAGAATGGTTTTAGGGGTTTGGCTTGATTTTGGGGTTTTGACCCAATTTTAAGGTTCAGGTCAAGTTTAGGGTCGACTTTAGGGTTTAGATCGGCTAGAAGGTTTAGGTCTGCCCAGATCGCCCAGACCCGTTTAGGTCAACCCAACTAGTTCAGGGTTGACCCAACTCGTTCAGCCTGGCCTAACACATCCTGGTCGGCCCGACGGGTTCAGGTCTGGTTTCGGGTTTTGAATAGTCAATTTTAAAAATGAGAGAGAGAGAGAGAGAGAGAGAGAGAGAGAGAGAGAGAGAGAGAAGGAGAAAGAGAAAGAGGGAAAGATAGAAAGAGGAATTTGAAATTCCTCCACTTTTGGGGTCATTTCAATTTCTTTGAATCTAGTAAGTAAAAATACTTAGTTTATTTACCATGGATTTTACAGTTCCTTTTAAAAAAAATACTCAAACAACGTATTTTATGATAAAACATTTTAAATTCCCTAAAAAATTACATTGCCCCCAAAAATTACTCCACCAAACACTCTAAATGTTTTGACTATGACACTATTAAAATCATGAAAGAGAGTGTACTGATTCAACTTGCAAGCGGTATGCTAAGTATGTTATGTCTATACATGCTAGGTTGTTTAGATATAATCTTCCGAATATTGTGTTCTCCCCAAAGGATTTGAATAGATTATGTGGCATGAAGATGACCTGATGGTGTACATGATTCGGGTGGCTGAGTACAACGTCAACAAGTGTTGATTGACCATAGAAGTTTTGTAGATGTCTTGTATTGGGATGAGTTTGAAAGATTGGAGCTCAAAGAGGGTATAAAGCCTTTTGGAGGGTCCTTGATTGGGTGTTTGGGAGACAAAGTGCAGGTTCAAGGGTATATTGAGTTGTAGATCGCCTTAGGCTGTGAAAATCTGCTAAGATAATTCCTGATAATTTTTTCACTACGAGTTGTTGTTAAAAGGGTTTTCACTTCTTTTAATAAAAACCAATACTTGAACTGCGCTCAAACCTCTTTTAAGATTCAATTGCAGTATAGTAAGGGTGTTATCGATCCACAGAGAGCAAATGTGTTTGAGTGCCTTTCTTTAATTAAGAAGTAAAGCAAGAAAGAAACAAGAATTGTTTGTTTGGAGAAACTTGTATTCAAGAGCAAGAAAATAAGAAAGAAACGATTGAGAGAATAATAGATTGGGAAAATAGTTGGATTCTGGTTTCGTATTTCACTATCCAGGATTTATTTATTCTTGATTACAATCACTTAAAATCTTTAATTTATTTCCGCCAGTTCTTAACTAACTCACCTATTCCTAGTATGAGAAGTTGATTCAATTACTTTCCTAATTACCGCTTCCACAGGCAATTAATCAAAACAATTGTAAATGCACAGGCGTTAAGGAACTAGGTGATCTAACGCTATTCCTAGCAAATTAGCTTCTCCCAGATTAAACAATTTATGTCAGATTAATAGAGCAGCTTCCACATACTAAATTAATCTCAAATCATATAAAAGATGATCAAGCAATTATAAGCAATAAGAACAAAATTGTTTAATTAAAATTAAAAATAGAAAGTAAACAAAGAAGTAAATAGAATCCTATCCAGATGAAATACTACGCCTAAATCCAACTAAAAGGGAGCTTAGTTATCCATAGAATGGAAACTAGCTTGCTTACAAGGAGAATCAATTAGGAACTGAGGAGACGATGAAGAATCCAAGCATCCGTGGTTGAAAATCCTCTTTTCCTTCTCAAATCAGAGCTCTCTCACGTCCAAGGGGTGTTTGGAGGAGACCGGGGTTGAAAGAATCCCCCAAATAGGCCATAAATCACGTTTATATAGAGGCTGGGCGCCGCAGGGGTGCTTAGCGCCACCAACGGACGCCCAGCGGCCTTGGGCGCTCTGTTTCTTCCTTCTGGGCGCTTAGCCCCTTAATGGGGCGCTTAGCCTCCATGTTTCTTCTTCCTGGGCGCTTAGCCCCTCTTCTTGGGCGCTTAGCCCCTCTTCTTGGGCGCTTAGCCGCCCTGTTCACTGCTGGCCGCTCAGCGGCTTCTAACGGCGCTTAGCGCCCTGTAAAATTCTCCAAATCAAGATCCAACCGTCCATATTGAAGTTCCACGAGTTAGGAACCACATACTCAAATTTTAGCTAAATCCAACGGTTAACGAATGAGATATTGCAATTTTGCTCAGGCTGCTTCAAGATTTCTGCATCAAAAAGTTGGGATTAGAACTGAAATCTTCATTAAACATTAAGAATGTGCATTCTAACCCAAAATTAATAGCAATTCCTCATTCCTTTGCAAAACATACATTTCTTGGGGGTTTTAACAATTAAAACTCATAATAAGTGCCTAAAAACAATGTTAAAACTATGAACGTTTGACACTTATCAGTTGTCTATTCATACAACACTATGATCGGTCGTTCCTCGCTAAACAAGATTGGGGCACTAGTTTCTACCTCGTCCCATTTAACCATGAAATTTTCATTAAAATAGTGAAGAGTGAGATCTTTGCACATAGATTAGGAGGTTTCCAAGAAGTGCTATAGAGATAGCTCGAAGATGTATAAGAAGAATGGCTTGAGGGGGCCGAAAGAGGGACGTCGAGTCTATCTCACTGATTTAGATCCTCATGCTGGGTTTATGGATCTAAGGGAGGAGGTCAATGACATTTGACGGACCCTAGTAGAAGAGTTTAAGACATTGGTGGTTGAAGATCAATTGGGGAGAAGCTTGTAGATCGGAACACATCTTTCTAAGGATCAATAAGAGAGATTGAGGAAACCATTGACAGAAAAGTAGGACTACTTTTCCTAGTACTGATGTACCATGTATAGATCCTAATTTTTTGTGTTATAATTTGACCTTTAATTTTAATGCAAAGCATATAGCGTTGGGAAAATGGAAATTAGGGGAGGAGAAAACAAAATCTATAGAAGATGAAACTCGGAAGTTTCCTTAAGCTGGGTTCATTAGGGAAATAAGGTATCTCACATGGCTAACAAACATAGTTATGGTGAAGATGGCGAGCAACAAATGGAGGATGTGTATCAATTTTACATACTTAAACAAAGTATGTTCAAAGGACTCATATCCACTCCCTGGTATTGGTAGATTGTTTGATGGAGGAACTGGTTTTGAAATTTTAAGCTGTATGGCTTCCTTTTATGGTTATAATCATATTCCTATGCATCCATTGGAAAAAAAAAGACAACATTTATGACTGACTAGGGAAAATATTTCTATGCAAAATATGCCATTCGATGACATGGTGGTGAAATGGTCCAAGTGGAAGCTCATTGTATTGATTTGGCTGAAATATTTGGAGAAACTCAAAAGCACAACATAAAAAAAAATTGGCCAAGTATATGTTCGGATTTCAAAGTAGAAACCTTTTAGGGTTCATGCTAACTCAGTCATAGTTTGAGGTCAATCCTGACAATTGCAGAGCCATTATTGATATGAGGTTTCCGACCAACATGAAGGAGGTGCAGCTATTGACAAAGAGAATAGTTGCCTTATCCAGATTCTTCTCATGCTCTGTTGACTGAGTACAACCATTCTTTCAGTGCTTGAGAAAATATGGAAGGTTCTCATAGAGTGAAGAATGCGATGAGTCTTTTTACCGCCTAGAGGCATTTTTTGCAGCACCTCCCATTTTGTTAAAATCTGAATTAGGTAATCGCTTACTATTATATTTATATTTATATGTATATAACACTGCAGTGTGCTCGATTTTAGTCCAGAAGATTTTGAAGCAAATCTTATATACTTTTTAACTTCAGTATTACAGATGCAGAACTGAGATACTAGAAAATTGATAAGGCCTCCTTGGCCTTAGTTTTTTTTTATAAGCAAAGATTTCATTGAAATAAAGTACAAGAGGTGCTTCACCTAACTACATGAGATCTACAGAATTACACAGGAGCAAGAAATAAAAAATAAGTGCCCATTAGAAGGAAACATATAAAAGGACCCAATCCAGTAAATTGATAGGGCTTGAACTAACTTTTTAACAATTCACCAAAGACGAGTGACATCTGCCAGAAGACTTCAGGCGTACTTTTAAAGTCACTAGATTAGAAACCCGATCTAGTGAGAAGGATGGTGTCGTGCGGTCGAGCTTTCAGAATCCGGACTCATCTTTTAGCTAGCCTAGAAGACCTATTAAGTCCCAAGCCTTGAAAGATTTGTGGTGGAAACTATGTCGGTCGGCGGAGGCGGACACATAAATTTTATGTTGTGAGGGTAATTACACATACAAATTTGTGGTATTGAAAACATAACATATTACCTGGGACGAAACTAGAAAAACTAGTGAAGCGGGGCGAAAATTTTAACCATGTTAATAATTTTTTAATGATAATTTCTATTATTAGCTAAAAAAACTCAATTAAAAATTTACAATGACTGTATGTATTATTAGCTATAAAACTCAATTAAACAACCACATATCACCTCTGGTTGGTGTCGACGTGTCGTTGCTTAAACAATACAAATTAGGTTAGTCCATGTAAAATATGAGTGAATTGAATTTGGTTTTTTCGAAAAAAAAATTCATAGCTTTTAGTCTCTAATATTATTGAAATATGTGAAGTTAGTCAATGTCGTACATTTTTTGCGGTTTTTGTGTATTAGTGGTGATTTTTAATCGCAATAAAATAATTACTTTGTTTTTAGTGTTGGTTTAAACCACTACAAAATAAATCGAGGGTTAAGTAAACCGCCACAAAATGAGCCGAGGACTAATTTCCCCCATATCATTAATGTTGGGACTAAAAGCTATGAACTTTTTTTAGAGGATCAAATTCAATTCACTTATATTTTACTGGATCTAAACACATATTTAAGCCTACAAATTAAGGGAAAATTAAAAGACAAATAGTGAGTTGACAAACTAATATTGAATAGTGTTGTATTAATGGGCTTGGACCAAGTACTAACTTACTTTGGGTATTTGAGATTTTGGGGTAAAATGTCTTAATCCAATGGCCATAGATTCGTCTTTTATGCAATAGGTATTAGTGTTGAATTATTTCTCAAAAACAAAGTGGCATAACAAAGTTGACAAATTGAAACTTTTCATGGCATTAGAAATAAATTTGTATAGTCGTGGGGCATTTATTTTCTGATGAGAGCAATTAAAATTTTACATTAAAATAATGAGGATATTGGAAGAGGAAATTTTGGAAATGATGCGGGGACAAATTGCTCACCCCCCTCTCGAGTAGGTCCACCCTTGCCGGTTCGGACAGGTCTTCAACACATATAGACTTTTTTCGTTGTATGTGTGTTCAAATGTCAAAGGAAGTGGAACCAACATAATTTTGGAAGGGTCAAATAATAACACTCTGATAGAGAAGTCCCTCAAATTTGATTTTAGAGTTTTGATATATTCACATTCACTTTCTCTTTCATATCATTTTCACTCATATTTTTTTATCACATCATCTATCACATCTCATATTTCTCTCTTTTACTTTATATTTTAACAAGTGGAGGTGGAATTTGAATGCGTTTGATGTATTTTCCTTGAGTTTAGTGCTAGAATAACCAAAATGAGTACGAGGCCTTAATAGCCAAGTTCACCCGGCGCTCGAGCTGAGCAGCAAATAACTACATGTTAGGAGTGACTCTCAAGTGGTGACCAACTAACCTCAACTAACTGCAAGGGGAGTATTACCTTATCAATTCAGAACATGCAATAAACCCGAAAGAGTTTAATCTACATACAATGACTTAATTACTTAATTAATCAATCCTTTTTTCACTAGGCAAAATCATGAGCCATTTGCTAATTCAATTTTAAAGTTACTTTATGGATGGATAAGTAGGTGATCGATCATAGAAGAAAAAGAAACTTCTACAACACCAGAGAAAGAGATTGGCGGGCCTTGATTTATGTTTCTGTTTAACTAGTTTATCAGTCCTTTTCTTCTATTTTTTTTTTTCGTTTTGGTGGGTGAAGTTATGAACCTTTAATTTCATGTTTTCTGCTGCTACAGGGGAAAAAGAGGCAACATTCAATAGAACTTGATTGATATATAGCTTGAGTTTTAAGGTGGAACTTGAATGCAACTTGGGATGGGATGGGATTGGGATGAGATCATTGTTGTCAAACTCGCTGACTCGTACGAGTCACCGAGTCTATATGCCAAAAACGCGTCGACTCGGTGAGTGACTCGTTTTTGGAGCTGACTCGGTCAAACTCGGTCTGACTCGGTTGACTCGCGAGTTACAAGACCAGTCACCGAGTCACAGTTTCTTTTTAACCCTAATTTGTTCAGCCCCTTTCCTCTTACCTCACATTCCTATGCGCTGCACCCTCTTCGCCCTTTGATCTTCGCTCTTCTCTAAGCCGCGCCACCGCTGTTTCTGATGCGTTGGACCGTCGCGCTACCAGACCTATCCGTCGCGTGGTTCCCTCGGCGCCGCCGCTGAAGTTTTCAAGCCGTAGAACTTGATTGATATATAGCTTGAGTTGTAAGGTGGAACTTGAATGCAACTTGGGATGGGATGGGATTGGGATGAGATGGTACAGTGGATGATTCAATGAGCTATGATTCATTTGAGTAATAATACATTCACACCTCCTTTCTCTTCCAACTCATTTCTACTCTTTTTTTCTTCCTATATTTCTCTGCATTTCATTCATTTCTCTCTTCTTTCTTCCTATTATATGCAGTGGAGGTGGAAAATAGATATTTACCAAACATTATTCGATTCATTTACATTTATAAAATTTTCAATTCCATTTTCACTTTGTTTTCTATCTACCTATCTATCTTTTTTCTTTCAACTACATCAAACAATATCTACAAAAAAAAACCATGTTACACATCATATCTCAAACTTTCGCTTTTTTCTTTATATCTCACTCTTCACTCCCCTCCATTTTCACTTGAATGAAACTTTTCCCTTCAATTTTATGTGTGTACACAACTCGTTATTATAGGAGTTTTGATATATTCACATCTCATTTTTTTCCATCTAACTTTTACTCATTTTTTTTATATTTTTTCTGCAATTCCTGTCACATCATTTATTATATCACTCATTTACTTCTCTTCTCTCCTATTTCATAAAGCGGAGGTGTATTTGATGAGTGAACATAATTTTTTTCTTATTACAAAATCGACTAACAGTGGAGGATTGTTCTCAACTAGATAACTAACTAAAGTTGAACGGTCCGCATTAATCATTAATCAACTAACTCTGTGACATGATTGAAAGGTAGTGTCAGTCACTGATTTCATAACCATCGCCAATGTTCTTGAAAGTAATTTACAAAAAATTGGAAACGCATTCTAATAATTAGATTTGGTTCCTCTTGTTGTATGGAAATTGTTTTTGGTCGAACTTGATTTTTGGATTAAGATTTTGTTCCTCAAATTAAGAAAAAACAATGTAATAAAGCCCATGTATTACATTGTCTTTCTTAGGCCTTGCTCATCAGCAAGAGTTCATACATGACATAGACTACGAGGCCCAAATGCTAATGTGCAAAGAGGCTGGAATTCAACAAGTTATGTTTAACATTTCAGGAGGAAAATGAAGTAAAGAAGGTGCTAGTAGAAAGCCCTTGTATTTCGGGAGCAATCCTCCCGAGCCCCTGAGACCTTCTCGGCATATCTCTATCCAGCCGATAGAGACTCTCACCTCCTCGGTCCTACGACATCAGGCCGAGGGGGGACAAGAGCATCATCGGAAGACTGCCTATGCACGTTAAGTCAGCAGTCTTATCACAAGGTCACCTCCATAGGCGTGCCGACCGAGGACAGGTAACGATCGTCCGATCCACTGGACGTGGCAGGAGATCCAACAATCTGAGACGATCATTTGACAAGGTCATCATCACTTGTCATCGAGGATTGCGCCACATCCAAATCTCTATATAAGGAGAATCTCCACAAACCATAAGGTACACTCACTCTTCTAACCCGAACTTACTTGGATTAACCCTCTGTCCCCGACCTCTTACTTTGGCATCGGAGTGTTTTTGCAAGGACCCCTCCCAGGCTCAGGAGTGAAGACAGAAGACCACCACACAGGACGACCCAACCACCTGCCTACCGACTCGCCTCTCTCCGAGCAGGCTTAACTTGTTCACCTTGAAATGTCATAGAACCAACTATATCTATAAGTTGTTTTAATTTTTTTTTAATTAATTTTTCAACAATATGAGGAAGTAACTATGTGATAAATAATCATATCAATAAGCTAGCTTTTTATTGAACTGCTTAGCTAATCACGCTTTGTTTCATATACTTGTCGCCACGGACCATAAAACCACGCTTCCAGATAATTATTTTCAAGGTCAAATCAAATTCTTTCCAATCCCAAAATTCCATTTGACTGTGAGAAGAGAATCTAAATCTAAAGCAAAATAATCAAAAGTTGATTTTCCCAGTTATTGAAAACAGTCAATAGTAAATGATTGAGAAATAGAACTTGGTCAAAGCCAATATTAGATAGCAGTAATAGGCACGTGAGTATATCATACAAAGAGGGACGGTAAAAGTTCCAGAATTTTGGCTGAATATGGGAGAGGAATGAATGACGGGGACATGATGGTAAACTTTTATTTAAATAATATACATGTTTGATATTTGATTCTGTTCTAATTTTATTTTATTTTTCAAATCCTGAGTTTCCTAAAATAATTTTTAAGAACTATTTTTTTAAAACATAAAATTGTAAAAATTAGGATTTTGTAATATAAAATTGTAAACAATTTTATAGATAAAAAAAATTTGGGAGGTACCGTTCATTTAGTTAGTATTTTGGCAGAGACCGATCTATCACTACAAGAAAATGGATTATTGCTCAGTCAAAAACCGCTAGTAACAACAAAAAGTTGTTGGTAATGTGAATTTACTGACGACTTAAAAGTCTTCGGTATTTGCCTCTTCGGTAATTTTTTTCGATGGCTTTCAAAAATTGTCGGTAATTACCAACGAATTTTTTCGATCGGTATCTTACCAACGGTTTTCTTGGTCGGTAATTAATTTTTTGTGCAAAAAAACTTCTTTGGCTACGAATAAAAATGTTACTTTTACGAAAGTTTCATTTATAAAGGTAACATCCGAAGAAGAAGAGGAGGAGGAGGAGATAGCGCAAACACCTATATATAAGTTACCAACGACGAAAATTGGTTTCGCAAACACCTATATATAGGTTATTAACGACGAAAATTTCAATTTTTGAAATTACCGACAACCTAACCAAAAGAGAACGTCGTTACCGAATGACGCTTGACGGAGGCTGACGGAAGCAAGCACAACAAGGGCAAAGCGTGGTGGATAATGCCGTCACCGAACGATGCTTGACCGAGGCTGACGGAAGCAAGCACGGCAAGGGCAGAGCGCGGTGGAGAACGTCATCACCGAACGACGCTTGATGGAGGCTCGATGTGGAGAATGTTGTCGGTCGAGGAGAAAGAGTTTTCGAGCAATGCTACTGCTGTTTGAGGAGAAAAGAGAGGCCTGATGTGGAGGAGAGCCTAGATTCGAACAAGGATTTGCGGTGCAAGGATGTGGAGATGGTGTTTTTGAACAAGCTAGGGATTTGGAGCGCAAAGAGAAAGAGTTTGGGGGAAAACATGTACAACACCTTAATTTTGAGATTGTGAGTTGAGATGATATTTTTTATTATAACTCTATTACAATGATTCCCCTAACAATTGTGGTAATAGAAAATGTTAATTAAAAAAATAATAAAATATATTACCACGGTTCCTCTAACAACTCTGGTAATAGACAATGTTATTTAAAAATAATAAAACATATTATCACGGTTCCCCTAACAACCGTGGTAATAGGCAATGTTATTTAAAAAAATAATAAAAACTATGTTAGTTACCATAGGTGAAATACAATCATGGTAATATAGCAACTCAGTTACCACGGTTCTACACAAAACCGTGGTAACAAATGTCGAAATCTCTTTTTTCCACAGTCTCACACTTAGCTACGGTAACAGGGGTGTGGTAAAAAAACATTTGTATACTAGTAATGGGGTGATATCGTGATAACTAACTAGTATCTCCTCAATCGTGTTGCTATGCATTCCAACAGCTTTTGAGTTCCATAGCTTGGAATGTCCACTAGTTATAGTAATGGTTGAAGTAATGGAGTAGTTAAGATGATACTAACAACACAAAAACACGGATAAGGTGGGACAGAAAACATAACCGGTCTGTCCCCGTTGCTTTGCCATCCCCGGATAATACGACAAAACAGAAAGAGGCGGCTAGAAAGTCGTCGTCTCACCCTTGACTAAGCCTCATGAATGATGAGTTAAGTGCTGTTACACTTCATACAAGGACAAACTTGGAGGCAATTTTTTAATCCAACATAATAATTAATGTGCTTCCCATCTAATTAAATTACTTTGACCAAACTGCATTTGTTAGCTTATGTCACTACTACTTACATTCTGGATCATCAGCCGACGGCTAAGACAAAAATCTAAATTTAATTTCATTTTTAATGTGGTTTGGCGGTTAGTTCACTTTGTTCCTTAACCATAAGGTCACGGGTCTAATTCTTATCTATGAAAACATAGCACATTTTGTAAACACTCATTTAGCCGTTATTGCTTAGTGTGAGAACCCTCGATGAGAGAATTAGTCTTTGCTCTCAATGGTGAATACTCCGGGCGTATCAAAATAATTTCAACTTCAATTTCTTTTAACAAGATTCCTTCCCCATCTGCCTCTCCCTCAAGTCGTTGGCCATTATCGTTGGCCATTATTGAAATTCAACATGTATAATAATTTCTCAAGCTCTCAATAGTCTATAAATACAACACAAGTTAAGTGTAGTATTATCATATTGCAAAAGATACCTTGTATTCACAAATATATCACTACATTAGAAAAAAGAAGAGTAAGGTCTACCTACCTTGTTTTTTTTCTTGGGATCTGAATTTGCAGGACCATGGATTCTTATTCCTCTTCTTACTCTTCATCCAAATCTTCATACATGTCCCAAACTTCTGAGGAAGCTAAGGGGCTGAAAAATGCATACCCTTTTCAGTCTCATTCATTGCTCCATTCTGTGAGGAAGACACCACCAAAGTCATGGAAAAAGAAGGCCCCAGTGGCACCAATGCCTCCAACACCAGTCAAAATCTACAAGATTGATGCTATCAACTTCCGAGAGCTTGTTCAGCAGCTTACTTGTGCACCAGAGTTCAAACCCTCTCATCAGCCTCGTGAACAGGTTCTTCAGTGCATTGCAAGTGCTGCCCCTAATTCTGTTCATTCTGCTCCAGTGCAGCAAAACCTGTCAAGCAGAGTCAGAGACACTGATGGATTGTCCCTGCCATTACCAGTGTGCCCTAACAACTGGTACCAGGACTTCCAATCTGAAACTTTTGGTGTGAATTCTCAGGAGACTACTACTGATAGGGCAGTGATACCTGCTTGGCTGGAAATGGCTTTGTTCTCACCAACTTCTTTTAGTAATGGGTGTTTCTTTCCTCCTTTGAGCCCAAAAATAATGTGACTTGTTTGAAAGTAATTAACCTTTTAGAGTGGATTTTTGTACTTTATTTATGTCAATACTGTATTGGATATGTAGATAATGGAGTCATCCCAGCAGCCTCTGGACTTCTGCAGCTGCTGTGTTTACACCATTCTTCTATGGATGTGCTATTGCTTTGTAATTTTGTCATCTTGTGTCATTTTTTCTGTACTGCAGTTTGTAAAGTGCTATTGCTATATGTTATTTTGTCATGTTGTGTCATTTTTTCTGTACCGCAGCTTGTAATTTGTTAGAAAGTTCTATTCACTAGTTAATATTTTGGCTTAAATATATTTTCTGAAAATATAACAAATTTTGTTTTTAGTTTGAATTTTTTTTTTAATTTTTAATCTGTAGAAATATACATTATTATCTTCTTTTTTTCTCTTGTCATTAACTTATTCTCATATGAGACATAGAGTATGTCCCTGAATGATAGCTTAATTAGTAAGAGTTTGGAATATATGAGTTGGGTAACGGGAGGTCCAGGGATTAATAAATGATTTTCGATATACCAAAAAAAGGGGGACATGGAGTGGTGACTCGTTGATCTTATATGACTTTTTTTAATCTGATTTGGAATTTATGTAACACGATTTTCTTTGAAGCCAATTACATGTCACATAATCTGATTTGAGTTTCACTGAGATCCATGTGCTTCTGACTTACACAATCTATGTGGCATTGAATTGTGTTAATGTGTGGGTCTCACTATATCAAATCAGATAAAATACTCGAAGTAGCAAGAGTGAGTCACCATTCAATGAGCCGCATAAGTAAAATTTAACGGTAGAGACTAAAAAAGACAATAATATATATTTTCATGATTAAAAATTAAAAATATTGTTTTAGAGACTGAAATCAATATTTATTATATTTTCAGGGACTAAAAACATATTTAACACTATTAATTGTTTTTCTATTAGCATAGAAAACAAAATATTAGTTTCATGGTATCTTAGTATGTTCTAAAACATTTATTTTGTTATTAGTAAACTTAGGAAATCACAACCTGGTTGAGTCCAATCAATCCATGGTCACCATGTTCCATGAAACAATTGCATCTCTTCCAGTTTTTTATGTTGATAATAAATTCTTCCAAGTTCCTACCTAGACTTCTCTCCTTGTTAAATCTGTTTCTATTGCGTGCCTAGCAGTACGTAGCAACTATCCATTATCATAAGGGTTGTCTAACTTATTTTATGGGATTATGATCTCATCGTACTAATAATATTAATTATAAAATTTTAAGAAAAAATTAAGTGAATTGTTCAACTCACTTATCTTAAACACAACATTGAACCTCCTAGAAAATGATTAAATAAATAATCTCATGGTGTAAGCTAGACAACAAAACCATTCAAACAGTTTTTTCTCGAAAAACATTTTCTAAAAATAGTTTTTAAATATTGAAAAACTGTACTCAAAAATAGTTTTTAGAAATTATTGTCCTAAACAAGTTTTTAATTTTTTTAGTTTTTAAAATAGCTTTCAAAAACAGTAAACTGACCCATATCTCTTTTAAGGGTAGAGATCACTAAAGTAAGATTTGCCTCTCCCTAGATATTTATTTTCTTACACAAGACCAAGGTTCAAACTATTGTCAACAGTGATAGGATTGGTTGGTCCATGATTTATCTAGACACACTAAAGCATATTTAATAAAAAATCAGATGAGCCTGTTAATATGTCCCTTTTTTTTTTTTTTTTTTTGAACTGGTTAATATGTCCCTTTTATACAAAGCACAAGTAGGAAATCAATTAAATAAGAAAATTAAAAAATTAGGTTTTGTAAGGGTGGCAAATATATTTCTTTCTATGACTTTTATAATGGAGTAGGTGAAAGGAAAAGTAGAAATTGAAAAAAAAAATTGATGAAATCGTTTCACCTCATTTTGCGATCTTTTGATGAAATGTTGGGTAAAATGGTTGAACCAAGTGCAACATTTGTTAGTATCCAATCTGCTTGGAACCACATTGCAATGACAAGGTTTAGAGAGGATTTACGTAAAAAAAAAAAAGGATTAGAGAGGATTACATGTTTTTGTAATGATGAATTAGAGAGTATGGCTTGCAGCCTAAGAGTTTTGGTTACATGATGATAAGGTTGGTTAGGTGAAGCTTAAGAGATGGTGCAAGAATTAGCAAAGTCTCCTGTAAATGTTATTGCAGAATGCAGATGGTCAGAGAGCTCCTAATCCTTTGTTTTTATTTTATTTTTTTAGTATTTTTAATATTTGAAAGGTAAAATATATAATGTTAATGAACAATGAGGCGAGTGAATGTAAAAAAATCATTAGTCAGTCTCCTATCGCTTAGTCACAATGAGGCGAAGGATTACTTTAATTGTTATCAAAAACTAACTTCGCTCATTAGAGCCAACTAGAGGTGTCAAATTGGTCTATGGCTCTGGGGCCAGCCCACTAGACCCTCAATTTTGGTCCTAACTTTTTCAGCCCACCAAGCCCTGAGCTTTTTAGCCCACTAAAATCGTAGGCTAGGACAGGGCCAGCGCCGGGCTAGCCCAAGCCTTATTAACTTTATAGTTGACCAAAATATTGACAAAAAAATATTTATTAGTTATTATTATTTGGATGTCAAACTAAAAATTTGGCTTGAAACTCAAAAATCAGATCCAAAAACAAAAATATTGCCGTGAAACTCACTTAATCGGCCTTGAAACCTCAAAAATCGACCCTAAACCCTAAAATCAGCATCGAAACCTTAAAATCGGCCCCAAAACCCTAAAATCGGCACGAAACTCCAAAATTGGCCCGAAATCTAAAAGTCGGCCAGAAACCCAAAAATCGGTTCCCAAACCTTAAAATTGATGCTAAACACTAAAATCAAACTGAAACCATAAATCGGCTCGAAACCCTAAAGTTGACGCTAAGTAAAGTCGACGCTAAACACTAAAATTGATCTAGAACTCAAAAATTGGCCTGAAACCCTAAAATCAGCCCAAAAGCCCTAAATTGGACCCCAAACACTAAAATTGACCCCCAAAACCTAAAATCGACGCTAAACACTAAAATCAGTCACAAACCCTAAAATCAACCATAAATACTAAAATCGGCCCCAAACCTGAAAATAGGCGCAAACCCTAAAATCGGCTTATTTTAGTGTTTAGCGTCGATTTAGGGTTTGGAGTTGATTTTAGGGTTTAGGGTTGATTTTAGTGATGAGCATCGATTTTTGGATTTTGGAGCCGACTTGAGTTTCGGAGCTGATTTTTTGGTTTCAGACCAAATTTCGGGTTTCGAGTCTATATTAGGGTTTTGGGCTATTTTTTGGTTTTCGGGCCAATTTTTGAGTTTTTAGCCGATTTTAGGATTTGCAGCCGATTTTTGAGTTTCGGATCGATTTTTAGGATTTCATACCGATTTTTGAGTTTTGGGGCCGATTTTGAGTTTCAAGCTTATTTTTGGGTTTTATAGCTGATTTTTGGGTTTTTGACTGATATTCGAGGTTAGGGCTGAATTTTGGGGTTTATGGTACGGAGAGAGGGAGAGAGAGAGAAAGAGAGAGAGAGAGAGAGAGAGAGAATGTTTTCAAATTTAAAGGGGCCATGGGCTGGCCCTAGCCCCGAGGCTTTTAAGGCTTTTGGCCCTGCGGGCTTTTTAGCCCTAACCCATGTGGGCTAGGGCTGGCCCTAGGGCCGTGGGTCAATTTGACAACTCTAGAGCCAACACACATCAATTGCATTGTCATTATCGTTTCAAGCTATTGTCGTAGTCTCTCATACTCACAAGCCTATCAACTAGGGGTGACAAAACGAGTTTGACTTGTCGGGTCAACCCACCTGAACGGGGTGGATAAGGCGAGATGTCTGACCCATCATTCCATTTTGTTCCAACCACCTAACCCACTTTTAAAACAATTTGGAAGCTAAACGGGCTGTGTTGACTTGTTGAGTTGACATTTAAAAAAAAACATAATTTTTTTTTTGTGTTTTGCAATTTGAAAAGGACAAATTCTGGTTGGCACATTACTTCCTTTCAGGCATTTTATTTTATCTAAAAAAATCTCGTTTGTTAATGTAATTTGTAAAGGATAAATACTAAATTATAACCTAAAGCTAGGATACATACACGAATACGACTTGATACACGAATATGACTTGATTCTTGAAGACTCAAGACAAGAGAAAGAGTGATTGGTGCCTTTTTTAAAGGATAAATATCACTACATGACCTTAAATGACAGATTGCATTACTGGTTCTATTTTAGAAAACCAACTTATAAATAACCAACTTATAATTGACCCACGTGTGTTTGTCTTCATCCCATTATCATGACCGATTAATGTTCTTGGATCTATGAACTTGCTTTGAGTGCAGCATGGAGGGATCGACCCAACTTATTTTGCAATCGCCTCCACTCTCCTGTTGTTGTTCTTGCTTCGTTGTTGCCCGACCCCTACGTGCTCCGCTATGCACCACCAGCATTGTTCATCCTTCAAATCCCATCCTTTAAATGTCACCAACACTGGCATCGTTCTTCTTCTCTCCCTACTGATTATTGACTTGACTTTAAGATCAATAATTTCTTCGGTGCCCAAGTTGGCCACAGTCGAACTCAGATAGAAGCATATCATCAACATCTTTATATGGACTTCCATCCTTCTCTTTCTCTATCTTGACCATGGACTTCTTTTTTACCAGCTCAACTTTAGTTTGATTCTTCCTTTTCTTGTTATCCACCATGATTGGCTCAGGAGCAGCAAAAGAACCAATCACCTTGTTAGGTTTGTTGGCATTTGAGGGATCATCTCTGGCCTCAGAAGTCATAACAACTCCAAAATGAGGAGTTCCTAGTTGATCACTAGATACGTCAGCGGAAAGAGTGATTGGTGCCTTTTCTTAGTCCTTAGCCTGCTCGCCATCTTTGCCTTGATCAACATCTTTGCCTTTTCTGTTGGCAGTTTTCCAGCAATAGGAGGCTGTTCTTGATTTGGCCGGAACGGTGACATTTGAGACGGTTAGATCGTTCATGGACTTTACTCTCCAGACTCGCACCAGTCTGGTGTGTTGTTGATTCCTTACGCACCAGTGTGGTATATTTTTGAATCAATCATTTCTATTTCTATTGAGCATGTGCACATGCTCATTGCTCAAGTCGCCACTTTAATTATATTTCAGTCTTAGCTTAGGACATGATAACTCTGCTTCATTACAGAACTGAATGGAAGGGGAACTATCCACTGCTACATTTCCTTGTATGTTGTGATGTAATAGAAGCAAATAACTGACAAAAAGAACGGAATGACTTGTATGAATTTTGTTGACTCCAAGGAATCAGAAGAGTATCAAAGATCAAAAGAATATGAAAAGAATAAACATAGATCTAAGAGGAGATGAAAAGAGTATCGAAAATGATTGATTCACACCAAAGCTCCCTTCTCTAATGCCAGTCCTCACTTAAACATCCACCCCCCTTTAAAGTATGACTTCCCTTACAATCAGTTTCCCATTTTCAGCTCCCAATGCCACATGACAATTCATTGCAACTAAATTTCCCTTGTTAGCAATCAGGTTCATAGCATTGTAATTCAGGTTCTTTCTGAGGAGGTTCATAGTATTGTCATCCTAGATGATCATGTAAAAACAGTTATCTAGCTTGGCTCAGTGACAATGTTTGACCAAGAGTTCGATAAAAAGACCAAGGTTGGGATAGCCAGACTAACAGAGAAACAGAATTCAAAATAAACTAATCCTATAATGTTGATAAAACTTGAAAGATAAATTTAATCATTGGGATAAGGTGAATCTCCTAAAGCTATCTCTTATATGTGGCTGCTGCCATTTACAGTACAGCGACTAATATGATTCCCAATCCGTGGTAATTTATTTTGGCATTTTACCAACAATGTGAGTCAAAACCCCTGCAGTTGGGCTTGGAGCCTGTTCAAGTAATATATCACACACTAAATTTTAGGTGCAAATCTCTATTTCATTAGTTGACTATTATCCTTATACCGTCATCACAAGTAAAATGTTTGATATCTGACATTCTGACTTGCAATATTTGATGTTCCATAAAGAGTTTCCCTTGCGAGCTTGATATTCATTTGGCAAAAGAATGGTAAAGGTAGGGCAAGTCAAGGAACATGCTACTTAGTTGGAACATAACTGCTAAATAGCTTAATTAACTGCTTATGGAAATAAGCGCTAATCTCACAAGCACCTATTCATAACCTAATTTGATAGACTTTTAGGTTATAAGTATAAACACTTATTCATAAACTAAAAAAAAGCTCAAATCAGCATATAAGTAGATCATGAACTATTTATGTATAATCTCTCAAACATTTGCATAAGTGTTTATTTTATAAAATAAACTCGCAATGCCGAGTGCAACAATATTAATACTTGTAAGTGTTAATTGACAAATGAGTTGTACAGTTAATTTTCTATAAATCTAGCCTGGTAAAAATAGAAATGGGAAGAGAGTACAAAAACCTCCCACATTGCGAAGAGTAACTAAACCTGTGGAAACTTGCTGGCAAAGCTAATGTAATAGCTCGTTCAAGATCCAACAATGCAAACTTAAATGTATTGTTGTCTTTCAGCCAGTACAACAAGATTTTACACTAAGCTTCGGCTGAGTCATTCTCTTTCGCCGTAGCGGCGGCGGCAGCCTCGTCTTCCTGACGCTTCTTTTTCCAATAGTCATCAAGTGGGGGTCCAAATATTGCTTTACCAGACACAACACCAATGCTGCACAACAAAACCAACAAGCTAATTCAAAATCTTCTAACAGTTTTGATTTGATTAGTATATGTTCCAGATTTCAATATCCAAACAGGAATAGTGCTAGTAGAAGTTAGATTAACCCTAATTTCAATGTATCTTTCTCAGTACATACATAGCTAACAATTAAATTGGGAGATGAAGAGGGAAAGAGAAGAGAGAAATTTACATGACTGCGACGATGACCGTAGGGAACGAAAGAAACCTGCTTCTTCCGAACATGATCGAAGCGCTGCCCTTGAAATCGGGGTTTTGACTCTCTCTCCTCGCATGAAGAAAGCAGGGGAACAGAACAGAAGATGTTAAGCGAAGTGAGGTCCATCTTGTTGGACACCAGAAGGCCCAACTAACTTTATCTCAAAAGCCCATTGAACTAAAATGAGTTTTGATGACAAAAAAATTGAGTTGATGTGGTACTATCTATTCATGATTTTTTATGGGTTAAGAGTTATGATATATTTTATATTAAATAAGGACAAATATATTTTTACTTGCTCATTTTAGAGACTAGTTACTTATTTTATTAGGATATTTACTTTTTTAAGTTGGTACAAAAGTTTAGAGAATAGCATTAAATACTTTTCCATCATTGCAAACAAATAAAATAAAACTCTTATTTTGCTCAAATGAACAACGAAAGAAGGCAGAACCTCCACACACACAAGGAACTAATTAGTGTGTAATTAATTAATTAATTAATTAGTAATTAGTAATTAGTATCACATACTTTGTTTCCATTTATTTGTCTTCAAACTCTATGATGCTAGTTGGGCGGGATGCTCTCCCAGCAAATCAAAGATGGCACTATTGCAACCTTACTCAAAGTGCAGCTTGCAATAGGTGTGGCTCCGAGGGAGAGGACTTAGATCACCTGTTTTGTGCTATGATGCACTGTGTAGAGTTTGAAAGCACATTGTGTTGTCCTTGCATTCGTTATTGAGTGGTCTTTCCTTTTCTAGCTAATTTTCTCTTTTTCTACATCAACAACAAAATTTATTGGTGGTGGCTATTCTTTGGTGGCCCTGGAAATAGCGCAATAAAAGTATCTTTGAATCTTGCTCTTGGAACCTTAATTTTTTGTTACATCAGATCTATCTCTTTGCAGTATTGGCAGCATTGGGCTTCACCATAGACTGACTTTGTAGCGTCGCACAACACCACTATGAGTGCGGTGGTTGAACTTCATGTTGATAGCAGTTGGCTCCCGGACCGCAATAGGATGAGTATTGGTGGTGCTCTTCGTGCTCAACTTGACATTTGTTGACAGGTTTGTTAGCTTGTTTGTGTGAGGGATGTCGTTTTTATACTGAGCTTTTAGTTATAGAGAGGAGTCTTCTCCATGTTTGGGAATCGGGGCACAAAGAAGTTACTTGTGCGTCAGATTGTAAAGATGTTGTGGATTTACATAGTAGTAATGTTGATGTGTGTAACCACGGTTCAAGAATGATATTGTAAGGATTATGGATATGTTAAGTTGAGATTGGAATGTAGTTTCTCACATGTTTCTCATGTTTTAGCTCATCAAGCTCCCCAAGAGGAGTCTCTCATGGGTTCTTCTTCCTTTGTTATTTATTGTCTGTATTTATACTTGCTAGCATATTGTTTTGTTGTCTTTTAATTTTCCAGGGGTAAAAAAAACTTTGTGACATTCATCTTTATAGTTTCTATTTTTTTTAGGATTAAATAAGTTTTTTTCCTTAGGTGAATTGAATTTAATCTCTGAAAAACTTGATAGTAGTACTCCAATGTAGAAATTCTTGTAAAAGAAAATGACCGAATGTAGTACCTTTGTTCTCGTCAAACCTCAACCAATAACGAGCATCTTTTCTGTGCCAAAAACCTAAGACAAAGCGAGGAATTTTCTTTGTGCAAACCCCTTTAAAGTAGAAGCCTGGATACCTTTTTCTAGTAGCTTCTTGTGAGGGCGAAGGAGCTTCTTAATCACAGCTGAATTAATCACGTAATTAATATAACCTCAATATTCTTGGGAAATAATTAAAAGTAATCAGTTAATGGAGGAGTTGCTTGCAGACATATATGCTTTTCAAAAGGGAAGAAGAAGAGTTCACGATGCACATGCAAAAAGCATGACCATGATGGTGTTGGTTTGGCAGGGTGGCTGTGTCAGCTGCTGCTTTTTTTGCTTCCTTAGATTAGATTGCTGCTCTTGTATATATGTTCCTTCATACCACTGATCATGGTCCCCAACACCATTCCAATCATGCACCTCTCAGTCAAAGTGTCACACCACTGATCTGATCTCTTAATCGCTTATCATAGTGGTGATATATGCATGGTGTTCTTCTCATTGATCGTCCTAGCACGTTTACCTGTTAACAAAATCGTCACTGATCTTTAATTTCCCCTATATTGTATACATCAATTATATCCTTAGCTTGTTCCTTTAATCTGAAAAGTATATATGCTATGTATAAAGTCATGATCTTGTATCAAGATGTGAATATCTAAATTATATTGTATTCCCACCACCCTCGGATTCAAAATAGGTCATCTGTTGAGTACGTACTCTTTCAAACAAACAGTTTTAGATTCAACCGATAAAAATATTATACATGTTATTCAATTTTTAAACACTTAAATTTATTAAATTAAATTTTAATCTTAATTAATTTACATAATTATACTTTATTCTAAAAATATAATAAATTATAATTTAACCCAGTAAAATTTAATATTACATTTTTAATCTTTATCAATCAATATTTATATTGTATTCCAAAAACTATTACAAAATTATAGTTTAAACCCAAATGTGTTTGAGTAAAGAAAGCATGCCTAAACCTAAACTTAAATCAACATTCAATTTTAACATGGACAATAAAATAAAAAACATACAAATACAAATGAAGAATGACATTTATAAACCAATTTTTTTTTACATGTCCATAAAGATTACAAGCATAAAAGATAAATCATGATTGTAAAATCACCGGGAATTACCAGTAAAACAAAAATCATTGAATTTTATAGCTAAGCATATACACTTTCAGACATCTACTACATAAGTAAAACACCTATGTAATTTAATGGCTTCCTATTTTAGGTTTTTAACACCACTAGTAATTTAAGCTGCAAACTAGGTTCACAGATAGGGAAGACCTTGAAAAATTATGGACAAATATCAGGAGTGAATCAATGGATCCTTATTTCTTAAATCTGGACTTCTTAAGGAATTATTCTACCTCGTTGAAATTTATGCAATTTAATTTTTTTCCCGATATGGGGATGAAGTTAAATGTTAATATTGGGCTAATCTATACTTTTAGAGATTAATGAAGATTAAAAATGTAATTTGATTTTAGTGGGTTAAATTATAGTAGTTTATTATGTTTTAAGAACAAAATATAATTATATAAATTAATTGAGATTAAAATTTAGTTTAATTTAGTAAAATGTTAGTTTTGAAAAACATAATAACACGTGTCACATTTTTATTAGTTAGATTTAAGACTGTTTTGAAAATGTCTTATTTAAGATAGTACTCAACAATTCACCTTCAAAATAACTATCTACTTAAAGAAGAAGAAAAAAAACTTGTTTCATAATAGTTGTCCACTTGAAATTTCAATAGAGCATTAATTGATGTTTTCCATATATTATCCTTATGATAACAATAAATGAGGAGAGATACAAATACACTTTAAATGTTAAAATAGTAAAAAGAATAACATGTTTTAAAAAATTAACAATATTAATTGCGTTTATTAATATGCGTATTCATTTTCTTTGTGGACAGTTATTTCAAAACGGAGAAAGTAAATATGACATGTCCTAAGACTGTGTATCATGTTTGGGCCACTTCCCTAAACTAAAAAGAGAATACTTGATGATGATTCAAGCTCTTTTCACTACTCGGGAGATTAAAGCTTATGTTTTTAGTTTCAGGGCTCTTAAATCTCCAGGTCGGATAGAGTTAACCCTCTCTCCTTTCAATCCTAATGGGATGTTCTAGGTAAGTCGGTGATGGGTCTTCTAACGGCTTGCTATCATGATTCGAGCAAGGTGAGGGACATAAGTGATACATTACTTGTTTTCACTCCCAAAATTGACAAGCTAGATAGCCTCAGGTAGTATAGGCTCATCAGCCTATGCAATGTGATCTATAAAATTATGACAAGGTCATTTCTATTCGGCTGAAGGGTGTTCTAGATGAGTTGGTGGTCTCAAATGAGTGCAATTAACTTTATTCTTGACAAGTAAGGTTAAGATAATATTGTTATTGCTCACAAAGTCCTCCACTCGATGAGATAGAAGGATTTTTTTTGGTTCTTTTGTTGACATAATTGATTAATTAGATTTGAAGCGAAGTTTAACTAAACATGTATGTTATAGATGTATGATCGTTAATCCTTTTATAACTAAATATATGGAGAAACTTAAGTGAGTAACATTTGATTTTTAAAATTAATTATGGAAAAAAAAAAACATTCATCCAAACATATTATAAAAGAGTATTTAGTAATTCTTGTGAAACAAAATAGAGCTCGCAGGAAAAGCTAATTCACTAGAGAAATAAAGAGAGATCTAGCAAGATCATAGAGTGAGAAATTTCCCTGGTGAATGATTCAAAGCAACAAAACAGTTAACGTGCATGCCCATGTGATATAAAATCCAGAAGACCCATCCATGTATGTTTCTCCAACATAGACATTTCATGGCTCTCCTACATGATAATGATATGCTTTTAGTGGCTTTGTCAGTTTTTTGCGCATGATGTTGTGAATGTGATACTGATAGTGTTGAAAGGTCCAGGAGATCAAGATATGCCGGGCACCCCAATGCCATTCCTCCAACGAAAAAGCAAAAAGAGCTAACTAAAGCTAAACCTTACAAATCGCGTTTTGCCATGGCTATTATCTTGGCCTTTTTAGCAACGAATATAGCGTCTTGAATCTTGATTGATCCTTTACTTTTTTGTTTTTTTCCTTTTGAATAATTTTTCTATTATCACGTGGCCTACATGTCATGATTAAGTTGACTCATTATACATTGTTCATTTTATCATATGGGAGGATATGTAATCCTGATTTAAGTTAATTTGGATGCTTCTAATCTTGTTCTCAAACTTTTGTGAATAGATATTAACAATTTTGTTTTATCCAATTTTAAATTGAATAAAGTTTGAATTGTGTATAGATACATTCTATTAACAGAGAAGATATATTTATACATTGATTAGAGAATTCTCAATTTTGCATTTACTTAGGATTTATGAGGTGTGTCTTATTAGTGTATTAGTGGTTGTATAAGCTTGTATAATATATTATAAGTTCATTTATTGTTTGATGTTAATCTAACTTACAAATGTGTGATAATACCTAATAAGATTGTGACATATAAATTATAGTAGAAAATATTTAATCAATGATAAAAAAAAAAATTCAATCTACCACTATCATCGTTGTCGCCTCCACCACCATCACCACCATCTCTACCACGACCATCACCACCGTCACAACAATTAGTGCTACTGCCGCCACGGCCACCATCGCCCTACAACATTATCACTACCACACTCTCCACCACCACCACCACCACTCTTCTTCACTATAACCATTATCATCACCACTGTCACAATCATTACTGCTACCATCGCCGTCATCGCCACTACCACCACCACCCTACACGACCACTGCCACTACTATCACCACCACCCTCCTCCACTTCCATGTTGCCACCACCACCACCATTGCCAACACCTGAAAAGCAAGCTATTTAACTTGATAAGCAACTGAAAAGCAAACAAGACCTGAAATTGGATAAATATCAATCTGAATATGAATTTAGTGTTGTTGTGTTGAAAATAATATGAAAGTTTCTCGTCCTATACGACTAAATATTCACAATCTAGCGTCGGTCATGGTCATAGACGTGTTTTATTGATGCTAAATTGTAGCGTTGGCTAATGGATCAACGCAAAGTGTTATTTCCAAGCTTTTTAACGATAATTCTAATTCTGATATCAACACTAAATCGATTGTAGTATCGACTTTTACCTTTTTAATTGGAAAAGACTTTTGATGATGCTAATAAGTGTTTTTTTTAAGAGTTTAATACTCATACATTGTCAGTGTAAAAGAATTTTACACAAACAATAAATAACAATTCAAATTTTTGTCGCATCAGATAATTAATTTCAAAACTTATTCAATTAATTATGATGTGGTAAATATATGAGTTATGATCGATTATCTTTCTAAAAAAGTTGTACAAAATCAAATTAAATGTCCACATGGATTCTCCTTGCCGTTAACGTCGTTACCGTGCTCGCATCTCTATCCCCATCTTCTGAGATTTCTGTTTCTATTAATTATTCGTTCATTATTCACTGAAAGTGAGGAATCAATTACTGCGACCTTTCATAGGTAAGGAAAGGAGTAGAGAGAAACTAATAGAGGTAGAGTTGAAGTCATGTGAGGAATCGTAATTACCAATTAAAATAAAGATGAAAAAGGAAAGAAACACATGCATCAAGGTTTCGTCCGTGATTTTATGATATATCAATCGGATGCACCATATAAAAAAGGAATTTATAGCCCAGTATAAATTTACGTACATGCTAACCATTCCCTAGAGAATAATGTTATGTCCACCTCTCATTTCCACCTCTAACTTAGATGAATAAGAATAAAAAAAAGAAAATAAGTGATATGATGCGTAATGTGACTAAAAATATAGAGAGTTAGAAAAAAATGAGTGAAAATAAAATAAAAGTGAAAGGGAAGTGTGAACTCATTTTGAAAAGCAAAAGAAGGAACCTTGAGTATAGTTACTTTAGAGTTTTTCTTCTTTCCTGATAAGCTTTTTGGCGCTAACGTTTATTATTCTTTCGCAAGCTTCCTCACAAGCTCCTATGACTATTCTAGTAACCTATAGATTCCCTAGCTTACAACTACCAGAGGCTTTATTTTCACGATGATTGCATGTCTCAATTAAATACGCGTACAACTATACATATATACGTGCTTCCACCGCAAACGTGTATGTTAAAGTTATCAAAGTTATAAGTTTATAACAGAAGCTTCATTTATTTATTTCTCAGAAATGAATCTTTAAAAATGTGTTGCTAGCAAGTTCCTTTGTGAAACAAATAAATACCTAATTTAATTCACAATGTTGAAAAAGAAACGGCATGGGTGCATCTTTCAACCCTCATTTTAATTTAACTATATTTTTAAATCAATATTTTACTGTAACTGAAAATGAATTAAATATGGTTAATACAAACTGTAGCAGATTATGATCCCTTGTATTTAAATTTTAATTTAAATGATGACGGATTTGATGTTAGGTTAAAAAAATAGAAACGGTACATCACTCACCTGTAGTGTTGATGAAATGAGCTCACCATTGATGTCACGATTCAAAGAAGAACCAGCTTGGTGCACCCAGCGGTGGGTTATATTATATTATATGTTTAAGGCCCATTGACAAAAGATTTTAAACTCTCCTTTTAAACTCTTCTTATTTTGTTTAAAATATTTGTTGTTTTAGAAAATTTATTCATTTTTATTAATACTCTCCTTTTATGAATTTTATCTCACGTAACATTATATATTAACCAACCAAACTTTATAAACAAGGATACCATATAAAGAAAGAATTACTCTCATTATATTGATGTGTATTGTTTTATTTTGTAAATAATAAAAAAGAAAACAAAAAAGTACACCCTCAGAAACGTTGTCAAACTTGAATAGGATTACAATGGGAAAAATAATGGCTAAAATAAAGCAAACTAAAAAGAAAAAATCTGAAGGAATTAAATCCTATTAATTACTGGTATCCTATTGATTACAAAATAAATAAAAAATAAATAATCACAAATATAAGCAAATCAACAATTTGACAGCAAATCAAAGAGTTGATGTGATAACACTTTTCCTCAAGCTCATGTTGCTCTTTAGACGTAGAAACTGAACTTTGCTCAATGAGTTGATAAGCAAATAAACAATTTGATTTCATTTGTAGTTGAAAGTTGGAAGCAGGAAATGTCACAAGTTTGATGGTTTGTATGATGTGAGAGTGTATATGTAAAAAAATATGTGGTTTTACTTGTTTGGTATGAGATGGCTAGATGTGTACGAGTTTGGGTTAAAATGTGGAAGCAAAGTCCCCTTGGTTAAAATGCTATTTCAACAAAGCCAATTAAAGAAATCGAAGCTATGCTACCATTAATAAATCTAAGTTCGTTAATCAGATGAGTAAAGAAAGTATGGTGAGACTTGATTTGGAGGGTTGATGACAATCATTGATGAACAAACACAGAAGGACCGAAGGTAGACTGAAAGAATTATTCTATGTGTATTGATGTGTGTTTGTTATAGAATAGATCTAGTAAAATAGTCATATATAAATAGGATTACAGTTAATGGAGAAAATAGAGTTTAAAATAAAGCAAATTAAAAAGGAAAAATCTAAAACAATTAAATTCTATTAATTACGTGATACACTATTGATTGCAAAGTAACTTTAAAGTCTTAAAAACAATAAATAGCAAATTAAGGATTTGATGCCATAACAAACTTTTCTCTATCCACTACATTATTCTCTATTTATAATAGTATTTATTATTCTTATAAGGATATTTTAATTAAATTGTATAATATCAATAATGGTCACATTACTCTTTGAGTATAGAAATTTCCCTTACCATTTTATATGTGCTTAAATATAAGTTAGGTAAGGAAGTGATATCATCTAATAGTGTAATACATTTTTCTCGAAATAGAGTTTTTTTACTAAGGGGACTTCATCCATGCTACTGAATTTTAGATGTTATTGATGTCATTTTAACTTGATTTGCGAGTTGTCAGTCATTTTAAGTTTCTTATTTTAATGTTAACTATTTATTGTATTTTTACTCTATCCACACTTTAAGTTGCAAGTTACGTCAAAAAAAGTTGCAAGTTGTAAATTTTTGTTTTATTGTGCGTTAGAGATAACATGAAAGAAACCCTATTTAAAAGAATTCATTTATGTCCCAAAATCAATTTTGTTAAGTTCAAATATAATTATTTTTGCATTGAACATAATTAATTATAAAACTTTACAATTGAATTTTAAATCATTACCCTACAAAATTATTTTTTTCATAAATTTAGGCAAAACATAAATCATGTCACTATAAATTCACTTTCACTTAAATCAATTTTACAAAATAAATTGTGAGAGAATGCAAATCCAAAGATGCACACAATGTTAAAATACTACTAGTACTTTAGAAAAAATGATTAATGCGTCACCAAACCTCCTAATCATTGGACGCGCGTGTTCCTCGCACAAACTCAAACCTAATGACTCCTAAGCATGTGTCTATCGTAACCCCAACTAGTGTTTTATTCTACTTTCATCGTTTGAAAAAAAAAATAACCACCTCGTATTATATTTTTAGACGGATCTTCTTTGACTACAATTATCCAACTGTATTTGTAACAAGAGTAACGTATTTTAAATGAATAATTTTAATCAAAAGGTGTTATGAATTATTAATAATTAAATAAGAAGAGAAAAGTACATATGAGTGGAATGAAAATTACAAATATTAACCACAATATAATCATGAAAAATAAATTTTATGTTTTAATATGCATATTACTACGAAAATTCTTTTATGAAAAAAACCATGTGCACGAAGCTTCCTCAGGGTTCAGAAAATAATTTATATTTTCAAATTTAATAATTAATTACTTTTAGATTAACCATAATTAACAACTTAATAATAAGCTGACTTTATATTAAGTTGATCGTCGTTATCTACTATCTTAATATTGGGAATTGCACTTGCAGCATATCCATAAAAATGTCAATGAACCTGCGGATAGTTTAGCTGCTATGAGACCTCGACTTTAATGTGCGTATACAGAGCTCAGAAATCCTTCTGATAAAATATAATATTTATTATTACGAGACATTTTTAATCTTTAGTTTTATCGCTTTATTTTCCATATTCACAAAAAAAGCAACATCTTAAAACTTATTCAATTAATGAAATTAATGTTTTTCAATGTATAAAAAATTAATGAAATAATTAAATATTAAATAATGAAAAAAATCTGAATAAAAAACTTGATCCAAAAGTTGTATTAATCCAATCCTCTTGATTTATGGCAATCTCCGTTTTACCTTCATGATTAAGCTTAATAAATGAAATCCAACCTTTACAAGGGACCCAACTATACCCACACAACTTGAAAAATGAAAAGGTTAACGTGACCATTGGCCCCACAACCATAGTGGCAAATGACTCAAAAGCCATGCAATGTAGCACTGTTTTTTACCAAATCACCCCTACTATATCACCTTAATTACAGAGCATTGACCCCACAAACCCGTTATAAATAAGGGCACCTTACACTGCATTTCTTCCCTTTTCCCCAATTCTCCTTCTAAACCCTCTAATTTCCAGAAATTCTGTCACTCTGTCCCCAACCATGCTTTCCGCCATCCTTCCCTCCGATCCTCATCTCGGAAATCCATTCTCCTCCGGCGGTTTCACGGCGCCGTGGGACTGCCACGACCTCTTCTTCGATTACCTCAAACCCACTGACCCCAAACCCGTCACTTCAAGTTCTTCCGGTTCAGGCGGACCGGCCCAAACCCATGACAAACGAGAACCGGACCCGGACGACCGAAAGCTGCGGCGCATGATATCGAACCGGGAATCGGCGCGTAGGTCTCGTAAGCGTAAGCAGAGGCACCTAGAGAACCTTCGGAGCCAGTTGAACAAGTGTAGGATCGAAAACCGGGAACTGAACAACCGGTTGCAGTTTATCTTGTACCACCTGAACCGCGTGCGAACCGAAAACGAATGGCTCCGGTCTGAGCGAACCATGCTCCGCCAGAAAATTTCGGAATATGCCCAAATTTTGGTTTTGCAACAATTGCAACCTTCTTTCTCCACTGCGTCATGGACTTGCAACAGTACCGTCATGACGGAATTATAATAACCCACCTTGATTGAGCAAGTAAATAAATCATTAAAATTCTAAGACAAGGAACTTGTCTAAGTTGTCTATGTAAATCATTAAGAGTAGGTAGATGAAGATTATAAAATGGTGGGGGTATTTTTGGGGAAAATAGGACTGGTTTTGGAAAATATTGTTGATTTTTTCAAAACCATAAGGTTTATATATGATCAATAATTATAACTTTATTATGTAAAATATAATACTAGCCGCTTTTGTTTTTGTTATTATGATAGTATCTATGAGTTTCTTATGTAGAAGTGTGTTTTTTAAAATCATTTTTCCTTAATACGTATGTGCACAGTTAGGATAACTGAGCTCATTAAATATTTAGTCGGAGGTTTCATCCCTATACAGTATTTATAAAAAAGGATTTGTCTAATGAGACCTATCCAGATTAATTTCATAATTAAAAAAAATTCTACAGGTAGCTTCTAAAAGAATCAGTTAATTAAAACATGTTATAATTATATCATCATCCACTACCCATGACTGGTGCTTCAGACTACTAACACAAAAAGTGAATAGCTATTCTAAATTTGAGAGAATCAAATTGCCTCATAATTCAATCTCATCTTTATATAGCTACGGCAGTTAGCAAATGACACCTTGCCAGGGGAAAAAAGGGAAAGAAAGAAGACAAGAACAAGATAATACGATTACAAAAACATGTAATTGACCATGAGTGCATCTCATAATATTGCACTTGGGCTGGGCAAGCACTTCACTCAGTTGAGGACGACCTGGCAACCAAAGTAAGGATTAGAGTGTGGCGAGCTAGGTAGGTTAAGAGGTGTAAGGCAGAGGTTGTTGGGCCAAATACTTTGAGGTCCAAAGGCCCGTATTATGTAATCTAGGGTTTTAAAGTTATTTATGACTCCCCCTCTATGAATAGCTAGAAGGGGTACATGTAAAATAGATCTCTATTATTTCTCCCCGACTTAATAAATTGAATACTCTATTTGCCTACTACTTCCTCTTTCTCCTTGGTTGCTTTACCTGAACAGCACTAAACGCAAAAGGTCTTATGTGCCGGTGCAATTAACATGGAAAAACATGTTATCAACTATGGGCAATACCGTCCTTTGTGTTTCTATCATGGCTTTTTGGATGTAGTTACATTATTAATCAATGGGCAAATGATAGATTGTGTATTTACGATATAAGTTTTCTTTTCTTAATAAGTTTAATCTGTTTGAAATACGGTGACAGTCTCTTCTAACAAATGACTTTCATAATATTTCAAATATAAGTTGAATATATACACATATGTGTATGGATTTTAATCTTTATAAAAAGAGTTCTACTCATTAATTTATTTTTTGAATTGTATTTGAACGTTTGTTTACCCTGACACATACGGATAACCAAACATAACTAGAGGCGAAAATCATTAGTCAAGCAAGGATTTTTTCTTTTTAAATCACTCGATATAAGTTTGATTAAGGATTTTTTTAATGAAAGTCTAATTTTGACACGTTATAATAAAATTTATAATATGTTACTATATTATTTGTTAGAGTAAATTACATCGGCTCCTTTAAAATTTGTTAAATGACACTTCATCTCATTCTTATCTAAAATATATATTTCATCCCACATTTTTTAAACTTTGCGACGGAATATCAGAATCCCTCACAAAATCCTTGGATCAAAGTTAGTGACAAATGTTATAAAGGGGTGATTTCAGTCACTAAATTTGCCACTAATTTAAATCCGTCTATTTAGCGATAAAATTGTTACTATCTTCAAAATTCGTCACTAATACATGCAAAGTTTAACAAGTACTTTTAAATTATCAACGTGTTTTAGAGATGAAAATATAAACTGTCGTCAAAATAGACAGATTTAAATTAGTGTCGGCTTTTGTGACGGAGAACATTCTTTTAGAAAATCCCTCACCAAATTTGTTTCTATTATTTGGATTTTGTGATGAATTCTGATATTCTATCACAAAAATTGAAATAGGGTGGGTGAAGTTTATATTTTACTCAAGAACGGGGTAGAGTATCATATTGATAAACTTTAAGGGTTGAGTGTATTTTACCCTATATATTATTATTTGATAATATTTTATCGACAATGTTTTTATTTTGATTGGTTTCCTGTGGAGATAGCTGCGAATATTTCTTGCAAATCTACCTATAAATGTTTATTTAAATTTTCCAACAAATTTTCTTATGAATTTACCATTTTATAAAATTATATAAACTTTTTGCAGGAAAATTCGTCAGTAAATCATCACTAAAAACTTTGCTAGAAGATTTGAATGATGCTTTCACTTTTACATCGTAGAGATTTAAATTGTCACAAAAGGCAATATGTAGGAAAATAGGCACACAAAAAAATTATATATCAGAATGCATTTAAATTTTCTTTTCAGGATTAATTAATTCTGAAACATTTTCCTTCTTTAACTTATATGTCTCAGTTTTTACCACTCGAACTATTTTTTAAGGATAAATAAATAGACATAAATTTGCATTTTTAAAATTGTGGCAAGTACGACCGCTGCAATTTAACTGCCGCAATTTATAATACCGATTAAATAGGGTTAATTCATTTTCCTTTTAATTATGGATTCTTAATATTATCTTTTTTTTTTTTACTTGAGATCTGTAGTTCCAAGAAAAATAACTGAGGATCAACATATACAAAGAATTTATACGATAAAAAATATGTCTGTAACCTTTCATGGGTAAGGAGTACGTCACAATCTTTAATCAAAGAAAGTACAAACTTAATCCTCTTTTTCTTTAAGAGAATCAAGTTGATTGGTTTTGGATAAAGTGCAATTAGGATGGCCACTTTATTCTATTTTATATTATATGACTTTATGCTCATGATTTTTGGCAAGAGCAGAGGGGCCACAGGTTATAATCAAAAGACGTAACCCAATTACTGGTCAACAAACAGAGTGCATTCGTCATTTAAAAAAAAATAAAAATAGAGTGCATTCGTCACTCCAAATTTGATTAACTTACAAATATATAATACTAGTTTGTGATCCGTGCGATGCACGGGTACTAACTTGTAATATACTTCGAACTTCTTAAAGTTCCACGTAGAACTAATGTCACGCGAAAACTATAATATTGCAGATTTAAATATATGGGTGGGTAGGGAAGGAGAAGAGAAAAGTACGAAAAATAGGGCAGCGCTTATATATATCATCTCATGTCTTATCTAATTTCTCATCTCACGTGGTTGCTTATCTCATATCTCATATCTCTTATCTTATATCTCATTTCTCTTATCTCATGTCAAATCTCATTTATTATATCTCATCTCATATCTTATATCTTATATCTCATCTCATATCTCATCTTTTATCTTATATCTCATTTCATATATCTTATCTCACATCTTTTATCTCTTTTCTCATATCTTTTCTTATATCTCATCTCATTTCTCATATCATATTTCATCGCATATCTCTTATATCATCTCATATATGTTATCTCATCTTATATCTCTTATTTCATTTCTCATCTCATATCTCTTATCTCATCTTATATCTCTTACCTCATCTCCTATATCTCTTATCTCACATCTCATTTCATATCTCTTATCTCATTTCTGGATCATCTCATATCCATCAGCATATGTCTCATCTTTCATCTCATTTATCATTTTATCTCTCATCTCTTATCTCATATGTCATCTTTTATCTCATTTCTCATCTCATATCTCATATCTCATATCTCATATCTTATCTCATCTCTATATCTCATATCTAATCTTTTATCTCATTTCATTTCTCATATCTTATCTCTTATCTTATATCTCATCTCTTATCTAATTTCTTATCTTTTATCTTATTTATCATCATATCTCTCCTCTCATATTTTATCTCTCATCTCTCATATCTTATATCTTATCTTTCATCTCATTTTCCATCTCATATCTCATCTTTCATCTCTTATCTCATATTTCATTTTTCATATCTTATCTATAATCTCATATCTCTTCTCTTATCTCATTTCTTATTTCTTATCTCTTATCTCATTTTTCATCACATATCTCTTATCACTGATCTCATATCTCATATCTCATATCTCATATCTCATATCTCATATCTCATCTCATCTCATATCTCATCTCATATCTCATCTCTTATCTTATCTCATCTCATCTCATATCTCATCTATTATCTCATCTCATCTCACATATCTCATCTCTTATCTCATATCTTTTATCTCATCTCTTATCTCATCTCATATCTCATCTCATATCTCATCTCTTATCTTATGTCTCATATCTTATGTCATATCTTTTATCTTTTATCTCATATCTCATATCTAATCTCATATCTCATATCTCATGTCTTAACTTCATATCTTATCTCATCTCATATGTTTTATCTCATATCTCATCTATTATCTAATATATAATCTTTTATCTCATATCTCATCTCATCTCATCTCATATCTAATCTCTTATCTCATCTGATATCACATCTCATATCTCATCTCTTATATCATCCCATCTCATATCTCATCTCATCTCACATATCTCATATCTCATCTCATATCTCATCTCACATCTCATCTCATATCTCTTATCTTATATCTCTTATCTCATATCTCATATTTCATATCTCATCTCTTATATCATATCCCATCTCTCATCTCTTATCTCATCTCATATCTCATCTCATATCTCATATCTTATCTCATATATCTCATCTCATATCTCATCCCTTAACTCATCTCATATCTCATCTCTTATATCAAATCTCAAATCTCATATCTCATATCTCTTATCTCTTATCTCATATTTCATCTCTTATCTCATCTCATCTTATATCTTATCTCATATCTATGATCTCATATCTCATCTCTTATCTAACATCTCATCTCTTATCTCATATCTCATCTCATCTCATCTTATATCTCATCTCATATCTCATCTCATCTCATATCTTATATCTCATCTCATACCTCATCCATTATCTCATATCTTATCTCATATCTCTTATCTCATATCTCATCTTATCTCATATCTCATATTGTATCTCTTATCTCTTATCTCATCTCATATATTATCTTATCTCATATATCATATATCATATCTCATATCTCATATCTCTTATCTGTTATCTCTTATCTCTTATCTCTTATCTCTTATCTCTTATCTCTTATCTCTTATCTCTTATCTCTTATCTCCTTTTTCATATCTCATATATTATCTCTTATCTCATATCTGTTATCTCATATCTCATATCTCATATCTCATATCTCATATCTCATATCTCATATCTCATATCTCATCTCATCTCATCTCATCTCATATCTCATCCCATATCTCATCCCATATCTCATCTCATATCTCATATCTCATATCTCATCTCTTATCTCATCTCTCATCTCATATCTCATCTCATCTCATATCTCATCTCATATCTCATCTCATATCATATCCCATATCTCATCTCTTAGCTAGTCCCTGAAAGTGTAAATCTTCGATCAAATTATTCAACCGTTATTAAAATTCTGAATTTTACAAAAAGAATTTGAGGACTAACTTGACCGATGATTTACATTTTCAATGACTAATTTGACTAATTTACACTTTCAGGGACCATATTGACCGATGTCTAATCTTTCAGGGACTAACATGGTGGGTCAAAAAGTATAAGGACGAACCAGACATAAGTGAACATTTTCAGGGACCAAAATGAAGGTTTACTCGATTTCTTCATTTTAACGCTTTCTTCGGCACAAATAAATTCCTTGACCGAACTCAAATTTCTTCCACATTGCTGGCCAGTCGAGCTAACAAATCGTTGTTGAACAGCTCGATCCTCAAGCCATTTTCGAATGACATCGCAAATGGTCAGACTTTGGTTTGACTGAACTAAGAAATCTAAATAAATACTCAGATTATTCCTAAGTGCCATCATGAGCACTAAACTCTGCTGATCGGACCACCACGGCTGACCAGTCAGCTGGTCGAGGCATGCTACGGGAGGCGGCCAGTACCTTAATACCAGATTTAAGAGAAAGAAGATGCGCCGATCAGACCACCATGGCCGACCAAGATACTGGATAGCCAATCGAGGCATACCAGTACTCTAATGCCAAAATGAACCCTAATGTGGGCTAGCTGCACAGAATGACACTATCCCTAGCCCTGTCACCTACCATGCCAGCTACAATGACACCCTCCTAGATCAGCGGGCCAGATGGTAACAGGCGCTCCCTATAAAAGCCCAATTTCATCACTTCCCAAAGGTACACACTTCCTAATCTCACATAAACCTCACTCCTCATAGTCACTGACTTAGGCATCGGAGTGTCTTTGCAGAGATCCCTCCCTAACGACCACCGAAAAGAAGAGCAGCGACCGTCCGCATCACAGCCACCGAAAGCACCATACCCTCCTCAACAAACACATATCCAGGTTGATTGAATGACTTGTTCCGTTCACAGATGTTGGACAATTTTCCTAGGGTTATTTGATCTGCTTGCATGGTGAATTGAGCTAGGAAACACCTTGAAATTCTACGAAGTTTGTGATCGATTGGGTGGGTAGACTTGAAAACTAAGTCAATGCAACCTTCTTATTATTCATATTACGGGAAAGAACTTACACTTCAGTTGATCGGTTGCAAACTATTCAAGCAAACATGTACCGTATAAATCCGTGTATCATTCCTTATTATTAAATGGAAATCCAAAGAGTTTTCATTTACAAATTCTCAATTTTAAAATAAAACCCCCATGCCAAAACTACATATTTTCTATTATTAGAAATTTAGAAGTCAGCCAGTCACGATCGCTGGGGTTAGGTATGGGCTATGCCATTTGAAATTATCATCAAAAAGCAATATTTTTCCGGGGTACAGCTCCCAAAAAGCAATATTTTGAAAGTGGTCTTGGTTGCGTCTTCACTTTCTTCACTTCCAAGTTACATTATGGCCTACAAACAGTCTCTCATGAAAGACAAGACAATACAAAAACCCATATACAACTTTTGAGAACCTCGACCAAATCTAGTCTAGAATTACTGACCACAAAATCAAATTTAGCTGAGATATATGAACTTTTAAAGCAAATAATTACAGTAAGAGAACACCTATCTTACACAAAAAAAAATTAAAGAAATTATCTTCATTATATCATAATCATATATTTTACGTCCATCCTAAGCTTTAGATTAGGCGACAATGTGAATAAACTCAAACCAATATTTCATTACAAAGTTAAAGGAGGTTAACATCCTACCCAAAAGAATCTAAGACCTAAGATTAGCAGTTTACTATTTCATGATTGTTTTTATCATAAATGCTAAATCTTTCAATAAAATAATTAATACATAATGAATAATTAATAACATAATTCAAATACCAGTTCAATTAAAAAACGATAAAGGAATACTTAAGTTTAAAAACATTTGTCAACCGACAAGTTATTATTAATTAAGTTTAATTATTATGTACTACCAGTGTAAAAATATTTTTTTACAGTGATTCAATTAGAATTTATGAATATGACATGTCATAATTAAATTACTTTTTTTTAACATAAATTAAATGGTAGAACGGAGCGGAAACATTTCCAAATTACTAACACGATTTAAAAATATTTAAAATGAAAAATGCAAAAATGTGATTAGATGGTGTGTAAACTATTCACACTATTAGAGTATATAAATTAAATCCTTATTGATTGCTTGGGAATTATATGTCAAATTTTTTTTAAAGAATATTTTAAATTCGAGTGTTGTGTATAAAAAGGCCTACAATGATATATATATATATATATATATATATATATATATTTCTATACTAATATATGTTGCATTAGTTGAAAAAGACATATCGTTTTCTCTTAAATTATTATGTGTCGATATGAGAATTGTATTAATGTACCACATGCTGTGAGAATTGTATTAATATACGATATGCAATTAATAACATTTCTCAATGAGCCACTATAATACGGGTTGGAGGCCAACTTTGAAGGCCAATACTGGATTACTGGCCATGTCCCTATCCCCAATCTGCCAGTGAAGTGGGTTTTGTATGCTCACTATTGTGGATTTGCTTTAAATTAATGAGAAAGTAGGTAGTTCACTTTGTCGTCACAGGATTATTAATAGGAAAACATCACTTTCCACATTGATTGTGGCAAGGGGCGTGCTATATTAGAGGCATAAATTATGTTGGAAAATGAAATAAAACAATTGATGTATCAAATAGGCATGAAGTGGCACAGTATACATGAAAGCATATGATTATGACGCAAATGTTCTTTTTACAACTAGAGAAAACATGAAGAAAGAAAACACGGAATGAGAAAACAATAAAAAAAAATATTTTCTCCCCTTTGGTTCAGTATAAGAAACACATACTTTTCTCTAGTTACCTTTTTATAAGAGATAAGCTAACTTTGCACACTCTTAATAAAGTTAGTTTATCTAGTTTTTTACATTAAATTTGTTCCAAAGTGTTATTGAATTTCCAAAATTGCCCTTTAACATAGTAAATGTATTTCCATATTTCTAATTATTTTTATTTATTTATTTTTGAAAAAACCAACACCATTTATTGTAAAGAAGAGAGTGGGGATCATTGAAAATTAATGTGATGCAATATGAGTGGATATATTAGATAATTGACTGCCTCAATAGATGAAAAGACGTAGTTCACATTTTTTGATAAGCATAGTTCATGTATCTGGTCTTTGGAAAATGGAAAAAAAATATATCATAGTTAATGTGATGCAATTATTATCCAGAATTGAATAGGGGTAGAATGGTGAAAAAATAATTAATTTGGCACAAAATATCCGCTAGTTCTTATAAAAAGAAACGGCCAACACTCCTAACTCACCTCTTATAAAAAGGAACGAAGGAGTAAGAGAAGATAAGTTGTGGGGTTTATAAAAAAAATTTCTAGCCTCAAGTGGGCAAGAAAACTGAGTGTTAAAGTCCCTTCTAATTAAGTTTAGTACATATGACATTTTTTTCTATACTTTATTTCACATATTTTATAATATAAAGGGTAAAACAATAATTATATGTAATAAATATTTTTTTATTCCATCTTCTTTCTCATTTTCTCTTCATTTTTCTATCAATCCAAACCAACTAAAAATTATTTCATTTTCTACCTTTTTTCTTTCATTTTCTTTCTTTCTTTTTATTTTCTTTTCTTTTACTTTCTTCTCCCCACCAAACAAAGCCAAAGACTGAGAGCCCGGGGAGGGGAGGGTGCTAGACAGATAAATAAATATTATTGTCGACACAAGGTCAAAAGGGGAAAAGTACTTTACCAAAATTATATGAAACTTTAGTAAAATAAATTGTTAAATAAAGTTATATAACAAAAGAATAAACATGTAAATTTAAATTTTGTATTTCGTTTTTGTGATTGCATTTGTGTATTTATAGATGGTGTTATGATTAGAAGCCACAGAAATGAAATAAACTCATATGTGCAGAAACGAAATATACATTGCAACAAATGTTTTGATCTAGGTGTCCGTTTCTTAATTTCAGTAAATGTTCCTTTCAAAAAAAAAATAAAAAAAATAATAGAGTGTCCTCGTATAACCAAATTAGTCACTCACCATAAATATGATTATCAAATTAGTATTTTTTATTTTTTATATGAATGAATTTTAGACAATTGTGAGATATTAACTTAATTATATTCTTATTTTAAAAGAGGCACTTTAATCTTGGAATGATAAATTTAGTGATAAAAATCTTAAGAAAACTATTACTCCCTCTATAAATATATTTTAATTAATTATTTGAGATTAAGAAAAGTAGTTAATAGTAATAAATTTTGGAAATTTATTTATTCACTTTCTAAAATTAATTCCTCTCTCTATTTTAATTATCTTTTTAATTTTATATTAGTTTCTCTCACCAAATTAATAATTTTTTAAATCTCACTATCTCTTTTATATTAAATATGATGATAAGTTTGAAAAATAAATACTAAATGCTTTATAAATATTATGAAGTAACTTATATTTAGTTTGATAAGAAAAATACCTAAAAATTTCTTATCAATAAGACCAGAAGGAGTATAATAACATTATTTTTGAAGGTGAGCATAATAATATTCAGATGGACATAATTAAGGGTTTATAGAGATTTAATTTATATGTACCGGTAATGTAAAAGAATTTACATATGAATCCAATCACATATCTTTTTTTTAAATATTTGTTAATTTAAATTTAATTATGACATGACAAATTGGTATATTCTAATTGGATGTGTATAAACTTTTTTACACAGTCGATTCATAATAATTAAGCGCCCATTCAGAGTGGTTGAGTTTTTTGGTTTTCAAAAATAAATTTGAAAATAAAACGTGTTCGGCAAAAATGGGATTCAAATGATTATTTATTTAATTTTAAAACAACTTCACACTAATTTTTAAAACCACAAATAATAGTTTTGTGATTATGGTTTTTAGTTTCAAGAACCTGTAACTCACCTCCACCCCCACAACCACACTGCCCCCTCCACCACCACCACCACCACCAACCTCCACCACGCCATCACCGCTACTTCCACCACTACCACCACAATCAACCGCCACCCTCCAACTAGCTCTTACCACAACCACATCCACCACCACCAACCCCCACATTGCCACCTCCACCATTGCCACCGCCTCACCGCCACCACACCACCTACCACTATCGCTCGCGCTCTCACTCCTGCCCCCACCACCCCTTTCCTCCTCCATAACCCGCTACCACATCGCGATCAACCTCCACCACCACCGCCAGCACCACTGCTACCATTCACTGCCACACAACCATCATCAAAACCAGCCACCGCCACAGCCGTAGGAATCGCCAACACCCGCCGCCACAACTATCGCCACCACCACCAACCTTTTCCATTGTCACCTTCACCACTCTCCACCATCACCAGCCTTCACCACTACCACCAACAACAACCAACGCGACTACCACAACCACCCTTCACCACAACCATCTTCGTCGTAGCCACCACCACTACCCTCTACCTCCACCACCACCACCCTCAACCGTTACTGCCATCACAAACAACTACCACAACCACTGTCACCACCGCCACCACCTTCCACTACCTCGACCAACCTCCACCACCCTTGCCACCTCCAACCACCACAACCACCACCAGCCTCCACCACCACTAGGTAACATCCACCACCACCACCACCACTAGGTAATGTTGATAGAGATGTCTTACAATGATGACAACTATTGTGAATATACAACTTGACAACTTTTTAAAACTCAAAACCAAAAAAAAACTAAAACTGAATTTATAAAACTGAAATCGAAACACAAAACTTAAAACCACTCCGAATGGGGCCTAAACTCGTATATATTTCAGTTTTAAAAAAAGGATTTCTTCCATGCTATTGGATTTCAGATGACATTGATGTCATCTTTATCTAGCTTGCAAGTTCTTAATTATTTTAAATTTTTTTATTTTAATATTGATTATTTATTGCTTCTTTTACCCTACATATGCTTTAAGTTTGTAGGTCATAAATTTTTATTTTTTAATGTATTAGAGATTACATGGAAGAACACCTTTAAAAAATGTTATACTCCATGAATGAAAATGAGCCACTGAACCTAGGTGAGAGTGTCTTAACTATTTCGTTTTACATTAATGTTTTGAGATCCTTTCCTTAATCTGAGGAGCTTACTTTTAATGATTCTCGGTTAGCCCTTTTCGTCAAACTAGGTATATTCGCTTAACTGGAGTAATGGAGGACTTTATAAGGATCAGGTTGGATATAACTCAAACAAGAGCTTTAGAAATTTAAACTAACGTAACCAGTAAGAACTAAGAAGGACATGATTAGCCCAATTCTTATACTTTATGTAAAGCCCTTGCAATATCTTCACCTAATTAATTGTCTACTTCTTATAAAATAATTAATCAATTAAGGAAAACCAACCGTTTTTTTGGCTTGATCGTTTCCACCACTGTCAATGGTGCGCAACTGAAAGCTATTATTGGTGCCAAATTTGAAGATTGCATATCTAAAAATTATAGATATGCTAAATGCTAATTAAGCCTATGAGAGTCAGTGTCTACATTCTTTGTTTAAATTAATCAGTAAAATTACGACAACCTGAAAGGCTTGCTGCATATTTTATTTTAAATTGGATCCGATGAAAACTGACTTGATTACGCTCATAGCAGTATCTGTGGAAACCAGTAAGAAGCTGTACATATCTCACCCACTCTGGTTTAACGGTTCAAAAAATTGATAAACCAGCTACAGTTGAGACAGCTCCAAGTCACCTCTATTTATTGCAGTTTTAAATTGCACAAAATGTGTTTTAATAATTTATTCATTTTGTAGGAGTCTAAAACCGCCATAAAATGAGTGTCTAAACACCTAAAATGGTTTATCAATTACCACTCTATTACTACATATATAATGTCACCATCCAAAATTGTTAATTAGTCCTAACCGGCAAAGCTGTTCCTATTAAAATTTAATGTAGTTGCATTTGTAGGAAATTGTTAATTGATCTACTGGTGGTATGCCTAAAAAATCTATTACCCACAAAGATCATTTTCCAAACAGTTTTCAAACATAAACACGTTTCAGTAACTTAAATTTTATAAAATTTGACAATCTCCTCTATTTTACCAACATTTTCAAAATAACGAAATCCGCCAATGAAATTTATCAGTATTCCAAGAAAATATAAATTTTCAAATCCAGCACTCAAATACAAAGTTTTAAATATGGAATAACAACTCAAAATAAATTCACGCAAGACTATCTATAACTACAGAATAATCATAATCCAACAAATTGATATCAATATAGCTACCAACCAAAGCAAGCATACCAACAAAATAATTTTATTGGCACACAAAAATTTGCAACAGTTACAAAAGTAGTCAAAGAAACTAGCATGTCCTAGCATAGGAACTAGCCGCCGAAGTGACGAATTGGTCGTTGGGTTTAGACAGTAAGGTGAGTCAAATAAAGTGAATCATCACTACAAGAAAAAGCTTATTTTACGGCGGCTATAAGTATAACTGACGGCGGTTATAAGTATAACCGACGGCGGTTAAAACCGCCGCTAAAAGGCACTCACGGCGGTTAAAACCGCTGTTAAATTAACTTCTTTAACATTTCCACATTTGGTTATTAACGGCGGTTTGTAACCGCCGCAAAATCCCACGAAATTATAGCGGCGGTTATAACCGCCGGTAAATGCGAAGATGGTTATAATTTAATTCCAAATACCACGGCGGTTATAACCGCCGTTACATGTATTTACTTACAAATGTAGCGGCGGTTCAGAACCGCCGCTAAAATTATACAACATTTTTTTTTTAATTTTTCTGCTTATATCGGTAGCATGCCACCTCATTAATCCATCTTTGTTTGTGTCGGTAGCATGCCACCTCATGTCCTCCGCTGTCTTTGTTGACATAAACAACCTTTGCAATCGGGGCTTCAGTGGAAAGTAACGAAGAACTTTTTTAGGCACTTTCTTCTTACAACTTCCACCATCAGAGTCACTTGATTTCCACCTAGAGTCTCCACAAACTTTGCAAATCTCCCTCTCTTCGTCCTCTGTATTACCCCAATACAGCATACAATGATATTTGCACGCGTCTATCTTTTCATAGTTCAAACCAAGCTTGGAGATCGTCTTCTTGGCCTCGTAGAAGGAGCTCGGAATCTTTGCGTGCTCAAATGCATCATTCAGTAGTTCTAGAATCATTGTCATGGACTTGTCACTCATACCAGAAAGACACTTGATATGATATAGCTTCACCAAAAATGATAATCTTGAATACTTTTTACATCCTTCGTACAAGGGTTGTTCTCCATCTCTGGCTAATTCATAAAACTCATCAGCTTCAAGCCTTTCTTGAGATGTAGGTTCCGCTGCATTTTCATCAATGTCAACATTCACATCTGCTCCAACTGGTACTTCATTTTCCCTGTGCCTATCGACTCCGAATGCATCATTGATCATGTTCTGAACAGGATTTTCAGCAACAGTTGTTCCTTCAGTTGCATACGTGGTGTTGATGGAAGACGCATTCTGAGTTTCTCCCGATGCACTCTCCCCGTGATAGAACCAACAAGTGTATCCTTCTGGAAATGGCGTACAGATTAAGTGATCATACACCTCATCTCTACTCTGCCATTTTTTGAAACGACAACGTTTACAAGGGCATATGATTTTGCCATTGACCGAACGGTGTTCAAGGGCAAAATCAATAAATCCCCTAACTCCTTGCTCATACTCATTTGAGTTTCGTGGCTTCGGAATCCATGATTTATCCATAGCAGTACAACTCAATATGCTTTTCTGAGTTAAAAAAAAAATTAGGGGATCACATTGTTAAACGAAAGGGAAAGAATAGGCACTCCCCTAGAGATAAAACCAAGTAATACCAATAAATGAGTAACAGAACAAGAAGAACTTAGGAGAAAATGGAAGCTAGTAACTTATAATTCAATAGTTCAGATATACTCATCATGCCTTCACTAAATCGCATGTTCAGTCTTCGTTAATAACTTTGCATGTTATTACTTATAATTATAAAATGATAGGTTTATTCAGGTGAGCTATAAATAAGAAGAATTAAATATAGTTACTAAATTTGGGCATATAACACAGCATATAAAAAACAGCATATAGTTACCATGGATTGATCAAGAACTTAAAACACCAAAACATCAATAATGGGTCCTTAAAAATGCAGCAATTTAGCTGGGAAAAGTTCAGTGGAGTTATATCAATTCATTTCCCCACTTGGTTTATCATTACCTGATTTTATATTTGATTGTGGAGGGGAAGCTAGGAAATGAGCATATAAATAGACTACTGAGGAAAACCCCTCTAAACTCTACAAATCTGGCCATAGTATTTGAAATGTTATAATCAATCTATTTTGCAAGGGACCCTTTGGTACATAGGATATGCAATTTTTCATGAACAATAGAATTGCTAGGATATGTATGGCTACAGTATGAGCATTTTGGCCCAGTGATTGAAAAAGAAGTATATACTTGAATACAAATAAATTTGATTAAGTTTATAAGCCTAAAAATAGTAAGTCAAGAGTGGGTCAACAAGAACTAACCTGACTTTCAATGTTGTCCAAAATTTCTTCTTAAGCATCAACTAATACAGGCACGTCAAGATAAATCTGAGAAATAATGAAATTAGATCTTACTGACAAGTGTAGTTGTAAGCTCCAACTCAAAAGATGAATAGAAGCCACTACATGAGAAATTGAAATGGACAAAACAAGATATGTGGCAGCAGCAGTTGCAGGTAGTAATAGTAGAAATAAAAGACATTAGATGATTCTACTAATCTAATTATAAAATATCAACCATAATCAAGTAACTTGGGCCTCTCGACTAAGCTCCTATTAGTATTTGCCATCATAACATTGATTTAATCTTTTGATTCATTAGGCTTAATGACAAGAGTTGTTAATCTCTGTCTGTAGTGATTATACATTGATATCAGAAACTTAACCCAATTTTCCAATTTTTGGCTTTGAAATAGATAATCTTTTTTCAAATTGTATTACTGTTGGAGAAATCACAAGAATGATCTACAACTAACTATTAGCTTAACCACTAACTTTCATCTCAACTCAAACATTCAAGAGCATTTTAGAAGTTTAATAACCATGGATCGATCAAGAACTTAAAACACCAAAACATCATTAATGGGTCCTTAAAAATGCAGCAATTTAGCTGGGAAAAGTTCAGTGGAGTTATATCAATTCATTTCCCCTTGTACACATTTTTCAGGACACTACATTCCTCAGCTAGCAGAGTTAATCTATGATAGGAACAAAGAGAAAAATAAATACCCCTTTATTAATCTTAAAGGGTTCATTGTAAGTAAATCCTCTCTTACCAAGAGAAGGGTAAAATTAGAATCCAGAAACTGAAGATTACTATGACTATAAAGGCCTTCTGGAATATGCATGGAGCCATGCAGTTATATCAGATCAGCTATATGACAAAGCAAAACAAGTGTGTGATTTTAAACAATTTCAATGGTCTAATGAATGCAATCAGGCCAATGTGAGGATGTAAGAAGGGGACGAAGACAGATGAGAGAAGCGAGGACGGGAGTAGAGAAACACTCCCTACCCCATTGTGATTATGATTTGAAAGTGATGAATAGGATTTCTTCAACCAAATTGTAATAAGCCAAGGGGAAAGGGTGCACATCCAATGCAGACGCATCAATCGTGTGCCCAGTTATTGATTGTGCTTTAAGGGCAACCCTAGCCAGCCTTATTCCTTCCAAGTAAAGCACAATTGTCAATCCTCGTTAACTCCCATCTCATGCAACCCCAAATCTATGCTAATTCAGTTAGACCTATTTGCCTCCTAAATTTCCATGAACCATAACAAACAACGTTTCTTACTGTCACATTTTCCCTAAGCACCCCATTCCTTACAAATTGTCACAGGACCCATCTCAGCATGTCTAAATCACCTTGCTTGTATATATTAATGAATATTTGATGTTGCACCAATTCAATAATAACATGGATCAGCAAGTAAAGTACACCAAGGCCAAAATTCCAGGTTCAATGCACAGATAAACTTTTGATGGACTAACATGAACCAGAGTTACTATACAACATGCAGCAAAGTAAGATGCAGGTATAAAACCAAAAATTGGAGAGCAACCTACATTTAACATATATTGCATCTACACATCAGTCATCTCAAGCCACATATAATAATTATTTCAAATCACACACAACAACATCTCAAAGTCAATAATTGCTAGAAAATGAGACAATTTCAGAGAGAGGATAGAGAAAATTTTGAGACATTACCTGAGTGCTGCGAACCGGAAGAGACACAGCGACGTGAAGATACACGGCGAAGGGAAGCGGTCACGGGAAGAGGCACGGTGAACAGGAGGAAGCACGGCGACGTGAGGAGGCACGGCAAAGGGAAGAGGCACGGCGCAGGGACGAACAGAACTCAGGGAAGCGGCCACGGGAAGAGTCACGGCGAACGGGAGAGGGCACGGCGGACGCCGCCGTCCAAGAACAACTTAGAGGCCTCGACGGTTCTCACTGATTGAGGGTTTTGGGAAGAAAAGGAATGAGGGATTTGGGGAGAGAAGCAGACGCAGGCACGGCGAACAGGAGGTGGGAGGTGGGAGGTGGGACGGCGGATGCCGCCATCGCCGTCGAAGAAGAAGGACGTTCCGGCTTGCGTTGGGGAGAGAACGAGAGTGACGGTTAATTTGGGGAGAGAACGAGAGTGGGGGGTTTGGGAGAACGAGAGTGAGGGTTTGGGATGGAGGGAAATAATTCGCGCGTTATTTACTAATTAAAGCTGCAAAAATAATACAAATAAAAATACTTACCGGCACCGCCGGGAACCACTAACGAAAATGCCGGCGGTTAAAACCGCCGTAAAATAAATAGAAGAAAATAATAAGGACAATTGCCGGCGGTTGTAACCGCCGTAATATCTGGAGAAACTTGCCGGCGGTTTAAACCGCCGTAAGTAATCAGTTTCTTGCCGGCGGTTAAGGAAACCGCCGTCAAATTATGCTTAAAAATAAGGAGCGACGGCGGTTCTACAAACCGCCGCTAAATAGGCGCCGGAAACCATGCATTTTGGTGTAGTGCATGCATCTGGACAGAATTTATGTACAAAACCAAACGCCTAGGTTTAAAAGAGAAGATATTTTAAAACTATTATCATAAACTAGGTTTTGTCACGTGCATCTTAAACCTTTTGGTTATGTTCTTAAAAGATAGAAGTGGTGGTTATCCACTAGGAACCAGACAATATAGGGAAGATCCATTGAGGAAATATTCCAAGCCAACTAAGAGTGAGAAGGCGTTAACATCCCACGGTTTACAAGCAGAATTGTGCATAAAACAAGACGTGGGTTAGTGGTAATAAGCCAAAATAATTGTTATAGTTAACCAATTTATCCCTATAAACATGGAGAGAGTTAGGCCCCGTTTGGAAAAACAGCTTAATTAAGCGCTTATGACCATAAGCGCTTATGGCATAAGCTTTTATTAATAAGCTCTTTTAAGATATTTATTATAATGAATTGAAAATAAGCTATATATAAGCATAAGCTCTTTTTCATAAGCTACTCTGAATAGCTTATGAAAATAAGCTCAAAACAGCTTATAGGTAGGTCATAAGCTATTTACATAAGCTCCCCCAAACGCTTGCATAAGCACTTATACTATAAGTTAAGCTCATATAAGCTCTTCCAAACGGGGCCTTATTTGTAAGGTACCGCAATCAAACTATCAACAACATACAAAATTCCCGCAACTTATCTGTTTATATACTTTATTTCCTTTACTTTTTCGGTCTTTACTTACTTTCCATCTTTTACTTTACATTTCCAGCCTTTACTTTTAGCCGTTTAAGTCTTTATTTATCTATTTTCTCCTTTTATCTAAGTTTCATTCAACTACCTGGGCTTCAACCTCTCAATAACAATCACTAAGAGTTTTTTGGAGTGTATTAGGAACCTGCATTAAGGAACATAGTCTCTTCCTCGAGTAATTGCTTGATTAGAGAATCGTCACGTTGATTTCTCAGCCGACTCACACAACAACCGCAAACCTAAAATCTAGTTGAACAAACAAATGCGAGTGTGAAAACAACCTTCTACCCAGTCACTTGAGAATTTCTAGATGAAAAATAAAAGAACGGGTAAGTCACAATTAGTGATGACTTAACAACCACCATGAATTGAATTAGAAGGAGAAACACATTGACCACACAGGAACTTTTCACTCTCAAACTGATTGTAAACAATTAATATCATTATTAATATTAAAACAAATCATTTTAAGGACAAGTGTTGCAAAACCATAAAATTATAAATAACCACTACAAAGAAATATGATATAATCATGCATGTCAATTTATGTAAACATGAAAATATAAAATTTAATAAAATCATTACAAGAAAGACTTGATTTAGAGTCAAAATTTAGCGTCGATGATGACACTGACTTTAATATTAATATTAGAAGTTGACGTCACATCAACACAAATCGTTAGAATTAAGGTATTTAGTATTTAAAAAGTAGTGTCGGCTAAATCCACTCTATATGTCTCATTAAAACCATCCTTCTCCTTTGACCACTTTGGCGACCACCACCCCGATCACAACTCCTTTGACCACTTTGGCGACCGCCACTGCACCTCATCCGACTGCCTCAACCCCTCAGGTCACCACCGTTTAAGGCAGTGTCGTTTGAGAGCGCCACCACTTCGTCTCGTGCCCCTGCTACCGAGAGCGTCTTCATCCTCGCACCTCCTCTGCGGTCATCCTTCCTATTTCTTCTCCTTCTTTCTCTTTCGACCAAGGCGTTATCTCTCTATTCCTAATTCAGAAACCCAATCTGGATCCCTAAGACATACAGATTCCTCCCAATCTTGATTTTCTCTTTATTGAAATGAATATGGTTTTGTTGGATATTTATTTTTACGACACCTGTTATTGAGTACGCTGTAGCATTTGTTTGTTAACTTGATATGCTTGTGTTATTTTGAATTATGATTCTTGCAAAACATGGCCAACTAAATGTGCCATCTTGCTAATGCTCCAATAAAAGCACTGAAAATTTATCAAATCCACATATTTTGTTTCAAACTTCACACATGGATTATCATTTTTGAACAAATGTGAGCCACTTAATATCGAGTATCAACCTCTTAATTAAGCAACAATTTAGTCGCAAAGAAAATTTCAGAAGGGAAGACGATCAGTACTTGGTGAATGTATTATTTTCGATACACGGAGAGCATATTCTGATCAGATATCATAGCTAGTGACATTCTCCCATACTCAATACAGAGAACTACTCATAAATTAAGTTACAACTAGTTGAAGGGAAAAATTGAATTCTAAAGATTATAGCCATGATTCATAGTTGAAGCCTCGTTTCTTTTCATCTTCTAATGCCAACGAGCGATCCCTATGTGCAGGAAGACGAGGGAGTCGAGAGAGTTTCAGATAACTATCATCATTTACATCACAGCTACCTCTGCATGAAAAAATAGATCTACTCCTCCTTTGACTAAAATTAGATCCAGCACCCTTTTTGTTCTTGTCCACCAACTTGTTGCAACCTCTCTCATTTTTTGTGCATTCCTTGTAAGCTACAAGAAAAGGGTCTTCCTGCCATCTGAATCCCTTCCCAGAAGTGCTTCTGAGAGGAGGTTGTGATAGAAATGGAGGCAGTGGAATCTTCTTGTCCTGAATTTCCAAATTCTTCCTTGAGATGTTCAAATTGCTTGGAGGTGGTGGTAAAGTGGAAGGTGATTTTTTATGGATGGATAGTGGGGGCCCTATGTTAAGAGGGTACCCTTTGTTTGGTGTCTTACAAACCCCTGGTTTGTCCTCCCAGGAAAAGGGTATGCTTCCCTGAGAATGAGACTTTCTGTGACTCATCTTGGCATGATCAATAAGAAAGATGGTTCAAATGTTAGAGGAGGAGGAGGCAGAGGATGGGGGTTTTAAAGCTATTGTCATGTAGTTTGTATTCCCTAACGGCTAATAATATCTTAAGGGCAAGCAAATAGAACGTGAAGTGGAAGCTGGTTATTGCTTTTAAATGAATTAAAGGAAGCACATCATGAAAGCTCAGGAAAAAAAAATATAAATCAGATGTTTGTGTCAAGTTTTATAGTTTTGCAAATTTGTGGCAAATTAGAATTTTAAGAGATAACCAACAAGATGTTCGTCTAGCGGTAAGCAAGATAGACACCATGCAAGAATGAGAATACAAGTTCGATTCCTGAAAAAGTCATTTGTCGAGAGCGACAACTATAGTTTTCCAAACATGTGAGAACATAGATAAGAAAAAGAAAAGAAGTTAAAAAGATAGAATGAAGTCGACATAAGAAAAAGAAAAGAAGTTAAAAATAGAATGAAGTCGACTCTTCATTTTCCTTGCAAGTTGGAAGGACAATTCAATTGTAGATTTGTTGGTAGGTGGAGTGGGTACTGATATTATGATAAATTCAGTAACTGATATGTTTACAATTATGTTCTCACCATATGCACCTTGTCCTCTGGTGTCGTTTGAAGTCAAATGGTGCCATCTTGTTAAATTTGAAGATAAAAGAATCCCCACCTCTTCCACTCTTGGGTCACTTTCTTAGAAATAAGTGGTCTTCCAATTAATTAATTTGCAGCAATAATACATTCTGTTAGTACAGTTTCTTTCCTACATGTGTAAAACAAGCAGCTCCTAATACTCTACCTACCTCATACAAAGATTGGCATTTGGATGCTATTGCTAAGTTTGTTAAAGTTTTTGGGTGTTATATTCAGTTTAAGCGATGTACTTTCTACTAATATACTATGTTAATTTTAGCTCAAGCAGTTACTTGAAGCCATTGTCGCTATTGGTAGGCAACAGCATAATCATGCAACTTTGGAATCAAATTTGATGTGTTAACAAAGTTGGTTCCCAGTTAGTTTCTTTGTCAAAGAACTCATTGTGGAAACAATGAAAAGGATTGTGATGTAGATTTCAAGCATCATCCAAATTAGAAGTATGAGTTGGGAATCTTTTTAGGGATGGGGAGTGAGAACAACTTATCACCTAAATGATAAAGTATTGAATGACAGCAAGCATTTTGAGTCAAGTGTAAGAAATAATGTCAATAGGAAACAGCAAGGGATGTGGATAACCTCCTCTATGATGCTAATGTGCATTCCATTTTGCGAATAAGGTAGTCTCTTGTCTTCCGGTTGAAGAAGGACTAATTGTACTCGTAGAATAGGGATGGCAAAAAATTTCATACCCGTGGGTACCCGACCCGACCCGAATTTATAGGTAAAACCCGTTTTGTTTGGGTTCGGGTTCGGGTTTTACCCGATTCTGAAAGTACTATTTGGGTTCGGGTTTGGGTATGGTGAAACCCTACCCGAAACCTGATCTCTATATATTAAATTACTAAAATATCTTTATTTATATATATATATATATATATATATATATATATATTAGTACTTTAGTAGTGATTACTAGGATTTCATTGTTTCAACTTTCAAGTTTCTGAATATATATATTCATGATCTTGAATATAGAATTTTGAATTGGCTTCTAGAGTCATTTTTTAAATCATTATGAAGATGTTGTTGCTACTGCATTAGTAATCGGGTTCGGGTATGAGTCGGGTTTTCGGGTTTTTTATGGTTTCCCTTTGTTTACCGCGGGTATGATTTCGGGTATGGGGAACCCGAAACCCAACGGGTTCGGGTTCGGGTATGGTTTTTCTACCCGAACAGGGTTTGAGTTTGGGTTCGGGTATATGATTTCGGGTTCGGTTCGGGTATGGTTAAACCCGCACCCGACCCTACCCGTTGCCATCCCTATCATAGATTCAAGATATAACAATAAGAGTATTTCTTTTTTGTGCTTACAGGTATAGGTATACTGGAATATAATCATGTTCGAAGCGGAAACATTCATATAATGGTAGGATTAACTCTGTCAACCGAGATTTTTTCTATCTACAAATCTCGAGTTCAATACCCTATAAATAAAAAAACACAAACACATAATAAGAAACTATCTTTATAGGTAAACCACGTCAATAATTGCCACACTAGTGACACCCATTTAAAGTTTAAAAAAAAAAGATAAAACTTACATATTGTATTTTGGGTACTATAAGTTTGTTTTGTTGCTCAATTAAAAACTTACCAACCCGCTACTTAATAATGTGATAAATCCCTCAGTTTTTCCTTTTCAGCTCATGTGTGATATTGTAATAAGACTATACTAAAAATTGCATAACTGCAACTAAGTTTTATCCTTTAATAAAACCAATATTCACATCAAAAGTTAGCTTGTTTTAATAGTAACATAAAAAAAAGCCGTTTAGCTAATATTTTGGGACAACAACAAAAATCCGCTAGCTATTATGAACCAGCTAAAATAATGGTCTAACTATGGACCACTTAGTAAAATTTGATAAAATACAAAAATACACTCTCCTTTCATTTCTTCATCATTCTCTCTTGTTCCTGATATTTAGCCCTCGCAGCGAAGCCACTGCCACCTCCACTACCAACCCTAAATAGCAGGAAAAAAACCAAAAAAAAACTAATTACGCAGAATTCATCGCACAACACACAGAGAATGGAAAAGGCGAAGTCATGGTGGTTGTTTCCTCAGCGGAAAAGAGAAACCCAAACAGTGATGGATCCTGAAACTTTAGGTTGTGGGAGTAAAATACACATGTATTTGTAAAATAAAAAACACAACGTATATCTATTAAAAGTTTGAAAATACATTAAAATTTGAAAACTTTGCACAATTTTTCATTCTCAACCCTATAAAAAGGATATTACATCAATTTCATAAATCTCTTTTTCATGGTTTAACCTAATGTTTTATCGTGCTTGAGGTTGAGGAGAAGATGGTTGTTATAATATTCTTCTTTTGAAAAAAAAAAATCATTGCTAGAATTAAAATAGGGAAAAATATTAGCATAAAGTGCATTAAAATATTTGGTGTAAATGAACCAAAACTTTTAGAGAAAAATAAAGGGAGTGATCCAATGATTATTGTACATTGGGGCACTTAATACAAATATTACACAAGTTTAAACTTTTTGGAAAAGTTCAAAAATTGTAGGGGCATTTTGTATTGAGTGGAGGCAATATGTTACTTAGAATCTTAATCCTATATATGGTTTGATAATCATGTGGGGGCAATTGCTCCCTTTCTCTCAACTTAGATTGTCCCTGTATGCAATGAGAGCATTGTGCTTTGATATTGCAAGTGACACATGTTTCTGGTATATTTGTCATGGACTTCGCAGTAGCCATGACATACCTTTTCAGCAATATTCTGATGGAGCGTAGCTCAAGGGACCATACATCTGCATTTGATAAAAAAAAAAAAAAACTGATTTATAATTCCATCAAGTAAAACCAATAATTTGCAAATTATAATTACATGTCATATATCCAATTAAAAAATATACCACACCATCATTTACTGTTAGAAAAATGCCACATCATCATTTTTTTTGTTTGCAATTGGACGCAAAACTGACGGAAGGACTTGATTTACATGCGTTAAAAAATTGTGGGATTATAATTGCTCATTTTAAATATCAATGACCCAAATCGCACAATCGAAATAGATAAGAGATCAAAAGTGCAATTAATAGAAAGGCTTAATAGCACTTTTGGTCCCTCACTTATCACAACATAGCACTTTTGGTCCCTAATAAAAAAAATTAGCCATTTTCGTCCCTAACGTTTACAGATAGTTGCACATTTAGTTTTCCATCTAAGTTCATCCAAATTTTAACGAAATATTCCTTTAAAATTAATTAAAAAATAAAAAATAAAAATTCAGAAACACTGATGAATGTGTTCATCATCTTCATCTTCTTCTTTCGGCATAATCAAAAACCTAAAAAACCCAAAAAATAAACATCGTCATCAATTCATTCACAATCTTACTCATTCATCAATTAATTCATAGGCTATATATTACCACCTCCAGGTATCATTCTTCATTTTGTTACCACTAGTTGCCCCCTCTGTGTATAACTCAACTGATTGTTTCGCCATGTCCATTCGCTCTGATAATCCCTATGTCTTACTTTGAAGAGTTCTTCTCTTAATTTTGATCTCCACTCGCTCCCTCCGTTGGATCTTTGCGTGGGGTTTGAATGTTATTGGAACTTTGACATCTTTGTCTGAAAGTAACGCCTCCCCTTATCGTTTTCCTTCTTTCTCTTACAATTTTTGTTGTGTGGTTTATTGACCCTTCTCCATTTCTCTTCTTTGCTCAAACACAATCTCACACCATCTATTATAATATATATCTCCAATTAAATAAGCGCAAATTGAAATGATGTAAGGGAAACATAACGTTTACATGAATGAATGAGCTGGTCGGTGTCTCGGTAAGACGCGTGTGTGCGGCTAGTTTCTAGTTGGGCGATGGATATGCATTATATTTTTTTCGTCCTTCAAAATTACAACATGAAAGTATATTTACAACATCATAAAGAGAACTTAACAAATACTTCCTATGTTCCTTATTAACTGTCACTTTAAAGTTTTTGCACACGTATTAAGAAAGAGCATTAATGTTCTCGTTTTTATTAAAATTACTATTTGATTTCCTAAGATACTCTTTACCTCTCTTATTAATTTTGACTCTTCAATTTTCCTATCAGTATATAGAATTACTTTAAATTAAGGGTATAATTGATAAACCATAATTAATATTCTCTTAAAATCTTTAAAGTGACAGATAAATTGAAAATAAAATCCTCTCAAAATAGTGATAGTTATTAAGGAAAAGAGACGGTGTAAAAAAAACACAAGAATGTGCTATGTTATGGCTCCTAGAACACCAATGACTGCAGGTACACCCTGAATCGTGTAGCATTGATGACACAAAATCTATACACTTTGTTGGAAATAAGTACCATTTCTCTAAGGTTTGGTGTTTCTTATGATGAAGTTTTTCTCGTCTAATACATAAATCAGTTTGTATTACTTGCTAGTAAATTTGAACTACACTTAAGTCACGAGTCTATCCTCATCACTCATTCTTTGATTACACAATCCTCTTTCACCCTTTCTCTTCTCTTGTATGGGGAATCTTATTCCTAGGAAGATGGCGTGCATCATGACGAAAATGGGATGTTTTATGCAGTGAGCAAAGGAGGAACAATCGCGGTGTATGATGTTGATTCATCTATTGAACCTCGAATCAAGATTATTCAGAGGGTGGTGCTTGGAAAATACTCTGGTGACATTCACCACGTCGTGTTTTCCGGGATGACTTGCTGTTGGTCACTCGGATCTTGAACCAATGGCTCTCTCACTTCGAGAATCCAACTAGTGTCGATTCGAATGCACACATTTCCGACCGTGATTGCGAAAGCGCGTATTGACTCCTCTCCGATCTACGCGCGTGCCACATGCATGGCGGGAATGCCAATGTGAAGTATGCCTGGTACGGAAAAAAAATGGAGGAGATATTAGGCATCCTTCAACATAGTTTTGTATATACTGCCTTTTATAGGCACTTACACATGTATTTGATCAAAGCTCACCCAAAACTACATATGATAAAAAAGGGATGGTCAAATTACAACACAAGGAATTGTTTGTAGTTAAACATATTATTTTAACATGTAAGTATGTGTAGGCATTATCATCACAACAAACAAATGAGTCAACACATATTTAAATAAGAGAGAATCAATTTTTTTTTTATCTCTTTCTATAGTACATGGACATATATTGACAATAAAATTAATAGGAAACTAGATAATACATTCTTAGTGAATAAAAAATCAGCAATGTTATTTGGTACGGATGTTTTAATGCGAGAAACGCAAAGAGAGACATATGTCTCTCTCCTTTTTTTTTTGAAAATATATAAAAATACAAATAACACTAAAACATGGGTCAACAAACAAAATCAAGTTCAATATCTCGTTAAAACATCATTCGTAACAAAAAGACATATTTTTCGTTAAAACATCTTTCGTAACAAAAAACATATTCCATAAAAAATAAATTTACAAATAATTCAATTCAATGGAAATTCATAAAACACAACAAAATAAGCATACACAAACAAATTTCAGCAAAATGATATGTGAATATTTAAAGAAATTGGGGAAGAATGGACGACTTACCGCGATAACAATATGTGCTGATTGTGGAAAATTTAATCAAAGAAATCACAATCGTTGAAAGATTTCTTCTAAAATAGAGCAAACCCAACCCTTTTGGCATCTGAGAAAATGGGTTGCACGACAATGATCCTCGCCACAAGGAGAAGAGGATCCGATGGTCCTTTGCCGTCGCGACCGTTTGCCGCCGCCGGAGGCGATTTCTGGCGATGTTCTCCGACGAGCCTCGTTGCTAGAATGGAGGCACCTTTCTGATTGGTCTCCCTCTCCTCTCTTCGAATCCCCACATCTGCCCAGATCTAGAGAAGAGGAAGGAAGAAGGAACACATGGTTACAGAAGAAACATAAGTCATCATTCCATGGATTGTTAATCTAAGGAAATGAGACAACACAACAACCTTGAGCAAGAGACCAAAAGAACCTAAAACAAAGTATACAAAATTAACAAATGATAAAAAAACATGTGGAATCGAAGAAATAGACACGATGAACAAGTAAAATTAGCTTATTAAGATGCAAGACAAGATAAGTACTTAAACCAAGTAAGTCATAGCACCACATCTATATGATCAGGGATTGGATGGAGAGATGAATGGATATCTTTGTTGGCGGCGCTGGGGAAGAACTCGATAGAAAACCCTAATAATGTGTTTGTGAGGGGTGATAAAAGACAAACGAGAATTTATAGAGGAATGGTGGGCTTTTTTTTTGTAAAAATATGGTGGGCTTTAGTTATGAGCCATGATACGATGTTGAGATTATTGTGTAATGTTTCTTGGTCCTAATGCAAGCATCTTAGTCTAAATTTTGATTTATATATTAATATATTAATTAATTTAAATACCAAAATTAGTTTTTTAGATAGATTAGTTAAAATAAAAATAATATTATCGACCACTCATCGGCGGATTTACGGTAACCAATCAACAAAATAAAGGAAATGCAAGTTTTACTAGAGTGTCATAGCTACAATCTTACATGATATAACCATCAAGCAAGTAGATCAACTAACATGAAGTTGTACCCTAAATAAACAAACTATTTGGAAATGTCAACAATGAGTGTTCATAAGTAAAATATAAATGTCAACAATTTTACGATTAAATATATTTTTAGTCTCTGCAAAATATGTTGTTTTTGTTTTTCATCCCTATAAATTTTTTTCGTATGTTTAGTCATTCGAAAATTACATATATTGTTTTAGTCCCTGCTAGTTATTTTTCCATCCATTCAAATATGAGTTTTTACAATTTGGAGAAAATCTGGGATGGCTGAACCCGATTTCACCGCTTGTAGAGCAGATCTAAGCGCATGTGAGAGTGTTTTCATATCTGGATTAGATGGAAAAACAACTAGAAAGGACTAAAAATAAAACATGTAATTTTCAGAAGACTTAAAACAAGAAAATAATTTCACAGTGACGAAAAACAGAGCAACGTATTTTACAGGGACTAAAAACATCTTTCTCATGTGATACATCCTCTACATATACATATCTATATATGTTCATGAAATAATATTTGTGAATAAATGTTTTCAGAAGACTTTTAATAAAAATAAAATAATTTACTAAGAATATAACTTCTTAAACTAACAAGAAATGATGCTACATAAATTTTAAGAAGTTAAATCTCTTTCTGATATGATGCCTCATATTTTAAGTTTCTATATTAAATCAAATACAATTTATATTACTATATATTTTTAGTTTAAGGATTTTATTTATATGCATTAGAAGTTTAGAAAATAATTGAGAAAAGGATAAAAAAAACAGAAAATAATTGTAAATAATAAAGTTTTAAAAGTATAAAAGTTAAAAAAAATAGTAATTGAGTGATCGGGTTGGTTCAGGTTAAAAAAAATTGAGAACTAAAGAAATATAAAATATAAAAGAGTTGTAAATAATAAAGTTTTAAAAGTATACAAGTTAAATATGAAAAACAGGTTGGTTTGTGTTGAAAAAAATAAATTCAAGAACTGAGCTAATGGCAATTGATTTGGTTTGGGTTGAAAATAAACTGAATCAATTAATTAACTAAACAAATCTTAAACAATTAAATTGATTTAGTTTAGAATTTAGATTGTCTGGTTGGTTGAACACCCGCTTGGTGTATAGTCTTCAACCCTAATATGATTCTTCATATTATAGTCTCTTTTTAGTTTTTATAGAATTGTGTTTCTAATACACTGTGACATGTATTTTGAGTTTATTAATATCTTTCTAAGAAAAATATTTATTATTAAAAATGGAGGGTTCTTGACAATAGGCTTCTCAAGTAGGTTAATGGCCGGAGAAGGGAAGAATTAGAGTCAAAGGTTAGGATAGAGCAAGGACGAGTCGAATATAGGTGTGACGTGCCAATTAAATTTGGCATTAAAAATCAAATGAAAGAGTATTATGAGAAATAAAAAACATATTTAACTAAACAAAAAGTATACTCACTCAAAAAAAATGTATTCATGCCCAAACCAACGTGCCCTATTTAATTTTCAATATCCTTTTCAAATTTATAAATTCAAATTTTGACCATTCCATTACCCACATTTTATTTTTAACATAAAAAACATTTAAATTTCTCTTTCAGTGATTGATCCTTGGACCTACCCCTCTTCAACTCATATATCACCCGCTCTTACCACTTGAGCTATCCTTCCGGAACATTACCCACATTTTATTGAGTGAACTAGAATTTTTCGTTACAAATTAGAAAAAAAAAATCAGATTAAACTTTAATGTGTATCTAATTCAATTAAAAAGTAGTTATCTTTTTACAAGAGATCATGAAGCTCAAAACGAGTCCTATTATTTCATTCGAGTCTGATTCTGTTACCTAATTTCAACTTCATTTGGGTGCATTGTCCGGAAAAGAACTTTATTCATTCCTTTTTTTTCTTACCGGTATCATCCACTGAGACAATCTTGTTTGAGCTGGGGATAGAGCTGTCAATACGGCCAGCCCGGTCCATATGGGCTGACCCGTCACGGGTTGGGTTCAATACGGGTTGGGTTAGAGCAACCCGTTTCTAAACGAGCCAAGAAAATATGAACCCAACTCGGCTCTCGGGCTGGCTCACGAGTTGGCGTACTGGCCTATTTTGGCAGTAGAAAAATAAAAAATTTAAAAATTGGAAAATTCAATTAAAAAATGTTGAAAAGTAATAAAAACTCGTATTAAAAAAATACTAACACATGTAAAATGCAAAACCCTACCCAAGATGCAAGAAAATCACTCTCTTTGCAGACTCACTTCACTTCACGTGACACTTAGGGCCTGGCCCAACCCAAGATGTAAGAAAATCAGCCAAAAAAAAGTTTTTTTATTACCCAACCCGCGGGTTAAACGAGCCGGGTTGCTCTAACCCATATTATAAACGAGTTGTGATTTAATCAACCCAACCCGCCTACGGGCCGGGTTGGGCCGAGCCAACCCGCGAGTTGGAACCCATATTGACAGCTCTAGCTGGGGACATCCATATCATGGTCTGGCTAACTCTTCCAATGCATTTTTTTTCATCCGCAAGACTCAAACCCAAAACATTGGTTAAAGAGAATTAAACATGTACTACTTGAACCAACTACCTATTGGTTGTTCATTTCTTTTTACCTACCTTTTTAGCTTTTAACACAAGAATTAAGAATAAAATTAATACTTCATTTATTAAAAATGTGACATAAATTCCAATCGTAGCTTTTATCTCTTTTGGAGTTCGCATCGGACCTCAAAACTACATTAATTCAAAAGCTACAACAAGGAGCTTCTCCACCAACGTGCTTTGAAGCGTGTGCTCAACATGCATCCAAACATTATGCTTGAAGAATATTCTTCTAAAAAACAATATTTAATAGTAATTTTGGTCTCTCACTTATCACGAAGTTGCACTTTTAGTTCCTCACGAAAAATATTAGCCATTTGTCCCTTACTTTGACAAACGACAACAATTTTGATCTCTCATCGCTATTCAGTAAAAAATATTAGCAATTTTCATCTCTTACCTTGACAAACAATAGCAATTTTCGTCCGTTACTTTGACAAACGACAGTAGTTTTTGGTGCCTCATCATTATTTTCTCCCTATGAAAACACAGTAAAATGTTAGTTTTTTGACATAATAGTGATGATGGACCAAAACCTAGTATTGTTTGTAAAGTAAAGGGCAAAAATGACTAATATTTTTCATGAGGACCAGAAGTGCAACTTCGTGATTAGTGAGGGATTAAAACTGCTATTAAGCCAAAAAAATAATTATAATTTTTTTTGAAATCAAAACTTTTTTAGTGAACCATTGCAAAAAAAATATACATAAGAAAAGCTCAACCCCTACCACAAAACAAACAATTATAGTTAAAGGAACCAAGTGAGTGATAATTTTTTGTTGTTCTTGCTTGTTGTGCCATTAACATGCACAATGTCCTTGGGTAGTTTCCCCATGAGGTTAAAAAGACTTGGACTCAGGTTTAATTGAGTCATTTCTTCCAATACAGGGGGAGCTTGCATATACAGATTCTTTCCTCGATGTGGAACACTAGCTTTCGACAATCGCAACTCAGGATGTTCTTCAAGAAGATCCATGAACTGTAACCGCATTTTGATTAAAAAAAACATATCAGAAGGGAATGTGTTAATTTATTTTTGAAACAAGGAATGTGTTAATTAAAGATGCGTCAATGGTATGATTTGCTCATATGTGGTTAATTTGATTAAAGAAAGCTTGACCAAATAAAAAGAACAAAATGATTGAAGAGAGAGACACGCACATATAGAGGATGAGAAGAGGAAACAATGTTTGTATTACTTGCTAGTACATTTACACCACACTTAAGTCTCGTATCAATGTATTGCCTTTTATAGGCACTTCCACTACATTTAATAATATAAAAGAAAGATACATGAATATGGAACTTAACAATACAATTCTCCCATGTCTAGGGTTCAATTCTAGTACAAGACTATGATTCACAAAAAACAATAGTTCAAAGTAGTCACAAAGGAGTCATGTTTTCAATTTTGGCTTTCGGGGCTATCATTTTCCTATCCTCTGTTGTTTATTTTTGGATTAGGTTGTTCTTCTTTTTGGGCTGGGTTGTTGCCAGTTTTGCTGGTATTTTAGTCCCTTTAAAGGAAGATTATCTTAAACATTTTCTTCATCTATACAAATATTTTGCTTTCAGAAAAAAAAAACCACCACAACTCGAAGCCCTACAGAACCAGGTGATCAAATGTTAGCAAGGGTTTTAATGAGAACCTTCAAGTCAACAACCAGGTTCTACGACAAAGCACTAGCCATTTATTGAGATATTAAGACACTTCAAGTGGAGCCATGACGCATCTATTCAGAAACCACAGTAACATAATAGAAATCATTTATTCTTTTACCCTTCCACCCTCCTTAATCACTAGTTCCTCTCACGATTGGCTCGTCACTCTCGACGCGACCCCCCAGGTGTGTCTTATCAACCCCTTCACATGTGCCTCGCTCTCTTTTCCCGATGTGGATATGTTCGACATCATTCGACAGTTCTCTCTTAAAATCCCTCGTAGAACCATATTTTTGCAGATTCGCCGCAACCCTTTCTACATCAAAAAGGTTGTGTTGTCTTCCGACCCCTCGCAGATCGATAACTTCACTGCGTTTGCCTTGGTTCGTAAATACTATCTTGCCTTTTGAAAAAAGGGTAATCCAGCTACTGTCGATTTTGAGGAGACTCATTGCAGGTTTGGCTCTCTCACTTCGAGAATCCAGCTGGTGTCGATTCGGATGCACACTTTTCTGACCGTGATTGCGAAAGTGCGTATTGACCCCTCTTAGATCTACACACGTGCCACACGCGTGGCGAGAATGCTAGTGTGAAGTATGCCTAGTACGGGAAAAAAATGGAGATATTAGGCATCCTTCAACACAATTTCGTATATACTGCCTTTTATAGGCACTTACACTTGTATTTGATCAAAGCTCACCCAAAACTACATATGATAAAAAAGGGATGGTCAAATTACAACAGAAGGTAATGTTTGTAGTCAGACAGGTTATTTTAACATGTAAGTATGTGTAGGCATTATCATCACAACAAACAAATGAGTCAACACATATTTAAAATAAGAGAAAATCATTTTGTTATCTCTTTCTATAGTACGTGGACATCTATTGACAATGAAATTAATAGGAAACTAAATATACATTCTTAGTGAATAAAAAATCAGCAATGTTATATGGCGCAGATGTTTTAATGCAAGAAACGCAAGAAGAGACATATGTCTGTCGCCCTTTTATTTTTGAAAAGTATAAAAATACAAATAACAATAAAAAACATAGGTCAAAAAACAAGTCATGTTCAGATTCTCTCGCTAAAACTCATTCGTGACATAAAGCATATTTTTCGTTAAAGCGTCCTTCATAACAAAAAGTGCATTCCATAAAAAATTAGGGTAATTTAGTAAAACACAACAATTGTAATTCATAAAACATAACAAAATAAGCAAACACAAGCAAGTTTTGGCAAAATGAAATGTGGATATTTAAAAAAATTGGGGAAGAATGGATGACTTACCGCGATCACAATATGTGCTGATTGTGGATAAATTAATCAAAGAAATCACAATCGTTGAAAGATTTCTTCTAAAATAGAGCAAGCCCCAACACATGGTTACAGAAGAAACATAAGTCATCATTCCATGGATTATTAATCTAAGAAAATGAGACAGCACAACAACCTTCAGCAAGAGATCGAAAAACCTAAAATAAAGTGTCGCAACCGGGGTCGCGGCGGGACGGCGCGTAAAAAGAATATGTATCAACAGAGTCGCCACCAATATTATTTTAATGGGAAACACTGGAAAACCCAAGAAATAATGGTCTACGAGACCAGAGCGGGTTCGGGAGTCGATTACGTATAGGGAAGGTATTAGCACCCTAAAACGCCCGTCTAAAAGATGGTACCCCTAATTAACTGTGCATAAGAAATTAGCTTTCGAAATATTTGTTTCACCCCTAAAGAGAAAAAAGAAGTTGATTACTTGTTTTGATTAAGAAAAAAAAGATTATTTATGAAATTGGCTTGACGGTTGTTGATATCCGCTCCTACGTATCCCCTGGTGCAATGGAGAATTCAAAGCCACGTAATTCTCGATTTTTTTGTATTTTTGAAAGGCTTGAGAAAAAGCTTGGATTTGAGAGGGAACCTTAGAGAAGGTTAATATTAGGGTGCCTGTCGGGAATTGACTCCCGGCCTACGTATCCTCTGTGAAGAGGCGTCAAGGCTACGTAGTTCTGAAGGAGAGGTTTGATAATTTTTGTGTTTTTCATATTTTATTATTTTGTATTTTTTATCTGATTAATTTGCAAAGAGCCTGGTTTGAGATGATAACCTTTAAGAAGGTGGAGTTGATAAGAGGGAAGCTTGAAGAAGCTGAGATTTGATTTGAGAGACTTGAAGAAGTCGAGGTTTGATTAGAAATGCTGGAAGAAGCCGGAATTGAAATGGAAGACTTGAAGAAGCCGGAACTTGAGATTTTCGCGAAGAATATATTTTTTGAGATTTTTGTATATTTGAATGTTTTTTAGTTTTTTAGAATTTGATTGTTCATGCTACCAAGTGGGTAGTCAGAGAAACTTTACGAGGTAAGTGATAGAAATGCTATTCCGTTACCGTCGTTTACTTATTCGAGAAAAGATTTTTATTCATTTTAATTTTGAAAATCCATGCTACCAAATGGGTAGTCGGTGATTTCAATAAGATAATAGGTAGAAGTGCTACTCTATTATCATCGATGATATTGATTAAAAAAAGTTATTATTTTTGGATTTTTTATATTTGTCTTCAATTATAATCAAAGAAAAATAAAATTGCTGGGCCAAATCCAGTATAGTTCTTTGTTGTTATTTTTGGAACAGAAGGAGAGTTAATGGGCCTGGTCCAATTCTAAGCATTGCCCAGCAAAATTAAACAGCCCACACCTCTTTTCTTTTCCCCTTTGGAACTGACATGGTTAGAGAGGGAGGAAGAAGGATCTGGAAACAGGGGAGTGGTGAGAGAAGAGGGAGAAAACAGAGAGAAGAAGCGGCGGCGAGAGGAAGAATGGAGCACGACGGCGCCGGAGCTTCGGTGGCGAGGCGCGGTGGTGACCGATGACGGTGGCTGGTGCGACGATGTCATGCGAGGAGCGAGGCGGTGGCGAGAGGGGGAAACAGAGGGGAAGAGAGTGAGAGAAGAAGGAGAAGCGATGGAAGAACAGAGGCGAAGTCGAGAGCGGCGCGGCGAGGCCGGCGGCACGACGCGACGGCGGAGGAACGACGTTGGGAATCGATGGTGGCGCGGTGGCTAGCGAGATGGCTGGCGGTAGCCGTAAGGCTTGGGGTTGATTGAAGGTAGCTGAGATGGTCAATGTTCTGGTTGTTGGTGACTGTTTCATTCTTTCCTCTATCCTCTCTGTTTTGATTGTATTTGGGGTTTTGGATATTGGGTTTGTGATACCGGTTGTGGATTCTGGCAGAGTGTATTTTTGTTAATCTTTAATGTATTATGCACCTCTTGGATATACAAATTTCAATGGATTGATTAGTTGAAAATAAACTTGTATTTGGTTCATTTGCTTTATGGTACACAGGTTTATAGATGATTCATTTCAACAGGCAAACTCTAATATCAAGAGAACAATATCAAAGTTTAGCATGGCAGCATCTAATTCAGATTAAGTGCAAACAATCAGAGATTAGGAAGAAGGAGGTTACTTGGTTAATGCAAACTGCTTTCCCTCTTCTCCTTATTTCCTTCTATTTTCTTCTCCCTCTCCCTTCGTGTGTTGCTGATTTGCGACTCTGGAGTGAGGTAAAATCCTCCTGTGTGTGCTTCTGGTGCTGCAACATTTTGTTCTTCTTTATTTTGGGCAGATTAGAGGTGATTTAGGTGGATGCTTTTGATGACCAGGGCGTTTTTTAGAAGATGTAAGGAAGTTAATGGAGGTTTGGTGTGAGTGTTACGGATGGAGGTGAAGAACTAAGGAGATGAAGAAGGGTCAGCAGCTGAATAAAATGAATCAATGAAGGAGGTAGAAGCTGTGATAGCCCCCTTTTCTACATGGCTTGCTAAGTCCCACATGGGAGAAAAATGATATTTTTCTTAACATTCAGTCCCCTTTTCTTCTGCGTGAATCTTCTATTTTATCCTGAATCTTTCCTTTGGCTTTTCCTTTTTTCCATTCTTCTGATGTGATCCTCCCCTGACATTGAAATTTCTTGAGCCTTGTATCATGCTTGATTCATGGAGATCTCTACCTATTTTGGTATCACTTGAGGGAAATAACAATCCATTTTTGGCCAAAGTGATGATGAAAGCTAAGTTAGCACACAAACTCTGCAAAAAAATTCTGCACAAGCATCCCATACTCAATGTTTCTTTTCTTCCTTTTTTTCAAACTAATTCCCTTAGTCTGGTTTGGTTTGCTACCCATTTTAGTTTCTGTTCTCTTCTTCTTTTTGTTAATTTTTACTTGGTCACTTACGTGACCTTTCTTGTTTCTGTTTTTGTTTTTTTATTTTTTATTATTTTTTACTTGAAAAATAATAATAATAATAATAATAATAATAATAATAATAGTAATAATAATAATGATATAAAGGGGTAGGACAAAATTGGGTGTTCACACAAAGTATATGAAATTAACAATTGATAAAACAATATGTGGAATCGTAGAAATAGATATGATGAAACAAGTAAAATTAGTTGGTTAAGATTCAAGACAAGATAAGTACTTAAACCAAGTAAGCCCTACACCACGACTATATGAGAGATTGGATGGAGTTGAGTGGATATCTCTGTTGGCGGCGCTGTGGAAGATCTCGATAGAAAACCCTAATGATGTGTTTGTGAGAGGTAAGAAAAGACAAACAAGATATTTAAAGAGGAAAAATGGGCTTTTTTGTCAAAATATGGTGGGCTTTGGATGTGAGCAATGACACGATATTTAGATTGTTGTGTAACATTCCTTGTTGTTGATGCAAGCATCTCGGTTTAAAGTTTTATTAATATATAAATTAATTTAGTAGAGCAAAATAAGTTTTTTGGATAGATTAGTTAAAATTATAATAAAATTATCAACCATCCACTAGAGGATTTGCGGTAACCAATCAACAAAAATCAAGGACATGCAAGTTTTACTACAGTATCCTAGCTATAATTTTATATTGTACAATCATCAAACACGTAGATCAACTGACACAGAGTTATTTTACCTTAGACAATAAACTATTTGGAGAGAGTTCAATAATATCAAATTATATAAAAAAGCACTAAAACATAAATGTCAAATTTTTTATTGTATTTAAATTTATATATATACATGAAATGAGGATGTATCATATGAGAAAGATGTTTTTATATGAGAAAGTAAGAATAAATCATGACCGTTAGATCTAATCATGAATGGTCAAGATTTATAGAACCAAACTCGATCCTGATGGTTCTGTGAATAAATGGAAAGCAAGGCTAGTTGTGAACGGTTATGCTCAACAGTTCAGTATTGATTATTCAGAAACATTTGCACCAGTTGCAAGACATTATACAATAAGGCTTTTAATAGCCTTTGCAGCAAAAATGGGATGGAAAATTTTCCATCTGGATGTGATGTCAGCTTTTCTCAATGGGGTGCTCGAAAAAGAGATTTTTGTTGAGCAACCTAAGGGATTTCATGAGGCAGGTCATGAAGATAAAATTTACAAGCTGAAGAAAGCCTTGTATGGCTTAAAACAGATACCAAGGGTCTGGTACTACAAAATTGATACCTACTTATTGAACCAAGGGTTCATAAGAAGTGAAAGTGAAGCCACTTTATACACCAAGTGCTTGGAGTTCTCTATATGTTGATGATTTCTTTGTTACAAATGATAATTTGAAATGCTGTAAAACAATTCAAGATGGACATGGAGGGTGAATTTGAAATGTCTGATCTTGGAGAGAGAGATGAAATACTTTTTGGAATGGAGATATGTCAATCCAATAATGAGATCTTTATCTCTCAAAGAAAGTATGCTTTGGAAATGCTGAAAAAAGTTTCACATGGGAGGTGCAAACCAGCAGCTACACCTCTTGTAGCAAACGAAAAGCTCTCTCAAATTGAGAGTGATTCAAAGGTGGATGGTTCTATATACAGAAATTTGATTGGAAGCTTGTTGTAATTAACCATTACAAGACCAGATTTGATGTTGTCTACAAGTTTGCTTTCGAGGTTTATGCAATCTCCAACCCAAATTCTTTATGCAGCAACCAAAAGAGTATTGAGTTACATCAAAGGTACATTTGATTATTACATATGGTATGTGAAGAAGATGGATGAGAAGCTTCAAGGCTATGCAGATAGTGATAGGCTTAAAGTATTGATGATTTCGAAAGCACTTCTAAGTATGTTTTCTCATTTGGGAGTGATATTTTCTCTTGGAAGTAAAAAAAGCAAGAAGTTGTAGCACGATCTACAGTAGAGGCTGAATATACTTCAGCAGCAGCTGCTGCAAACCAAACAATTTGGCTCAGAAAAATCATGAAGGATTTGGGCGAAGAGCAAACTGAAGCTACTACAATCTGGATTGATAACAAACCAGCTATATCAATGGTTAAAAATCCAGTTCAGCATGGTAGAACCAAACACATCAATGTGAAATTTCATGCCATAAGAGAGGCGGAAAGAATGAAGGAATTGAAGCTTATGCATTGCAGTTCAGAAAATCAGCTTGCTAATATTCTGACTAAGTCTCTTCCAAAGATCAGATTTGAGATGTTGAGAAGCAAGCTTGGAGTCTCTGAGGAAAACCTCAATGAGGAGTGATGATGTTGAGTCTTTTCCCTAGTCTAAGTCTATTAGATAGCTTTTTAGTATAATGTAATGATAATATGCAGAACATCATTAGATAGATTATTTGTTTAAGTTGTTTTACTTTTACGGTTGTGAAGAAACATGTATTATTAAGTTGCAGCAGAACCCTTATCTTTACTCTATATATTTTATATAAGGAAGTCTTTCAATGAATAAAAAGCATAGCTACTGTTTTATGCTCCTATCTTAAACTCTACAGACCAAGACCAAGACCAAAAGAGATCATCGCATTGGAAACCCCATTTACTAAATCATAACCAGATATTTTAATCGTGGCATGAATTTGCTTTCCTAGTTTAACATAAGTAACATTGGCAGCAGCACTAACTGCAGTACCAAATGTGAATGAATTGATTTCTAGTCCAGCGCTATACATTTGAGCAAATAGATTCAGTGCTTCCACACAATGTCCACTTTGTGCAAAACCAGATATCAATGAGTTCCATGATATATTATCTTTAGCAAATATTTTATCAAAAGAAAAGTATACTTGTCGTATTTTTCCACACCTAGCATAAAGACAAACAAGTGCATTACCAATTGAAAGATCATCTGAATAACCAGAGACACATGACTGAGCGTGAATCTTCCGTCCTTGATCAAGTGCTTGCATACCTGCACATGCACTTATTGCACTTGCAAATCCTATATTATCAGATTGTATCCCTTGATCTTGCATTTCTTTAGATTTTAAGAGCTTCAGCGAACTTATCATGTTCTGCATACCCACCGATCATGGCTGTCCACGAAACACCATTCTCTTTATGTCTTCTAAGGATTTCCAGGGCAGTCTCTAGTTTTCCATGTTTTGCATACATGTCAATAAGCACTCTAGAGAATGATGAAGATGAAGATGAAGATGAAGATGCATACAGATACACAGATGGTCAATAACAAAAAGGTTAATAACACCAAGAAAAGCAAGCATGATTTGCCAATTGATTAAGTAACTCAACCGGAAAAAGATTTGGTTTTACTATTTTCAAGTCGAACTCAACTTACACAGACGATATAAGGTGTCATCAAAGACGATAGCGTGGAAAAAAAAGACCAAAAAAAAAGACCACATATAGATTCTCGTTAAAGGACGAACGATAAACTCTTTCATGGATCAAGTTGCCAAACTTTTACACATTCAAAGACAAAAAAAAGACCATTTCCTAAATATGAGGATGTGACAGTGTTAAATGAACACATGAGACTAAAATGGAGATTTACTAAAACAAAAACAAAAAAAGTAAAAGTCATATTCAGTTTCAGTTATTGACGTGTAGAAGTGAGAACCATTCCCGCCACTGAAATTTCTGTGGCTTTCAGTGTGTAGCTCTGCCTCTGAGTCAAGTCTCTCATCTCGAGGGACAAAGTGTTAGGGTTCATCTTGATTTCGAATTGGATTTCAGCACCAGCCATGGCCGCAACCGTGCAATCTCTGCGACCTGCTTTTCGATTTCACCCATCTATCCCAGCCCCAAATTCTAACCCTTTCCCAGCCACCACCGTTAATTACTCCTCTAAATCGATGGGTTCAAAGGGTTCATATGTCGTCACCCGCAACCATCGCAATACTTCTGTTAGAGCTTCGAATTCGCAGTATAGTCCCAGTATCACGGAAAATCTCGGTGATGTTAGCATTTTCACCGCTGCCGGTGAGCCTGTCCTGTTCAAAGATCTCTGGGATCAGAAGCAGGTCAGCATAGCTAGTATTCATGTCTAAAAGTTTTGATCTTTGGTAATAAATTTGAGATTGTCGATTGACAGCCTCTCGTGTTTGTTTATGCGTGTTTTGAACTAGTGTGAATTGAGGCCCCGTTTGGAAGAGCTTATATGAGCTTAACTTATAGTATAAGTGCTTATGCAAGTGTTTGGGAGAGCTTATGTAAATAGCTTATGACCTACCTATAAGCTGTTTTGAGCTTATTTTCATAAGCTATTCAGAGTAGCTTATGAAAAAGAGCTTATGCTTATATATAGCTTATTTTCAATTCATTATAATAAATATCTTAAAAGAGCTTATTAATAAACGCTAATGCCATAAGCACTTATGGTCATAAGCGCTTAATTAAGCTGTTTTCCCAAACGGGGCCTGAATTCATTAGTGGATTATTATACTATGACTGGCGAATTTCATAGTGTGCCATTCGGTAAATAGCTTAATTAATCACATTAACCACTTATGAATTCATTTAAAAGTTGCGGTCGTAGTGGTTAAAAGTTGTTGTTTGAAGCCCTAATTCGAAAGTTTGATCTTAGGAGTCGTACTCTTCGGAAGACCTTTGACCCATCAACACACATGCATAGGAATTGCGAAAGCAATTTTGTCCACCCAAAGAAAAGCTAAAAATAAGTTATAGCAGATATAGGTGCTAATTCATAAATTTATCTAAAAAGCTTATCAAAAGAGTTAAGAACAATTCATGAACTATTTTATAACTTAATCAAACACGTAATCTGTTTATACTATAAGATAAACTAAAATATGTTCTTCCAAATGCACCATAACTTTTTAAAATAAAACTTTTAGGGAGTATGTGTACCACATGCTTAGTAACTATTGTATGGAATGTGGAAATTATAGGTTGATGTTTGAGCTGAGGGTTACTGTTAATTCTTGCAGGGAGTAGCTGTGGTGGCCCTGTTGAGACACTTTGGATGCCCATGCTGGTAACTGATCTTCACCTTTGTTTGTTCATCTATCAATGCTTGTTTGTAATGTCTAATGATAGTTATTGTAACTGTGGATTGTGTTCTCTTTTTCTAAGCTGGGAATTGGCTTCAACCTTGAAAGAATCCAAAGCAAGGTTTGATTCAGCTGGCGTCAAACTAATTGCAGTTGGTGTGGGTACTCCCAATAAAGCCCGTATGCTTGCTGAAAGAGTAATTTCTTTTCTCCTTCTTTGTTATTTCAGTGTTTTCCTAGCAAAATACATGCTTTTAAAAAAATAACATAGAGGCTATTCTTACAAAGTTTTTGTTTTTTTTTCTCTCTTAATGTTGGATAAATCATTATCTTACCTGTTGTAAAGGACATCCCTAAGAAGTTTAGGTGTGACATTAGATCTAGAAAGGTTTATTCTGGATTTCTGGCTATAGGTTGACATCAATGGGCACTGATTGTCAATAAAGGTTTTCAGGTCAAGTTTCTTAGTTGTGAAATTTATTCAGTTATTAGCTTTTGCTTTTTCAGCTCTGTGGCTTGTGATTCAAGTTTAAATCCATACCGCTTAAGGCTCACCATTTGGATTGCAAAATAGTTGAGGATCGTAAGGATGACCATTTTTATCTTAATCAGGCATAGAATTTGGATCTCTATATGATAGAGTTAGGCCCATGACAGTTATTGGCAGTTTTGTTATTTTACTGGTTGACAGTTATTGGCAGTTTTGGGGAAAATTTTGTGGTAACTGCTGAGTAGTTTCCTTTATAAGGAGGAAATAGGTTTGTTACAGATGTATTATGGAAATTGGGAATAGATTTGGGAGAGCCTTGGTCTCTCGAATACCAATAACCATCGTAATTCCTTTGTTATACCTGGGTAATAAACCGTTTTCCTTTTCATCTATTACTGGTATCTATCAATTGGTATCAGAACACCATACAGGTGTTGTTGTTTTCTACAGTTAAATCATGGACCTAACTCTATCACTATACTTTTAGCATATATGAATTTTGAAGAATTTTCATGTAAATTATCTATTTGTATGACATTGGAACGAACATGTTCTTGATGTCAAAACTGATATTTTCTTTTTGACTTGATGTTGCATATTCAGTTACCGTTCCCATTGGAATGCCTTTATGCGGATCCTGACCGCAAGGTAATGTACGGGTAGCATATTGAATACTCTCCCATTAGAACTCATCTCCTTGTAAATGTTCATAATAACTAATTTCGCCTTCTTTCAGGCATATGATACTTTAGACCTCTATTATGGTTTGGGCCGAACTTTCTTCAATCCAGCCAGTGTAAGCTTTACCTCTGAATTCTCTGATATATATAGTGAGGCATTTGCAATTTTCCATGCTGATTAGTTTATTTATTCTCTACCTTGATATTAAAGTCGAAGGTGCTTTCAAGATTTGATGCTTTGCGGAAAGCTACCAAGAACTACACACTTGAAGCCACTCCAGATGATAGAAGTGGTGTGCTGCAGCAGGTTTGATATATTAACCTGGTAGAAAAAGAATGAAAACAAACTTATAGCATGTTTGGATATGCTTCTCTTTTCTTAGAATCAATTATGAACTCAGATTCTTCCCAGAATTAGTTCTGGCTTTAGAATCTAATGTGGAAGAATTTTCAAACATGAACTTAATGTTATGTTACAACTCACATTCCCTAAATCTGTCAATTCTTATTTTTGTTAGGGAGGGATGTTTGTGTTCAGAGGAAAAGAGCTATTATATGCAAGGAAAGACGAAGGGACAGGTGACCATGCCCCCTTAGATGATGTTTTTGATGTCTGCTGCAAAGTTCCTGTTGCATGACACTGTATAAAATTGTAAATTCGCATATCATGCGGAGTGTTCAGTTTAAGAAAAGTTGTTAGTAGCAGAGGATTCGCTGGGAATCATACAGGTGATGACATATTCGAAGCTGTTTATATGATATAAAATGAGACATTAATAATCAAATACTATAAAATCCAATGTAGAAATAGTTCCCTGTGATGTGAACTCAATTATATGGTAACAGTACTTGTATAGAAATGGTAATGATCAGATATGTAAGCTAGTATAGCAGCCACCAATGGTGTAAACACCCCACATGTACCTTATTTTTTCTATATTAATTACTTCTTATTACATCACATTATTTATCAAATTTATTACTTTTTCACTCTGGAGGTCTATGTTTAATCAAGTAACATACCATAAAAAAGGTAACATACCACAAACCCATGCCCATGATAGCTAACTATAGCCTGATCCAGTTTAGTTGGGCTGATCTTTCATGCTGGTTCAAACATCCTATAAAATGTCTTTTTAAAGGAAAGATGTTTTTATATTAACAAAAAATAAACACATTTTATTGGATGCTTGAATCAGTTTCTCTCTTTTAAACCTGATTTTCACCCACGTGAAGTGCTTCCTAAGTCTCTAGTCCAACGCAATTTCGGCTTTAAATCCGATGATGCAACAAGTTACCAAACATGCAATTACACAAGTTAGGTCCCATCAATTTCTAAGCCGGAAATGCCAACATATTCGTTCTTTGTGGTGTTAGTCGGATAAAGTTAAAGTGCATACGAAATGAAAGAATATCCAATTATCTTTAATCAAAAGAATATCCAATTATCCAGTGCCTTCTTGGCTTCTTGTTGTAGCAGCGGATATATGATAGGCACCTGTAGGGGGAGTCCAGTTTGGGACAAAAGTGTTGGCTTTTTTCTGTTTTTGATTGAAAGAAACCCCTAGCAGCAACCACTAAATGCACATTCAAATTCCAATGGGATTCCCTTGATTTGCATTTCTTTAGTCTCTTTCAAATAATATGGTACATGTTTAATTTCTCTTAAATAATGTTTTGAGTTTAAATCTTGTCGATGAAAAAATCCTACTAAGATAGCTAGCCTCATCAAAATATTAATATAATTTATTCCAATTGAGAATACTTGTCTTAAAAATATAATATGGGTTCCTAGGAATGTGAATAGTTTAGTTTGGGATAGGCTTTTAATAAATAAGGAGGAAAAGGGCTCAGTAATTTTTTTATTTTTTTTTAAATTTCCTTGAGTAGCTTAAAGATTTTTTCTTTTCCTGGTAAAAGAAAATCTAGTGGATCTCTGGTGGCAGGGCTAGAACTAATCTATAGAGTAGGTAGAACTGATCTACTGTCTTTGCTTGGCAATGTCATGGCATAAGTTATAGATTATAGATATTAGATAGAGACAAGTTCCTTGGATATTTGGGTGTGAAATAAGGGTAAAAAGTAAAAGGGAATGCTGAATGTTGCAGTCAGCAAAGTAGTCATAAAAGAGATTCTCATCTAATTAGAGTACGACATGCAACATTAATGCCAGCTGAGAAAAAAAAAGAGAGGAAGTGGACTGGGCGTAGGGTAAAGAAAAGTCAAGTAAAGAGAGTACTACTACTACTACTACTGGGGCTAAGGGTGCAGAGAAAAATGACATGCCATTGGGTTCAATGAAAGGGTGTCACTTAAATATTTTGCCTCAGAAAGAGAAAGAGAAAGAGCATAAGGACCCTTTTCTTCTATTGCATACGCTATAGCATTAGCAGGGTTCTGTGATAGCATTCAGATAAGTTGCTATCCAATTTCACTTTTTTCTGTTGACTCCTAATGTTAAAATTTACTTATCTGTCGTTTAGATTCCCTGTTCCCACAACCCTTCTTTCTGATTCCCTTCTTTTCAACACAATGGGGTTTTCTTTAGCTACAATACAAACTAAACTTGAAAAGGTTGTCATTCCAAAAATGCAATTTTCCTAATCTGTTGTGTACATTAATACCAACTTTTCACACTTGGAACTAACTAATAGAGATTCATGTTAAAGGTTACACCAATCGATTTCATGCTGGAAGTGGTTTAATCAGACAAATTATGCAAAGTAATGGTAATTAATGAGTAATGACACAGTTTTCACCCCATAAATTTTACCATATATGTGGACACAACCTTTCAAGTGATAGGCAGAAAAACGTTACTGCAGCGTTGTGGTAGTTGTGACTATTATTGTTGTTATTTGGGTAGGAATGGGGTTATAGCATATAGCAGAGTGACAATTCCTTTTAAGCTTATTAAGACTTTTACTATCAACCCGTTTAGATGCAATCAAAAGAGTACTTATGTGAACTTATTCATTGTTTTTTCTAGTAAATAACTCTATTATTAATAACATTACTGTTACCGGTTTACTTGACAAATATAATATATGATCCTTATGTAATTTTTCCTGATAGTAATGACTATCACCAGTATTGAGGCAAGAAAATATGTTGAAATGTGTTTATTTTGTACTGTGTGGATTATAAAAATGGTACCACTATAATCTCATGTTATTGAATTCATCCTAGTGAAAATCCTTCCAAAAATTGATTCATAAACTAAAATCAATTCCGTGGAGAAATTTCTATGAGTATTTTTTGGGTGTCGAAATTGATTATGGGGAAAAATAAGCTGTCACTAGAAGCTGAAAATGTCTTATGCATATGGAGCTAGTCATGTGTGTAGCGAAATATGCAGCAGAGTTACAGGATGACATCCCCATCATACTACTTCAAATCCACATTATTTGTAGCCATAAAGAAAATATATAACAATAACTTAGCCGGCTAGACGACCAATCCTAGAGGATAAAGGCATATGATGAACAGCATATTCCTTTATCTAATGATGTAACAAAAAAAACACATAAATTAGAGCAACAACATTAACAAATTAAAGATAGTTTGATATTAAAATTAGTATCTTGTTATTGTTCTATCTGCGTCAGTCCATATAAGAGGGTGTGAATTGTGAACCTAAAACATTAGAAAGAACAAGAATGAGTGACCCCAAAATTGTTCTAGTGACTGGCTGTGCCAAAGGTGGCATTGGCTACGAGTACTGCAAGGCATTTGCGGAGAACAATTGCCGCGTCTTCGCCTCTGACGTCTCAACTCGGATGCAAGACATGTCAGAGCTGGAATCAGACAGCATACAGACACTTGAGCTTGATGTGTGTTCTGATCAAAGTGTTACTTCAGCTGTGGACACTGTTATATCCAAATGTGGCCGCATAGACATTCTAATCAACAATGCTGGAATAGGTAGCCTCATGAACCAATTAAGCTTAAATTGTCGGTAACATATGAATGATTTTATATTATATTTCTATCAGGTAGCACAGGGCCTATGGCCGAGTTGCCACTCGACACAATCAGAAAAGCTTGGGAAATCAACACACTGGGGCAGCTAAGAATGGTGCAGCATGTTGTGCCTCACATGGCGATGCAACGAAGTGGTAGCATAGTTAATGTTGGAAGTGTGGTAGGCAAAGTGTCAACCCCATGGGCAGGGTCTTATTGTGCTAGCAAGGCTTATGTGCATGCCATGTCACATAGTTTGCGCCTAGAATTGAAGCCCTTTGGGATCAATGTGATTCTAGCTTTGCCTGGGTCAGTGAGGTCCAATTTGGGGAGGGCTAATTTGGAGAGATTGGGTGATTATGAGTGGAAGCTTTATAAGGACTTTAAACATGTTATTGTTGAGAGAGCTAGAGCTTCTCAAGGTCAGAAAGCCACAGATGGTAGGGTTTTTGCTAGACATGTTGTTAAGAAAGTTTTAGCCCCTAATCCACCAAAGGAAATTGCTTTTGGTCACATGACTGGTTTGTTTACCTTGCTCTCATCATCTCCCCTGTGGGTGAGAGACCTGTTTTTCTCCAAGCGTTTTGGCCTAAACAGAAAGGTTTAAGGGTTATGTATCATTTTTTTTGTGATCAAACTCTTCTTCCACTATTTAGTGTTTAGGTGAATGGAATAATATAGTGCTGCGAGATATGATGTTTACGGTTTGTCTTCCTGTTATAGGCTTATAGCTACATAAAACATTGTTGGATTTTAGTATTAAGTGGAGAGTTAAATGAGAAAACTACACAAGCAAGTCACACATGTACAAAATAATACAGGAATGGGGAAACTTCCAAATACGCAAGGAGGACTCATCCCGTGAAGCTTGCTGAGTCAAAGCATTAGCAACGACGTTTTGCTCACGAAAAATATGCATAAACTTGACAATTCAATCTCAGCTCAGCATACCTCTGATTCTAACAATTATATTTTGTGGTTTGGTTTTTAACTAAATCAAACCATATCCACTTTAAAACCACTTATGTGGTTTGGATTTTTTAACTAAGGGTTAATGGTTTACTTGGTCCCTGTGGTTGTACCAAGATTTGGAATTGGTCCCTCCCCGGAAAAAAGTTTGCAAAAGGTCCCTGTAGTTGGTCAAAGTTTGAAATAGGTCCCTGCCGGAGACCGGAGCTCCGGTGAGTGCACATGTGGCAGGCTGACTGGGCTAATGAAGCTGACGTGGTTTTTTTTATTTTTTTTTATTTAAATACAGGTCAAATTTTTAAAAAATAAAAAACAACTAATTAAATTAAAAAAAGACCAAATCCCTAATTCCCCTTTCTTCTTCCCCAAATCAATCACGCAGCAGAAGACAGGTCCTTCTATTTCTTGAATGTCTTCCTCGTCCTCTTTTTGTTCTTCTTCTTCGTTGGCTTCATCTTCTTCCTCTTCCTCATCTTGTTCTTCTTTCTTCGTGGTTTTCCTGTTCCTCCTCTTCTTCCCCTGTGTCCTCTTCTTCGTGGTTTTCCATCCCTCATCTTCTTCCTGGTAATTTTGGTGATATTTGTTGACCAGATTGCGCAAGTTATTGATTAGTGGTTACTGGTGTGGTTTGCAGATGTGTGTTCTTATATTTGTGGGAACAAATGGTGAAACCTACTTCAATGCAGTTTCTCTGGTATCTTGTGTGCAAAATTTCCCCAAAAGCAGGGGTCCTGTGGTTGGAATTCTGAAGGGCTTTGCTGGGTTGAGTGGTGCAATCCTCACACAAATATATGCGGTTACCCATACCCCCGATCATGCATCTTTGATATTTATGGTTGCTGTAGGACCATCATTGGTAGATGAGGGATGGAGAAGAAGAATAGATGGAGAAGAAGAACCACGAAGAAGGAAGAAAGGGGTTGATTTGGGGATAATTAAGTGTAAATTAAGGAAATTGGGATTAAAGGGGTTTAATTTGGGGATTTAGGTTTTCATTATTTGTGACCTGTTTTTCATTTAAATTTAATAAAATCCACATCATCTTCATTAATCCAGTCAGCATGCCAAATATGCACTCGCCGGAGCTCCGGTCTCCGGCGGGGACTTATAGCAAACTTGGTGCAACTACAGGGACCTATTGCAAACTTTTTTCCGGCTAGGGACCAATTCCAAATCTTGGTGCAACTACAGGGACCTAGTAAACCATTAACCCTTTAACTAAATTAGTTTTAATCATTCAAACCGGTTTTAAATTTAGATACGGTTCAAAACTGGATATGACTTTAAAACCGGTTATAATTTTAAAACCGGTTTTTTAAAGTGAATTTGGTTTAAATACCAGTTTTAAAACTAGATTCAGTAAAAAAAACCGGTTTTAAAACTCGATCTAGTTTAAAACCAGATTTTAATTCTTCCCTAATAGATACAAAATTGTCATTAAATTCTGTTTTTAACACAACAAAAACTTAATCCAAATTGGAAAATTTTCCACTAGTATCATGATGACATGCTTTTTGGTTAGTTTTTAGCAATACATCAAACACCTGATGGGGGAAGAGAAACAATAATTAAAAAATGCTCACACGCATGAAAAGAAAAATATCCCACAACCTGAGCAATTAGATCCAGAAAATAAGTTATGCACTTATTTAAAATCGTTTTCAAACTTAACAGTGAACCCATCAATCAGCATCCCCAGACAAAAGATTCTGAAAATGAAAGGAATATTTTTTTTACTCTCCAAGCTTACTAAATTGTAGGGGTTAGTCTATTCAGGTTGAGTGTTTCAAAATCTTGTCACTAAGAGTAGCATTGTTTCTGACCCTAATCTTCCCCTATTTCCTGTAAAATTCATGAAAAATAAACAGAGAAGAAAAAAAAGAGAAAGACGGATGAAGGAGAGGCTTTTTTTTATATAGAAGAAATTAAGGGTTCATCCGTTAAAATGAAGTCACCAAATATAAATTGGGAAATTAGGATTTAGAAAATTAGTTTTGATTTAGTTTTTTGAAATAAAAATTAAAAATTTGGTTATGGTTTGGATAAACCGGTTTTATATCCAAATTAGAAAAATGGATATCCAAATTGGTGGACATTTTATAAACTAGATAACATAAAACCGGTTTTTTATAATTTGGACATTTTTGGAAATGGATACGGTTCGGTTATGGTTCAGTTCATAAACCGGTTTTTTTGAACAGGAATGATTATGCACATCACCGTTGATGCTAAGCAAATCCACATCATCCTTGCAATCAAACGCGCATGCAACTTTCTTGTGCCCCAAATTCCAAACATGGAAAGACCCTTCTCCACAACCAACGGCTCAGCACCAAAGGATCTCCCTCACTAAGACAACTTGAGAATCACAAAGAACGCCACCAACGAGCATCTTGTTCTGTCCCTGAATCCAACTGCCGTCAACACAAAGCTCCATTGTTGCACTATCAGCATTGTTGTTGGTCGCCGCCACCATGCATGCTGCCTTTGCCCAACGCTTCCATTGTTGCATGGAAACTAGGATATGGCGTCACACAAAATTAAGGTTCCATGAGCGGGCTTCAAACAGACTATTGTTCCTCTATTTCAATAGCCACCAGAAGTTGGCCACCATCAATAAACTCTTTCGCTGCTGCATAAGAAGAGAGAACTATTGGGAAAACGAAATATCACTCGATAATGAGGCCAAGAACTACTAAAGTGCTACCAAACTTTGGTCGATTAAACACAACTGTGAAATAGGTGATCCAGGTCCTCGACCGTATCCGCAAAATCACACCTATTGCAGGCTGCACTCAGAGCAAGGTTGCAATTGTGTCGTCTCATGTTTGTTAGGAGAGCATTTCACTCAATTAATCACAAAAGGAAGCAAACTTTCTCCAATGCGTAGCATTTCCAAATTATTTTTCAAAGCCTAGATGAAGGCCTCCCATCATCCACAACCCGATCATAGGTGGAGCTTGTCATATAACACCCACCATGCGTTCTTTTCCAACGCAAGGAGTCTTCTCATTGCGGCAAGGCAAGAACTACTAAAGTGCTACCAAACTTTGGTCGATTAAACACAACTGTGGAACAGGTGATCTAGGTCCTCGACCATATCTGCAACATCACACTTTTTGCAGGCTGCACTCATAGCAAGGTTGCAATTGTGTCATCTCAGGTTTGTTAGGAGAGCATTTCACTCAATTAATCACAAAAGGAAGCAAACTTTCTCCAACACGTAGCATTTCCAAATTATTTTTCAAAGCCTAGATGAAGGCTTCCCATCATCCACAACCCAATCATAGGCGGAGCTTGTCGTATAGCACCCATCATGCGTTCCTTTCCAACGCAACGAGTCTTCTCATTGCGGCACTGTAGGAATCATAATTCGACAAATCCCTTCCCGAATTCGGTTCGAAAAAGTAGTACATCACCGCACCATGCTCGACGAACCACTACGCCAAAGTTCTGCAACTTGCATCTTCGTATAAGATATATGAACAAATGGAACGCAATCACAAAAGCGCCATGTGCCTAACCAGCTTGTAATTGTGTATACCAAAGAGAAGAACTCTCATCTCTGAGATGACATCAAAGCCCGAAACAAAGACCTATTTTGCTCCCATAACAACTCTCCAAACATAAGAATTTCCAGCTTTGAACACGAGATAAATAGTTTTGGTAAATCACACGAACTCAAAGTTTATCCTATTCATGCATGAGATTATCAATCAACTTACCCAACATAGTTATATTGTTGTTACAAGCACTCCTTATGCCTAGACCCCCTATATATATGCAGAAGTATGATTATACGAGTATTATTTGGATCTTTTAAAAATAAAATTGAAAAACTCTGTTGAAAAACTCTGTAGAAACATCTCTGGTCTCTCTTTTTCATTAGTCTCTAGTGCTAGGTGGGTGGATATAGTACTCATCATTCCACAATCAAAAAGAGGGTCTCTTTCTATCTCTCAACAATATTCCTCTTGGTTCTGTGCTGCATCTTTTCTATACTGCCAAACTCCGATCTCGATCTCTTTTTCTCAAACAAAATTATGCGCTCTAGAATTCCTGTCTCCGTAAAATCAGTCACGCAAATTTGCATGCAAAGTAATGATTCAGGTGAGGTCATCAAATGGAATCTTTATCTGATACTTTTTTACATGCATTTAATTCACACGCAATAGGATACTGAAATTAATGTATGATAGGGATCAAGTTACATCGGCAATTTTTTTAATGATATTATATCATTTAATAATTTTTTATCAAATAATTATATACTAAAATACACAGTTGGATGGTAAGTTATTATCATTATATTATATTTATAAAATTTTACATTAATTTAAGAGTTTAATTTTAATACATTTATACATGCATTCAATTACATCTCTTTAATTTTCATTTAAAATTACTTTCAATTCAAATTTAATTATGACATGACAAATTGATGGATTTTAATTGAATGTATAAAACTTTTTTACACGGTCAGTACATCAAAATTATACTCTTAGTTTAAAATATTTAATGCATTAGTTTGATATATTAAAATTAACATCATACATACACAGTGAAATGTATGAAAAATAGGAAGAATTCACTTGTTATTCATTTTTATTTAGATTTTATAAAATTTGACAAAAATAATTAGGATGATAAATCAAAATTAAGTAGGCCTGAATACTTTGCTTTACGTCATAAACAATCCTCTCATAGTCTCATGTCGCGGGAGAGTCCCGCCGGTGTGATTAACCAATGTAATATTTTAATAATATAATTACTTTTGTTTTTAAGACAATCTCAACCGTCTAGCAAATAAATCAACGGCTCTAATTAGGCTAGAGGCCTACAAAGAGATCATAAACGACGGAAAATGTATTCAATTTTGTTCAAACTTCAAACTGATCTAATCATTTTTCTCCTATCTGCGAATATTAGACAAATAGTTTTTATATATCCGTACTCACATTTTCTTCATTTTATTTTTATTTTTATTTTCTTATCACATCACAAGCTTCTCTTTTTTTTTCTTTAAGATGGAAGTAAATTTAGGTGGTGAAGTGATTTTTCTAAATTTTCAACCCTAAAATTTTCTATGCAAATAATTTCACGAAATTGCAAGTCAATAACGAATTAACGATTTTTTTTGGTGATTTGAAAAAAAATCCCTATTGATCTAGTACTAAATTCTAATGTTTAAAATCAAAAGACAAATAAAACCAATAGTGCTATATAGCACGAAGAACTTGTGCACGAGCACGACCAGTGGTTTCATCTTTTAAAAATAACAACTCAACATTTTAATAAATAAATAAAACCTGTGGCGTGTGTGACATGCATGAATCTTCTCGTGTCATTAGGGATGGAAGTAGGGCAGATCGTCGACAGGAGCCTATGGCCTAGCCTACATCAGGCTCAAGCTAGGCCTTTTTAAAAGCTTATTTAGTTAAAAAGACCAGGCTTTGGCCACTCAGAAAGTCTTGTAAGTCTAACAGGCCGGCCTATTTAAGTAAATATTAATTTATTTTATTATTCATATTATTTTAAATTTTATTATAATATTTTTTTTTAATTTTTATTATAGTATCTTAAAACTAAAAAGTTGTTGACTTATTTATATAATTAAATATGTTAGACTATATAATCACTTAACCATATAAACTTCTTTAGATAATGACTATACCTATTTACTTTGAATTGGACCGTATAATGATATTATTGCATTTTAGCTAACTAACCTATAAGTTTGTTGACATTTTACAATTAAATTTTTTGGTCTACTTGAATGTATTACAATAAAATAAACTTTTAAATAGGCTAGCAGGCCAGACCAACTTTCAAACTGATCAGGCTCAAACCTAAAAAAAGCCTATATGATAGATAATAGGTCAAACTCAGGCATTGAATTTTTTAAGCAGATCAGACCTATTTAAACAAAGCCTAGCAAAGCCTGGCAAAGCTCAGCCTACTTCCTGTGCCACACAGTATTATTGTAATGTTAGTGAATTAGCTTTTTTAAAAGGATCATAACATTAAGTAGAAATAACAGGTAAAGAAGTCAATACATCAGAGTTTCTCAAATTCAAAGTGTTAGAGAGAATAAATGCTAGTTCATTAAGATTATATTAATGAAGTGGCAAGAGCTTCACATATTTTATTTCCTATTGTTAATTTTTAATATGTATATGACAATTGTAAGTTTAACCCCAACTTATTTTCTTAGTATGAGGAAAATGTAAGTTTATTCAAAGTGTTTTTTAAGCCGAACATCTTTCGTGCCTTAAACTGAGGCAACATTCTATCGCCCAAAATTTTTCTTAGAGAAAAAGAGTACTTTATTAGAAGATCATCTAGTTGTATTTCATCTTTGCTTCTCGATCTCTCAGAATAAAGTTTCAACGTTGCCTCACATAATTAAAACGCCTATGGCAATAACATATATAAGAGCAGACACTTATATATGTATATATATATATATATATATATATATACACACGTTACTGGCTAGCTCTTCAAATTTTAATTGTGTTTTATTTTTTGGTACAGTGTTTTTTTCTTCACCAAGAGTACTTTGTCATAAGAAATATGTGCATAATAACATATTTCTCTCAGTCGACACCCTTAAAAAACACATCCTCTATGATGGGAACGTAACAAAAAAAATCTATCTTGGGATGCATAAAGCTAAATTATACCAGAAATGCTTAATATATATGTGTTGACCATGATGAGTCATGACAAATAAAAACCAAAGAAGAAAAGAATAATGAAAGATGAAATAAAAGCTTACGTGGTTGTTATAATTAAGAGTAGGCTGAGATTGTACGGGTGATGTTATCCATTTGCCAGTTTTCCCATTGCAGGATGTTGGTGACTTCACCCCTTTCACTTTTTGTCATGATCTAAGTAATATTGACTACACAATCAGGCATCTCAAAAGCCCATAAAAAGGATTTGCACCTCAAATCCTCGCTTTCCTTTACAATGAATGAGTTTAGGTCGTGTAAAATTGAAAGATCTCTTTTTTCTGACAGTTAATTTGTAATTTATTAAGAAGGTTGTCAAAATTTATTATTACTTTCATCCCAAAACTTTTGTGTTTTTCTATTTTGGCTCCAAACTTAACAAGCTTCTAATTATGCACTATTTTACTACCACCTCTATTCATCTTCATTTTAGAGTGAGTTCTTCATCACCTTCCATTATCTTCATCATTTTCTTCAAAAAAAAATTCCACAAAATTAAAGTTTTCGGACTCAAAAAATATTACCCAAAAAATCAAACTTCAAAGGACAAGGTGAATTCTTTCTTTACCAAACATGAAATCATCATCAAGAAAACAACAAATAATGTCACAACTACAAACACAAATTAAAGATGAAACCACAACAACATAAGAAGAGATACAATGGCAGGTTACCTGTCAAATTATTTTGTTGCATAATAAAGCATTCTACTTGTTTGCTCTCTAAAAGAATTCTGCTGGCAATTGCAGGTTACCATTTTTAGTGTCGAAACAACAGGGCAAAGAAAGACCAGGCATAAGCACTCATTTTTGGCACTGTCTCTCTTCTCTGTTGATCAAACCGAACCTGGTTACTTTACAATCTCTACTTCCAAACCATACTTTACCTTCTCCCTTTGATTCACACATTCTTGCCGGATCAGAATCGTGGTCTCTTTGTACTTTTTCTAGATTCCGACCACCTTTGAAGCGTATAATCGAACTTTACAACTAGATCTGAAGTCCACTCAGTGAAAAACTACCACCATCGTGACTCTCGTCGCGAGCACTTCCAAATCCGCCGATTGGTTCAACTACTGCGAGCAAATCGGACGTGCGTCGCCGCAGACTTTGTCTTTTCCAGCGAGCTTAATAATCAATTACTTATATTAGAAATAACTTAAATAATCTTCAGAAAAAATTATATATGTTAAATATCACTTTAATCATTTAAAAAAATAATTATTTACATTATGGATATAAGTTAAATAATTTTAAGAATCAATTATTTATGTTAGGGATCACTTTAATCATCTTAAGAATCTATTATTCACCTTAAGGATCACTTTAATCATCTTAAAAATCAATTATTTATATTAAGAATCACTTTAATAATCTTAAAAATCAATTATTTTTATATTAAAAATCATTTTAATCATTTTAAGAATCAATTATTCAACTTAAGGATCACTTAAATCAACTTGAGAATCAACTATTCACCTTAAGAATCACTTAATCATTTTAAGAATCAACTATTCACCTTAAGGATCATTTAAATCATCTTAATAATCAATTATTCACATTAAAGATCACTTTAATCATCTTAAGAATAAATAGTTCACCTTAAGAATCACTTTAATCATTTTATGAATCAATTATCTGTGTTAAGGATGACTTAAATCATCTTAAGAATCAATTATTCACCTAAAGGATCACTTAAATCATCTTAAGTATCAATTAATCATCTTAAGTATCAACTAGTCACCTTAAGAAGCACTTTAATCATCTTAAGAATTACTTTAATCATCTTAAGAATCAACTATCTAGGTTAAGGATCACTTAAATCTTCTCAAGAATGAATTATTTACCTTAAAGATCATTTTAAATCATCTTAAGAATCAATTATTCACTTTAAGAATCTCTTAACTTAAATCATCTTAAAATCTATTATATATTCACCTTAACGATCACTTTAATCACCTTAATAATCAAATTTTCACATTGAGGATCACTTTAATTATCTTAAGAATCAACTATTCATGTTAAGGATCACTTAAATCATCTTAAGAATCAATCATGCACCATAAGCATCACTTAAGTCATCTTAAGAATCAATTATTTATGCTAATGATCACTTAAACCTTCTTAAGAATGAATTATTTACCTTAAGAATCACTTAAATCATCTTAAGAATCAACTATTCACCAGATCAATGTAATCATCTAAATAATCAAACTTTAACCTTGAGAATCACTTTAATCATCATAAGAATCAATATAATCATCTTAAGAACCAAATATTTATGTTAAAGATCATTTAAATCTTCATAAGAATCAATTATTTACCTTAAGGATCACTTATACCATCTTAAGTATTAATTAATCACCGTAAGTATCAACTATTCACCTTAAAAAGCACTTTAATAATCTTAAGGATCAATAATTCATCTTAAGAATCACTTTAATCATCTTAATAATCAATTTTTCACCTTGAGGATCACTTTAATTATCTCAAGAACTCATTATTCACCTTAAGGACCACTTAAATCGTCTTAAGAATCAATTGTTCAACTTAAGAATCAATTTCCCCCTTTAAGAATCACTTTAATCATCTTAAAAATCAATTGTTCACCTGAAATATCACTTAAATAATCTCAAGAATCAATTATTCACCTTAAGGATCGATTAAATCTTCTTAAGAATCAATTATTTATATTAGGGATAACTTAAATCATTTTAAAAATAAATTATTTATGTTAAATATCACTTTAATAATCTTAAGAATCAATCATTTACCTTAAGGATCATTCATATGATCTTTAAAATCAATTATTTACCTTAGGAATCACTTAAATCATCTTAAGAACTAATTCACCTTAAGAATCACTCAAATCATCTTAAGAATCAATTATTCACCTTAAGAATCACTTTAATCATCTAAGAATCACTTATTCACCTTGAGAATCACTTAAATCATCTTAAGATTCAATTATTTATATTAGGAGGCACTTAAATCAATTTAAGAATCAATTATTTATATTAGGAATCACTTAAATTATCTTAAGAATTAATTATTTGCGTAGAGGGTTGAATTTCATATTTACAAAGTTAGGGGACTGAAGTATGATCTCTAAAGTTAGGGGATTGAAATTGATATTCTGAATTTTTTAGTAACCTACTAAACTTACTACCGCAGGTCAAAAAGGGTCTTTCACATTTACAAGACCTATGAGTTCTTGCACCGTAGAGGCCACCCAAATCCTCAATGATCTTAATTATGTAAAAAAAATGTTCTGAAATAAAAACTTTATAAAAGTTGTAAGAACTAAGAACAAATATAATTGGATAAATGGGGTATAAAAATAACTTTTACACGGATCCCTCTTATTCATTGTTGTGCATTCTCAAATTCAATTCTCACTTGAGATGTCATTGTTATTGGTTATGCCTAATGGTAATTGTGTTTCCAGAACAAGAGGAGACACCATCCCTTACCGCGTTTGCAGTGGATGTCAACAAACACTACGTTTGCATCCACTTTTAATCATGGAAAAAGATTAGTGAATGAAATACAATGTTCATCCGGGCGACACCCAACTTACCAGCATAAAATGGAGAGTTTTAAAACAAAATATAACGGGATTATGGGTTTAAGTTTGCCGCAAATTTTGCGTACGAAAACATGTGTTACAAGTTTCACATTGACTAAAGATAAAGTTAAAATAGTCCTTATAAATTGTAGAACAATCTCTAAGTTAAACTTTGGAGTAGAGTTAGGTTTACCAAATTCTAGTATGGTATTAGAATCTATCATAGATCCATTTGTTAGAGACCTCTCGCATATGGGTCACCCTGCAAATGTCAAGTTATGCAAATTTCATACTCTAGATGTCCAACTATGAGTGTGAGGGGTATGTTAGAAGTCTTACATTAATTACAAATTAGACCAAGATAGTTATTATTATAAAGAGTAAAGCAACTCTCACCTCTAAGCTAACTTTTGAGGTAGAGTTATGTCTCCCAAATTCTAAGAGTCAAATTTGTGATGATTTTAGATTGCCATATTCGCGCTTTATATTTTTCTAGTAAAACATTTCACTTTGTGACGATAAAAAACTGCCACAAATGTTAGGTATTTGTTGAGCGTCGAATCTTCTAAGGTTCAAGTAGTGCGGCGCTTTGATCATTCTACAAGCACTTCTTTCCTCTAAAAGTTAGCCCGTGCAAAATCTAAATAGATAGTAAAAGCTACACTTTTTAACTTTTATATTCTGCAATTACATGTGTGTTTGTAATGGCGTTTGTATTTCCTTAGACGCGTGTTTTGTAATGAAGCTACAATATATTACTTATATTGTTACACGCGTATTTTACCTCATAACGCGTGTGCAAACAGACTCTATGTCCATGTTTCATTGCAGGTTTTTAGACTTCAAAATCACGTTCATTCATTCATAAGCTATTACGCGTAGCTTCTTATCTAATGATACTTTGGAGTGTGTACAACACACATCCAAACTTGCTTTAGCGAGAATATGTGGATGTGTAGCTTGATTCCAAACACATTGTTACTCCTCCATGTTTAGAGAACTCTAAAAGTGTCAAATAGCGTTCGGCCTTTTACCAAACATACACTTAAGTTTGCGGTTGTGATCATGATTGTTGTTAAATTGCAGATTTGATGCCGGCTGCAATTGTGGTCATGATGTCAATGTAGGAACACCAAAATCCGTAACGTTGGGGCTGCAATAGCCATTGGGAACCGCAATTTAAAAATTATCCAAATTGATTAATGAATTCTGGAACTCAAAATCAATTCTGACTAGCTTCAAAATCTATTAGATTTAATTACACTTTTAATCTCCGTCCGACCGTGCGATTTTGGTCTCCTAAAAAAAAATAAAAAATTTAACAGCACGTTTCTAAATTGTCTAACTTTTAACTGTTATGTTTAAAACTCTGTTACCCCTAATAATTTATCCTAATTGATTAATCAATTCCGACTGACTTGAGAATCTATTGTATGAGAGTTTCTACACATAAACATGCAGTACTATGGTGTAGTAAGAGGCAGCCCCTATGACTGTGGAATGGCAGATACCTGTCCCGCTAGTTACAAAGCTTTGTAGGGGGGCCAGACCAGACCAGTGCAGCAGGGCCAGTATCTGCAAACTGTTTTGAAGTGACTGCAGGGAGGAGGGACACTTTGTCTACGCCCGGCCCTTAAAATCTAATTCAAGATCCTCAGCAACTTCGGTTCAAGTCTGGCGTTTGAATCGACGCAAACATGATTTCATTTGTATTTCAGAATGTTGATGGAAAAGTTAAAATTTGTCATATTGAGTTTAGCGTGGATTAAAAATGTAGAATTTTAAGTTTTAAGGTAGATCTACATTGAATTTAACGGAATTCCAAACGCACACTCCGTCATTAAACAGCCAAGCACCAGAATAGCAATCCCATTGACATTAATAAATGAACGTTGTTATATGTTTGTGCACCTAGTGTGACCAATAAATCTCCGAGAGTGACTTGGTTTTGAAGACTTTGAAGCTGCAGCATTATATCCACTATACAAAAATGAGGCTTCTGTTTCACAGGTCTTTTTTTAGGATAACAATTCAATAACTCTTCTTTTTTAATGGGATTGATTTTAATCCAAAGTGTAAGAACTCTTCTTGCATAAAAGAGAAAAAGGAAAAGGAGGGAGCGTTGTAGTAGAATAAAGCAAAAGTGAAGGTCTTTCTCATCATGCACGGATCCCCATGGAATTGCTGGAACCATGCCTAGCATTGCTTGCTTGAACACATTCTTTTTGTTTTGTTTAAAGGAACTTGCTTTGTTCTCTTTAGAAATGTTCTGAGACACCCCTTATATAAAACAACCAAACACACCTTATAGATGTACCATGACAAAAATATTCAGCAAAAACTAAACCAAAAAAATAATCTTTTTTTCCAAATGGTGGGGTGAGAAGAAGGCTAGAGAGTAGTAGTAGATATGGTATGATTAGTTTCATTGTTTCCCAATGATTGAGTCACCTTGCTAGATTTTCTGTCATTTGGTGAAGGAGTGAGTGGTAATGAAGACCATGGAAAATGATGATGGTGTTGATGTTGATAACAATCAAAATAACTGGTTGGGATTCTCACTCTCTCCTCAAATGAACATGGGAGTTTCTTCACAAACTCAACCTTCCTCAGTTTCTGTGGAAGTGCTTGCACCAAGCTTTTACCACCATGCTCCTCCTCTTGGCAACTATGGCTTCTATTATGGACTTGAAGCTGAAAATGTTGGGTTGTATTCAGCTTTTCCTGTCATGCCCCTCAAATCTGATGGCTCTCTCTATGGGATGGAAGCTCTGAGCAGATCACAACAAGCAACAGCACAAGGTAAGCACAAAAGCTGAAACTTCCTTTTTTGTGTGTTTGGTGTGAAATAATATACTAAATGTTGAGCTTCATGATCACTTTTTTGTTTTTATCTATTTTTGTGAAGCAATGGCTACTACTTCAGCACCAAAACTGGAGAATTTCTTGGGTAGTGAAGCAATGGGGACCCCTCAATATAGTGCCACAGAAACAATGCCTCTGAGCTTAGACAGCATTTTTTACAACCAAACCTCACGCCACCAAAACAACTCAAGTTACCAAAACCAAGTTCAACATATCAACAACCAGCAACAGCAACAAGAGCTTCATAATCATGCTCAAAACTTGTCTTATTACTCAACCTTGAGAAACCATGAAGTGATGTTAGATGGGTCCAAGCAAAGTAGTACTCAAACTTCTGACATAAACCTCCATGTTCCAAACATAGTTGTCAATGCTGTGCAGGAAAATGAAGGGGAGTCAATGGCTTATGGGGATTTGAAGTCCTTAACCTTGTCCATGAGTCCTAGCTCACAGTCAAGCTGTGTCACGAGTTCACAGCGTGCTTCTCCTGTTGTCACTGATTCTGTTTCCATGGAAACAAAGAAAAGAGGAGCTGAAAAGGTTGACCAGAAGCAAATTGTTCATAGGAAATCCATTGACACATTTGGACAAAGAACCTCTCAGTATAGAGGTGTAACAAGGTATTTTATGTTATCTTGCTATTGCATGTTTGGATACATTATATGTTATCACTAAGTAAAAATAATTGTGAATTGAAATAACTTTTCTTAGCTTTTAGTTTTGTCCATTGTGATCCATTGTGATCGTGATCTTAACTTCACCGTTTTCTATTGTATATCCAAATATGTACTTAATGTTAACTCTTTATCTCCTTTTTGGTGTTTCTTTTTTTCCTTTATTCTAAAGGGTGTTTGTTTATCAGGCATAGGTGGACTGGTAGATATGAAGCTCATCTATGGGACAATAGCTGCAAGAAAGAGGGCCAAAGCAGGAAAGGAAGACAAGGTGAGAATGAGTTTAGGTGTTTGGATACATGATAGAAAAATTAACGTAGAAAACTATCGTGAAGGTAAAATTACGGTCGACAGCCTCAAAAGCGAATGAAAGTTACTTCTATCTACCGTAATTTTAACTTCTCTTAATTTTTCACGGTGTATCCAAACAGGAGCTATATTCCCACGTTACACATCATCTTTTATTTTATTTTTGCTTGTGTGTATTTTTTGGGTCAAACATGTATGCTGAGCTTCACTATGTCTCTTACTATTGTTTTTTGTCTCTTTGCCGGGGAATGCCACTCAAATATATGATGAATCTATCAGTTTATCTAGGTAAGGTTTCCCTGGACCAAGTTCTATATTTAATTTTTATTTTAAGTTCTGGCTAAGATTCTCTGAGCTTAGATTAACTAGACAGTTAAGGATAGACATTATTTGATATTTTTTAACAAAAGAGGAAAATTAATGTTTATTAAAGTCATTCCAAAATGTTTATTTTAGGGGGTTATGATATGGAAGAAAAAGCTGCAAGAGCTTATGATCTGGCTGCACTCAAGTATTGGGGTCCCTCCACTCACATAAACTTCCCTGTAATAGCAAATAATTTATTTCTTTTCTCTTTTCTCTTTCAAGTTCAATCTTAATTTATGAGGTCTGATTCAGTAACAGTGACTGAATGATTAATCATTACTAAGACTTTTTCTTTTTACTTACAGTTGGAAAATTATCAAAATGAACTTGAGGGAATGAAGAACATGACTAGACAGGAATATGTTGCACATTTAAGAAGGTAAAAATCCTTGCTTTTCGGGAAGTGTTGTTGTAGTTAATAACCATGTTACTTGTTCATAACATGTCTCAATTTTTGCCTAATCAGAAAAAGCAGTGGATTCTCAAGAGGGGCTTCGATGTACAGAGGAGTAACAAGGTCTCACAGGCTATCAATTACTTAGGACTATAACATTACAATTTTTTTTTACATAACATTACAATTTTAATTAATAATATTTAATCTCAAAAAGGAGTTTCTTTAGTTTTTCTAAAACTTGGTTCTTTCTGGTTCACTTGATAGCAGACACCACCAACATGGAAGGTGGCAAGCTCGGATTGGTAGGGTGGCTGGAAACAAAGATCTTTATCTTGGAACCTTCAGTGAGTAATTTTTTTTAATACTCTTTGGATAAAAAAAATTCCCCTTTGAATATGCCATGAATATGTTTCTTTCATAACAATAACCATGTTTTTATAATAGGAAGAGACATAGAGAGTGCTTTATGAGTTTGAAAAGCTAATCTTTGATGCACCATAAGGTGTTTGAGCTCATCTTTTCAGCAGCTGTAAGGCTGATCATGAGCCCCTTTAATATTGTAGAGGACTGATGCAATATTCCTAGAGATAGCTTTTACTAATGTTATTCAATGCAGGTTTGCATCGAATTCTCTTTGCTTTGCTCAGAATCAATTCTGACACTTATAATGCATCGAATTCTCTTTGCTTTGCTCAGAATCAATTTTGACACTTATAATCTACTCACAGAAGCTTTTTTCGAGAATTGACTTTGACTTAGAATCCATTGTAAATGAATTTCCAAACATGCACTCAAAGCGATAGATTACACTTTCATAACTTCAAATCAAACAGTAATTTTGCAAAAAAAAAAAAACTAAATCAAACTTTTTGACCAAATATGTTTTGTCACAATTAATCTTTACTTATATTGAAATGAAACTTTCAGGTACTCAAGAGGAAGCAGCTGAAGCCTATGACATTGCTGCTATAAAATTCAGAGGAGCTAATGCAGTGACCAACTTTGATATAACAAAATATGATGTGGAAAAAATCATGGCAAGCAGCAACCTTCTTAGCAGTGAACTAGCTAGGAGGAATAGAGAGGTAGTAGAAGGTGGGACTCAGTACAATATTGATCACAAGCCTCCATCATATGATGACAACAACCAAGAGGCCATTCTAATGCAGAAGAGTTCTGAAGGCCAATTACCAAATCAGTGGAAGATGGTTCTGCGTCAAAATCAGAATCCACCAAGAACTCATCATGAGAGCTTCTCAGTGTCTTTAGACAACAACATGTTTCATCAAGAAGCAGAGGAATCTAGTAAGATGAGAAGCCATGTGTCAAATCCTTCTTCATTGGCCACAAGTCTGAGTAGCTCAAGAGAAGGTAGCCCAGATAGGACAAGCTTGACACCAGTGCTTTCAGGAATGGATTCAAATGCTGCTTCAAAATTATTGGCTGCTAATCCAAATAGTAGCATGAATTCTTGGGATCCATCACAACATCTTAGGCCTGCACTTTCTTTGCCTCAGATTCCAGTTTTTGCTGCTTGGACAGATGCCTAGTCCTTTTCTTTTACTTTCTCTCAAGTTAAATTTAAAAGCTCTTGTTTTTTTCTTTCTTTTTTGCATGCATGGAAATGGACAACACAAGAGAAGAGGTGGTGGGTTTTTAGCTAGTAAAATTGAGGGTTTAGTTAATTATCCGCAAGTTTAAACTTATTAATCGTTACATCTTAGCATTTTACTAGCAAAAAAACTATTAAATCTTCATGTCCTTATGGCCACATTTTATGGATGTTTGGTTTCACGATTTGTGAATAGTTCGAGTCACGTTTAGATTGTTAGTGACATACAATTGGAAGTGCAGTAGCTCCCAAAGCTACACTTTATGCCTTCTTCTAAGAAGTGATTAATGATTATGAGACTTCCTATCATAGAATCAAACATGCTATGAGAAGTTAAGTATATGTTAATTTGATTTCAAGTTGTTTATCCACAAAAGCACTTCTAATTTTTTCTAACGTGGTTTTCATTCTCAAAACATATTTGGGTGAAATTTTTAAATGCACTTCATGCTAACAAAATCAAGTTGAAGCGTAAGCAAAAAATCAAGCTTTTGAGTTAGCATGAAAGTGATTTTAGTTTTCTTCCCAACAGATTTTAATTATTATCCGATGAAAATCACTTTTAGTATTTTTGGTTTTCATGATTAGATGGCCAAAATCAATTCTGGTTGTGACCGGGGCCGACGGGGACAGTAAGTGATCGTAAGTACAATGAAAAGGTACAAACAAATAGCGACTTCCCGCAATACTTCTAGGCCAAGGGACACGAGAGGTATGAGATGGTACAATTAAAGAGAGTTTATAAGATTTGATAGCTAATACTCATAACAACAATGTTCATATTCTTTTTAGGAGCCCAAATCATAAAAACTTCAAGGTTAAGTGTGCTTACAATATGAGATGAGTGGCCTTCAGATAAGTTTTCTTAGGGCGTGAGTGAGTTAGGAAAAAACGCATTAAAAGACTCGTGTTCTTACTGTGGACAATTGTCAGATCGAAATATTACACTGGTGCCCCAAAAGCAACTAATGGTAGCTTCTTTCCATTATAATTTTAGCTTTAACATGATTTCTCAATAAATTTTCAAGCATACACTTGTACTAAACTTATTTAAATATAATTCCCTACGTTATCAATTCACTTTTATCTTAATCAATTTTGTCAGAATCAATTCTATTTAATATTATTTCTTCGAACGCAAAATCAAATATGCACACTTGTAATTTCTAATCAAGAGTGATTCTAAAACATTTTACCACGGAGAATGGAACATTTTTTTTGAAGGTTAAGTGATAGGTTGGATGAGGAGGCTATAAAAAGGCTATGATTGAGAGGGGGATGAAATGATTATAACAATATGGGGAAGACACCATCATTGTTTTCAACATTGCCGGTCCTCTTATTACAGAACCCACCTCAGTATGTGTCTCAATAATGCAGAGCTGGGCCTAGTATATCAATTTCACTCAACCTTTGACCATATGATAATCCTCCTTATCACGTCATTGCCACTGATTCTCCACGTCCATGGTCATCATTACTAGCAACCTTTTGTAGTTAAACTTTGTCTAAAGGCATAGCAGATATTCCCTTTACCTGATTCAAACAAAATGAAGTGGGGTGCAAAAAATTAGATTCCCTCAGAGGAGGAATGACTTTTATGTGATGATCTGATTGATGATGACTTGATTACTAGAAGGGAATTAGAATTTGTCTGCTGCGTTAAGGAAAGGGCTATAGTTGGAATAGCTTTTTAATTCTTTCTTTTTATTATAAGGACTCTAATGATTTCGGCCCTTAAAAGTAACATGGCCTATGTACATTATTATATGAAGTAACCACCTTAAGTGTTCAAACTCTTGGCATGGGTACGTTCACATGTGAGCTACGGTTTGTTCTCATCTTGTTCCTATGATCAAGTCAAATAGTGGCGCAAGCGAAAGAAAATGACATCTAATTGAACTCATGACTATGTGTGTATACCAGAAAAGAGTTTCATTTCTTTTTGCCGCACCTATTATATGTTAGCCTATAAACCATTTGAGAGATAAACTTAACCTTAATCGTATCATACTAGTGGTTGTATAATATCATCTTAAGAAGTGCTGATCTCCATTCCGAATCTGGCTTTTCTAAAGTTGAATTTTCTTGAACTCACTATGGTCAAAGTTCCATAACCCTTCGAACAAAATTAGATAACTCAGATTTAAAAGTTCAATTTTAGGTGTATAATTATCTCTTTAAATTTGAGCAATTGAGCTGTCTAATCCTAATATGTTGTAACTCTAGTGAATTTAGGAAATTTTAGCAACACAAAATCTAAATCTCTTTTTAAAAATAATATAAAATCATTCAGGTAGCATTCAACCAACAACTTAATCTTTTGAAATAATTGGTTGTTTAACATGGTATCAGAGCCTCTTTGACCACGCGGTCTAGAGTTCGATCTTGGCCACCCCCAATTCTTCTAATTAAAAGTTGAATATCAACACATGGTAGTGAACTTGTGCATTGTGCACGCTTCAAGCCCAGACAGCCAACGGCTCTTGCGTGAGGCTATGTGTTATAGTCTTATGATAAAAAGTTGGATTTCTAGAGTGCTTTGATTTATTTACACCTATTTTCTCTTACATCTCATTTCCACTCACTTTTTGTTCCTGCCAACTTCTCAACAACCCGCCCTGAGGACATCTCAGTCGAGCCATAAGGCATGCTCTTCAGCATTCGCTATAGCGCCAAACTGAATGCCTTAGGAGAGAATGACCTACCCGGCCAGTTGACGCTTAATCCTCATGGACCGAGACTCGGCAAATCAAGTCAACACAACCTAGAGGTTCTTGACCGCTAAGAAGCCTTCTCTTAAAAGGCCTTCATCCACACCTACAGAGACCTTCACCATGATCGACAGAGCCAATAAATATAGGGTTCTTCGTTTATTACGTAAAATGTTATTCATTCTTAGCACTTTAGATTTGTTTTCTATTTGAGTATCTGGGATTCTCTCCTAAACACTTTCACTTACTTGAGCGTTAGAGTGTCTTCTGCAGGTACTTCCCCAACCATGGCATTTAGAGCTCCGTCGTGACCTCAAACACAACAACCACACCATTTCGCCGTCGTCAACCTACACGACTGAGAGAACCACCGCCAGATTCTCAGGTTCGAACACTTTGTATTCATATTTCTTCAGCTCTCTTATCACATCACATATTATATCTCTTATTTCTCTCTTCTCTTCTTGTCATTGAGTGTGTCGAATTGAGGTGTAGATAAAGTATTATCTATTTCATATGTGTTTGGTTAGGCATCAAAACACACGCTTCAAGACACATTCAACCCCTAATCTATAAAGAATAGCTTCTCAGTAAACATGATTTTATCTTTGGATATGAAAAAGTATGTGTTATCTAAGGTGAATTATCACCTAAGTCTTTTTCACATGTGAAACACCTCCTCTACACTGTTAGATCCAAATGAATGCCTCAAATTGTTAATCGACAACCTAATAAAATAATGTTGTAATATTGTATTTATTGTTTTTTCCGAATCTATATATTTTTGTTTTGTTTATATGTTCGCCCCACTTTCATTTTCTCTTAAAAGCTAGGACAATAGATAATCACTAAAAAACTATTGATTTTTTTTAAATAATTAAAAAAAGAAAAAGAAAAGTATGATTGTATAAACATCAATTTGATCACGCATACAAAATTAGGCTAATGACTACCACTACCACCACCTTCCTAGTGAAAAAAAAATGCATTGTCTATCCCCTGTTAACTAAGGACCCCTTTGTTTTTTCCTTTTGCCTTTAATTAAGTGGGCGTGCCCTCCCAAATTCAAAAAGATAAAGGCTAAAGCAACAAGGAAACATATAAAGGGTACTAGCATGCCGACGGCAAGATCAACGTGGACAGATTGATTCAAGAATGAAACATATATTGTGAAGTCAAAAAATATCACCATGCAGAAAACTAGAGGAATATATGCCATGTCCAAGATATTATGCTCACAATAGTTTCAACTCTAATGTGCATCCCTTCTAGCCACTTGATCCTGTAGTTTCTTGCTGATAAATCACCTGATTTGGTAAATTCATTGGAAATTTAAGGAACTTTTTACTTTTAGGTTCGTTGTAAGATCAGGAATTTTAACTTTAACACAACGATTAGTTATGTTAACTTGGAAAAAAAATGGATTGTTAAATATTAATCGAGGAAAAGATTAGGAATATGAGTTCTTAGTTAGTGAAGTGACTGTGAATTCCATAACTTAATGCTACTAACTGGTTACTTATCTTCTGAGAGATCCCTGATTTATGACTATGTTAAATAGGGTTATTTGTCTAAAGGGTTAGAATTAAGCTAAAATCATGTGAATTCCACTTTCCAACCAAGCAATTGACTAATAAAATATAAATTAAGAATTGATAATTGAGAGGATCCGGAAAGATTAAACCTAATATATCCAAAATTATTTTGGTCATGTTTGTGGTTTGAGAAAATATTTTATGTTTTCATTTTTTTTTTGAAAATAGTTTTTATTTTTAAATTTTAAAAACACATTTATTTTAACGTTTTATTTTTATTTTCATGGTCGTCGTTGTCATTGCTGTCACCACCGCTACTTCCATCACCATCGCCACCACCATCACTTTCATTGTCACCACCACCACCTCTACCACAATTGTCGCCACCACCACTGTCACCAACCCGGTCGTTGTCGTCGCCACCAATACCACCTCCATAGCAACAACCGACACAGCTATCACCACCACCTCTGCTGCCGCCACCATCACCAATTTTCACTAGTTGGTGGTGGCGGTGACAAAAGTGTTGGCGAAAGTGGTGGTGGTGACAGTGGGACTAACTTTTTTGTTTTCTGTTTTAATCATATTGTAGAAAATATTTTCTAAGAAAACATTTTCTAAAGACCAACTAAACATGTTTTCAACTTTATTTTTTATTTATTTTAAAATGAAAACATGAAATTAGCAAACCAAATAGGCCATAAGAAATAAGTCATTTTCCAATAATATTTTATTTTCTATGATAATTTTCCTTTATTTGAGACACTATTTCTTTTATTTTTTAAAACAATGGTAGAATAGAGAGAAAACACCTCCAAACAAGGATTTTACTGGTCAAAGGAAATTTGAACCCTCAACTTATGAGAAGGTGACAGTAAACCCAAAACTTGTGATCAGTTGTGACAACCCATGTTGTTTGACACATTTTTTTACAAATTGATACTTAATACAAGATTTGAGTTATACGTCTACTGTAGATCGAATTCATATTTCACTACTGATACCAAGATATTTCAGTCTTCATTAGCGCTTGCCCTTTCCTTCTAGCGTGAGACAATGGATAAAAAAAAGGGAATGTGATGTTCAATGTCATCGTGGACATTTTATCCTGCAATTAAAAAACTAATTAGTAGAACGAGATAGGATGAAGTATGAGAAGATGGATGCCCATTAGATAGAAGCAGCCCATAATTTGCTATGTTTGGGCTTTGTCATATTGTTTTTTCCCATAAAATTGACTAAACCCGACCACCACCACAACTTCAAAATAAAAATGTCAATAATAATCAATCATCACAAATCACAAGTTATCAAATTTATAACCTATATATTTCAATTTCAAATCGGTGTGTAAGAATAATGATTTGTTATGAAATACATACCCACTTAACGTGATCTCAGAGCCTCGGGGAATTAGTCTCATAACTGTCGGCGGTAAGATACGTTATTAAACAAAACAAAAAAATCATAACCTGCCAGTCATATATAAACCAACTTCAAAACTCATTCACCATCAATATTAACTCTACTAATAGTTTATTACGTCCACATTCCACAAAATAACAATCCCACGGTAACACAAGTTACATAACCACAAATTGACTTATATGTCTTCTTAAGCAACACAACCACAAATTTATTTAAATTCCTTAAACCACAAAGCAATTAAGAAAATGCAAACAACATTGTCTTATACACCAAACAAAAGATTGTGGGGCACCCGATGATAGGATGAAAGGGCGACTACAACCAATGTTTAAACAACAATGAAGAATGAATGTGTTTTTAGCTGAACGTATAACTTTGAAGCTTAAACATAACTCTTGCTTTTTTTAATTATATTACTTTTTTCATAATTTGTATAAATAAATAAATAAATTTGCAAAATGTTTTAATGTTAAAAATGAGTTATTCGGTTTGAGATATTGTAACACCCCGATTTTCATGAGGGTTATTATCGTAAATATTAACAAATAAAGAACATTTTAAAAAGCAGCGGAAATTAAAACCGAAACAAAACTGATATATTAACTCCCTCAAGGCAAAGATGATTCAATAAAAGATTACATGATTGAAAAAGAAACTAAAGTCAAAACAACCGAGAACCACACACAGGAAGATCCTTCAGAAGTGAGACACTAAGAACAAAAACTAAGACATAGAACCCCGAGAAACCCTACTTTGAGCCACCAGACGCTCCAGCCTCTCACGCTGACGCAGCATGTAACACCCTGATTTTCATGGGCATTATTGTAGCAAATGAACAGTAAATAAATATGCGGAAAATCTTTCGAGCTTACAAAAATGCAAGTGTACTTTTTTTCAAATCATGCTAAAGGCAACATGCATGTCTTGTATATCTAGATACCCAGTTCAACAGAGTCTATAAGGTACTTAGTTCAAGTGAACAGCATCAGTGAAGATAGTTTTGAAATCAAAAGACTCGTTTGTAAAAGAAGACATGTTGTCACAGTTAAAAACCCCGACCCAGACCTCCTACTCCGGCATACCTCCCGCGATGCCACGCAGGGCGATCGCATAAAAGTACGTCGTTCTGGGACTCTACCCTACCCTTGAGCATGCTCATGTACGAACACAAGAATAAAATAAATATCTCTAGCCTTCAAGTGGCAAATGTCCGTCATACTCCCTCGAACTGTCTTCGGTTCAGCATCCTTCGGGTACTCTTCAACTAGTAGTGGCCCAGCTGGCGACGGATCGCCAGGAAAACACAAACAACAAACAGGTGCAAGGGTCAACTTCAAAAACAATAACTCCCCATGCGAGTGCATGGGTGAGACAACAATCATCAACATATATAAGCATGTTAAGTAATGTCCATTCATTGCAGTTATATATATATATATATATATATATATATATATATATATATATATATATATATATATATATATTAAGCAATATAAACTACAGTTATGCAGGGTAATAAACAAACAAGAATTGACTATAATACAAGTAGAATTGCAACCAAAACACACTCAACAGGCAGCTCAAGACACGTGTCAGCACCCAATTTTGTCCGGCTCTTTTATTTAATTTTTTTTTCTTGTTATGTTTCATTTTTATTAAAAAAAATAAAAAAAAATAGTTAGCTAATTAGTTAGTTAAAAAAAAAGAGTTTGTGCTCTTAAACAAAAAAAGGTCTTTAGATTTCTCCCACAAAAAAATCTTTTCAAAATTAAAAAAACATAAATTAAAAAAACATTAAAAAATCAATTTAAACCTTCAGAACTACGTAGCCTTGATCTTCCATTTGAGGGAAGTACGTAGGACTAGGTTCACACCTATCAGGCTAAATAAAATAAAATAAATATTTTTGATTTGTAAATAATATCATTTTCTTTGTAAATAATAAGTCTTTTAATACCTTTTTGCACAATCAATCATGGGTACCGTCTTTGACAGGCGTTGTGGGTGCTAACACCTTCCCCACGCGTAACCGACTCCCGAACCTAGAATTTTAGGTTTCGTAGACCTTTTATTCTCTTTTTAGGTTTTCTAGCGTTTCCCTCTTAAAAAACGTTAGTGGCGACTTTGTCTGTTTGACTTATTCTTTTTGCGTCGTCCCCGCTGCGACCCTGGTTGCGACAACTCGCATAGCAATCATGTCATAAACAATATGAATGTCATGATGCAGTTAAGGTGTAATATGATCCGAACATTCGGGTTTCTACGTTGAGTCGGCACGTAGTCTCCATTTAGTCTGCACCAAGTCTTCACATAGTCTGCACCAATCCTACACATAGTCTGCACCAATCCTACACCAAGTCTACTCCAAGCCTATACAAAATCCGCACCAAGCCTACACCAAGTCTGCTCCAAGCCTACACAAAGTCTGCACCAAGCTTACACCAAGTCTGCTGAATGGATAGTCCTGCTATTCTGAACAGCTGAAGAATGACGACTACGTCGCCTCGAGAAACATTCATGAATGCACATTTTTATATGCTATGAATAAACAACAACAACAACAACAACAACAACAACATAAACGGAGGCGTCTTGGCGCGAGTCCGCGTTCCTCATAGTTCAGGATCTCTCGTTGGTAGACGCTGAAGCGTAAAACGCCCGCTACTACCAACAAGGCATTACCGAATAAGCTACCCAATTTTCTTGAGAAAACATCTCTTGAAATATTATGTAAAGGTCTTTTGAGGATTTCCAGAAAACATGTCTTATGATCCTCGTGAGGAAGTTCTTATGGTTCTTTTTCCAAAGGTGCGCCTTAGTTTCCTTTGCAAGATAAGACTGGTAGAAAAGAAGTGGAATCGTCCTTAAGTTCATAAAAGGATTGATGTATTCTTTTCGTACATTATGAATTTTCCTTTAGGAAAGGTAACATATTCATATCGAAAGCTCACGGTTTAACTGCAGGTTCTCTTGGAAACGTGTTTCCAAAACATTCATTAGGTTTCTAAAAGAAAGTTTTTCTTCTTATTCTTTTTGAAACTATTAAGCCTTTACTTTTTCCAAATCAAGGTCTTTATACTTTATTTTGAAAGGAACCCCATTCCCATGGTAGCTTACTCTAATTCCCCAGCTAGACACACAATAACAATTGGTGATAAGGCATAGCAACGTTGCAACAAGCAAGATCAGGGAAAGGATGGTAATTCAATCAACATGTTATCAACATAACATAACACATATTTCAAGTATGACTTGGTCTTTTCATATGAGCTAAATAGCATGCTTTCTTATAGTCAATCAACAACAACAAGTGAACATGCATGGTTTCACGATCGCCAAACAAATTGTGTCGAACCATGTGAATGATATTAGAACCAAGATAGACAGGTCATAGCATAGACATCATGTAATTAAGGAGACAAGCTATCAAGTAAGTCTACAATCATTCAAGCAATGTCATACATCAAACAATTCTAATCTAGCATAGCAGATGCCTTCAAATACTTGCATTAATATCACAATCAAAACAATTCAAAGTCGGGTCGTTCTTAGGACGTCGTCAGCTGCTAATTATAAGACATAGTATATACATATGCCTAGTGGCTAGGAATAGAGAAGTGCCCTTACCTCTGTCCTTTGCTCCAAGCTCCAATGTTTGCTCCAAAAGCTGCGAAGGTTCCGAAGGTAAGCTACGTCACTTTGTTCGGTCCGAAGTCCCGTTATCCTTCAACGAACATAGCCTAGTTTAGGACTTGAAACTCAATCCTAAGGCTTAGCTACTGGTCTTACAAGGTTCCTATCACTTAGGAAATTGTCCTAACTCTTAAGGAAATCCTTGGAAGTCAAAAAAAATTTTTAACAACTTTGACGACTGTTAAAAGAACTCGGAAAACTCTAAGTTGCAAATTTTCAAAACTTTCCAAAACTTCAAACCTTAAAATAGCAAAAAGGATAAATAGTTACAAATCAATTTGAAAGCCTTAAACAAGATTTTGGAAGCAAAAACACACACAAAACTCCAAGGGTTCAATTCTGTCCAAAAACCTTAAAACCCTAAAAACTTCAGATTTTCACCAAACAAATCACTAAGTTACTCAAAACAATTTCACAATCCAAAACATAACTTCTATTACAATTTTTCTAAACAATTTCCAAGTCTTGAACTCAAAATCTTCTAAGTGTCAAAAGCACAAATTTTCCATTCCAAATGCAAATTTCCAAATTCCAAGTTTTCTTAGCTTAGCAAAACCCTAATCAAGCTATGAGTTCCAAAATCCAATTTATCCAAAAGCTCAATTTTAATCTTACAATTTCAAGTTTTCCAAATCCTCTAGAAATCAATTTTCTAAGGTCTTAAACATACAATTTTCTCTAGGCCCTTTTGCACTAATTAGGGCAAAACCTTTCCTTTAAACCCAAAATCACTTACAAGCATTTAAACATACTCAAAAGCTAGTTGGAAAATCAATATTCTCTTCTCCCAAAACAGAATGTAATTCGGCCAAACATAATAATTGTCAAAATGAATTTTTCTTTCAAAACTAACTTGCACACATCAAAGGTAACAAGAAATCTATGGTGAAACCAAAGCTCAAAGTTTGAAAATCACTTATTTCAAATAATCAATTCTCAAAAACCTAGCTTCTAAGAAAACTAATTGGGGATTTCCATAGATCAATTTCAAGGGAATAACATTCCTAAAGGCAACCCTAGCAAAAGCTCAACTTCAAAATTCCCTAGGGATCAAAACTCAACCAATCAAAATTCTAATCGGTTCAAATTGAAGTTCAAGGTCATGGGGACAACATTAATGAAGGGGGGTTTTGAATTTTAACAACCTATAAAAATCCAAACTCAACATATCAAAATTTTGAATCGGTATAATTGTAGATCGGGATGAGGGAGTAACTTACCTCAGAAGATCAAGTGAAGAAGATGAGTGGAAGAGGCTGCCATGGAGGTGTGGAGGTTCGGCCAAGAGGAGGAGGAAGGAAGAAGATGATGAATAGTTTCCTAAGCTCTCTCTCTCTCTCTCTCTCTCTCTCTCTCTCTCTCTCTCTTAGTTTCTCCTTAATCTTTCACTTAATGGCTTAAGAAAAAAAACAACACAACCCCCCTATAATTAGAGGTTTGGCCGCGGGTTTAATGAGCCATTGAGGGTGAATTTCTAACTTTTCACTAACCCTAGGGACCAAAGTTGAAAGGGTAACAGTCTAGGTAAAATTATCTTTTTACTATTTGGGGACTAAAGTAAAGTCTAAATTCTCAAGGGGCAAGGACTAAACCATAAACTCTCAAGGGGCAAGGATTAAACTATGAATTTGGAAGATTAGAAAATTCTAGAATTGTTTTTTAATATATTCCTAATCCATGTCGCGTCAGTCGAATCTGATCGCTGGTACTTTTCCTGATGTAGCTGAGAGTATCTATCCCCAGATAGTCATTCTCTTTGGGTCTTGTGCTCGTACTACTCGGGCCCGGGTCGTTTCCATCGAAGTTCGTGTCAGTTCTGGTCCGAAAGCACTATTCACGGGAAGCTGCTCGTGAAGCACTATTCACAAAACACTATTCACCGAAGTTATTATTCATGAAATTTTATATCGCATAGATGGATCCATCACGTCAAACGGAGTCATTTGGTGAATCCCGGATTTTCGATCCGAGGTCTCGAAGTCGTCCATTTCGCTTGCTGGATTTTCAACTGGAAGTCTCGCTAGCGAGAATTGTTGTTTCCAGGCTCCGGAAGGAAATCATATCAATATTATAGTCATTCTTCACGAAATTCTTCACTTAAGTTCATGGTGATAGTGAGAATTTCCTATTGTCGTCTGAACTCAAAGTCAGGTCAAGGTTGGTTTACTAGCAAGTGTTGTAAAGAGTACTTCATTGGTACTTCGGCCGACGATATCTCTTGTCGATGTCGCGGAGCGGATCCAAACAGTACATGGAATAATTAAATAATTATTTAATTACTGGGGGAAATTCAGGGTCTTACACAACAAGTCTCTCCTACGCCACCAAGCCAAACAAGCAGTAGTTGCCTCCGATGATAGGTCATCCTCCGAAGAAAATGTCACGCGTTGTCGATAGGCGGATCCTCTAGTCATCGCCCACAAACTATATTGTCGAAAGAACTAATAGCGTCTAAGATACATCGCAGAGGAATAGTAATGCAGATAGTCCATCGGTGATAATGAACATCCACGGTCAAACCATAACGATCTCGTCGTGTAGTCCTAATCCATTCGTTATATGTAATGGTATGGTAGATACGACTATAACTCCACGTGTCTCTAACATCTGGGTCGAGCAACTGAATCTCATCATGTCTCAGATACGGTACTTGATTAAACGGGTACTCCTTCATCTGGCGATAAGCGCCCACACAACACACATTCAAACAAGCAAGGGCCAACTCAAAGCAAACAAGACCTCAAATATAATCATGTGCACATATATCATGGTAATTAAATCATCCAACATTTAATTAATCAATTATGAAAACACGTCCCTAGGGTTAGTCTAGGATGCAACTACAACTAAATGATCGCGATAAAGTTTTAAGTCAACATTGGAAAGACGGGACGACCACAACCTCCTCCGAGCATGAGGGAAACAACAACAACAACAACAACAACAAAACTAGCCGTTTGCACGGTATGCCACTTAACAGGAATCACGGCTGACAACTACCGAGCGAATCAAAATACAGGAATCATCCACAGTTGGACAGCAACAACTGGGTGCACCAAAACAAGGGAACAACAACGGGGGAAGTCGTGTCCAGGGAACCAATCAACAAAGTCATGCAAACTCAAACTATGCATATGAGTTAGTCAAAATATCTTAAACCAAACCACTCAACAATAAGGGCATAACAATAATCTCAGTTAATAATCAACATTATCAACAACACAAATATATTCCGACAATAAAATAAATCACATAGTCATGTTCAACATATAATGTAAACACATTTAGACAAGACTAAGACCAAATGCCCTTAGTCAAGCAATATATATCAAGCATATAAAGCACATAATCACTTAAGCATTTATTCATCATCAAAATCAACATATAGCATATAATCAACATATAAAATATATTCAACAAGCATCATATAATCATAAGCACATAGCACATAGCACACCACACATGTAGACTTTTCTAAGGCCGAGTGCCCTTACCTTGACCTAATCCAAGCGTATAATCAAAATCCACAACAGGGTCCTCTGAAGGAGAGAAAAATCCTTCAAACAATAGTATAACTTACACGTATTAATCATTCGTGAAACTTATGCATGCACCCTAAAATGCCTTAACTTGATTTTAATATAATTTCCCAACCTTATAAAACTTTAATCATCCATTTATTTTCCTTATTAAATTCCAAACTATATTAAATGTATGATAATACAACAAATACTACCAACAAGGTTATATTCCTATTTTATTTCAAGAAAAACTCATTCTTACTTTTTTTATATATATATATTAAACATGCCACATATGTATATATACATATTTTTATTCAAACTATTAATTATTATCCCAATAGATTAAAATAATTATTTCCTAGCAAAATAACCTCAAATATCATGCTTAAAAATAAAATAAAATATCTCCTTAAATTACTTTATGGCCCACGGCCTATATATATCCATAATATTTTTTTTCCAATTTTCTAACTATCAAAATAATACTTAATCTCAAAAATAAATTTTAAGTATCAACATAATATCCTATCAAAATTCAAATTTTAAAATCTAACCACATGCATTTCTAGTAAATATTCCCAATTTAAAAAAATTTAACAACATATCTAAATTCAAAAATATAAATCCTATCCACATGGTATCTAAGATATGAAATTAAAATTCTATCCTCATGCATATTTACAATTTTCCAGCGACACACATCTAATCCAAAATCTAATTTTTTTTTTTCAACAACCACATTTAATCTAAAATAATAAACAAAAATTCGTGCCAAATGGGTTTGCCACCTTAGTAAATATGTTTCATTCTTTAATTTAACTTTTTAAGAATATAGTTCTGATCTCTAGGTGATGCATATAAAGAAACATTTGTTGAAAGATGTCTAACAATTTAATGTGATTTTTGAATCTCCGGAGTAGTTTCATGACTTTCGTCATGAATTGAAAATACATTGAGAAATAAAAAAAATTCAATATAAGAGAATTTTCACATGAGGATCTCATCCCCATTTGAAATATGATTTGATTTGTGTAAAAATGTTTTATATTGGATAGAAATTAATTATTTATATTCTCTCATGTGTGTTTTATTAAATTATAAACAGTAGTTTCTTATGCCGCGTTGTAGAGTGAGTAGTGCGATTTGCCCACCGCAGCGTGTCAGATCTGTTGTTTGGTTAATGAATGTAATGTAATAATATCTGCTGCTCCATTACCATTTTTCTTTAGTCTTAGATCTCACAACACAACTATTTAGATCCACTGCTATGAATGTGATCTAATAAGGTGCTTCTTTCCCTCTTCATCTTCCATTCTCTGAATTCAATTCCCCCGCATCCTCTTCACTTCACCCCATTCACGCTTATAAACAAACTCGTTTCACCATTTCCTTACTCTATACTTTGTTAATACACTGTTTTGTTGCTTTTATTTGCATCACTTTCTCAATTAAGAAGAAGTAATGTCAAGGAGGCAACCCAGTTCCACCACCAGACGTGGTGGTGGTGGAAACTTTCCCCTTTCAGGAGTCTTGAATTCCAAATCTAAATCTTCTCCTCTGTTATCCATAACCCTTCTCCTTGTGGTAATTTCATATCTCCATATTTCTTTCTTTCTTTCTTTTTTCATGGAAAGTGGGTGATTAACAATTTTCAATTTTGGTTGACAACATCTCAGGGAGCTGTCCTTCTCATCATTTATGCTTGTGGTGGATCAGGTAACAAATTTTCATCATACATTTTGTTTGTCTTCCATGGCCAGTTTGATATACATATATCCTAACAAAATGGGGTGAAAAGTTAATGTTCAAGGAGATTTATATGCAGTCAAAACATATAACTGAATACTTTTTACCCCGTTTTTAAAGTTTTACTAAACCAGCACCAAATGTAGTAACATAAAGCACTTATAGCATGTTTGGAAATGAGTCTGGGTACCACCTTTACTCTCTGGATCCACGTCTAGTTGAAGCAAAAATGTGTAGCTTTTACAAACTTCACGTGATTATGGCTTTCTAAACGGGGAAACAAACAATTTTCTAAAACCAAAATCAATTCTGATGAGAAGCTTCTCTGCGTAGTTTATGGTGTCAGAATTGATTATGAGGAAGAAATAAGCTTATCCAAACATGCTCTTAATCTTGTCTTGTTGCTTTTAAATCTGGCTGTTAAAACATTCCTTGTTTATCATAAAAAGTGTCTTGTTTCCCTCATGTAATTCATAGTCCAAATATATTTGTCGTTTCCATGTATGTCTATGGGCTGGTTTATCTTACATTTTCCAGTGAACAGGTCTATTTGGAGGAAGAAATGTGGTTAGCAGGGTTGAAGGTAAGGATGTGATCATGTTTTCAGAATGTTATTGAGTCTGCTTTATGTAAATTATTGGTTGTTTTGTGGCTTTTTTAGTTTTGAGATACCAGTACTCTTGAAAAAAAGCATTAACATTCCCTTGCCCGGGAAGTTACTTGGATGCTAATACAAATTTGAACAAGTTGCATGCATTGACAAATTGTTTTAGGTAACAATTGGGAATAATACAGTTATTTAACCCCACTCTTCAGTCATTAAATCAAGATGCACCAAGAACATGAAAAATCTTCTTGATATAAAGAATCTGCTTGAGACACTCCTCATCCTTCTAGATTATAGAAACTGCTGTGCTTTTCAGTACTCTTTCTTGTTTTTCTAGCATTTTTTTGCTTCAATAAAGAAAGGAGAAACTAGCCTCTGTTTCTGGGTTTATACCAGCCGTGATGATTGTCACCTAAGCATCTGATTGTATAAATTAGTCATCCTATTAGTATTAAAGACTTCCTTGGTTGGTTCTTCGGTGCTTCTTCCAGACATGGTTCATTTTTAATTCCTGAAGAGAATGAATTAGTATGATAACTAGATAGGCTACTTACTCAATCTGTCATAGAGAAATCTCTTGCAATTGCTGATGCAGCTGCATATGAGGTTGACCATAAAAAGTTTATGAGGGTCTTTTTGGTTCTGCATTAGCAGTGCATAGTTTGTGTTGACATTGTTGAATGCCTAGTATTGCTCGAAGTCAATTTGATTGTGAAGTTTTTGAACAGAAAAGTTTATTAACATGGGAATGGAGGATGACTAGATGTTATGAAGTTGGAAAATATTTTTCACTTTCAATTTTCTGTATTATGGATTTACATACATCATGATAATTTCAGGACTCAAACTCTGAATAAGATTCATTTTATTTTGACCAGTTTTAAATTATATGGTGGGATATTTTTCTGTCTATCTGCACTTTCCCTTCCCCCTCCTTCTTTATTTTTTTCAAAATAACATCCTTTAAAAAATTACGCTGTACATTACCCTGTGCCTCTGCAAACTTTTAGGATGAACAAACTTGTCTTTTTGCCTTCATGCCTCAAGTCCTCAACTATTAAGATTTTGACCACTCCTGGTCATAACAGCTTAAACTATAGTATAATTAGCAAAAAATGAAGTTGTTCTCTTACGTAAAGTGTCTTGGAAATACATAAGCATCTCTCATTAACATTTCGAATTTGTTTTATCTTGGTGGTAGGTGATTTTTCATGCACATCTGAAGTTCAAAGTGCAATTCCTGTTTTGAAGAATGCATATGGTGGCAACATGAAAAATGTTTTGCATGTAGGCCCTGAGAGTTGTTCAGTGGTCTCCAAATTGTTAAAAGAAGGGGAAACTGAAGCATGGGGTGTGGAGCCATATGACATAGAAGACGCTGATAGGAACTGCAAGGCTCTAGTGCATAAGGGCATTGTACGAGTTGCAGATATAAAATTCCCTCTACCATATAGGGAAAAGTCTTTTTCTCATGTTATAGTGTCAGATGCTTTGGATTACCTGTCTCCAAAATATTTGAACAAAACACTTCCTGAACTAGCAAGAGTATCTACTGATGGTATTGTTATTTTTACAGGTATTTCCTTTTCAAAGTAAATGTGCTCTTTCTCACACTGATAAACATGAATTCAGCTTTTTACCAACTAATTAGGCTTCCATTCAAGAATATTATTGATTTTCCCATGTTTTGGCTGTGCTACATCTCTCAATGATTTCAACTTTATGTTGAGTTTGTACACCTTCAAAAACAGGTTTTTCAAATTCAGGGATTAGTTTTCTTTGGGAGATTGTATGAAAATTCCTCTCAAAAAATTTCAACCACGACCAAACTGACTCTTGAATAATATTTTTCTTGAGTGTTATTTCTATTTTACCTGACCTTCCATTAATTTGGTTCCTTCCTGTTTTTTTAGGTTACCCTGGTCAACGGAGAGCTAAAGTAGCACAATTATCCAAATTCGGCCGCCCGGTGAGTGTCCTTCTCCGGCTGGCTATAATGCCTTACTATTACTCTTTTCTATTGATTGGACTGAAATCACTTCCGGCATGTTAGAAATATAATATAAAATCATTATGTGTTTTCATCCAACAATTTAACGATGTTGGGTAATAAGTTTATGACATAGTATCAGAGTCTCTATAGCCAAAAGTTACTGAGTTCGACCCTTGTTACGTCAGTTCGCCTAACAAAAATTGATTTTTAGCATAAGGTGGTTGAAATTGTGCATTGTTGACGTTTCAAGCTCAATGAACTATTACATGAGGAGGCGTGTTAGAAATACAATATAAAATCACTCATGTGTCATTTCCCAACACAGCATAAGCTATTGGGATAGTTGACTCATGACACAATATATGATCTAAAATGTATTTATTTTCCTGGATTAAAACCCATCTATTTGGATTCGTTTTGATCAGATATGTGATTTTGCATAACATCTTCCTAAATGGGATTATATCTGCAGAAGTGATGCTTCCGCAAATTCCCGTGTTTTTCCCCCTTCACTAAAGAAATTGTCAAGATATATGCAACTTTTTTATATCTCCTTTCAAATTATCTTTACAAAACAAAACAGATAATAGGATGATAAATTTGACATTAAAGCTCAGAATTTAAGGACAGACAAATTATCATTTTCCTGACCATTGTTAACTCACTAATTTTCCTTTGGTACTAATTTGCAATGATGAGAAATTTTCTAGCAGTTGGATTATGCAAGATAGTCAACCTTGGACGTAGGTTATGCATTATTAACAACTAGTTACAAATGCTAATTGGTCAAGCTGGAATATCTATAATCTTGGTTCATGGTGATTTTTGTCTTGGTAGCCTAGAACTCTATAAGTGGGTAACGAAAGAAATGCAACAGCTTTCGTAGATTTTCTCATAAATAATAATAATAATAATAATAATAATAATAATAATAATAATAATGTTGTTTTGAATTGTTTTAGAAGATCATTTTCTTTTCATTGCTGATGATAAACATCTCTGCTTTATTTGTAAAGGCTAAAATGAGGAGTTCATCTTCATGGAAACAAATTTTCAGTGGAGCAAGCTTAGAAGAAAATGAAGCTTCTGTCAAGAAGTTTGAGGAAACTGCATCAAAGATGTTTTACGCACCAAGCTGCCAAATTTTCCACCTCAGTTCATAGTTCATACCATTAATAATTGATTATTCACTGTGTGGTATATTTTGTATTCCTATAGACATGAGTATAATGTCATCTATCAGGCAATTTTGTTTTACCAGTAAATGCACAAGCATTAAGATGCATGCTTGCTAAAGCAATAGGCAAAATTTAAAGTAACTTATTTTTTGGGTCGCTGAAAGGTGTTTGTCCCATCAAACTATAGTATTTGAAACCAAAAACGACACATTTTCTATGGTCATGTATATGCTTGTTTTATCGGTTTGAAAATTTAATGAAATGTAGCATGAATCTCATCATGAGAGCATGACTCAGGTGGGAAACTAATCACATTGAATGTGTAGATAGCATTTCACTTACTCAAATGATAAACAGAGATGATTTGAACGATTTTACTGCTGTATAACTCTGTCAAAAAGTGTTTTTATGGTGGATGGGTTGACAGAGCCAGCCAATTTTCTTACTCATACCACATTTTCAAAATGCGGAACATATATATTTGATTTTTGCAGGCAGAATGTAAATTAAAAAATGCACTCCGTAATTTAGATTGCGGTATGTAGGACGCTAAAAGGTATTTTTGGAAATGAAATGGTTACCAAGTCTAGAGGTGGTTGGGATTGTTTTGCCCTGAAATGAATGTGAAAAACATTTTCTTTGTAGTTTTTTATAACCAATTATGTGGACCATAGCAGAAAATAAAATGTTCTAATTATAAAACTACATAGATAAAATTGTTCTTTCAAAAAGTCAGTAAGACAAATCTCTGATAAAATGTGGTGGTACATGATGGTGAATGTTGTTGAGAGCTAGGTGGTGCAGTGAGAACTCATGGTAGGGGAGGTATCTATAAATGATTCTGGCACTTGAGTCATTTCGAAATCAGAGAGAAAATTTCAAAGTATAGGAGAACAATAAAAGAGCAAATAAATTATGCTTAGCTTACAATGCGATTGAATATGTACATATAGTGGTTGTCTCGTCAATTGTAGAGATGATTAACCGTTTGTCGGCATGCCATTTAGGTGACATTGAGGTTTTAGCAATCGGAAGATATGAATGTTTGCAGTCTGTTAAGGGAGCTCATGATTTTAGACCTATTGTGACTAGTGACTAGAGGGGAATAGATGTAAAACTAGTTCCAAGTTAAAAAATGTTTAATAGCTCTAACTCTTAAGCCCATTGCCCGGAGTAGTTTTTTAGTTGCACCCTCAACCCCAAAATGGGAAAAATAACTTTCGTATACTAAATTATGAGAACCTCCCAAAAAAGTTATGCTAGCATTTTAATGTCTTTCGTAAGTTTTAGATTTTTTTAAGGTAAAGTTTAGATTTATCTACCTTCTTAGATATTAGTTACAATCTCAATTTATGTAATTTCTAGTCGTAAATTTTTTAATTGATCTTTTTTTACTTCCTCATAGTTTTTTTTAGGTGATGCACCGCAAAAAGCACTCTAACGGTCAATTTAATAGGTTGGAGAAAGTAGTGATGTGTTTCATATAAATTATAGGGAGTAGATTGGTTCTCGTGTTGTTTAGGGTTGGGTAAGCATATTAATACTTTTACAAAATATGTTGATTTACTAAAAAAAAAAAAAGAAGAGTTGTGCTGAGAGGGAGAAGAGCATACAAAATTCCTCCACATTAGCAACATTAAGTATTTCTTTAGTTTAATTCTCATTTCCTTTTGTTTTACTTTCGTTTTTTCTTAATAATTAATAGATAAATAAGTTCCACAAATGGAAGGTAGAGTTAACAGGAATATGAGTTCTTCACCTACCTTAAAATATATTTGACTAGTTTAAAGATTATTTGATTAGCTTAAAAACTTTTTAAAAGTTTTGGTAATTGAGCTTATTTCAATAGCTTAAAGCGTTTTTAATAAGCTACTTGGGGTAGCTTATGACTATGTTTTACAAGTTTAGTTAAAAGGCTAGTTGGAAGTTTATAAGCTGCCTGAAAGCTGAAAACTTATAGGCTAACTAGAAGCCAAAAACTAAAAAGCTACCTGATTGAGAATAATTTTTTTTTTAAGGTGATTGAGAATAAGTACTTGGTAAAACTAGTTGTTGAAATTATAAAATGACTTAGAAAGATATACTTGTATAATTTTTTTATATTTAACATTTTTTTTATACCTCACTACCTATATGATATTAATATTAAAATAATTACCACTTTAAATATTTTTAATTTAATTCAAATTATTTATCACCTGAAAAATATAGTGTTAATTTTTAATTTGTTTTTTCGTTTTCATATTTTTATTAAATAAAATCAAATCAAACAAATAACTTTATATTTTAATAAAAAATTAATATTAGTTCAAACAATTATTATATTTTAATTAAATAGAATAAAAAATAACTTTATATTTTAATTTAGTTCAAATTATTTATCATCTTAAAAATATAATATTAACTTTTAATTTATTTTTCCTTTTTATATTTTTATTGAATTAAATAGAAAAAAATAACTATATATTTTAGTTTAACAGTGAATAGCGAGAGCGATAACTGTAGAGATAAGTCTGATAAGAATATATTATAATTATGATGTAGTGTTTTTATAAATGTAAAAGGGTAACAATGAAATTTTAAAAAATAATAAGGATAAAAATAAGAATAAATTAAAAAAGCTTTAACATGTTGAAATAAGCTAATTTACCAAACGCTTTAAAAAAATTAAATGAATGAATAGTGTGTTGACATATTAAACTTTTTTTAAGGGACGGACATATTTATTATGCTTTTTTTTTAAAAGCATATTTATTATTTGTTATACCTTAAATTTGAGAGTTTATCAAATTAACATAAATAAAATAATATTTTATAAAAAAAATAAAATATTTAAACGGTCATAATAATCGGTTGCTTACTTGAAACATAACTTTTTTTTATATTTAAAGTAAAAACGGCAATTTTTTTATATTTAAAGTAAAAACGGCAGTGTCTTTCCTTAATAATGTCCCTATTCCACTCTTTCTGCTTCTTCCCTTCACCCCCACACTTCCTCCAATTCGAACCATCACAGGTTTCCTCCTTCGCCTCACCGTCTCCATCGAACCCGTAGGCCGCGCCACCGCTCCCCTCGACCGTCCCTCTCCGGGGTCTCGCCGGCCACCACGCACTCCACCTTCCCTTCGCCTTCTCCCCAAAACGGCCACAGCACCGTCATCACTTCCGTTTCTTTTCATCAAGAACCGGACCTCGAGCGTCAAAGCTGGAGTCACCGTCGACCACCACTCCTTTCCTCTCCTTTTCCCGGTTGACAAGTCTTCATCGCGCATGCCTTCGTCATTCTCGCCCTGAAGCACCGGCGAAAGTTCCGTTTTCTCCTCTCCGTCATTCTGGCGCCGGGACACCGCCGTCAGTTGTCGTTGCAGCAAGGTTCTTCTTCTCCAGTCTGGTTCCTAGCGTCGGCACTCCTGAGCGAGTTCGGAGCTTTTCCTCTTTGGATTCCAAACTCTGCTGCGTCTCTTCTTCCCTTGGTTGGTTATCTCTTGTTTTATTGTTTTTTTTCTGATGACTGAGACTTGGTGACTGAGATTTCTCGCTTCTGACTTTTCTCATGCTTGATGAAAACTGGACATTCATTCTTCTTTATTATGATTGTTTTATGTTTTGATTATTTGGTGCCATTGTTTGATCTAAATGGATACAGACAGTAGTGAAGGTTTTGGCTTCCTAATATTCTGAGCTGATTTGTTGTTCTGTATTTCTGGCTTGTCTACTATTTGGTGAGACTCTTGATCATCTCTTGAATCCTTTGATGATTAAAATGTGATCTCTTAGAAAAAAAATCAGTTCCTGATAATAAGGTTGCATCTTGACAATAAAAACTGAATTTTTGATATTAGATTCACAATAAAGTTTGGTTCTTGATCATAGAAATTGAATCTTGATCTTTTTTGTTTCTTAATGATAAAAATCGCTCCTTGGCTGATGGTTCTTGATAATATCGTTTCTTGGTTGTTGATGATAAAAATGGTTATTTGTAGCACAATATGTATTCTTTTGTCAGTCAAGAATAAATAAATAGGTTCACCACATACTAGGAATAAATAAATAGATTCATTCATTCTAACACACACGCGGATTTTTAGTTTTAACATGTTAATTCATTTTACCTAACTCAACAATGGATGTTTTAATTAAGATTGGATTTAGTGCCAATCAAAGTTTAGATTCCATTCTGTATTTTAACAGAGTTTAAACACAGGGATTTGTCTAGCAACTCATTAAAAGGGGCTATACCTTCTTCTCTTGGTCGTCTCTCACATTTGCAAATTCTGTAAGTGTATTTAGCTTACAGCTCGGTGGCACAATGATATTGGTAACTTTATATTTCTGTTTATGCTGATACTCTTAATCTTAGGAACTTGTCTACCAATTTCTTTTCTGGAGAAATCTCTGACATTGGAGTTCTAAGCACCTTTCAGAAGAACTCGTATGTACTCTTGCCTCAAAGTCTTCTGGTTTGGTATATAAATTGTAGCCTCTAGGCCAACCAGTTCTAAGTTCTAGGAGATTTTGTAATAAATAATGGTTAAGTGGTATTCTCATATGTGATATAGTAGTGTGATGAGCAAATATATTCTCAAGCTTGCATTTTAGTCTCTGATTTTTAAATTGCTAGAGTAAAAAATAAGGCATATTTTATTATAAGTTATTTGAATGATCAAATTGTGGAGCAAAGATTGCCTTCTTATTTGAATTCTCAACATTTCACATTTTATAATTTCTACGTCTAAGGAAACTGAAAATACTGTAAGTTGTGATTTGTTAAGTCTCTTGGCTCTTTAATTGCTCTTTAATTTCACATTTTATAATTGCTCTGTTTAAGTTATGGATAATGAAAAATCACTTTACATTAGCATTATACTTTTGTAGTTTCTCCTTCCCACGCCCCAGAAAATATTGTTTGGATAGTACTGTTTTTTCCTTTTACTTTGATTTTGTATTTGTTCCATGAATGGATTCATTGACTCTTTACGCTGGAATTTATAGATTATTTTCATATGAATAGGTTTATTGGCAATTTAGATCTTTGCGGACGGCAAGTCCAAAAACCATGTCGGACATCATTTGGTTTCCCTGTAGTGATACCACATGCTGAAAGTGATGAAGCTGCAGGCAAGTCAAATCTTTGGATTTAATTTCTAACACTATCATTAGGTTTTAAGTTATAACTGATCTACATTTGAGTATAGATTTGCATGATAACTATGAACATTTAAATAAATGCAGTCCCTACCAAAAGATCTTCTTCACATTTCATGAAGGTGGTGCTAATTGGTGCCATGATAACTATGGGACTTTTACTTGTCGTAATCCTTTCATTCCTCTGGATCCGTTTGTTGTCAAAGAAGGAAAGAGCTGTTATGAGATACACAGATGTCAAGAAACAAGTCGATCCAGAAGCAAGTAAGAATGGCGATGTTTCAAATATTACCAAACTCCTCTCATTAACAGTAGAAGAAAACAAATCTTCATTTTTTAATAAATGCTAACCTAATCCTTTAACAAGCACAAAACTTATCACATTCCATGGTGATCTTCCATACACATCATCTGAAATCATAGAAAAACTGGAGTCTCTTGAAGAAGAGGATATAGTAGGGTCGGGAGGATATGGTACTGTTTACCGAATGGTGATGAATGATTGTGGTGCATTTGCTGTTAAGCAGATTGACAGAAGTCGTGAAGGGTGTGATCAAGTGTTCGAAAGGGAACTTGAGATTTCGGGTAGCATCAAGCACATCAATTTAGTAAACCTACGTGGTTACTGCAGGCTCCCTTCTGCAAGGCTACTTATCTATGATTATTTGGCCATAGGCAGCTTAGAGGACCTCTTGCACGGTATGATTCATTTTATATGCACTAAACAATGTATAACTGCTCTGAAATAATGCAGAGTTGGGAATCGTAGGCTGTCCTTTAGGCGTATTCTCAATCCAGTTAACTTAATCATCTCAGCGGAAAAGAGCTTGGCAAAACAAACTATTAGCAAGTGTGCTAGGAGTAACAATTACGTAAAGCAACATAAATGTTTTTAATTGGCAGTGTCCTTTGTTAATGTTCCAAAGCTTGAAGTTAATGACCTATGGTCCTACTGCATCTATTGCATTTTTATGATCGCTCTTCTTTTAGTTGTTCGATTCTCTAATTTTTTTTTTCCATTGATCCCTTGCTCTCAGAAAATACTGACCAATCACTGAATTGGAGTGATCGCCTAAAGATAGCCCTTGGTTCTGCCAGGGGTTTGGCATATTTGCACCATGAATGCTGCCCGAAAGTTGTGCATCGTGACATAAAATCCAGCAACATCCTTCTGAATGAAAACATGGAGCCTCATATCTCTGATTTCGGTCTTGCAAAGCTTTTGGTTGATGAAGATGCTCATGTTACGACAGTGGTTGCTGGCACATTTGGATATTTGGCACCAGGTATGTAATAAATGATTAAATACTTCTCAAATGCTGGGCAGAGGGCAAGAAAATGCAATAAATGATTACTGCAATGTTCCTGGTGCGTGTTAGACCTCTTAACTATGATTGCAATTATTCACATGAATTGTGGTAGTAATTTTCATTTTAAGAAAAACTTTTAATGAAGAAATACCTTTATATTTGTGATTTTCCAGGAACATAGTTTCTCGTTGTGGAAAATTGCTTGGACTCAGTATGCAGAGTTACCAATAGAGGCCTTGGCTGAAGCTTGGAGTATAATGACCCTAGGTCAGTTCCGAGAAAAATGAATTAATATATAATTTTAGTAAGTAATATATTATATATTATAAGTAAGTAATGTTATAGTAGATATCTGTAATAAATTACATAATACTATTTACTAACAACCGCCTTACCTTCCTTTTTTACCCCATAGAGATAAAAGGTATGGCTGGCGACGTGCACATAACAATCTGTTGAAAGAGGTGGAGAAGCACACCCTGCTGGTTTTCAGCTCTTGGAAGGAAACTTGCACATTTTCAGCTCATGATGAAGCCAAGAAGGTAATTTTCATATACATCTCAAGCTGTGAACATGCTCTGTTTTTTGGAACTCCTATAAAAACCCATTGTGGGTGCTGCCTGGATTCTGGACTGTGATTGCTGCCTGGATAAATTCATGCATTTTTTTCTTGGATTTTGATATGTCGATGGGTGCCATAAGTTGTATAAAAACAATTTTGCATTTGTTTGCCTAAAAATATTATTTTTTTCCCATTTCTTTGCTTAAAAATACTTTTTTCAATTTGGTTGCATACAATCAAGGTTGTCAATCTCAATAGTTTACCTAATCTCGTGGAGGGGAGGTAATCTCGTAAGAGATTACCTTCTGTAAAAATAATATTAAAAAACCATCATATTGATGAAGACACACTAATAACATTAAAAGTTAATCAAATCATCAAATTGTAACAATTAAAACAATGCATAAAATTACCAAATATTCAAATTTAAGGTTCATAAGTAATAAAAAACATAAAAACAAGTAATGATAAACTTAAAACAAAACCAAATAAGTCATCATATTTAAATTTCCAATCCTCCAACATCATCAAGTTCATCACCACTAGATTCATCATCAAGTTCTTCTTCCTTCGATGTGAGAGATTCTTCAAGATTAGGATCAAAGACTAAATTCTCAGCCTACTATGAAACTAATTCAATTGAGACATCTTAACTTGAAAGAAAAAGATTCAGAATTAGCCCTAAAACACTAAAAACAGAAAAAAAAAATTACAAAGATGACTGATGAGAAGAGAGATGAGAATTGAGTTGAGAGATGAGATGAGAAGAGAGATAAACATTACCTTCGCAACAAGGAGAAGAAGACACGGAGCAGAGACGAGCAGCAACGCTGGCATCATAGAATCGTCAGAGCTATCACCGGAAATCACGCAGGAACCACCCTGGTTGTGGTGATTGTTGAGACAGAGAAGTGAAGTGAGAAAGAGGGACTAGTGGTCTTCGACAGAGAGAATTAAAAAGAGAAGAGTGAATTGAAAATCCTAATAGGGTGAGCGAAATGAAAAAAATGTCTTTGTGCTAAATGTTTTTAGATCATCAAACCACATCTTGTATTCTCGTGAAGCGAGATTGCTCTAGATCACTCGAATTAATACAAAAAGAGATTACACCTTACATATCACATGTTTGCTACTTGATATCATAATACACAGAGAGACAACTGTGAAAAATGCTGCCTATCTTTCTGGTATCCAAATCCTCCTTTTTCGATTCTTTATTCATCAACCACATCTTCTATGCAAAAAGATGTTTCTCTGAGCTGCTTCACCCATGTTTTTATTCCTTCACTGGTATCTTCTTCATCTGCAGCCCTTCTATCTGCATCCTTGAGGAAAGCTTGAATGCTCTCAAGTTCATCTTTGATTTCTGTGAAATCTCTTTTGATCCCTCCAAGCAAGGTTGATTCTTCTATTACAATCTGGTACAGTTTCTCTACAACAAAGGATACTGCTGTTTCTGCCATTCCAGTTCACTTCATCATCATGTTAGCTTGCTATTCCAACAATTTTCCAGCAAGTTGAAAGTGTCATCTTTTGCTGCTTGCTTTTCCTTTACTATAGCTTTGATTGGTGGAGATATTTTAATTAACGAGTCTAAAACCAACAGTCATGGGTCTACTGCCAATTATATTAAAACTTTATTTAGTGCAGCAGATGGAAGTTGTCATGTTGAGACTGCTAAAAAAGACAAGTTGGTAAGGCTTGAATAGTCAAGGGTAGGCCACAAGAAATATCTCTAACAAATCTAATTAATACATAAAATATAATCTAAACATTCAAGTTGGCAATTAGAGAATCGCGAGGTTAGTATAGTAGAACATGATTGTCTCGTACCTCGCATGCCTACCGAAAGTGTGGTAAATACAATTTTTTTTATAAGTGTTCTTTGAATTTAATAGTTTTTTCTATCTTAAATTAGAGCACCTATTCTGACCAAAAAATTATACTTTCCAAGAAAAAAAAAATAGCAATTAGAGAAACGATAAAACAAAGCAAGTGATGAACAGTTAATGATTTTTTTATTAAATACAAAATAAATAAAATTTTAGTGAGAAGAAAAATTTCGATGGAAGAGTTACTCCCCATGATCCTCATCATCGATGCAACCTATAGAGGCTGTGATAGATTCTGCACTAAAACTACTACTTTTTTAGTTACATTTAAGTTGAAAGTACTTTCACCCTAATAAATAAACTTTTACTTCTATTTAATGTGCTTTGAAATGAGTGAAAAGATGAATAGAGGATAATAAACTGAAATCTAAACACACTAGTCCATGCATGTTGCTCACTCATCTTACGAAAGTTATAGAATTGTATGACAAAATCTCTCGTGAAAAAGCCAAACTTTGATACGTACACACTCTATTTTTTATTCACATTAATTTCATTTATTTTTGTTTTTATTTGTCCCGTCCTTTGATATTTAATTATTTATCGCAACTTATATTTTTTTTTTATCTATCTTCTTTTTCCATCTCTTTCCACCACTTTTCACTTTTAATTGAGAGTGAAAGAAACATCAGTGAAAGCGTAATAGAAAAAAAATGCAATTGAGTAATCTTCAATTTTGGAGCACTGTTTGATTTTTTTTTTTGGCTTAGGGTTTCCTATGTTATATCGTCCTTTTCTTTTCTTTTCTTTTAGTGTTTATAGAAATTATTCACATTGGGAGGTATCATGGAATTCTTATATCAGAATCTGGATAAATCTTTCACTCAGAAAAGCATATTGGATCTTCCCCTATTGCTTCTTTGTATCTCTTGACTGGCAGAAGCTATATATTGATGATTTCTATCAACATTAGCATATATAGATAATGTGTAGCAAAATTTATTGCTGGTACATTGAATTTTATGCTTTGTAATAGCACGTTTTAGACTAAAGATTGATTCGGACCTAAACTACCATGTTTAATGTATATGAACTTTGTTTTAATGTTATATGTTAAATCTTCTTCTGATTTTTTTAATAGAAAAGTATATGATGACAACAGAACTTGGTATGATCTAATTGAAGCAACTAAGTAAAGTGCCCTTTAGTATTGCTTTTGAAATTGGGGGAAACACTTACACCAATGATATTATTACCTGCAGGACCTGCTGAGATGTGGAAGCAACAAACTTTAGTGCAGGTATTTTTATTTATAATTTTAATTTTGCATGAATTGGCAGATCTGTGAAAACCATATCTTAACTCCAATGACTTTATTGTTTTAGATATAAGGATATTCAATATGATTTCCTTTGCTATGTCTTGGTTCCATGCTGCTTGGATTGGACTGGACTGTACCCCTTGGAATGTTGACAAGTCAGCTAGGTGAGTTACGACAATACTCAAGGAAAACAACGTGAAGATGAGTGACTTTACTCAAATTGCTAATAAATTTTCTGATGTAATTATGAAGCTTAGCGCTAAAGTTTTACGTTGTAAATTTGATTTTATCATTTTCATAAACAGTGGTAAAAACTCTCTTGTGCTTTTGTGAGTGGTTCAATTTGTTTAAGAGTATTACATTTTTTCTTCAAGAAAGCATTGCAGGAATCTAACTGTTCAACAAAAAAGTGAATAAGTTACTTTCTCTATAACTGGTTTTACCAAATAGTGTAAGAGTATATATTACTCGAGCAATAGCTAGTTAGCTACTTAAAATAGCTTGCTTAGTATCTGTCATAAGTTAGCTGTTGTGTTAGTTATGAATCTGTTAGTATTTCCCGATTCTGTTTTCAGTTAGTTAGTTAGCATAGAAGTTTCCATATTCTGTTAGGGTTACCATAGAAGTTAATAATGACAAATGTTTTTGTTCTGATTTAGACTGCCACATAAAACTTTTGGATGCTTAGAGGGTCTGTTCCACATCTACAATAGCACAGTTAATAGGGAAGAAAGTTTTAAAGTTCCTGCTGAGGACTCGTTGCATCTGGTTAAAGCATTAAGGTAGTGTGGTTCCTTGGAATACTTGGGGATAGGATTGATTGCTAGTGATTCAATAATGAACAAAGCAGCTGATTTCATCATCATAAATTCTATGCAGTATGGTTGTTACTGAGCTTCATTCAGATGATGCTAAGAGAGCTATTGAGGCATTATGCATACCTGTCATATTTCCTTTACAGGTTAGTCTGTCCACTGAGACTTCTTATTTATGATTTTTCTAGTTGTGTTTTTGCTTTCTAAATTTTGTTCCACCATGAAGCTATCAATCATGTTTTCATGTAACTCCTTTTTCTTTTTAAAGATCCCTACCTAAAATTTTTGCTTATTGCTGTCATGCATTTATTTGGAGCTTCTAATTTGTTGTTTTTCTTCTCTAGGGGTGTTACAACAGACTCAGAAATGCAATGGGATGGGAATCCTAGTATTGTACTTGATATTACAACCCTACTTGGTGTTACACTACCGGTGTAGGTATTTCCTTAATGTATCCATTGCCACTGTATGGCTGGTTACGAGTTGTAGTTGTTTAGGTGCCTTATATTTCTTTTTCTCAAAATTACTATTTCAATTGGGATTTGGCCATTGTGATAATTTTTTTGTCCTTTTCTTTTATGCAATTAGGGACATCAAAGGGGCTAACTCGCTTGTGCTGCTGTTAAGCTTGCTGACTTTGGGATGGCCAAGCAAGTGAGTTGTAAATTTTAAATCTATTTTCGTCTCACTTCATTTTGCTGCCCGTGTCTGATTTATGCTCCAGTGTATGTGTATCTTTAGAGTACTTATTTGGAGAAAACATGAGATCATATGGCTCAGTTAGTGAAAATTTTCTTTCTTGTGTCTTAATTAGGCAGCATTAGCGATTATAATTAATTTTATGTGTGTCATCGCAATTGCTTTAGTTTTTTTAGTGTTGAGGTCTCCCTAATAACTTCCAAATTGCAATTAAATTAGTTGGATATTTAAAAATGCAAATTCAGAAAATGTACAAAGACATGAAAGTTTAAGGACTTGTTTTGAAAATCATGAAAGTTTAAGGACTTGTTTTGAAAATTATGAAAGTTTAAGGACTTGTTTTGAAAATCATGAAAGCATAAGGACATGTTTTGAAAATTACGAAAGTTTAAGGACTTGTTTTGAAAATCACAAAAGTTTGAGGACTTGTATTGAAAATCAAGAAAGTAAAGGGACTTGTTTTGAAAATCATGAAAGTACAGGGACTTGTTTTGAAAATCATGAAAGTTTCAGGACTTGTTTTGAAAATCAAGAAAGTCTAAGGACTTGTTTTGGAAATCACAAAAGTTTGAGGACTTGTATTAAAATCAAGAAAGTATAGGACTTGTTTTGGAAATCACAAAAGTTTGAGGGCTTGTTTTGAAAATCATGAAAGTTTAAGGAGTAGAAGTTGTATTTTATATAAGTTTGAGGATTAAAGTTAGGTTTTCATAAAGATTGGGGACCTAAATGAGATTTCAAGAAAGTAAAGGGACTTGTTTTGAAAATCATGAAAGTACAGGGACTTGTTTTGAAAATCATGAAAGTTTAAGGACTTGTTTTGAAAATCAAGAAAGTTTAAGGACTTGTTTTGAAAATTACAAAAGTTTGAGGACTTGTATTGAAAATCAAGAAAGTATAGGGACTTGTTTTGGAAATCATAAAAGTTTAAGGACTAGAAGTTGTATTTTATATAAGTTTGAGGATTAAAGTTAGGTTTTCATAAAGATTGGGGATCTAAATGACATTTCAAGAAAGTATAGGGACTTGTTTTGAAAATCATGAAAGTACAGGGACTTGTTTTGAAAATCATGAAAGTTTAAGGACTAGAAGTTGTATTTTATATAAGTTTGAGGATTAAAGTTAGGTTTTCATAAAGATTGGGGACCTAAATGAGATTTCAAGAAAGTATAGGGACTTGTTTTGAAAATTATGAAAGTTTAAGGACTTGTTTTGAAAATCATGAAAGTTTAAAGACTTGTTTTGAAAATCACAAAAGTTTGAGGACTTGTATTGAAAATCAAGAAAGTATAGGGACTTGTTTTGGAAATCACAAAAGTTTAAGGACTAGAAGTTGTATTTTATATAAGTTTGAGGATTAAAGTTAGGTTTTCATAAAGATTGGGGACCTAAATGAGATTTCAAGAAAGTATAGGGACTTGTTTTAAAAATCATGAAAGTATAGGGACTTGTTTTGAAAATTATGAAAGTTTAAGGATTCGTTTTGAAAATCATGCTTTTCAAAACAAGCCCTCAAACTTTTGTGATTTCCAAAACAAGTCCCTATACTTTCTTGATTTTCAATACAAGTCCTCAAACTTTTGTGATTTCCAAAACAAGTCCTTAAACTTTCATGATTTTCAAAACAAGTCCTTAAGCTTTTATGATTTTCAAAACAAGTGCCTATACTTTCATGATTTTCAAATCAAGTCCCTATACTTTTCGAAATCTCATTTAGGTCCCCAATCTTTATGAAAACCTAACTTTAATCCTCAAACTTATATAAAATACAACTTCTAGTCCTTAAACTTTCATGATTTTCAAAACAAGCCCTCAAACTTTCATGATTTTCAAAACAAGCCCTTAAACTTTCATGATTTTCAAAACAAGACCTTAAACTTTCATGATTTTCAAAACAAGCCCTCAAACTTTTATGATTTCCAAAACAAATCCCTATACTTTCTTGAAATCTCATTTAGGTCCCCAATCTTTATGAAAACCTAACTCTAATCCTCTAACTTATATAAAATACAACTTCTAGTCCTTAAACTTTCATGATTTTCTAAACAAGCCCTCAAACTTTTATGATTTTCAAAACAAGTCCTTAAACTTTCATGATTTTCAGAACAAGTCCTTAAACTTTCATGATTTTCAAAGCAAGTCCCTATACTTTCTTGAAATCTCATATAGGTCCCCAATCTTTATGAAAACCTAACTTTAATCCTCAAACTTATATAAAATACAACTTCTAGTCCTTAAACTTTCATGATTTCCAAAACAAGTCCTTAAACTTTCATGATTTTCAAAGCAAGTCCCTATACTTTCTTGAAATCTCATATAGGTCCCCAATCTTTATGAAAACCTAACTTTAATCCTCAAACTTATATAAAATAAAACTTCTAGTCCTTAAACTTTCATGATTTCCAAAACAAGCCCTTAAACTTTCATGATTTTCAAAACAAGCCCTCAAACTTTTATGATTTCCAAAACAAACTTGCATGATTTCAAAACAAGACCTTAAACTTTCATGATATTCAAAACAAGCCCTCAATATTTTGTGATTTCCAAAACAAGTCCTCAATGTTGAGACCAAAACTATGATTCTCATACTACCTAGTAAGAAACAAGTAAAGAGGGGCAGCTGTTGAGACCTATTTTTGTCTGGGCCCAATTTTGAATGAAAAGGGAAAAATAGAGAAAAAGAAAAAAAAAAAGAGGAAAAAGGAAAAGAAGAAAAAAGAGAAAAAAAGAAAAGGCCCAGCAGTGGAAAAGGAAGAAGTAAGGAAGAAAAATGGGTCGCGGCCCAAAGGAAAAGAAGAGGAAGCAGAAGCAAGGAAGGGAGGGAAACTTAGTCATTTTCCCCTCACTGAAACCATAATTCTCCCCTATATAAGCCTACTCTCACTAACGCTAAAAACCACTCATCATTCTCTAATAGCCTCCATACTCTCACAAGCCCTAATTTTCTCTCTCTCACACAATTTCCTAGCCTCCACTCATCACACTTTTTAGCCTCCAAAAAAGAAAAAAAATAAAAAAAATAAAAATAAAAACCTGCACCCTTCACAGCCACCCTTCTCTATCCTCCTTCCCTTCCAAAAAAAAAACCCTAACCCCTTCAAAGATATCAGTGCCTCCCCTCTTCACCCTCTTCCTCTCTAGCCGCTCTCACTCTCTCTCAATCTCCCACAAAATCGCACACCCTCTTCCCTCCTCCTTCATCACAGCCGCGGCCCCCCTCCTTTCTTCCTCTCACCATTTCGCTGCAGCACCACCACCATACTACTCATCACAGTCGCGGCCAAGCCTTTCTTCCTCCCACCATTTCGCTGCAGCACCACCACCATACCACTCCTCAAACCACACTTCACAGTCAAACCTTCTCCTCCTCCCCTTTCTCTATTTTTTTTCCTCCCCACCATCGAACTGGCCACCACTTCGTCCTCCTTCACGCCGTCATCGACCACCGCTTCCCGTCGCTGAAGCACCACCACCATACTACTCCTCAAGTCGTAGTCGCTGCTTCTTCCTCTCGTGGGAGTCCCGCTGCTGCACCTCCTTCCCTCCCAGGCCGCCGCGCCGCCATTCATCCTTCAAGCTTCAGGCCGCTGCCGCCTTCCAAGCCTTTGCTGCTGTAGTACAGCACTGTTTCGTTTCTTTCTTTTGTTTTCCTTTTTTTTTAGTTGGTTTTTTTTATTATTATTGTATTTCATTTTATTTTATTTTTTCTTCTTATTCCTTATCTACTGCATACTTTTGGTTTTTATTTTTATTTTCTGGGACATTGCTTGTAAGTCCATGATATAAGGACATTTTGATTTTTGTTGTCAAAAAAAGGAAAAGAAAAAAAAACTAAATAACTTAATTAAATTAAAACAAGAATTGTGTAAGCCTTGATCTTCCATTTTAAGGAAGTACGTAGGACTAGGTTCACACCTATTAGGCTATAAAAAAATAAAATATTTTATTCCCTTTTTGTCTTTTTTTTTTAGAAATAATTAGGGATTGAATGATATTAAAAATAAAAATATTTTGTTTCCTTTTTTTTCTCTTTTTAGGAATAATTAGGAATTAAATATCTTTTAGGAATAATTAGGAATTAAATAATAAAAATAAAAAAGGGTAAAATTAATAATGTAGAAAGCTAAGAAAATTTCACAAACAATTTTAGGTACCGTCTAGACGGGCGCTGTGGGGTGCTAACACCTTCCCCACGCGTAATAGACTCCCGAACCTAGATTTTAGGTTTCGTAGGCTATTTATCAATTTTAGGTTTTTCTAGTGTTTTCCTTTAATAAACATTAGTGGCGACTCTGTCTGATTTTATATTCTTTTTTCGTCGTCCCGCCGCGACCCCGGTTGCGACAGGGAGAAAAGGGAAAAGCGGTTGTGTTTTCGCTGCGAAGAACCCTACACCCGAGAGCATTGCTGCAAGACCAAGCAGTTCCGTATGATCGTGCTAGAGGAGGAAGAAGAAGATGAGCAGGCAGAGGAAATTCTTAACATGCCCGAAAGTTTCAATTCTATGCAACTGTCACTGTTTTCTATGACGGGTTTTACTTCGGCTAAATCTTGGAAGGTAGGAGGAGATCTACAGGCACAATCAATCATTGTTCTTATTGATTGTGGGGCCTCGTACAGCTTTATCTCCAAGGACCAAGTGGAGAAGTTGCAGTTATCAGTGAACGATACTGCCCCTTATGTGGTGGAAGTGGGGGATGGACACAAGGTACAATGCCAAGGAAAACGCAAGGAGCTTATGATCCGGGTGCAAGACTTGGAAATCGTGAAAGATTTCTACTTGTTCACATTGAGTGGTGTAGATGTGGTTTTAGGGTTGGATTCGTTGGCGAGCCTTGGGAAGATACAGGCTGATTTTCGAAGGCTGGAACTCACTTTGAAAAAGGGAGATCTGATGCATACAATTACTGGGGATCCTGCTCAAACCAAAGAAGAGTTGAGTTTTAGTGCATTCATGCAGGTCTTGAAGGAAAATAAAGATGGGTTGTTCATTCATGGCAGAGAGGAAACCGGAATTCAAGAAATCGGAGATAAAATCCCTTGTGATATTTCTCAGCTATTAGGAGAATTTGATGAGTTATTTCAAGACCCTACTAACCTGCCCCTGTCTAGAAGACATGACCAAGCGATTCATCTCAAGGAAAGAGCTGAAATTCCAAATCTCGGGCCTTACAAATATCCTCACTACCAAAAATATGAAATAGAGAAGCTGGTTTCCGAAATCCTAGATCCGGAGTTGATAAGGCCAAGTATCAGTCCCTATTCCAGCCCCATCATTCTAGTTAAGAAGAAATATGGCGGGTGGAGGTTCTATGTCGATTATCGTGCACTGAACAAAATCACCATACCTAATAAATTTCCCATTCCGACCATTCCGATTATCGTGTTCTTCTCATCCTTCATCTTTTACTTTCAAGCAATCCTTAATTCCGCTGCAATCACAACTATCGTCTTGTGATCATCATTATCTTGGAAGTAACAATTTCGATAAGGTGAAAATCGGGGCAACTCTGATTCACCCCCCTCTCAGGTTGCTATCTGTACTAACAATTGGTATCAGAGCGGAAGTTTAGGTAAGTTATTCCTAAGATCCGGGAAAAGATGGCATCTTCTTCCAATCATGGAACCAGTGAAGGATTCAACATAAACAGGCCACCATTCTTCAATGGAGAACACTATGACTTCTGGAAAATCTAGATGAGAATCTTTATAAAGTCATTAGACATGGAAATATGGAGAGCCATTGAAGAAGGTCCATTTATTCCTATAAATGAAGAAAACACACAACCAAAACCAGAAAGCACATGGAGTAAAGAAGAAAAGAAGAAGGTTCAGTATGATCTCAAAGGTATGAATATTCTTACATCTGCTCTTGGCATGGATGAATTCTTCAGAATATCCACGTGCAAAACGTCAAAGGAAATATGGGATACTCTAATGGTAACTCATGAAGGCACTGAAGAAGTGAAGAGATCAAAGATCAACACTCTTTAACAAGAGTATGAGATGTTCAGAATGTTACCAAGGGAAACAATACTAGATATGCAGAAAAGGTTCACTCTCTTGATCAACCATCTAATTGCTCTTGGAAGAAATTTCTCCAACAGTGATCTGAACTTAAAAGTCCTAAGATCATTGTCAAGAGAATGACAACCAAAGGTAACAACAATTTCTGAAAAGAAGAGTCTTTCAAAAATGACATTGGCTTCACTCTTTGGCAAGTTGCAAGAACATGAACTTGAACTCATGAAGATGGAACAACAAGAAGCCATTGACAAGTACATTCGACCTATTGCTTTGAGAACTAAAGTCACAAGATGTGATAGTACACAAGAGGAAGATTCTCAATCCGACAGTGATGATGATGATGAGGATATAAGAATCATTGTGAAGAATCTTTGCAAAATCCTCAATAAGAAAGATTCTCATAATCCTCAAAGAAAGAAGCATGGCTTGAAGAAAAAATATGAGAAAAAGGTTTCCAAATCAAAGAAGGCTTACATAAGAGAAAATGAAGCAAGTTCATCATCCGATTCAGAATATGGAGAAGCATGTCTCGCTTTGATTACAACACATCATTCTGATGATGAAAATGAAGAGTTTCAAAATTTTGTCTTGCTTACCCCCACTCCCTACGATTCAAATGTCCATACTACATGTTAGCATGTATGGAGTATGCTTGGACTCATATTCTTTTTGATGAAGTCAAAAGGGGAGAAAGGGTCCTATGCTTCCTGTGCTTTGAAAAGTTTATTTTCAAGGAAAGCTACAAGTGGAACAAAAAGGGGGAGAATAGTTCTGATGGAATATTTTGTATGGCTTTTTCTTCTTTTTGATGATGTCAAAAGGGGGAGCAAAGTCTTGTGTATGCTTGATCATCTTTAGGATACTGTGCTTCATTTGCGAAACAAAGGGGGAGATATAATTGCAAAACCAAGAGGGAGATACAAGATAAGAAAGAAAGTCTATTGATCCCTCAATGTTCAAGCATGATGTTTGTCATCATAAAAAAGGGGGAGATTGTAAATCAGGTCTCGTCCTTGGACTCGGCTGAGGTTTTGATGAAGACAAACACATCACAAGAAGAAGAAAGACTTCAGAAAAGAAAAGGAAGACTTCAAGAAAGAAAGGAACAAAAAGAAGAAAGACTTCATGAAGACTTCAGAAAAGGAAGGAAGACTTCAAGAAGACCTCAAAGAAGACTTCAGAGAAGAAAGACTTCAAGAACCGGCTCAGAACGTCAAGATCAAACATGAAGGTTCTAGTTTTAAGTAAGTCTTGTCAACTTAGTGTGCTATGCTTTATTAAGGTTTAATTGCATTTGAAGACTCATTAAAGATCAACTAATTGAGTATAATATGTTCTCACAAGTAAGACTTGGTAGGAACACTCAATTAGGGTTTAAGATGGTTAAAACTGAGTTTTGGACTATCTGTAATCGATTACAGGTTGTGTAATCGATTACACAGTTTGAAATTTGAATTCAAACTGCAACGACTAGTGTAATCGATTACACTAACTGCTGTAATCAATTACCAGCACGACAAAAGTGCTTTTTAATGAACCAATGTGTCTCACAACGTTTGGGAAGCATTGTAATGGTTCATAGGCAACCTCTAGTGCCTAATATATGTTGTTTCACGAACCAACATGTCCCAAGTCATTTGGAAAATGATAGCGAAATCGCAAGTGTACAATTGACTATCGCGTAGTAAAAAAATCGAACGCAAGGGATAGGTGTTCTTATTAATATAAAATTTAGTACTTGTGCAGAAAAATAAAATGATATGTTTGATGTTGGTTTAGAACAAGATAAAAGCAATAGCATAAGATGATAAGAAATAAAAGATGATAATAATTTAAGCTCTTGGGTTGGTTTACATAGTCTATAAAACATGCTAGAAATTTCCTACTTAATTTCTGAATTTTAAATCCAAAATCTTGGTGTTATAGCCTAGAATTTCTACATCCTAATAGCCTTAAGAAATGTAGAACTTTCTTCCTAATTACTAAATCCTTAGCCTAGCTATTTAGTTAACTAGAAAAGAAGATGAAGAAGGAATTCGGGCCAACACAAAGTTACGTCCATCCTAATTGCCTTAAGAAATGTATACTTATAACCTTTTTTATTTCCTATTTCCCTTACTACTTACCAAATGGCCTTATGACATAAGTAGAAAGCAAGATATCTTTTGTGCACTAAGATTAATGAAGAACAAAGAAATAAAACATGAGTTGAAAATATTATTCAGAAATGTAGAAAAAGACTAGAACATGAATTATAAACTAAAACAACCCAAAAACTTAAAGAAGAAGTTAGCCAAGCATGGCTAAAAGAATCATTGAATTACCCTGGATAGGAGCTCAAGTTTGGCTTCCCACAATTCCTAGGAACAATGATCTTAAGGAGGAAAGAAGAATACTTGTTGTATTCTGAAATGGTGTGATTTTTACAAAGGATGAGCACTCCTATTTATAGCAAAAATTTGTCTTTCAATGGTGGAGGAGTTGATGGCCATTATGGCCTTCATTGGCCACCAATTAACTTTTGAAAACTCCTTCCCACTACCATCAATTCTCCACTCATCCTTTAATCCTTATTTTCCATGTGCTTAATTTAGAGAGTGTTGGTTCATATTCTTGATTTCCACTTTAAGTCCTCTCTTTGTTAGCACTTCACTTTCAATCCTCCACTCTTGAACTTTTGCACTTTGGTCCTTCCTTTCCTGAAACTTACAAATTGATCCCTGGACAAAAATGATAACTATACCAGCTTTCCTAAAAATATAAAAATAACTATAAAAATTCCTAAAAATATAAAATAAAGTTTAAAAAACAAATAAAAGCTAATATATATGCAAAATGAAAAATAAATATAAAATCTACATAAAAAGAATAAAAATCCTATATGCGACTCAAAAATAACAAAATAAAAATACTAAAAAGACCCTAAAATTATCATATAAAATCCAGTCATCAGAAAACATTGCAATGGTTCATTAACTACCTTTAGTGCATTGGATGTGTTGTTTCATGAACCAATGCATCCCAAGTCTTTTGAGAAGCATTGCAATGGTTCATGAACAATCACTAGTGCATATAAATAGTCCATGAATACTCAGAAACAAGTATGACTTGTGCCACAACTTTCACATTCATTAGAGTCATCATTCTGAGTTCTTGTTCTCTAAATGTCAAAGAACACTTATGCTGTTCAATTATTGAGAACTCAGAATTATTAAGAAGCCTTCATTGTAATTGCCTGGAGCATACAAACTAAGATCAATCCGTCTTGTCTAAAGGATTGAATCAGTCATTGTAAAGGCATCTTCTTCTTCATCTCTTGAATCGGTTTGATTCATTCACCGTGGTTTTCGGTGGTTGTAAAAAGGTCCATCGCGGTGTTCGATGGTTGTGAAAAATGCTCTTTGAATCGGGTTTGATTCAAAGTCCGTCGTAGGTTCGGTGATAGTGAAAAAGGTTCTTTGAATCGGGTTTGATTCAAAGTCCGTCGTAGGTTTCGGCGTCATCAGTTGGTGGTTTGCCATCTGAGGTTTGACAAGAGTTCTTAGGGTTCTTGGTGTAAGAACTTGTAAGGAATCTTGATCATTGTAAATCTTCACTGTGTGATTCAGTGGAGTGGTTCTTCAGAAAGTGGTTTGCTTTCTGGTATAGTGAAAAATCTCTGTGTGATCAGAGGACTGGACGTAGCCTTCTGGGATTGAAGGTGATCCAGGATAATCCCTGTGTGTTCTTTTCATCCTTCATCTTTTACTTTCAAGCAATCCTTAATTCCGCTGCAATCCCAACTATCGTCTTGTGATCATCATTATCTTGGAAGTAACAATTTCAATAAGGCGAAAATCGGGGCAACTCTGATTCACCCCCCTCTCAGGTTGCTATCTGTACTAACAGAAACTAATGCTTCAAGCAAAGGTTTCGGAGCAGTATTTGATGCAAGAAGGCAAACCAATCGCTTTTTGGAGCCAAGGGTTGCCCGAAAGAGCTCAGTTGAAATCTGTGTACGAGAGGGAGGTAATGTCTTTGGTGCACGCTGTTCAGAAATGGCGTCATTATTTGTTGGGCAGACATTTCGTCATCACAACTGATCAAAGAAGCCTAAAGTTTATGACAGATCAAAGGTTGTTTAGTGAATAACAGTTTAAATGGGCAGTGAAGTTGATCGGGTTGGATTTTGAAATTCAATACAAACCAGGTAAGGAGAACTCGGTGGCTGATGCGTTATCTAGAAAGGGGATATACTCGGTATTATCGGTCATCACATCTCCCGAGGTGGTAAGGTGGGATGCTGAGATTCAGCACGATCCTAAGCTTCAGCTCATTATTCAGGATTTGTTGGCCGATGCATTGACACATGCAGATTACTCCCTCATCAAGGGAAGATTATACTATAAGGGTAAGTTGGTGGTGCCAAACGAGCAGCGCGGGTGGTGATGTCGGCATTGCAGTGTTCGCCCGGAACTAGCCAAAGGGGCTAGTGCACAGCCAGCCCGCGTGGGCGCCGAGGCTGCGGAGTGTGGTGGGATGTTAGGACCCAATTGCAAGGTATGGGACTTGAGTCCCACATTGGAAGTGTGGGATTCTAATGTGGGGTTTATAAAACCTTGGGCTCTCCAACTACAACAGCTAGCTTTTATGGTGTGGTTCTTGATGACAGGATATTATATGATGTTTTTAGGTTGTTTTTAGTCTTTTCATTTTATTATATTTGAGTACCTTCTACTAGGATACGCAGTATTAACTACTAATTACAAATGCTAATTGGGCAAGCTGGAATATCTACAATCTTGGTTCATGGTGATTTTTTGTCTTGGTAGCCTGGAACTCTATCGGTGGGTAAACGAAAGAAATGCAACAACTTTAGTAGACTTTCTTATAAATGATAATGATAATAATAATGTTTTGAATGTTTTAGAAGATCATTTTCTTTTCATTGCTGATGATAAACATCTCTGCTTTAAAAATCCGGAATTCATCATCGTGGAAACAAATTTTCAGTGCAGCAAGCTTAGAAGAAAATGAAGTTTCTATAAACTTAATCATTGAAAGCATGTAAAAGATGGTTTTAAGAATTCATAGCTTTTACATAATAAAAATGGTTGTGGGGTACTAACCTCTACGCATAATGAGAGATTGATCTTCTTTTATGTTCTTGCAAAACTTCTTGATTAACAATGAAGAAACTCTTTTATCTCATTCCCGTTCCTTCTACACTCTTCATTCATGATGACAATTATTTAGAGACGATCTTTATGGGTGGAGATATGAACCATGTTCAAGTCCTTCATCATTAGTACAGTGCTCCCATCAAGCACTATATATAGACTCTCTTTCAAGAGTCACATCATTTCATACCAAGGTTCACACCCCTCTATTCAAGAGTCATGTTCCTTCCTACAAAGAGTCACAACTATTAATTCAAGAGTGGTGACCTTTCTCTTAAATATCAAAAAATATCTATTCAGATGAGACATTTCTTACATTCTCCCACTTGGCTCATGTGAAAAAATACAATTCATGATTTAAAAGAAAAAATCAAACATAATGCACATAACTAGAATATATGTTTTATGTATTCATTACATCATAAGCCATAATTAAGAATAAGAACTAATACGAGTCATGGCGGTTGTACATCATTTATCTGACATAGTTCCTTCCATGTACTATTATACTAGTCTTCTTCCTAACATGACGCATTAATGGGGAGTAAATAATATGTCTTATATTAATGTCATTTAGAAAGACAAATTCTATTTTTAACATCATTCTCACTTGTATACATAAGTATGAAAATAGAGAATATATCAAAAACATAAACATTAGTGAGCTCAGAGTGTCAAACATACATTAAAACTCAATTAATATCATTAATGTTAAATATTCACTAGTAAACATAATGCCCTTACTTTCAACATGACTTGTAAGTGTTTTGGGCGTAACCCTTTGTCAACAGGTCAATAATCATAAGATTAGTGCTAAATGTTTAATCGACACTCTACGTTTCTGAATTTCTTCTTCAACGACAAGTTATTCCAAATCCATATGTTTAGCACTTTTATAATACTTGTCATTTTCTTTATAAAAGAATATTACTGCGGAATTATCACAATAAGTTTTCGGTGACTTGGCATTATTGTCGACTACTCCAAGTCCTGAAATAAAATTCCCAGCCCATTATCTTGAATTATGGCCTCAAAGCATGCCACAAATTCAACTTCTGAAGTGGATGCAGCAATGACGGACTACTTCACACTATTTCATGAGATAGTCTTTCCAGCTAACATAAATACATAATTGACAGTAGACTTTCTTATGTCTACGCATCCAATAAAGTCTGAATCTGAATTTCCAATCACATAAGACGATCACATATCCTATGATTAAGTATGTGAATTTTTTTTTACCTTGCAAGTGTCTCAGAACTTTCTTTGCAGCTTTTCAATAATTTATACCAGAATTATCCTGGTATCTTCCTTATATTCCAACTGCAAAACTTTTATCTGGTCACGTATAAATCTAAGAACACATTAAGATCCAACTACAAATGCATAAGAAATTTTTTTCATCTATTTCTATTCCAAAACATTCTTTAGACATTACATGAGACTAAATTTGTCTCCTTTATGAATTGGAACAAGAGACGCTGAACATTTGTCCATTCTGAATCTCTCTAAAATTAATATATGCTTTATGATCAGACAAGCCTAACAATCTTGTGATCTATGCTGAAATTTTTTTATATTTCAATCACATGACTTGTCTCACCCATATCTTTCATTTCAAAATTCCTAAAGAGAAACTTTTGGTCTCATGCTAAACACCAATAGCATTAGTTGCAAGAAAGATATCGTCAACATATAGAACCAGAAATACAAACTTACTCCCACTGACCTTTAGGTATACAACTTTCAACCATGTTTTCCTTAAATCCAAAGGATATAATAGTATCATTAAACCAAAGGATATAATAGTATCATTGATTTCGTAAGTTTACACATCATTTGTTCCTTTCTTTTCTATATTTATCCATATAAAAATCTTTCTCTAAATCCAATTTAGAAAGACAGTTTTCACATACATCTGGTGTAACTCTAGATCATAATGAGCCACCAATATCATGATAATCATGAGAGAGTCTTTCCTAGAGATTAGTGAAATATCTCTTTATAATCAATGTCATATTTCTGAGTAAATTCTTTTGAAACTGGTTTGGCCTTATAACGTTCTAAGTTACTATAAGAGTTACGTTTAGTTTTAAAGACCCGCACACAACCAACTCTTTTGAAACCTTTTGGTAACTCTAAAATATCTCAAACTTCATTCTGCTTCATAGATTTAACTTATCTTTCATGACATCTAACTATTTGTCAGCATTATCACTATTCATGGCTTGTGAAAACATAACTGGGTCATCTCCAATTCCTACGTCAATTTGTGACTAGATAAACCACATAATCATCAGGAATAACAGATATTCTTTCATGCTAACTCTTGTGGTTCTTCTAATATAGGTACGTTAAGGTAAACTTCATTGTGTGTAGTGGAGTCATTTATTTGTTGTTCTTCATTATTTATTAATCATTTCAATAACTTGAGGAACAACAACTTTATTAGAGACACGAGTTAATGAAACTTGCACTCTCATTTCTTGAATTTTCACTTTACGTGGTGTTTCACTCCCACTAACTTCACCATTCTCAATAAACATAGCATTCTCAGTTTCGATAATTCTTGTAGCATGGTTTGGACAATAAAATCTATACCCCTTTGATATTTCTGGATAACCAATGAAATAATCACTGATTGTTCTTGTATCCAGTTTCTTTTTTTTTGTGTGGATTATAAATCTTAAATTCTGTCGGGCATCCCCAAACATGCAGGCGCCTTAAACTAGATTTCCTTCCTTTACACAATTCAAAGAGAGTCTTTGTAACTGTCTTACTAGGAATCCTATTTAATATATACATGACAATCTTTAAATCATAATTATTTATACCAGAATTATCCTGGTATCTTCCTTATATTCCAACTGCAAAACTTTTATCTGGTCACGTATAAATCTAAGAACACATTAAGATCCAACTACAAATGCATAAGAAATTTTTTTCATCTATTTCTATTCCAAAACATTCTTTAGACATTACATGAGACTAAATTTGTCTCCTTTATGAATTGGAACAAGAGACGCTGAACATTTGTCCATTCTGAATCTCTCTAAAATTAATATATGCTTTATGATCAGACAAGCCTAACAATCTTGTGATCTATGCTGAAATTTTTTTATATTTCAATCACATGACTTGTCTCACCCATATCTTTCATTTCAAAATTCCTAAAGAGAAACTTTTGGTCTCATGCTAAACACCAATAGCATTAGTTGCAAGAAAGATATCGTCAACATATAGAACCAGAAATACAAACTTACTCCCACTGACCTTTAGGTATACAACTTTCAACCATGTTTTCCTTAAATCCAAAGGATATAATAGTATCATTAAACCAAAGGATATAATAGTATCATTGATTTCGTAAGTTTACACATCATTTGTTCCTTTCTTTTCTATATTTATCCATATAAAAATCTTTCTCTAAATCCAATTTAGAAAGACAGTTTTCACATACATCTGGTGTAACTCTAGATCATAATGAGCCACCAATATCATGATAATCATGAGAGAGTCTTTCCTAGAGATTAGTGAAATATCTCTTTATAATCAATGTCATATTTCTGAGTAAATTCTTTTGAAACTGGTTTGGCCTTATAACGTTCTAAGTTACTATAAGAGTTACGTTTAGTTTTAAAGACCCGCACACAACCAACTCTTTTGAAACCTTTTGGTAACTCTAAAATATCTCAAACTTCATTCTGCTTCATAGATTTAACTTATCTTTCATGACATCTAACTATTTGTCAGCATTATCACTATTCATGGCTTGTGAAAACATAACTGGGTCATCTCCAATTCCTACGTCAATTTGTGACTAGATAAACCACATAATCATCAGGAATAACAGATATTCTTTCATGCTAACTCTTGTGGTTCTTCTAATATAGGTACGTTAAGGTAAACTTCATTGTGTGTAGTGGAGTCATTTATTTGTTGTTCTTCATTATTTATTAATCATTTCAATAACTTGAGGAACAACAACTTTATTAGAGACACGAGTTAATGAAACTTGCACTCTCATTTCTTGAATTTTCACTTTACGTGGTGTTTCACTCCCACTAACTTCACCATTCTCAATAAACATAGCATTCTCAGTTTCGATAATTCTTGTAGCATGGTTTGGACAATAAAATCTATACCCCTTTGATATTTCTGGATAACCAATGAAATAATCACTGATTGTTCTTGTATCCAGTTTCTTTTTTTTTGTGTGGATTATAAATCTTAAATTCTGTCGGGCATCCCCAAACATGCAGGCGCCTTAAACTAGATTTCCTTCCTTTACACAATTCAAAGAGAGTCTTTGTAACTGTCTTACTAGGAATCCTATTTAATATATACATGACAATCTTTAAATCATAATTATTTATACCAGAATTATCCTGGTATCTTCCTTATATTCCAACTGCAAAACTTTTATCTGGTCACGTATAAATCTAAGAACACATTAAGATCCAACTACAAATGCATAAGAAATTTTTTTCATCTATTTCTATTCCAAAACATTCTTTAGACATTACATGAGACTAAATTTGTCTCCTTTATGAATTGGAACAAGAGACGCTGAACATTTGTCCATTCTGAATCTCTCTAAAATTAATATATGCTTTATGATCAGACAAGCCTAACAATCTTGTGATCTATGCTGAAATTTTTTTATATTTCAATCACATGACTTGTCTCACCCATATCTTTCATTTCAAAATTCCTAAAGAGAAACTTTTGGTCTCATGCTAAACACCAATAGCATTAGTTGCAAGAAAGATATCGTCAACATATAGAACCAGAAATACAAACTTACTCCCACTGACCTTTAGGTATACAACTTTCAACCATGTTTTCCTTAAATCCAAAGGATATAATAGTATCATTAAACCAAAGGATATAATAGTATCATTGATTTCGTAAGTTTACACATCATTTGTTCCTTTCTTTTCTATATTTATCCATATAAAAATCTTTCTCTAAATCCAATTTAGAAAGACAGTTTTCACATACATCTGGTGTAACTCTAGATCATAATGAGCCACCAATATCATGATAATCATGAGAGAGTCTTTCCTAGAGATTAGTGAAATATCTCTTTATAATCAATGTCATATTTCTGAGTAAATTCTTTTGAAACTGGTTTGGCCTTATAACGTTCTAAGTTACTATAAGAGTTACGTTTAGTTTTAAAGACCCGCACACAACCAACTCTTTTGAAACCTTTTGGTAACTCTAAAATATCTCAAACTTCATTCTGCTTCATAGATTTAACTTATCTTTCATGACATCTAACTATTTGTCAGCATTATCACTATTCATGGCTTGTGAAAACATAACTGGGTCATCTCCAATTCCTACGTCAATTTGTGACTAGATAAACCACATAATCATCAGGAATAACAGATATTCTTTCATGCTAACTCTTGTGGTTCTTCTAATATAGGTACGTTAAGGTAAACTTCATTGTGTGTAGTGGAGTCATTTATTTGTTGTTCTTCATTATTTATTAATCATTTCAATAACTTGAGGAACAACAACTTTATTAGAGACACGAGTTAATGAAACTTGCACTCTCATTTCTTGAATTTTCACTTTACGTGGTGTTTCACTCCCACTAACTTCACCATTCTCAATAAACATAGCATTCTCAGTTTCGATAATTCTTGTAGCATGGTTTGGACAATAAAATCTATACCCCTTTGATATTTCTGGATAACCAATGAAATAATCACTGATTGTTCTTGTATCCAGTTTCTTTTTTTTTGTGTGGATTATAAATCTTAAATTCTGTCGGGCATCCCCAAACATGCAGGCGCCTTAAACTAGATTTCCTTCCTTTCCACAATTCAAAGAGAGTCTTTGTAACTGTCTTACTAGGAATCCTATTTAATATATACATGACAATCTTTAAATCATAAGTCCACAATGAAATAGGTAAAGATATACTGCATAATATTCTTCCAACCATATCAAACAAGATTCTATTACGCCTTTCAAGGAATTTAGCAAATGGACTAGGATATTTGTTCACTTTCATCATATCTTCAATAATACTCACCACCTCGATCAAACCTTATAATTTTCACCTTTCTATCTATTTTCTTTCAACATCATTAATATAAATCTCAAATGCATTTACAACTTGAGATTTATCATGCAATAAGTAGATACTACTATAATGTGAATAATCTTCAATCAAGGTGATAAAGCATCTTTCATTAGTGAAATGTTTAACATCGAAAATGTCCATAAATATATGTGTGCATTATTTCAAGAAGCTTAGTGCTTATTTTGGATCATTTCTTTGTGCTTTTTGTTTCTTTACCTTTAATAAATCCACACATACATTCAGATCGGTAAAATTTAAATCTGGAAGGATTTCATTCTTTACTAATATTTTCATTCTTTCTTTGGAATCATGCCCCAAATGTCTATGTAACAAGTAAGCAAAGCATTCATCAGTAAATCCACAGAAGAAAATTCTTGTATTCTGGACAATCCTTTCGAAAATGCTTGATCTTTATATAGAAACAACATCTACTTTCAAGATAATCCCTATTGTGGATTTGAGAAGAGAATACCTTATCAATTTTTAGGGCTCTCTTCCTTTTCTTCTTGTTTCTTACCAACTTTCTTTCTAGCTCCTCGATAGTTAACATAATTGATGGAATGATTTCTGTTAGCCTAGATAGCAACCTGAGAGGGGGGTTGAATCAGAGTTGCACGATTTTCGCCGTATAGAAATTATTACTTCCAAGATAATGATTATCACAAAATGATAGTTGTGATTGCAACGGAATTAAGGATTGCTTGAAAGTAAAAGATGAAGGGAAGAGGAAATCACACACGAGATTTTATCCTGGTTCACCTTCTATCCGCCGAAGGCCACGTCCAGTCCCTCAAGAAATCCCTTGAGGATTTTTCCACCATGATCTAGATTTCTTACAAGCACTTACACCAAGGACCTTAAGAACTCTTGTCAAACCTCAGATGGCAAACCACCAACTGATGACACCAAACCCTACGCGGACTTTGAATCAAACCCGATTCAAAAGACCTTTTCCACTATCACCGAACCCTACGGCGGACTTTGAATCAAACCCGATTCAAAAGACCTTTTCCACTATCACCGAACCCTACGGCGGACTTTGAATCAAACCCGATTCAAAGGACCTTTTCACAGACGCCGAACCCTACAACGGACTTTGAATCAAACCCGATTCAAAGAACCTTTTCCACAACCATCGAACACTACGATGGACCTTTTTTTTACAACCACCGAAAACCACGGTGAATGAATCAAACCGATTCAAGAGATGAAGAAGAAGATGCCTTTACAATGGCTGATTCAATCCTTTAGACAAGATGGATTGATCTCAGTTTGTATGCTCCAGGCAATTACAATGAAGGCTCTTTTATTCTGAGTTTCTCAAAAGATGAACAACATGTGTGTTCTTATGAAAATGAGAGAACAGAAACTCAGAATGACGACTTTAATGAATATGAAAGTTATGGACCAAGTCATTGATGTTTCTGAGCGTCTATGGACTTTATATAGGCACTAGAGTGTTAGTACAGATAGCAACCTGAGAGGGGGGGTGAATTAGGTTTACCCGATTTTCGCCTAGATAACTTCTTACTTTCAAGATAAATGTAAAAGCAAACGATTGCAGCGGATTTAAGCGTTGCTTGAAAGTAAAGATGAAGGATAGAAGAATTCACACACACATAATTTTATCCTGGTTCACCTTCTATCCACCGAAGGCTACGCCCAGTCCCTCAAGAAAATCCCTTGAGGATTTTTTCCACTATTGATAAAAATCTCTTACAAGTTCTTACACCAAGGACCCTAAGAATTTCTCTCAATTCCCTGTGAAAGTATACCACTTTCCACAGCCCCTGAAAGTAAACCACTTTCAGTTCCTGAAGGCAAACCACCCTCAGACCTTGAAGGCTAAACCACCTTCAATCAACACCCTGAAAGTATCCACTTTCAGTACCAACAACCCTTCACCGAGATCCACGGTGAATACTCAATCTAACAGAAAGAGATGAAGAAGAGTTTACAATTGGCTGTATCAATCCTTTAACATACAAGAGGATTGATCATGAGAATTTATGCTTTAAGGATTTTAAGCATAACAAGATTCTGAGTTCCTCAAGATGTGAACAACTAGAGTGTTCTTATAAACATGAAGATCATGAACTCAGAATTTAGGCTCTTGAAAGTTTAAGTTCTAAAAGACTTAATGAACTAATTTTGACAAAGCTTTGGCCTAATGTTGTATTCTCATGTGTTGTTGTGTTCTGGACTCAAATGGACTTTATATAGGCAAGGGAAACGTCCTTGAACCAATGAAACCTTTCCCAAAAGGTTTGAGACACAATGGTTCATGAAAAGATGCAACTTTTCATGTGGGTAATCGATTACATCACTTAGTGTAATCGATTACACTAATAGCCGTTTCAGTTTGAATTTCAAATTCAAACATGTAATCGATTACAAGCAAGTGGTAATCGATTACTTGCCTATGTGTAATCAATTACCAGAAAGCTGCAATCGATTACACTGAAGTCCATCTTCCAGAAACTTGATCTTTTAAGATCGGCTTAAGGTTTTCTACTTCTTTTAAGTTATGAAAACATTAAGCTTGATTAGTTTAGGTGTTTTAAAGAGCCTTTATGCTTTAATAGACCTTTAGAAGCATAACTTACCTAAACTTAGACTTCTAGGTATTTGATAAACTTTATAGCGCTATTTCCTCTAAGTCTTCTTTTCTTCTTTTTGTCGATGAGTTTGTCGTCATCAAAACCTCAGCCAGGGTCAGGAGCAAGACCTTCTTCACATAGAGGTCGTCCATGAACCAACACAACCTTTCCCAAACGTTTTGAGACACAATGGTTCATGAAATAACACATCTGTCGACCTGGTAATCGATTACAGAAGCCTGGTAATCGATTACACTAGCCGTTGCAGTTTGAATTCAAAATTCAAACTGTGTAATCGATTACACTAAGATGGTAATCGACTACTGCCTTCCTGTAATCAATTACACACAACCTGTAATCGATTACAGATAGTCTGAAACTCAGTTTTAACCACCTCAAGCCGTAATTGAGTGTTCCTACCAAGTTTTACACAAGGACATTCTCATTCACATCCACTCTCATTATCTTAAGTCTTGCTTCAATGTTTGTCATTTCAATGACAAGTTCATGCATAGTACAAGAGTCATCACTAGTTTGGAAGCACTCTTCCACAAACTTCATCATTTCTTTCAAACTTTCAGTTTTAGGAAGAGTAAACTTAATGTTGCCATTAATACTCATTCACATATACATTAGACTCAATTCATTTGATGTTTCCCAATTTTTATAATGGCGTTTCCGTTCTTCAATGCACGTATCAATAATAGCACTTTAATTTTTTTCTCTAAGATATAAATCCAAATCCATAGCATTAAGGTAAAATTGGATTTGTTCACTTCATTTAGAGATGATAAGCCCATTTAAAAGTTGAATAAACGAGAATTGTGAATGTAAAGCAACAGGTACTATAATGGTACAAATTTTAAAAAACATTAAAACTTTGAGTTACATACGAACATGCTAAATAAATTCAGACGACTTCATAAATGCATATTAATGTTCACCTTTGGGCAATCCACCAATATACCATACTTGACATAATGATGCTAATAGAAATTTTCGTAAATTGGCAATGATAAATGCAACTACTAGAAACATCTATCTTTGGATATGTAAACATAACTAATAATGTATTTAACACTACCAACGTTCATGCTCAATGATTATAAGAACAAATAATCAACATTTGGGCGATCTTTAACTGTCTTATAATAATGAATTCTAATTTACTCATAAACCAATAATTTCATATCATTTATAGCATCAAAATTATGAGTAAGTAAACAATTATACAATTTTGGAATTAAACAAACATAAAAGATTTGACCACTTTGGTGATTAATAAATCTATCATACAATAATTCCAAAATGTAAATAATTTAAATGAAATATAATCATATAATTTGGAATAAACAAAAAATAAGACCACTTTGGTGATTAACAAATCGTGCATACTGTAATTCCAAAATATAAATACTTTAAAAGAAATATAATCATACAATTGAGAATTAAACTAACATAAAGATTTGACCACTTTGGTGATTTACAAATCTATCATAATATAATTCCAAAGTATAAATATTTCATAAACAATTAAATGATATAAATTTACATTTAATCCTAATTTCAGTAATTTCACATAATGCAATGTGATAAACATTTCATTTTCTTTCACCATAATATACAAAAAATGATGATAACACCATTTAGGATTCAAACTTAGGCAACCGCTCGCAAAGAAGCATGCCATAACCACCAAGCCAACATGCATATCAATAGAAAATTTCACAAGTATAATATTTTTTCATCACGAAACAGATATCATTTCTCTAAACCATCATTAAATTCAGAAACAGTTAGAAGATTATTCAAGATTTGCAAGAATTATCCATACTTGAACACAGAAACATTCGAATATTACCAATTATATATGCCCAAACCAGTGACATTTTAAAACAAACGTTAATCACCACTCAATTCAATGATTCATGCAGCGGAAATTATCATCATCATTCAAAAGTCTCAAAGCATTTAAGAACAATTTTAAAACATCATTCAAGGATCAAAAACATCATTACAGGAAAACTACAAATTCTCTAACACATGCTCTAATACCACATGTAAACTTAATCATTGAAAACATGTCAAAGATGGTCTTAAGAATTCATAGTTTTCACCTAATAAGAATGGTTGTGGGGTACTAACCTCTACGCATAATGTGAGATTGATCTTCTTTGATGTTCTTGCGAAACGTTTTTGACCAACAATGGAGAAACTCTTCTATCTCTTTCCCGTTCCTTCTATGCTCTTCGTTCATGATGGAAATTATTTAGAGACGATCTATATGGTGGAGATAGGGACCATGTTCAACTCCTTCATCATTAGTATTGTGCTCCCAAGCACTATATATAGACTATCTTCCCAGAGTCACATCATTTTATACCAAGGGTCACACCCCTCTATCCAAGAGTCATGTCCCTTCATACTAAGAGTCACAACTATTAATTCAAGAGTCATAACCTTTCTCTTAATTATCAAACAATATGTCTATTCACCTGAGACATTTCTTACCGCTTCTGTCAAGAAGTTTGAGGAAGCTGCATCATTGATGTCTTACGCGCCAAGTTGCCAAATTTTCCACCTCAGTTCATAGTTCATACTGTTAATAATTGATTTTTCACCGTTTGGTATTTATTGTTTTCCTATAGACTTTTGTATAATGTCATCTATCACGCAATTCTGTTTTACCAGTAAATGCACAAGCATTAAGATGCATGCTTCCTAAAGCAATAGGCAAAACTAAAAGTAACTTATTTTTGGGTGGCTTAAAGGTGTTTGTCTTTTGAAACAAAAAATGACACATTCTATATAATCACGTATATGCTTGTTTTATCAGTTTGGAAATTTAATGAAATGTAGCATAAATCTCATTATTCCAGTGCGACGGACACCCTTCAGGTGGGAAATATAAAGTGTGTTTAAAAGAATGTATTAATAGCATAAGGATATGTTTAAAAGAATGTATTAATAGTATTTCTCTTACTCAAAACGTGTATAACTCTATCAAAACGTGTTTTTATGGTGCATGAATTAACTTTTTTTATTTCGAAAGCATAATAACTTCATTCACAAATAGAGTCTTGAGAACATCTTTTTCAAGTAGGCCAAGATCTACATGACAGCACATATGGAAAACACCCAATTCATCTCCCCTATTAAGAAATCAATCAAATTCAGAGAATTGAGGAGTTTGCATGGCCGGTTCCCTTTGTTATTCACCCAACTCACCGCAAGTGTAGAGTCACTTTTAATAGTTAAATTCCTAATCTGAAAATGTTGACAGAACAATAAAACATTTAAGATTGCAATTTCCTTTATTTTTCAAAATCTTAATTATACAGAACATAAGAATATATGATGGTTATCATGTATACAAGTCAATTCTGTTCAATTCTAGCATTTGGATTAGTTTCTTTTCTTCAAAATCAATTCTAACATTTATAAGCTCCTTCGGAGAATTGATATTTGAAAAAGAAATTTATAAATTTTTTAAAACATACATTAATCAGTAGATGCATTAGATGTGGAAGATTTCTACTATATGATCAAGTTGAAGGTGGGGTGAAGAATTAAGAAGAGTGCATGCATTCGCTTTCAAGTTACGCGTAAAAATGAGGTTCCGCTCTTTATTTATTTCGACTCGTGCTCCAAATAAATAAGTGTCTGAAAATGAGAGACTCTTTATTAATGTTTGATAGTTCAATATTACATGAAATTGTTTTGTTGACATGATAGTTAGTAGTTACCTCGATTCAACTGACCACAATGAGACATATTGATCGGAATAAAAAGCGAGATATTATTTTAAGACTGATGATCTCCGATTCAAATTAATTACTAAAACGTTAACACAAAGCATCCACTGCAACTATTAGAAAATATAATATAAATTTTATATGCATGTCTTTATTTGTGAAAGGTTTTTTGATATTATTTAAGTGCTCCTATTATTAAGTAATCAAAAGTTTGACCATTATCATCCCTATTTTTCTAGTCTATATAAGATTGAATTTCAGCCCTCAAAGGACCATTTTGATGCACATATTGGAAATATAATAAAAAACAACTTTTGTGCTTTCATTCATTGGCTTAGGTTTTTAGGAAGAGTAATGAATCTTATATACTCAAATAGTATAAAAACTCACACACATTATATTTTTCTCTCTATCTTTCTTTATCACATCACATAATTTAATAGAGTTGTATTTTCTCTTCTATTTCTTTCTCACCCGGTGTGTCTACACTCATTTCATTTCTATCCGATATTTTCATTTCTAAAAATAATAATATTAGTAGACACTTATTTGCGTGTCTAACCCAAATAAAAATTAGAAAGAAGGGAATGAAAGAAAGACACCCATTTGATATATGATGTAAATAATGTGATAAAAAGAGATAAGAGAAAATTTTTGGTACTCTCGTAGTAGTAGTACCGAAGATTCAGTATATGTATGTTTACTTAAATGTTTATAAATCATGATTGTTTTGGAAATAATTTATTTAAGATAGGAATATCAATGTTGATTTCCGAACGCGGCAATGAAAACCAACTACCTTACATGCCCTAAGAATATACTAGAATAGCATGTTTGGATGAGTTTTTTTTCTCAAAACCAATTCTAAATTCCAAAAACTACTCACAAAAAAGCTTTTTACTAGAATTACTTTTACATTCACGACAATCAATTATAGAATGATTTCCAAACATGAACCCACATATACAAAATGACATGGTGGGACCATTGGGGACCTACAATATTGAAGGAAGGGGACAAATGTGGTCGAACGGCCATGGCATTGTCTGAGTAAGAGAGTGAAGATGGACAAATGTGAGTTTCATGTTAGTTGTCTTGGTGGAATAGCTACCTTTCTAATGGTCCCGGTGATGACTAATGTCTATGTATGTTTCCGGAGTGTGTTAATGTGTTATGGGGGCATTTTAACGAGGGTTTCACATGCTCTAATAACTCTTTTACTACAAACCATGTGGTCTCTTCTCTTGTTTTATTCGCCTCTCTCTTTCTTCAAATTCGCTTCTATGTTGAACTTTTGGAAATTCAATCACACTCCAAGTAAAAATTGTCCTCTTTTAATTTGGAATAATAGTAGTGCCGGATTTATTCATATTATCGTTTTTATAGAACAATGCGAGATCAATTTCTTTCTTTCCAGAGGAAGACTTTGAGCTCCGATTTAGATGATGTGGATGCTTTCACATTTATTATACTTACACTTTATAAGAGAGAAATGAAATATATAATAGATGATGTGATAAAAAAGAAGAGAAAAGGAAGAGAAAATGAGTCGAATTGAGATAGAAGAGAATGTGAGGTGTGAACGAATCATAATTCTTTAATTTAATTAAATTGAGAGCCAAAATTCCAATTAATAGGAAATAAAAGAAAATCTCAATGGGGAAATAACTTTTCTACTTTACTACGTGGCAGACTTAGAGGGGGAAATAGGCTATATAGCCCATCAGAGGCATGCGACCTGACATGCTAAAGACATGGCATAACCTAACATGACTCGTTTTATAAACAAGCCGGAGTTAAGTTTTTTTTATAAAAAAACCTGATTAACTGACTACAGTAATGCTATTTTAAAAAACTTATTTTGCCTAACAGGGCGATCTGTTTGAAAAAAAAAATGCAAGCCAAAGCACTTGGTAACCACTGAAACAGAGTTACACCACTTTCATAGCTGAACTTTGGAGTTCACTTTTGCAATCCCAGAGAGCTATCTTCCAACGATTCTTCAACTTACAAAACACTTGTCTGAGAACGCTTGACAAAGGGTAACACCCAAGTGGCGATAATCTTCTTTGGACATTACCAAGTGTCATTGAATTGGTAACCCTTGAAACTTCATCAACTGGTTTCTTTGAAAGCTACACAATAGTCTTGAAATTTTCATTCCTCACAAACCTATGTACCGCACTTTAAAATTGCCGGAGTTTAACTTTACTAAAAACTAAAGTGCCTTAGTTCAAATTTACTAAAAACACAAACCGCACCTTTAAAGTGCGGTTCAAAGATACACCGCACTTTTAAAGTGCGGAAAAAAGGTGATATCCACATGGAGGTTGGTGGGAGGTTTTAAATGAGGGGTATTTTTAGAAAAAAATAAGAGATGACATAAATAGTTGTAAGGATAACATTAATAACAATGTTCAAAGAGCAAATGCACTCTATCACAAAGTAAAATAAAGATTTAGTATCTGCTATCATACCCGAAAGACTAAGGCATGAATACCTGACTTTAAAGGATGGTTCTTTGTTTAGGCAATTTAAAGGTTGTAGGTTAATTGTGATCATGCAAGAACTTTATTAAGAGAAATTAAAGTAAGAAAAATTTCAGATTAATTAGCTTCAATCTTACGATAATAATTGAATCAGATCCCCTAATTTACATATTCTATTTATTGATTCCTATGAAGTCCAACTATACTTATTAAAGTGTTAATACGTTAAGATATACTAACTACTTACTCAAGCACACTACCTAGTAGTAACTATCGTGCAGGCGTGATAAAATGAATAAGTGTGAAATGCGGAGAAGCTTCTAAGGGGACGTTTCACGGCCCCTATTCTTAGATAAGTTGAATGTATAAAGATGTCAATCCAAAGACCCCTACCAAGAGCAAATTAGTATTGACTACCTACACTCGATTTCCCCTTAGATTAGTTAAATTAATCCCTCCGCCAGGGTGAACTAACCACTAGTATTTATACTACGATTAATTACTTTGCAATATAGTTATGGGTAGGGAAGAAATACCATCATACATGGAATCTAAAGCAATAGAATATATAAAAAGGGCTTCTTTTCATCTCTTACATCACAACCTCGAGAAATGATATTTAGCCACTCATGGTAGAAAGTAAACACACAAAAATCCTAATAGCTAACATCAAACAAAATAGGGAAGAGACATACAAACTAATCCCCAAGATGTCTCTACCGGAGCACTCCAGTCATATTCTACCATGTCTCGAATCCTTAATTTTGGTGCTACTCGCGATCTCTTGGTCTCTATATCCGTCCTTCCCAACCTCCCTCAAATTGATCTATGGCTCTCCTTTAAGTAGCAATTAATTAAGGCTTCCAAGTGTGATGGTTGCGCGACCAAGCACGGTCGTGCATGAACTTATGCACGACTATGCTAAAAGTGGAACATATGCACAACTATGCTAAAAGTGAAACAACTCTGTTGTGCTCGTGCCATGCATGGTCGTGCTTCAATAAATTAATTATACACGACAATGCTAAACCTTCTCCATGACTGTACTTATGTCTTTAATCGAAAAACTTGACATTTTTCTTCATTTTTCTTGTTTTTCTTCTCTTTTTCATTGTCCACATGTGACCTACTTATTGCACTTTTCTTATATAACACATGGTGGGGTGACGATGGAGCTAGTGGTGGCGGCAGAGGTGGGTGCTACCTGGTGGCGACAGTGGCAGTGGTGGTGGAGGGTGGAGGTTGCGATGTGACGATGACAGTGGTGGAGGGTGGTGGGTGGTAGTGGGGGCGGCATTAACAGTGATGGTGGTGGAGGTGGTGGAGATGATGGTGGAGGCGGTGAAGGTGATGGTGATGGTAAACTAACATCACAAATAAGAGCACGTCATAATGACCTCCATAAGGAAATTAGTTACTTTTTTCGAAAAAACTCCTCCTGATACATTTTTCTAAAAAGCTCATTATCATGTTTTTCTTTAATAAAAATAAGTTACTTATACAAAGAGTTTTTCATAAATTGTGTTTAACTCAACTTCTCATTTTAAAAAGAAGAGATGTCAAAAAGAACGTGAGACCAATCGGTACCTTAATCAAATAAATTATGGAATTGATGAAATATTGGCCTATAAATGAAGTCCCAAATAAAGATGATAGGAAATTGTGCAGAAAAAGATTGTATGTAGGGGTCAAGGTTACATTTTGAAAATGTTGTGGTGAGAGTAGACATGCTTAGGGTACTTTTGAAAGTGTAAAGCGAAACCAAACTATGATCCCAAATGTCGTAAAATATGGGGGAAAGAAGACAACCATAGGAATTCTGGAAAGATCAAAACACACAAGGATCCTTGGATTTAAAAAATAAACTCTATCCTTCCTTGACCCCAAAAAATTAAAACTAAACACTAAAAGTTGTAGATAAACTATTATAAATGTAAAGTTAATTGCAAGCTTAGCTGTCGCTCATTATTTTCCACGGCGATGTTAAAAAGAAACAAGGAGGAAAAAACCATCAAAAGGAATAAAGAATACGACACAAAAAAGAAAAAAAGAGGTGCAAATCAGTGAGCGGATATCTCCTTCATCTGTAGCGGCGCAGTCACATTCACCACCAACTCACCTACCTAATTAACCGTCACTTAAACTAGATCGTCCCTTTCATCATACTCTTGTCTATATAATTATTAACTTGTAAGTTATAACCAGTAGCAACCACTTCTACATAAAGATTGTATGTTCAATTTCCACTGCTGATATCAAAACTGTAGTGGTGATCAGAGCTGAATCCACCCAAACTTCTTTCACTAAAAAAAAGTCATAATTGATTTTTCACTTCAAGTTTTTTCATTTGTGTTCTACATATTATATTTCTAACTTTTTCACTTCACTTTTTATGTCTATTTATATATCTAGATAGCAACCTATGATGCCTATATTTAACGGTGCTAGGGATGTCACTCAAGTGAGATTCTTCATATGTGACCCTCTCTCTGACTTGACCCCAACATGAATGAATGAATATTGAAAACCAATAAATAAATCAGGTAGCTATAAAAACTAAGGGCGCGGCGGATGTCAGTTTGCAAGTGATTATCAATAACTGATTCATATGAAATAATCTTTCAAATTCAAAATGTTGACACCAACTTCCAATATTAAGCATTTGTCTTTTTCATTATTATTAAGAAATTTTATTAATCATCGATGAGCAGTTTAAAAAGTTGATTGAGAAATATTTAATATATGTTATTAAATATTTTAATAACTTAAAATAGTAATATTAAATAATTTTTATAGAAGTTCTTTATCTCAAATATTTGTTTTATTTCCTTTCACAAGGAAGAGCACTCAGGAAAATTTTCTTTCACTAAATTATGGTCGTTGGACAGATTAAACCTAGGGGCGAAACCACATTTAGAACTTCCTTTGTTCCAAATCTTAATGTTACTATTTCTTTTTCAACTTAAGTAAAAACAAAAACATGATCAGGAGAAAATGAATTGTCAATTATGAAAAGACCTTCTAATTTTGTAGGAAAATTATAAAAATAATGAATCAAGACATCCATCATTACATTAATTAATTAGTATGATATCATATGTCAAGGTTTAAAAAAATTATTACCGATTTATATATATGGATTTTTTTATATTAATAATTAAAATATAATATAATTAATTAAACTAATTGAGTATATTTAAGGGGAATAATTATTAAAAAGTCTCACATTAACCAGAGATAAAGCCAAATAGTCCTTATAAAAGGTAGAGCAACCCTCACTTCTAAGCTAGTTAGGCTTAGACCAAATTCTAACATTGTATCAGTGTTATCTTAGGTTTGTTTATTGAAGACTGCCTATACATAGGCAACCCGCAGATGTTCATTCCTTTAAATTCCACGCTCCAAAAGTCTAGCTCGAAGCGTGAATGGTCCGTCGAAAGAGAGGTGTTATTACACACATCGAGATAAGCACAACAATGCACACCTCAATGTATTTAATGACAATTCATATTTGGTTAAAAAACCAAAGAGAAAATAATTAACCCATAGCTGAGTAGTCGTGTCAGTAGTGCGTTTAAAAAGTTGTGCATTTTCGCACTATTCGTGTTGATAAGTCTCTCACGTTGACTAAAAATATGATTAAAATAGTCCTTAAAAATGATAGAGTAACTCTCACAACTAAACTAGCTTTTGATGTTGAGTTAAGTCTAATCCAAATTCTAAGAATTATTGAAAAAATGAGATTTGAGGAAGTCACATGACGTGTTGATTGTTGAGGATAGAAAATGAGGAGAAACTCTCAAAAGAACTAAAAAAAATTGATATGTAATAGTTAATATAGAAGAAAATCAAGAACTAGATTATTAATACCATGTTCCTATCATCATTTAATGAATGTTATCAAAGATGTTGATTGTATCACTATATAAAACTTTGAGTCTTATAATGTAGATCCACCCGACTCAATGAGTACCGAGTCTAAAGGCTCAAAAAATGTTTCATATCTTCATTTATTCCATTTCAATCATAACAATTTTTTTTGAAGACAAAACAATTAAATGAAAAGAGAAAGAATTATGGAAGGAAACAAAAAGGGAGCATCAACACATGACAACGTCGCTCTTATAATTTCATTTTTTCTCTTGCTATACTATGGCTCAAAACCCACAATGACGATAGTAATATCAATATAAAATTTGCTAAGTTTGTCGAATCAAATTGATATCCCACAACCGATATGCTTACATCATGCAATCTCTAGAAGCAGGATCATAATCAAAACGTATTTGTAACCGGAAAATATATGATCGAGTAACATTAATTGTCTTTGATTCCTAATGGAGATCCTGAAGTTTTGACTCGAACCAACAAATTTGGTAGGTTGCTAGTGGCATATATTTAAAACAAAAAATGGTGAAACATAGGGGGCATATATGTTTGGGAGGTTAAAAGTGTGTTGAAGAAAATGGCCGACACAAAGTGGACCGAGGTTAGTGAAACCAGGGAGCATCATGGACCTTGCTAATGGTCATAGGCTAAGACTCCAAATTAACTAATGAAGGATTGTGGGTTACCACTACCCATTTTCCATGAGATTTGCTGTCGGTATGGCGTCCTCCCCGCCACTACAAAGTCCTCATGCCATATTTAATGTTAGATAAAATCATGTTTATATGTAATTACCTTACTTACATTATCCGAGGTAATATTTTTTTTTCATTAAAAATACAATCGTGGAGACCCGGATTCCTTGCAGTCAAGAGTCCTTGTATTCGCTGTAGTCAAGAATTTTCAGTCATTTGATCAAGATTTCAATGACTCAAATTTAAAGAGTTAACTATACACTTAAAATAATGTGAATAAATCAGAATCGTGTGATTTGATCCAAGAGCTATAAAGCTATGATTTCACTATATTCATGATCTCTAACCGCAAGAAATATAAATTACGATGCATGAACTACACTATAGGAGTCAGGACACTGTTCGACATCCACTTTTGAAGCGGCTTTTAGCCAGCACAAAGTGGAATTTTCTTTATATATATTAACGCGATTGTAGCGGTGAAAAATCGCAACAAAATTGGGTGTCGCCTAGATGTTTGCCACTGTGCGAGATCCACACATTTTTGTTGTTAAAAAAAACTCATTTAGAATATTAGATCCATATAATATATATGTTTGTATTACACATCAAAATAATTATATATTTTACAATGAGCGGTTGATTCAAGTGACATATGTTTGATTAAGGTCTTTTGTATAAAATATCCATTATGGGAAAGCTAGGTCCACAATAACATGCATATTCATATCTTTAATAAGATTGCATCACCTAAAAGATACATGTATTAAAAAAAGGAAAACAAGTATATTATACTATTTAAAAAGAGAGTAAATTTTAATTTATTTTAACAATATTTTTCCTAAATACAAAATTATTATTTCAATCTTTATTATAATAAAAATATAGTTTTACCAAAAGCTCTAGGTGAAGCGGTGGAGTGCTACATTCTAGATGGCGAGAGTCTAAGTAACCGAAAGCATCACTAGCTTACGCTCTCGCCCGAGTAGTATGAGACACATGAAATTTTGTGTGAATCAGCAATGACCACCTTATAAAGCTAAATATTTCTAGGTGATCGATAGTGAACAAACCAACCGTCAGTGCATCCTCAATTCCTCATCAAGGAAAGCATCACAATTAAAATGTGTAACAAGAAAAAATAAAATTTCATTCACACTCTCTTAAAAGTGTGGATACAATGAAAAGAAGAAAGATACGGGAAAAATAGAGAAAATGTAAGAAATTTAATAGATAAAATGATTGAATAACAAAAGATAGGTAGGTAGATAAAAAGTGAATTGAAAAATGAAGTGAGAGTGGAAATGAAAGAAAACATCAGAAACAAGAGGAAAACATTGGTAATTTCATGAGTGATATACACATGAAATCCCACGCGAGATTATACCCGGTGGGGGACACTTTCGACGAAATAGTGTGAATAATAAATAGGAATATTTAAGTGGCTACTCATTGTTGAGTGATACTAGGGAGCGTGGTCTTCTCGTGACATGGTTGGGGCGGTGGACATAACACTTTTAATTAAACTAACGCTATTTATTTATAACTGCTTCTGTCTCTTTCTCACTCTCTCTTCTCTTCATCTCTCAACAAACCAAACAAAGGGACTTGATATTAGTCAAAACAGTTTCTGAAATATCACGTGGCCTCATCTTCCACTAGGACCTTGCGTATATAAATATGTGCTTACATGCCTCACTCTTCCCACAAACCAATTCATCATATCTTCAACATTCATTATTCCAACACAAAACTTGCTTCCAAATATTCCTTCTTCTTCTTCTTCTTCATCTATATTTCTTCACAAAAAAACCAAATGAAGCTCTTATCTACAAAGGCAACGTGTAATAGCCACGGCCAAGATTCTTCATACTTTTTAGGATGGCAGGAATATGAGAAGAATCCGTACGACGAGGTTCACAATCCCAAAGGCATTATTCAGATGGGTCTAGCAGAGAATCAGCTCTGTTTTGATCTTCTGGAATCATGGCTCGAGAAGAACCCCGACGTAGCGGGGTTCAAGCGAGACGGAAAATCCATATTCCGCGAGCTCGCCCTCTTCCAGGACTACCATGGCCTTCCTTCCTTCAAGAAGGCATTGGTAGATTTCATGGCCGATATCAGAGGAAACAAGGTCACCTTCGATCCCAACCACATCGTTCTCACCGCGGGTTCTACTTCCGCAAACGAGACTCTCATGTTCTGTCTTGCTGAGAAAGGAGACGCTTTCCTCCTTCCAACTCCTTATTACCCAGGGTGGGTATCTTTATCTAATTAATTATATTTTATTATAAAATGCAAACTTTGTTACAATATAAAATAAAATATATAAGCTGATCAATTTTGCTTGCATTTATGCAGATTTGATAGAGATCTCAAGTGGAGAACTGGGGTTGAGATCGTGCCAATACAATGCACGAGCTCTAACAACTTCCAAGTAACGAAGCTTGCATTGCAGCAAGCTTACGAGGAGGCACAAAAGCGAAACCTCAGAGTCAAAGGCGTCTTGGTCACAAACCCGTCAAACCCACTAGGCACCACAATGTCACGGGGTGAAATGAACCTTCTCGTTGACTTCATCAAAGAGCACGAGAACATGCATTTGATAAGCGACGAGATCTACTCCGGGACAGTTTTTAGCTCCCCAGGCTTCGTTAGCGTCATGGAAATCCTCAAGGAAAGAAACGAACTTAAGGACTGTTCTTCCGATGAGGACAACCACGACGCTTACAGAGTCTGGGACAGAGTTCACGTTGTCTACAGTCTCTCCAAAGACTTGGGTTTGCCGGGTTTCCGCGTGGGCGCTATTTACTCCGAGAACGACGACGTCGTGGCCGCCGCCACAAAGATGTCCAGCTTCGGCCTCGTCTCCTCACAAACACAGTACCTCCTCTCCGCCATGCTCGGGGACAAGAAGTTCACGAAGCTCTACATTGCTGAGAATGAAAAGAGGCTTAGACGACGACAGAGAATGCTCGTTTCGGGGTTGCAAAAAGCCGGCATTGGGTGCCTCGAGAGCAACGCAGGGTTGTTCTGCTGGGTCGACATGAGGCACCTCTTGAATTCCAACACGTTTGAATCAGAGATGGAGCTTTGGAAGAAGATAGTTTACCAGGTTGGTTTGAACATCTCACCCGGTTCGTCGTGTCATTGCGCGGAACCAGGTTGGTTCCGCGTCTGCTTCGCGAACATGTCGGAGGAGACTCTCAACTTGGCCATGAAACGGTTGAGGGCTTTCGTTGTCGAGTGCAATGGCAATGGCAATGGCAATAACGATGGTAAGAGCAAGACCTCGAAAGTAAAGTCTCTCACTAAGTGGGTTTTCCGGTTATCGTCTCGCGGTCATCGTGAGCAAGAAGAGCGATAGCCTGGTCATGGTGCGTGTGAACATTGAACGCATGCATATAATTCACTTCTATTTTTCTTTTTTTGGCCTCCCCGGTATTTTTGGTGGAGTAGCTCATGAAAAATGTTCATTTTTCTTTTTATTTTTTTGTGATAAAATTGTAGAGAGAGAGAGAGATAGCACTCTGTCCATGTGGATGTGAAGTGTGAGCTTTTTTAGGCAACCTGGTTTGTATAAGTTTGATTTCATATATATGTCATTAATCCATCTCCATTGTATCATCGAATAATCAAAAGTATGATGAAATATTTATATACAAATACTTATTATTTATTGATTCCTCCAACATGGAAATCTTCTTGGTATCACCAATGAAGTAAAAGATTGATTATGTAAGTGTTAACTAATGTGTTAAGTGTTTAATAATTGCTACTTGTACTAGACTATTGCAGAGGAACCAATAATTTATTACAAAGTGTGAAGTCTCATGTTCTATGTCTTATATTTCTATTTAAGTAAAAATGACAAGTGTTGGACAGAGACCTAGTTGCTTAAAAAGCTTACTTGTACGTAATTAAAGGCACCGGCGAGACAAGAGGGAGCAGAGGGTGTCTTACACAAACCGACCTTCATACCCATTAATTCTCTGGAAAATTTCTAAAGGCGTATGAGTAGGAGAACTTGCAGTGTGTGGTTTGGAGGCAAAAAAGTCAATAAGTTCAGATTATTGTATTACAGATTAATAATAACTTGTTTTCCCGTTTTGTGAGTAAGTACTTTAAGATGAGGTCGAAGGGACCACTACCTTTTCTGGCTAATGTGCTGTAAACCAAGTCAAATCTGTGGGGGAGCAAGGTTGAAGTTTTCAACCATGAAAAGAGTTGTCTTGTTAATCTCATAAGTTTAAAAACCAAACAAACCCTAAATCCGAGAAGCTATTCACACCGGACATTGTACTTTGTTGGGGTCTTTGATTACCATAAATTGTAAGGTTTATAAGAACTGTGTGTTTTGTGGCGGTTATTTATTGACCGCCCTAAACTGTAAATGTCGAGTGTTTGTCATTATTTATGTATTTTTCAATTAGCGTTGTTTTTAAAAAGAAAATGTTGGGTAATTTTTTTTTTTCATTTCCACCTCATATAATAGGAAGGGAAATGAGTGATATGACATGCAATTTAATAAAAAATGAGAGACAAATAAAAGTGCGCCAAAAGTTATATGCTTGCAAGGAATCAATTTTTAAAAAACGTTGCTTTGTTGAACTTTCTGGGAGTAATTATCACCATCATCACTGGTCAAAATGCTCTTTTGTCGCCCAAGAGATTACGCGGTGGATTGGCAGTGTGCTGTCCTGGCTGTCCACAAAACCATAAACTAATTAATTTTTATTTGAGGAGTTCTTGTTTTATTTTGAGTCGCTTTTAATTTCAAGGAATTAACGAAACCAAAAGTGGTAAACTATAGTCGTAGAATCTGTCTGGGACTTACGATTCAGTATCCATAGCTATTAATAAAGAATAAGGTGAGCAACCACTAGGTATATAATTTTATACGGTTCAATTTATATATTCTACCGAAGAAGAAAAAATGAAATCGAATATTCTTAATCTTTTGTATCCATGTTAGCAGCAGATCCTGCGTTATAACTGCCGTTTTAGTCAATACTTAATAGAATTGAATATATATTACTTCTTTCTTACGACGCACAATTGTTAAAGCACCACCCATAACAAAGTTGTATATAATATCCTCGTCATTCACTTGACAATAATATGCGCACAAGAAACGAAATATATTCATATGCCAAATCAAACTCATATTTATATAATAACAGCACAACATGGAGTGCATAAATTTAGATGATTCGGGTGATCAGCTCGATGAATCTACTAAAGATCTTGATTATCATTTTTTTACATATATATATGTAACTCAGAATATTTTGCTCATCTCATGGCTCTACAACATATCCAAATAGGTTTCTGTTTAATTATTTAACTGTTATATTACTAGAACTTTGGCCTGACATAATCCATGTTGCTAATTCCATATAGTATACATTGGTTAATAAACCTTGCTGTTGATGTTAGATTACAACTTGATTCAATTTGAATATGTCAGCAAAATTATAGGCTTAAATCTTGCTCACCTATAGTGATCAAGAGAATTTGGTGCAAGTCAAAGGTCATTATCAATTAAAATGTGATATGAAAATCATTGCTCTATTGGTGGGTGAAGAATTTATAACATATGTTTGACCGTTTGTACCCTATTCACATTGAGCAACCATAGAATATGGAGCTGATAGGTTTTTTATGCCTCAGCCCTCATGAATCTCCTAAATTATTAAGTTGGTAGTTGAAGCCACACAACTAATTATATATTTTTGTCAATAATCTACATACTCATTTATTTATTTTGTAGTTATTATATATATAATAGGTTGAGAAACAACCCCTCTCAATATGGGTATAGTAACTTGAACCTGACAAAAACCAAGCCACTATAGCAAAAATTCTTCAAAAACCTCTAAAAGCTAAACCAGAGGATTCATGACCAAGTGAACGTTGTGTTGGTCGGATACAACTAGGGCTGAACATCGGTCGGGTCGGGTTCGGACCAAGTCAAACCCATCCGACCGAAACCGATTTACTAAAAAACTGGCCCAATTCCGACTGCGGTATTAGTCGAGTCGGTCAGTTCAGGTGGAGGTGGGTTTAGACCAGGTTCGGGTGGGTTCAGGCGGGTTGGGCCATTATTTTTTGGAAAGCAAAACAAACAAGATCACAAACATTTGGAAATAAACACAGTAAGCAGAAAACACAGTGAAATGGAAAGCAAAAAATGGAAAGAAAAAAAGAATAAGAAACCCTAACACTAAAATGGAAAGCTAAAAAATAATCCAACAAACAGTCATGGAGCGGGCTACTGAAGAGAGAATAGGGCATAGAAACTTACAAACCTATGGAGGAGGACGATGAAAAGACGCGGCGGACGAGCTGGCGTAGGATGAAACGAGATGGCGGAGTAGTGGACGACGAAGAACAAGTGCTGGTGGACGACGAAGACGAAGCGGTGGCGGACGAGATGGTTGCGGCCTACAGCGTCGCCGGCGCACAACGATCCTAAGCGGTTAGGCTAGGGTTTTTCCATTGAGAGGAAAGTGAGAAGAGGGATGACAACAGTGCCGCATGTGAGAGAAGTGAATGAGGGAACAACTACTTGTGCAATTAGGGTTTACCCTAATTTCCAGAGTATGGTATGGGCCCTTCAGCATCCAACATCCATTCCATTAGGCCCAAATCATAGAAAAAAATTAAAAACATACAACCGAGTTGGGCCGGGTTCCGACGGTTCTTGGATATGGAACTGGACCCGACCGCCCATACCCGCCTAGACCCATTTGGTTCACCCGAACCGGCCCGACCCAGTTGACAAAAAAAACGATTTTTGCGGGGTCGAGTCGGTTTATATGCACAACCTTAGATACAACGACCAAGATAAACTCCTAACTTGTTTTATCAGCTAGCCGAGCATAAGTAAAACTAATAGAGTTAGTGATTCAAATATTGTTCAAGTAAAACTATCATCATATAAGTTATTTAAATGATTAAATGAAGGTTACACACCTTCAATGTCATTTATATCAAACTCTATAGATACAATTTGATCATTCCATGATTCAAGCATTACTCGTTTGCTTATATATTTCTTTTTTAAGACTGATATATTTTCTTTGATCTTGAGCTGATTTGAGCGTCAGAGTGTCTTTTACGAGTACATCTCGCATTGTGGAAATACATTACCACATCGCAATCTTATCCTCAGTCATCACCGTGCACCTGTACACTTTGAGCGAAGGTATTTCACTCAAATTTTGGAATCAAACCATCCACTTTTTTTTTGTCTTTTTTTTTTCTGATCGTATCAATATCGTACCTCACACCTCTCTCTCTCTCTCCCTAGCTCTCACCCTCCTATTCATTTATCTCTCTAAGGTGAAGGTGAATTTGGGTAGTGAAGAAATATTTTTCCTTTCATCCATTCTCCAACAAGCTTTCTAATAAATAATTAACTGTTATTAATTTCTTAAGACCTTATTTATAAAATAGCGATAATTGATGCCTGCATGCAAAGAAAAGTCTTGCAAATCGCAGAACTCCATTAATTATTTATACTCGTAGAGTAATATAATATTAAATTAAGAAATTAGCATTATTGAGTTTATAAAATATATATAGGTGTGCGAATTTTGGTCGATTTCCACATTCTTGTCAACTAGAGATGCATGTGCCTAAACATTGTTCTCTTTTTTGGTACGTTATCTCCTTCACTTTGAGCAATTAATACTCTGGTACGACTAACTAACATATCATGAGGTTCGTTTTTGGTAGGTTTGAGCATGATTATACAAAATATATATATATATTAAAAATATTGATCTTCTTAGAAAATAATTCTGATCCCTTAGAACTCAAAACAGAAAACATGTCAACACGGTTTTCTGTTAAGATTTGTGGAACGCGTCTCAGATTTTGGACGGTTGCAGAAAATAAACCATCAATTGCATTTTGACAATAATTCTAGTTATCCGCACCTCCAAGAGGGTCCAACTAACTACCGTTAAAAAAAACGAGGGTCCAAATTTTCTTTGCTTTGATTATAACTCGTTACATGTGATGATTGATCAACTAACTTTTTTGCACTAATCATTAATGCATATACATAGACATAAATGCTAATGATGAAACCATCGGAAAATGGTTCATATAAAATACTCGCCGGTTTTAAAATCACTGTTTAATAAGAGAATGAGAACACATATTAAGAAAAAAATTATTTTCTTATTTTAAATTTTAAAATATATTTGTATATTTCCTCATTTATTATTTTTATACACGTATTATATGAAAAAACATAGATTATTGTTCTCTTAAAATTGTAAGTAGATAAAAATTATGAAACAAATTTTCTCTCTCTAAATGAACAATTATTTAGAAATAGAAGGAGTATATACAAGCTGACAAGATGTTATATTATATAGATTAAATTACACTAAACTTTCTTCAACTTGAGTGATACGCCGCTAAACTCAATTCTTTTCTAAAATCTACACTCCCCCTCACATTTTTCAATTTTTCCGACAGAATATCATTAATCATGATAAAATCCCTAGCTAAAACTGTTTCATGAATAACAGTGACATACATAATGACAGATTTTATAGAGATATATTTTCTTTTGCAATTAATTTTGTCACTAATTTACAAATCGGCAGCTTTATGGTTAAAAGGCCACTATAAGCGACAAATTTTATTTCAATCTCTAGAATATGTAGCAAATTCTAAAATATTTGTTGACACTTACATAGATTAGTGACGAAATTTAGAGATAGAAAAAATTTATCGTCAAAATAGACATATTTAAATTAATGATGATATGTGCGACGAAAAACATTCCTCTATAACACCTTTCACTAATTTCGTATTTATTATTCGCCGGCTATGGATTTTGTGACGAATTCAGATTTCTCATTGCAAAAGTTAAAATGGGTGAGGTTGAATGTAAATTTTAGAGATTGAGGAATGAATTTTTGAGCAATTGAAGATAGTGGAGCGTAATTTCATATATATATATATATATATATATATATATATATATATATATTATATATTGCTTGGAATGATGAAGATTTTAATTCCAATGAGTTTCGTTTACAAGATGTTATGCAATTAGTTAAATTCAGATCCTGATGTGGTTGAAGGCAAGGATGAAATTGGTTAAATTAAGGTACCAAAGTAGTTCACTTTTGACATGTATGTTCACTGATGTATTTCTCTTGGATACATATTGTACTCATTTTTTCCCCCAAACTATCGAAATTAAATTTGGGAATCACATTAAGTGAGTAATTTTTTTTTAACAAATTATTTTCGATACACACCACCAATGAATCGAACTCTGAACTAAATGTTTAAGAAGTCTAATTATCACCGATTATGTTTGTTGGTATATTGTGCTCATATTTAATAATATTGTTTGGTTTTGAAAAAAAAATTATATATGATAAAAATATAGACTTGTGTTATTGATTAGATATAGAATTACTATATAGCTCGTAAAAGAACAGGATGTAATATTGTATACAAAGTATCCTATTCTTTCGAAATTGAACTAGTTAAGAGTTTCTTTCCCCCTCTTTGAGTTTAGATATTTGGGGAGGGTGTGGCAATTTGATTACATGGTATGGGTGGCATGTGTGTTTCACATGATGGAGCATATGATAGGGAACAGAGAACACCTGCACTGAACAATTTGAATAACGCGGGGGAGAGAGAGAGAGGCCACCATAAGTGTAGCAATGATCTGCAAGTTGAGGTTTCCTCCTCCTTCGTTTCTGGCGACATGAAGGGTCAAAAGAACGTGGCTTTTTGCTTGTCACAATAATGCAATTTCACCCTTAAGCCATACAAGAATTTTAGTATTCTAATTTTGGGTCCCATGGGTCTGCGCTCCGGTTGATCCATGTGTAGAGAGGTCTCTCCAGTGAATGATTGATCAATTACAGTATTGTCTTGTCTATGATATGATACGATGCGATTGTGAAGCACCCACCATGAGCTTGATATCAGGATTATTTACCTTCTCATAATAGTAGTCCATGTTAGGAATATCACTTTTCTAAATAAAAATGTTGTTGAACCTGTTTTATATTCAGAATATCATTTTGGGTTCACAATATCTTAACCCATTCTCTTTATTAAGACCCGTGAAGTCAACGGTTCACATGCGCCACTTTCCACTGGATTTTTACAAAGACTACGTTGGGAAACCAAGTGGTATAGCCGACCTATGATGTATCCGACCACTAGCAGTTCCTTCACATTCTCCTTGATGGCCTTATGTTGTTCCGGACCCACTTCTCTTTTCTTCTAGACGACCAACTTTACCTTTGGGTGGATAGACAACCTATGGCAACATAAATCCTCATCAATCTTGGCATGTCGGTTGCGGTCTAGGAAAATAAGTCCATGTCGCTCTTCAAGAACTGAACTAAGTTGCTTTTCATAGGGGTGTCCCAACTTCGTACTAATCATGCATGGTGTACTTGTCAAGGGTGACCACTAACTGCACATTTTCCAAACTCCTTTATGATCGGATGCGCATTAGGTCGGCTTGATCATGTCTGGACCCATATAAGGGTTCGGATCTGTAACGCCCCGACTTTCACGAGGTTATTATCGTAAATATCAACACATAAAGAATATTGGAAAAAGCAGCGGAAATTAAAACCGAAACGAAACTGATATATTAACTGCCTCAAGGCAAAGATTATTTAAGAAAAGAGTACATGACTAAAAAATAAACTAAAGTCAACACAACCGAGAACCACACGCAGGTAGATCCTTCAGAAGTGAGACACTAAAAATAGAAGTCTAAGACATAGAACCCCAAGAAACCCTACGTCGAGCCACCAGACGCTCCAGCCTCTCACGTCGATACTGCAGGTCTCTCCTACGCCACTGTGCCAAATGACTAGCAGTCACCTCTGACGGTAGGTCATCCTCTGAGGAAAAAGTCACGCGTCTGTCGATAGGCGGATCCTCTGGCCATCGCCCACAGTCTAATATACGTCGCGGAGGAACGGTAATGTAGATAGTCCCTCAGTGATAACGAACATCCACGGTCAAACCATAACGATCTCGTCGTGTAGTCCGAATCCATCCAGTATATGTAGAGGTACGGTAGATACAGTTGTAACTCCTCATATCTCCAACATCTTGATCGAGCAACTTGATCTCATTGTGCCTCGGATACTGTACTTGACGAAACAGGTACTCATCCATCTGGCAATAAGCGCTCACACAACCTGTAATTAAACAAGCAATGGTCAACTCAAAGCAAACAAGACCCCATATATAATCAAGTACATAGATATCAAGGTAGCTAAATCACTCAACATTTAATTAATCAATTATGAAAATCCAAGTATAAAAACGCGTCCCTAGGGTTACTATAGGATGCCACTAAAACTATATGATCGCGATAAGGTTTTATGTCAACACTGGGAAGACGGGACGACCACGACATCTCCACAAAACCTTTTGTATCCCATGCATATCATCAAAACCCAACTTCTGAAACTAATCAAAACTCTTGCTTCATTTCATATCTGAAACCCTAGCATTCTCTCTTTCTCGTGCACACTAACCTTTGTTACAGAGAAACCAAAATGGCACCCAAGAAAATGAACAAGAAGCAAATGGAAACTTCATCTAAGCTTTCTCAAGAGGAAGAAATGATCCTTAAAAACAAAAGCAACAGTATTGCCATCAACCGAAGGGACCAAGAAGCTGCAATAGGGAAGCCAGCCACTGAAAATCTTGGAGATGGACCTATAGTATCGCCACGATACTTAGACCTGAAGGTCTTTGTTCACTTGAAGATTCCGGGAGGAAATGAGCTCCTACATCAATATTGGGAGAAGGTCTACGAAATCTCTCAACATGCAGCCGCCATTCCAACAGTGAAAGAGTTCTATGATTGTGCTATGAAGCGCAATGGGGTTATTCGAACCCGTTTTCAGAGGGAAATTATCGACATCTCAACTTCACACATCGGTGTTGCTCTCGCTCGGTGTGAGCGTCAAAGGTGGAGAAAAAATTTCGTCACAAGATACTTACAATGATGATTTTTTAAGCTTTTAATAATGTGAATGATCATCACTAATCACACATTTACTTGTAGTGAATCCCACCAACAATGCAAACAAAGAGTTAAAAATTGAGAACTGAGGACAACAATTTAGAATATAGATTCCTATTTTCTAGTTTCATAAAGAATTTCGGTCCTCTCTTTTGATGTGGATTTGCATTGCCCTCTGGAAACCACTAGCCCCAAAGTTTTTATTATTAATTATGTGCACTTTAAATGGAAGATAATGTCAAGATCACAAGCTCTATATATCAACTTATACCTTTATGAAGCATTACCTTTTCCCCAAAGCGCAATGTAAAAGGAAAATGGGGCTATGGCTATTGCTATTGCTGGGGTGTTTCCTTCCAAGATATGCACTGATTTGTACTCTTAATAAATATCCATCTTCTATAAATGGTTGGGGAAGTTTCTCACGGATCAAGATTTCCATGAAGCTTCAGAGGTAATCAACTTTAGACAACGTCTTGGTCCTGCTTTGCCTTTTATAGAACACACTTTCTTTATGGCCCTAAAGTGGTAGGGCTATTATCCCCTATATTCCGGTCCAAGTTCTCCAATTGTGACTGTGCCAAAATCCAAAAGCTAATGGAGTACCTAAAAGTTCAAACATTTCTGTCATGCAAGATTTTTGCCGGTTTTATTGTTTTCTCACTTCAATGGTGAGTTGGTGTGAGTAGTAATTATGCCTACTGTAAAGGGAATCCATATCTATTTTACACAAATCAGTCCCAACCTTATGCTTTTCTCTCTTCATCTCTCAGCTGAATTTTTGTCCATATTAAGCCTGTAGTTTGAAATAATGTTTATGCAGAAGACTTTCATTGCTATATAGTGTGAAATCTGAGATGTAATTAATGAAGTCTCTCAAGGTTCCCCCCTTTTTCTTTATGTAAAAGAAAAATGATAAAGGCAAATAAACCAAATTCGTGTATATAGATGTTAAATTCTGATTGGAAAACAACCAAAATGTATGTCACAAAACTTATAACCAACACCCACTAACCCTTTGAAATTGTTCAATGAGCGATGTTAATCAAATAGGACGGGAATGATAAGCCAAATGCAAGAAGGTGAATTTTTTTTAGTATCCATAGCTGACAGTAGTGACTAATTCTCTTGTTGCAGATGTTCATACTAAGCGATAAACAGCTAATCATGAAGTATTTCATTCACATGGGCAATGATCAAACCCCCAACGTAATGATTAAGGAACAATGTGACGAATCACACCACACCATATATTGTGGTTCAAGAAAATGATGTTTATCGTGGAAAGAAAAAGATTTTGGTAGTTAATATCTAAAATAAAGGGGTAGTCTAAATTACTCATGAGGGTAACTTTATCTCATCCTAATGGACCAATAGAGTTATTTATAAAAAATATAGAATTAAATTATAAAATTCTTAATTACTTATTTTAAATATCATTAACACATCTAGGATGGAGTAAAATTACCATCATTAGTGATTTAGACAATCTCATAAATGAAAATCAGAAAGAATTAACGGTGATAATAAATATCAATCATAATTTTCGTCTAAGCTTGTTTTGTGATACTCCCTCCGTTCCTATATACTTTTTTTTATTTTTATTTTTCCTAATTATCTGTCACTTTACAAACCTTAACAAAACATTAATTATATTTTACCAATTCTACCCTTAAATAAATAGTGATAGGAAATTAAAGAGTCAAAATTAAAAAGAAAGATAAAAGGTATGTTAGGAAATTATATAGTGATTTTAATAGAAACAAAAACATTAATACAATGTGCAAAATATTAACTGAAATTATTAATCATTATCATTGCTCAAAGAGTTAGTGAGGTTATTCGTTACCACGGAAAAGATAAGCGAAATACAAGAACACAACGTATGTTTATTTATCACGAAAAGAAAGAGTATTTGTTAGTTAAAATTTTAATATAAAAGGAAATAAATAAAAAATTGACGGTGAAGCATCCCTCTATGTAAAATTTTTACATTTGTCATTCTTCAAAGTGATTAAGGAAAATGTTTAAGTTTATGAAAAGGTGAACGAATAAGCACAAATATGTTTGATTAGCGAGTGATTTGAAATTTCAAAATAAAACTGCTATCCCACTGTATTTAACAAGATGCTAAATGGACTGACATTTCATGAACGCACGAGCCACTTAATAAATAATTCAAAGAAAAACTTAAAATATATCAAAACTAAAATTACTTGAAAATGCAACAAATCATTAACATTTATGAGATGTGTCAAATTAACCAATCACATTTTAAATACACGTTAAAGTATATTAAATATAAATATTTAAAACACCTCAAATATGCTAACGTAAATATATAAATTATACAATTTTACTTTCCTCTTTAAAAAATTTCTAGCCAACGCGCTAATGATGTGCTAACCCGCAAGCCACAACTCGTTTAATTGCGGGTTAAAGAATCAAGATATAGAATCTCGTTTTTAAACAAGCTTATGTTTTATTTGATACTAACTCATGCGGTTAAAGGGACAAGGCAATAGAAGCCATGTTTAAACAAGCCAATGACCCTAAACTAGACCTTTCCAACCATTGACGCACTAAGATCAACTTCGACACATAAACGAGTATAGTGCCCATGGCTAACCTTCTGAGTGTTAGTATCAATCTTTACAGACGTGCTCACTAGTGTAGTCGTAGCCTGATGGAAGCTTTCATAAAAGAAAGCTAATTTAAGTCCTGGAAAGCATATCCACACCATGGTCTTATGGATTGCTGAAGACAATGACATAAAATCAAGTGTCCACTTGGCCACCGCGAGATAGTGATCAAAAACCACCCAAGCACCCCTTGTAACACCTCCTCCCTATCCTCCAAACTTTCAAAGTTAACCATGTAAAAACCGTGATCCACATCCAAGATCTCTAAAGAACTTTGTAGCCTCCAGAACAAATACAACTTCTCCTTAGATTATTACCTAGCTGTTTTTCCAAGATTTTGGCAATCAATGAATCATTTCATGGAAGACTTAACTCCTTAACAACTGAATCAACAACATAAACCTTTGGTTTTTTTGGCAAGAACAACATACACCTTTGGTAACAAGAGATTTCATTCATCATGCTCAATTATGACCATCTTATGTTCCAAAAGATCTAATTTTGGCCATTCAGGCAATTTCATGGTGCCCTGAAGCACCATGTCACGAAAAGAAGGTTGTTTCTTCATGCTATTACCATCATTAGGCAGCTTAGGCACAAAGGATCCTCCTAAGGAGTCGTTCAAGGTTATTTCTTCATAATCTCTCTCCCACTCTCTCTCTAGCTGTTAATTTATTTTGAATATTTCATAATATGAATAGATTATATAATATATATATATATATATATATATATATATATATATATATATATAGGATTAACCATTGCTCTATGTGCTTGGGTAGAATCCATGAATATTAAATAACTATAATTTAACATAAAATAGTGTATAAAATGTGCGTAACAAGCTAGTATTATTGAAGATGTGGTTTTTTTTAACATATAATATTCTCACATAAAAAAAAAAGTCAGTACATATTCCTTCACTTTGAATCAAGACATCTAGTATATTTGATTAGTTTCTTAATTTTAAAAGTTAAAAAAAAAAAACATAATAAATTATGAAAGGGAGTGTTGAGTTTTCAGAAGAAATGTTTAGTATCCAAATTGGTTAAGGGGACAAACTAACCGGCCACTGAGTTTCAATCAGTTTTTAATTGTTAATTAGCTGCTACATCGAGATCGAGAGTAAATGAACTAACTCCTCATCAGGGTTCTTCTGTTCGTTGGATCTGGATGTCATTTGAACCGGTTCATTCAGTTGGGTTTGTTTTATGGGCTTACAAGATTTTTGGGCTATTATTTATGTCGATAAAAGAAATTTGGGCTTCCTTCCTTTTGGCAATTCTCTCTTCAAGCCTAGCTAGAGCCAAAGATAATTCTCTCTTGAATAGGGTTTGTTGAATATACATTGAATAGGGTTTGTCTAGGGATGGTAGTTGGATGGATATGGATATGGATATGGATATGGATTGTAATGGATGGATCCAAAACAATCCATTATCCATTCAGTTGTTTAAGGAATTTTTTTTTTTTGAACTGAGGAAAATTCATTTAATCCATCCATTAGCGAATAAAATCCATCCAATCCATTCATTAGTGAATTTTTAATGGATGAATATCCAATTCATCAAATAACTTAGTTTTTTTTTTTACTTTTTATTTTCTTTATTTTTTCTTAAAAAGATAATTAACTAAAATCAGCCGAAAACACTAAAATCGATTGAAAAACCAAAAAATCAGCCCAAACTCTTAAAATCAGTTAAAAACTAAAAAATCAGCCGAAAATCCTGAAAAACAGCCAAAAAACCGGCCCAAATCACAAAAAACGGTTCGAAAAAATCAAAAATCAGCTCAAAATCTCAAAAAAAGCCCGAAACTCAAAAATCAGTATGAAGGCTGAATAACAGCCCAAAAACCCAAAAATCAACCCAAAACCTAAAAGCACAGCCTGAAACTCAAAAATTAGTCTGAAAATGAAAAACGACCTGAAAACCCAAAAATCGGCTCAAAACCAAAAAGCACAGCCCAAAACTCAAAAATTAGTCTGAAACTTAAAAACGGTCTGAAAACCCAAAAATTGACCCGAAACTCAAAAATCAGCCCAAACTTAAAAAAAAAAACTAAAAACTAAAAAATTAGTATGAAACCTAAGAAATGGCCCGAAAACCCAAAAATCGACCCAAAACCTAAAAGCACGGGGAAAGTAAAAAATTAGTCTGAAACCTAAAACGGCCCGAAAATCCAAAAATCGGTCCAAAACCTAAAAGCACAGCCTGAAACTCAAAAATTAGTGTAAAACCTAAAAACGACTAGAAAACCCAAAAATCAACCTGAAACTCTAAAATCAATCGAAAACCCAAAAATCAGCAGAAAACCCAAAAACTGGCTAAAACTAAAAGATCGGCCGAAACCCTAAAATCGAGTGACTTTTGGGTTTTGGGCCAATTTTTTGGGTTTCCGACTGTTTTTTGTCTTGAGTAGTTTTTTGGTTTTGGGCCTATTTTTAGGCTTTGGGCTTATTTTAGGGTTTTTCGACTATTTTTTGTGTTTTGAGCTGATTTTTGGGTTTCTAGTCGATTTTGGGGTTTCGGGCCGATTTTAGGTTTCAGACTAATTTTTGAGTTTCAGGTCGTGCTTTTAGGTTTTGGGCAGATTTTTTGGTTTTCGGCTATTTTTAGGTTTCGAACTGATTTCTGAGTTTTGGGCCGTGCTTTTTAGGTTTTGGGCCGATTTTTGGGTTTTCAGTCTGTTTTTTAGGTTTCATACTGGTTTTTGAGTTTTGGGCTATTTTTTAGGTTTTTGGCTGACTTTTGAGTTTCGCGTCGATTTTTCGGACCTTTTTTGTGATTTGGGCTGATTTTAGGTTTTTCGAGCCGTTTTTTAGGTTTTTGGCTGGTTTTTGAGTTACGGGTCAATTTATTGGATTTTCATTCGATTTTAGGTTTTAGGCCGATCTTTGAGTTTTCAGTCGATTTTTGGGTTTTCCAACTCTTTTTTCAGTCTTGAGCAAATTTTTGGGTTTTGGTCGATTTTAGGTTTTTCAGGCCGATTTTTAGGTTTTGGGCCGTTTTTTGAGTTTCGTGCTGATTTAAGGGCTTTGGACTGATTTTTGGATTTGTTGGTCGACTTTTGGGGTTTTCGATTGATTTTAGTGTTTTTGGTCGATTTTAGTTAGTTATCTTTTTTTTTAAAGATAAAATAAAGAAAATTAAAAGTAAAAAGAAAATTATTAGAATTTTAAGTTGATTCATGACGATCCATCAAATTTCAATATATAGATCCAGTGGAATTTGATTTTAAATTAGTGGATTATGGATATTCAATAGATGAAATAGATCAATTGGAATACATCCATTTAAATTATTATTTTTATATGGATGAATATGAATAAATTTTATGATGGATGGATTGGATAAGTATGGATTCGTTGATAATTTTATCACCTTAGTTTATCTAACTTTTCTGATGAGGATAAATAATACTGAGATGAGGTTAAATAACACCATATTAAATTATTCTGATGATAGTGAGAGTCAGTGTGACCAAATAAACAAAACGCTTCTAGAATTACCCTTATTTATTATTATGTTTTTCCTTCCACGCCGAAATGCTTTCAAAAGAAGGTCGTCGGGGTGTATTTGTCGTCGCATTGGGAAGACTTGAAGGCTTCAATTAAGTCTCATTTTGTATTTATTTAATCCTCTACTATCGTCATGCCATTCAAACAATATGTGCCACTTATATTCCTTTCAAACAAAACTCCACTATGCTTTGAATCTGTTTCCATTTCGAGGGATTGTTTTTCCAAGCCACTTTGTAGAATTTCTTTTTTATTCATCTGCATGAGACTGCTATGTCTCGTTTGACAGATGGTGATTTAGGGTAAGACCCAACACTCACTTTAACATTTTCTTTATAACACTCTCTAATAAGTGAAAGTGTCGTATGTCTTAGAAGCATTTTTCTTGAAGTATATGGAGGATGTTCATGCCAACCATTTTTCTCCCCTCTTCTCACCGTGTTGATGTCACCACTCACGACATACACCCCAATTTCGTTCCCATTTCTGATTTTTTTTGCTGAGGCATGTGTAGTGAGTTGTGTTCAGTGGGGACCTCACTACAAGAAATAGTATACTTTCCGGGGCTTATTTCGCGGCGGTTTGCTCGCTTCCTACTTTTAAGGTTAATTTTACGGCGGTTTCGAACACCGCCGGCAACAACGTGATTATTTACGGCGGTTTCGAACACCGCTGGCATAGTTTTCCAAATATTACGGTAGTTTTAACTTTCAATTAATATTCCAATCAACTTGACAAATGCAATTTTTTTGTTAAACCTTAGAAAAAAATTGCGTTAAATCAGTTCTATGTAAATTAATTATACTTAAGACAAATAAATAAATAAGAAATTTTTAATCTATCTATCTTAGATACGAATGGTCCACTTTAGACAACTCTTTTATCTAATTAATTTCTTTAAATTTATTTTAAAATGATAATATAATATTCTTGTCTTGTGCTTGGACGTGTTTCTAATTTTTACTTTTTACTTGTAACCCATTTCAGTTTTTCTAAGAATGGATGTGTTGCAATTATGAGGTAGATTCTATAATGAGGTGGACAGTGAAAATTGGTCTGGTTGGACTCACATGTCATGTACGTGTACTAAATAGCAGTCATCAAGGAAAACTTTAAAAGAATGCAGCCAGATTTTTGATGCCCTGTTACTAAAGCCAAGGAACTCAGGGCCAAAACATCAAACCACCTTTCCATGGTCATAATTTTCTTTGGGTTTCATATCAACTTAATTTCTGTGATAGACACAATTCTATATCATGAACTTAATTACATGTTAATTTATTACATAATCACTTCTTTTAAAATCACTTTAATTTCCGCCAACATGAAAGCTCACTGAATCTCGAGTTAAACACACTTAATCTCGGTGTTTAAGATTGTATTTGTAGCAAAGAAATTCAAATCAACAATTAAGCAAATGTTGGAAATCACAAAATGTTCAAATATAATTAACAAAGAAACCAAGCAAAAGTGAAATCTTTATACAACAAAGTACATAGACTCTTCCTTTAACAACCTTGATAGTTATAAACCAAAGAGTTTATATCCTCCCAACTAATAGTGCTTTCAGTTGAAGTCATGCTCGAACTAGCATTTGCCTCCATTTCACAAAAGAACTGCATCAATCCATCTGGTTGTGGCGGTTTTTCACAGGCCACCAAGTCACTCAAATCATTAGGTAAGTTCCTGACACTACTGTTTGGAATAATGTCACATGAGGATTGTAAACTCATCATGTTAGTGTATGGCTGTTGAAGATCATATTCATAGGCAAACTGAACTCCTCCTAGTTTGGATAACAAGCTTTTCAGGGATGGTACTTGATTATTGAGATCATAGTCTTGAATATTGGAAACATTATTATTATTATTATAATTTACCAAGGAGTGCTCTCTAGGCCAATAGGGAGTTTGGCTCATAATTTCCCAATTTTCACTTTCACTCTTGATCTCTTGATGAGCCTTTAATTGCTCCTTCCTCTGCTTGCCTAGAAGCTTTTTCTTCAATTTAGTGTTCCAGTGGTTCTTTATATCATTATCTGTGCGCCCAGGTAATTGTGCTGCCATAATAGACCACCTGCATATGTAATTTTTTTGGAGTTAAGTATTAAATTTTACGCTTATAATCAGAAAAGACAAGTTAGTATTTTGCTAAATTAACAAATTTACCTGCTTCCAATATTAAGATAGAGGCTGCAAATTATGTTGTCTTCTTCTTCCGAGAAACTCCCATGTTTAAGGTTCGGGCGAAGATAATTCAGCCATCGAAGACGACAACTTTTCCCGCACCTTTTGAGGCCTACAAGTACCACATCATCCGATCAATTATGACATTAAGAAGCTACACACATATATAGAAGCTTTTATCCAAAATTGAATTTGATTTTAGAATATAGAGATTTCCAAACATGGCAGCTAGTAATTAGAATATAGATGGAGCATATATACCTATTCTGTGAGGCAGGGCAATCCAGTTGCCAGGGGTGCCATGGTTTTGAATATAAGTTCTGAGTTTGGCGTCTTCTTCAGGCGACCATGGACCTCTCTTGACGTTGGCCTTGTCACAGCAAGGAGCTCTCCCCATGTTTGAGATGACTGTCTATTGGTCTGATTTTGAGCTATATATAGTGGTTATATAAAGGGGAGAGAGTGGGACATAGAGAAATAGATAGTGGGAACTAAATTGCCTTGAGACGCAAAGACAATTAATACTTCCTCCATTCCTATTTAAGTGTCACTATTTTTATCCTTTTTTATTCTTAATTATTTGTCACTTTACAAAGTTCAAGAGAGTATTAATTATGTTTTACCAATTCTACCATTCAATTAATGGTGATAGGAAATTAAAGAGTCAAAATTAAAAAGAAAGATAAAGGCTGTGTTAAGAAATTAGGTAGTAACTTTGATAGAAACAAGTACATTAATACAATTCTTTAATATATGTGCAAAATTTTAAAGTAACAGTTATTAAGGAACGGAGAGAGTACATTCACCCCTCAATTTCACCCCTCAATTTCACCCCATGAGTGCGAAAGAAATTGAAAAACAGAAAACAATAAGTTTATGTCCACACTTTTATTATCCTACTTACACCTAAGGGAAAAGAAGAAAAAAAGAGAGAGATAAATGTGAGGTACGATAGGAAAAGGAAAATGATTTTCGAACCCAATATAGAGCAACCATCCAATCGACATACATGTTTAAGCGGTGGTTTTCCAACCACCACAAAAAGTTTTTTTTTTCTCTTCGCATTTAGCGGGGGCATAAACCTCCATTAAGTTTTGTCTTTTTTTAAAAATGCTTAATAGCACTTTTGGTCCCTCACTTATCACGATTTGACAATTTTGGTCCCTAAATTAAAAAATTAGCCTAAATGGTCCTTAACTTATACAAACCATTACAATTTTAGTTTTACATCCAATTCCGTCAATTATTTAAATATTCCTTAAAAGTTAATTAAAAAATCATAAAATTTATAATTTAGAAACCTTCATCACCCTCATCTTATAAACCCATAAATTCTCATATCTTCATCACCTTCATCCCATAAACCCAAAATTTCTCATACCTTCATCACCTTCATCCGAAAAACCTAGAAAATTGACAAGGTTGTTTCACCAACGGTGCTTCTCCTTCAAATTAACAAGGTTGTTTCACCAACGTACTTGTGGGGCTTTGAAATATTTGTTGCCTTTCAAAAAAAAAAATCTCCAGAACAATAGGAAGATGGGAAAAACTGAAGCTTTGTTTCTTGATTCAGTGAATTGGAAGTCAAAATTAAACCCCAGAAATTCCACAAACAGGGGGAAAAGATCAAATTTTCTCAGCATTCAAATGTTGAAGGTCGTCTCATATCCAGAAGCGATCCTGAATTTTGATCTGAAAACGTTGAAGCGATTTGTGTTGAAGAAGAATGAGCCTTCAATCTGAAAAAGAAGAAGTGATTTGTGTTGAAGCGATATGAAAATCTTTGATTTGCAGGCGTCAATTGCCTTTTGGAGGCGCTTGTCGACTTTGAAGCGGAGCTTCCGAGGTAAGCATGTGAGCTTCGAGAGCTCGTCGATTGCGACGCGGAGGGAGAGCTTGAAGAGCGTTTCGAGGACGGTGGTGTTGGAATCCGGAAGGGAGGAGATTGCGGCGAAGCACGAGTTTGAAAATCCATGGCTTCTGAAAAAGTTGAATATGGAGAAGATGGTTGTGCAAAAGTTAAATACGGAGAAGATGCTTCTGAAAATCCATGGCCTCTGATTCCGATTCCGAAGTGGTTGTGCAGAAATTCAAGTTCAGAGAATATGGGAATGTAAATGGCAAAATAGGGCATGATTTTTGGGGCTTCAAATGGAGAAGGGCTCTCTAACAGTGGAACTCACCGGGTATAACTCACTAAATTTTCAAACCACCCTTACTTCTTCATAATTTCCTGGGTTTCATTTTTTTTAATTAATATTTTAATTAAAAACCGTTAGATAATTGAAGAAATTAGATGGAAAACCAAAACTGCAACCGTTTGTATAAGCTAAGGACCATTTAGGCTAATTTTTTAGTTTAGAGACTAAAACTGTCAAATCGTGATAAGTGGGAACCAAAAGTACTATTAAGCCTTATTAAAACTGATTAAACTTTATTCAAAGACGTAAAGAGAACCGAAGACTTGAGTCTTTGAAAAGTAAATAAAAAACTGAAGCCTCTTGTATGCTTAAAAGAATGGAAGGATTGGAATTCAGAGTGCAACGAAAAGTTGTGTTTGCTGCATTTGAATATAATTTCATTAAGGTCTTCTTTATATATTCTTTTATCAAAACAAAATCTTGGTCGTATGAATTATTATTGTGAATGGCGAATGGTGAATGGTGATGCTCTTAGACATCGTGTATGATGCAATTGCCTGGACCAACGTTAATTAAAGTGATTACTTGCTTGACCGAGGTTAATCATTATATTTATAGTTAGTTAAGCCGAAGCTAAAATTTACTAATTCTCTAGTTTAGAAACACAAAATAATGTGTTAGATTCAGTCTGGCTGATACTATAATTGAGATTAATTTATATGTTCTCAGTATTTCATGTTTTTTTTTACACTAACCTGGAAATATCGAGTTATAACTGATCTTTCATGAGGTTAATGAATTCTAAATGGTTTAAATATAGATCAGCATGAAAACAAAATACAACACAAATGATATTAAATCAGTATAAGAAATGTCTCTTTAGAGTAAAAAAAAAAAATTCCATCACATCATTCATCATATTTCTTTTAATTCTATTCTTATCTTTTTTTCTTGTGTTTTCACTATGTTTGATACATGTTATCATGGGCTTAAAAAGTAGATAGAGATTGTGTAACAAACAAAAGTTTCACAATTTTTAAACTACGGAAAGAAATGGTCATTGTGGTAGCCCATCATCTCTTTTCTCCTCGCCATCGTCTTTCTGAGATACTAAATTAACAATTCACCTATTTGTCAAAGTGAAAAAGTAGAAAGAAAATTTGAGGGAACGATTTTCTTCCTATTTTTTGCGTGTCCAATCGTAGATCCAGGTATTGGTTTTCAAAGCAAGAATCTTTTTGACATGCTCCTATCTTCTAAGTAACATTCAAACAATTACAGCAAAAAAGTTTCTAGAACATCTTGCATGTGGTCGAAGCCTTTGAAGGCCCTTTTTTTCTGTGTAAATTGTAGACCATAATATCACTCTTAACTTTAGTCAACAATCACATCAACTCTAAAGTATAGAGACGACTTTGTCAACAATCTGAAAATGATGAAAATTGTTTTGAAAGAGGACTTATAAGCAAAAGTGAAGGCAGGCTTCTATAACAACAAAACTGGAAATGTTCTATATATGGATGGATACTTCGTACTTTTAATGGATTACTGAATTCCAGCTGCAAACTCTAGCTTTGTATATCTGGTTTTGAACTCAGTAAACAAACTCACATGCTAAACCTGACGAAAATGCAAATTCAGGGCTGAAAATTGTTCAACCATTTATAAGAATTTTTTTAAAATATCTTTAATTAATATATGAACATATGTAGGACCTTTATAAGACAATCATGTTCAAGAATAAGAGAGGTAAGCAAGTGGGACCTTTATAAGGATGGAAACACAAGTTCAATTTTCTAAAAATTAAATATTTGTTAAGAGAGAGACGGAGGAGGACACTTGTCAAATTCTAAAGTAAAAAAGAGTGTGTTAAACTCTACCTCAAAGTACTTAAAGCAAGTGAATACCTCTTGAACGCAATAAAGTTTGTTTTAATTGACTACAAGCTTTACAAGACAAAATTCTTGGTACTTAGAGCATCTCCAAAGCTGGTTCCTTTACCCAGTTGGAAATGCTAAGATCTCATTCCTTATTTCTTTTATCACCGGAGAATGCTCGGGTGGAGAGCAAGGATCATGAAAATAAGATTTGGCTCCTTACATAAAATATTTTGCTTTAAAAAAACTTCTCTCTCATTCACGTGCTATTGTAGTATTGTGGGACCAAATTAAAAGTAAATAAAATTAAAAAATATAAATATATATAATATTGTGGGACCAAATCAAAAGTAAAATAAGAATTCGTAGTTGGAGCAAAATTTGTATCAGGATCTCCTAAGTTGCTTAAATAGTGTTAAAAACTTAAAATAAGGTCCCATGGTCGGAGAAACTCTAACAAGAAAAAAGAAAAAAAAGGATAGGACAAGTTAAGTTCATACATTTTGAAATACAAATGAAAACGCACGCTTTATGAGCTAATGAAAATTCTATGCACATGGTTAGTGGCATTCTCAAAATGTTCTCACTCTAGTGGTTATAGTTAGTTGCTCTAATTCTTCATGATAAGTAAATATTCACACTAAGTGCCATCCCTAATGTAAATAGAGACACGTATGTGAGCTAACCTTTTGTTTACAAGAACAATAGAAATAAATCATGATGAATATTTAATGAACATATACCTTCTTTAAAAAATTCATGTAACAATGTTATATTTTAAATTTTCAATATTCATAATCAAAGATAAAGATTTACTCCTAAAAACAATATGATTTAGCATGACTATGAATATCTAAATCTCTATGTTAAGATATTATATATATAATTTCATTAAAATCTTGGGTAGTAGTTAGCAATTTCATAAAAAATTCAAGCTTCATCAGCATAGTATTGAAATAATACAATGCAAAGTAAGAAGCAGCCAGAACATTTACAAGAGCTTCAGACGGCAAAACCACTTATAATGGCTACACCATGACATTCAGCGCTGGATCAAATACTCAAATCTCAAAGCGACAAACAAAACCAAGCCAGAAAAACTCGCTCAATCAGAAAACCAACTTAGGGTATTTAACTTTTCTTTTTTGGAAGCCATAATATTCTGATTTTACGAACTATTAATTAATATCAACAGTCTAACCCACCCTAATTATAATTTGCAACTGCGTCCATAAAGTGTGTGCAACACTACACACAGCAGACATCCCCAAGTTATGTATCTCTATCCCTTCTCTACATGTTGCATACCCAGCTCCAAGTCACCAACAAATGAAGAGTCCCTCCTTATGCGTCCTGCAAGGCAAGAAGATAATGAAACCCAGTTTCAAACTAAGATATAATCTAAAGTGAAAGTAACAGGAGATACAGTTAGGAGGAAGTACCGCCAGGCATGTATTGGTATCGACGCAGAACCTTGCACACTCCTAATATTTACTTAAGGCATAACCACACTAAATTTTCACCACCAATGCCTGCATGCAACATCTGCAGTTCCTGTCAGTCAAACAACCTGCTATGTAAAAAAAACTAAGCGAAATTTATGCAGACCAAGAAACAAAATGGAACAGAAGAAACCACAGTAAATAGAACTAACATTGATTGTGAATACCTATCAACGTCCAGAAAAATGTTCATTGCTTCCTTTGCATATCTCTTCTGTCTTCTCCAATATACTGGAACCAGAAGGTAAAATATCTTCCGGTCTAGTTTTAGAATTTGGTTGATCAGTTTTTTTTCCATGAAGATTGTGACCCACTCCCGATGCAGGACTCTGCAACTTATCTTTTGGTTCTTGACTGGGGATGATGTGAGTATTGACTCTCTCTGAAGTCACTTCTGATACATGAATAACCTTATCCACCATTACTACGCGAGTTTCTTCAGTGTTCCCTTGCGTTTGATTTGACGACAATAACACCTGCTGGACCTCTGATACATCTGATTGGTTTGAAATCACACTGAAAAACAAAATCAATAAATAACTTCCTCAATCCATACTGAATGTAGACTACCTATGTATACAGCTAACAATATGCTAAAAAAGTTAGTTCAGAGGAAAAAGTTGTACCAGAAGGTAGTGCCCTGATCTAAGGGATTTTCGGCTTGTTTTTCTGCTCTTGGTTTCTTATTCTGCCCCTGATCTACAAGTGGGTTGCCAACTTTATTGGTCAAGTTCGCCCTGCCTCTTTTCCCTTTGCCCAAATGGCGTCCACCTGACAGTGAGAGGGAAGTTTTCCCACTGACATCCTTAGCCTCAGATTCATACTCACTTGTTCTGATGGAATTTTCATCTCGCGATGGTACTTCAACTATCACTTTTGGTTCTCCGAAAGAAAATCCCATTTGCTGTCCTTTGCTAGCATTACTGGTTGGTTTGTCATTTTCCATGTACTTTTGCCCATTGCTAACATTACCTGTATCAAATGCCAGGGGTGAATCCTCTTTTCTCATGAGTAGCTTCTCAGGAGAATTTCTGAAAATTAGTTCTGTGCAACGTTTTATCCAAGAGAATCGAACAGAACTAGGAGGAGAAAGACCTGATGACCTCTCTACATATGGAGTATTACCAGCACCTACTTCCTTATGATAATTCAGCCGACCACCTTGTGTAGGGGTCTGATGCTTCAGGTTTTTCCTTGCAGAGATTATCTGTTGGTTAGATTCCATATCAGATTTAAACATTTCAGCAATAGCAATGTCATCTGAGACAATTTTCAAATCCTCTAACTTTTTCAATTCTTCGGTCTGAGCAAAAATTTCAATTCTATCAGCATGCAATGATTCCCTCTGTTTTTGAAGTTTATCCCTTTGAACCTCAAGTTCCTTAATACAATCAGTTAGTTCAGCCCATTCCCTATTTCTCAGTTCACGATCCAAATTGATCTCCGTCCTCTCAGCTTCAAGCCTTTTCATCTCAAAGGAAACATGTTCCAACTCTTTTGCTGCTTTCTCCTTAAGAGCATTAATATGCTGGAGTTCCCTATTCTTTTCTTCCTCAAAAGCCTTTTCTCTTTCCTTCAAATATCTTTCCACTTCTTCACGCCTCTTTTCAATAAGGTTATTAAGCTCTTGTTTTTGCATCTCAATATCCTGCAAAAAATCTGCACGCTCTTGCTGCATCTTGCCATACCACTCAGCATGTTCCTGTGCCATCTTGTTCATGAACTTTTCTCTTTCACTGGCAAGCAACCCCATATCACGGGTGTAATGATTACGCAAATTCTCTTTCTCTTCTCTCAGCTGATCGCGCTCATTCTTAATAAAAGTGGAAACTTCTTTCCTTTCCTTTGCTATGAATTCTGCTTCTTTCTGCAACTCTTCTTTTTTTTCATCAAGAAGCTCCCACTCAGCTTCAAATTTTGCCTTCTCAGCTTGCAGCTTATCTGCCTCAGCCAAAAGCTCCAGCTTCTGAGATCTTACAAGGTCAATCTCTTCCTTTAGTTTCACTTCGAAAATTGACAAGTCACCTGTTTCACTTTTCATTTCCTCCAACCTCTCTTTTGCATGATCAACTTGTCTTGTTTTATTTTCCAAAGATGCCAATGACTTCTGTAGATCTTGCTTTGCTTGTTCTATATCATCTTTCTCCTTTTGCAAAATGGTTTTATTTAACTCAAACTCCTTCTCAGCAGCTCTCAGGCTTTGATCTTTTTCTTTAAGGGTACTTGATAGGTCCACCAGATCCTTCTCCTTCTCGCTCAGTGACCTTGAGAGAACTTCCAACTCATGCTCCCTTTCTAGGATTTGGTCCTCCCTCTGTTTAAGATCAACCTCCTTCAGTTCCCAGGTCCGTCTCTTTGTCTCAATTTCATTTTCAACCAATTTCCGCTTCATTTGTAGCTCAACTTCCAACTCATGTTTTCTAGCTCTCAATGCAACTTCTTGATCAGCTATAACTTTCTGAGTTTCATCCTACAATTTCCATCAAACAAAATTAAGAGATTAATAACAGAGAAAAAAAAACTCAGAATTTAAAATGAAAAACAAGCAAGAGAATGAGAACTTACAGATTCTCTATTAGCAAGTTTCGCTTGAAATTCATCCAACTCTTTCTCTTTCTTGTTTAGCTCCATTTTCAGTTTATTGAGTGCCTGTTTTCACACAACACAAACCCACATGTGAACAAGACAGAGATAGTAAATACTTGATATTAGTTTCAGCTTGACCCAACAAAGAAATTTCAAATATGAACCTCTTCTCGTTGTATTAGGGTGGCCTCTAATAGTTTCAGGCTGGTTTTTTCGTCATGGAATGCTTCATGTTCCTTTTCAATTTTCACTTTTGAGTCCTCCAACTCTTTTTGAAGACGATTTAGTTCCTGAGATTTACTAAATAGGTGGTTCTCTCGTTGGTTGAGCAAGGCTTGTGATTCAAGTAAGCTTTCCTGTTCCTTCTGCAAACTCTTTTGCCTTTCAGAGAGGGATTGCCTCTCAAGAATAATCTCCTTATCTTTTTCATCACAACTATGAGAGAAAGGAAAAGACAGAGAGATCAACATATTTTCTGAAAAAAATATGAAGCTATCAAATTTTGAGATCATTGAAGATGGATTAAGACCTCCAGTTTATGGAAGAAAATAACTACAAAACTTACATGTTAGCTAATGTGTTACTACTTGCTAAGAGGAGGTATATTATTAACTGTTAGCCCCATCATGCATTTTCTTGCAAATTATACTTGCATTAAAACATGAATAAGTATACATATTAAGTAGAAGAGTTCAGCCTGGAATCTGAAGTTAAAAAATCTTGATGTACCAGTTTCTTTGTCCAAAGGCTTTTCACAACCTCATCTTTAACTATAATAACTGTGACTAAGAAATGCTTGGGATTCCCCATGTAAGCATTTCTGAACAGCACAATGTTGAGGCGGATAGCCTAATCTGTGCCTTCTTGCTCAAGATCATATAAACTCACATTAACTATCATAATACAATAAACATACTCAGACTTGAAAGATATCATTTGCCTCCTGAGGTTATCTTCACGTGCTTCAACATCATGAAGCTTCCTTTCTGCAACATTGTTATATCGGTTAGCCTCAGCTTGCAAAGATTCCGCAGCACGCAACTTGGCTTCAGCTTCTGTAAATTTTTCCTGTGCTTCATCAATCAATCGGTGAGCTTCAGCAAACTTACTGTCAGCTGCAACCTTTGTTTCAGCACATTCAGTACGCATCTCGTGCAAGGCCTTCTCAAGCTGCGAAAGGAAGAAAAAGAAAAGGCCCTCTCAAAGTTTGAGTAAAACAACCATTTGGATGGAAAAAACTAGCTTATATGGTTTTGCAAAGAGGGGGGAGGATTATTCAACAAGCTTACACTTGCTATGCATGCATCTTTCACACCGATTGTCTTCTTCAAATTTTCTTCCCGTTTCCTTGATTCTGTTAATGCAGATTTATTCATGGCAGAATTGTGTTTGTGCAGTAACTCAGACGAATCAGTCAAGGCCTTAACTTCATCATACTTGGAAGCCAATTCCTTTTTCTCCAATATGAGAAGGCCCATGTGGTGCTGGAGATCATATATCTACATAAATATAAAGGTGTCACCCAAACAGAAAACAAGATAGGAACAATATGCTTTACTGGTAATAACAACAAAAATGGTTATACAGTATCTTATAAAAATTGAGTCACCCCATAAATATTTTATAAAACAATCACTTGAAAATGTAATTCAGTTTATGGGGGAAAAGGGTTGGCTTGAGTGATAACAAACTATTTTCAGGTACTAGCAAAGTTAGCATCAACTCACTTTCCTCCTCAATCGGATTTGCAAGTGCTGAATGTTAACGAAGTGAGTAGAAAAATTAATGGCAAAACTGTTCAAGTGACAAGGAGTAAATTGCAACTGAACAGAAGGAAGCAATCAAAACAAGAAAATTAGCATTGTATCTTGTGATATAGGCACCACGATGAACAATCTCTGAAGGAAAAAATGGAAATACCAAGACTAATATTAGTAGATAACCAAAATAAAATTCGATATATATGGGTACACTGTAAATGCAATGAGAGTAATCTCAACCTAGGTACTACTAGTCTACTACTAGTTGCCAAATTGAATTACTTTATTATACAAATACAAGTCAAAAAGTTACTACACCACAAACCATCTCTAAGACCTTTGGCACAATTACCAGCTCAAATAACTAGGAACTTTCCAAACTCTTAGGCTACAAAGGACAAACTGTAAGAGTTTAAAATTTAAACTTGTTGGTCTCAGATCGGGTATCCTTACTGCCATAGCTATGTGATGTGAGTACGTGACTAATTCTTTGGACTTGAATTGGTTATGTGAATTCCTTTTCAAAGTGGTGACTATGGGATTCAAACCTCAATACTGAAGAAAGTTCACAGTCCACTTCCACTACACTGGTTGTCTGAAGTTTAAATTAGACCCGCAGCAACGTCAATTTATGATAATTAAATCCAAACTTAGAACACACAATTCAAAGCATTCTATAAAAGGTGAAAGGGCTCTACATCCACAGGTTCCCATCAAGACTCCAAATTCGAAAAGAACAAATTTTTCTTATTATCCAATCACAACACTACCGGGCGCTAACCCGCTTGCTATTTTACCTATAAGGAACGCGACACGGGATCTATCCAGTATCCACTAAGCGAAATACCATATGAAGCAATATTGACCTTCTGTTCTAGCACATTGATTGACAAGCCATCTCAAAAGATTATTAATGAATATCACTTCATCTATCAAACAATGTCAAAAACAAAAAAAAACAAAAACCCTTAATCTAAAATCAACAAAAATCGATTCGCTTCCAATAAAATTTTACTACGATCGAATCATCAAAAAAAATTACATTAATTGAAGGAAGAGAGAGAGAAAGGGGTAAAGTAAAGGACCTCAGCTTCAAGCTTAGCGATGTAAGCAACAAGCGCAGCCTTATCTTTGTGCTTAATGGAAACCTCGTCGAAGCCAGCGTCTCTGAGGCGCTTCCAGATCTGTTCGTCGGAGAGAGGGCTTTTCAAAACCCTAGAACCCGGCGTAATGGATAACGGCTTCGAAGAGCTAGGAGTCGAAATCTCCATCTCCGATTCCAAACGCGATTCTCACTGAAACTCTCTATGTATCTGCTTCTTCCACCGTGTTTCGGTTGTGGCCTCACTTTGGTTTGGTTGGTTTGGTTTATTCTTCTTTTTCTTTCTATTTCTCTTTGACAGAGCTGAAAGAAACGCACTTCCACGATACACTGTATAAAGCTCACTGCTTTTTTCTTTCTCTCGAATCTTGGGGACGTACCGGGTGTTAAACGACCTCGTTTTAACCTTCTTTTCCTTTTTTTGTAAATTGTGTTTCGTTTTTCTACTTTCAAATCTTACTGGCGCCTGTTAGTTGTTTGTTACTATGAGACAACAAAGGAAATGGAGGATCTGTATTTAAAACTTTTGATATTTTTATCTTTTTGGAGAATAAATTTCTGATTAAATTATATCTCAATTCAATTGTGACGACTATGGCGGTCAAATTTTACATGTCCTAATTTAACATAACTGTATTTATAATAATATACTTGAATCCAAGTTCGCTAATTAAGACCAACAACTCTCATTATAATTAGTAGATAGATGAACTATAGTTGGCACTCAAGAATCTTTAACGATTATTTAGGTAGCTGAAAAGACGCGCCAGCCGTCACGGTGAACTAGCCGTTGGAAAGATTTGTCAGGGGTTTAATATTAGTCGTTGGCAAGGTAAGGTGAAATGGCTAGATGAAGAAATCACGCATATGAGCAAGATTTGGGGGTAGATAGAGGGGCTCGGGTTTATAACCAAAACCATTTTATGGGCTTCTAGAAGATCCTCACGTGCAGAAGTAACACCAGGTTCAGTCCTTTTGATTTAGGAAATGCAGTTATTGCCAATGAATCAGTCAATACAAGGAAGATCGGCTTAAAGCAAGCTTCCCGGCTCGCTAGGAGAAGCAAAACACCAACACCCCACGTATGTAAATGCTTGTAAGGATCGCGAAATGTGGGATAGTGGCATGTGATTGTTAGCTATCATAGGTTAGCCAAATTTGCCCTTATAAATAGGAGAAGGGTCATTTTTACAAACACATAACTCAACAATCAATCAAATCTACAAATTTCTCGCATTTACATTGCCTTTACTTTCCTGTTTTTATCTTTGAGCAGTTTAATTTATTTACGGTCTTTCGATTCTTTACATTTTAGTCATTTACTTCAACCTTGTATTTCATCACTTTAAGTCTTTTGACCATTTTAGTCGTTCATTTAGTTTCATAGTCTTACCATGTTCACAAATTCTCAATAGCGACCACTAAAAGTTTTTGGAGTGTCTTAGGAACCTTCATTGAGGGACATGGTTCCTCTCTCTCGAGTAATCGCTTGATTAAAGGACGTTGATTTCTCAGCCGACCCACACGGCTACCTAGTCTAAATCTATTTGTAAACCAACAACTCCTTAAGCATTTAATTGAGGGTTCAATCTCTTGGCGTTGTGTATGGAGAATAATTTATTGGAAAAGATTTACTCACTTAGTGTGATCTCCGAGTGTTCAAAAAATTAATCTCAAGGCTGGAATCTTGGCAATACTGAAAACAATCACTATTTAAGTTAAAAATTAGTTACTATAATTTCCTTCTAATTATGTTTTTTTTTGGGTTTTGTATCTTTTTAATAATAAACATTTTTATCTCTCAAAAGAAAATGTTTTTAACTGTTATCGATAACATCTCAAATAAGTTACACTGTAATGTCTTTTTTTTTCTTACAAAATTTTCTTTTGGTTACAGCATTGTAATGCCTTTTGGTAAACAAGAAGAATTATACATAGTATTTCAATTTTGGTGGCCATGTTTTGATCATGAATAGTAAAAATGATATAATCATCATTAAAATGTGTAAGTCTATTTGATATATGCAAGTAAGTAGTCACTTAATTAAATTTATAAAAATAGTATCGCGTCCGTCCATGTGTATTAAAGAGGCGGGTGTGGATGCCACCATTACCTCATCTTCACAACTCATTTCAAAAAAAGAAAAATAAAAAAGTGACTCTCTTCCCAACTCTCTCTTTCCAAAACTTTTTTAACATATGTTATTTTTCCGTTTTCATACCTTCTTATTAGTATCTTCTTATTAGTATCCAAACGGGTCCAAACTTAACTATCGAAGAAATATTTGTACTTGATGTGCCAACTTATGGAGTTCAACCACATTAATGTTGGAGAAAAAAAAACTTATTTAATTTTGAATCAGCAGAAAATTATGAAAAGGCTTTTAAGAGTGAGAGGAGGCTCCCTTATTCTGATGACCGGAGTTGTGGTGGTGTGTTTATAAAAGTTTTAAAGGTCTTTTATGATGCTATACTTTTTTTATCCATAGTTTTCACCTATAACTATTCCTTTACTCGGTTAAGTATCATCCAAGATACATTAGTATCTTATACAGAAGAGGATGATTTGGTTTTGCAAAAGATGGCTGGAAATATGAAAGTCAAATTTGATAAATATTAGGACATTGATGGTGGGAAAGTGATTTTTCTATTCCCTGCAGTTGTTTCCCTTGACCCCATGATTTAAATTGAGCATATTAAGTTCACTTTTAACATGATCGGGGCTCACAGAAGTACAAAGAGTTGTTCAAAAAGTAGAAACATGTCATTAAGTTTATTTTCTCAGTATTCAGAATGATACTCTATTCTCTCTGAGTATCGTGATTCTAGTGACATTACACCCTTTTGATGTCATTTTACAATCACAAGTTGCTCCTAACCAACACTGGAAGGGATGAAAAAATAACATATATGTGTAAATCAAGCATAGTGCGAAAGCAAAATGAACTTAAAAGAAATGAGTTGGAGACATATGTTTGTGTACATGAATTTTCTCTCATGTCACACGATAACATTAAGTGAAATATTGTGTCTATATATAACAAGTTTATCTGCGTTATCCTGAACCATTAGAATAGACCAGATAAAATGATTCCACTCGTACCTAACAAACAAGTTTTGACGAGCTATACAAACGGTGGAGAATCAAGTAGCGAGTCAAAAAAGAGAAAATCTACCTCACATATCGAATACAGCTTTATTTTTTTGGTAGTAGTCACTGATCCAACCCTGTATTAGCTTGATCTCAGTCGCTCTCTGCTCTACCAACCAATCAGGATCATTTCCAGTTGAAGCACGTAAATCTATGTGGTGAGCACCTGAGGAACGAATAAGAAAAAATGAATTCCCTGGAAAGTTTTATAACTTAAAGGAGATTACATTCAATAAGCCAAAACAGATGTAGCTTATAGCAATGCAACTTATAGGGAAAATATAACAATTTTAGACAAGAAAATAGACTCATTGAACGTAGAAAATGAATGGGCAAATAGTTGCTTTAACATAGGATCCATACAGCTGCAGAACAATTACAAATTCAAAGTAATCAAATGCTTTACCTTCTTTAGTGACAAGAGAAACAACACTTTCAGATATATTCTGCAGAACGCTGCACCGGAAACAACTTGAATATCAGAATCTGACATCAACTGTCAACTATTATCCGTTGTTGGTAACATGTAAAACACAATAGCAAAGATATTTGAAGAATAAGTAATATATCACCTGCCCCCACTCCATGGATCCAATAGGCCATTTGAGAAAATTATATTGCTTCCAAATTTCTTCAAGGTGGCACGGATGTTCTTCAAACACAAGAAGACCAAACGCATAATAATGGGATGAAACAGCATATCAGAATACAACTTTTTATCTGGGGACATGAATACATCTTTTAATATAGCATGTTCCATGTAATCTAACTTCTTTTATTTCTTTTTTTTCGTTTTTCATTTTCTGCAGAAAGATAAATTTATACGTGTTGTAGCTAGTAAGCGATCCCTGGCAAAATTGATGTTGATAAATCTCTTAAATAGCAGTGTCAAGCTAGAGTAGCATGAAGTGAGATACAGTCATCTCATTAATCATATTACAGGTTAATACATCATCAGTGTGTGCCTTAATCCAATCACTGGCGTCACAGTACATTTTCAGATATAGGAAAGAGTGAAGACAACATTATAGAGTAACAATCTGCAGCAATTGCATATTATAGCACAATACTAGATAACTTCAACAGATAGCTAAATTATAGGAGTTACTTTTCTATATTATTTTACACAATTTACTAGGTCACCCAAATCGATAGTCTATAGCATTATACTTTTTCCTCTTTTATTCACTCAAGAAAAATGCTAGCAACACTCACTTTAACATTCTTTCCAATACTCTATCATTGATTGGTTGAGATTTGTATAGGGTCCACTAAAATATGGGCCCCACATCTAATTTAGTGGTGACGGCATGAATTTCAATCAATCAATGAGTGAGTGTTAGTAGCACTCCTCATTTATTCAAATAATTCTTCAGGTCATATTGATTATGTCAACCACTCGACCCTTTCACAACTAGAAAAAGAAGTAACCATCTTTGGCTTTTTGCTTTTCCTAACCCCTCTATCATAGATTGTTCACATTTAAAAAAAAATTGTTTCACACTTTAACAAGAAGAATGGTACATTGATTGAATATATCAAACATGTAAAATTGACCAAAATATGGAAACGGAAATCAGATTTAATTGAAATTTTTCCCTTACATGCCCGCCAAATTCTGTAGTAATCCATTTTGGCCTTGGCTCCACTCCAAAACTCTTGACGCAACCCTCTTGGTAGGAAGAGTAATTGAACTCATATGGTGGAAACATGCTGGACTCCTGGCTGCTAGACATTGGCATAACCATTTCAGTGCAAGCCTGCATGGATAAGAAAAGATGGAAAATATCATGATTAATATGGTAACATATATGTCAGTGCTTTTCACATTATTGGGCATCAATACTAATTCATCAACTAAGGAAAATAAAGGGAGAAACAACATTTAACTTGAGTAAACCTGCCAGTTCCAACCACTCATGCCGTGAGGATCATCATCCAGTTCAAAACATTTAGCTTCTCCTGTATAATTGTAGTAGACATTCACTCCTTCATATATGCGCTCCAGGATGCTAGTCCCTGCAGGACCCTGATCAATCCGCCTGCAAACCTATAAAAGAATACATATAATCATATTGATTGCATAGGAAAACAGGATCCTTCCTCGGCTTTGAATTCAAAACAAACTAATTCCTTTGTCCTAGCTATAAGACCAAACATGTTCCTTGAAACATCCACTAGTTAATCAATTTCCTGGTAGAATCACAAAATTCAGTGGAAGGAATTTGAAGATAGGAATCATATAGGATAGGCATCAGAAGAAGGACTGAATTAGGAGGGGGGAGCCATCTCATATACGAGTTTGTACGAGTAATAAAATATCTCATTTTATATAATGAAATGAAACTAACCTCCTTGATGGGGTGTCCAGGTAAAGTCATCAAAAAGTCGGAAGGATAAGGGTAGTTCACCATTGCCAAATAACTATATGCAGACTCCAACCAGTCAAATAGATCTTCAGTGCTTTTTAATTTCCTTCAATTAGTTTAACTAAATCAACACAACAGAAATTATAAAAATATAGATACTCATACCACAGATCAGAATCATGTAATGCGGAAATATACACGTATTTCTTTGAAAATGCCTTACTGGCAAAACTTGAAAGTTTTAGTCAGATGCGCAAGGCCATCATTTGTTTGACCCTTGGATGTGATCTCATCCCATGACTGTTTTATATAGTTAAAGCAAGTGGAACTTTCACGCTATTGGACAAAGAGGAGAGTAAAATCGTTAGTGCACTAATTACAGAATGGATAAATATCAGAACAATGAGCAAGACAGTTCTGCATTCTGACAGACTAACTTTGAAATCTTTGGAAACAATGTCGTAGAAAGTTTCCGTTGGCACAATGTTTTCAAATTGAAGAATTGGAGCTGAAGAAGCAAGTGCCCCAACAGCAATGTGAGGATACTTGAGTCTCATCCATGCTGCCAACACTGTTTTAGATGAACCACATCATCAAATCATCAAAGGAAACAAACCACATCAACATATCAAGAACCGAAACTCTGATCTCATAAGAGGCGGACAACCTTATGAGTTGCAAATATCTTCTCCCTTGGCACCGGCACTCATGAGTTGTCAAACATTTATTTTTCCATGAAAAATGTTTATGAGTAATGGTTTATCCTTATATAAATCCCCATAAAAATCTTCCTGATAATTATAAAGAATATAATAAATGAAAAATTAATTTTCCAATGAATCAAAATTAAATTATAAAATTAATTGCATTTGGTATCTTGGAAATATAAAAAGCATTTGATACTTTCTTCTTGAAGAGGATTTGTAGGAAGATATAGTATTACTGAATGTTTATAGAAGTCCAACAATATAACTTGCAAGGTGAAATTGAAAGACACTCAGGCCCCCTCTAAGAACTGTAATTATTGCATGTTGCCAGATATGACATACCACATTAGACATTACTCATTGAAATAAATACAAGTTGCCAGAGCATTTCCAACCATGCGCTATGTAGATTTCTTTCAACTTTTCTTTAGTCCGAGCTGAGTATATATCAAAAGACCACATAGCTTTCCCTCTTTTAATTTTGGAGAATATAGATAGAGTAACTTTTAACCAGTTGCAAACCAATCAACTTTTCTTAGTTAATCAATAGAAGAAATGAAAAGAAAGTTAACTTCTTTCTGCAAGGTGAAAAGTTATTGTAAATGGGTGTGAAAAATTCAAAACCACAGAAATATGAGCAATGATTTACACTAGTTTTACTCAAGGCCTCATCAGCAAGCACTACTGAACAAAAGTTCAGCACCTAAATCATACTACATAGCAAGATCATTACAGGCTCTAGTTTGCAACCTTGGTTTTGCTTGTGCTTTCTTGCATGCTTCAAAGATTGACAATTCATCAAGGAACTGTATCAACCCTCCTTATAAAAAATACTCAGGCCCCCTCTAAGAACTTCTCACAGAGAAAGAAACAATTAGAAAAGGTCAAAAACCACTATAGCATGTTTGGGTCTTTTACCCCACTTCTTGTAACATATTTAATAGTATAAATATCCTGAACAAAAAACAAACAATTAGAGTTTGTTACTTACTTCCACCATATGATCCTCCAAACAACACAACGGGGCAATCATTGGCAGAAAAATTCTGCTTCAGATCAATGAGCAGAACAGAAAAATCAGCAAGCGCTTGCTCAGCCGTAAGATAAGATAAAGTGGTGGCATTCTTATACGCCTCCTCTCTGCTTCCATAAGGCACAGACTCCCCATAATATCGATGCTGCCACACCCACATACAAAAACCAGTTACAAAACGCGAAAAATCTAATCTTTCCCTAAAAAAAACACGCAAAATCAAACTTACTTCAGGAAAAACGACCATGGCACCGAATTGAGGTGCGATTTCCCAAACGAACCCGGTGTTTTGGGCGAACCATGTGATATCACCTTCGTTGCCGCAGTAGAAGAAAATGGGGCCCGATCGGTGGTCCCAGTGGTCAGTGTTGATGAGGTACCTCTGAGGGAATTGGGGCAGGTCCGAGAAGGTGAAGTGGTCGAGGCGCTGTTGGAAGTATCTGGTTTCGTAGTGGAGATCGAACAGCGAGTGGTGGGAGGAGGAAACTGCGAATTTCTGAAAGAAACGTGGGGCGCCGCCACCAGCATGCTTCAACGCTGATGGCTGCGGCGAACAATAGAGGACAATGGCGGCGACGGTGGAGATAACAAGTAAGCTGAACCGGTGTTGTGCCATACTTGGCAAGGTGAACTTTGGTCAGGTTGGGAGTATTTTTTTTTTTTTTGGGTCAATGGAGCTTCGGGTCAACAGTGATTGAACTTTGGTTTGTTCTTGAGCCATACTGATCCATTTGAGTCCAATATTTTTTGAGAAAAAATGAAATACAAAAATAATTCATTCACCATTCAATACAAAAATATTTGTGAGAGAAATAAAAATGAGTGAAAAATGAAAGATACGATAGATGAACGGATAGGAAAAGAAGAAAAATATAAATGGAAAAAGTTGGTGAAAATGGGATAAAAGTGAAAGTTGGATGAGAATATATCAAAGTTGAAAGAAATAGTCATGTGTATTTTTATTTTATTTTGTTATCAGAGGTATTCCACATCTGGCAGTCATGAGGCTAATCTTCCGAGACTCTGAGATCACGTTAATTGGGTAGGTCTATCCCAATAAATGTTTCTCCATACGTACCGCCCAGAGATCGAATCCTAAACTAGATGCTTAAGGAGTTCAGCTATCTAACAATTGTACTACACTTTGTTGGTTGTATGTATTTTCTTTATACCGAGGATTTCACACTAAAAAAAAATAATATATGGTATTATTTTAAGGAGATGATGGAACACAACTTTAATGCTTGGGAAAGAGGGTTCCATGGTGCATTGAGTTAATGACTGAGCAAGTTGCTCGCTGACAAGTGGTAGTCAAAGCTTCTATAACAGCAGCTGATCCTCCTACAACCGATGTAGGCGTTGAAGTTGCAACTGATGAGGAGCCTAAAGCTGAGAGAGCTGATGAAGAGCTAGAGAGTGAGAGACCTATCAATGATGATGATACATCTCGGGTTTTGTTGTTCACTATACTTTATTTTTCTTCGGTAACATGCATCGATTGAGTCGTCGGGATCATCACTAGCGCAATGATTACTTAACTGCTTGATCATTCATGTTCCAAGAACTTTGAGAAGGCGAAGAAGTGCTTGACAACTAAGAAATTACTCCACAATTTCGTAGGCGCGTGAATTAAGTCGGTTGAGTAGTTTCACCGAAGTTCTTTGACCGAGTCTCACTAGTCGTGTCAATTTGTTTTCTGTTGGAAATAACGTGGAGTCAGATTTATACTGCGAATGTCGAGCCCCAACCCCGACGTGATTAAACTGAGTTTTGCTTCTCAATACTGATGATCGTTACGTGTAGTTAATTACCTTGGAGCAAGAGAAACCTTTGGTGAAAATGGGCCATTTGTATAAGTGGATGGTTGAGGAACACCAGTATAGAACACGTGCACTGATAGTAGGGAAAGAAAACAATTGGCCTGACAGTTGTTATATTGGGTTGGGACACCCCTAGTGCTCTCTATCAATACATTCTTTGTCCATAAAAAAAATGGCCCGATGGTCAAGATTGTACCCTATTGGTTGTTTCTTTCATCGGCTAAGCTCCTGTAATAGCTCACAACTTAGACGGTGTTTGGGCTAACTCCTATTTGCCAGAAACGATTTCCAATTGTTACAAATAACCCAATATTTTGATGCCAATAATATGCAAATAAATATATAGTGATCGAAACCAGTCGATCAACCACCAGGGGAGGGTGTTTGTTGTGGAGGGAGACGGCGTGCTTCCGACGAGAGGCGGCGGCTGGATGGTGATCGTCTTAGTGCTTGGTCACCCGTCTTCTCGGCGCTCCGCCCTTCGTCGAGCCCGGGAGGGGTCCCTTATGAAGTGAGGGGTTTGGTCCCTTTTATAGAAGTGGAAGCTCTTTGGTGATATCGAGGCATGATTAAGACCTCTCGCTCGTTCCCTGTCGTTGGATCTTTCTGACAAGGATTCCGTCTTGACGGCTTGATCCTCGCCAAGTCTCTAACTAGCAGACGTGGGGCCGAGCGTTGTTCTGGCCGGTGGTCAGACGAGGGGTTGGTCGGATGAGAAATTGTTCGAAGAAGGAGGTGATCATCTCGTTGAGGGGGCGGTCGGACCTTCCATGAGAACATATAGTATACATAGGAGTAGTTAATTAGGACCTTACAATTCAGAATCTTCATCTATTATCTGCTCAGTATAAAACAAAAATAACTATAGGTCAACCTGTTTTCACGTTTGCATTATCTTGGGAATCAAGACATATGCTTATGCCGTTTGACATGCGAAATTACTGGCTCCCGAAAGTATTACATTATGAAATCCACCACAGCAGGATTCCATTGGGATGGGAAAATATTTATATTCTTTTGTACAATTTGCGCTCCATTAAGGGCACACAAAAACCCTTGGATCATCTCATGAAGCTCCTATAAACCCAATTACAACCCCTAGTTTTACCAAAAAATAATATACTCAAGATGAAATGTCAAAATCTAAAAAGCATTTCAAAATTATTTAAAAGAGAATAATTGGATTCTTTGATTCTATGTATGCATGCTAAGCATAAACCATGTATCCGGAAATAAAGTACTGAAGAATAAAAATTGAATCAGTTCCGAAAGTTCTAGCTAGCTTTAAGATTTAATATTCTTTTCATATGGTGATGAACAAGTTCTCCATACCTGCATCATCCAATTTAGTTTGAAATTAATTAAACTCAGATTCTGGTATGCAATTAAATCACATGGTAAACAATGCTTCAGACTCATGCATGTTGAGTCATCAAAAGATTGAAACTCTTGTGAATATAAAAAACTCATTTGTCCAACCTCTTACCACTTAACACCGGGTAGTGGGTTAGGAGTGAAGATTAGTCTCACGGCTATGTTTCGCACCCATCCGCAGCCTATGTGCTAGCTCCTCTACGGACAACAAATCTATTCGTACGCAAAGAGTATATATCCCCTCTTCATTGTGTAAGTGCATGCCTCCTATCATATACATGGTTTGCGCTCAGTGGGGTCCTGTTGCCTTAACTTTGGGCCACAGTACGTAATAGGCAAAACCTTACCAATTGTTTCTGTCCCTTACCCCCAACTAGTATCAATAATTAGCAAAGTCGATATCCATTTTAGGGGTTGTGTTTATCATAATATTATCTCCTCGTTTTGTTTCAACCATAAGTTTAATCCTATTTGAGCCAAGTATCATCACTGCTATGAGCGGTAAAGTTCTTGCAGCTGTATTCACATGAACTGCTGAAATCTGAGACATCTGCTTAAGCTAATTATCTCCACCGTATATGCATAAGTGTCGATCCAATATTCATACGTGGGACCAGCTACACTCTCCTTCCTTCATTCTCAGCCCTTGACACTCACACAGCTTCGTGTGAAGTCACCAATAGTGGAGGGTGACATGGCTCTCCATGCTTGAACGCAAGCATGATGGTTAATTATGTGTGCATGAAATCTCCACCAGCAAGCAATATAGAAAAGAGAGTTCAAGTGGGGCAAGCGAGACGAGAGGCTTTTTCTTTATTCATAGTCGGTGCGTTTTGTTGGATCGATCGATGCTCCCTCTCCGTCGTTCACGACTTGAAATATCAAACAAAATACATGAGTAGTAGTACTCTGACTAGGCTTTTCTTGTCCTTTCCCCGGATGATTCTCAGTTTCTACTAGCTAAGCCAGCCACTATCTCTCATAAACCGGAAGAACTTTTCATCAATTAACCAGTTGCAGATAAGGGCAACCTATTGGATGTGGATTGGGTGCGGATTTAAGTGGCTGAACTAGATTAGGGAGAGTGGATTTGAGATGCTACAGTAGAAACTTCACCAAAAAAAAATTGCGGCAATTGTGATTGCAACTATTCAATTTATATACTATTAATTTTACTTAACAATGTGAGACTTCCTTTTCATATTTTCATCACAAACCTTTATTATTTTTACACCTTTTGGCTTGAGCTTCTGTATCAACTTTTAAGGCATATCTTAAAAATAACTACCTATATATGCATACAAATTTTCAACCATTCAATTTACATATGTAGTTTGTGGCTAATAGTTTTTTTAACAAAGAAACAAAAATATGCACCAGTGGTGTAAAATCACCACAAAATGCATCAAGGGAAAGCTATCAGTAAATTTTATGACGGTTTAACATTGTCAATATCAATTGCGTTTTACTTAACTTTTAAGTTTGTGATAGTCAGAAATCGCCACAAACTGCGTATGTTGATAGGATGGATGAAAACTTAAAGACTATGTATCGAGGCCGACATCTTAAATATATCATGCACAAAGAAAGCTAGCGATGCCGCACTTTAGACATAAAAGTATAACCCTAATTAATTGTCACTACAAGATAGAGCTGATTTAGAGTCGAAAATTCAACATCGGCCTCGACGCCGACATTAAAAACATTAGTTAGTGTCAGTCAAACCGACGCAATTGCATTAAAATCCGATTTTACGTTACTTAAAATTAGTGTCAGCCTAACCCACATTAATTAGCACTAGTTAAGCCCGCTCTATTTAAATTAGCTTTATCTTTGCCTATGTAAAAGTGAATAAAAAATTACAAAAAGAAATACAAGTATGAGTTGGCTGGCCGACTCTACATTTTGGATGTAATGTTTCATAGGGCAACATAAAATACTCACTCTTCTTCATTTCCTCTCAATGACTCAATCCAAAATTCAAACGCTAGACTTTCTTCTCCTCTACACCACCACCATCGCGACCTTTTCCACATTCATCGTTGTGATCTGTGCCCCCGCCACTGTGGAACCATAGGTTTAATAGACTCTCCATGTCCATCTCAGCTATCATTTTCAAATGCTACTAAGAACACAATAGTGGGATAATTTTACTCCCAGCCAACAAAAGGAATTAAGAAACCATTTCCTCTTGCCCTCACCCACCACTAGGATTGCAATTTGATTAACAAGAAAAACTCTGAAGCAGAGAGCCTCAAAGAATCAAAAGTCAAATAATTTTTCCAACTGGATGGACCATATTTTTGTAAGCCAAATTATTATTCATACCTTGTTTTAAAATGTTTGAGTTGTGCGAAAATAAATGTAAAGCGGAAAACGCACTATTGTTGTTTGAAATAGATGGAGAAAACGCATCGAATAATTGATTTCGTTAACTACTCACTATGCTTTTACCCACTCTGATTACACATGAATTCAATTATGTTCATCTATGGTGATTTGCGTAATTGCTTACTTACTAATTCATTAGCTAAGCAACCCTTTTAATTAAATAGCGGTAGTTAATCCCTTAGTACCTAGTCCTATTTAACCGAAGATGAAGAACGATAATTCGGGCCAACACAAATAATCGCTACACTTATCCCTAAGGTGTAGACATTCCCTTATTCAGTTCCTTCCCAAGACCCTAAATCCTACCAATTTTCCAATTGCGCAGAAGATAGCAAGTTACTTGCATGCATTCAGGTTCAATTATAAAAGAGAAGAAACACATAGATGAAAATAATAATTCATACATAAACGAGAGTATCAAAGCATAGCTAATAGAAAACTACATCAATCCCTAGTACAAATGAATTTAGTTCCTCATGCCAAACAAAGAAAAAAAATCATAAGAGATAGAAAAACTCATAATCGGACTAGAATAGTGAAATCCTTGCCCTAGCAGAGCCCTAATATCTCCAAAGCACCCTCCCTTGAAGTGTCAATTCATTCCAATGTGAAAAGATCCTAAAAAAAAGGTTTTTTTTGTTTAATAGAAAACCAGCGTCGTTGCTCGTTTAAGCGAGACCAGGCTTCGCTTAAGCGAGCCTTCTAGTGATTGATTATGTTATGAAAATTTCGCTTAAGCGAGCTTAGGCTCCACTTAAACGAGACTTCCAGTGAAAGAACCACTACACCAAAAAAGCAATCTTACGTGAACTTTTAGCAGCGGTTTTGGAAACCGTCGTCGCTTCTTTGTTTAACGCATGATTTCGCGGTGGTTTAGCCAATCGCCAGCAAAAATATGGTACTTTGTGGTGGTTAGGAACTGTCGGTATGATTGGTTTAGCCAATCGCCAGCCAATCGCTGGCAAGTTATTTTTTTAATTCAGCAGATTTTATCCTTCGAGCTCCTCTTTCACCAAAACCCTCAACCCACAACCCTAATTCCTCTCTCAGTCTCTCTCATCACCACTTCTTCCTCCTCCGCCCTTCCTCTTCCTCTCACTGCCGCCCTTCCCCTTCCTCTCACCGCCACTCCTTCCGCCTCTACCATTCCTCTTCCTCTCATCGCCACCACTCCTTCCTTCGTCCAACCTCTTCTTCACCTTCGACCTCTCGCCGCCGCTCACCCAAACCCTCAACTTCCCCTCTCTGAAACCGCGCCGCTGCCTCGCTCCAGGGGCAGCGTCGTCGCTGCTCCATTCCACAGAGATTAGAAGCTCTACTCCGTTTCACTGTGATTGATAATAAATAACTTGCAATTTTGTATCATCATCTTCGAACAACTTTGATGTCAATGGGTTCGAACAAGGTGGTTCCACAGAGATTAGAAGCTCTGCTTCATCATTTCCGATATTGTATGGTAATTTCACTTCAACAAGCTCAAGCTCCGCTTAAGCGAAATTCTTCATGTAGTCACTGTCAGGGACTTTGGCTTAAGCGAGCTTTGAGCTAGCTTAAGCGAAATTCCACCTCCAATCTTGCTTGCACTTGAATCTTCTTGCCTTCTTTTAAGATCAACACCTACAAACCGCAATAAGAGAGAACGCACGAAAAATATCTAATAAATCTATAAAAAACCTAAAATCACTTAGAAATACAAAAATGCATGAACTAAACCTAAAGTGTCATAGAATGATAAAAATAGCTTAAGAAAAATAAAACTACTACATGCAAAATAATTAACAAAATAACACTGAACCCCAGGTCATCATGCTAATAAACTGTGGACTAATTAAGAGGTTAGAGGGCTGGAAAAATGTATATGCATTTAAATATATATATATATATATATATATATATATATATATATATTGAGTTAAAAAAACTTACTAAAATAGTATATTATATTTATTTATACTCTTAATAAAAATAATGTTATATAAACAATCCGACCTATCAGGTGAGTTTTGTTACTTCTTAAAAAATTTATTTGTAACATTTTTACTAAATGAGATAGGTGGCTTCTACGGTGCACTTGCACCCTAAGTGGTGCATCGTGCATCACTCTAAATGACTTGTTATAATATATTTTTTGACCTAACTTTTATAAAAATAAAAAATAAAATAATTAGTAAATATTATTTTTACCCCTTCTTTCACTAAAAAAAGTACGAGAAAGGAGAAAAAAGACATTAAAATGGGTTTTATAGTAATAAACAAATTGGAATTATAATAAATTATAAAAGTTAAATAACTTGTAGATGCGGTTATCAATTTCTCTATGAACACTTGACGCGATCTCAATGAATGAGATAAGTGAAATCTTTGACGGGTCTAAGCCATAACACCTAAGAAACTGTTTAGGCTATTTGTGACCCTATTCGAGAGAACCTAAACATGAAGAAAGCAGATTGGTCGGGTGGCCTGAAAGGCAAGGCAGAAAGGGACAAATATCATCAAAACCTTATCTCAAATTATCATCCTTCAATCTATCTATCTATCTATCTATCACTACCAACTTGTTAGCTCCACAATCATCTACCTCCCTCGGAATCAAATGCATCAATACCAAATCATTGGTGGGCTCCATGTGTCTGTGGCACAAATGCTTTCCTTCATCCCCCACGTGTCTACCTTCCCACCAATTGTCTCATTTTTTAATTAAATATATTTATTATTTATAAAAACAATTATTTATAGGAGATGACATGGTAACCACCACCACTCAAATGTGTTTCATCTTTTCTTATGTGGAATCAGATTGCTTAGTGATTTGATTAAATCTATCACTCTGATCATTAATATATGTCACATGAATATTGTGATTATACACAATCATCGCATAAAGTGAAAACTGGGAGAATATATAATATTCATGTTCATTTCCGGGTGTTAACAACATTTTTAATTAAAGCCTTAATTTTAGTTCCTTCACACTGTGTCAAAGTCAAATTCCATCATCCACTTTATAAGGTGGATTTGGAGTCCCAGAACAAAACAAAACATTACAGTAGTTGCTCGCTCATCTGCCTTTCTTTGTGCTATTATTCAGCCACTCAATGACAAATGCTCTGGATAATCCTCTTCTTTATTTCGGTGTTATATCTGATACCTGTGAGATTAATTTCTTACTTAATTGGTAATGCATTAAGTAATAAGAGGTTGATCAATAGTTTTTTTTCTTTCCATTTTGTAAAAATTGAGATTCAAATTTACAACAAAACTATTAATTTAAAGAATGAAATTACTAAAATACAACGTCAACTTGGGATAATCCTCTCTAAAGTATATGACATCTGATCTTCTTTTTGTTATTCATGACGTTATCATAGTTGTGTTTTAATAATGTGGAATTTTTTTATATCCTCCCAGCAAACAATCAAGTATCAACACGCGTGTAGACTGTAAAGTATTGTCCATAAATTTCTTAATATTATTATTTTGAACAGCAAAATAATAAGGTAAGGTCATAAATACCCACCAATGTCGTAATAAAGAAGTTGATATTCAAAAAATGCACCCGGCCGTGAGATACAGTGTTGTTGATCACCGAACACAAAAGGGGAAAAACATGAATCGTGTTTTCTCTTGATCTCTTTTTGACCTTGTGATCGATCAAATTGGATTTTAGTCCAGATACATAAACTAATGATGCATTCCTTTAAAGGGTGACCTTCTATCAAAAAAGAAAAAGAACAAATAAAGAAAGAAGTGTAATCTTTCATACTCTTTAATTAATCCTTCCATGTCTTGTTAAGGTCGACAAAGAGAAAAAGCACGCATATTAAAAAATGTAATTAATTTAATTAATTTAAAAAAATTATTTTTTTATTTTACTATTTAAAATGTATTTTATCGCATTTTATTTATTATTCTCACAATGATATTACTTGAAAAAACATCAATTACTACTCGCTAAAGCCTAAAACTCTAAATGGATAGATAAATATGAAAATAAATTCTTTTAAGTAGATAGTTATATAGGAACGGAAAAAGTACATCTATTTACTAACTTCCGTTAATGTAATAAACCCCAAATGATGACTCGGGTTATTTGTCAAATTTTTTTTTAAATAACACTCATAATTTTGATACAAGTGTGATGAAGGTCAAATATATCCCTAGAAATGCAGCGCCTAAGAATTGAATTTTCAACCAAGAGGTTCTGATGGCTAATCTGCAAGTGTGCAAATTTGCCCGAAGTAATATAAAAGATACATTTTTCCACATCAATTGTGTTCAATTATCAATTCTACTAATTCTCCAATTCAGTGAGCAAAAATAAAATAATGATTGGGGGGTGAAACAGTTGATTGTTGTTCACATAAATGAGAACGGAAATAAGTAAGAATTATTGTAAAAACTTTGTTCGGAAGATAGCGCATGGGTTAGCTTCGCCAATTATCACATGCCTTAATCAAACTTGTTTGTATAAAATTAAAATTACTCTCTATGGTGATCTAGCCTAATTTCTTTACTTGCTAATTTCTTATACAAGAAAGACTTTTAATCCATTTATTAAACCTGTGTTACGAGCACCTAAACCCTCAGATTAAAGATTAAATTCCAAATTACCGACCATCACTATTAACTCCTACCCTCATTCCTAAGGTTGTAGAGAAAAGCTAATAAATCTCGTTCCCTTGAATACCTAATTTCTAATCACTCTCTCAAGTCTCATAGAAAATAGTTACAAGTTCGCTTGCAATCAAACACAATATAACTGAAACAGAATTCATAGATTATAATAGAAACTGCCATACAAACAAAGTAAAAATCATAGCACAAGGTCAAAGAGGTTTGACATCCCAAGTTCTAAAAAGAGGTTTAGTTACACATGATCATAGGAAACATAGCCAACCAAGAGAGGAAGTAAATAACCGAGATGGTAACGATGAAGAATCGGCGCCTCACGGTCTTAGAATGACTTCTCCCAACTTCTAATGTTTCCCATAGCAAAAGATAGGTTATGGGAAGAAAAAAAACATGTTTTAAAGGTCTAATTTTGCTGCTGCTGCTGCGTCCCTACCACATATGCGGTGACCCATTTTACCGCATATGCGCTGGCCATTTGACAACTCCAACCTCTTTTCTTAAAATGGCTCGTACGAACTCGTCAACGATCAGATCGGGCTGAAATTTTGATATGTTGTTCCTGACTCATTGATATTCAATTTGACTGGTTAGATTGTCAAGAAAACATCAGAGTTAGGAGAAAAGGCCCACGCAAGTTGCAGCCTAATTATTGAAATAAAACCTGTAAAATAAAACTCAAGGAAAAACCCATAAAAATATCTAATAAATGCATAAACATCATAAACTCAATTAACAACATCAAAATGAATGCAATAAGCCTAAAGTGTCCTAAAATGACCAAAACACTCTAATTAAGTCATTAAAATAAATGAAAAATAACTAAGAAAACAGCTCAGAAACCCGGGTCATCACACCCCTATACTCAAAGGCAGCTTGTCCTCAAGTGTAAATTCCAGGTAGCTTGTCCTCAAGTTCAAGAAAACAAATCTAAGTAAGATGCATGCAAACACTTTTACACTTAGAAAGCATGGAATGAGTTCCTCAAGATAGTTCATGCAAAGATCCAGGCTAAGAATTTAAGCAACCTTTAGTAGGTGCAAACAAGAATCACATAGAATACCAAAATGCAGGACTGCACAATTGATTCATAACTCCCCAACCCTATATTGAGAATCCACTAATAATAGCCAACTGTCTTTTTACTTTATGAGCACACAAATGTTCTTTTTGGCATTTGACCCCTCTTTCCTAACCCATCATAGTTATTACCAACTCAAGGCGAATTATTTTTTTCTGTTTTGCAAGGTAGGGACATGATTGGGGGTATGCTCGGTGGTGTAAATACGTCTCATTCCCTTACTCACATCCTTCCCCTGCTTTTTATGCATTTTACTACTCTTTCACATGTGTGCCCTTTTATTAACCTCACAGTCAAAAGTGTAAACACAATATAAAGGTTAAGAGGAAAACTATGCTTTAATGCTCTTACCCCACAATACTGGTATCTATGTAACCTCATTGCACTTTCCCAAAACTCACTCAAGTCTCTATCACCTAACTTTCCACATATCCCACAAAACTCACTCAAGTCTCTATCACCTAACTTTCCACATATCCCACAAGATTCACTCACGCTCATGCATCATTCACTTTCACAACAAGCAAGCATGGAACCCCGAATATGGATTAAAACCAACAAGCATAGTCAAGCACAAAAGTGTGAGCACACAAGTTCAGAGCATGTGCAAAACTAGTGTGTGCAACTAAATGTAGAATGCATGATCATGTAGTTACTTGAGAGGTAAGTGGGTAAGAAGAACTCCATGTACTCAATTTGGGTGCAAAACTTGATAGCACCAAAACTCTTGTCAGTTGGCCCTGTAACTCAAATCACTCCTGTAAAACACTTAGTCCTTACAAAACGAGCACACAATTAAAAGATACCACAACTCTAAGTCAAATAAACCATGAGACAATAAGACTCAACATAAAAAAAACTTAAAACTGAAAAGATTTTTGTTTTGAAGCTTGGGTTCTCTCCCAAGAAGCATAATGTTACAGTCCTTGTTAGACTTTCTCGGACTCAGAAAACTATCCGAGGTTTATCCTGTAGTGCATGGCACTCGCGAGATCCTTCAGCTCAACACAAGCATGGATTAAATTCTTACAAGCATTCTCCAAAGCAGTCACACAACCAGAAAATTTAGAATTAAAAGAAACAGAAGGTTTTGCATTTTTCTTACCCATGGGCTTCCAATGGATGTGCAATTCTTTACCCTTCTCCTTACCTGGAAGTACTTCAGTGACCAAGCACATGTTTTGGACTTGCTCAATTTGGTTTCTCTTTGGAATCCCAATCTTTTTCGAACTAGCAACCTCCTCCTTCTTGAAAAACTGATCCATAATTTCATCACTCCATGCATCAATCATTTCCACCATAAAGAGATCATTAAGCTTCTGAGAAGTCACTTTAGGATCAAAAACATGAAATGTGACTTTCTCATCTGCAACTCTCAAAGACACCGTTCCCTTTGCCACATTTATTTTTGCTTGAATTGTAGCTAGAAACGGTCTTCCCAAGATCAGCGGAATCTTCTCATGTTCATCTACATCAACAATCAAGAAGTCCACTGGAAATTCGAATTTACGCACCTTAACCAAGACATCTTCAGCCACCCCCAAGGTGTAATTAGGGAACGGTCAGCAAGTTGAAGTGTCATCATTGTAGACTTCAATTCTCTAATACTCAACCTCTCAAACATGGATAGGGGCATCAAATTAATGCTTGCCCACAAATCAACCAAGGCTTTCCTCTCTTCTTGAGTGTTGAACTCAACAGGAAATGTGAAACTTCCCGGATCCTTTGCATTAGGTGGAAGCTTCTTTTGCAAAATGGCGCTGCACTCCTCTGTGAGCATCAACGCACTCCTCTGTGAGCATCAATGCACTCCTCTGTGAGCATCAACCTTCTCTTCTTGGAAATGATCTCCTTCATGAACCTCGCATATTGGGGCATCTTCTCTAAGCATTCAGAGAAGGGAATGTTAATGCAGAGCTTCTTGAACATCTCCACAAATTTTGAAAATTGCTTCTCTAACTTCTTCTTACCTGCATCACTAGGACAAAGAGGAAAATAAAACTTTGTATATTTATTAGTTCTCACTTCTTCTTTTTTCTCTTCCTCTTCTTTTTCTTCTGTCGAATACTGGTTTTCTTGGGAAAGCGATTGGAGCGTGCTTCATCAGCTTAATAAATTATGGGTGCAAGATTTTTGCCATAAAGACCTTGTGAATTCTTCTTTTCTACAGGTAAATCAACGTCAAAATGTTTCTCCTGTTCTGGAAGGGATCTGCTCGCTAGGGACCAGATTAAAACTGGATTTCAATTTCGTATTGGTAATGACTTATCTTCTGTTTGGTATGATGATTGGAGTGGCATTGGCCTTCTTGCCCCCAACACCCTTTCAACAATATTTCTGATTTTGATTTGAATCTGTGCGATTTAATTGTTGATGGTTACTGAAATCTTAGTGGGATCTACACTTGGTTGCCTCCTGAAGCCACAATGTTGTTCAGCAACATGGTGCCTAATATTGTTGGAGTCGTTGATGATGGTTGATCCTGGAGTAGTAGTAATACATGTAACTATAAAGTCAAGGATGCATGCCTTTGGCTGGATAATCAGAATCGTGTTTGCGGTAATTTGGATGATTGGCACTAGATATGGAAGTTGAAAATTCCTAAAAAAATTAAGTTTTTTATCTGGCGGAGCCTGCACAATGTGTTGCCTATTTATGCTAACAGATATAAATGCCATCTTGCTACCTCCCCCGGCATGTACGAGGTATTCTTTCCCTATGGAGGAGGCTTTGTATTGCCTGAGGGATTTCCTACACTCCTTGGAATTGTGGATGCAAATGGAAGCTCTTTCTTGGCCGAATTTCATGCACCAGAACTTCATATCCTAGGTACATGTGCAAGTGACTTCCTCATATAGTAGCAAATTTTTCATTGGCCTTTGGGGAGCTTGGATGTAGAGGAATAATCTTATCTTGGATGAGGATCAGTGGGGTGTGACAGAAACGTGGAGACGTACTTGTCACGACCATGATGATATAGTCTGTTACCTAGATCCTAATCTTCTGGATGCTTGTGGTGAGAGTTTAAGCTGCAGGTGGAGGCCTCCCCCCAAAGATCATGATAAGCTTAATATGGATGGGAGTTATCGTGATGATAATACAGGCTGCATGAGTTTTGGGTGTGTGTTGCGTGATAAAGCTAGCACTTGGAATTTTGGTTTGGTTGGCTATGTGTTAGGCGAAACCCTTTCTTGGCTGAGACTCTGGAGTTGTTCCATGGACTCTCCATGGCGTGGAATCAAAGGCTGTAGGAAAATTGTGAGTGAAACAGATTGTAGAGGTCTAGTCAAGGCTTTGGATGATGTGAATTATGCATGGTTCATATCTATCATGAGTGACATCAAGCTCCTCCACATGCGTAATTGTTCGGTCTTCATTTAGTCGATCCTGAGAGAGTGCAATAAAGCTGCTGACTCTGGCTAAAACAAGTGTTAGTTTCATTAATTCTTGTACCTTGAAAGTTATTATTCCAGATCCTGAGCTAGAAACTCTCCTTTTGAGAGATTTTGTGTCTGCTCCTTAGTTTTGCTCTAGTTTGTATGTTTTTCTGATGAATAAAGAAAATATCGATGTTCTTTTTTTATCTAATAAATGTATTCTCCACATCCACCAGAGATAATTATGTTCGGTCCTGGAACATCCACATTCTCCTAGCTAGGGCTAGCTCTCTCAGCATAATTTTTTTTCTTCACAACCAGGACTAGAACCTAAAACATTTACATATGTGGAATTAAATATGTATCACTTAAACCAACTACTCGTTGGTACACATATGTTTATTTTAAACATTTAGACATTGAATCAATGCTTAAAACATAAAATCCTTCACAAGATAAACTAAATGACACTAAATTTAACAGGATTAATTTGAGTCTTTTCCCTCAGATCCACAAATCAGTTGTCTAATTGACCTGATTTTCAATCTAAAGTTTTTCTAAAGGAAAAATCCCAAAGAAATTAGTACTGAGAATGTTTTTTTTAATGGATAGTACTGAGAATGTTAATAAGCTTATTTATGATATAATTTGCATTTTAAAAAACATGAATATCTATTTATTAATTTTGGTTGCTCAATAAAAAGATCAACCTAATTACTCAAAAATTTAATCAATCATTCTTGATCATGAAACAGTACATGTTTTTTGGTGACAGTGCAAGCGGATACATTAATGTATATTGATGACAAAAGTTAGATGAAGAATGAATGAACTTATTAATGCATAATCATGACAAAAAAATAGATGAAAAATAAATTAGTTTGTGCAAGCAATTAATCATCAACAGTTAGGAGGTGATGTTAACGCCGCTATTTTTTTTGTGATTATTTTTAGACTAATCATCAATTATGGGTGACCTAACTTCTACTCCGCTAGCGAGCATAGCCGACAATGCATTATTGGAAGTGCTTTTAGAACTAATACAAGAGAAGTAGGGTCCTTAACACTCCACATCAGCTTTCTAATTAAGCAAAGATCCGGATTCTTGTTGATGAATCACATTCTGGCACCATTATAACTCATTGAAACTCCAATTGTGTCTTGTACCTACTTTTTCTTTTGCCATTGAAAATAAATTAACAAATTAAACTAATATTAATAGTGCACATCCCTTTCTAATCTCCCACATTCATAATAAGCAAGAGAAAACCGTCCAAGCATTCCTCGTTATTAGAAACTATGCAGTATTGGTAAACAAGGTGACATGATACCCATCTCTAACTAGTTGAGCCAGGCATGGGGTGGGAGACAGTTCATGTGGGTCTGTTGTATTTACAGAAAATTCACACATGCACATACCCATTTGTAATCATGGTTTTCCTTTCCCTTTTTCTTTTGTGCTTAATTAGTTTTGTGTTTGTTTTCGGAAATTACTTATGCAAGCGAAGGAATCTTTAATGGGATGATGTGTATGGGTGTGTTCCATCAACCAGAGGGATTAAAATTAGAGAAAATGAATAACATATATAATAAGGGAAAAAAAGAAATAAAAGCGAGTAAAGGAGGCCGATAATTGGGACTAATATGTAAAGTGAAGCTTCTATATACGCAAGGAAGCATAATATATAGGAAAAAAGAATGTGGTTATAAATAATTAGCTATCATTTTGCTATATTCACACCAGTTTTATCTTCTATCTCAACTTCATTTACTTTTTCTTCATGTCTCTCTTATTTTCCTAGTATATCATCATTTATCATATCACATAAGTCTTTTTTTTCTTCCTACTATATACTCTTGATTCTTGAAGTGGTTTGAATTGGAGCGTGAATAAATCATTATAAATTATCTATATAGTCATATGCGTGTCTATAAGGTGGTGAAGGCAAACGAGAATCACCCACCATCTTCTTGTGTCATGCAGTGCGCCATGTGAATGGTAGCTAGCTTGGTATTGTAATTTGTAATAGCATCCCGGAAAGAGAGAGAAAGATTATTCAACTTTTTGTCTTTTATTATTATGTGTGTTCAATTCATTCAAGTTTTTTTTCCATCGCATTTTCACATATTTGTTCTTTCTATTTATTTCTTGTCATATTTCTTGTTTCTTTCTTATGGTTTGTTTTTCTTTTAAGTGTTTGTGAAATTTGAATGTCGGACAAGTATTTTTCCGTATTACAGGTTTAGTAAAACATGATAGAGTTTTGTATTTAACGTTCGAACCTCCATTCTCTTAGGGTGAGGTAAATATAAATCTTCTGTAACTATTATTTGAGTATGACACAGTTTTCTCTTCCTTAGAATCGAACACCATACCTAAATCCTAAATTATTGTAAGTAAACAAAAAGATTTTTCCTTATTATATTGGAGGTAAGAGTAGAAGGGCTCTCAACATGGTCAACCTATGAAGAGACATAGAGGAATTAAGTTTAACTTTGATAATTTCCAATGCCAAGATTCGTTTCTCTACCAATAAAAATTTATACACATAGTATAGACATCTATAAACACTTTATTTTTCTCTCTATCTCTCACTTCTTATCACATGACATTACATATCACATTCATTACTTCTCTATCTTTTCTTCCTTTCTCTCTCTAGATATCTATCACTAATGATAGTCTATGAATCGAAACCCATTCTCTACTGTTGATTCCACCGTTTGATAATTAATGATCATAGCCACCCACCCACCCACCTAGTGTCCCCACACAAAGTCTCATTCATTCTCTTTCTCCCCCTAATTCCCTCTCTTCTTAAGACCCTTGTTTCTCCCAACAACACCTTATAAAACCACACCACCATCTACTCATCCCACTCCTCTTCCTTACACAAACACCACAATATACACTCCTTATTATTGTTATTGTTATTGTTATTCTCTTGATGGGTCTTGATCATGATGTTAAAAACCCAAGCCTTCAGCTTATTCTAGGACTATCTTTGACTCTTACGCCAGAAGAAACCATCACACGGCCAAGCCCAGAGCCAAGAAAAGCCTACTCCGAGGCTGAGCCGTCGTTAACGTTGGGTCTTTCCGGTGAGAGCAATTACCCGCAGCAGCAGGTGGTCAAAGTCAACAAAAATAAGGTTTTCTATGAGGAAGACCCTCTTGATCACTTGTCTACGCAGACTTCACCTCATCACAGTGCTGTTTCCTCCTTCTCCAGTGGCAGGGTTAAGAGGGAGAGAGATCATAGCAGTGAAGAAATCGATGCAGCGGAGATAGATGAAGATGGCGCCACCGCCAGAAAGAAGCTCAGGCTTACAAAAGAACAATCTGCTATGCTAGAAGAAAGCTTCAAACAACATAGCACTCTCAATCCTGTAATTATCACAATCTCTACATACGTGATTTTTAATCATAGTCACATGTTTGCAGCTCTAACTATTAGCAAATACTACACATACTCTTCATTTATTAAATTTTATGGCCGGTTTAATGATTCTTGTTTTAATAAAATGAACAGAAACAGAAGCAAGCTTTAGCCAGACAGTTAAATCTTCGGCCTCGACAAGTCGAGGTGTGGTTCCAGAATCGGAGGGCCAGGTACATCTATTTTATGGATTTGTCTACCGGGATTAAGAAAAACATGGTTTACGAGTTAAAATGATTTCTCTGTAAATTAATTTTAATTTTAATGTGGTGTTGCAGAACGAAGCTGAAGCAGACGGAGGTGGACTGCGAGTTTCTGAAAAAGTGCTGTGAAACGTTGACGGATGAGAACAGGCGGTTACAGAAGGAGCTGCAAGAGCTGAAGGCACTGAAGACACAGCCCTTGTACATGCCTATGCCGGCGGCCACGCTTACCATGTGCCCTTCTTGTGAGATGCTCGGTGGTGGTGTTAGTGGCGGCGGTTCCAATAAGATTCCGTTCTCCATTGCTCCCAAGCCTCACTTCTACAACCCCTTCACCAATTCTTCTGCAGCTTGTTGAATATTGTAATTAGTTTTTCAGTTTTCAGGGCAAAAAAAAAAGAAAAAAAATGACGAGTTCCACCCCACAACCTTTGTATTTTTTTGGTTGAGGGATACGTGCCTGTGAACTAAGATAGTGAAAGGTTTAAGAGTGTAAGTAATTAATGAATACCGTAGAAATTAATTAGTAGCAGCCCAACAAAATTAGCTTTTTTTTTCTCCCTTTTATTTCCTTTACTGTATGTTAATGAAATCTTTGTAGAAGGCATCGATCTATGAAGCAATACATATTTCTTTTATTATTTTTTTCTTAATTCCACAATCTCTCTATCTATATATATATATATATATATATATATATATATTATGTTATGTTTCTGTGTTAGGTTCGTATTCTGATCATACATCACTATTTTTTTTTTTTTGTGAAATAGTAACGCAATTTTTTTTAATTAGCTGATCTGAAGGCATGCAGTATCTACACGCGTCTGCATACTACAGAGAAAATGATACCTAGCTCTGAAGTGAAGTGCACATCAAAATAAATTAATTTATCATTAGCTTTAGAAAAATATAATTTTGTTTTCTTCAGTTGACTATTGTAGCATCCTTAAATGGAACCAGAAAATTAACAGTATTCTACTCTACCCAAAGGGGAGAAACAACAGAGTTAGCTGAATAAAAACATGAATATGAAGTTATTGTTAAGGTTCAAGGTATAGGAGGAGAGGGAAGTTAGGTCACGTGTTTGTGTCTGGAAAACAGTTGCTAAAAGCCTAAAAGTGAGACTGAAATGAGAGAGATAGAGAGTACGTAGATTACGGGTGGTAATGAGAGACCAGACAGTGAAGCCGATAATTAAGCTTGTGTACAAAGAAAAAGAAAGAAATAGATGATTGATTGACCTAAAACAAAAGGTTTAGAAGATTAGAGGGTAGAAGTAGAATTACTCAATTCTTTTTTATAAGAGTTAAATCAACTTTGCACAGCCCTTAAGAAAATTAGGTAGTATAGTTTTTTTTATTAAATTTGTTTTCAAATATTGTTGAATTTCCAAATTTATCCTTAACATATTTCTTTTTAATCTCTTTCCATCATTAATGTAATTCCATATTTCTAGAATTGAATAGGGGTAAAAATGTGAAAAAATAATTAATATGACACAAATTCTTATGTGGTTCTTATAAAAAGGAACGACCAACACCCCTCATCTAACTCTTATAAAAAGGAACGGAGGGAGTAATTGATGATCGCATGTACACCACAGTAGTGACATACTGACATAAATCATAGATCTATGGAGTAATTTGTAATTTATGGGGTTAATTTATAATTTTTCACACTTTTTTACCATCACAAATTACGGACACGTCGTCTTTGCCACCATTCTGGTACGCACGATTCATTTTTGTTAATTTATAACTTCTTATGTTATTTATTAACTGTCACTATTTTGAGATTTTTTTATTCCTATTTATCAACCACTTTTCAAGAGAGCATTGATTATGCTCTATTAATTATACCATTCACTTAATTAACTCTTATCTGAATAGGGATAGAAAAATTGAATAGTTAGAATTAAGAGAAGAAATAAATACCATATTAGAAAGTTAGTTAATAATTTTAATAAAAATAAGAACATCAATGCACTTTCTTAATTAACCAAGGAAAAACTTGGATTACACAACTCTTATCTTAGGTGGATCAATAAAATTTAAGATAAATAAATAAGTATGAAATTGCTAGTCCACTTATTTTAAATATTATTGGTTCACCTATAACTTAAATTATTTAACCTAAATTTTTTCTTAAATCATTTAAACAGTTTCTCTTAATACGTGTGCTAAAACTTTAAAATAACAATTAATAATATGCGTGCATACTGGTGTGGTCTCGTGAGATGCCTTACTTTTAAGGGGACTGGTGGGCGCACACCCCCACGTGATGAGCCAATGGGTCTCTCAAAATCTAGCTCAACCTGGCATATGATTTTCCTTCAAAGTCAGCTCCTCTCTATCTTCCTCTTTGAATTCTTCCATTTTAATATTTTGTTTGTTCAAATTGCCCCTAACCTCAAGCAAAACAGTAGTAGTAGTTTGTTATGAAGTAATAAATTTTAATTGATAAAAAAGTGAGAGACGTAAATGATGATGTGATTAATTATTAAGTGAGACATGGAAGAAGAAGTATGTGCTTACAAGTTATTTTTTATATATTATCTAGGGGTTGGTTTTAAGACCACCCCTTTGGTCTTTAAACCACCCCCTGATATAGTAAATTACCCAATTACCCTTGATAATAATAATTATTACTTTCATATCCTTCTTCTTCTTCCTAACTATCCCTTCCCCCCCCCCCCCACCCCTCACTCATCACCTTTCACCCCACACCACCCCCTTTTTCCTCCCATCACCATTATCTTCGTCGTCCTCGTACCGTGACTTTGGGGTCACGAAAGCTCTGTGTAATTTTGCACCTTAAGGTGCGAAAATCACACATATATATTTCGCACCTTAGGGTCTAACCTGAGATGGATTCTTCGAGAGAGGATTTGAAACAAAAATTAAAGATGACACAACTACAATGCTTGGCGAAGAAATTTTCTTCAATGCTGGAAGATATTGAATCAAAGGAGAAGCATCTAACTTCAGCTTTAGGTGGTATTTTGGATGAAAATAGGAAACATATGGAGCAAGGTGCGATGAAAATAGGAAACAGATGCAATCGCACCTTAAGGTGCGATTTAAATAGCACCTTAAGGTGCGAAAATAAAAAAAATTAAAATAAAATAAAATTTATTTAATTATTTGTATATATCGTAATCGCACCTTAAGGTGCGATTTAGGTGTGTTAGATTCGCACCTTAAGGTGCGAAAATCAAAAAATAAATTAAAAATAAAAAAAAAAATCATTTAATTATTTGTATATATCGTAATTTCACCTTAAGGTGCGATTTAGGTGTGTTAGATTCGCACCTTAAGGTGCGAAAATCAAAAAATAAATTAAAAATAAATAAAAATTTCATTTAATTATTTGTGTATATCGTAATCGCACCTTAAGGTGCGATTTAGGTGTGTTAGATTCGCACCTTAAGGTGCGAAAATCACAAAACATATTAAAAAAAAAAATTCGTTTAATTATTTGAATATGTTGTAATCGCACCTTAAGGTGCGAATCATGCATGCCAAAATCGCACCTTAAGGTGCAATTTTTAACCAGGAACACGAAATTCTCAAAATATTGGAAACCAGACTATCAGATCTCAAATCCACTGCTTTTTTGCAATAACTAACAATATAAACTACCAACCCAGCAAAATGAAGAAGAAAACCAAAGGGAATGGGGGAGGAAAGAAAGAAAAACGTGAAAACAGGGAGAAGAAGAAAAGAAACGGACGAAGGGGAGGAAAGAATAGGAACGTGGAGAAGCAAGTGTTGGAAAAAGGGTGGTGGGAGTTTGTATTGATGGGTAATTTTTTTTTATCAAGAGGGGTATTATGGGTATAATGGTTAAGAGGGGGTGGTTTTAGGACCACACTCCCATCATTCTAAATGTAGCAAAAAAAACATTTTGATATACTTTTTTCGAATATTTTTTTTACATAAGGAAAGAAAAAATATATTAAAAACGTGTTAAAAAAATTACGCATTATTTGTATTCCTCATCCCATCAATTTCATAACTTCTTAAAATGAATGGTAAAGAACTCGTGTCCACTACTCTATATACTTTCTGGCCACGCCATCATCATTGGAATTGGACAATGAATAATTGAAAACCTGAGACTGGACCCGATTATCTTAACACCTAACTTTATGACTTAGAAAAAAAAGTCTAATTGTGATTGGAGATGGGAAATTGAAATGACTAAATTTCAACCACACAATAGTTAATTTTGTTTAATAGTTATATAATTACTTAAAAAATAATAGGATCATATGATTTTATGTTTTAACTTATGATTAAAATCTACTTATCTCATTCACACGGAATGAAAGCACTCAAACTATATATGCCGGCATTTTCTTTTTGACGTTATAAGGCGGCATTGTGATCATTACAGCAAAAGAAAATGGATTTATATTTCGGAATTGAATTCCACACATCACTCATAATGGGTGGACAAAGAGATATGACGAGAGGAACTTTCCCGGAAAAGGGGACAAGTTCCTGGAAAATAGTCATCAAAGTCCTCATCATCATTTCGTGACTCATTTGTTATCCATCGCCATCTTCATTCTTCATCCTATCCCCCCAAAACGCCATCCTTATACTCCATCACCACCAAGATCTAAAAATTTAGGAATTTCCTATTTTAGCTCGTATACTTGTAGAATCAAAACATCTTTGAAAAAAAACACCAACAAACTCCAGGACAGTTATTAAATAATTTAGTTTCTTAAGCATTTAATCAAATTTTTAATTTCTGAATAATGTGTATGAAGAAAAATTTGTTAAAAAAGAGGTATGGATACTCACTTAATGTGACACGTAGTGTCAAGGCGATTAATCTCATTACTGCATGTTGTCGTTGGATAGTACTTGTGATGAGATGATTTTCTATTGATTTTTGTATCAAACCTATGTGCACACGTAATTAATAATCCTTAATGAGTCAAGATTAGGCCAAAAACATGTGTCTTCCGTTGGCTACATTGTCGGGCTATTAGTGGTATTCATTTCAACTATAATTTTTTGTTTTATTATTGTGTCATCGTTGATGGAGAGCAATATGAGTGCGGTCTAATCATCTTAATTCAATTCCTAATATATTAATTTTCTTTGGAAACACTTAGCTCAATCATCAGATTAATTATTTTAGAGGCCACAAATAATTAAATATTCTCTTCAAATAGAAATTCAGCCAGTACATATATAATAGTGTTCATGGATTGGATTGATTTGGAGCAACATAAAATATGAATCCATCAATTGGATTGATTAGGCCCTCTAAGGTCTCCTAGCATTTAGGTGATTCACATTATTTCCTAACCCTTGGATGTTAGGTGGCTAATCGGCCATGACGGCTAGTTGTGCCTGCCTAATTTTTGGAGGAGATGTCCAGTACTAAGCCACTGTAGAAATTTGTTGTTTATAAAACAAGACTGCTCAGGCACACCTCCAAAGCTTGATTGTTCGTTGTAATTCATGGTTGGGCCGAATTTCCACCAATCCATGGTGGGGTATTAGCCCAAATGACCTCAGTCTTAATAAGCATGGGCCACGTCAGGAAACTCCCTCTAGCGAGTAAGTTTATCTTAGGAGTCTAGCTCAGCTATGGAAAGTCGACGCTTCGAAGACACTCTTCCTTACCATCTGAAGTTGCCCATACTGCAAAGAGGTTAGGATTACTCCTTCTTGGACAAATTTCCTCCCAGGTGGGGGTAAGGTTAGCACAACATGTGATGACGACTCTTGTTGTCTTTATTGTGACTCCTCCCTAACAAAGTGTAACTCGTTAGGGACCATAGGCCTAACAATTTCGGTCAAGTTTTTCAGATACATGGGCGATAATATCGTTGATACCCATGTCAATTTGATGCTGTATAAAGGAAGTATTCGTTGAGGTAATGGACCTTCATTGCTCCCCGCCATCATCAGTTGTGTGCACGATTTCCATGTAGACAACGATGGCTTTTGTGGCTATGGTAGATACGACATTGCCTGCAATGTCTAGCACCGGCCATGCGTTCATTGGTTGCGTTGTGGTAGGAGTAGTGTCGGATGTAGGGAACGAATGCTACTTGTCCTGCAATTGTTTGTAGATTTCATTTCTCGTCCAGACCTCAATTGCATACACCAATGCAGGTCGTGGTTTGGAGATGGAAACTTCTCAATAGAAATGTGGGACTAGGTGTACCAATTTTTTTGGTTTGAATAAATTAGGTCTAGAAAATTCCATGTGATTCGGTTGAGAAACCAATGTAAATATTTCCTAAACAAACAATTGCTCGAGGATGAGATTATGCTCCTTTATGTAGGTTCCTTAGACTCTTCATAAAGCTCTTAGTTATTGTTGTTTAGAGGTAAGGTTGGTGGTAGTTGAGTGTTAACTAAGGTAAGCAGAAAAACGACTAATAAACTAACTGAAACGACTAAGTAAATAAACATAAAACTTAAAATAAATGGTTGAAAGGAATAAATAAGGGGTTGAAATGATAAAAATAACTGAAAAAATAACTTAGAGTATGAGAAATTTATATTTCAATGGAACCTTCTCTTCTACCATAAATTGACCGTTGAGACATAATCAGGTGATTCATTTTTTATATTTATTATTACTTTATTATCTTTCTATTACCCAAGCGAATAAATGTGTTTAAAGCGATATAACATTTTCCCTATTAATAGGGAGAATTTTGGTTGACTACAACGATTATCAGTCCTATAACAATTAACCCACATCCTATTTTTACGCAATCTACTACAGATCAATAGTGTTCGTGCCTCTCACTTCTAGTGACCTTGGACGACCGGTCTTCCTAATATAGATCGGTCTCATGCTTGTAACTGCTATCCCTAAATTCAAAGATTGGTCCGATATATTTTCAATTTCCACGTGTTTAAATCTAGATTTTGTATTCAAATTTAAAAATATCTTCATACTCAGATTTATATTTCTATATTTGTCCATAAATCTCGTCCATGTGCAAAACTTTCTCTCATTGGTTTATTTACTCAGGTTAGGAAAATGGCTAACCGCTTGTATATTGGCTCACATATTCCAACAGCTCATATTCCAGTCGTTATGGTTTGGCCAATATTTTGGTGTCAACATATGTGGATAATTTTAGTCCATTAATAAATTTTTGAGCATATATAGTCCATTAACTTTTTAATTTTTGAAAATCAAGTCTCTCTATCATCATCATTCTACTTAAAACTCTCAAATTCTCATTTGTTAAGAAAAATATTTACAAATGAAATCAACTTAATCACTGTAGGCGTTATTCTCATCAAAACCCACTAATCAAAATATTAAATATCAACAAAAAATTTAATCTCAATTTCCACCTCTTTAAACTAATCTCATATCCTACAAAATTGTATCATGTATTAAACTCATCATAAGCTCCAAAGCTTTAGGCCCTATTTTACAAGACTTAGCTGATAAGCAATTAGAAAGTTGAAAAGCTAGCATAGAGCTTATAACTTAGTTGAAAGCTGAAAGCTGAAGACTAAAAGCTGAAAAGCTAGCCGATTGAAAAAAATGTTGGCAAAATTAGTTGTTTAACAAGTTGAATTTGTAAAAATACATAAAGGGACAAACTTGTATGTTGGGTTTTAGATTTAGCGTTACTTTATTTACACATCTATATCTATATGATACTAATTTAAAAATAATTATCGTTTTAAAGATCTTAATTTATTTCTAATTGCTTATCATTTTAAAAAATCTAATATGATTTTTTATTTTTTCATATTTATTAGATTAAATAGGATTATATAAATAGTGTTATATGTTTATTTAATAAAATAGTAGTATATTTCTTTAAATTAATAAATTATGTAAGATGAGTGTAGTGATCGACGACAACTATAATGGAGATGTGTCAGATAAAAAAATATTATAATCAAGTTTTAAGCTAGTCAAATAATATTTAAAGTTGCTGAAAAGTCTTTCTAATGATGTTATGCATATGAAAATTTAAAGAGGAATTAAATTTGCTAAGTTTTAAAAGTAGAGAGACTTAATTACCTCCAAAATATTAGTGGATCAAAATCACACATATGGTCTAAGAGGAACAAAAATGCAATTAAGTAAAAAAAAAACTGAACATCTCTGGCGTGTTCATGTGGGTAACACTGAGACCCGCCCAATTAGAAGTACAGCCCTGAGCCCATATATCAGTGTACGTATGCAAACTTTATGAGATATCCATTAAGGAAAAATAATAATTACCGTCTGTCACTACTCCCTCCGTTCCTTTTTATAAGAGTTAATAAGGGGTGTTGACTGTTCATTTTTATAATAATCACATAAGATTTTGTGTCATATTAATTATTTTTTTATATTTTTACCGCTATTCAATTCTAGAAATATGAATTGCATTAATGATGGTAAGAGATTAAAAAGAAATATGTTAAGGACAATTTTGGATATTCAACATTTAAGAACAAATTTAATGCAAAAACCTACACTACCTAACTTTCTTAAGGGGTGTCCAAAATTGGTTTAACTCTTATAAAAAGGAGAGAGTATTTTTTTTAACATGAAGTCCTTGAATTTGTTTTGGACAAAACGTGAAGTCCTTGAATTAAAAGGGCTGAAGGCACAAATGGACAATCAACAATATGATTGGGCCCGGAAAATAATCAATTGGAAGGAGTATGATGAAAATTTGACAACTTTAATTTGAGAATAATAACTACTCCCTCCGTTTCTTTTTATAAGAGTAAAATGAGAGGTTGACTGTTCCTTTTTATAAGAAACACATAAAGCTTTGTATTATATTAATTATTTTTTCACGTTTTTACCCCTATTCAATTCTAGAAATATGGAATTGCATTAATGATGGAAAGAGATTAAAAAGAAATAAGTTAAGGTCAATTTTGGAAATTCAACAACATTTGAGAACAAATTTAATGCAAAAAAATTATATTACCTAACTTTCTTAAAGGGTGTGCAAAGTTATTTTAACTCTTATAAAAAGGAACGGGGGAGTATGAACTATTGAGTTCATGAGACACTGGGTTTAAACAAAATGAGGAGATCTTGAAGCATTCATATGCCATTGTTAACGTGCGAACATGGAGGGGAAAAGGTAGGGAGGTCATGAGGTTGTGAGGGTAGAAAATACAGTTACTACAATTCTAATATTAACATTCCATTAGGTTGCTGTTAAAAATCTAGAACATTAGATTTGACGGTGTAGATGAGGTCTTTCACCGGTGAAAGACTTAAGTAGTAATTCACATTATACAACACGAACAATTAATTTCTCTCTATTTTTCTATATAAACAACCCGGTATTCGATCATCTTTTGGATAATGACCATTTCAGATTCTAGATTTAGTTACAGTTAAAGTTCTTCATCACTACCCTCAGGGGATCGACTCGAGAATGCTTCTTACACATTTTGTCTGTATTACCAACTGAGTTACTCTCGCGGGTTATTTCTCTATTTGAACTATCTTTTACATTTCCCATGAATTTATCTCTTCAAATTAATTAACTTTTGATAATCGTAGTAACTATTTTATATTAAATATGAAGGTAAATTTAAAAAAAATAAAATAAAATAAAAGGCTTCATAAATATATAAAGTAACTTAAGAACAAGAAAAACTCATAAGTGATGGAAGTCTTAAAGTGTTGCAGCGATGCCGAGAACGATGAATCTACAAAGAAATTTTGGTGTTCTAAGTTAGGATTAGTTTTCGCAGGAACAATATTTATTGTTTTGATTGATGAAGTTTGCAAGGGAATGACTTGAAAGATCTAGCGACAGTGATAACACAAAGATAATGGGGACTGAAAGATATGAGCCAACCTGAACCTCCCATTTAAAAACAAATTGGGTATAGGAAGGAGAAAACAACATCACTTGTAGAATTCGATGCTCTTCATCTCTTTACAAGTGTTAATTGGAGTGCTCTTGGACTCTTGCATACAAAACCTATGACTAAGAACGTGTTGATCTAGTGGTAAATAATTAATTTAAACCCATAAGAATGAGAGTATCAATTTGAATCATGAGAAAGAAAAAAAAGTAAAGTGGCGATATCTGACAAATATAAAAATAAAAAATAAAAAATAAAAAAATACCGAACCTATGTGAATCAAGGCCTTTTAATATCTTGTTCATTACTAAGTAATATAAGACTTTAAACTTAACCTCGAAAACCCCACATGTTAATGTTATGTAATAATGCACCAACCATTTTCTTGTCCCTTTGCTAAGCCAGAAACAGAGCAAGACTTTATTCCACATAAATTGAGACTTGCTATATCATTAATCATTCATGACAATAATGTGCACAAGCTAGCTTTCTTACACCACAAACAACAACCCCCACTAAAATAGAGTGACAAAGAGCCAGAAAAGGCTTTGACTTAAGTTATATACCCCTTTCTGATTTATTCATGGCTTGTTATATAAACATTTTGTATAAATTAACACTATGTAAAGGGACACCACATGTACGTAAAAAGCGTGGCACGAATGGTTGTGAAGCACTGATGAATAATTTGCCGACGATGGAGATGAATGAATGAAAGTTAAATGCCAGCATGGCACTCCAATGGGGTCACTGGGAACCTTGACTTATCTTGACAATAGTCATAGATCACGTGGTTCATGCGAACCCACCTGTACCTTCTGGCTTCAATGGCATTCAGAGCTTGATATTCAGCACCTTCCCACCAGTTTCTTTGAATATTTGAGGCACAGTTTGCAGGTCCTGGCACTGAGCACCCTTCAATGTCAAAGTCCTTGTAATAAGCGTAGAATGGTGCTTTGCTCCAATCAATTTTCTCCAAACCACCTCTTGTTGCCCAATTATCTGCTTCCCAAAGAGTTGAATACACTCCCATCGCTTGCATTTTTGGGTACGGGATTCCCTTAGCTTCGTTGTTCTTGTACACTCTGATAGGGTAATCGTCCACGTAGAACCTGCATGTGTGTATAACATAAAGTTTCTGGATCCGTCACTTAACACAAAGTACGTAATTGACGGTTAATTAATTAGATTTTCATACACGATATGGTAATGGTTCCACATAATTGTGTAAGTGTGGAAATCCGCGGAAGGATCGAACCAGAGGTTGACCCTCTGTTCTCTATCGCCCTTCCCGTGAGCGTAGATGTTTGTCTGAACTGTGTAAGGTTGTCCACTGCGGTTCCCCAAGAACTCGAAATCCAGCTCGTCACGAACTGAGGCAGTGTCAGAATTCATCTACCACAAAATTAAACAAGAATTTATTATTTGTTTATGCATGTAGATATAAAATTAATATCAATGATCTATGTTGTATGGCCTCTGGACATTTTTCAAATTAGGGGATATATATGTTATAACATACATAAAATGCAGTTACTGTGCCAGCAGAGTCTCCTGGGACGAGCTTGATCTTCATGCTAACTCGGCCAAACATGTACTTCACCTTTGAAGCAAACCCACATCCTGTATAAAAAAGGTTCACTATTAATTTGTGATAGACAGTTGTTATTCAAATGATTATGGCTATGCTTAGACACTGGTTCACAATTCGAGTGCGAACCGAGGTTAGTACTCACTTCAGGATAAAAAGTAAATAAAATTTTCTTATAGATCGGAATGAAAGTTTATTTACATCACAGTCAAACCTTAATTAATTAATTAACACTGAAGCATATAAACACAATGTATGTTTGGATTACAAGCTATGTTACCTGAGTTTGGGTCTAGAGTGAGTTGGATTGTCCTCCCTTGATCAATTTGCTTGATATGGGTCTCCGACCACGTGACCTGAAAGTCTTGCATAAAAGTGGCTGGTCGTCCCCAAACACACATACACATAGAAGACAGAAGAACCCATAATGATAACACAAAAAAGAGAGCAGGAATATTTTTACAAGGGAAAAAGATGGGCATCATGATGGAGGAAGTGTTTATTAATGAAGAAAGTTTTTGTTGTGGAATGGAAGTGAGGGAATGTGTTATTTATAAAGGAGGAAATTGAAATGGAATGAATGCGACAAAAGACACCTGAGCTTTCCACACAGCTAATGGCTTGCCGTCAATAGGGCCTACCCCAACAGTTTGTTGCTTACTTGGCGCCTTTAATCATTTTCTGAGCGTGTGCGTCCTATATGGTATACATACATTTAGTTCTATACTTAATAATTTTAGTACAAGTGAACAGTTTTAATGTCTCAATATATGGTACAAATTCATACACACATTCACATTCAATTATTTTCTCTCTACTTACCCTTTCACTTGTCTTGGTTTGGATTTAAGATTTTGAAACTTTCACCATCAAACTTCAATTTTTGAATGATATTTAAAACTAGAAATAGTGATTTTGTATAAGAAAAGGTAGAAAATGAAACTTTCACACTTCATATCAAACTACATTAAGAGAGATGGGAAGAAAGTGAGAGAAAAGAAAGGTGTGATATATGACGTGATAGAAAAATAAGAAAAAGTGAGGATCAAAAAGTGAGTGAAAATAAGATGAAGGAGAAAGTGAATGTGATTGATAATAACACTAAACTTATAATCTGGGTTTGAAATAGGGTTAAATATGTTTTTGGTCATGGAAATATAGCAAATGATAGTTTTAATCCTTGAAAAAATATTTCTTAGTTTTTAATTCTCGAAATATACATTGTTACATTTTTTTAGTACCTACCGTTAAGTTTGGCTTATGCGACTTACAGAATGACGACTCACCATTCTTACTTGCAATATTTTATCTTATTTGTCATTGCTGGACTCGCCCATATAATAAATTCCCTGTCACGTAGGGTATGCAAGTGAGAAGCACATAGATCTCAGTTGAACTTCAATGTTGATTGTGAGATATGTAGTTGATTTCAAATCAAATTGTGTAACATCAAAATGCTAAGTCAGAATTAAAAAAGCCATATAAAATAATCAAGTCATCATTCTGTGTGTCATATAAGCAAAAGTTAATATCAATGTTAAGAAATATTTTCTCAGGACTCAAAATGATATTTGCTATATATTCAGGAAATAAAATCCTATTTAATCATTTGAAATATTATAACATCACATTAATCAACATTATCAGGTGTAAAGATTTAGAGAAATATTCAATCTTCTCCAAGAATTACATCACACCCCTGAAGTCAATATCAATATGATCTCGATATGTTTTTTTATTTTTGTAAACATAATCTTGTGATGTTTAATGATAAAAGTTTTTTTTATTGTATTACTTTGGAACTAAACTTTTAAGATTCAATCGTAGTAAGTAGATACGAGTTTTATCATCCATTGAGAGGTTTAATACTTATGTTGCTCAATTGTTAATAAACTTAAATGATGGTTACACAATAGTTTGATGTTTATTTATTTATACATGGAAACATAAAGAAAGCAAGTAAATTGATTGAGAGACAACAAATACAAGAATTCCCTGTGATCCACACAAGGAAAAGCACTTGCTATTCATGGTTATACAATGGAAATCCTTATCCTTATGAACTAACTGTTCTACACTTCTTACTTGGTGTAGCTTGTTATATGGGTCAACGATTTGACTATTTTGTTGTAATTTGCATTTAACATAGGGATTAAACTTCATTGAACAACCCTTTTGCCTTCGAGTGATTCAAATCCAAACCAGGTCTAAACATATGATTCATCTACACCAGTTCAATCCTACTTTATCGATGTCTCGTATGAGTGGGTAACAATAACTCTTTAATTCTAAACAGTGATGTCTCACCTGATTAAGAAAGATAGTTATCATGAAGTTTAGGTGTTTAAGCGACTAACAAACCTAACTCTATGTCTAGCAATTATGATTATTAGGTGATTAACTTTAGTTCAAACTCAAAATGTTGTAGCTTCCCCTCACAAGTCGAATCAAGCAAAATACCCTGGGTGATCAATCTAAGATATGGCATGAAAATCAAGAGAAAATCATAAATCATTGCAAAGGAACATGATTTATATTGAAAACAATCACATAGAATACATAAGTATCAAAACCACTACATATAACACCAACAAAGAGAGAAATTAGCTATCCATTTCCATGGATAGCTTTACAATCATCAAAGAGAAGAAGAACCACGAAAAGCCGATTATGTGACGGTTTCCTGACGATGAATCCAGCATCCGAGCCTCCTCGCCAACCTCCTTAGCGTCTCTTGATGTTCTCCTTTGTGCTCTATCTTTTCCCTAAGTGATGGGTTATGTTCTGATAAAGTTATATTTGTCCAAGCCTTTAAAATATGTATTTATATGAAATTTGGACAATCTGACCGTTGGGCGGCCTCTGCAAACCGTTGGGCACCCCTTGTTTCTTTACAAGTGAGTTTTTGCAGCTGCCTTATTCGCTCAGCGCCCTCTGAGGGAGCCAATGGGTGGGCTGCACACACTTGAGCCTTCAAGTTTTCGCGGAAACATGTTTTTTTTTTCCCATTAAGTCTTCATTTTCTACATGATCCCCCATGTAAGATATATGACTTGAATTTTCTTGATCTACTTTAAACTTCCACCCTATATCAAAATTAGAGGATTAAACATGATTTCTATACAATATGTATACTAATCGTTTACATTCATACTAGTCATTTTGTATTTTTCTTTTGGGAGCATGAGAAAAGGTTTAAATTTAACGAATTAGAAGGTGTTAGCCTGTTAACATTGAATTATTGATTTTATGGCCATTACTGGAAACATCGGTTTGGTATGAATTTAATTGCATTGCATTACACATTACTGATGATAGGCCTAACAATATTATTAGTAGTTCTTAGTGGTATCCTTGATTTTCCTTTGTCGACAAATCCGATTGTCCTGTAGTTGAGGTGGGGCCAGCCTTTAATTAATTCGTAATTATTTGAGCTGCGTATTAATCCATGGATCAGGATTGCTCATGAAAGTGTTTGTTTGGCAGCTACCTTTAACATGGGACCTACTCATTGCTCCAACTCAGGCTCATCTCTAGTCCCACTAATTTATCATGAAAAGAATAAGTAACCCCATTATCTAAATCGCCAAAATTGTATCTTAACTTGGTTAGTTGATTTAATAATATTTTAATGGCTTAACAGCCACTTTAGTCGCCCAGATTTAATAATATTTTAACTATATAAGGCTTTGTACCATATTAATTATTTTTTCACATTTTTACCCCTATTCAATTCTGGAAATATGAAATTGCATTAATGATGGAAAGAGATTAAAAAAAATATGTTAAGGACAATTTTGAAAATTCAACAATATTTGAGAACAAATTTAATGAAAAAACCATACTATCTAACTTTTATAAGGGGTGTGCAAAGTTGGTTTAGTTCTTATACAAAAGAATGGGGTAGTATAAATTTATATTATACGATATTCATATGATGTTTTTTTTGGCACATATTATACGATATTCATAATCTATGTTTTTTTTATAAGTCTTAAATATTTATGATTCCATTAAGTTAATCTTACTGTCCATTGATTTTGAATACATGCTAATCGATATGGATTGCACCGGCCCATTGCTACACTATTTCAGGCCTAATTCTACCACAATTCCAATGGCAAAGTTACCAATTTTTATCTCAACTCAATCATTGCATGTGGTAAAAACAACTTATTCAATGCATGTATTTAATTGATTGGACCAATTAAATATAGCCAAATTCTTTGGTACCCGAGATTTTATTAGGTGCTTGCATTAAGTAATTTAATAGATTATTATCATGTTTCTCAAGTTAAATGTTACATTTTCATATTTTATTTTACTTGTTAATTAATTTTATCCCATAAAATTTATTTTTTAATAAAAAAACGAGCGGTGGAGACAAACGATGATGGAGATGCGCGTAAAATGACCAGACGGTTGAATAAAGCCCAAAAAATACAACCCACAAATCTCAAGTCCCTAAGAAGAATGGAACGTTGCATTACTACGATTAAACAAAATCAATTTATTAACTAGTACACGAATTTTTATTACTGAATTAATTCATTTTGAATACCACACCTTAATTTAGCTTAAAATAGTACAGTAACCTGCTAGTCCCATTTTGGAATAAAATCCTTGTATGTTCAGTGGTGATCATATGGTGAATTTTAATTCAGTAATTCAAATTTTCGCAGAAAAATTATTGCAAGGTATAGTACCTAATTTATGCATTCAGAGGAGAACAGTATAAGACTGGTGCTATGTCAATATCAGACAGGCTGAATATCATAAAGTGCAATGTTTAGGAATTCAATTGGCTAGAATACATGGATCACTTTCAGTACAGCTCCAGCATTAGTCTCTTTATTTAGAATTTCAAACAGATTAAGATTTTCTCCTTTGCTTTTCTTTCTAATAATACACAGAACTAACAAACATAGACCTGATTTTAAATAAATATACAGCTTTTGACGTGGATGGCTCTTGAAGTGGCATCATACAGAAAAAATAATTGAAGAAACTCAACTAATTTCCAGATACTGATCATCAGCTACAGTTTATCTCTTGTAGCAGATCGATGACCCCTTCCTTCCCCTTTGGCTTTCCATTCTGATATGGACGTATAAACATGAATTTGCCACATATATGCTCATGGATAAGAAGGTTCTCACTTCTCAACGTTTTCGTACACCGATAAAAATTATGTAATGTGATTACATTAAATGATGTTATCCTAAAGTGAGTGGATTTGAAAGGTTATCCACCCTACATCATATATAAAACTTGTTTCAACTAAACTTGAATAAACTTAGTAATCAACTCAACATGATACTAGGTTAATGACAAGTTCAAAACATATAGAGTTCCAATAAGTGGATCCCAAAGTTTCTGGTCATCCAATCAACATACAAATTTTATAGTAGTTTCCGACAACCGCAAACTGTGAATTTTAAAAAAATTATTCCGGTGGTGTGAAACATTTGGTGGCAATTTTATACCACTAAAATCACATTTTTTTTTAAAAAAATTTCACAATCTGAACCAGTCAAAAACTCCCACAATTTTAAATGTCGATGAAACCAAGTGTTCAAATTTTGTTATCCAAACATATATATAACGGTAGCTTCTCCTAGATTAAACAATTTATGTCAGATTAAAACGGTAGCTTCCACATATAGAATTAATCCCAAATCAGATGAAAGGTGATCAAGCAATCATAAGCAATAAGAACAAAATTGTTTAATTGAAATTAAAAATAGAAAGTAACAAAGAACCAAATAGAATCCTATCAAGATGAAATACTACGCCTAAATCCAACTAAAAGAGAGCTTAGTTATCCATAGGATGGAAACTAGCTTTTGCTTACAAGGAGAATCAATAAGGAATTAGGAGACGATGAAGAATCCAAGCATTCGTTGATGAAAATCCTCTTTTCCTTCTCAAATTAGAGCTCTCATACGTCCAAGGGGTGTTTGGAGGAGACTAGGATTGAAAGAATGATCCAAATAGGCCAAAAATCGCGAATATATAAGCCTCGGGCGCCGCAGGGGCGCTTAGCGCCGCCGACAGGCGCCCAGCGGCCCTGGGCTTGGGCCTCCACGCTTCGCGCCATCGAAGAGGCGCTCAGCGCCCTTGTATAACACGCTGGACGCTTAGCGCATAAGTGCCGCGCTAAGCGGCCAGCAACGCTAGCTTCCTTTCTCGCTGGCGCTCAACGCCCACGTGCCGCGCTGAGCGGCCAGCATGCTCCATCTTCGATCCGCTGGGCGCTGGGCGCTCAAGGCTGGCGCTTGGCGACCAGCGTTCCTCTAGTACTCTCCCGCTGGGCGCTTAGCGGCCCGGGGCGGCGCTTGGCGCCCAGAATGCCTCCTTTTGGTGTTTTCACGCGCTAAGCGCCCTGCAGAGGGGCTTAGCGCCCAGAACCTTAATTCCTTCATGTTTTCTTCAATTCTTTGCCTCTTTTGGGTCCTGAAACATGTGGAAAAACACATCAAAAGCACAAGAAATATATTGAAAAGCTTAGAATCACTTTACTCTTTTATTTAACCAAAAGTTATATAAACAAGGGGTATTTTATAATTAAAACCATGATAAATGCTATCAAAAACATATGAAAACTAATAGCAAATTGGCATTTATCAATAGTGTAGAGGGGACGGCCTCGAGCATCGAAAAAAAGCTCAATCGGTTGAAATATGATAACCACCCATACATGTTTGAGGTGGTCCAAAAAATTGCAAGTTTGATTATCATTTGAACTTCACATTCTTATTTGTTGCTTCAATATATGTCTTTATATATAGTCTCATAGATGTGCATGTTCATATTAATGGACGATCAAAGCACGCAGCTAAAGCCTTTCTTGTACACCTTACCAATTGTACCATATTTGTTGACAAGAGCCACACATATACAAACATCGCATACCTGTCACTACGATGGTATCTGAAGAGTGTTAGGACATATGCATGGGTGTCGCAGTCCTTGCATATTTGTATGACCGGCTTGGTGACGCCATCTTGAAGGGGACAAAGCATGTAGTGTGTTTTATGAATCTTCAGTTTGATTACTAGTCCGAACTTCACATTTTTATTGTTTTATAACATTCCTTTTGACTTATACATTTGCATGTTCATATTACAGGAATAGATTTATGGGCATTTCCCTAGGTCTATTACAAGAAACCAGAGGACATTTTAAGAGATTTAATACTTAAAGGGGGTGAGAATTTGCTTGATTGTGTGATAATATTAACTCCCAGTTGGGCCTTTATGGTTATCTGCTTTGTGAGTAGCTTTTGCATTCTTGTTGCTTGATGGGCCATTGGGAGTGTATTGGGCCGTTAGGCTTAGATCCGTTAATAAAAAAGACATTGAACCAGTTATTCTGCACTCCTCTAGCTCCATTACTCTTTCCATGAAGAGAGGGAACAAGGGTCTTCTTATGGTGTGTCTGAGTACTACTCCTTTCCCAACCAACCTTCACATTTGTTTATGGTGTCTGAAATAAGATTGAAAGTGGCATCAGGTTTAGAGATACATTGTGCTGCAAATACCACAAAACTCTCATTACTTCACTTATCCAAAGTAACATCCATTTTTTAACCATTCATCATAACTCCTCATCCATGCTTTACAGAGTGTTGAATATCTTTTGAAGATAAAAAAGGTGAAGAATATGAGCTTTTCTGTACATATTTAATTTTCTGTCAACTACCCTTCATTCACCAAATAGGAGAAAATGACAAATGAAAATACAAGTGAGGGAAAGGTGTTATGTAAACATCGATATGCGACTGTACTACTTCTAGTAATTATTTTTAGAATTATTTCTTTTGAATTTACAAACACACACTATTAACTTGGAATTAGCTTTTATTTCTCTCAGAATAATTTTTATTTTCATACACAGAAACTTCATAGGAACATCTCAAAGAATTGTTACTTTAAAGATGATTAGTGAATCAGTGAATGTGATCTAAATATGAGCGCAACAAGGAATGCATATATGTGAAACTTAGCTAGATCATACTAAACCAAGAGGTTTGAGATGTGGCACTCAGCTCGTTCCTTAATAATGAGATTAAGAGTTTAATTATTATCTATGAGAATGAAATACATTTTATAGTTATATAGCTGTTTATTGCTTAGTACACACACTCATGATAATGAAATTAGTGATAAATACACTATTCTTAAAAAAAATAAGAAAAAGCTAGATCATGCTATCAGATTTAGCAAACAGCAACCAGAAAGAAATAGAAGTGCGATTGCTATTATATGTGATTGCATAATTATAGATTGAAAAGATCATACATTGAGTGAGATATTATGCATGTTATGTTCTTTCTCTTTGTCAGAGACAGATAGAGAGAGAAGGAGGATGTGCCGTGATGAGGTGGGTCTGCAAGGATCGCATACTACAAGAAACCCAAAAACGGGTACAACACCCCCCATTCCCACTATATTTCAAAAACCCATACTTGCACAAAAAAAATAAATTAAAAACATAGGAAAAAAACCATAACTAATGTACCATAAACAATGTTATATAGTTTTTTCGAAGCATTAATCTCTCGAGACCTTGAGATGTGTATGACTATCCTAATAAATCATTCTTCATACACGTATCGAACCGCGGACTAAATTATTAAGGAGTCAAGTTATCTATCCAATGTGCTAGACCTTGTTGGTGCTATATTATATATATAAAGAAATGAAGAACTTAAAAATCCACAGCTGTAAATGCATGTCCTTTAGCGGGAATTTGTCCCTCACATCTGGTGAAAATTGTGGCGTTTTGCTGTTTTCTGGTCCTGCTTGTCTTTCATTTCATCTAGTAGCGGTTCTCAGGGTTCTGATTCTGAACAATGATTCTTCTTCTTCTTTCTTTCTTTCAATTTACAATTATTATATAATCTTTGGTTTGATGTTTGAGTAACGAAGCAATAGGGGCTCGTCAACCGAAGGAGGAAAGTGTTTCCCTTTTCGGTGCTCCTCCTTTTCTTGCAAACTCTGCATTTTTTCTCATTTGTCTTTCTATGTTCCATCACTTCAACACATAAACAAATCATAAAGCAATGCATTGCTTCTTGCTACTAGTTTCTTTTGTGTGTGATATTGTGATGTTACTACCAAAATCCTCTTTGTCTTATATCTAGTCTCTTCCTTCATCCTCCTTTCTCTCACACACTCTCTCCCTCCCTGTCTTTGTTTTTTTCTCCTTATAATTGGAACCAAATTTTTCATACTTGTTCACAAAATGGGGTTTGATCATCATGTCACTTGTGGTCAAAGACTTGGTTTTGTTTGCATTTCACTTTTCTTTCTGATAATTTCAAGCTGGATCCAGCAGGGGTTACTTACTGAAGGTAAATTAATGAGCATTTTTTAAAGCTTCTAAGTAGAAAGAAACAAGCTTGAACTAACTAACATTAATGTATCTTCTCTGTTTTCTAACAGGTAGAAAGACTCACAACAAGCAAAGTGGTTTTGACAAGGTAAAAAACAAAAAATTGGCTTTTGTGTAAAATTGCTCTTAGCATGATTGAAAATATAGCACCAATTTGAACTTGATTTTTGATGATTCTTTCTTGCAGACAGTGAGTGAGGATAAGATGATACTGAGGGCACAAATTGGTTCAAGGCCACCAAAATGTGAGAGAAGGTGTAGGTCATGTGGGCACTGTGAGGCTATTCAGGTACCAACAAACCCCCAAGTGCAGCAGAATGGGAAATCAAGATCTTCAAAATTCTCTAGAATTGCTTATGCCAAGGGAGATTACTCTTCCAACTACAAGCCCATGAGTTGGAAATGCAAATGTGGGAACCTCATTTTCAACCCTTGAATCTAATTGTACCACAATTTAGTTCTTTTATAAAATCAAGGATACTACCAGCTAATTAATCAATTTTGTACATGAATATACACTTTTTAAGTGATTCTTTTTTATTTTTTGGGAGCTTTTTTGTTCTTACCTCCTCACTGTGAGGAACAAGCTTTTATCTATTATATTCTGTTCTCTCTTCATAGCTTCTATCTTGTGACTTGTGTTATGAGTTATCACTAGCAGTTGCTAATTTTTATCCAACAAGCAACTTTGTATTGCATGTGTGCTATTTCAGTGCCTGTGCTTCTGTTCTCAACACTAGATGAATTTTACTCATTTTATCTGCTCATATTAGTATACAAAATCAGTCTAATTAAATTTTGAAAAATGTAATGCCATTCATGCAGTAGTCCCTTGTTTTTAGTTTTGCATTTATGAGTGAGAAAATTCATAGTGAGCAGTTTGTAATTGCAGTCAGAGTAAAGCAACAAAGAAATTGACATGGCAATTAACCTTTTGTTGTCGTCTTGGTTTTCGTCAGTTGTGAAAAAGATTGATTACTACTTGTTACTAGTTGTCGTGAGCGAGTATTAAGTTGCTTTCGTTAACATTATTCTTCTGCACTGTCACATAATCACATTCACGTGCCCTTTGGATAATATAACATGCACTTATGAAATCACAACAGATCTAAGGTTTCCCTCTTCTCTTTCTCCCTTTTCAGATCTAAGGTTTATCACTAGTCCCATAGAAGAAGAAACAGAGGATCTCTTTGAAGCAACCTAAGACAAGTGATATTCACAGCTAAACTTTATTAATCACATTAGAAATTTGCCTGCAGTATTTTCCAATATTGTGCTAGTCAACTATATCTGTTGCTCCATTAATGACCATCTTAATTACAATGTGATGGAATACTCTTCACCAACGAAGCACCATGCAATGAATCTGAGAATAACCCATGAATTCGCAAGTTCTTCTTATGTTATGAGTATCCATTACAACAATCGCTTCCATACTTTGAATTGATGTAGCTAGTGATTAATTGATTTGTCCAGATATCCTTTGTTCTTTACATGAATATGATCTGCAACAGTATTGCCATCGAAAAATCATCTGTCATCAAGTAAATTAGAATCCCATGTGCGTGGCTTCTTTTCCAATAAAGTTTTCTTCACACTCAGAACCACACTTCCACCTTGATACATATGAAGGAAAAAGAGTGATACGATGAGTGATGTGATAGAAATAGGAGTGAGAAATAGAAAAAAAAATGAAAATGAGATGAGAGAAAAGTGATATCAACACATTCTTTCCTGTGAGATAATTTATTAAAAAGGCAGAACAAATATTGGCACAGGACAATGCTATCTTTCTGTAACTATAAATAGGTCAGGTTTGATTGAAAAAAGAAAGCTAAATTTATTACGGCATATAACTTGAATGTGGATTTCCTAAAGTATCTTTATATAATGCGATTTGGTGTAATGACTTCTAATCACTGGATGAAAAAGCAGCTATAATTACACTTTTTACCCTTCCACTTTCACTATTATCTGATTTTGGTTCAATTACTTTCAATTGTCAGAATTTAATCCCCAAATTTTAGAGATATTACAATCCGTTTAGTCAATTTATAATATGGTCGTTGTGAAATGCATGAGATCTTGAAGCTTTCGGAGTACCTTTTTGATAGGCCTATTTGAATCGGAAATTCGCTATTACCTAAAATATAGATTTAGATTTACTACCGTAATAAAATAGTTCAGTCACTGCAGTCATTAACTTATAATTATTGAATGGGGATCAGACGATTAAGATTTTAAATTCATATTTTAACATCAATTTGTTGTGATTAAATTTAGATTGTTTGATATCCATTCAAAAGTTCTGATTTCTTGACTACATTGGTTGCACTATATTTTAACAGCAACAAATTCAAATCCCCAAAATATATGATATGATACCATTTCATTTCAAGCCCAACAAACCATGACATCCCATACCATAAATATTTTTAAAATATAAATGAAAGAATTAGGTAACGTTTGGTAGACACGTGTGAAGGGAATAAAATAGGACATAAGACTTGGAACGAGACATTTTATTTATGAAGAAAATGGTGGAATGGAAGGGAAATCTCTTAAAAAAAAGCCCTTAATTTATATTTGAATTTTTTTATCCAAACAATTTAAAATCACTCCTTAAAGTGCAAATCACTTATTATATTTGTTATCAATAAATTTCTTCTTTTCAGAAAATCAACTAAAATAAAATCAATTATTTTTTTTAAAGCAAAATATATTAGATATATCAACAGAAAAAACTGGTACACAATTCACAAAGGAAGAGTAAGGACCTCCAAAGATCAGACAACAAAACGCAGAAAACCCACAAAAAAACTCATAACCAATAATCCAAAACAGGACCTTTATAACCTGCACAAAAAGAAAAACCCCACAAGCCAATAAAAAACAACACCCATAACAGAAAGCCAATGACACTAAGAAGAGAACCATTCCCTATATTGTTCCTCCAAACCATGAATAGCTTCAGAGTCACTGATGTTCAAGACCCAAGAAAATCAATTATTTTTTCAATAATAAAATCACTTTTTTATGCAATGTCAAATGAGCCATATGTTTTTCACTTAAAAATACATTAAAAATAATTGATTATTTCAAAAGCTACTATAATTTTAGAAGAAATAATTTTAGAAGAAATAATTTTTTTTAATTAAGAAAATATTTTTCTAAAATTTTAAGATGTTTGTTTCAGCTTTTAAAAAAATTATTATTTACGAAAGAAGTTGAAAACTGATTATTTGGAAAAGCTACGTATTAGCTTATCAGTAAAATCTATTATGATAGATGAAAAAGAAGATAAAAAAAAGTGATTTAATTAGTCTAACCAAACACAAATTGGTTGATGCTTTTCTCAAAATTTCTAATAATTAATCTCTTTTTTTAGAGAGGTAAAAATTATTATTTTGTAATTAAAAAACACACTATAAATAGCTTAAAGAAATAATCAAATTTTTAACTTTTTTCAAAAAATAGGTTTTTTGTCTGGAATACATAGATAGGTTAAAAATTATATGTGATTATTTTTTAAAATAAGTGATTGTATCGCGAAATAAAGAATGACAAATGGGTAATATTCAATTGAGTTCCATTTTTTATACTCAGTCAAATATTAAATATGCAGGGTTACATATATAATTAAAATTATAATTATGTTCTAATAAATTGGTGTTACCAAACACAAAATATTATTGTTCAATCCTATCATGTTCTGTGATTGAATTTAAATTCTTCATATATGGACAAATGGAATTTAAGTGAATAAAAAATTCCATAACTTTTATTTTATTTTTTATATAAAGTGGTGCCCTCTAGATAACCTCTTGATATAAATACCACGTCTCTAAAAAAATTCACACCTTTGTTTCATCCCATTTCTTTGTTCTATACTATTTTTTCAGCATGATCATGATCTTTTCTTTGACAAAAAATATATTATTTTCGGAAGTATGAAATTTAAATTATGTTTGGTAGAGATCATTTTAGAATGAGAGAGTTAGAGACAAGAGGTGAAGTAAACCTTATTTGTTAGGGAAGAGTGAGAGGAGAATGAGAGTATGTGAGACACACAAATTTTTTATGTTCTCTTTAATTAGAAGAGAACGTACGTAATTTTTTACTCACTTTCACATTTTATCTCTTAATCATTGTTATACTTTTTGGGTGAGTCCAAAATATCTATTGCCAACTGTAATGATTGATCATTTCATCGTGGGTGCTCGTATTAAGCGGTAAACATTTGTCACAAGATACATTTCATTCTTATTCACAAATATTTATATATTTAAAGTAAAAATGTGATGTAAAAGTAATATTCGCTTTTTACATTTTCCACCCAACCACACTAGAGTTTTGTATCATTCTTTCTCTTTTTTTTTTTTCCATGATACTAAACAACTACAAAATCTATTATTCTCTTGGTCGCATCCTTCTCTTTCTTCATCTTCTCTCTACTTGTTTTTGAAAAAAAAAAAGCATTCAGGGCAACATGAAAAAACTAACAATCCATATAGGAATACAATGAGACCTTATTAGAAAAATGATCTGCAGGCGATCAAGGAAAATGACTAGAGAAAGAACAGAACCTTTATGTTAAAAAGTGAATATTGCCGATAAAAACAACCCACTCATTCTGTCATGTTTGAGTTGAAAACTCAAAGTGTTCAACATGGTGTGTGGTCACTAAGTTTAGATCAAACCAAGGGAGAAGAAGAATATGAGAGTACAATGGTTGGGGTCACGTGAGGGTACGGTGTGTGAGAGAGAACTGAGAAATGGGAGCCCCCCATCCCCATGAGGATGCTATTATGGTGCAAAGGTCAAGGCTGAGGGACCACAAGAAGAAAAAGGGATTTGATTCCTTTTGAGTTTTTTTTCACTTGGAGGGTGTTGCTGTAAATATCGCCGTATAAGACACTGAAAAGTATTAATTCAAAAACACTTCATGTATGTGAGTTATTTACTATTTAGTGCGAGGTAATGAGGGAATTAGATATTACTATGAGCTGTGATACTTTAAGTTCAAAAAAAAAAAAACATAAAGAGAGAGTTATATGTCGTGAGCGACCGCCCCAATTTCTTGATCAGAACTATTGTGTTTGTACTTTGTACCGTTGTGCCTAGTAATATTCTGGAATTCAAATCATAATAAAAGTTCATTTGTTATTTTAAGTTACATTTATAGTATGAATATGATTTCGTAGAAGAAACCACAGTGAATATTAAGGTCTAGGGACGATACGTTCAGCACGTCTAAATGATGATGGAGCTATTCGTGGACTGAGATTTTTCTATCAGGAGATTTTTTTTATGCTGAAGGTGTTACACATGGTCACATTTCTTGTTGGTGATGCTATTGATTTTTTTAATTTGGGGTTGATCTTCATGGTTGTATTATATGATTGGATGAAATTGTTTCAAGTTTTGGCTTCTTCTGCTGGTCTCGTGACAAACGAGATATTATGAAATATCTTAGGGGGAGTTTTCATTTCTCTTCATCTCTTATCTCTTCAAGTGTAATCACTAAACCCACATCATTTGATCTACCTTTTTCTTGTTACAAGCCAAGTCCATCTACCTAGCTCAAACTTCCGAGTCATTGTATTTTTTTCAATAATTTATTCTCCTCCTTTAGCTTATAAAAGTGGAGCAAATGCATGTGTTAATCATTCAAAACTTAAGCATATTTCAATTCTAGAATTGACAGTGTTTTCTTTGTTTTTCTTTAGGCTTGTGAGTCATTTGACATGAGAGTAAGGTTCATCAACTTCCTGCTCTATTGGTTTATCAAAAATTGGCCATTGGTTGTCCTCGTCGAATCATATTCGACCACCATTTTGAAAACACAATTTACAGAGTTGCCTTAACCGGTAACTTTATGAAATTATCTTTTGACCCCTTAACTTTTAGTATTCATAATTTATACCATAAATTTATCCATAAAAAACATTTACCCCTAATATTATTGCAACTGCACTTTGACTTCCTATACTTTCCCAATTTTCATTTTCACCCTATGCTTTCAAAAATTACACTTGTACCCTTAATTTTTGAAATTTCCTTTTAACCCTAATTTTTTGCAAATCTCCCTCATTACCAAATCTCCCACATTATTCCACGTTCCTTTATAAAAATATCATACCTCCAAGATGTCAAAATCAAATAAATCTTCGTGATCTTGAAAATTAAGAATTACGCCAACAAATCCAAAGGTTATAAGAAGTTTTGAAACCAAACAAACTCAACCAACACAGGAATGTCGATTCAAAAATTGAAGGAAGTGACATCTTATAAAATGATTTTTATCAAACATGAAGATAATCCAATCAAGTCCAATTCAATAATTTGAGGGTGTGCATTCTTGAATTTGAAGGACAACTACAACGTGATGAATTTGAGGGTTGGATCCAAAGAGTAAAAAGAGTATTCGTTCTGAAGGAGATTCAATATGAACATAAGGTCAATACTGATGATGTTAAACTGAAGAAACATTCATCAATCTAGTGGAAAAGACTTAAAAGGAAACGCGAACGAAAAGGGCGAAGTAGGATAAGAACTAGGGAGATAATGTATTGAAATCTCACAAGGAAGTTTTTACCTGATCATTATTAGCAAGATAATTTCATTCAACTGCATAATCTTCGTCAAGGATAAATGACTCTATAGGAGTAGAGAAGAGAATTGAGGGATTATTGATAAAGTGGGATATTCAAGAAAAGGAAGAATAGATCATTGCACGATACTTGGGTGGTTTGAATTCAAATATTTCCCAACTAATGCAGCTTCAACAATATCGAAGATTAGATGATGTCATCAAACTAGCCAAACGACCAAATTTCCAACCTTCCTCGTTTGGAAATCCCATTAATACTCATAAGTTCAAACCCCTCAGTCACTTACTCCAGATAAAACCAACCCTAAATCCACCAAATAAACCAACCCCAAATACTCAACTCAACCCAAGTCGCCTTGATGTTTCAAATTCCAAGGATATGTGCATATTACTTCAAATTGTCCAAATCGACAGGTTTTAAGGACCGAGAGTTTAAAGGGGAAGAAGATATAATCACCACACTACAAGAAAACTGCAAATTTTTATGATTAATTGAAACACACGGACTAGATTAATGTATAAAATGATATTGAAAACATGTAAAATTGACACTTATCTTTAGACATTATATTAGTTGGCAAGAACTAGTAAACCACTCCTTTGGAATGATCGTGCACATTGAATTTGATTCTAGTTTAAGCATTAAATAATTGTTATAGTCAGCAAAGACTAAACATATAAATAGGGGATTAGGGTTTGTTTGTAATGCACGATAACATACCCAAACAACCCTTCCAATTTATAATTTCCTTTACTTTATTTCTCTTTGCATTCCTTTATTTCAAACCCATTTTGATTGCCGTCTTTAAATTCTAGCATTTACTTTTAGCACATTTCACTATTGGTATAGTTTTAATCCAACACAACTTCTCATTGAAGTGCAACTGGAGGTTTTTCTAAGTGTCTTTTTAGTTTTCACTTCTAAATAATATTCACTATCTCATAAGTTAAGATCACAGATTTCAACGCTCAACAAAGTGCACGTATTGGATTAAGCGAATTTACTTTCACATTCTCACCCAAAGCAAATCCAAACATAGCCTCAGGATCTCAATAACCAGGAATTATGAATATAATGTCTTCCTTAAGCAATTGTGTCTAAGAGGGAATCACTTAAGTATTGTCCAATAAATACTTGCCTAATTAGGGAAATCGGACGGTGTAGAGTATAACCGACACTGTGAAGGGATGCGATTTGTAGATGCAACGTGTCGTATTCGTATCCATCGAAGCACCAATAATGAGGGTTTTTTTTTTTTTTTCCTCTTGTGCTTGCACTGACGGTGCTGCTTTATTTTTTTCCAAAGGCACCGTCGTTTCGTGCTGCATCCATTTAGGCATTTACACTTTGGAGTTAAGAAAACAGTTAAATAAATAAACTAACCATTACATACTTTTTTTTCACACGCTAGTTCCGAGACTCTAATATCACATTATATAAATAAATTTCTCTCAACAAATATTTTTATATACATTACCTAAAAATTGAACCTAAATCAAATGTTTAAAAAAATCAATATGATGCCCGCTAAAGCTTGGTAAACCATTCCATACTGATATATACATACATATAAATATAAATTTGTTAGAGATTTATGGTTTACTTTCTATAAATAATAAATAGATAAATGAGAGATGCAAACCATTGCCATAAGCGCGTTTCACTAAAAAAATAGTATTATTCTTGTTAAAGAATCTGCTTCCCCGTATAAATAATAATTTCATGCCTTTTCTACGGAAGTGATGAGATCCAGGTAGAAACTAACTCCAAAACCCAGTTTCTTTCTGTGAAACTTGTAATCTTTCCATTCAGCGCGGAAGAAGAAAGCATTGATTTGCCTCGTGTCCTATGCAATTGTCTCTTTACGAGCATTGATTTGTCTTCTTCTACTCAAGAATAAAGGCCACGTCTTTGTTCAACACTGAATCTGCAGGCTCAGTTCGCCACGTATGTAATGTTATTTTTGCGTTTTCACTTTCTCAATTTCATGGAAATCTTCCTCAATTTTGGTGTAGTTGGAAATTGCTAATGTTGTTTGGATCTGTGAATGCTTGCATTTCAACATGCCATGATTTAGCATGGATTTTACTTTTGTTTCTGGCTTTACACACTGATAAAGTTCCTTTCTTGATCTGGATTTGGCTGTATTAGGATTTGTGTGCATGATCTTATTACATTGCCATGATTTAGCATGGATTTTACTTTTGTTTCTGGCTTTACACACTCATTTATTTTTCATTGATGAGTGAGTAGGTTGCAGATGTGCCCTTGTTTTCTGTATACCTTGGATGATATGATATAGAGCATGTTTGGAAACCATAATCAATTCTATAGAGTTAAAATTAATTCTAACCGGTTGAAATGATGTCCGGATGCATCAGTAAAGCAGGATAAATTTTACAGTATGAATTCTACTCAGCCACAACAAATAGTTGCTTCTCCGTTAATCATAATCGATTATGAGATTTTACAACTGAATTTCATAATATTACCGTATGAAGTGTTATTTTTTAAATCACAGAATCAATATGTAGATCAACCTAGGAATTATATGCGGATCTTGAATTGCAAGTTTTTTCTTTCTTATCAGTTAACTTTGAGTAGTTATTTGTCATTTTTGTGAGTTCCTGATAGAAATTAATCTTCATAAGGGCAGTTCTGGGGAAGAAGAAGTGAAATTTGGAGGCTGAGGAATTAATTTTCAGCATGTTCAGGCTATCTCCCCGGAGGAGTCAAAGATCCAAAGGCTTCAAGGTGAAGCATGCTCTGCAAATATGTGTTCTGCTTGGAGTTTGTGTCTGGCTGGTTTACCAGATCAGGCACTCTAATGAGAAGAAAGCATCTTTTGGAGAAAGCACAAAAACTGCTGCCAATGATGTTGTCAAGTTTGGGAGGAAGGATCTCAATCCTCGTGTGGAGGAAACTACAGTTGTGGATGCGAGACACAAGGAGCACGAGGAGGAGGAGAATGAACAAGAAATCAAGCCTGAAGAGCATATCAAACTGGACGATGCTAATAATGTGGATGAGAATGAACAAGAAACAAAGCCTGAAGAGCATATCAAACTGGACGATGCTAATAATGTGGATGAGAATGAACAAGAAACCAAGCCTGAAGAGCATATCAAACTGGACGACGCTAATGGTGTGGATGAGAATTCTGAGCATAGGCAGGAGGAACACGAGAGTGAAGGAAGTTCTGAAAATGGCGTGGATGAGACTTCTGAGCATAGGCAGGACTCGGTGGAACACGAGAGTGAAGGAAGTTCTGAAAATGCTAGGACAGACACGGAAAGTGAACAGCATATAGAGAAAGTTGGTGAAGAGAATGACAATATGGAGAGCAAGGAGAACGATAGTGTAGGGAAGGAGAATGAGGTGAACAAAAATGAAGTGGAGGACAAAGAAGCTGGAGAAATTAAAGAGGAAAAGAGTCAGCAAGAGAACGAAGAGACTAAAGAAAAGGAGAATGAAGAGACTAAAGATAAGGAGAATGAAGAGACCAACCAGAATGGAACTGATGAGAAGGATCACGTGGAGGAAAATCATGAGCAAGATGGTAAGGAAGAGAAGGAGGAGAGCAATGGAACTGAGGCAGAGAAAGAAGACCAGGGTAAGGTTCAGGAAGAGACTTCATCTGAAAACCAGGTTCAGGATGGTGAAGGGAACAATGAGCAGCATAGAGAGGAACATTATGCAGGAGATAACGCCTCTAGTGCTGTAGACCATCAATCGCAAGACATCTTCGATGAAAGTTATAACAAGACAGAACAATTTGACAAAAATGAAAAGAATGAGTCTGAGTTGGAATCTCAGAAAAATGGTACTGAAACTACTGAAGTGACTGATTCAAATGTCACAACAAACATCCAAGAAAATCTTGGGGAGAATCAGGCTCAGGCAGATAATGATTCACAGAAGAGTTCCACATCAGAGTCAGATGGGCAGCAGCAAGAGCAGAATAACCCCACTAGTGATGGTGTAGAAACTGTGGATTCATCCTTGCAGAAGGGGAATGACACAACATCTTACACAACTGATAAACAGAATGAAACTTCAGAAGATGCAAACTCTAAAGTGGAGGATTCCAGCACGGACAATACAACGCCAAAAACAGAAGATTCTAACTCAGATGCAGCTGGGGATAATGCTGATTCTACTTCCACATCTTCCTCGGGAAACAATGACAGCAATGCAAATAATGGTGAATATAAGGACACTACTACTATTGTTGAGAATGAAAATGCAAACAAAGATTCTGCACTAGAAGGAAAACAAGAAGATGTTTCATCATCCCAGTCATCTGACAACAAAGATGCTAGCCAAGAGGCTGAGGTCACTTCCTCTGATACTTCCACAGAGCAAAAGAAAGATGAATCATCAAATGCAGAAAGTAATACCGATTCTGTGCAGAATGACAATGTCAACTCTGATGGAAGCAATACAAACAGTGAGGGAAATGCTAATGACAACAAAGATGCTAGCCAGGTCGATTCATCTGAACAAAGCAAAGAGGGATCCTCGATCTCAGAAAACAGCAATGATGCTAACCAGGAAAGCCCAAACAGCAATGAAAATGCCAATGACAATGGAAATGCTAGTCATGATGTCAATCAGAATGAGAACACTGTTCAGAGCAAAACAAGTGAAAATGGTGCTCAAAATGAATCAGTGGAGTCAGAAAAGGAAAAGGAAAAGGAAAAGGATGAATCTGCACACTCTGACGAAGGTAGCAATTCTAACACTAATGATCAAGGAAGTTCTGATCCTTCAATCACTCCGGAAGTTAAAGAATCTCACATAGATTTGGGAACTTTGCCAGAATCCAATACAGAAAGCAATCACAAGGATGTTTCTTCTGCAGAGTGATAATTTTAAATAAATTCATTGTATCCTACTGCTTCTTCTGACCCTACTTTCTTATCTTATTTTTATCATTTTTGTTGAGCTACCATGTATTGTTCTTTGGATGGCTAATATGCTATCGAGTTTTTTGTATTCACAGGGTCAGATCAAGAATTTAGAAAGGTCTAGTGTATTATTAGTATAAGAAGCATTTGCTGTTCTTCATATGTAACCCGTCCCCTTTTATGGAAGGAATAATTATCACTTCAAAATATCATCAAGTTCTCTTCAGTTTTGACCCTTCTTGTTATATTCCCTTCTTGTTGTTCTCTTTAGTTTTGAGCCTCAATGAGGTTTTTGGAGATTATGATATGAGTAAAAAAATCCGGAAGAGTTGCAAAGAACAGTGGACAAGTGAGGTAGTTCATCTTTCACTAACTAGATGGTGCCTCCAGAGCTAACTCAGTTTAAGAATGATGGGACTATCATAACTACTGCAAGCTAAAATGTCACTTGCATTTGTAAAGCAGTTGCACAAGGAAACAGATAAAAGAAAAATGTAGATTAACTGGTTTTGTTTGAGATAAAAAAAATCTTTTACTGTCTGTTTGGTAGGTGAGAGTTTTGAAAGAGAGAAGGAGGAGAGAGCGAGATAGACAAGAGAGTTTTGAAAACCTCATTTCGTTTGCCAAGAAATAGCCAAGCCCAAGAGAGAGAGCAAAAAGTAGCTTTTATCAATCTCTTCAAAATGGCGAGAAAGTCTGCAACCATAAGCAATTTTTTTTCCTTGCCAGTTTTAACCTTCACTTTCACACACACACCGATTTAATAAAATGCACTGTATTTCTCTTCATTTATTAACTATCTGAGAAGATTTAGTGGTTGTTTGGGTCATTATGAGAAGATTCATCATTTTCCGCTACTGGTCTCTGGAAAAATTAATAAGATTAATGAGTTGTATTTTCTTTTAAATTAAAAATAAAATAAATTTATTCATCTAGAAAAAGAAAAAATCACTGAACCCCTTATTGTAGGTCAAAATGGAGTTTTGTAAGGTTGCACAAGAAAAATTTTATGCTCATATTAGAGGGTCCACACTTCACAAATCTAGTCATCTCATCTTCTCTCTTCTTGCTACACGATGAGCGTGATCTTACACGATAAATATAAGCACGACCTAATAAAGGTGTAAATTGGTTAGTAAACCAAAACAAAATTCTTAATATTATGAATTTTGAATTGTTACTCAATGTAAGGCACGACCTACACGAACGTGTAAATTGGTTAGTAAATCAAAACAAAACTATTAATATTATGGTTTTTGAATTGTTACTCACCTTTATAATAGTTTTTGTTTATAGAACATTCGCAAAAGTTTATCCAGCTGATCGTGCATGATAATATCATGTGAAGTAACATTATTCTCTATTATAGTTTTCTTCTGAAAATACAAGATAATTGTTATCACTTATTCTATACTTGTATAGTACATAATATTTAAAGTTATTAATATCTCTACAAACTTTCTTCCAACAATCTTTTAGTTTATAAATTTTAATCTCTACTAATTATTATTTCTTAATTTAATTTCTCTATTATGATTAATTTTGACCCTCTGGTGTTTCTTATGGAATTTCGTCCCTTTAATTCCAATATTAAAATCCTTTCCTTAGATCTTCATATATAGTTCCAAATTCTTTCCCTATGTTACAAAAAAATAATTCAAAATTCTCATTTTATAATCAAACAATATTAAGGATTTTATGAAAGAATGGAGATATCTACTGATTTACAAGCATGAATAAGGATGACTAGCTTAAAAGCTCTTATAAAGTATTCAATAAAAGGACTTATTACAGTAACAATAAGTTACCTCATACTGCTTCTAACTTACATCTTATTAAATTTATTCTCATTTTTATCTTTATCATTTTAATAATTATTCTTTAAGAAATTAATCACATATTTAAAAAATGTTTAGGTAGGCTTCATAATAAAAACCAGAATTTGAAAAAATATTTAAAATTTAATAGTTCAAGAAAGCTATTTCTAATAGATTTTAAAAAACAATTCAAGTATAAGAGAGAATCATAAATCTAATTGCTTGGGTGATTTAGTTTAACAATCTCATCCACATTTTCCTATTCAAAGATATTTATGAGAATTGTTTTTTATAAGTGTACCAAAAAAATTACATCCAAACAATATAAATCTCATTCTAAAATAAAAGCACTTTGCAAACAATAAAATAACTTGTGATTTCTAAAATATTCTCAATAAAACCACTTATTCACAAGACCTTCAATTATTAAATTTTACACAAATAAGCCCAATAGCAAGATCTACATAATTCCTATTCCCATTAAAATTTATGAAGTATTGAAAATAAAGATCATGAACGAGATAAAAACATGATTAAAAAACAGTGTCATCTTAAGATCATTTCCCTTCCAAATCAAAACAATTGAATAATTGGATTGATAACAAGCATCATATTGTTTGACGATTTTATTTGGCTTCAACCATGGAAAAGAACGCAACATAAAAATGATGGGTACAAATCACAGGTACCAATCCTGTCAAAAAACATGACAGACCACCTTTGCAAAGTGCAAGTTCCACATCACATTTCAATAAACAATACGAAACTACGATGGTAACTATTTCTTATACTTCGAGAAAAAGAATGGCCATTGGTGCCACAAACTACCATCATGAAACCAATAATACTCCTAGTGGTGCTCGTGCTTGGTTTCAAATAGCCCATCAGGACCTGTTAAAATTGAAGAGCCATGTCATACAACCTGGAACCTCAGGCCGACAAAATTATTTCAAAGCAAAGGCAGACAAGTATCATTAGATTACTAGCAGCAGTTGTGGCAATGCAAAATACACAGAAGAAATGTAGTTTGAGGATGTGTTTCAGTAAACAGCTTATGGCAATAAGAGTTTCTGCGATAAACACTTAATTTGATAAATTTATTGAAATAAACGGAAAATAGGTTATAGGTAAGCATAGGGTCTTATTGATAGTTAATCTGAACAACTTATGAAAAATAAAGCTCAAAACAGCTTATAGTAGGTCATAAGCTATTTATATAAGTTCTTCCAAACACTTACATAAGCATGTATGCTATGAGATAAGCTTAAATAAGTTCTTCCAAACGGGGCCTTAGTCTACAAGCTAACAATAACATACATATAAGCATAAATGACCACCACAAGAGACAAGACAGACAAAGCCCACACATAAATGAGTGTCAGAAATTTTGGCCGAGAATATAGCAATAAATGAATCACTTCTCTGATACTCATTAATTGTTTGAGGTTTTCATCTCTGTAAGCATCACTTGTCTATCTAAATTTATCAAGGACTACAAGTATAATCCAGAACAACCCATGCTTATTCCTCAAAATAAGAATGCCAAGTTGCCATAAATCCTTGAGTGGGAAGCAGTTAGTTGGCCACTGGCAAGTAAAAATTCAAGCAAAAACAACTAGTTTTATTCTGTGCAAGACTTCAAGCCAACTCCAGTACACTAATCAACAAAAGATGGCTGCTCTTCACTTTATATGTTAAAAATACTAATACAATCAGCCGCAAGATTATAAATATGGTAAAAGACTAGAACTATAAGATATTTCATTACTAGAGAAACTGAATAAAGAGGGAGGAGTCAAGAGAGCATATAAGTAATATAACCACCCTCAACTTTGAGTCTTTTGCAAATAGAAACCATGAACTTTCATTTTGTCCTGATTAATCCTTAAACTTATAATATTAGTATAATAGACCACTCTGCTAATATATGATTAAGTTATAAATGGTGAACAAATCTGGAAATTTGTATTAAGAAAAAGACCCTGAATAACCCAAAACTTTACGTTTAATGTAAACCGACATCTTCAGCTTTCATATTTCGTCTCAATCCTTAAACTCATGTAACAGTGAACATAAGGATCAATTGTAAGTTTGTAACAATAATAAAAGTTTAAGGAATAAATGGGACAAAATGAAATTTCAGGATTCATATGCAAAAGGAACAAAGTTTAGGGTGGTTGAATGCTTCTTAATTACACCCCCCAAAAATAACCGACATCTTCAGCTTTCATATTTCGTCTCAATCCTTAAACTCATGTAACAGTGAACATAAGGATCAATTGTAAGTTTGTAACAATAATAAAAGTTTAAGGAATAAATGGGACAAAATGAAATTTCAGGATTCATATGCAAAAGGAACAAAGTTTAGGGTGGTTGAATGCTTCTTAATTACACCCCCCAAAAATAACCGACATCTTCAGCTTTCATATTTCGTCTCAATCCTTAAACTCATGTAACAGTGAACATAAGGATCAATTGTAAGTTTGTAACAATTATAGAAGTTTAAGGAATAAATGGGACAAAATGAAATTTCAGGATTCATATGCAAAAGGAACAAAGTTTAGGGTGGTTGAATGCTTCTTAATTACACCCCCCAAAAATAACCGAATAATTTAGAGGAATGATTTCTGGGGAACATTCTGGCAGGGAAAGCAATGAAAGTAACAAAGCATGAAATTAAAGATACATACCCCATGGGAATTCCTTATTGCGGATGTGCAAATATGGGTATGCCTGCATAAGAAAGCAAAAAATTAGAATTTCTTTTCAGGAAAAATAATCAACAAAAGATAGATATCTTGCAGAGGAACCATATAAGCATACAGGAAATATTGAGTAGACACCCAATGGGTGTAGAGACACCCAGAGTTAGAAAGGAAGGGAAGAGAAAGAAGTGATATATGATGTGATGCGACAGGAAAATAGAGATAGAGAGAAAATGGGCAGGCTGTTGGTACTTGGTTGGGTGTCTAAAAATCCATACTGTTAGCAGAAATAAGAAAAGTAAGCAGTAGAATATTCAAAGTTTATTTCAAAATGGTAATTCAGTGCACTTATCATGATATGCCACACAAACTGACATTGCGTTATCATAGAAAAAGTGTCTATATCTTACCCGGAACATAAGAAATAGAAACTTATGAGCTAGAACCTCTTTTTTTTTTTTAATTTTGATTTTCCAGTGATCAAAAGCTCCTAGTAAAAAGTAAAGTCATTCATCTGGAAAGGAGTACTAGATGAGATTAGTATTAATGATTTTTACAGTTCTGTATAACTGACAAAGCTGAGTCTTGATAGATCAATCATGTGCTACTTTTTTAAAGAAGTTCAATAGAGATGGAATCATTCCCTTTAGGCCCCAAAAAAAACTCAGTAGACTCAAACATGCAATGGAAGTGCAGCAAAGAGAAACCAAATACATATCAATTAACAATCACAAATAACTTCCCATCTGTAGAAAAGGGGAACACAGCCACTCATTAAATGAAACCCTATCAAAATTTCAGAACATATACAAAGAGAGGGATAAAAACAAAATATTCACATGTAAGATCATATGAAAATTTAACATAAGAAGATCAATTGCCGTATAAAGGAAAGCTCACCGGAGGCTCGTCATAGTGTGGATGTCCCTTTGATAGATTATAAGCGGCTAAAGCAGTGCAAGAGACAATGCCTAGATATGTGATCTTCTCCCATTTAGCCGTCTCATCTGAAACAAATTAGAGGAAATAACTCAAAACAGAAATCATACAATGATTAATAAAAGAGAGCGTGAGTGGCCGTTTTTTGGCTTTCGGCCATGGCCGATATCCTGCCATATGGCCGCCATTTGCGCCATATTCCACCATTTTTTGTCATGTATGGCCGGATTTTGGCTTTCCGCCATGACCCGCCATCCCCAGTTAACACTGGAGTGCATAAACATTCAAACACGCTAAGAAGCCAAATCGATGAGCAAATTCATTTCAACAAAGAAATTAAGAATGCAAACAATTCAAATTTAAAAAAGGAGATCTAACTGGAAAAAAAATTAATCAAAAATCAGAGCGAACTAGATCAATCTCATAAATCCATATACCCTTTCAGAGATTCATGTATGAAAAATAATGAAACACAGAATCGACCAAACAAACGGCACGCTTCCGAGAAAATCAAGCGGAATTGGAAACAAAATATAATGCAGGAGAGCTGTTTGTTAAAACCCTAAAACAATTGAATAAGGGAATTAGGTGAGAGGGGGGTACTGACATGCATCATCGTGATGACCAGAGGAAGAGAAGTTTCGCTTGGGAGCCTGCGAGCCACTGCGAGCGCCACCTCGCAGGGCGGTTCGAAGAATACCAGATCGCACCAGTGCCGACGCCATTCACACCTCTCTCTGCGTATAGCGTTTTGTGTTTTGATGGAGATGGAAATAATAAACGACCCAAGCTGCAAAACCTGAAAAGTATATAGGGGCACGGTGGCACGTGCGAGCCAGAAGGGCTATTTTTCTTTTTTCTCTAATTAATTTGCTGCAAATGCAAATTAAAATGAAGTCTCAAAAGAAGATAGCTTAAGTGAAGAATTAGAAACATATCGGCTAGGGAGGGAAGGTCCGGAATCAATTTTTGGAAGAGAAATTTAAATGTTTTCCAACGTACAGAATAAAAATCATGAGTTTAAGGATATTTTTATGATTAAATAGTAATTTTGTTTGGGGTGGCTTAGTTTTATTTTATGCATTGGAAAACAATACAAAAGAAAGAAAAACTAAGAAACATAAAATGAAAATGCGTGTCATGTCCCCTCCTTGATTGGTGGCTGTCTTTGATGCCCGACCGGAGGGAACAACTTTGGTGGTTGCAGACGGGTCATCTTCGCAATCTCTGGATGCTTCTGGCGATCCTTCTTTTCTTGCTTGCATCTCTTCGATTAGGGAGGGCTTGGGTTTCTTTACCCCTAGGCGACATGGTCGACTTAGGAAGTCGGATGTGGTGTCATCTGCTTCTATTCCCCGTGGTCGCGAAGTTAAAGCCCCTACCTAGGTCTACGGGAAGACCTAAGAAAGTTGAGAATAAAGGCAGGAAGAAGAAAGTTCAAGACAGGATCTCTAGTGACCTTGTTGTAGCAGAAGCCTCGTCTTCTCTAGAGGAACACGAAGGGAAACAGCTAATGCTTCTGTCGGCGGAGTTTCGGAACCAAATACTGTTATGACTAGAGAGAGAAGTGGCCTCTTGGTCAGAAACATTGTAGCTTGGTGCATGATTGTACATGTGAGGAGCAACCGTCGGAGCGGTTATAGCCATGGTTGGTGTAGGAACTGGAATGTCTGCCATTGCAGACATGACCATTGCTACTCAGAACCACCAGAACTGGAGTTTGACACCACCACATTATCATTATTACTATTATTACTTTCACCAACAATTTCGTGGTTTATGGTATTAGAATTGCTAGGGGAAAATTTATATTCATGTTGTTGTTTGTCATGCTTAATACCTTACCACTTCTCAAACGGATGTACAATTAAAGCAGACTAACATGCAACCAAAACCTAAACACAAATGGCACTTACGTAAAAACTTAGTTTTCACAAAACTGTCTCACTGGGCGTGCCAATTTGTTTACACAGATTTTTGGTAAACAAACAGTTCTAATGTGTGAATTGGATTTAAGTCAAATTGCAGGTTCTTTGATGAACACGTTTTTCAAAAGTGTGAGAAATAAACATATAAAACTTTGCAATCAAGGCACACTAATCTCGACCCATAAATTAGTCAGAATGACACATGTAAAATTTAAGAAAAGTTAAGTTTCGACCCAGAAAAAGAAGAACATACACGTGAATTAAATCAACAAAATAACATAATTGCGAAACGTAAAGCAAGTAAGATAAATTGGCAGAAAAGTATAACATTGCATTAAATAGTAAAAGTTTCGACAACACATACTCAGGATTCTCAAATGAATTTTATTGAGTCGCGTTTATTCGGACTTTTGAGCATATATGGGTGTTTTGAGTGAAATGTTTTTCAAACCCGAATTAACAACAAATGAAGTTCTATTTATAGACTTAAGAAAATAACTGCCAGTAACGGTTAACTACTCCTGAATGAACATGTGTCTCTTGATTTATCTTCATCTACGGTTCTCAGCCACTCAACGTGTCTTCGATCTTGATTTCTTTTCAGCTGCATGTGTGCTGATCAAATTAACATGTTTTCGACTATTGCATTATGCCATAAATAATTTTCGGCTAAGTTAATGTCTTAATTTTGACTAGACCATGTATTGGTCGAGAAACACAATGTGCAATCTATTTAACATTTAGCAGTTTTAAGACTTAGCCACTTTCTAGTCAAGATATAGCTTGTCTTAGTCGAAAACATCTAAACATACATTTAATAAAATTTTAGGCTAAGACAGAAACACACTTGTTCTCGAGTGTTTAGGCATTATACCTAAACCCTTTTTAGTATTGCTTATATGAACTTTTCCTCAAGTGTTTTCGAGTATTTTTTGTCAATGATAATTGGATTAGAGTCACTAGGTCATCCAAAAGATACTTACATCGTGTGAATAGAGGATAAACCCCATTTGATCAGTGAAAAAGTGCAATACTCTAATACTACAAAAAGCAAACACCACAAAACATAGTACCTGCTCACAAATCCACAGCCGAACGAAAAAATAAAAACAAGCAAAAAAAATCTTAAAAGAAAAACAAAGCTCCTAAACTATCAAAACCTTTCTTTGGCTAAAAAACTTCTTACACTCCGCGCTTCATTTTTCTTCGTTACCCATATTTTTGAGATACACCATCTCTGCTGGAGCTGCTGCGAGGGAGGCACCAAAGTGAAGCTTCACAAACATATAACGCAATCAAAGTATGATGGAGGGATTAAGGTAAATGGGGATCTAGTATTATCTAAAGCAAGCATATTCTACATGCCTGAGATTTTAAAATTATTCTAAAACATTGTTAAGTTCCACTAAACATGTTTCCGGCCTAAACTGAAAATGATCTTCCTTTTAACCTATTCTCTAAGTATGTGTCTCTGAACACCAGTTAAGTGTTACATTAATGGACTTTAATGCTAAACTATAAGAAGGGTTCCTTTTAATTTTTATTTTAATCCCTTGGTGTCACATAAGGGATTCCATTAAATTTTGGAAGGAGCACTTATGGAAAAACTAATTTTGTAACATCTCTTGAAAGCTAAGAAAGTAAGAATCAAAAAGAAGCACTTACAAAATAACTAATTTTGTAACATCCCTTGAAAGCTAAGCACCAAAAAACATTCATTTAAGAAAAAAGGATCAGTTCATACAATCACGATATTTGAGGGACTAAAAATGCAATTAAATCTAAAAGTTTATTTAGAAAATTCAGTTCACACAATCGCTGTATTTCTCAACCCTTTTATGCACAAAAAATCTACTGGAATGAGATTGAATATCATAAGTCATCTCAAACTACACATTACATGTCACCTCACTTTCTTAGTGACTAATTTTGTAACAACCTTGAATGTTAAGAATCCAAAAGCGGGCATTTAATAAAAAAAAAGACCTACTTCACACAATCATGATATTTAAGGGGAAAATGCAATTAAAAAGTAAGTGTAAGGAGATTTAACCTCAAACTTTATCTTAAATCATCTAAACAACCTCTAAACATAAAAGGTAAGTGTAATTCTCAGCCCATTTACCTTAACTCTTAAGCACTAATAGTCTACGAAATTAAAATAACCATCTAGGTAAGTTAGGGCTTTCCTAATAGTCTATCTTAATTTAGGCATCCTCTTAGAATTTGAAACTGGGATTTGAGTTAAACAAAAAGGATTGTAAAATTACAAGAGAATTGCTATATGACTCGAGCTATAGTGCACGAGAGACGAACCAATGCAATAGAGTCGTTGATTTCCTCCTCAGATATCTGGATAAAATACATATTAAAGCAAATTTTTCATTGAGGAAATACTTCGTACCAAATATCATTTTCCAAATTACAATCGACGGATTGCAAACTTTAACCAACACAAAAGCTTGAAGTTCAACTCACAGTTACTTCACATAAACGAGAGTTAAAAAAGCCACAACCTTATCATTGAAGTTATTGAACTGGAACAGACCAAGCTCACGGAAATGACAACCCATAAAAACATAGCACACTTAACACGGAAAAAGTAACAAACATGGAGTAGCAAACTGAAGATTTGCAAAACATATAATCAGTAATCTTCACCGTCATCACCATCTTCACCTTCAGTAGCTTCTGCACCGACTTCCTCATAATCCTTCTCCAGGGCAGCAAGATCTTCACGGGCCTCAGAGAACTCACCCTCTTCCATCCCCTCACCAACATACCAGTGAACAAAGGCCCTCTTGGCATACATGAGGTCAAACTTGTGATCAATGCGTGAGAAAACCTCAGCAACGCTGGTCGAGTTGGAGATCATGCACACCGCCCTCTGCACCTTGGCAAGATCTCCCCCTGGAACAACAGTGGGAGGCTGATAATTGATTCCGCACTTGAATCCAGTGGGGCACCAGTCAACAAACTGGATTGTGCGCTTGGTCTTGATAGTTGCTACAGCTGCATTCACATCTTTTGGCACCACATCACCCCTGTACATCAGACAGCAAGCCATGTACTTTCCATGGCGCGGATCACACTTAGCCATCATAGACGACGGCTCAAATGCGCTGTTTGTGATTTCAGCCACTGATAGCTGCTCATGGTATGCCTTCTCAGCTGAAATCACTGGAGCATAAGATGAAAGCATGAAGTGAATCCTGGGATATGGCACCAGGTTAGTCTGGAACTCAGTAACATCCACATTCAAGGCACCATCAAACCTCAGGGAAGCAGTCAGTGATGATATCACCTGAATATATTTTACACCGAGTACAAGCATTAAATTCAAGCAGAAATGTGTTCCAACCAGGATTTTAAATTGCGGTATGTAATTGCGGACACAAGATTTTGGGGTTTCCACATCGTCATTGCAGGCACAATTGTGCAATTTAAAATCCTGACTAACAAGAAGAAAAACAATTATGATTATACCTGAGAAACTAAACGATTGAGGTTAGTGTAGGTTGGTCGCTCAATGTCAAGGGAACGCCTGCAAATATCATATATGGCTTCATTATCAAGCAGGATAGAGACATCAGTGTGCTCGAGGAGGGAATGAGTGGAGAGGACACTGTTGTAAGGCTCAACAACAGAGGTTGAGACTTGAGGCGAAGGGTAGACGGTGAAGCCAAGCTTGGACTTCTTGCCGTAATCAACAGAAAGCCGTTCCAGGAGAAGGGAGCCAAGACCAGAGCCAGTGCCTCCACCAACAGCATTGAAAACCAGAAATCCCTGAAGACCGGTGCAGTTGTCCGCGAGCTTCCTGATGCGGTCGAGGCAAAGATCCACAATCTCCTTTCCAACTGAATCAAAACATCATAGACATAGACATAGTTAGAATCTGATATAAAAACTGCAGAATCTGATACCAGTAGCCAGCCAGTCTTACTGGTATAGTGGCCACGAGCAAAGTTGTTTGCCGCGTCCTCCTTTCCGCTAATGAGCTGCTCAGGGTGGAATAGTTGGCGGTACGTGCCAGTTCGCACTTCATCAATGACAGTGGGCTCCAGATCAACGAAAACAGCCCGAGGCACGTGCTTCCCTGCTCCGGTTTCGCTGAAGAAGGTGTTGAAAGCATCATCGCCTCCACCAACGCTCTTATCACTCGGCATCTGCCCATCAGCCTGGAACAACACATACAACGGAGACAAACACACATTGGATTAGGTTTTTTTAATTCAATTTTTTGTAATTACTCACAAGATTATGAAAATATTCAAACAGGAGAATAATTAGGCATATAAACAAACAGGATTAGATTAGATGAATTAACGTGTTATAGAAGCGTTAGAACTTTCAATGATTATATGATTTCAGGGAAGTATTATCATAATCCAGGCTTAAATTACAGCAATGATTAGAAGAAATTGAGTGTTGGATGCCAGAGATAACGTTTACAGCGTAAATCGATCAATATGAACAATGCGAGGAAAGAAAAAATGCAATCCGAAAATTTAGATTTGACCTGAATACCGTGCTCGAGGCAATAAAGCTCCCAGCATGCGTTTCCGACCTGAATGCCGGCTTGACCGATGTGGATCGAAATGCACTCTCTCATTTTCGCAGGCGAAGAAGAAGACGAAGATCGAAAACAAAAGGGTTAGAAGAAGAAGAAGAGAAAGAAGGGCGTTTATAAAGACGCCTCTCCGGTTGTTTTGTGTTTGTTGTGAGTTGTGACGATAACAAAAGCAATTGAGTTGGAGTGGTATTTATAGACGCAGCGGAAGGTGAAGGAGAGGGTTTGGTTACGGTTAATTAATTTGAGCAATGCCACCTTGGTGAATCTTTGTGGACCGTTCAGCATTTCAAATTTTAAACTTGTTTCTGCACTTTTCACGCCTTCGAGGCGGCCTCCTTGTTCTTATCTGCAAAGGGCGGTTGAAACTTAAATCCATTTTCCTAATTACTTTTGATTTTTACTTTTTTATACTTTAACTTTGTATAGTTTTTTTCAACAGGGGAGGTATAATGTTCTTTTTTTTGTGTTCACATGTATCCCACATATCATGCCGATAATCGTGAAACTAATCTCTCATTACACCGTTAACAAATTAAGTGTGGGCGTTAAAAGATTTGGTGATGTGGGAAGAAAAATTAATGGTCTTCTTGTAAAAATAAAAAAACCAAACTCTAGCCCTAAGCATTGGCCCAATCAATGAACTAGGAACCCAAAACTAACTGACCCACGAAGCCACCAACTACAAACTCGCGACGCCAAGTCACTACCTCCGTGGCCAAACTCCATCGTGCACCACCACGGTCAAGGCCAACCCAACCATTCAAATGCCTCCCCTGAATCCTTCGTGAAACACTACAAGAATATTGGTAATTAACGACAACTTTTACGTCCTCATTTCCGACGATAATTCCCACAATTATCGATGGCCTAGTCGTCAGAAGCGTCATTTTCCCGTGAACATTTGGTGAGAAGCAGTACTGACAGCTTTCGCTGACGATTGCAGTCATCGGTGATGTGACCGACTATTTTCTGTCGGTTTTGGGAGTTGGTTAATCTATCAACCAAAACATTTATGACACTCGTCGTATTAATAGAGGATCTTCGTGTTATTTTCATGACAACTCTCTTCTCTTATCCATTTTACATGTTTTAGTTTTTTGTAATTACTTTCTAGTAGTGAGTCGACGGTTATTTGTCGTGGTAGTGAGTCACCGAGACGCTAACCAAGGATTGAGTGTGGTGCTCAAAGCATCTCCTATAGTCTACAAACTTCCCATCATCCGTTCGATCAAATGTTATGTTGGAAGATTCAACTCCTATCATTGTTAGTCGTATCTAGTACTAATCACAACTCCTAGACCTCGAAATCCTCAAAACTCAACTCTATAAAAGGCGAGTCTTAGAAAACTAAAGTTAGACACTATTCGTTCCATCTTTTTATACTTGTCAACTCCTTTATTCTAACTTGAGTGTCAGAGTTTATTTACAAGAACACTCTAACATTGCACTATGGTGGAGCATTTGAAATTCGTCGGAGACGTACCAGACACATAGAGCCGTTCTCCCCTCTCAATTAACACTTTCTGAGTAATTTAATTGGATTCGTACGAATCAAAATACAAGTGGGTCTATTAAGTCATATGAGTCACATTATCAATTTGGTTGAATCTACATATATTTTAACCCACAGGTGAATGTTGAAAAAATAGTGTCTAAATAAGTGTTAAAGTTCTCACCGTGCACTTTGTCACATCGTCAAGATCCGTTTTGAAAGCATGGGAACTTAAAACAGAACTATCATGGAAAAACTAGCCATAAATAACAAAATTTCAGTGCACTAAAGCAAAATATTTTGAACAAAAATTATTATATACTGTTCAATTTACACATAGCATGGAATAAGATCATTTTAAGTGAATTGAAAATATCTATTAAAATATTACGTGTATTTTTCTCTTCATAAATAATTAAAAAATCTACATATTTAATAATATTGAGAAATAAATATATAATTTCAACTTGAGAAAATTAAAAAAATATACAATAGAGAGGATCTTGATCCCACGTAAAATACTCCCTTTACTATTCTAAATGACTTGGTGCACATGTTTGATTTTAACGTGTAATCTTAAATTTTAATGCTGTGTTTTTTTACTAAAAGCAAAAAATGCCCTTAATTTCAGTCTTTGGCATTATGCTCCTCAATTGTTCAGAAGTGTACATGTTGATAAAACTAATTTAGTCACATTCGTAATCAAGCTTAGCTAAATTTTGATAATCAATGTGGAAGCCGTATATTCCTTCAGAACAATTTTTTTCTTTTTTTAAAAGCCAAATTCATTAAAAGAGAATAACACTTGCACAAGGGGTACAAGGACCAAACACAATTATTACAAGTCACAGAAGAAGAAAAGAGAAACAGCCACAGCAAACCCCAAATGCACCCAACATCAACTTTTGAAGGGACAATTGTGATTGACGGTGGTATAAATGAAGACAGATTCTCCGGTTTCTGTTTTCTTTTGGTTCTTTCTTCTTCCCTTTTTTTATTCCCAGAACTACTGTGAGAGAGATTTTCACCATTTCAACTTGTTTGTTTTCTTAAAAAAAGAATTATCTATAAAGTAATTAAAAAAGTAATTATTATTTCAGTAAAATAAACTAACTTCAACTTCAAGTCTCGTCTGGCTGCAGCTTTTCTGGTTGTGATACTCTTTTCTTGTAAACCAAGCATTCATTAAGAAAAGATAAAGAGTAACGTTGCCCCTCACTTAAGCAATTTGTTTTTTTCCCACATCAAAGATATGTTTGATTAAAAGTTTGGAGGAGGCCACTTGGCCAGTTGGGGACGTGATCAAAGCAAACTAGTAAGTTCCATCCAATTCTTCAACAAGTATTAGCTTTTGTGGTTGAGTTAAGCCTCCCAATTTCTAATATGGTATCAGAGCCTATCCTAGATCCGTTTGTTAGTGGAGACTGCCCCTATGGGTCACCCGCAGATGTCCAGTCCTGCAAACTTCACGCTCCAGATGTCCAGCCCTGGGCGTGAGGGGGGTGTGTTGAAGTCCCACATTGGCTAGAGATATGGCCAATCAAGAGTTTATAAGGGTATGGTAAATCTCAACTCTTAAGCTAGCTTTTGTGGTTGAGTTAGGCCTCCCAATTTCTAATAACAAGCATGGAGGTGAGCACACATTAGCCCTTCTCCCATGATCTCTCAGTGGCAAACTATGATCCGCTTCTGAAATGTATAGCTGTGATCGAAATAACATTTTCTGGTAGCTATAACCAATTATGAATTAAAATTCTCATCCTCACAGTTAAACAAACAGCAACAACATCCCAACTTCATGATTCTATGAACATACTTTCACAAGTTAATAACTTGCAAGCAAAGTAGTAAATGTGTTTTCCCCTTAACTTAAGGAAACAAACTAATGGTAAAAACTGAAGAAAAAGAAGATGGTATCTTCTATATAACATACTTGGATATGTCCAACATTGACTCTGCAATATCCAAACTCAGAGATGTTAATACAGGGCAGCCCGGCCGATATGGGCTGGTCCGCTCACGGGTTGGGTTCAATACGGGTTGGGTTAAAGTAACCCGTTTCTAACGAGCCAAGAAAATATGAATCCGGCTTGTGGGTTGGCTCGCGGGTTGGCCCGTTTTAGCAGTAGAAAAATAAAAAATATAAAAATTGGGAAATTCAATTAAAAAATGTTGAAAAAGTAATAAAAATTCATATTAAAAAACCCAAGATGCAAGAAAATCACTCTATCTGCAGACTCAATTCACTGTTTTCATGTGACACTTAGTGGCCCAACCCAAGATATAAGGAAATCAGCCAATTTTTTTTATTGCCTAACCCGCAGGCTGGCTCGCTTGACCCGCGGGCTGACCCGTTTAACTCGCGAGTTAAACGAGCTGGGTTGCTGTAACCCATATTCTAAACAAACTGTAATTTAATCAACCCAACCTGCCCACGGGTTGAAACCCATATTGATAGCTGTATCTAAATTGGGGGTGTGTGCTTCCTTACTACTTTTCTTTAAGTCTTCACCTTGTAACTGGTTCAGCTTAGACCACTTATTTACAATGACTTGACTACCTACTTGAATGACAATTCTGAACACAACAATGGAGGAAAAAGAACCACAAAACTTTCATGTTTAAAATACATTAGATCCACTCCATAGAGTAAATTACCTTATCTCCCACTACTATTTTTTTCAGTAGAGATAGAGACACAAGGGAGAGAAATCAAAAAAAGAGAGAAGAGGGTAGTTCTTGCTGAAGTCAAATTAGGATGATCAATGCCATCTGAAGCCATCAAACATTTACATGTTTCTTTTCTTTGTTAATCTGCATCAAGTTAATAAAAATACTTCATATGAGGATGAAATTAAGAAAACCTATGTTTAAGAGAAGCCTGATACAAAGTCTAATTTGAACAAATTGAAGAAGGTTATAATGTGATATTATAACTTGCAGGTGATTTTCCTGGATGGTTTTCATAAGCAAATTGAATCCTCATAGTCAAACCAATCAATTGAAATGGTATCAGTTATATAACCAAATCTCTATTTTATCATACTTTGAAAAAAAAAGTAGAAACTGCATCATAATATGAGAATAATGGTTGGCTAACTATCTTTTGAATGGAAAATAAATATGTACTCTCCTTCGAATGGCACACCAAATTCCTTGTCTCTCTTCCTGTCATCTTTAAATTCCATACTCTCTCATTCCAATAGTATGTTTTCCTGTAAAAAGATAACACTAAGAACTCATATGAGTGGAGATGAAGGCCATGATTGAAAGTTGGAAAACTTGGAGATAAGTTAAATAAATAGAGCCAGAACCCTCTCTGCACAATGCAATGCTAAGACTATTGTTTAAAGATGTTTGACATCAGAGGATTAACTCTGCTGATTATACAAACTAAATATCTATAATCTAGGAAACAAAAATAAAATTTCAATTGTGATGATTGCAGGTAGAAAAGCTAGAATGTTGACATTGATATTAAAAGTAAAGCCAATCTTGTTCTCCTCTTATATGTAACAACACAGTATCTTTTCTTAGAAAAGAGGATGAACAAAATATAAAATCCAAAATCAGTTATATAGAAGAGGCTTTGTATGAAAAAATGAATTGGCAAAAATTATACCACCCCTTACAGCAAAATGACATTGAAATGATTATATTTGCTATGTCAGAGAGGTGAAATTCAAATAACTACTTAGTATATACCACCTTAAGAACTAATAACTACTTAGGTGAACTCTTTGTATGGCTTCTGGTTTGTACTTCTGTATGTTGTGTTTGAAACAGGTTGTTTGCAGTTATTTGAGGGGTGGAGGAAATCTTGTACTTCTTATCTAGCTTTAGTTCTTAAGGATTGAAGGGACTTGGTTTCAACTTTTGATTTTTTGAGGTCCGTTTTGCTTGTTTGACGGGTAACGGTGTTGTTGGCTATCTGGCTAGGAACTCTTGCTCCTTTGACAATTCAGTTTAGGTAGGTTACTAAGAACTTCATTTTTTGTTTAACGTGATCTTCTTTTGAATGAATTCCCTTTTAGGAAAAAATTGTGAAATGATAGTAAAGTAAAATTGTGAGTTGTAAAAAAAAAGAGCATAAGAGTATATTAAAAAAAACATCCACATTTAAGAGTAATAACTCAAGTTAAATTAAATGTTGAGTTGGTTAATTTTCCATCCCAATAAGAAGTAGTGCGAGATTTAAATTACGGTTAGGGATACCACTGCGTCGAAGAATTACAGACAAATGTGGATTAATGCAGTCACGATTTTAATATCAATTTTGATGACTCCAAAATCATTATGTTACGGTCATAATTGCGGTTGTGAATCGCAATTTGAAAGCACGCTCATATCAGTTTGCCTAGCTAGTAGATTATGAGAAAAAAGACGACATAGATTGAGATAACGGATTATTTTAGTTGAAGAAGATTGTTGAAAAATCTCATATTGACTAGAGATATGACTAAGATATAACCCTTATATATGGGAAGATAGCTATCATTTCTTGAGCTAGATGATGAGTTGAGTTAGGTCACCCAAATTATAATATGGTATTAGAGCCTATCTTATATCCATTTAGTGGATACCACACGTAGATGTCCAGCCCTAGCCCTGTGTGAAAGAGTGTGTTGAAAAATCTCACATTATATAAACAATATAGTCCATGAGAAAATAACGACAGCAGAATCCATGGGATAAATCAGGAGCAGTGGTTGGTTCTGTGTTGCCGTGATTAATCAGCTGTTTGGAAAGAGGTGAGGAGCTGTCTACAATGCCCGAAGATCGCTGCAAATAAACAAATAATGAACGAATCTGACTTTTCCACACGAATCAAATTACATTTGAAGTTCAAAACATTAATTTCATTAAACATATATGATCCATGCCATGGGTGATCAAAGATGCACATGAACCATCCATGGATGATCACTCTCCTCATTTTACGTTGAGCTAGTAAAGAACCAAAGCAGAATCTGAAACATAGTACTATCACATTCAATGAAGTATATCGATTCTATAAATTTCATCATGATATTGTTTCAACAGAGGAACTCTGCAAATCTGCTTTTAATCGCAATTACAAGCCATTACAATAACCATACAATATAAAAAATTGAAACCCCATCATATACATGACAGATTGAATTGCTTCTCCTCCTCCATTGGCTTCTCCTATGTATAATTGAGAGGAATTACAACAACAAGTAAGTAGAGAAATAATTGCAAATAAATTAAGGTACTAATACTCACTTTGCCTGGCTCCATCCTGTTTGCCTTGGTTTCTTTCTTTTGGTTATCCTATCTACACATTAAATCTTCTTCTAGAAAAACATAGGGGATCAAAAAAAGAAGGTAAGAGGAGACATTTAAAATCTTCTCTGTAGTTCTTCATATGTCCCAACTTCACAGTTTACAGTGTCCCCTGCAGGAAGTGTTGGGTTTTGGTGGAAATATCATTTTTTTAACTGGTATGCTTCTCTCCATTCTCTTTCTTTCAAGACAGCACTCATTATTTATCATCTTTTTTTTTGTCCAGACTCATTATCATATATCTTTAAGTAAATATAAAATGATGATGTTTCGATCCCACATCTAGATCCATTAATTCCAAGTTTTGAGGCTTATAACAAATATAGTGTTAAAGTTCAGTCCTTTCCATCATAGTTCAAATCAAGTCCCCAAAGCAAAACAACATGTTATGATTGCATTGTTTTATTGCTCTTGAACATCCCATGTGAATGAAATTAAGTGAAGGAAGACACCCAACAGGGCAACAGTGAGACTGGCCTCTGCTAGCTAGTTTCTCACGATTCGCCATGTTTACCGGGAGAGATTCCTAATTGCTAACAAATAGAATATTCGCGGAAAATATCTCATACATCTTAAACCATACAATATTCCCCATTGATAAGGTGTTTCGACCATCAACTCGCACACTTTACAGGACCATAAAGAGGCCGCACTCCTTCGAGAATCAAGATAAACTATCTCTCTAACTTCAAGGTACTTTGCAAAGTAACTCCAAGTTAGGAGTAGAGTTATTATGTTTAGTACTTTTAAGTTATGGATATAGTTTGCCTGCACGAGAGGTCAATTTATGGACCTCCTAACTGTTAGTTAGGGCTGTCCAAAAATAAAAAATTGAACCCAAACCGAGCGAATTGGCGGTTTTTTTACTAAACGGGCCGGTTCAGTTTGGCCGCGTGTTTGACCGGTCCACTTTTATGGGTTCATGTGGGTTGGACCGGTCAGTTTCAGTTTGGGCTCCATCCTGACCGAACCAAGTTTGGAATTATAAAAAAAAAAAAAAAAATTCGACCTAGCGCAACCCACAACCCACTTCAGAAACCCTACGTATATAAACTCATAAACTCATGTTAAGTTGTTTCTTCCTCCTTTCAGAAACCCTAATGGCCGCCGCTGGATCTCTCCGACGTGGCTTCACCTTCTCTTCTGCGCCATTGCTTCTCTTCTGCGCCGTCGCTTCTCTTCCCCTTCTTCTCCAGCGTCGGCATCTTCCCCTTCTTCTATCCTAGATCAAGATCTTGTGTTCTCCCCTTCAACACCACAGGTTCCTCTTATCGAGCAGGTGAAGGAGGTTCTTGCGAGAAGATCGATGGTGGAACTACAACAATCGAGTGCATGGCCAGAACTCGCGAGGCCAAGAAGGTGCCTGAGATCCATGGTGGAACTGAAAGATCCATGGTGGAACTGCAACTGGGTTCAAATAATCTAGGGTTTCCTGTTTTGTACTTTTTGTTGTTTCATTTCTATTATGAATACAAATCTGTTGAAATAATTGTAAAAATTGTTTGTATGAATATGAATTTGTTTCTCTTTCTCAATCTCGTTTCTTCATCAGATGTGTGAATCCTTCTTTGTTTTGTGTCTTCGTCCTTCTCTTCTCCTTTCTCTACATTTTTCTTTTTCTGGTTATTTCAGATTCGGTTATGGTCTAACCGACCCGAGATCCGAAAAATTCGAACCCGATCCACCCGTCGCCAGTGATCGGACGATGGTGGGTCTGATGATTTGGGGGGGTTTTCAACCGACATAACCAATGAATTTGGCCTGAAACCGACCGTAACCGACCGATGGACAACCCTACTGTTAGAAATAATATAAATCATCACCAAGTTTATATAGTCAACCACTACCAACAAAATAAAGGTAATAATGTACATACTATCAAGCAACTCAGAACATAGTGAACTCGTCATATCATAACAACATGGGGATATTCCAGAATATGTTTTGAAACTAATTCAGAGCTAGCTGTGAGACTTATTGATAAGGGGTGTTTGCCCTCTAATCTTGCGTCTTCCTTGGTAAGAGAAATTAAAGAGTTGCTTAATCATTTTGACCAGGTGCTGCTGAGTCACCTTTATAGAGAGGCAAACGCAGTGGCAGACTCTTTTGCCAAGAATGACCTATCTCTTCTCATGCCTTTGAAGATTTATGAGTGCCTTCCTTCGTTCTGCTTAAACCCTTCTTCGTTGATACTTGTTGTACCCTTCATGTTAGGGCTTAGTTTCTGGGCTTTTAACATCGTAGATTATCCAAAGAAAAAATTCAATATATTAAGCTCATAGAAGATCATAGTCTCAAACAAATTACTCACCACAAGTTTACAATTTAAACATTACAAATAACTGTAACATGACATAAGAAAAATATTACACATTAACAAAAGTAATTAAAAGCTAATCATACAATCATAACTTTACCTTTTTGAAAAAAATACTTTTCAATAAAAATTTGTGTATAATTAGCTTTCATAGCTCAGTTGGTTAGAGCACCCGTTTAGTAAGCGGGAGGTCTTGAGTTCAACTGTCAATGAAAGCATTTTTATATGCAAATAATACCATTATAATAAATTTACTAGTCAGGTACCTTTGCAATTGCAGAGGTCGTGCAAATTTTATTTAAATATTTTGATATCAATAAATATTTATTTTGAAAAAGTGGAAAAGAAGGCAAGAAGCATAAAAAGCTGTTCACACTAAATTGCCAATTCATAGAGTTGAAGATGTAAAATGAAAGAGAAAAAAAAGGATGGAGATAAAGAGTGCATGAGAAGAAAAAGAAATCTGTAACAGAAAGAAGATAAAAAAAAAAGGTCAAATATGTAAAAAAAAAATGAAAAAGGCTTTGCACAAATTAACAATAAAACTATCAAAAAGGGCTTTAATCAACACACTGTTAACTTGACTGCAACGTCTAAACACCTAATAACCAGCATCCATCCAGAAAGTAGTATAATAGCATCAACCAAGACTTCAGAATCATATGCATAACTTAAAACCATAACAATCCACATTGGCAGTTCCTTGTTGAAATAAAGAGAATAATTACACCATGTAGATTTCATCGTATAGGAAACACGTGAATTTTTGGAGCCTTTGTAAAACAGATGCACAATGTCAAATCGGACCCTGATTATACCATGATCCTATGACACATGATTACTAATGAGAGTATATGCAAACGGTTGGAGTATGACTCATTCTAATTTTAGGTCAAATTTGTTCAGTTTATTAGGATTTGATTTAAGGGAATTGTGTAAGGGTTTACGGGGATATTATTGTAATATGTGGATCATTAGTATCCTCTCCTATAAATATCTGTAACACTGTAACCCTGGGCAAGAGATTGATTTTGCTAATCAATAAGACGAAGTTATAACTACTCTATAGTTGAAGAGATAAGCACAATTTGCCGAACTGCGTGAACAAACTTTCATGTGTTTTTTATCGCATTTTCTCTAGCCGCAGAGGTGCTTTTGCTAACAATTGGTATCAGATGTTGATGATTTTTGGTGGTGCAAAATTCAACGTGACACAGTTCGACGAAATTGGCAATTTCAGATTATAGCAACGAAGAGTCAATGATTTGTTGGCTCAACAAGGATAACAAAAGGCGCTGCGAGAGCAGAAACCGACGGATCTAACTAACCCGGATTGGGCTGATATGAAGGGGAAAGGTTCAAGGCTCATTTAGTAGCAAAATGATATTCACGGCAGAAGAGGATTGATTATGATGAGATTTTCTCCCCGGTCGTCAGACATACTTCTATCGGGGCAGTGTTGGCCTTGGTAACCAGCCGAGACATGCACCTACAATAGATGGATGTGAAGACGGCGTTTCTTCACGGTAATCTTGAGGAGCAAATTTACATGCAACAACCAGAGGTATTCATTAATTTTGGTAGGACAGATTGGTGTGTAAGTTGAAAAGGTATTTGTATGGCTTAAAACAGTCTCCAAGAAAGTGGTACAAGCGCTTTGATTCATACATGCTGCGGATTGGCTACAGGAGGTGTGATTATGATTGTTGACTTGTTGTGTCTATGTAAGGAGCCTTGATGATAGTTCTAATATGTTCTTGTTACTGTATGTGGATGATATGCTAATTGTTGTTAATCATTCACATGATGTAAATGAGCTGAAGACCAACATGGGTAAGGAGTTTGACATGAAGGACTCAGGAGATGCTAAGAAGATTCTTGGGATAGAAGTTCATAAGGATAGAGGAGCTTGGAAACTGTGGCTCTCTCAGAAAAGCTATGTTGAAGGTGTGATAGGCAGATTTGACATGAGAAATTCAAAGCTTGTGGGCACTCCATTGGCGAATCATTTTAAGCTCTCAGTGGAACAGTGCCTGAAGACAGATGAAGAAGTCGAGTATATGTCGAAGGTTCCATATGCCAATGTAGTTGGTTGTTTGATGTACGTTATGGTCTGCACTAGACCATATTTGGCACAAACTGTGACCCAAGTTTGCAAATTCATGTCCAAACTAGGGAAGCGTCATTGGGAAGCAGTCAAGTGGATACTCAGGTACTTGAAAGGTACAAAGGGTCATGGTATCATGTTCGGTGGTGAACCGAGTGATCCAACAATTGTGAAATATGTTGATTCTGGCTATGCAAGTAATTTGGATAATAGGAGGTCTACAACAGGATATGTGTATACTCTTGCTGGAGGACCGATTTGATGGAAATCGCCAGTTCAATCCATAGTTTCAATGTCTACAACTGAAGCTGAGTACATGGTTGTAGATGAGGCAGCAAAAGAAGCATTATGGCTTACAAGGTTAGTCAAAGAATTGGGTGTTGAGAAAGGTGAAGTTCGGTTGCATTGTGGTAGTCAAAGTGTCATTTTCTTGGCAAACAATCAGGTGTATCACGCTGTGACAAAGCACATTGATGTGAGGTTTCACAAGATCAGATAGTTGCTTGTGTCTGAACAGATACGGCTTAAGAAGGTTCATACTTCGGAGAATGCAGCCGATATGTTGACCAAGCCAGTCACCAGCGACAAGTTCAACCATTGCTTAGACTTGTTACATGTTTCTCGGTGTTAAGCGGAAGAGAAGCATAATCCCGAAAGTCGAGATTCTGAAATTGAGGAGTGGATCTTCATAAGGGCTTGAGAATTCACCAAGGTAAAGATTGTTGGAATATGTTTCATTCTAATTTTGGGTCAAATCTGTTCAGTTTATTAGGATTTGATTTAAGGGGATTGCGTAAGAGTTTATGAGGATATTATTGTAATATGTGGATCATTAGTATCCTCTCCTATAAATATCTGTAGCACTGTTACCCTAGGTAAGAGTTTGATTTTGCTAATCAATAAGACGAAGTTATAGCTAATCTATAGCCGCAGAGGTAGGCATAATTTACCGAATTGTGTGAACAAATTTTCATGTGTTCTTGATCGCGTTTTCTCTATATTTTTTTTATTTTTGGGTGCTTTTGCTAACACTCATAAAACTAAGTCAACATTGAAGCATTTCTTTTCATAAAAAAACAGAATGCATACCTATTAAGAAAGCATATGAGTTTAAAACCCCACTCCAAGAAAACCAGTAAAGCATTCATAAACAGTATCAACAACTACATAAGAGTACTCTGTGGATAAAAAATCATCAGAAATTTAGTAAAAAAAGCCAACTTCCATAATGAATCATCATCTTATGTATAGACCAAATTAAGTAACCCCTATTAGTTTTGCCAATATATATACTTGTGAACTGGATTGCTGGTAAGATACCCGTGCAACTTGAAAATGATTATCAAACATATGACTTGATATTTTAAGGGCATAGATAAGCATTCTGGTGATTTTTTTTATTTATCTAACTTACATCTAACAGTACATAATGTTTATCTTAAATTATTGTGTACCATTTTTTAAGTTATAATCTTCTAAGTTAAAAAAAATAAATCAAAATAGTACCTTATAATTTAGTAAGAAAAATCACCTGTTGCCTTTCCTACCTTAAATTACACAAACAAATAGACATCAAATATGAAATCAGAAATCTTAATTTTCCATTACTTCATGCTTGTACTATATTAGTGATTAGTGATGTTTCTCAAAACATAGGATTCACCATAAAACTGATATACTGTAATTACCATAAACTGATTTATTGTAATACAAGTTATTCCCATATAGCTGCATGGAGCACATTTCCACTCCCCGAGACTGGGAATGGTAATTGACCCATACCCTATGGGTACCCGCAAAAAATACCCACTATGGGTAGGGTAAAAACCCGCTAGATGGGTATGGGGTTGGGTATGGGTAAATACCCGCAAAACTTAGTGGGTATGGGTGCGGGTATGGGTACTATAGTACCCGCCCCGCCCCATACCCGCACACACATATTATATATTATATATATATATAATTAATTAATTGTTCATCCTAATATAATTATTATAACTATACTACGATTTTTGTTTGACTAAACTATACTATTATCTTAACTTATAATATATATATTTGGATAATAGTATTCAAACAAAAAGATATATTATCAAATTTTGAGAATACATTTTGATTTAATTTTTAATTAAAACTTGCACATATTTCAAATTTGATCACAAAGAAATCAAATATTATTGATGTAAATTAAAAGTATATATAATTGATTTTAATATGATTAGAGAGAAGATCTTACTTAATATGATCCTTTTAAAGGAAAAAATATAAAAATTATCTACCTTTTATACTTAATTAAATGATTTTACTTGTTAAGTATTTTGATGGTCTTTTGTATTTTTAACTAATGTGTTTTTATTTTATAATAGCTCATATTTTGGTTTTCTATTAGTAAAAATTATATTTTGTTTAACTAAACTACGGGTAATGGGTACGGGTATGGGCATATAGGTACCCAGAGGGTGTGGGGATGGGCACTCAAGTTGCTACCCACGCGGGTATTGGGACGGGTACGGGTACTTTTTAAAAACGCGGGTATGGGGATGGGTACTATAGTACCCTACCCAGACCCTACCCATTGCCATCCCTACCCGAGACTCCTTTGTTTCTCAGATGGCAAAAATACCCGCGTGTTTGGGTACTTGCTTTCATAACAGGTACAAGTACCTACGGATTTAGGAAATTGATTTTTTAAATACCCGTTTGTAAATGGGGCGGGACGGATATCTGAATACCCGTACGGGCAAAGCTGAAATTAATTAAGTAAAAGAAATTGTTATAAAATTGCGTAATTATCCATATAAAAATGCCATGTAGGGAAATGAGAATAGAAATAAGAATATGTAGCGGTATATAATTTTTTTTTTTGACGTAAATGCAGCAGTATATTTTTTTGGTTACATAAGGAAATAAGGAAAAAAAAACAAAAAAACAAGAAACACACTAAGCTACCGCATCTTTGCACAAGAGCGGAATCACAGAAGAAGGAGGCTCCTTCCAAATACACATCGGACACACTGTTTGAGACGCTTGTCTCGCCAACGCATCGGCCACAGCATTTCTATCACGCAAAACATAAGAGAATTGAACCTTCCAATCGGCAGCCAACATCGTCCGAATAGAAGCAATAGTATCTCGTTGCCAAAAGGATCGGGTGTCCCTATTCTGGCTCAGGAGCTCCACAATCTCCTTGCAATCCATATAGCAGACAATATCGCGGAACCCCAAGTCCCAGACAAGGTTCAACCCTGTGCGAAGCGCCAGAAGCTCCGCGAGGAATGCACAACCAGCCCCATAAGAACAAGCAAAGCCTGATAACCATCGGCCCGCGGAGTCCCTCACTACACCACCACCACCCATCTGATTAGACACAGCAACCCAGCTTCCATCCGTATGGAGATGGATCAAATTCGTACCCTTGACAAACATAGGATCACAAGGACTCGGCGTTATCTTCCCCCACCTCGCAAACTCATTAGTCATTATCAAAATCTGACGCCATACCAATTGAACAGGCCACGGATGAGAATCAAAAACCACGTTATTCCGCCAACGCCATATACACCAGAGGATGGCAATCGCAAGCACCTGATGAGATCCCTGAAGGAGGTGACGAAACCAATCCTGGAAGGAACACGCCGCAGGAGGGGTTGGCAGCAAGCTATGAAAATGGCTCCACAGTAGTCGCGAGTCACGACAGTCTCGCAAGAGGTGTTCAACATCCTCATCCTGCTCGCCGCACCGAGGACAAGTCGCGGTCAAGCTCAGATGGCACTGGCGCCGCTTCGAATTTATCGGAAGGGCGCTGCGCCTCACCAACCAAAGGAAAAAACGAACCTTTTCTGGTGCCTGAGATGTCCAGATCACCTTCCAGTCGCGAGTACACTGCTGGTTATTACTCTGCAACATGTGATATGCGGAAGCTGTGGAGTAAACTCCTGAACTAGTTCCTGTCCAAAGAATCTTGTCCTCGTCATTAGAGTGCAGCGGTATACTGACCCGACCAATCTCATTAATTAACTCCGGTGGAAGAGGCGTACACACCGCAGTGAAGCACCAAGCCCCATGTATCCAAAGATCAGAAACCTTAAGCTCTGTATCTGATATATGAACATAAGGGACACGATGACACAAGCTCCCTGTTCCAAGCCAGTTAGAATACCAAAACGATGATTGTCCATCACCCAAACACGGCTGGAAACCTTGCTTGACAGCATCCTTAGCATTGATAATTCCCCTCCACACATAAGAGTCCCCCGGGTGATATGCCGCCGACAACACCGAATCAACTTCCATATATCTCTGTCTCAACACTTGAACCCAAAGCATGTCAGTATCATACATGAGATTGTTAACCAACTTCCCCAAGAGAGCAATGTTATTCTGCCGTGCACTACGAATGCCAAGTCCCCCCTTGTCCTTGGGCAACGTCACATCATGCCAAGGCACTAAATTCCAACTTCGACTCGACCCTCCTTTGGACCAAATACAATTTCGGACTAGCTGGTCAATACGATCACAAACTACTTCCGGAAGCCACAAAGCTTGCATAGTATACACAGGCAACGAGGACATGACAGACTTAGCCAAACACAACCGCCCCGCCTTATTCAGAAGTTTATGTTTCCAGGACGCCAGACGGGTATTCATCTTATCAATTATAGGAGCAAAGATATCCCTAGTTACTCTCCCCTTAAGGAGAGGTATCCCTAGATACTTACCAAGATTTGCCGCCCTACTAATCCCCGAAGTATCCGATAATTCTTGTTGTGTCCGTTGGTCTATGTTCCCTGAACAAAACATGCGGGACTTCTCTAAATTCACCTTCATTCCGGATGCTTGACAGAAAGCTGAAAGTGTGTCAGAGATCATACGCATTTGCTCTTTAGACGCTTGGCAAAAGAGGAGAACATCATCAGCGAAGAACAGATGTGAAATACCAATCCCTTCCTTTGTAACTCGAATGGGTTGCCATACACCTTCTCGGACAAGTCGCTGAATATGAATAGCTAGCCTTTCCATACAAAGCACAAACAGGTACGGAGACAATGGGTCACCTTGCCTTAACCCACGTTGCGGAGTAAAGGATGGTAGTTTAGAGCCATTCCAAAGGACGGAGATATTCGATCCCTGGACACCCCACATTATCAAATCTACAATGGATGCAGGGAAGCCAAAATCATAAAGGGTTGCCCGAAGGAAGTCCCAACTTACCCGGTCATAAGCTTTCTCCAAATCAATCTTCAAGGCGACTAACCCACCTTTCCTCTTATGTGTGTGAATCGTATGCATCACCTCTTGAGCTAAAATGATGTTGTCTCTAGTCCCTCTCCCTGGTATGAAACTCCCCTGGAGTGGTCCCACTAGCTCAGCAAGCAGCGGTCTGAACCTATTCACCAACACCTTAGTAATAACTTTGTAAGCCACATTGCAAAGGCTAATCGGGCGCAAGTCCCGCAGGCGAACAGGGTCATCCACCTTGGGGATTAGCACAAGCAACGTGTCCAATAAGGAAGAATCAGCTCTCCCATTCTGAAACGCCATGGAGACCATGTGATGAAGATCCGTACCTAAGACGTGCCAATACTGCTTATAGAAGAAAGCTTGAAAGCCGTCAACACCGGGCGCCTTAAAGGAGTGCATCCCCATGACCGCTCGTCGAACCTCATCAAGTGAAACTGGTTGAGCCAATGCCACCCTGTCCACATTGGAGATGACCGGAGTCCTATTCTCCATAATCACATTCCGGGACACCTGCATATCCACAGAAAAGAGGTTGAGAAAAAAGCTCCGTGCCTCCTCTTGAAGGATATTTGGGTCCGTACACCAATTGTCGTTTTGTATGAACAAGCCATGTATCTTATTTCGCTTTCGTCGCACTACTGTTTGGGTGTGAAAGAATTTCGTGTTCCGATCACCAAGTCTCACCCAATTCTCCCTGGATTTTTGGTACCACAAAATTTCCTCCTGTATAAGGATGTCACCATACTCTTTCTGAAGGGAGCGCTCCAGGCGACACAAGGCTTCTGACTCGCGCCACTCAAGCTCCTTCTGGACCCCATGTAATCTCCACTCTACGCGTCGTTTCCTCGCATGAATGCTTCCAAATACTTCCTTATTGAAAGTAAGCGAAGCCTCCTGAACATTCAACAATTTCCCTGTCAGGCTAGTAGAATACTTATTCCAATTATTAATCACAACAGTTTCAAACGACGGTTGGGTGGCCCAGGCCGCTTGAAAGCGGAAAGGACGAGTTGTACGATCACCGGATGGCACCTCACAACGCAGCAAGAGGGGTGTATGATCCGAGTACACTCGTGCCAGAGCTTCGACGTACGCCTCGGGGTGCTGCAAACGCCATTCAACATCCCCCAACGCCCGATCAAGCCTCTTTGCAATCAACCTTCTTCCATTTTCCCTCCTTTCCCAGGTATATCGTGGACCTGTCGCTCCAAGATCCATAAAACTACATGCATCCAACATATCCAGCATAATCATTGCCCGAGCTTCACAATATTCCCCACCGATAACTTCTGACGGCGAGCAAATCTCATTAAAGTCTCAAATTGCCAGCCACGGATCCCTGCAGCGCAACCGAAAGGACCCTAGATACTCCCAGAGCTCACGGCGTTTCACAGGATTAGGACTAGCATAAACTATAGAGCAAATCCAATGTTTACCCCGGCAACGGATATCCGCCGACACCATTTGCTCATGAGTGTCAATAACTTGAATCGTAAACTCTCGGTTGCAAGGGGAGAGAATCCAAATTCCCCCGCTATGCCCATGAGCAGCAGTCTCACCAACCAGCTCGTACCCCAAACTATGCCAGAAAGCTCTCACACGATCAAACTGACAATGTCTCTCGACAACGGAGAAAATAGCAGGACGGAAGGATCTCACAAGGTCCCTAACTCGCCGTTGACCACGTACATTCGCACCACCACGAATATTCCAAGCTATCAAATTGAAGGTTGTACTATCCATAAACACGAATGGAAGGTCGAGGACGCAGTTGTGGTTAGGCACACCGTGAGGGTTGCGTGTCCACCACCATGATCGAGAATTGTCCTGGATCTGGGGGTTCCTGGGCTGAACCCGATGCCTCGCTGTCTGAACTCCTAACCTCCACATGCTCTTGGAAGTGAATGCTGCTACCTCTCACCGGCAACAAGTTCATCGTTGACATTAACCCGCCACCATGGTCATAGACAACGTGATCGCCAATTTTCTTCAAAACTGTAGTTTCTTGCTGCGTCTCCGAGCCACCGATACTAGGACGTCGACGAGTCTCCCTTGGATGAGCAGGTTGTGCACCCACCGTAGTCTCTTTCTTCCGTTCCTCATAACGTCCACGTTTACTTGCATTTGTTTTTGTCCTTGTGCGCTGTTCAATATTACTTCCAGCACTAAACAATAAACCGTCATTAATTGGTGAATTTTCCATATCTGATACCATATTTAACATGGAATATTTGTTGCCATTCTTTGCTCCCTTATTTTTCTCCCCCACGTGATGCTTAATCATAGGCATGTTAGGTGTAATATTCAAATTCTCACTAACTTGCTGCTTAAAAGTAGGAACGTTAGATGTAATCTTCAAATTATCTCCAATTTGTTGCTTAATGATAGGGACCTGAATTGTAGTCTTCAAATTCGAATTCTGTTTTTTCTTTCTTTTATCAACTACCATCCACTCACCATGTGCCACGTCAGGACAATTAAGACTTGATGGAATCATGCCTGGTTTCGTGGAACGGTTACTGATCACGTCCCCTGCTATGTTGGCATCACGTAGGGTGTGTTGTTGTTGTGCTTCCATGGCCGCCGTCAAAGCAACTTTCTCCACGGCAGAACCTCCTTCAATTCCCACGTCGGCGGTGGTGACCATCTTCACGGGTTGGGCGGTGCAGTTTCGGACAAGATGGCCATAGCAGCCACACTTAGGGCACAAAAGATGAAGGCCTTCGTACTCCACTTTGTACCACGTCCCTTCAAGACCCACCATTCCGAGCACCGGCTTGTTCAGGTCGATCTCAACACAGATTCGAGCGTAACGTCCTCTCTGCATGTCTGACGTATTAACATCCACCTTGATGGGATTTCCCACTGCTGAAGAGAGGGTCAACAGTATATTCTTGTCATAAAACTGGAACCCTAGCCCGGGAATGCGAATCCAAACAGACGTTGTGCTAATCTTCGAGTTCGCTGCCACAAAATCCGGTGTCCAAGGCTTGACCGCCAAGTAATGATCAAAAATAAGCCATGGCCCTCCTGACAGAACAAGGTCCTTATCTGACGGCTCTTCAAACTTGACGATGTAATAGCCATGATTAATATCTCGCACCTCGTAACCCTTCATCGTCTTCCACATAGCTTTCAGTTTCTCACATAGTATCTTGTACCCAATCTGTTTTCCCAGTAGTTTCACTACTAGGCACTCCTCCCATGGCTTACAAATCTTCGCATAAGCAACCGGATCCATGGAGAACATAGGAAATAATTCATTATCCCCTACTAGCACCTTCTTCATGAATCCCGCCTTCACTAGATCGACATACGAGTTGCTCTCCTTCTCCTTTGGATCACCAATGACCTTATCTCTGAATGTCGCCTTCCGTCCAGCATCCTCCGGCGGTTTTGCCGGCGTCGCCGTCCCCCCAGGACCTTCGCTCTCAACTTCCGTTGCTCTCAGTCCCTAAGCTATCGCTTCTCCGCTGGTTCCTATTTAAATTGACATATATAATGCAGCAGTATATAATAATTATATAGTGTAAATTAAATTTGTACAAGAAGTAAAAATCGAACGAAATAGAATAACGATGTTTTTATTCCCACGCACTGAAGCCTCCTCTTGTAATCAACGTTAGAAAATGATACTGGTGCATGTGAGATTAGAAAATTAATTTACAATAGCTATACACGTTAGAAAATGATAACAGTGAGATACAGTGATTAAGAAGAAGAAAAAAAGATATGCTGCAGTGGTATATAAATTGAGGGAAATTATTAGATGGTGTAGGAAGTTTTAAGGTATCAAATTTGACCATTGTAATCACAATTCAAATTTCTTTTTACTAATACGGAAATCCAGTGAATATTCAAACTCATTTAAAACCCGCTAAACGAATACTTATTTAGTACATTACGGGTAAACCCGTGGATAGGGGGCAAGTCCGGGTGTAAATATCCGCCCCGTTGTCATCCCGTGGGTACATATTTGCTAATGACATTTCCTATTTTCTCTTATTCTCGTTAGTCGTTACCCTTTACCCTTTTTTCTTATTCTTTTAGCAAATTGAACTGCAAAATGTAGATTTACACGTACGAATACAGAGAGAGAACCGAATTTCAAGGTTTACCCTTTTTATTATCCTTTTCTATATGCTTCTTGAAGAGGAGACCAGAGTTTATGGATACCATACCATGGGCTCTTTAGGAATCTCCATAGAGACTGCACAAACAAAATAACAACACAGATCAGAAAGAAAAAATTAATGAATGAAAGAAGAAGAAGAAGAAGAAAGTGCGGTTGAAATGGAGAGAAGAAGATGACGGAAAATGAAGAAAATAGAGAGATAGAGGGAGAAGGGATTTCTATCTGATTGAATTTGAAATTTGATAAGAGAAACGAAAAAGTATAATAGTCAGAGTAAATTTCAGTAATTTAAGCGGAAGAAATTATGTGTGGAGGAGAAAAAGAAACAGCTTTGAACTGGAGTTACTTTTTCAGTTTTCACCGGAGGAAGGAGCTTAACTGCTCGATTGTTTAGAAGTTGATTGGAAAAAACCCTGTTTCTATCGAAAGCCAGCTTCTAAGTAACATCTCCCGGACATACAAAATCACTTCTTTATGTCTGGACATCAACATTGCCCACCATCTCAGCACAATCAGTAAAACACAATACCTTACGATATCCAAGCTCCCACACATGACACATTCCTCAAGCCCTCATACATCAGCCAAGAATGCATCACCCACTCCAAACGACGCTGCAAACCCCGAAATCCATCTTCCATCCTTGTCCCTGAGAACACCAACTCCCCCATTTTATTCGAGGTCAACACCATGCTGCCATCAGTACACAAAGCCACTGTTCCAGTATCCTCACCTTGATCTCTGTCAAACGATGGCACAACAAAATCATGAATTTTCCCCACCTCTAAAACTCCAAAACAACAATATGTATCTTACGTGACACAACCCCAAAAGGCCATGGATGCTTCTCAAAAATAAAATTATTTCTCCACGTCCATAGAGTCCAAGGAATCGCGCAAGGAAGAGCATGATTTGCATGTTGGAGATGCACCACGAAGCATGCTCCAATAAAAAAGAAGAAGCAATATCCAGTATTATTTTTTTGTAAAACTGCTTGGCTGCATGAACCGCAGATGAAATGCAATTAGCAAATAGAATTGTACTAATAAATCTTGAAAGTACCGACGGTGGTTAGATCAAGTGGTACATGCTTGATTCTTCTTAAGAAAGGTTTCGGGTTTGATAATTGTGGATGGAAAAAATCATCACTATGAGAGTTAACCCTACCATGATGCGGATGTTCCCAACTCGAATAAGATTGCCTCCAAATGAGCATAGCGGTTTAAAAAAAAATCTTGAAAGTAAAAAGGATGATACAAATTAAATTTGTTAACTATCGTTCCAATGTCATTCTATATTTGGTCGTGCAAATTAGTATTTCTTCTATTTTTAAGGTCAAACCTTTCGATAGTATCGAAAAGCTCAACTAACCCTAATTCAAGGCTTCTAACCCGAAAAAGACACCCAAATTCAAGGCTTCGGTTCAATAATAAGAACCAGTTAAGTTACTTAAGACTTTGGAATTTTCCCAAATGTCACATTGGTTTTCTATATGCCGATAAAAAATAAATGTCTAAATAACTTAAGAAAAACTCTGGGTTAAAATACCCTAGTCATACGTAGACTAATAACAATTAAGATAAGTGGGTTATAAATTTTATATTTTTTTATATATCTTAAATATCATTAGCTCGTCTAGGACTAAGATAATTTAACTCAAATTTTATCTATGGTTATTTAGAGTTTTAGACAACCCCTACAAAGAAAGTTAGGACTTTGGACCAGAAGAGGATAATGACCAGAATTGTCATTTTTTGGCCTGGGCTTTTCCTCGAATAGACTGACGAACTTTTCTCTATCTATTGGGCCTATATTTTGTTACCATTCAATTTATATGGAGACAGTTTTTGTCCTAATAAACTTACTAGACCTTTTTTTATCATCAACAAAAATAAAAATACTTTTGTCAAAATTGAAGACTTGGGCTAGGCTTTATATTGAAAGATTTTACACACCCATTGAAGAATACTTATTGTGCTTTTAATTTCCACCAAAATGATGTTGTTTAGTTTCGACAATAATGACACTTCATGAAATAAAAGAAAGATATATTTCATCTTATTATGTTAGTGTATTCCCATTTCATAAATTACCACATGTTTATCATGTTCAGAACAGGTATGACCATTATGAGCAGTTAAATTTTTTCTACCAAAATTTCATACAGCTGCATTTATAGTTATTCAAATATAAGATATCTGTTTAAATTAAATCAACTAATCAAATATAATTTATTTTGTGATATTATAGATTTGGTTCAAAAATAAACCAATGTGAATTTTTGAGTTTGACGTCGTCATGGAATGAGAATTGATAATAGATAAGTTGCTCGTGGGATTGAGGAGGAAGGTTATATTTTTAGATATAATTGATTAGAATCTAAATTTATTTCGTTAAATTTGTATTAATTTTTATTAGAATTATTTTAATGTGTAAGTTCATAAAATTGAGAAGTCCAGAATTATAAATAATATATTAAAAATGTATATGTACTATTGGTCATTTTATTAGCAAAATAAAAGTAAAAAATAAAAAAAATATAATGGCGTAAATACATTTTTAGTCCGGTAAAGTACGCTGTTTTTGTTTTTCGTTTCTGAGAATTTTTTTTCTTGTTTTTAGTAATCTGAAAATTACATGTTTTGTTTTTAGTCCTTACTAGTTGTTTATCCATCCAATCTAGATCTGAAAACACTCTCACACGCGCTTAGATCTGCTCTACAAGCGGTGAAGTTGGGTTCAGTCATCTCAATTTTTTCCCAAATTGTAAAAGCTCATATTTGAATGGATGGAAAAATAACCAGAAATGACTAAAAACAACACATGTAACTTTCAGATGACTAAAAATAAGAAAAAAATTCTTAAAAACAAAAAATAAAAATAATATATTTTACAGGGACCAAATGTATTTAAACCCATGCTATAAATGTATTTAATTCCTAAAGAATCTTTTTTTTTTTTAAACCATTGTCGACTTGTAATTGATTGCCTAAGAAAGAAGTACTCCCTTCGTTCTTTTTTATAAAAGCTAAACCAATTTTGCACACTGCTTAAGAAAGTTAAGTAGTATAATTTTTATGCATTAAATTTGTTCTCAAATGTTGTTGAATTTTCAAAATTGTTCTTAACATATTTCTTTTTAATCTTTTTTCATCATTAATGCAATTCCATATTTCCATGATTGAATAGGGGTAAAAATGTAAAAAAATAATTAATATGACACAAAGTCTTATGTTGTTCTTATAAAAAGGAACGGCAAACCCCATCATTTAGCTCTTATAAAAAGGAACGGGGTGAGTAACAAAGTATTCATGAAAAGTATTCATGAAAATATTACGTGCAAGGTGCAACGCAAATGATTGCCCCAACAATGAGTGCACAAACACTCGTGGATCATCTGCATGATTTCTGGGTTTCCTTTTTCTCATTTAACCTAAAAAACATTTATTCTTGTTCCATTTTTATTTTTTTAATTAAATTATCGCCTCTAGACTATGCCTTCCGATTCCATGACCCCACAATGCACAGCATGTGTCTGCCATTTTTGGTCCCTGACATTGTTCAACACCTGTCCTTCTTCACTCCTCAGTAATCCTCATTTTCCTGAATTTTTTTTTATATCAGCTTTCAAAGTTTTCTCGCTGAGAAACTTATCTCTCCAAGTTGGATAACTTTGCATATATCTATAAGATTAAATGCACGGATTTAGATACAGTCGAAAACCATGGTGAATTATACTCTCTCTGTCCCAAAATATAGGGTCCTGTTCAGATAATCACGCTTCTTAACAAAACATGTAATAAACTAATTAATATGTTGGTTTTGTTATTTTCTATACAAATATTCCAAATTTACCCCTATTTAAAGTTAGTTGGGAATATGAAAGAAGTAATTAGTAAAGGTAGTAATTAAAGTTTTGAAATTTAAAATATAATGAATGTAAGGGGTAAAAAAGGAAAAGCTTATTTTTTTTCCTGAAATCTAGAAGGGGTTTTATAATTTAGGACACCAAGTTTGTCTCTAAAGGGTCTTATAATTTGTGACGGAGGGAGTAGTAAATATAAGCAATTTTTTAAAATTTTATGGTCGTCCTCATTAATTTTAATTTAATTATAATTTTATACCGTGTATCTAAACATGCATTAAATATAAATAAATGTTAGTACATATTTTAAAATAAATGATAAAACAATTCTTCTTATAAAATTGAAATGATAATTTATTCCCATTGAATTCAATCCAATCATATCATGATCTTCTCAATTGTAAGCTTGTAACTCTCACAAGTTTCGGCAACTCTCACAAGTTTCAGCAAGTTGAAATTTTATTTATTTTTCTCTCTTCATATATATTAATAAATGATCTCTTTAAAAATTAATAAAGAGAGATAAACACAATATTACAAAAAGACCAGCTTTTACTTTTCCTAGAATAATTCAAGCACACAAAAGCTACTTGAAGAAGTTTCTTTTCACATTAATTTTAACATTATAATTAATTGTAAAAGAATTTCCGCGCCTACATTAGGTGCTAGGAAAATTAAGAAGCTTAATCATGTTTTATCCTACTCGATTTTCAGAAATCAATAAGTCTCTCTATCTTGATATTTTTTTTTCTTTAACTTGGGTGACTCATTTTTCAATGCTAAAAGTTGTTTATTAAGAGCATCTCTAACCATGAGACTTTATTTTGAGTTCTTAATACTATTCATGTGGATCTAAAGTGCCACATAGAATCTAAGTAACTTACAAGATTCTGGTGCAGATTTCGCTCCAACCACAAGTTCTTATTTTGCTTTTGCTTTGGTCTCACAATGCCACAATACCACATGAATGAATAAAAAAAATAGTTTTTAAATCTAAGATTCAAAAAAAGCAAAGTTCCTTGTGCAAGGAACCATTCCTTATTTTTAAGCTCCTTGGCTCCTTGCTCTCCTACTTAGTCTTCTCCAACGACATTCCAAAATAAGAAACAGTGCTTAGGTGCTCCAGCTGGTTTAAGGTCCCAGCGCTTGAGATGCTCTGAGTTGCAGACGCGGTGAGAGCAAGCTAATGGAACAAAAACGCTAAGGATTGTCCATGGTAAGTGGACTAGTGCATTGTTCACATTTCAAGCCCAAACGGACTTTTGCATGAGAAAGTGTGTTAGAAATAGTAATATAAAATTATTCATGTGGCATTTACCTAACAACATTTTGATATAATTAGTTCTTTACACCTTCAAACAATCTAAAGAGAAAATGTCTTCATGTTAAACTATTTCAACTATATTGCTTGAATTTTTCTGAGGTAGAAGAGATAACTATAAACTGTTTGAATGTACTTCAAGCTATTGAGCCTTGAACCTCAACTTCTCTACTTGATCCTATAAACTTCCACCTAACATAACCTTTCAGCCAAATTGTTAGACTTGGTGAATTTTTATGCTAACAACTTGTTAACCAAGTTTTTCTTGATCTATGGTACATAAATAAATATGAAAAAGAGAGAAAATTTTCATCACTTTCGTCGTTGCGTTGTTACATTTTCTAAATATAATTAATTTTAATTTGAATTGTTTTGTTTTTAAGAAAAGTGATTGGGGCAAATAGTTTTAATTGAAAAGGGAACGGTGGAACTCTACCGGGTGATAGCGGGTGGGGGAGAAGATCCACGATGGTCTATTATCGGCACGCTCTGGAGGGGTCCTTGTTAATACACTCTGATGCCAAAGTTAGAGACCGGGATTTCAGAGATAAATTATATAAGAGTTGGAGTAAGAGTGTGTGTACCTGTTAGACCTTTGGGTCTTGCATTTTATATGATCGAGTGGGTCGAGGAGGTATTGACGATCGTGATAAGTGCCTGGTACGACCTCAATCCTCAACCGTTGGATTTCGAGCCGCCCTCAAAGATTGGAGGGTTGTGGTGACCTCGTAAGCAAGGCCTTGGGTCTCACTACAAGAAAAATGCTATTTACCGACGACCAAAATCTGTCGGTAAGCCAAAAAACACCGTGGGTAATGCTTAATCACCAACCGCCAAAAACCCGTCGCTATTTGGTTCATCGGTAATTTTTTCCGACGACTTTCAAAAAATTGTTGGTAATTACCGAAAGATTTTTTCGTCGCTAACTTAGCGACGACTTTTTCCATCGCTAATTCCAACGATTTTTACTGTCGCTAAATTACCGATGACTTTTTCCGTCGGTAATTGATTTGGTCTGCAAAAAAAAACTCTTTTGGTTGCAAATAAAAATGTCAATGTGACATTCTTATATGAAACAAAAGGAGCATTTTATGGTCTTTATTATCATTATTTATAATTTATACGAAAGTGAGTAAGAAGAAGAAGGAGAAGGAGCAAAAGGAGACGAAGGAGAAGAAGTAGATGAAGAAGAAGAAGTAAGGGGAGGAGGAGAAGAAGAAGAAGAAGAAGAAGAAGAAGATCAAGAAGGAGGAGGAGGATGAAGTGTAAGTTAGGAGGTCTGCAAACACGTATTTATAGGTTATTGATGGTTTTGTTCATCGGTAGATTATAGACGGTTTTTTTGGCATATTTATACGTTACCAACGCTTAAAAAAATTGAATTTTTTAAGCCCGCCATGTTTTTGGTATGCGGGAATTTCAAATTTTGAAATTACCGACGGTTTTTTTGTCGGTAAAACTGTCGGAAATAAATTTGTAGGAGGGAATTTCAAATTCTGAAATCACCGACGGTTTTTTCTGACGGCAATAAATTTTTGAATTTTTTTAAGTCCGCCAAGTTTTTGGTAGGCAGGAATTTTAAATTTTAAAATTACCGATAGCTTTTTCTGTTTGTAAAATCATCGGTTATTTGGTGGTAACTAATCCCGTCAAAAATATATATTACCGCCAAATTATCGACGGAAAAATCCGTCGGTAAGCAAAAATTACGCTACCAACAGTTTTACCATCATTAACAGCAAGTTTCGGTAAAAAGTCGTCAATAATTTAGTATTTTCTTATAGTGTCTTGAGCTTCGTGCCTACACCTTTGCTTGAGGAAAGGGCTCATGATGGGACGTGATAGGTGACACAAACGCCCTCGATTACTAGATCTTGAGGCGGGTGTAAGTTTCGAGAGAGAGGAGCGATCGGAGACAATTTCGATCGAAGACATGGCTTGGTCGGAAGTGGGACTTGATCGATGAAGGGTCGACCGGATCGACCCGCGGAACAAAAACATAAAATGAAAAGAAACAAAAAAAAGATGTCATGATTTCGATATGAATATCTACTCTAATAAACATAAATGGATTACTTCTCCACATAAGAGCAAAGGCACAAGATTTCAAGAAGTGGATGCCTTCTTCATGTTCTTTTTTACTTGTTATTTGTTTGGCATTTTTGCAAAGTTGAAGTTGGTTATTTGAGCGGAGTTCCCTCACTCTTATCCAATACATTTATGATGGAAAAAAATGCAGAGCATATATACATAATTACTGCAGCTCTCTGCAATAATAAATGAAGTCAAACTAGACAATGAGATCAAGCAATGATGAAAATGCCAATCGCGTGGGCTACCACACAGTCAATCAATTAATCAACCCAGCTACAATGTGGAATTGTACTTTTGCTTGTGTCAATTGCTTTTATTGCAGATACCTAAAGTCCTCAAGTTTCGTTCACAACATAAATAGGAGAGTACCTTGGATCAACAAGTAAAAAACAAGATGAAGAAGGCATTTTAATAGTAAAAATACCAAACTAATAGTAATAATAAGTTTTAAATTTTGCATTTTAATGATTAATAAAAAGAGTTAGAGTGGATATGAGAGAGCTCGAATAATCGAGTTGATTCAAAATACAACTCATTTTGAAAAAAAAAAACTTGTTTACGAGAGGTATTTAAATTTGTGTGAAAACCACTAGTGTCCAAAACTAAACATAATTAAAGTGCCCGATCACTCGTACACTACCTCGGCCCTCTTGTTCCCTCCCTATTGAATACCATCACATCAAATCATCGTGGCTATAGCAAGAACAATCAATCTGTCTGCATGGACTGTGGTTTTGGTTCCACAATCAAAGGCATATTTATTGCTTATGCAAATATCCAATACAAAAATCTGAAATAGACCCCAATTCTTTTTAAATGAGATAAGAGCTTAGAAAGGGTTGAGAGGGGAAGATCTAATTTTTCTGATGTAAAAAAATAAACTAACCATAAAGATAGGTTTATTTCTTTTAGTGTGCATTCGAAACTCTGAAATCACATTAAGTTCCTAGTAGTCCTATTCTAACAAATCATTCTTTATACACAATCAAATCTTCGACTAAACGTTTAAGAAATTCAACTATTTACCAACTGTGTTGAAACTTGTTAGTTCAAGAAATACATGTTTAGTTCTTCTTGAGTAATGTCTAGGGTTCGAGTTTTGTGGATAAAAAAAAAACTTTGCTAAAAGAACTAGCTCCACCAAAATGTAAATTTTCCTAACTCGAACAAGATCGTAGATTCCTATATTTGAGACTTGGCTTTCAGGAAATTGCAAGTGGGAGCAAGTTGGCCCCAAGTATTTGAAATTCACATGGTTGTGTTTTTTGTGTTAGTTATGACGCACCAACCACATATCACATAACGCCAGAGCCTAACTCTCCCTCTAATTACCATATTCGACCGGTTCTGAACGCAGCTATGGTTGCTAGCTATCAGGAAAAAGGTTTGGAATATACTTACTTAAGATGAAGATGAAGATGAAGATGAATCTCGTACAACAGTTTCAACTACTCACTTAACTTGTACAAATTAACCAATATCATGTTCATGTAACGTGTATTCAGGATTGTGCCAGAGACCACCATACCTCAACTTGAACATTGTCCTCATTTCCTTTTCTTCGCCATTCCCTCTCATCTATTTCCACCGCCTTTCTTTTTCCATTTTTTTCTTCATTATTCATCATATCACCTAGATTTATCCCTACATTTATCACATTATCTCTTTGCCCACACCTTTATTTAGAAAATTTCCACGTAGGGTGTGTGAATTTTTTGTTAAATCGTAGTTTTATTACAAAAATCTCTCGTCATTCTAACTTGAATATAGTGAAGATCAGAAGTCTTTAAAAAATGTAATTTTAAAGATCTAACTTTCAATTCAAAATTTCATTCGGACACTGTTAAGCACAGCGACAAGCTCCTATTGGGTTTAAAATTATTATTTTGAAAAGAAGAGATTGATGTACTTTTTATTCTACTTCAATATAGAAAATCGTAAAATTTATATTAGTAAAATATTGAATATGAAAAATATTTTCACTATATATAACTATCCACCTAGAGAAAAAAAACTTTGTTTCATACTGACTCTCCACTTAGAATTCCAATGAAGCATTAATTGATTTTTTTTTATATATTACTCCTATAATAACAATAAATGAGGAGAGATATAAATATAATTTAACGGTGAAAATAGTAAAAAAATAATATTTTTAAAAATTAACACTATTAATTGCATTTCTTAATATGCAAGTTTCTTATCTTTCTAGACAGTTATTTTGAAAGGGAAGGAGTATAAGTTTTTTTTTTTGAGTGCGAGTGAGTATAAGTTACTTTACAATTCCAATTGTTAAGAACTTAAAAAGGAAGTTCTCGAGCAACGGAAGGTAAAAGAAGGGTTTGAGGAATCGAGGAAATATTGTTTGAAATATATTTTCTATTCTAAGTAATAACTATTACAAGCTCTGATTTATACAGAGTGAAAATAAACAGACGAGACTGAAATGTAAATGATCGTGCCGGATATCCCGAGGTCAATTGTTACATTGGAAATGTAACCTACAATATTGGAAACATAAACTAATAATAAATAAATAATAAACCTAAGGTAAGATAAGGTCGAATCCCGGCTAATTCGGGATTGCCATTATTATAAGATAACATGTGTTACAGCTGGCGAGGACACAGATGACAATCTTGGTTTGGGCAGACGATCCATTTGTTCTAGTGCGCAGACGATCCTGATTAGACAAAGGTCAGACGATGCACTCCGTTATTGATCTTCTACAAATCCTAGATGATGCTATGATTGTTTTCATACTTCAACTTCAGATGATTCATATTCGCTATCACCAATAAAATATTTAATGTTTTTTTTTCAAAAATACCCGCATTTAATATGAAATAGAAGATGAGATTTTAAAAATATTAACTCATAGAGAGAAATTCATAGGAGATTAAATTAGGGTAATCTAGGAAAATGAATAAATCATTTTACAAATTTATTGATAATAATTACTTTTCTTAATCTAAAAGAATTAGATAAAAGTGACTTATATATAGGAATGGAGGGAGTACCTCTTTTCACGGTTTTGACCTGAGAATGTGGGATCTCAATTCCAAGACAGTTAAAATTACTTTCATTTGTAAACTAAACATGTTTTTAAGTGAGTTTTGAAATGGATTTTTTGTGGTGAGAAAATTTATAAAAACAAAATTTTATCATGAATATTTCTATTTTTCTGAATTTCACCCTCTTGATGAAGAAAAAAAAAAAAGAGTGGATATAAATGAAAAAGATAAAAATAAATGAATTTGATAAATTGTTTAGATGTTGAATAAATAAAAAATCATCGTTTGTTTTAGTTGGATAGAAAAACTTTGAAGACAAAAAGTCAAAAAAATAATATTATATCTTCACCCTTGATAAAATGAAAAAGATCATATTAACCCTCATGGTTTTGTAAATACCACATTATTTTTTTATTTGAATATATTTCTCTCAGAAATATACTTCTATTATTTTCTTTCTACAAACCTTTCTCGTATTCTCTATATAACCAACTCAATGTTAGAAGTTAAAACAAACAACAAAACCTTATGCAACCAAATATCATTTTCTAGACTTAAAATTTCCGTACCTTAAATCGAATTATTATTTTGTTTGTATGTATGCCTTAAATTACTCTTGTGGGGCTTTATTTTGATTATTTTCTAACAAACAATAAAATGCTCATTCTGTGCCTCTGACCGGTCAGTGTACATAAATTTATGTTATAAAATATAAACCACACATTTCTTTAAATAATAAATACCGAACCCATTTGTGTTATTGCGTGTCCTTTTCACCCTCCCTACCTATCAATGCTACGAGTTTCATATGAGGATGAGAACCGCAATAGGCCATGCCATAAAACAAGTGCTACCAATTGAAGAAAAAGACACACAAGTAAATACTCCCAACCAATCCTACTGTACAAAATTACAAAAACCACTAACAAAAGAGAAAATAAATATCCAAACATTACTACAAGTTAGAGAAATTAAACCCCACCCCACAAAAGAAAAAAACCATAGAAAGCATCAAGCTACTTCATATCAACCCATGGGAAAATAAAAAGGCAACACACTAATTAAACACCCCTCAAAAGAGTACTACTTCATATGCTAAGAAGATCTTTAGCTTCTTTAGATGCTGTGGTTGGAGACTCTAAACCGTTTGATGATGACAAAGAGGATTCAGTGATTAGTGTTGAGTCTTCATGCTTTGAGCTAGGGGGCTTTGGAAGCTCGGTGAGGATTTGAACAACTTCGCGCATGGTTGGTCGCTCCACCGCTTGTTCTTCAACACACAGCATTGCTACGTAGAACACATGCATCACCTCATGAAGTGGAACCGAGGGAAGCCTAGGATCAAGAACTTTTAGAACCCCTTCTTTGTTTGAGTCCGTCATTTTCCTCACCCATTGCACAATGTCCACTCCATCGCCAAATTCCCCAACTGGTTTCCTCCCTGTTACAAGCTCCAAAAGAACCACCCCAAAGCTGTACACGTCGCTTTTCTCGTCCACTTTCAATGTGTAGGCATACTCTGCAATCAAAATCTCAACTTCAATCAACAATCATAAACAAAGCAGCCACATTGGGTGAAAGTTTGAAAATCAGTCTACAATTTCATTCGGAAACCAGATTAATTTTGCAAACAACCTTCCATGAGTAGATTCTAAGAAAGATTCTGAGAAATCCAAACATTAAATAGGCGGAATCAACTAAAGTAGTCAATGAGAGAAAACAAGACCATTTGCTTTATTTGACATGTTGCAAAGTACCATCAATTTAAACATATCTAACCTACAGCAGCAGGACTTAACACAATTACAGCAGATTTACCTACCATTTTCTTAAAGTGGTAACAATAATTGGAAGCATACTAATTTAGTGGACAATTCAATGAAGTCACTAGTGTTTGATAGAAAATAATTAATCACAGACGGTAGACAACATAACATAGCATGCTAGCATTATTAATTAATTAATTAGGGGCATCAGAACAATATCAACAGTTCAATTATACACCAAAATAAGTGATGTTTAGTCAAAAGAGACAAAATCAGCATTTAAGGATTATTAGATTTGAAATTTGGCTGCGAAAAAGCTATTAGCCACATAAATTCAACATACCAATCATCAATTATGTTGAACTTGAAATATGTTACCTGGAGCTATGTATCCATAAGAACCAGCAATGGCAGACATGCATTCAGATGTTCCGGAATCTTGAAGGAACTTTGCAAGCCCAAAATCAGCAACATGGGCTTCAAAATTGGAATCAAGAAGGATATTGTTTGATTTCACATCTCGATGGACAATAAGTGGTGAACAATCATGGTGCAGATAGCAAAGTCCCTTTGCAGCCTCCACAGCGATTTTGTACCTGGTGTCCCAAAGAAAATGACCCCCTTTCTTACCATGAAGAACCTCACCTAAACTTCCATTAGGCATGTACTCATACACCAAAAGATTGGTTTCGTGGTTTGAACAGAAACCTAGTAATCTAACAATGTGCCTGTGTCGAATTCGCCCCAATGTCTGAATCTCTGCATTGAATCCATGATCATGGGGAGAGCCTCTGCTCATAGCTGGTAGCCTCTTAACAGCAACATGATCCCCATTCGGCATGGAACCCTTGTAAACAATGCCTGCACCTCCTTTCCCTATTATGTTGTCCTCCTTCAAGGAATCCAAAACATCATCAACAGTGAAGTCTAAGCGTTGGAATGCAGTCAATTTCCATGCACGAGCTTCACTGGCCTTCTTCAGAGACCGAGCTTTGAGTATTGCCGCAACCGCGAACGCAATCGAGCACACAAGCAACCCAATAACTAGAAGGAGCTTCAAAGAAGGAGAGAGTGGACCTTTGACATGAGGTTGGCGAGGGCCATTGATAACCCCATCTTTGCAAGGACCCAAATAAGGACCACAGAGTTCAGGGTTGCCAAGGAAAGAGGTGTAGTTGAAGTAGCTGAACTGGCCTGTGCCAGGAACCAAACCAGAGAGATTGTTGTATGAAAAATCAACAGAAGTCAAGCTCTGCATAGCTGCAACAGAAGTTGGAATGGCACCAACTAGATGATTCCTTGAAAGGTTCAAGTAGTTCAATATCCGCATGCTAGTGATCTCTTTTGGAACCTCACCAGAGAGCTCATTGCGGCTGAGATCAACGAAAGTTAGCAACTTGCATTGACTGATCTCAGGTGCAATAGGACCCGAGAACTTGTTGTGGCTGAAATCCATCTTTGAAAGCTGTTGCAATTTCCCAATCTGGGGAGGGATTTGACCGGAGAATTTGTTGCCATCAAGGAGAAGCTTCTGCATGCTGGTGAAGTTGCCAATGGAGGGTGGTAACGACCCAGAAAGCTTGTTGTTGGAGAGGGTAATCTGACCAATGTTGGGAGAAACGGAACCAGATTCAGGAAACTCCCCAGAGAGAAGATTGTCCTGAAACTCCACCTGGGTGAGTTTTGGAAGAGCAAAAAGCCCTTTTGGGATAGACCCATTCAGAAAATTCTCCCCCATTCGAATCCTGCTGAGAGATTCGCACTTTCCAAGCGATTCAGGAATGGGACCAAAGAGAAAGTTCCCTAAAGCTATCAAGGTTTGAAGACGGTTCCCAGAACACATGTCAGGTGGAAGAGTCCCTGTCAATTTGTTAGACGAAAGATCAACGAGTGTGAGCCTTCCGTTTCTACCCAGACTCTGAGGAATGCTCCCGGTGAAGTTGTTCTCCCAGAGCTGCAGAACCTCCAGCGCCGGCATCTCTCCGACGAACTCCGGAATCGCGCCGTGGAGCCTGTTGCGGAAGAGGTTCAAGAGGGTCAGGTTCTTCAGCTCCGCGAAGCTCGCCGGAACCTCGCCGGCGAGCATGTTGTTGGACAAATCCATGGATAAGAGGCTCTTGAGGTAGCCGAGCTCCGGGGTGAGTGACCCGGTGAGCACATTGACCTGGAGAAAGAGTGTGTCTAGCTTCTGCAGTTTGCCTATCTCCGCCGGAATCTCGCCGGTGAGCCCGCAGTATGCGGCATCGAGTCTTAATAGCTCTGAGAGGTTACCGATCTCCGGCGGGATGCCGCCTTGGTAATTGTTGTAGTAGCCGAGGTAAAGCTCCCGGAGATTGGTGAGGTTTCCGATCTCGGGGGGAATGGTTCCGACGAGCGAGTTGCCGGAGACGGCGAGGTACTCGAGGTGGGGCCAGCGGCCGTACTCCGGGGGGATGGTTCCTCCGAAGTAGTTGCCGCCAAGATGCAAATGGCGGAGGAAGGGCATGGCGGTGACGGCGAGGGGGAGATCTCCGGTGACGTTGTTGTTGTAGAGGTCAAGGACCTGGAGGTTGAAGAGGCGCGAGAGCTGAGAAGGGAACGTTCCGTTGAAGAAGTTGTTGGAGAGGTTGAGGAAGCGGAGGGAGGAAAGGGAGGAGAGTGAGGGAGGGATGGGGCCGGAGAACTTGTTATCGGCGAGGGAGAGGTAGGAGAGGAAAGGGAGGGAGGAGAGGGAGGTGTTGGAGAGGGTGCCGGAGAGGGAGAGGGAGGAGAGGTCGAGGGAGGTGACGTGGCGGCGGGGGCCGCAGGTGACGCCGTGCCAGGAGCAGTAGGGTGTGGTGGTGTTCCATGAGGAGAGGGCGTGGGTTGGGTCGTCGTCGACGGAGGATGATTTGAATGAGAGAAGCGCGGCGGGCTCGGAGATGTGGCCCCGCGCGGAGGCAAACTCTAACACTGCCGCCACGAGGAGCGGAAGCAGCCACGCCAGGAGGAGGCGCATTTTGTGAAAGAGAATGGGAAATGGAAAATGAATGAGTGAGTGAGTAAGTAAGTGAGTGTTTTATTTGGTGTGTTTCTCAATGACCACAATGTGTGTGTGAGAGAGAGGGGATGAAGAGAGTGAGTGTAACTGAGTGATCTTTTTTTGAAAAAGGAACCAACTTTGCCAGTTTGAAGAATTTGTATTTATCCTCGTAATGTCCATACCAATTCTCCCACTCCCACTAATTTCACACTCTTTTTAATATTTTCTTATTTGATTATTGATTAAAATTTATGTATAATTTATTTAAATTATATAAGTTTCACTTAAAATTTAATTAGATATACACATTTTTAGTAAATTAAAACGAAAGTGTTAAGTACCCATAAAAATGAACAATATTGCTTCCTGACCTGAAAATTTTTATTCACGAATTTAACGAATGGAGTTTTCAGTCAATCACAGTTAGATAACAATAAATGATAGTACGTGAGTTAATAAAATTGAATTTCATTATCCAATCAAAATGAGGGAAGGCACGGAAACGAATTGATGAATAAAAATTTTCGGGGCAAGAAGTAATTTCCAAAAATGAAAAAATTTATTATTACTCTGTTTATTTATTTATCCAGATTGAATTACAAATTTACAAAAAATTATTAAAAAAAATTCATGGCATTTTTTTTATCAACAAATATTAGTTGCTAGTTGTTAGTAAATTAGTTCATTCTCCAGAGTTTAAACTCTGGTCATTCACCCTTTAATACCATTTACTACTTTTAGCTCAACCAAGTGAGCTACCCCTCCCCAAAATGCCTTCATTTTGAATGAATACCAAATAAATTGTGTTTTTTTGTCTTTTTATTTCATATCACTCCTCAGAATCTTTATTTTCCTTTATTAGTTTTTTTTCGTTTGAAAGAGAAAGTGAAAAAAGAGAACATTAGTAGAGAGAGCGGAGAGAACTATAGTAAATTTTATAAGATGTTTAGTATAATAGAAAGAAAAAAAAGAGATAATTTTACTCGTTGTGTTTAAAGACAATTTAATACAACTATATATTAACTAAAAAAAATTATACAAGGGCAAATTTGAAAGAAATGAAAAGGACAAACTAACACTTAAGTCCATTTCTTCTCATTTTGGAGAAACCTTTATAGAGTTTTGAGTTATTCATATTTATATTTCTATTTCAGCTCATTTTTATTCAATTTTTTTCTTATCTCTTTCTTTTTTTCCTCATACATTATTTATCATATTTCTCTTTTCTCTCTCACTTCTTGCTTTTTGATATTTTAAATGTAAGTGTAATTATAACGTGAACATATAGTTATTGATATTTAAAAATTTGTGGGCCCACCTTCCAACATTTCCTCTTGACGTTGATTCGCAAATCACTTCGTGGTGTCCAGACACTCATTTCACATGCTACTTTATGGTATCCAAACACTCATTTTATAAGTTGTCAAACATCTCAAATTTATTCGTGGGTTTAGTTCTCATCTATTTCTTTATTCTTTAATCACTTAAATTTATTCAAAATGATTCTAATCTATATTTTATCATTTAATAGAAATTCGCATAATATTTAAGATAATAATTTTTCTTGTGATAATTTTTCTATAGCTCTATTGCTTAAATCTACACTACCCAAATGGTCCATCGGTAAATTAAAATATGTTGATCCACCCTACAGCAACCCCAATCCTCGGATGCTATTTCAATTTTGTTGGAGTAATCAATTGTTTTTCGAGCCCATCATTATAAGGATAATTTTTTTTATAGTAGGTGTGTATATGTTATGAAAATAATGAAGTTCACCCTATGTAAGTTAGGATTTAACATTTACATAATCTGATATTTTTTAATAAAGTCAAAAAATTGTTGGATTATATACAATTTTTATTTTTATTCCTAAAAGTTTAAAAAGCAGAAGCCTCATCTTATTCAATTAGTTGGGCTAACATATCTAATTTTATTAATATTTCTCATTTATTAATATTAGCTTTATAATTTCAGCTTTTTATTAGATTTAATGTTCCAGAATATTCTATTCCTTAAGATTGTGCCGCATGTAAGGTCACCCTTAATCCCTTAGAGTAGACAATTAGTATAAGTTGTATTGTTACCATTATGCAATGTTAACCACAAAATTGATGAAAGTTTTATTTCTTTTTAGGTTTTCTTAATTTTCTTCTTATTTGTTGTAGGTTAAACGTAAGTATCGCATTCAAATCCCTCTTCATTCTTTGAATATAAATTTATTAACGAGATCAATTTAATATACCAAAAATGTATAATTAGCATCATTATCGAAGATCTATATGCATATAAGGGTCGGAATGATTTCTTCGTGATGGGTCAAATTAAACCTGGCCTTTGGCAATCGATAATAGTGAATCACTATTATTAAGCGATTAACTTATCATATAGCACAGACAACGAAACCAAATCAAAACTTGAACTACTATATGCATATTTTTATGTTGCATTAGAATATTGTTTCAGTTAAAGAAATAATTAATTTTCTTTAAAGTTTTAAAAGCTATATTTCGAAAAGAGCTCAAATAAAATAAACTTTTGAAAACCACGGAAATACATAGACTTGTGTTTTTTCTTTGACAATCATTCGTTGTCTTATTCTTCAGGAATGAATTGGGACCCATTGATGTAATGTTTCAAGCATCCACAGCAACAAAAGGACCCACGGTAGAGTCATTGTGTAAGACACCTTGAAGATGAGAAAACTAGCATCATTGCCAAAAATTGCTTACCAATTACCACGCACGCACAAAGCAAATACAAAAACTGTTATACCCAACATTTACCACCTCAATTTGTGGCGGTTAAAAACTGAAAAGAATTGCAAAGTTAGTAAAAACTTTATATTTTATGACAATTTTAGACTTATTAAGTGTCCAGTGTCTGCTACTATTTATGTTCACTGCAGCAATTAATTACTAGACGAGAACGAATTGAAAAGGAAAATTACATACAATAATAATAGGTAATTATTAAACAGTAATAATTTTGTTGGGGTTGGATGATAAAGCTGGTCAAACTTTGCTGACTGACACACGAATTGAAGAGAGAAAACGTAGAGTAAAAAATCCTATCTTGTTGTCCCCAGTGCTTGATTGGGGCTTGCAGATTGAATCTCATTTTTATCCTTTTTCTTGCACCCAAATGCCCATAACACTTCTTATTACTTATTAGAGATGAGATATTCTTTGAACCTGTAACTTAATTACGAACCATAAACTTCAAAATAAATTACGACCAGGAAACATTATACTAGTACTTTTCTAGAAGATAATTAATGACCCAGCAGTGACCAAACATACATGGTTACATACATTTCACACAATAATATTAGTAGTAATGAGATGACCAAAGCAAACCTTTCATTTGTTTACATACGAAAATTTCACACAATAATTAATATTAGTAGTAATGAGATGACCAAGCAAACCCTTAATTTGTTCCAAGGATCAGGTTTGAAGAAAGAAGTAACTATATACTGCAAATGGGTAACTCCCCTGCCCACGTGTGGTTAAGTTAATCAGATCAGTAATGCCAATTAAGCACCTTAATTGGTTGGGTATTAAACATATATCATGTGCTTTTGGTAAATTTGTGGGAACATCCGTGATCATTATGATATTTTCATTTTTGTGCTAGAGTTACATTTGAATTTTCCTTCATAAATAATTTTTTTACTAACAATTTATAAATATTAGGATTACTACACATTTAATCCTCAAGATTTAAATATTGATTGGATCAGTTCGTTCAAATCACTCGGAGAATGTTGATTAAAAGGGAAGAACATTTAGCTTCCAAGTATCTAGTGCATCCACGATGGAACTTCTGTTGCTCTGTCGTCTTGTCGCTCTGGGGAGTACCTGCAAAGAAACTTTGACACCCAAATTAGAACGAGGGAGTTGGCAAGTAGAAGAAGATGGAACGAAATGTGTGTACCTTTAGTTTTGTAAGTCCCATTTATAGGGTTGAACTTTGAGGAATTTGATGTCTGAAGGTTGTGATGAGTACTAGTAAGGGCTCGCAAAGGGAGTCATTGGATCCTCTGACACGTTGTTTGATTGAACAAGTGAAGATATGTTTGGGTAATGTAGCTAGGGCTTCGTGTGCCACGCTCATTCCTTGGTTAGTGTGCCACTGACTTTTGATGGGATACGGTCTACAAAAAAGCGTTAAGTTTGGGTCCTCGATTTAGGGGGATGACAACAAGAATGACGTCGGTTTTGCAACGTGCCCAGTTGGATGGAGTGGAGTGCAGTCAGTCATAGCAAGGTGCAGTTGGATCTGACGGGGTTGTGGTTTGTAAGAGGGAGATTTATCGATTGCTAGCCTCTTGTGGTTAATTATTGTGGAGCAAAATGTTTAAGTTTGAATTATCCTGTGAGTCAAACTGATGTTCTACAGCTCCTCACCCTTTCATAGGGTGTGGGAGTACTCGACAAGAATTCCCGGACAATGTTTGAAGGTGGAGTAAGGGTCACACGTAGCCAACCAGTTATTTGTGAGCGCAGAGAGGTAGTGTGTCCGACTATCGATACAAGTATGTTTGAAGTGTGAATTAGGTTCCCTAAAATTTTTTGAGCAGTTTTTTTTCTTTAGGTAAACTTTGAGCATGACGAGCGGATTTTTTTAGCAGACTTTTAGCTTTGTTTTCATACTTCAGACTTAGTGTCTTGTGGACTGGGCAAGCTCCAGCTGGTAAGGCAACCCTTCTCAAAATAGTTATGGCTATGGCGAGTAGAGAGCCCCGTTAGACGAGTCGCTCGACGACCCCCTTTTTAGACGTGTTGTAAGGGATTTTGGGCTGATGATTATGAGGCCCAAAAGCCCATTAGAGAGACATAACTAGGATTTCTCCCCTCACCTATAAATAAGGTGTTTTTCTATTGTAAAAGGGGACATATTTCTTAATCTAATTTCTAATTGTTCGGTATACTCAAAACATTACCCAATATATAATTTTAAGGCGAGTCTAGAGTATCTACTGTTGACAGCAATTATTGAGAGGTCACATCAAAATAGTTCTTATATATATATGCAAAGATAATTTTGAAATTCACATGGTTGTGTATTTTGTGTTAGTTATGACGCACCAACCACATATCACACAACGCCAGAGCCTAACTCTCCCTCTAATTACCATATTCGACCTGTTCTGAACGCAGCTATGGTTGCTAGCTATCAGGACCCATCTGAGGAAAAAGGTTTGGAATATACTTACATGGTGAATTCACTTGAGACTATACTTAACTTGGTAGGTTGATGCATGGCCACATTGATTAGCAACAGGGTTAAGCAGATACCCTCACAATCAATCACAAACTCCTTTGGGTGTTTTTGAATTTGGCCATTTAAATTAGATATCAGAACAGTAGTGGCTTTGATTCTTGAATCCGAGATAAATGCATCGGTTCATGGATCCACTTCAGGTTTCTAGCTACTTTATTCTAAGAGGTCAAGTTTGTCCTTATTATCCCCTTTGATTAATCATAAAAGAATTAGAGTCTCGTTTCTTCATGCCATACTTTGCCAGATTAATCATGATGCAAAGTCAGATTAATCTTGTTGATGTTAAATGCTAATTGATCGTACTGCACGTGATTGTATGACTCGAAAACAAAAAGTATTTTTGGAGGTTGGTTAGCTAGGGGGGAATTTTAGGGATCCATTGCCTGTTTAATTACTTTCTTTTGAGAAAGTGGGGAGTTTGGTGAGAGGATCTTGCTTTAGGAAAACTTTTTAATATTTTTTTATAGTTTACTTATCTTATGGATTAGAAAAATTATTGGAAGATCTATTGAAAGAGGGATCTTCATATTGATTCTAAGCTAGTTTTGCTTTTTAGTATGAAAATACATATTTCAAATTTACAAATATAAGTAGTAGCTTAATGGTGGCACGTATGTAAAGTAATTTGTTTGAGCGGAAAAAAATTGATTTGTTAATTGAAAATTCTGTTTTTTTTTTTTTTATCTACAATGACTAATGTAGATAAAAAGAAGAATTTTTATTAACTTGGAGTATTCATCGCTAACATAATGACTAATTCTCGCACTTCGAGTACTCACACTAAATATTGAACACCCAACTTCATAGTTAGAAGATGATGTGAGCTAACCACTAAAATAAATCGCATTATTTGTTTTTAAAAAGAGACCCCTCATGCAATGATCAAAATCTAGATCACTTAGTCATTAAGACTGTGATACAATGTCAAAAATCAATTATTCCTAAAAGTTAAGTTGTTGGGTAAAGATACATGAGTGAATTATATTAGTCTCTCTCTTCTTTTTTATAAGAACCAAACCACCATTTAAATATTTCCTCCGTTTCAAAGTAATTATTTAGAAAGAAAAGAAACACGCATATTAAGAAATGCAATCAATATTGTTATCTTTTAATAATATATACTTTGTTTTCCTATTTTACCTGTTAAAGTATATTTGTATCCTTCCTCATTTATAAATGTATTATATAGAAAAAAATCAATTTAATACTCTCTTGAAATTCTAAATGGACAGTTATTATGAAGAAAAAAAATTCTCTAAGTGGACAGTTATTTTAACATGGAGGGAGTATTGTTAATCTATTTAGTAGTATTAAATTTATTTTCAATTTATATCAACTTTTCAAAATTACTCACAATCTGCATTTTTTTTAATGCTTTTGTAAGTAAAAAGAGAAAAAAAAAATAATTAAATAAGGGTATTATTATAGCAAAATAATTAAATTATAACAAATTTTAAATTGTTTCTTACCTAAGGGATCAAAATGTACTTCCAATTTATTTCAGAGTATATTTGTAACAAAAACTATTAATCCATTAAGATGCATTAAATGGGCGCATATGTAAATTGGAGCCTCCGTTATTACAGTGTAATTAGAATAGGTGGTTGACAAGATTCGCTAGCTGTAATTGCTTTATATTTCACTTAAAACAAGAAAGACTTTGGAACAATTAAAATTTGTGAGCCCAAAGCTCTTTCCATCCCAGAAAACACGTTGTTATCCTATTCCTATTCGGCTATTCCTATTCCTATTCAACAAGACATTATTTAAATTGTCTCGGATGCCGTTCCTTTTTGTCTGCTTTTTACCTTTGGAACCTCAAACTGTTCATGGCTCTGTCTGTCCCTCTCATTCTCTCGAAAAACCTTCAATGGTCCCTGTTCCCTCTCCTTTTTCTAACGTACAAGTAACATCTTAATTGGATTCAAACCCTCTCTAAATTGTGACACCAAAACAGAGTCACTGCTTCATGCCCCTTACTCAACTTTTGTTTCTATTTCTTTGTAAGTGAGGGAAATGGCACAGCTAGTCTTTTCTATTTCACATAAAGAGTCAAAGAGAACAGAAGGGTACTCCACTGATATATATATAAACCACCCTCCCTAGCTAGTGCCTCTAGTTAAGCAAAATCTTTACTCTTCTTTGCTTGCTATTTTATATTTATATGTGGATTAACGACAATTTTTTTAATAAGATTATTGACAACAAAGAGGAGAGGACTCTCTTTGAGCTTATAAATGCGTGTCTTTGTCATTTCCGATCTCATAAATTTCGTTTTACCCGTTGCTACATGATAATGTTTGCCAAATTCTATCATGCAATCACTTACATTTAGTTACCTTACAGATTTTTAATTCAATAATTAGCAAAAAATTAAACGTGTGAGATGTGAATTTTATTAATTTTTCATAAATATTTATTTATAATTAACTATTCTTACTAATTTAATGTATGTGTATCATTTTTCATTTATATGACTGGTTAGTAGGAGTGCTGGGCTTTGCTAGACTTAACTTAAATAGAGCTGGTCTGCTTTAAAAATTCGAGCCTGAGCCTGACATGTTGTCTGTCATAGACTTTTTATTAGACCAAAGCCTGATCTGTTTGAAAGTCTGGCCTGGTAGCCTATTTAAAAGCTTTTTTTATTGCAATAAATTCAAGTAGACCGGAAAATTTAATTGTAAAATGTCAACAAACTTATAGACTAGTGAACTAAAATACAATAATATGATTATATGGTCCAATTCAAAGTAAATAGGTATAGTCATTTTCTAAAAAAGTTTATATGGTTAATTCATTATATAGTTTAATATATTTAATTATATAAATAAGTTAACAACTATTTAATTTTAAGATACTATAATAAAGATTTCAAAAATTATATTATAATAAAAATTTAATATAATATGAATAATAAAATAAATTAATATTTACTTAAATAGGCCGGCCCGTTAGACTTACAAGGCTTTCTGAGTGGCCCAAACATGACATTTTTAACTAAATAGGTTTTTAAAAAAGCCTTGACCTTATCTATTTAGTAATTTGGCTTGGCCTGCACCTAATGCAGGCTAGGCCATAGGCCCCTGTCGGCGGCCTGACCTACTTTCATCCCTACTGGTTAGTTGCATATTATGGTTCAAGCTAAAAAATCTTTACTAAGCAAAATCAACCCCGGCCCCTTATCCATATCATTTTTATCCACTACAAGAAAAGTGACTTTTTGTGGTGATAATTTGTGTCGGTTCCATTAAAAAAGATGAATTGATTGCGCGTCATTTATAATTGAGGCGTTTTTCCAATTGCTATCAATACACATTTTGTGGCAGTTTAAACCATCGCCGTAAAGTAATTTTTTGTTGCAGTGTACCAAATAAACTTGAAAAACAATACTTTAATCTATCAATAAAAATTGAAATTTTATCTCTCTCCTTTCTGCTCCCTCTTCAAGTTTTGAGACCTTATAATCCCTTTTTAATTGAGTTTCCTCTTTCTCACCATCTCCTTTCTCTCTTTTTGATTCTCCTTGAACTCGCTTTAACCCTATAAATTCCTTCAACCAGACCTTCATGTATGGGGCTGTCTCTCATAGCCTAGAAAAACAGATAGAAACAAGGTAAAAAAAGAGAAAAGGTAAAGAAAGAAAATTGATTTAATATACTCAATAATCGATCGATAACATGCATGCATTTGCCACTCCTAAGTGCTAGGTAACCCATCAATAATGTTGACTTTGGCATGTATCCTAATATATGCACACAACTCTCTCTATCAAATATCAACCCCCACTAACTTTGTCTAGGCCCGGAAAGGAACCATTGCATGTCATTACTATATATTCTCAAATAAAGTATGTAGTAACAAACTAAATTTCAGAGACAGCAGGACATAATAATGTGATAACATAAAGTGATTGATGAGCCCATGTATATCTTTTAGTGGACCTTTTTTATGTTTTTTTTCTTTTTACTAAGTTAATTAAAAAGGTGATCACAAACAGGTAAAGTGATATGTCTATTGGAATAGGAACTGGTGTATACCTTGTTTAGGTAATAATTTGTAAACTATAATCTGACTTAATTAATTTTTATTTCATATTAAATAATTGTTTGACGGAAATTATACTAAAAGGCAAAGGCATTGTGATTTTTTTATTTTATCAAACATATTATGTATGGATGAATTTAATTTTCAATTTCTGATGCATAAATTATAATGTCAATATGTTATGTCTTAAGTAACTAGTTTTTATTCTGAACCGTATTTGCTAGATAGTGCAACTACAGTCTATTGTAGAGGCTTGTTATTGTTTGTATTTTGCTTCTGGTTGTTAAGCTCACTTTATTCATAAAAAAATAAACGAAACTATTTGCTTTCTTTGATCTGTGTTTGTTTGAACTCAATAGTTATTGTTGTTTGGATATTCTCCAAAACAACATACCATTTAGAAAACTGACGTAACATAATTCTAAAGCCTTTTCTTTTCTTTGTATTCCGCTAAAAAGCAATCTACGACAATGACCGTGCACTTGTGACGGTTATAACCGCCACCATCTCCTTATTCAATTGCTACTACAATAAAAAATAGTTAAGTTTTTGCAACAATTACATAAACTGCCGCAAAATTTCAATTTTTTAGTGTTTTATTACTGTGTCAATGGGACAAACCACTTAACCTCCACATTGCTAAAAACTTTTAGAGAAACGATTTAGCCTCTGAAAACATCTTCCAAATTAATCATCTGAACCCCATTTTCCTTAATATGTGGCATGTATTGATTTATTGAAGATAGTGTTTAATTGTAGTCTTTTAATTTTTTGAGAGTTGGAGGATTGGTTCGCTATGATATGTGTCCTCATGGCTGCACAAATCATCAACTCGATATGATATATTTTGTTGGGAAGTCAGGAGAGTACATTAATCAATAAAATAAACATTTAGAGAACTGAACACCACACATTTATTCAAAATATTAAAACATTGAGTTTATGTGTTACACCTCTTATATTATTTTCACCCAACTCACTCTTAACCAATATGTACACTAGAATTCACAACATACCTACCTCATCAATCATGATACCGTGCCTTCAAACAATGTCTATATTGGTTAGGTTCCATCTTCAATATTATGTGTGTACATTTTTCACAATCATGACATTTAATCCGATTCACTCTGCTAGGAGAAGAAGGCTTTGTTAACGAAAACTAAGGCGAAACTGAAGGATAAAGTGGTATTCAAGAATTTTGGTAGAGTGTTCCATTTATATATCTTTGAGTAAAGGCAATATAATTTAGGCTAACATGACGCCAAAAATGGAAAGAATCTCTGGCTAGTGACTACACATCAACCTAGCTAGCTATGCAAACCTATGCATATTACTGCCATATATACATTTCCATCATTTGAGATGCCCCAAATTAAAGCTTGTGGTTAATTGGTTGCATGATCGGTATTCAGTACTCAACATGATACAAGAGTAATTAATCTGGGTGGGGCTTGGGCTTGGGTGAATACCTACCGGTCATGGCCACCATATTTGGATTGAAAATTCGCATAGCATTACAAAGGACTGCTCTATCATCATTCAAGGTATCAGGAAAAAAACATGGCAGATTCATTTCTTCAAATCTAATGGGCCAAGTCCTTTTCAAATCTGTTTTGCTTGTTTGCTTCCCACGACTCCATGTAGCTAGCTTATGGGCAAATATAATTCACATTTAGATGCAGATTGCTTCTTTTTCTGCCCACAAGGGAACAAAATCATAAGGTAGTTTGTCCCATCATTAAATTAAATGTTTTTCCCCTCCATTATCTTCTCCACCATCAAAAGTTGAAGCCCAATTTAGACCTTGGGGCTATTGACCCCATTATTTGGTCCATCTTTTATGGAACCAAAAACCAGGGGAAGAAAAGCCCAATGGGAATGTTCTATGATGACATTGTCTGAAAGATCATTGCCTAGCATTTCCCACACACTGCTATGAAGGTAATTTTTGAATATGCGGTAGTGCTCATAAAGCTCGCCACCTTCCACCGTGACCACACTTTTTCTATTCTCAATTCTCCCAAGCATAACGATTTCTTTCATTCTTTACATCAAGTTGGAACTAATGATTTTCTGCAAGTAAGTTTTTGCTGATAAAATTAAAAAGGATTAGATAAAGGAAATTGATACATTAGGTCGACATTGAGACATGACAATTGACAAATGCTAAAATTACTGTAAAATTAATATTTAAAACTTAAATTTTAAATTAGAAGAAAAATTAATACTTCAAAATTGTCATTACATACATATAACGTACTATCATTTATCTAACTTTTATGATATATACTTCCATTTATTTTGATATATATAAAAGTTGCACAATAAATATACATGATTGCAACATGATATGATACTTTCAAATTATTTTTCTTTATTAATACTTTGATACAAAACATTCCAAAATTAATTAAGTGAAAACGATAAAGCATGAGGACCTGCACCAATGTGTCGATGAATTAGATTGATATGTCTATCACTAACTAATGTGAAACTCTTAACTTAGATTCAAATTTCCAACAAGATAATCATGACTCTAGTCTTAGTTAGAATGTATAAAATATATTTTATTTCTATCAAATATTTTTCCAATTACTCAAAATGTTCAAAGTGAGAATAAAGTAAATGTAAATATTCTGATATACCTCAGTGAATAAGTAGGGAGTCATCAACTTTTGAGGCACGCTCCCTCCAAAAAGGGTTGTTTCTCGTGCCATCTTCAATAAAACCTGTCTTACAATTTCACCTAGGTACATCCCTAAAATCGGCTTCTCAAAAATCCAAGATTTAATAAAATATCTTAAATCAACGTTAGACTATCAATTATGAAGGTACAAACAATGTGTTGATCTAGTGGTAGATAAATTAAATCTTCATGAATATAATCAAACCTTAAAAGAATCATTTATTAAAAGAAAAAGCTATCATATTCCGTACACGTTACAAAACGTGTCAAGAAAAAATAATTATGAATTGAAGATGAATATCCTCAATCTTATATTGCAATTTGAGTAACTATACCTTGGTGCCAGGGTTTGAGCTTTCACCATCTAAACAAGTGTCAAACGTTGGAAACTCATGAGGTATGGATGTAACGTTGGAAATGATCATGTTGAGAGTGGAGGAGGAGGTTTCATTAGAATTAGCAAAAGAGGATTTCATGTTAGAAACCAAGTAGCTTTGTTACAGGGGTGCCACATTCCCTTGCAAACTTTCTAATGATGTTCCTTGTTTGCTTCCATCTTCTGATTAAGGCACCTTGTGCTTACTACCACCACCACCAGTGGCGGAGGGAGAACTTTGAGGTGGGTGGTGCCAATATGAACTTCTATAAAAAAATAGTAAAACCAGCAAGTAATTTTATACAAAGTGAGTAAAATCAAACAATTAATTTTATATAAAATAAATCAAACCAACAAGTAGTGGGGGCCATGGCATAGCCAAGTCCCCTTGGCTCCGCCACTGACCACCACCTCCTTCCTCATTATTCATTAAAAATAATAATCAAGTCAAGATCAAAGTAAATAAATGCTTTTGTCTACGAGTTTATCCAAAAAACATAAAAAGAAGAATAACTCTTGGGTGTGAAACCATAAAAAAAAAAAACTGAAATATGTCAATCTTGTATATTATAAGAACGAGTATCATGGGATTGAATGGCTTTGCGAGAGAGCTGCCTCACCTAATGGGATCACAATATTATAATATTTAGCCTTAAATATGTTAATTTTTAGTCTTTGAATTTTAAAAAGAATTAAATTGGGTTCTAGAAAATTATTTTCAGTGGACCCCTGAATTTTATTTTAAGTGCAATAGATCCAATTGATATTTCCAGCATAAGTGTTATCAATTTTTACTTGTTCAACAACTACGTGGTGAGTCTAGTCAATTGAGAAGTAGTTATGTGGACTATTCGCATCAATTTTGGTTTCTTAATTTTTTTTAATCATATTCAGCCCTTCCTCTTCCCTTTCTTCTTCTTCCTTCATAACCAGCACAAACAGATAGATTTTCTTGCCACCACCATGGCTCATCTCGGCCACCACACCAAACCCCTCAATGACCACCATACCTCTTTCTTTTCCTCTTCTTCCTCATAAGGCGAGACTCATATTTTTAGTGGATCATATGTGAATTTCAATCAATCGATAAAAGAGTGTTGAAAAGTAAATATTAGAATGAGTGTTGCTAGCATTTTTTGGTTCAGCAATAGGCCTAGAACTTGGAATAGTAAGTGTAGCCCATCATCAGTTTGGTATCTTGGGTTGGGCTTATGGGCCAAAAATAAGTCAAGCAATTACAATAGTGGCCACATAATAAATTCCCTGGTTGGGCCAATGTTTTTATTTAGATATTTCATTTAATCTAAAATTATTAAAGGTTATTGTCCAGAAAAAGTTTCAAAAGTTTAATGTTTATACTTTGTCTAATTTAAATATCTCAAATACTAGTGATGGGTATCTAAAAAGTAAAAAAGTCGTCTCGTCGTCAATTTGTTAACCTGTCTATCCTCAATTTTCCGTTTTGTACAGCTAAAGATGCTTTTTGACTCAAAGAGCGTAAACCTTTTTACATAGATTTGAAAATGACATTTTTGAATTAATTAATGTGGCTTACAGAAAGTTACAGATGTAATGTAAGGTGTTAAACATTAACCAACATGTCAAATTTTTGGTGCTGAGGACTTTTTATACGAATCTAAGCCGAGGTTGAGGGTTTGGACTTTGGATGCGTGTAAACAAAATCAGGAGAAAAGCATTTTTTTAATTCCCTAATAGTGATAGTAAAGCTACTTTTCTCCTAATTAATTAACAAGTGCATCTTACTATTATTGGTTGTTGGTAGAAAGTTTTCTTTGAAATTTGTTAGTAGAAAGTTGAAGCAAACTTGTTAGTAATAAGTGATTCAAACAATTAGAAGGAAGAGCTTCTAGAACATGAACACCAAAATCAAGAGCATGAGCTAAATTAGCCAAATAATCCACAACTTGGTTCACCTCGCGGCGAGTGTGAACACATCAAACATCCCAATCCCTACTCGTCCAACCTTGAATCTGGTTCACCATCGAAGCATATGGATGAAACCGCTAACAACCCTCATTAATTAGCTTCACAGCTATCTGAGAATCACTTTTAAAGACAACCTTAGGATATCCACGGTCCTAAGCAAGAGGCATTGCAGGGAGGATAGCCCACAACTCAACCCAAAACACGTTAGAGGATCCTAAGTTGCGAGAAAATCCAAACAACCATGTACCATTAGAATCCCTGCAAACGCCACCACACCCAAACTCGTTCCTCTAGCAGGACCATCAGTGTTGCATTTAACCCAAGTGCGTGGTGGAGTCCACCCCAATGCCACACGATGATAGCCGCGATTACAGAATCATTGTCATTACATTATATGAGCACTTTATAGTAAATAAAAAATACTTATATATCATTTTTATTACTTTACTTTATATTATTTAAAAAATATATACGTTTTCCCAATAAAATAAAATGTGAAAGTGATATATAAATAACATTTTTCTCATAAAAGATAACCACATCGTAGTTGGAGGGTGTGGGCATAACTTATATGCTTTTTATAGAATGCAACCACACTTAGGACAATACTAAAAATAGGCCATGTTTAAAAAAAAAGGCAATTAATTTCAAAGGTCAAGCCTTGTTGTTTATTGCAATTTGCTACTAATATAAAAGATATTGCGTTCCTTTAACATATATGCTAAGAAAATATTCAGATATTATATTTTGAGAAATATTGCACTACCAGCCAAACGTAACGACAGCGCAAGGGATAAGCAGAGAAGAAAAAATTTTTTTATACTATATAAGGCACTCAACCAAACACACGTTAACGTTAAGATAAGGAAAAAGAAAAAGAAAACAGTTTGAGGAAAATTGAAGTAGTAGTTGCTTGTCACTTTTCCCGTTGGTTGATGAAGAACAATGAAGACCTTAAGGTGGGAGGCACAGTAGCATAGCATGCGAATAATAAACTCAAACTCATCTAAAAATAGAGGGATATCATACTCTTTAAGTTTAGTTTGCCATAAATTCTTCTATAATAAACGTTTATAATTTTCAATTTAGTTTTTTATACTTTAAATAATAAATTAAAAAGTTTAAACGCTTCTATTTTAAAAGGGTACCGAAGCAATACTTATATATTATATATCAATATTAATAACCCTACCTTCTCTATAACTCATTTACCAAATTACATAGAGATTTAATGAATAATAATACTTAGAAATTCCATTTTTCTGCTGCTATACTTAGAAATTCCATGGTAGGAATGAAATTTCATACCCATAATCTTTCTGTTTCACATTTGAAATTCCTTTGATTTGAAATTAAAGCGCAAGTATTTGGTAGTACTATAAAGCAAGTGGGAAAAAAAGAAAGGGAAGAATCGAATGGAATTTAATATGAATATCATGTTTGTGCTATTCCCGGAAGTCTGGAACAATAAGAACACCGACCAGTGTAGTCAATGGTGTCATCAAGTGATTCAAGTCTACGGAGGACGGTAATGGTTGAAAATGGAATAAGAGATTAATACATCTAGAAACTATAAACAAGGTAATACTCCGTTCGTCTCAAATTATAGGGTCATTTTCAGACAATCACGCTTATTAAGAAAACATGTAATAAGCTAATTAATATGTTGATTTTGTTACTTTTTATACAAATCTTCCAAATATGCCCCTATTTAAAAAAATCTGGAAATTGTTAATGTAATTATTGGATATACCAAAAGTTGGTTGGGAATATGAAAGAAGTAATTAGTAGAGGTGGTAATTAAAGTTTTGGAATTTAAAATATAATGAATACAAGGGGTAAAAAAGGAAAAGCTTATTTTTATTTTCCTGAAATCTAGAAGGGGTCTTATAATTTGGGACACTGAGTTTGTCTCTAAAGGGTCTTATAATTTGGGACGGAGGGAGTATTTGCTTATGGATGATTATTCCTTTCATTTCTATATAGGTGTCACTTTAAAGTTTTTCACACTTATCAAGAAATGCTATTAATTCATTAAAATTACTCATTGATTTTCAAATATACCATTTGTCTCTCATACTCATAAATTTTCACATTCATTTTCTGGTAATAAATACTCCACTAGCACTTTAACCACGGAAGCTCAATAGTTTCAATAAAGGGGGAAGGAAGACAAGTGAGTATAGGGAAGAGAATCAGTTTTGGAAATTTAAGTCTAAAAAATTAATTCAAATCAAACTCATAATTTGCGGGTGCAATATTGAAGTCAAAATCTTGAGTTGCTTCAATACGATCTTCAACATTTTCCAGTTTGTCTTCAACCACTTCACCTTGTGTACTATTGAGAGAGTCTTCAACAACTTCTATTGAATCATTTTGGATGCAATTAGTCTTCCACTCTCCGGCCATTTATCTTTTGTATGAAGTAGAAATGGTGTATGATTTTCAAGTTTATTTACATTTTATATTCACTTATATGTCCATGTTTTTTTTTATTCCTTTTGGATTCAACAAGTATGCAAGTAAATTTTGTAGTGTCCCTGTGCTATCAATGGTAAATACTCTTCATGGATATTGGAGTATTATAGGAAAAAACAATTGTACATTAAGTTGCAGTTTTGGATGACTGTGTAGAGTAATTAAGAAGGGATTTTAACTGAAGGGTAAAATTGGTAAAAAAAAAACTTGCTCTCTTGAACTTTGTAAAGTGACAGATAATTAAGAACAAAAAAGGATAAAAATAGTGACAGTTATATAGGAACGAAGGAAGTAGTAGTTAAAGATGAAATAAGCTAGGTTACTGGTAGGGTTTTCAACCTAGCCTCTGAATTACCAACATATGAGAGGAGCATCAAGTATCTCGCTCGTGGGTTTATAGGGGGAGGAGCTTCAGCTAACACCAAAAGGAGATTACTCAGAGAAGTGATGTCCGTCTCCTTAAATAGGTATGTTCGGTCCAAATACAAAGACTCCCCGACGTGACAATTGCATTTAGCAACAAAGACTATGACTAAATTCAAAGGGATCATGACGGCTATTTAGTAACCGAAGCTTGGATAGTTATTTCTGAAGTATGCAGGGTCTTCGTAGATCAAGGTAGCTCCACGAACGTCCTCTTCAATCATTGTTTCCGAAGAATGGGTTTAGTTGAGAAACATTTGATTCCCTTCGACCAAAGACTTAATAGGGTTTGGCGGAGTTCACATTACTCACATCGTGTATTAATTATGAGACTCGGCTGACGATGGAGGACTCCCGCACTAAGACAATTAATTGCGAATTCCTCGTAGCTGACTGCCCCACCAGCAATAATGCAATCCTAGTCCGGACCTTGTTGAATGGGTTTGATGCCTGCTTATACACCAAGAGGTGGCCAAGAATTTCTATAACATTATCTTGCACACAACCCAAGAATCGCAAAAAGGTCAAGTTAGAAAAGAAAGCAGTAACAAGCATTGATTGCAATATAAACACTACAAGAATGAGTTGTTTTAGCGTCCAAACTTAGTGTTGCCCACGACATCGACGCTAAATACGACTATTTAGCATCGGCCAAACCGATGCAACTAACAGAAAGAAACTCACTTAAAGTTGTAGTCAGCTTGACCAATGCTAATTCGCGTCGGCTAAGTAGCATTTAGCGTCGATTTAGACAGATGATAAAATTATTAACCAAGGTAGCGTTCGCCCGTAGATAAATAGCAGCGGTTATGGACCAACACTACATTCACCGGTCATCTTAGCGTAGGCTATGACTGACGCTAATTCCATATGTGTACAACCTATTTCGTGGGCATGAAAGTTAGAGCGGCTTGGACGAAACTAATAGCTATAGATTTCTCCGCCTAGGCTGCCTAGTTAACCTCTCTCTTCCACATTTTCCCCAATGTCATTTTCACTCTTTCACCTTCCTCCGCCCCTTCCATTGCTCCGCCACTCCTCCTCCTCACCCTCCTCCGCCACCCCTTTCCCCTAACCCACCCATGACGCCGCTCCCACTCATCTTCCTCCACTGCCTTTCGCCTCTCACCCTCCACCGCTTCCCCTTCCCCTCACCTTCCTTCGAATCTTCTTGCTCCTCACTTGTCACCCTCCTCTACCTCTACTCCCCCCTCACATTCACCCTCCTCTACCACCCCTCACCCTCACCCTCACCATCAATGCCACTCACCCTCCTCACCCTTCTTTTATGCTATGAGTCGTTCCCGTCCCTCCTCTTTCGCCGTTGTCACCCCTCCCTCCGACGACCCTCACCCTCTCTGCAGCGAATCTACCTGTTCACCGGGAACCCTCATCTTCTCTCTCCGACACCAGACCCGCCACCCTCACCCTCTTCTTTCGCCCAATTATTGTGTTGTCGTCGCTCCACTCCCACTACCGAGCAACGCCCTATTGTCTTAGGCTGCCCACCGCATTCACCACCTTCCACTAGATTTGGTGGTATGCTAATCTGGTTTGATTTTTTTTTTTTATAACTATCCTAAAAGGTTAAACTTAATAAAATCTTTGTTTGTTTTATTTGCTTATGATGAGTTTCATTTTGGTGACTTGTATGAGTTTTATGTTGCTAGGTTGTGTCTGTCTATGATAGATGTATCAAATAGAATATGTTATGAATTGGTTTGCCAAAGTGAAATTCTGGATAAGGGCAACTTGACACAATTATGCCTAGGAAATTGACTTGTAGGTTTTAGTTTGCTTAACTAATTTTGAATGTTGATTTGTGTGAGTTTTATTTTGCTAAGATGTCTCTCTGTGTTATCAATTGGTTTGCCAATGTAGAAACAACGACAAACCTTGTCATTGGACAACAATACACGAACCCCCAAAGAGAAATGTATCCACACTATATGGAAAGAGACGACACGCAATATATGGCTAGAGATCGATCTCAAAGCACAAAGCATACATGTAGAGTATAATGAAACCGATTAGCGATGTGTTTCTCATTTAGTGTTTTCTAGGCCGAGATTGTGTCATATGTATGTAAAAAGGGAAGCACTATATAAGAATTATAGGAATAATTTAATGTTACAGAAAAATTTTATTTTGATGTTGAATACCTATTGGAAGCATGTGAATGCATTAATATGGTAAAAAAATGAAGTAACTACAGCACATAATTTGACACTGATGAATTGAAAAACTTAATAAAATGATCTATGTGAAGAGAATCAATGCAAAGAATAAAAGGAGAGAAATAAGAGAGGAGAAACAGAAGTGGTTAAGCTTTACATTGTGAATAAGTGATTTATTAAAAGATAAAATACTTACACATATTTACCAAAAGGTAAGAAGAGGAACTACCCCGTGACAACTGTTTTGGTACATTATTACTTGCTATTATGACCACGTGAATTATGCTTTGCGGTCGTGTAATCGAAGATGTTGAAAAAAATAGTGTCACTGTCGAGATAAGTAATATAGTCAGTCAAATAGACCACATTAATGGGAAATGACGAAATCTTCTGTTTTTATATAAATGACGCGAGCTATCTTCTGGAGTTATAGCCTCTTTTTATTTTTTTAGGATTTTTAGATACAGCCTCTTTATATCAAAATTTTATGCAATTGATTTAAATAAATACTCCCTCTGTTCCTATTTAAGTGTCACTATTTTTATCTTTTTTTGTTTCTAATTATCTGTCACTTTACAAAGTTCAAGAGAGTATTAATTATGTTTTACCAATTCTACCCTTCAATTAATAGTAATAGGAAATTAAAGAGTCTAAATTAAGAAGAAAGATAAAGGGTATGTTAGGAAGTTAGGTAGTAATTTTGATAGAAACAAGAACATTAATACAATTCATTAATATGTGTGTAAAATCTTAAAGTGACAGTTATTAAGGAACGGAGGGAGTATTATAAAAACCAAATTGAAGTTATAATCTAACTCTTGTTTTTTTAGTGGAAACCTAACTCTTGTTATAAGAATTCAATTTCAAGTTGCATTGCATTAATTTATAATTTTTTTACAATAATACTCTTAGTTATTTGGATTTTGTCGTTTCTTTTCCAGTCTCGAATGTATTAATGATGGAAATTAAATAAAGTAAAAAAATGGATTAATGGTAGCTTCGAAATGTTCTACAAATTCAGGATAAATTTAAGAGTAAAACTTAGATACAGTTCCCCATGTGTCATTTTTAGTGTTGTCAAATTAAAATATGATGTGTAATATGAAAAATGCAAAGTTTCATAAATTATCACATTAATCAAATACTCTCTTCGTCTCTAATTATAAGACCCCGTAGGGATAATTACGTTTATTAAAAAAACATGTAATGAAGTTAATTAATGCATTGATTTTTAAAAAAGTTATACAACATTCTATATCTACCCTTAACTCTTTCTTCATTGTTTTAATTGTACCTACCATCACTTTAATGTTATCTCACCCTCTCTTAATAAATATAATATGTAAATATGGAAAAAGATAATAACTTTCTCTTAAAATTAGTAAGGGGGTATTATATTAAGGAACATCAAAATTTCTCAAAGAGTCTTATAATTAAGGAAAGAGGGAGTATTAAGTTTTTTGATTGGGCAACACCACAAACAATGCCAAAAGTATTGTGTACTCCCTCCATTCCTATATCGGTGTGCAATTTGAGGAAAAAAAATGTTCCTATATATCTCTCCACTTATGATTTCAAGAGAGCATTAATTGATATTTAGAAGGGAAAAGGTGTACGTGTATATTTAAAGGGAGTTGCGTTTGGCGCCCCCCAATTGCGCCTTAGCCCCTCAAATAAGGTCATTTACGAAAATGCCCTTAAAATCTTTTTTAATTCCCAAGATGTCCATTTCTTCTACCTTTTTGTTAGAATAAATGACACTTATAAGTGCATTTGTGCTTCTAATTCTGTTCGCATCTATAAGTGCGACCCAATTAAAAAATAACGAGTAACTTTATATTCCCACCTTTAAGTGCGATTATATATGTCTGTTCGCACTTATAGATGCGAAATTGGAGTTTTGAGAGAAAAAAAGGAAGGACTGTCTCGGATGGCGACGGGTTTCGCCATAAGGTCGGTGTCCCGAGCCCAAATTCCATCGTTTGCTATTTTTTTTGAATTTTTGAAAAAAAATATTTTACCATAAATTTCTAAATATGTCAACTAGACTAATTGGGGTGGTCCCATAATTTTTAAAAATCATTTGGGTCCTTTTTGATATTTTTTTAGATGTTTTTGTCGGTTTTTTTTAATATGAAATCGAAGCTCAAGGTGCGAAAATTATCTCAAAATTGCACGTAAAGGTGCGACCAAATAAAATACATTATAAAAGGGTATTTAAAATTCTTTTTAACTAGTTTTAATTTTTTAAAAAAAGGACAAGTTACAAATCGCACCATGAGGTGCGATTTCTTTCTTAATTTCGTATAATGAAGTGCAATTTAATTAAATAATCGAAAAAAAGGGTATTTAAAATTCTTTTTAACCAGTTTTAATTTTTTTTTTAAAAAGGCAAGTTAAAAATCGCACCACGAGGTGCGATTTCTTTCTTAATTTCGCACCATGGAGTGCGATTTAGTTAAATAATCCAAAAAAAGGTATTTAAAATTCTTTATAACCAGTTTTAATTTTTTTTTGAAAAGGACAAGTTAAAAATCGCACCATGAGATGCGATTTCTTTCTTAATTTCGCACAATGCGATTCCGTTATATTATTCAAAAACTTAAAATTTTTTAATTAATTAAATAAATTCGGGATGTTAAAGTGCCAATTTTAATGATTTTTCGCACTTACTAGTGCGAATAATAACCAGAGATCAGAGAACAACTACGAAATTAGTTTTTGCTTTCAATTGGAAGAACCCGCTTTGCTTTCTTCCTTGTCCCATCCATACAGGTCAATATATAAGGAGATGGGAAGGAAATGGTGGGTGAGAAACGGTGATGGTGATGAGTTGAGCGAGGTGATGAGTTAGGGTATGATATTTTTGGAGATTTTTTTGATACATATGTTTTTTTTTCTACACAAAAATATTTTAGGAATTATCAAAAAAAGGGGAGATATAAGGCGTAAAAGGGGCACCAACCACAACTCCTATATTTAAATGGTTACAAGATTTGCAATCAAACGCTTTATAATTAAAATTTAGGTTATGGTTATGTGGTATCTCATATTTATTCCTATATATATAGTTGTAATTAATAATCTCACGTGGACCCATGATCCAACTATCATTAAAATATTACATTTCGAATCGTCCATGATTTTGTGGATTTATTTATGGATTCACCTTCGAAAACATTAATGTGACAAAGTTTAATTAATTATTAAGAATTAATAGTAGTTGAAGATAATGCATCCATGAACATCCATAATATTTGAAACAAAATACAAGTTGTCATTTAGTCAGAACTATGATCATCATAATCAAGAACTTTATAGTTTATACAAATCAACATCGATTTGAAAATGAATACACTCAACAATCAACATTGTCATCATCAACCTGCACCCTTTTCACAACGACAAAGAGGGTGGAAAGAGATCTGTCTAACCAAACTCATGAATAGTCAAATCCTCTCAAAAAACCCTCTTTGGAATAAAACAAAATAGCTGTAGTGTGCAGAAAATGCCATTTTGGGGCAGATTAACGCAGCTACATAGTCAACTGTGCAAAAAACACTTCTACATTATTTGCTGTACTCCAATATGTGGGAGCTAGGTGGTAGTTGAAGTTGCAGGGTAACGACATATAACTTCAGAATCCAAATGATGGATGAAAAAGGGGAACCATGCACAGTGCTGTGATAAATTTATGTAACTAAAGTTAATTTCTTTAGACTCCTTTCATGCACACTGTTTTTGTTACGATCAAAGTAGCTGCTTCAAAGATTGACTTAAGCTTTTTATGAGCTCCTTTGTTGAGAGCATGTATTCCTTATTCATCTGCAAGAAAAACACAAAACCATGTCATGAATATGTGAGAGTGGCCACAGATACTCAGGGTTATATATGTTTGGATGCTGGTTGACACTAGACATTAGCAGCACTAACTTTGAGAGAAAAAATGAACCAATCTTTATGGATTAAGAAAAAATATGTTCATTTTATATATCCAAACACACAATTAGTTGTTTATAAAATCAAACAGTGTACTTGTTAAGATCTTATCTTATATTAATTATAGACCAAAATAATCTTTATATATGACAGAACAATCGTTACTTCTAAAGCTAACTTGTTAAGATAGTATGATATGAGAGTAATATTTCATTTCATGATTTTATATAATAACATTATTTCTAATGATCCTATCTTAGATGTAAGAGATAATTGTTGTTCTGTACTAAAGATATATCATCAAGTGAGTATATTTACCTGAGTAACTATGGTTATGTCAAGAGTGTTATTTCCAAAGGGCAGAATGCTGGTACTTTGAACAGTGAGACGGTGCTTTTCTAATTCCAAAAGTATTGCAGGCACTGCTTTCCCATTGTGTTTTTCACAGTGGATTCTGATGAGTATGTCTTTCCCAGAAACTCTTGCTTCGATTTCAGGGAGTGACTGGTCGGAGTTTTCATCGGAGGAGGAGGAGCCATCGTCATCGGCAAAGACAACAGATTTCCTTAAAATGATTGCTGTTTCAACGGTTTTCTCGGCTACTTGTTCTTCCAGAGTATTCACCCGTTCTTTTAGTTGCTTCAGATAGTTGATAGCATCTTCCAAAACCGAAGCCTTGTCCATCTGCATGCGAAACATTGATTATTCAACTTGTAATGAAGAATATTTACTAAGTAATTTACATAATGATATGAACATATACACATGAGCTAAATTAGACAACCCAATTTTGTGCACACAGACCGCTCCGGAGTTTCAATAAACAGATCTATGATAGACTTTGAGTTGCTAGCCGTTTGGATCCAACCCTAAAAGCACTTATTGAGGTTTATTCAGTGCATTTTTTAGTAGAAAAGCTCCAATAAGACTCAATAAGCCTGTATCGAAACAGGTAGATCCTAACTCTGCCCTAAAATCTAGCTAGCTCATCAGGGTGAGAGTTGATCTACCGCTTATCAGAACTCTTTTGGTCACATCTCTAATCAATATGAGACAATTACTTACATGAATTTAACAAGGGGATCCATGAAATATAATACAAATGGTACCTTCTTGAGCCCCGGAAGGACAGCAGATAGAGCAATGAATCTCTGGCTGAGTTTTTCCCTTCGTTTTCTTTCGGCTATCACGTGATCTCGAGCTTGAACTTGATTTCTGATGGTCATTGCGGTGGTACCCTTGTTTTCATTGTACAAGAAACTTTTGTCATCATATTCATAGGCACCTTGAGAAATCGCAGCTGCAAAATCCAAATTTTCCCCATACCCAGTTTGCATTTTAGGCTTTATCACTTTGGCTGCATCCATATTGTAGAATTGTTGGGAAGAAGTGACTGAAGACACATTAGAGTGCTCAAAAGAAATAATTTTGGGCGATGAAGAAGAAGATGGAGCCTTCAAATCGGAACCACCATAAGCACTCCAAGTAGTCTCAGTTTTGATCTGCTTGGTTGGTCTTGCAGGGGCAACAGAATAATCAGAGTTTGGTGTAGTACATCCAGAATTGAAGCGCTTTCCAGAGGAAGAATAGCTCTGATCTGGGGAAGGGGTGAAGGACTCAAAGTCAAGATCTTCAAGCTGGAGTACTGCATATGAATCCATTGGATATTGGTGAAAGTAAGATGGGTCCTCCATTCCCTGTTAATTCAAACAAGAAGGTGAGTTAAAGAGTTCAGAATATATGTATATGTATTCTGCACTTAAATTGTTTGATTAAAAGCATATGGTTTCTTGGGATGTGCTTACAAGTTCAGCCATGTTATAATTGGTAGAGGAAATTTGCATCATCTTCAGCTTGCTTAATTCCTTAGAAATTAATTGGACAAATAGTATGGGACAAACTGAAAAGGAGTCATCAAAACTTTAATCAGAACAATTGAAAGAACGAGAAATCATTGATTTCCAAAAAATTCAAAGAGTTATGAGAAGGTAGGTTGGTTTACCTTGATGGAAGAATATTAGAGGAGTAGTGGAAGGAGAAGAAGATATGAAGTGATGTTTTTTGTGAAGGTGGTGGATAAGTCCAAGAAATTTGGCTTGCTGTTATATAAGGGGGCATCGTACACGCTTCCCACTCGACTCTATTTGAACACGTGTGGAATTGAATATGATATTTCAAATTTCATTGGTTTGTTCACATTGTGTGAATGTGGGGGCTACCCTGTCTTTCAGTCTTGACTGGCCTTTGGTCAAATTGTGGGTTCTTTTCTTCCAAGGCTTTTGTTTGATCAGGTTAATGTTTGCGTGCCCCGCCAATGAATCTTAGTTGTTTGTTGCCTCAATTAATAGGGGCAAGTCATTGTGGTTTCAGCAAACATACATATTTTGTGGCAGATATACACATTTGGGATATAAATGTGTTTGTCTAATACATCTCTTTCAAAAATTGTATGTATATCAATTATTATTGTTTTTTATACTTAAGTTTTGTGAGCTTAGGTGGTTTCTAGGGTGAAAGTGTTCATTAAAGGCCATTCTAATGTGGACACGAGTCTTTCACGCATAAAATGTCATTTTAATTAGCTATTGCAGATCATTCTGACATGTTGGAAAGAAAAGAAAACACAAATAGTTAATTACTAGAAAATCCCTTTCTCTCCTCTCACCCTCCTCTCCTTCATCTCTTTGTCTCCTTGAATCCTCCCACCCTTCTAATGGATCTTCTAGATTCTAATCCCACCTTCGATGACTTCTCTTGTGAGTTCCACTCTCTCTTCCCAAACAGTGGTCAGGTTGCAGGGATTAAGGGGAGATTTTTGTGGCGACGACAGGCCCTCTTATGCCATAGTGAGTGGTAACGACATTTTCCAGCCAATTAGGACTCTTCCACCTATTGGAACTCGTACCATCATATTTTTCATCTCCCACTACTATAAAAACATGATTTAGCAACGGATTTTAGCGACGGACAAAAATCTATCGCCAACAGCGACGAATTTAGAGATAAATTGTCAGTTTTTGAAAAAAATTACACTTTTCATTTTAGCGACGGAATAATAGTCTCACTAAAATATGTCGCCAATTCCCCCTCTAGTTTACATATATAAGTTTTAGCTAGGCTTTTAGCGATGGATCTTTTCCGTCACTGATTTTTCGTCTTTAATCCGTTGCTAAAATTGGGAAATGGTTTAGAGAGGGAATGGTTCCGTCGCTAACGCTTTTTTGTTTTTCCGTAAATAAAATTCCTAAAATTGTACATGTAGGGGGATCAAACCATAAACTTCTCAACCAAATGAGGAGTGTCTTACCATCTGAGCTGGATTTGTTTCCATGTACACTCTTTGGAAAAATAATTATAATACTATTTATATCAGGGAAATTTGAATTTTCGCCTGAAATTAAACCCACGAAACCTTATCACCCTCCTCGGTCTCAATTTTAAGTGAACCCTAAACTTTCACTCTACTCCCACCGCTCAGACCTGAAATCCGGCGCTGCACTCCTCAATCGCAGGGGTGTTATGGTCCCTTCGGACTCGTGAAATTGAGGGAGAGATTGTTCCACTTTGCAGGTACATACATACATTATACATACATACATGTCTAGGATGTGCTTACAGAATTTGCTATCCTATGTTGACTAATGTGTTGATAGTGATACTAATGTTTAGTGGAGTATAATTGTTATTAGTGGGGAGTGGTTATTGTTACTAATGTTACTAGAGATACTTAGAGCTTAGTGGAGTGATTAAGTGAACATTAAGTAACTAGTTGTGATTTTTTTTTTAACTGTAAGCCACTTATAATGCTACAAGTACATGTTTATGTAAAAATTAACAGAGAAATACAAAAGAATTCAGTCACTAAACACTTCCCCTTCCTCTACTTTTCTGCTAAATTATGCGGTAGATATATCATATATCCTATCATATTTTGCCTTTTGTCGAGTGATTTAGTTTTTATTACCACCTCTAAAATACCACCAACATTCTAGCTGGTTAGTGTCTTACTTCCTAGTCAACCTTTGAGTTTGGATTTGCTTAAAATCTCGACCTCATAGGTTTCTAAGTGTAAATTTTCGTTGCGGATCATCCCTGAACTAATATTTCTCCGAAATATAAGAACTAAGTTGAGTCAGTAGGAAATCTAAAGTTTTGTTTTGACAGTTTTGACTGTGAGAAGTGGGAACACTAGCATCTCAAGCAGTATTCATTTTGTAAGTGCATGACTCAAGTTGTATAGCTCTCAAAAAACTTAAACATGTAAGGTATCTATTATTGAGTGGTTTCTACTTTCTAGACCTTTCTTTTTGGTCTGTCTTCTTTGTAATCTACTTGTATTTTTCATCTTGGTATGATTGTTGAGAGTTAAGACAGCTGAAAATGGTTCCTTGAAGGATGAAAGGGGATAACAACGTGTACAAGAACAGGATTTTCTATTCTCGGCTAGTGAAGTTGGCAGAGAAGCATGGATGCACATCTTCACAACTTGCTCTTGCATGGATCCTTCCTTCGTCAAGGTCGTGGCGTGGTACCAATCCCTGGTGAGTGATTTTACATTTTTCAACCTGCATCAAATTCGGTATCTGTGAAGCATTTTCGCGAGTATAATTTGAATGTACAGGGAGGGAGGTAATATTATCTGCTAGAATCAATCTGTTGCGAATTGTGATGATTGATAATGATAATACTATGTGAAATGATTTGAAAAAGTATATTTTATGAAAAACTCCACGTAAAACTCACATATCTCTAACATTTATGCAACTCTCATGTATTGTAGGAACAACTAAGATAATAAATCTTTATAGTGAAGCTCCGCAAAGATGATTTGGAGGAAATTGCAGATGCAATGTGTGAGATAGTGGCAGGGGAGCGAACTACTAATGCATTTTTTAGAGGCTCATGGGAATTTGCTGACACTCCGCCAAAAGGCCAAAACTATGGGAATATATCTAGTTTCCGTCAAGATTAATCGCATCTGAATAAAACTATTACTCTGTGTTGTGTGCTTAGCTATGTACTGTTATGCAATCAAATGATGAGATAGAGAAACTTTGATTAATCCAAGATTTACCTATCATGGTTTCCAGCCATTTTGCTTAGCCACAGTTGGATTAATGTCAATGATGAAAACATGGTTCCTACTGGGCTGACACACTGGATGACGAAATTAAAAGCTTGAGAAGAAAAAAGTTGAATACAAAGTGCGGACTTCTTATACGTATAATTATTAATATTAATTAACGAGAGAAGTTTATGTACAATTATCTTGACTTTTTTTTTTATGATTTGCATTATTGTAGCTATAATGGTTGATTTCAAGGTGCATGAGATAAAATATTCAGGAACTTATATAGCCACCTAAAAATAACCATCCGAATAACAAAAGTAAAAATAAAATAAACTTAATTAATGAATATAAATGAGCACCTGATGCTTCCTTACCGCTATTACTAGTTGCTTATATGAGTTGTTTATATAGTTTAAAAATGTCACATAATATTTAATTTTAGCAATTTATAAGTACCTCATGAAGATTTTACTCAAATAGTAGTTTCTTATTTTTCTCCATAAGGAAACCATATATTTATATTTTTTTATTTCACTTAGATTATGTTTGGCACGTCTAGCTATTAAGTTAGTTGAAAGCTAGATAAAAAACTAGCTTAAAGCTGAAAGCTTCTTAGCTAGCTCAAAGTTGAAAGTTGAAAAGTTACCTAATTGAAAATAGTAACGATCAATTATCTTGACAATCAATTATTCTCCTTAAAAATTATTTAAATATTCTTAAGAATCAATTATTTATATTAGAGATAACTTAAATCATCTTAAGAATCAACTATTTATGTTAAAGATCATTTTAACAATATTAAAAATTAATTATTCACCTTAAGGATTATTTATATCATCTTACGAATTATTTATTTACCTTACAAAATTATCATAAGAATCAATTTTTATGTAGGGAAATGAATTTCGTATTAATTAAGTTAGAGGACTAAAATACAAATTATAAAGTTAGGGAACTGAAACTAATATTCTCAAATTTTGGGTAACCTGCCAAATTTAGTACGGTGTGTTAAAAACACTATTTTACATTTACACAAGATCTAAACACTCTTTTACAGTAAAGACCACCCTTGAAATAAGCTCATTTACAAAATATTTTGAAAGAGTTTTTAACTAATACAATTAAAATGTCATGTCAAATATGGTTTTAAAGTATGAAAGAGAATAAATTACTAATACAAGTAAAGAAAATTTTGTTAATCATAATGTATGATTGGTTATAGAAACACCATAATGCAGTTAGTGCGTTAGGGTCACCCTAAATATGTTCGATCCTGCTGTGAGGCTAACCTTCAACGTCTTGGGATAATTATCCACTTTTTTATAATTATGATAAAAATAAATAAAAAGTTATTTTGACTCATTAAAAGTAGTAAAACACTTTTTTAAATCATTAAAAATCAGTATTATCTTCAACTAACTTTAACAAGTTATTATGGTTATTTAGTATATAAAATACTTTATACTTACTAACTAATATTTAATAGTACACAGAAAATTTAATTGTATTTAAAGTAATTTTATAAAATAATAAGCACATACATACATACGAGTTAACATTAAAACTAACAGGGCATTTAACTGAAAGGGTATTAATTAATTGGAAAGAAAAGACTTAGTAATTAACTAGCCGTTATTATTAACACTACACATAATGTATAATATAAATAGAGACTTATTCTGACAGAGCCATCATTTTTTGTTTCTCTCTCGCTTTGCTCTGTTTCGTTTCGTTTCGTTTCTTTCGCGTTCCTTTTCAATTTCTTTTGTTTCTCCTCTCTTTTTCCTCTGTTTCCTTCATGGTTCAATCAACCATGGCTTCTCAAAAGATGTTCTTCTCATCCTTGCCGACGGCGGTTGCAGAACTGATGGCTTCGACAGGGCAGAGAAGAACGAAGATCTTGTTGTTTCATCATCGCCGCCGTCGCTTCAGAGAAGAACGAGGATCTTGGCCCTCAACGCCGTCCTTCAGGTGGGTTCAATCTTTCTTATTGTAGAGGAATTCATGGGAATCTTTCAATATTGTTGAAAATGTGCCCTATATTTTATGGTGTTGAAAATTGCATCCCCGAATTGCAATGGGCTGTTGTGAAAATTCTTTAGTTGTGCAGTGGGTGATTTCTTTAATTGTGAAATTTCTTTGTTATATAAATAAGAAGTGCTGCCATTTCTTATAACGGAAGTTTGTGATTGCAGGCATCCTTCTCACTGGGGCAAGGCTTGATTGTGGAACGCAAGAACTTGTTGACTATACTACCACTTTTCTTGGCAAAAAAGACAAAGTCTTCCTAAATGGGGATTGGGTTGGAGTTTGTCCAAATCCCATTTCATTTGTGACAGGGTTACGAAGTAAAAGACCACCTCATCAGGTTCACTTTTAATCTCCCTTTTTAAGTTGGTTTTCTATTCTATAATAGCCATGCTTTATATATTTTTTAGGGCGTGTTTGATGATTGATGAGGTTGAAAGTGTTAAAAGTTAAAGAATTGATAGTTAAAGAATTGAATCTTTGATGATTGATGAGTATATTTCAGGCTTTCAGCTAATAATTATAGTTTTTAAAAGTCCAGGAATTGAACGATGTGCCAAAATGTCATTGATTGGCAGTTACTAGATAAAATTATAACTTCTATCTTTAAGCCTACGCGGCCTAGATTTTAAGCTGTGATGTAACACTATTGGAGCTTGAAACTATTATATCAGTTGTTAGATTTGAACTTACTTTCCTGGGAACTCTGATGTGGTAAAATTGATCTCATATGTATGCTCAAGACAACTATGTTTGCATGTGCACAAGTCATTTAATTTATTTTGTTTACTGGTTTATAATTTCCAGTTACCAGTTATGAGTAGTAACTTTAATTTATTGTGAAAAGTCTAGCACCAAGTATAATGTGAGGATATTATGACATCTCTTAGTTTTGTATCTATTGTTATATCATATCAATATCAAGTTCTGATCCATGTCCCTTTTTGCTTCCATTTGAGTTTAGAACTTGCAAGTCTACTCGGATGATTTGGATGTCACGTAGTGCAATTATGTTCATTTTGGTCCTTTAGTTATGCTTGGAAGTATCTAATTTGAAAACTTGATTTTTATTGAATTCAATGGTGTCTTTGATATTTTATAAAACTGGTTTTTCTTAGTGGGAAAAAAAGACTTTTGTTGTTATAGTGATCAATGTTACCTAAATGGTTCACAACTATGTTTGCATGTGCACAAACTAGTTTTCCTAAACCAGCTTGCATTTTGCAGGGTCCTGGCGGAAGGCCTGGCTTTGGCTGTGGATCAGGTGGTTTTGGAGCGCCAACCAGCTCAAATGATGCTTAAATATAATGATTTCTGCTTTGTTTTTAAACCAGCCAGAAAATTGTTTAATCGAACATGGCACTTTATATTTTTATTATTCAATGAAGATTATGTATTTTTAGTGTTTCTGCTACTTGTATCTTTCTTTTCTGTGTTTTGTCTGACATGTATCCAACGTAAGTTTGCAAAATTTGAGTCATACCTTGCTAGAATTATTGTCGAGCATGAAATAAAGTAAATTGATCATCATTATTGTCGGTCCATTCAGGATAAATGATGAGGGAGGGAAATAGATTGTATTATATCAGTTGTTAGATTTGCACTTGCTCTCATATATAATATATATGACTTTTAGGCAATGAAGATGGCAGAATTTGAACAAAAGGGGCTGGTGAGAATAGAAGAATAATAATTATCACGGGTTGGCATGTATGAAATGTAATTATTAATTATCGACCATTTGCATTTGTAACCTGGAAAAATAAAAAAAGTGACACATCCTTGAAACTTCAATGTTACTTGAGTTGAAACTGTTTTTACTAGACTATGTAGGTGCTGGTGCTTCATATTTAGGATTATGACAATAGGGAGACTGGTATGTATAACTTGCAATTGTGATTATGAATATGTAGGTGGTATTTCAGTTTGATTTATTGTAACAGAAATTTATTTAGCGGAAACGGGGGGTAGGCAAGGGAGAGGGTAGGGTTTAGGTGGTATAGAAGGAGGGAGGTGAGGAAGGGTAGAGGGAGCGATCAGGGCTAGGGTTAGGGCCTGGGGAAGGGATGGGTAGGGGGTATAAGAAGGGAGAGGGGTAGGGCCCCGGGGGAGGGCGGTAGGCTCCGGGGGGTAGGCTCCGGGGGGAGGGTCGAGGCCTCTCGCCGGGGGGGGAGGCCTTGGGCTAGGGGGCCTGTGGGGCATCCTTGCCCGGGAGGGCCCCTCCCCGGGCCTCCCCTGCTGGGGGGCCCGTGGGGCCCCCCTCCCCCCGGGCCCCCGGCCCTCACCCCTCCCCCCAGGGCATCCTTGCCAGGGAGGGCCCCCCCCGCCCCCCCCCCGCCCGGGCCTTCGAGGGGCCAGGGAGGGCCCCCTTGCCCCCCGCCCCCAGGGCATCCTTGCCCCGGGCCTGGCCCCCCGACCCCCCGAGGGACCCTTACCCCCCCTCAGGGGCCCCCTTGTCCCCCGCCCCCTTGCCCTCCTTGCCCGGGAGGGCCCTCACCCCTGCGCCCGGCCCCCTTGCCCCCGCCCCTGCGGGCCTCCTTGCCCGGGAGGGCCCCTCCCCGGGCCTCCCCTTGGGGCCCTCCTCCCCCCTCCCCCCGGGCCCTCACCCCTCCCCGCCCCCCCCGCCCCCCAGGGCATCCTTGCCCGGGAGGGCCCCCCTCCCCGGGCCTCCCCTTGGGGCCCTCCTCCCCCCTCCCCGCCCCGCCCGGGCCTCCCCCGGGCCTCCCCTTGGGGCCCCCCGACCCCCCGAGGGACCCTTACCCCCCTCTAGGGCCCCCTTGCCCCCGCCCCCGGGGGCGGACCCCCCGAGGGCCCCTTGCCCCCCGCCCCTGCGGGCCTCCTTGCCCGGGAGGGCCCTCACCCCTCCCCGGCACCCCTCCCCGGCCCTCCCCTCCCCCGCCCCTGCGGGCCTCCTTGCCCGGGAGGGCCCTCACCCCTCCCCGGCCCTCCCCTCCCCCGCCCGCCAGGCGCCAGGGGCCCTACCGGGCCTCCCCTTGGGGCCCCCCGACCCCCCGAGGGCCCCCTTACCCCCCCAGGGGCCCCCTTGCCCCCCCGCGGGGGCCCTCACCCTCACCCCTCCCCGGGCCCCCCGCCCCCGGGACCCCCCGGGGGCCCAGCGAGGGCCCAGCGAGGGCCCCCTTGCCCCTCGCCCCTGCGGGGCCCTCACCCCTCCCCGGGCCCAGGGAGGGCCCCCTTGCCCCCCCTTCCCCAGGGGCCCTCCTCCCTCCGACCCTCACCCCTTCTCGGGCCCCCCGAGGGCCCTCCCCCCGCCCGCCAGGCGCCAGGGGCCCCCCTTGCCCCGCCAGGGGCCCCCTTGCCCCCTCGCCCCCTCCCTAAAACAACCCTCGCCTACCCTACTCCCCCGGCTCTACCCCCCCTCTCCTACCCTATTCCCAGGCCCTACCCTCCCTCCCCCAGCCCCCGCCTACCCTACCCCCCGGCCCTACCCTCCCCCTCCTGGATCCCTACCCACCCCTACCCTCCCTACCCCCTCACTCCTCTTTCCCCGAACACACTAAATCTATCTTCTTGTTTAAGTGTTTAAGCATAACAAAACATTTTATCATTAAAACATTTTATCTTATGATAACACCAATAGCAATACATATTTCAACATTTTTTGTGAAGCTAACTTTTTTGAGGATTCTATCTATTCTCCTTTCAGGACTGTATTCTACATGTCATAAAAACTCGCCTTAAAGCAATTCAATGTGAGAGTAGAGAACCCAAAATGCAATTCAATTTAATAATAATGATATATTTATTTTGAACAAAGATCCATCCTGGAATTGGTCTAATTTCATCCTAATTAAAAAACTCAATGAGAGAGCACAAACTAATACATATATTCAAACTAAAAGCACCTAAAAGATAAATCACATTCCAATTAATGAAATCAAAATTTAATTCAAGAAGCCCATTCCAGTTACTATCACAAGAATTTGGAACTAACGAATGTGTAATTGGTTATGAAATAAAGAGAGTCAGTAATTGTAAAATTAAAATTAGATAGGATGAAAGTCAAATAAACAGTGGCGACTGATCAAATCAAATATCCACCTTGCACAAATATACACAGTCAAGATTTTCACGAAAAAGGAATGCTGCATTATTCACACAAATCTATTCAGGATTTTATATGCTACATAGCCACAATTGTATTATTGTCATTTTGTACTTTCAGTATTCTACTTTGAGGATTCTACTTCATACTTAAAAATCAAGTTTTCAAATTAGATACTTCCAGGCATAGACCAAAATGAACATAATTGCACTACGTGACATCCAAATCATCCAAGTAGACTTGCAAGTTCTAAACTCAAATGGAAGCAAAAAGGGACATGGATCAAGACTAAATCCGCAGGGAAGCCTAGAACTTGATACTGATATGATATAACAAAAGATACAAAACTAAGAGATATCATAATATCCTCAAATTATACTTGGTGCTAGACTTTTCACGATAAATTAAAGTTACTCATAACTGGTAACTGGAAATTATAAATCAGTAAACAAAATAAATTAAATGACTTGTGCACATGCAAACATAGTTGTCTTGTGCTATATATGACAACTGATATATAATAGTTTCAAGCTCCAACAGTGTTACATCACAGCTTAAAATCTAGGCCGCGTAGGCTTAAAGATAGAAGTTATAATTTTATCTAGTAACTGCAAATCAATGACATTTTGGCACATCGTTCAATTCCTGGACTTACAAACTATAATTATTAGCTGAAAGCCTGAAATATACTCATCAATCATCAAAGATTCAATTCTTTAACTATCAATTCTTTAACTTTTAACACTTTCAACCTCATCAATCATCAAACACGCCCTAAAAAATATATAAAGCATGGCTATTATAGAATAAAAAACCAACTTAAAAAGGGAGATTAAAAGTGAACCTGATGAGGTGGTCTTTTACTTCGTAACCCTGTCACAAATGAAATGGGATTTGGACAAACTCCAACCCAATCCCCATTTAGGAAGACTTTGTCTTTTTTGCCAAGAAAAGTGGTAGTATAGTCAACAAGTTCTTGCGTTCCACAATCAAGCCTTGCCCCAGTGAGAAGGATGCCTGCAATCACAAACTTCCGTTATAAGAAATGGCAGCACTTCTTATTTATATAACAAAGAAATTTCACAATTAAAGAAATCACCCACTGCACAACTAAAGAATTTTCACAACAGCCCATTGCAATTCGGGGATGCAATTTTCAACACCATAAAATATAGGGCACATTTCAACAATATTGAAAGATTCCCATGAATTCCTCTACAATAAGAAAGATTGAACCCACCTGAAGGACGACGTTGAGGGCCAAGATCCTCGTTCTTCTCTGAAGCGACGGCGGCGATGATGAAAACAACAAGATCTTCGTTCTTCTCTGCCCTGTCGAAGCCATCAGTTCTGCAACCGCCGTCGGCAAGGATGAGAAGAACATCTTCGACAAAAGGAGAAGCCATGGTTGATTGAACCATGAAGGAAACAGAGGAAAAAGAGAGGAGAAACAAAAGAAATTAAAAAAGAACGCGAAAGAAACGAAACGAAACGAAACGAAACAGAGCAAAGCGAGAGAGAAACAAAAAATGATGGCTCTGTCAGAATAAGTCTCTATTTATATTATATATTATGTGTATTGTTAATAACGGCTAGTTAATTAATACCCTTTCAGTTAAATGCCCTGTTAGTTTTAATGTTAACTCTTATGTATGTATGTGCTTAATATTTTATAAAATTACTTTAAATACAATTAAATTTTCTGTGTATTATTAAATATTAGTTAGTAAATATAAAGTATTTTATATACTAAATAACCATAATAACTTGTTAAAGTTAGTTGACGATAATACTGATTTTTAATGATTTAAAAAAGTGTTTTACTACTTTTAATGAGTCAAAATAACTTTTTTTTTATCATAATTATAAAAAAGTGGATAAATAATTTTAGGGATTATCAAGTAAGTGGTCCCTGTGTTTGTGCCCGGATTTGATCTAGGTCCCTCATCGGAAAAATCTTAGCAAAAGGTCCCTGTGTTTGTAATTTGTTTTAAGTAGGTCCTCGCCGGTGACCGGAGCTCAGGCCACTGATTACGTGGCATGCTGACAAGATAAGTGATGCATATGTGGAATTTACATCTCAGAAATTAAAATAAATTAAATTAATAAAACATTTGAAGTTACAATAATAACCCCACTAAAACAACAAACCCTAAACCCCCCCTCACCCTTCAACCTCCGATTCACCTCCACCTCTCCTTCAACTCCTCGCCGCTTCTCCTCTCACGCCACCAATCTCCTCAACCTCGACCTCTCTCCTCTGAACCCATACCACCACCAATTTGCTTCTTCCAGCCTCTCGAAATTCCCCTCCCTCAACCACCAATTGTCCCTCTCAATCGCCACTGATTCGCGTCCTAAGTTCTTCACCCCTGCCGTGAGCGCACCGCCATCATCCTCGCTGCGTCGCCGTCGCGGTGCCGTCTTCCTTCATCTCGAGCTAGCACCAATCGACTTCCCTCTTCGCTGTCCTTCGACCTCGCGCCGCCGCCGCTTGTCTCTCTCTTTGCCGCCGCTGCCGCTGCAAGCTTCGCGTCCCCTGTTCCGGCAGCCCCTCAAGTCACCCCTGGAATTTTCTGCCATCGTTGGTCTGCCTCTGGCCTCACGTGCTTCCAGGTCTTCATCTCTATCTCTCTCTCGTGCTCTGTTTCAACCCCTGTTTTCTTTGTGTTTTTTTTTGTAAAAAACCCCTCCTTTTGTTCAGACCCTTATACGATTAGAATTAAGAATCTTGTGAGCATATTTGGGTTTGCGATGTGTGTGCATAACATGATTTCTATTCCTCTGATAATTTACATTTCCTTATTTATTACCCTAGCTGGTTTTCTAATTTCGACCTTCCATGGTAGCTGAATTTGTGACCTTATTTTATGTCTTGGTGGCTTGTCAATATATGTTAATAGTACAGCACTCATAATCTCATGGTTCAGAAATGATTTAGGGAATTTTGGAGTGAAGAGTATGAATGCAGCAGCACCAGGAACACGAAAGGAATGAAGATGGTTTTGGGGATTTTGGGGGTTTAGGGTTTGTTGTTTTAGTGGGGTTATTATTGTAACTTCAAATGTTTTATTAATTTAATTTATTTTAATTTCTGAGTTGTAAATTCCACATATGCATCACTTATCTTGTCAGCATGCCACGTAATCAGTGGCCTGAGCTCCGGTCACCGGCGAGGACCTACTTAAAACAAATTACAAACACAGGGACCTTTTGCTAAGATTTTTCCGATGAGGGACCTAGATCAAATCCGGGCACAAACACAGGGACCACTTACTTGATAATCCCATAATTTTAAATACTATGTTAATTAATTCTCTAAACTGAATTGGCTCACTTATATATTAACTTTTCTGCTATTTGGACTAAAAAAGAACGTCAATGCCTAAGAGATCCACACTCCAAAAGCCCAAAATATCTGAAGACACTAAGGGTTGTTTAGTGATGACAACAACAAGGCTTAAATATGTTTTTGGTCCCTGAGTAATATGTACAAAGTTTAAAGTTGGTCCCTAATTTCTGAAAAGTCTAAAACCCATTCCTCCATTTATGTTTTTTTGGTGCCAAATGGCACACCGGTGTTGAAATTTTTTAGATTGATAATTAGGTTTGGTTCAATTTAATTGGTGACCACGTCATCACTGGTGTGCCATTTGGCACCGGAACAATACCTGCGATAGCGACGAAGATGACTTTTTACCAAAAAAAACGTAAACAGATGGATGAATTCCAAACTTTTTCAGAAATTAGAGACTAACTTCAAACCTTATCTATTACACAGGGACCAAAAACATATTTAACCCTAACAACAACAAAAAAATCTTGTAACGACGTTGCTATTAACACTATCCACATTGAAAAAATTTGTGATTTGCATCACCCTCTTATTTATAAAATTTCAGAATACTCATTTTATTTAGTTCTATTAGGTTATAAAAACTAATTTTTAAGAAGAAAAAAGTATATTCATAAAAAGTTATTTTAAAATTATAATTTATTTAATGTATGTATTTTGGAAATTGCTTTCTGAACTTAAAATATATAACATCTTCTAAATTAGTTTTAAAAACATTTTAGAACTTGTTGTGTTGTGGATCCTTAAGGGTATTTTTTGAAATTTTTAAAGTGAGGGATGATGCAGATAACAATATGGTGTGGGTGATATTAATAGCAACAATCACTTGGTAATTTTAGCAAAAGTATCTTTTTGTCATGTAAAAAATGTGATACTCTAAAACATGAAGTCGGTATTGACTAAGAAAATAAGAACGTGTTGCGGATGTCAAATTGATCCAAAAAGTATTGAACTCGAAGAGAGCTATACCAATTTTGAGTGTTTAGATATAATTTTGGGTTAGCAAACACAGGGGTAGATTTACATAGGGCAATTTATATAGGGGATGTATGAGAAAGATGTTTTTATATGAGAAAATGAGAATAAATCATGATCGCTAGATCTAATCATGAATGGTTAAGATTAAAACAACTTAATAGTCACATGACTACTTAAAAATGTCATGTGGCTTTTTAAAAAGTCACATGACTTCACGTTTTAATCTTGACCATTAATGATTAGATCTAACGGTAATGATTTATTCTTACTTTCTCATATAAAAACATATTTCTCATATAATACATCTTATATATATATATATATGGTTACAAAGAATAAACAAGTGTCTATGCATGTCTCCACGTTTTGGTTACAAAGTTTTATCCATTGTCATGCGGATATATAATTGCACAAGATGAGCATACAATTCAGATTCATAACTGAACAAACAATTCACCTGGGTTTTCTACAATTGAGTTCACTTAAAGACAGTTGTTTGGTTTATTATTCCTTGCATGTCCAATCATGTATGTCCCATAGGCACCTATTAGTATAATGATTTATTCAAACATTAATTGTTAAGAAGACTTCGGATCTCAAACCCTCTCACAGTCATAAAATGATACCCAGAATCTTCGTTCATGGCATGTGTATTCTGCTAAATTTCATTCTTGTACTAACCAAGGTTTCTGGCGGGGAGAGTGGAATAATTAAGAACTAATAGAAGAAGATTAAAGATGAGGCTTAGTGGTGGAAAAAGAAAATCATTGAATATAGCCAGCACTTTGGTAATTTCATTTTGTAATCAGCTTTATGACTTCTATCATGAGTAGGAGTAGGGCTGAGCAGCGGTCGGTTTCAGGCTCATTTTGGCCCAACCAACTAAAACCGAACTGAGCATAATTTAGCCTGTCTTCGACTGTGATGAAGTTCGGTTTTGTTCGGTCCGGGTCATGTTGGGTGGCGGGTTGTGCGGGCGAGTAACGACGGTTTCAACCATCACCACATAGAAGATAAGAAAACAGAGAAGAAGAATGATTGGAAAAAAATTACAAAGAAGATTTCTTCAAGGGCGGTTTCAGCCACCACCAATCAAAGAAAAGATCAACCAAAAAGAAACCATAGAAGATGTAAGAAATTCTTGAAGAAAAGCTAGAAAAGATTAATCAGAGAAGAATTACAAATACATAAATGAAGATAAACTAAAAACAGAGAAGAGTATATGAAAAAGATATACAAAAAATCAACTACAAATTATAGAGAAAGATCTTGCTCTCTGTCGCTGAAGCTGGAACAAACTAGTCAACAGTCAACACAATCCTTAGCTTCTTCTTTCAGTCACCACCGGAGACTATGAGCAACAACACCTCTGAAACCTACGGTCGAAGAGAATGAGCGATCCACCACATGCATGTTCAGATCCAGCAACTGTAAGAGAAAGCTTTCATCTTGCAAGGTTTGTCGAAGAAGATGAACAATCAAACCTCCCAAATCGCTGATTTAAGACGAGAGAGAAACGGCAAGGAGAAGTGAAGAAGCCTCGACGATTCTTTGTCTCGCGATGACGCATCGGTGCAGATGAAGTCGAAGATGGCGAGGGGGAAAAGAAGTGTTTAGGTGAGTGGAGAAGGTGAATGGAGAAGGGAAGTCATTGCAATAGGGTGGTTGCATCAAACAGAGGCAGAGGTGAAGGCGTGTTGCAGTTGCTGGGAAACAGCGACTTAGGGTTAAGTTGAGGAAAGAGCTAGAGAGGTGAGGTGAGAGAGGAGAGAGTGGCTGCGAGTTGCGGCGCTTAGGGTTAGGGTGATTGAGGGAATTTTTTTAGGGTTTTGGTATTTATATGGAGTGGTGGCTGGGTTGGGTCGGGTACTGATGGTATTGAAATCCAAAACCGAACCCGACCGTGTAGACCCAGCCAAAACCACCCCTTTATTTCAACCAATCCATAAACCGAACCAGTCCGGCCCACTAGCATTTTTTGGCATTGGTTTTTTTCGGGTTTGGGTTGGGCCGAATAACTTGCTCAGCCCTAATTATGAGTGTGTATATTAGCACCACAAGATAATGATTATAAGCACTCTGGTATTTCATTTTGTGTACAGGTTGTTGCTGTAGTTATTTATGCAGTTTTGCACTTTGGTTTTGTGGTCTATTGTGTCTGCGAGGGCTTTTTTTTATTATCAGGGGCTGTTTTGTACTTGATGTATTGGACGGATTTTCAACACAGTGGCTTAAGCCATAAATCTGGCTGCTTATTCTTATGAATCTGCAGCATAGATGGCTAATTTTTGTCTTCTGCATGCCTTAATAGAGTGGCTTAATTAAGAATTCATTAAGAAATGTCACTGTTTTTTCCAAAACATCAAATTTTAATTATAGGTTGGAAAATGAGTGGATGTTATGGTTCAGCATATGTACCACCAATTGAGAAGCCTCAAATAACTTTTAGGAGCTTTATGTGATTAGTGACGAAATTTATAGCTTTATGTGATTAGTGACGAAATTTATGTGATTACTGACGGAATACTTCCGTCCCCATTAGCAATGGAATGATTCCGTCCCCATTAGCAACAGAATATAAGTCAAAATTAGCGATGGAATATAAATTAAAAGCAAAGCACATTAGCGACAAATATTTATAATTTAGCGACGGGCAAAATACCCTCACTATCAGGCATCAGCGAGGGCTGTTAAAATCCGTCACGAATCATTTAGCGATGCCACTTTTAGCGTCGAATCTTATTCCGCCGCTAAATGTTTAGGGAGGGATTTTAACACTTTTAGTGAAGAATTCCTCACCCCGCTGATTTGTGTTTTTTTAGTAGTGTCCAACCGAAGAGGACCACTGATGGGTCTCAGCTCCGACAATCCAATCACCACGAAACCTAGTTTTCAATGAGTTTTGTGGCGGCTCCGATTCACTGTTTTTGTTTCGTTTTCTGTAATCTTACTACTTCCTTCAGCTATCTCAATTTCTTGATCGTACATGCAAGAAATGTTAAAGATAAAATTTTCATTTTTGACAAAAAAAAAAAAAGATTCTAGAACCCCTTCCTTCTTCTTCGTATTTGTTTTCTGATGTTTTGTTGTATTATTTTGAAGAAATGTTAGGGTTAGTAATATGATTTTTTATGACAGACGACTCTCAAATTTGGAGATGCGCTTATGAGCAAGCAGAGACACCAAGGCTGCAATAGGTGGTGTCTAAGAACCAAAATTAGGGTAGATAATAGATTGAGGGAGGCTCACATTAATTCACAAGTTTTATTCCTATGGAAGATTATAATATAAAACTCAAAACTCTCACATTGGAGCTCTAATTTCTTTTACCACAATAGTGGCACTCTCAGCTCCCACTCTCTTGCTGTAACCTTGATCAAGATTCTATATTTTGAACCCTTAATTGATTCAGTAATGGTCAATATTTTTTTATTGACCTTTTTTCAATATCTTTTACTGCAACATTACCTTCGAATTGACACGCTTCCTGGGAATTTAGCAACGAAACTCTACAACTTTTCTTGTGGATTTTGCTTCGATTTATGGAAAATTCCTGCAACTTCCTCAACCTCCAGCTCGGGCAATGGCGAGTGATGCTTCGGGGAGCGCGTGCAGGACTCATAAACCTTCGTTTTGACTTCCAAAACATGATTCAGATTCTCCATGATCTCAAGAACTCATCTATCAATCCCAAATATTGGGATTTCTAGCAACTTTAAAATTACCAAATAAGGTAGATAATAGATTGAGAGAGGTTCACTTTAACTCACAAGCTTTATTTCTATGGACTCTCACAACTTTGAGCTCTAATTTCTTTTATGATAGTAGTGGTTCTCTCAGCACAATACTCTCTCACATATGCTACCCCTCATAGACACTCTCTGGTGCTCTAAGTTGCATCTCATGGGTGCCAAGGTTTCTGAACCTTGCACACACTCTAAGGTTTCCTAGCATCGATTTATATAGAGAAAATCCAAGCGGTGGGTGTGTTGCTAGCTGTCCCAGCGGTGGAAGAGGTGGAACCTTTATTGACGGCTCCAGCTTTTCATCTTCAAGAGGTTGAAGCGGTGGAAGAGGTAGGCAGAAGTGGTGCTCCACCACATGCTTGATTTAATTTACCAATATGGTGACAGATTTAGAAGCACAGGATCAAGTCTGTGAAGGACCTGGAGTTGGAGAGAATGCAGCATGAAGACGCAGTTGGAGATTTCGCAGCTCAAGCTTGGGAGGAAAGGTGACAACCCAAGCAACTATCACAACAACAATAGCAAGAACAACTATAGCAGTAATAGTGACAGTGGGTGAGTGATAACGAGATTAAGTTGATTTCAATTTTAGTTAGCCTTTTCTTTGAAGACTCGTGTATGTGTTTAGTTATGGATTCACCCATTAATTGTCACACTTAACTTAGTGGGATTTCTGCCAAATAAGAAAAAAAGAAGTATGTTCTAAATAATTTAATGCCTCTTAGCAGATGTACCAGTCAAGTGGTCATGTGTAATACCAATATTCTAAGTTATCAGTATCAGGAAAGCTATGAATCAAAACTAGTTTCCATCTGGATTACAAAGCAACAAAACCTCTCATGTGTTAAAGATTTAAGTCTTTAATTCTTTTCTGATAAAGGCCCCGTTTGGGAAAACAGCTTAATTAAGCGCTTATGACCATAAGCGTTTATGGCATAAGCGCTTATTAATGAGCTCTTTTAAGAAATTTATTATAATGAATTGAAAATAAGCTATATATAAGCATAAGCTCTTTTTCATAAGCTACTCTGAATAGCTTATGAAAATAAGCTCAAAACAGCTTATAGGTAGGTCATAAGCTATTTATATAAACTCTTCAAAACGCTTGCATAATCGCTTATGCTATAATATAAGCTCAAATAAGCTTTTTCAAACGGGGCCAAAATCTGAGCCCTTAATAGATATATGAAGGGAGAAAATTAAAATTGTGTGGGAAATAATATTGACTATCAAGTTTCATCAAAAATAATAATTAAGGGCTTAAAACCTTCAAATTTCATTAATTTGAGTAGTTTAGCTATTTGCGACGGCAATGTTTGCATTTGAGGTGGCAGTGATGACTTAGTTAGAACATGGTAAATTGATAAAAAGGGAAGATAACATCAATGATATAATTGGCATTTTAAATTAGTTTAAGGATAGTTAAATATATAATCTTAAGAAGGTCTTTGACAGGGGGAAAATCTAAGTGATAGTTGTGTTTATAACTCCAAGTGGGAATTAGATACTTATCAAATCCTGCGGTTCTTTAAGCGATAAGCTTGTCATTTTGGGACATGTTGTCATCATCAAAATGAGTGATAATTGAGTCAGTGATCTTAAGGAAAGTAAAGCTGTCTCATACAGCAGAATGTTCAACGTCAAGTAATTTATTTTGTGATCATTAATTCATATGCATATCTGTAAAGATTTTATACAAAGGTAGATTTTGACTCTGACAACATATAATTGTTAGGGTATAAGTTTTGCTTGGAATGATTATATACTACACGTGAAAGGCATGATTTTGACTATTCTTTGTTTCTTTCTTTTCCTTCTGGGTTTGGGTTATCAATGACGAGCATCTCCCCCATGCTACTTTCTTAGAAAGACCACCTCCCTCCTTTTTCTTCTATTCTTCTGCTCTATCACTAAATTTTCTTTTCTTTTCGAAAATGTTTGATGTGAAACTATTTTGAGTACCTATTATTGGCTAATTTGATATGGTTGCATGTGATTAATCACTATATATCTTGTATGGAGCATCCACATTCATCAGAAAATCATCAAGCGAACAAATTAATAGGCATTTGTCCTTTAGATAGGACATTTTTTTATGCTAATTTGTGGTTGCATTTATCACTCGTAAGAGAAGAGAAAAGGTCAAACAATAATCAAAATGATGGTGTGTGTTAAATATCTGGGCTAACCCAATAAATTTCAAGAAAATAATGATTAAAGCACACTTGGTCCAGCCCAATATCGGCTATCAAACATGGGGCAGACCTGATCCACAAGTCTAAATTATTATAATCTACAACTTCTTATTCGCGAGTTACTCTTCATAAGAGAGCTATCATCTAGGCCATCCATTCCTTTTTTTTCTTCATCGGACGGTGAGTAGAAGATAACTTTTATCTCTCTGTTACCGTCCTTTTCGCCTACTAAATTGGGTATAGATTCTTCTCTCTCAAAAGATGTGGGGATTGCATCATCACTCTCTTTTGCTAATTTCGTGTGATCTTTGCCAAACTTGTCCTCCAGTTTTCATGATCCAGCTTGATTCACCGATTGAACCTTTCAAGAATTTCGTCCTCATTCACTTCTAGCGAGATTATAGGTTGTCAATCGCTCAATTTCTCTCAATCCCCTATCTTCTGCTAGGTTTTAGCAACATGTCACAACTGTCCTTCATCTTGGTTTGTTTGATTCACTGATATGATGGCCGCCTAGAGCTTTCCTCGTGTCAGCAGCCTTGTCGTCGTCAGAGATGTTCTGGGGTGAAGCAGTTACAGCTCATGTTCATCATCCATCTCGCGTTTGCTTCATTCATTGATCTGACTTCCACCCCTCGCTTACTGATGTCTCACTGTGATAGGTTCGCCGATTCATTTGCATCCAATTATTTCGTGACACCTTAATTGATCTATAGCTGGTTATTCATTCTTCCTTTTGAATTCTAGATGTATATATGTTGTTTGAATATCTCTTTATCCGCTGTAAAATTTACAGGTTCAGTACCATTTCCAATTTGTCATAACTTTATTGGATTTTATAGCATTACTTCCTACTATTTCCTATTCTCTTCCCATGCTATCCATACATTTCATAAATTATTCTATGAATATTTAGTTGTACTACACAACTATCCTACAATTGGTAGAGCTGTAGCGGTTCCAATAGTTCTATTAATTTTTCTTTATAAATGGTATCAACATGGTGGAGTTTCATTCATTCGCCCATCCCACATTCTCTGTTGTTAACGTTTTGCTCTAATTTTTCCTGATTCATCTGATGTCTCAAATGTCACAAATTTCTCAAATGTCTTCCCCTGTTAATCCCATTTGGACCTTATGCCCTGGCAGAGATACCTGGAAAATCAAAGCAAGGGTTATTCGGAAGTGAGAGTTGTTTCTCCAATTGGTGAAACCAGTAAACCCTATGCCCTTCAACTTGTGCTCATTGATGCTGAAGTAATCTTTCACTCTTTTACTTACATGTATCAATCTGTTTTATAATTTATTGTTTAGTTATTCAGTTAATTAAAAATTTTATGATGTTAACTGTCTGTATGTTTCTGGGTGTTAAAATTGAGGCAACTATCAAAAAGTACTAAATTAGTAAATTTAGAAGGGAAATTGTTGAAGGCAATGTTTATAAAATTACTTATTTTGTTGTTGCTGAAAGTACTGGTTCCTATCATACTTCTAAACATGAGTTCAAGATTATTTTTAACAGCAGGACAAAGATACAGATTGAATGGTCCATCGTCTACTCCTTCAAGATTATTTTTAGCCAGCACTGCCTTTGCACAACTCACATATCGTAAAGTTGAGCTTTTCTTTAATGTTTTAATTGTGAAGGATATAGGAATTAATATGCAGTACTTTGTTAATGTTCCTTTGTTACTTTTGCATGACACCGACACCAAAGAGAATGTCCACACATCTAAAGTGAATTACAAACTAAAAAGGGGCAACCATATATTTAGGTGCCAGAAAAGGTTTTACATAATGTGATATATTGCATTAAACTCTTCTATTTTCCTTTTTCCATTTTTCTCTATGTGTAATGCTTGGTTTAGTGATTGGAAATTATGGAGCGACAAAACTGCAAGGGCTGATTCTGAGGGCATCCAAGTGATGAAACTGAGGAATAGAAGTATGTTAGAGAGCATGTTAGTAGCACAAGCAAGGGTCCTTTTCGCGTAATGGAATTGATTTTGCAACTAACCATGATTTTCTGGCTTTGAGGTACCATTTGTTTTTGGGATGATTAGTGATAGTTTCATGTTTATATTTCCAAATTGTATTTGTTATTGAGTAATAAAATGTATGTCCCCTTATCCACGGTGAAAATTTGTGCGGTTCTTTAATGATTGTTTTGTTATCTACACTGGTGACTAACTCTTTGATCCCACTAGAATGTTTCTGAAAATCAGGCTCCTAGGTAACATATTTCACGCATGTGATTGTAACATATTTTGCCATTGTGAAATTGCTAATGCATTGGTTGGATGAAGGATAAAGGAACACATTTGATATAATGGCATTGGGAGATAATGCATTTTTTTTTTCAGTTGAACTTAACATCTTTTCGAGAAGAGGGTATGGCAAAGTAACTGTATAAAATAATTGCTCAACATAAATGGATGGGAAATGATTATATCACTCTGAGCTTTTCAGAATTGCTCTTACTACCTCTAATTGAATCAACTATATTAGATACAATAATATCTATTTGTTAAAATTTCTAATATTGACTAAATAGATATATAAGTTTGAGAAGCAAAATCATGTAGAATAGAATAGAATTTTTTTTTCTTGAAAGTTATTGTTGCATCAATCTTTATTTAGCTGAAAACCAAAAAAAAAAAGTGATCTTTTAGGTGATTGGTTTCTGTCTTAACTAGAAACTATATGCTTCAAAATTCTTGCCTAAGTTCAGCTGCTTTTTCTCAGAACTATAAAAATACTGCTGCTTTTTGGCACTAAAGATCGATTAATTGTGTGTTATGTAAATGAGGTGGATAGCTTAAGATTTTAAATTATTGTATTGGTTTCTGTTCTTTGGATGAGTAGTATCATAAAGCCAGGGACTTAGAGGCCTTATTATATTGTTATCACTAATCATTTTTAACTAAATTTTCTATGTTGCAACAGGTTATTAGCGGGTGGAAAGTTTTGAACCAACAAGATTATAGGGATGTTCAATTTATCATTAAGAAGGTCCGAAGAGGGAGAGGGAACTAATGGACTGAAACTTCATATATAGCAAGGGTAGAAATAGAAAACAAAAGAAATGAATAAGTATTAAAGAAACTAGCTAAAGGAATACTAAAGCTCCAGCTTTGTAGCATCATCTATCACCATATGCAATAGATTTCCATTTTCTTGGGAGAATTATTCTCTGTTTTGAAATTGTGTAATTATCTTCTTTATGAGGGGTCGGCTAAATGACCCAGGATTAATTGGGGTCATTCAACCCCATATCTACCTGGACTAATAAGATTGTTCCATTTATTTATTTATTTATATATTATTTTTTAACTTTAATAATGGAACAATCTTATTAGTCCATTTAAACATGGGGTTAAATGACCTCAATTAATCATGGGGTCATTTAACTAACCCCTCTTTAGAAGTTATAGTCTACTTTTAATTTCTTCAAATTATAAGATAAAAATCTTATACAGTCTTGGAAATAAATTATAAGATATTAGTTGGCCACATAACATGGATAAGATGATTCAATTATGCATCCGCTTTGTGGGGCTAATGGGAGCCAAATCTATTTGAATTTTCTAGAATCGAAAAAAAGATGATTCATTTATTACAAAAATATAATAATTTAGTTTAAATATAATAATTTTACAAATAATCAGAATAACTTTCCGTGTGTGGCACTGGCCAAAATACTAGTAGAAAGAAAATGGTTTGAACAACTGACTTGATTAATACTTCAAGACCAGTGTGTTAAAAACTTACTCCCTTCGTTTTTAGGTGTATTTTAAGGTTTTTCACACTTATTAAGAAATGTTATTAATTCATTAAAATTACTCATTAATTTCTAAATACGTCATTTGTTTCTCTTTTACTCATAAATTTTCACATTCATTTTCTCGTAATAAATACTCCACTAGCACTTTTGGATTCAATAGGTATGCAAATAAATTTTGCAGTGCCCCTATGCCGTCAATGGTAAGCCCCTATACCGTCAATGGTAAATACTCTTCTTCGATATTGAAGTATTTTGGGTAGAAACAATTGTACATTAAGTTGCAATTTTAGATAATTGTGTAATGTAATTAAGAAGGGTTTTTAACTGAAGGGTAAAATTGGTAAAAAAAAACTTGTCCTTTTAAATTTTATAAAGTGACAGATAATCAGGAAAAAAAAGATAAAAATAATGACAGGTAAATAAAAATGGAGGAAGTATTAATTAAAAAATCTTAATTTTTAATTAAATATTATGTACATTCGTATTAAAAATAATATATCCAATACTCTAACAAGATATCCCAATCTTTTGCAATGCTGTATGAGTGTACCGGATGTGCCTTGCAGTGTCGTTTTATTTCCAAAATGACTGATAAATATATAAATAGTGACAGACACCTCGACATTAAAGTTTGTTGCAGTAAAAAACCACAACAAATTGGAGGATTTATATAAATTTACAATTTGTAGCGGTTCACCATAAATACAAGTGTCGGTATGTCTGCGACCATTTGTATATTTTCCAATTAGTGCTGGTTTTATTTTACATAAATGGCAATCTTTTCAATGATATACTACCACTATATATGGACCATACAGCCATTAATGCACACCGATAGCCTCCCTCTTCAACCAACCCAGCGAAATTCGAGTAGATGATGAGTCCATGTCTTTCATTTCACACGTACACGTCACAACAATATTTCTTTCTAATTCCTGTTCATGAATCAAGTAGCTACTACTCATTCTAATATTTATGATCACTGAATTCATGGTCTTACAACAGCATCGACACTGCATTGTAAATTGCATAAGTCCAACCATTGTGTTTACTTTAGTCAATTTTTCTTCATCCTCCATCTGCTACCAAAATAGTGGAAGTGGATATAGCTTAATTACTCATTGTGTATTTTCTCTTTATCTAAACAAAATTAATAAAACATGCACTTCTTTTCTCTTTATCTATATCTGCATCAGGATTTTCTGATTTTCTCCACCTCTAATTTGATTTAATGTGTTTGACTACTTATCAGAGGTCTCACAATGCGTCCTTAGAGATCTCTAACCCCCGCTCTCAAAGTTAGGAGTTTAAACACCTTTTTGGTGGGTCCGAAGTACCACGTAGGATTAAGCTCCCTCATAAGGAACTCAAACAGATTTTGCTCCAACCACGGTTCCTTATTTTACTTTTGGTTGGGTCCTACAACACGACATATATTTATAATTTTTATTTCCACCTAGTTATGATTTAAATTTTAATATTAGTTCAACACTCTAATTTAAATACTAATTTAATTAATATTAATAGCAATATTAATAATTAATAGTAAATTTGATTTTTCTCTTTTTCTGTTAATCTGACCGTTTCTCTTAAAAAAAAAACTAAACTGGACCAACGTCCATATTCTGATCGGCTGGACCGGTCAAACCAGGCCCAAATGGACAGAAACCGACTCCAGCCGGTCCCAATTGAAGGCGAAACCGGTTCTTTCGGTCAAGGATTTTAAAAGGCAAAAGTGCCTTATCATCTTCCAGACTCTTCCTTCTTCCTCTCACCCTTTTCTCTCTTCTCCTTTGCAAACCCTACCGCAGCACCACCACCTCACCACCTTACCGCCGCAGCCTCACCGTTGTCCGTCCGCCGCTCTTCTCCACAAAACCCATACGACCACCACCGCAGCCTCACCCTCCCTTTGCCTGCCTCACCGCTTCCTCACCTCCACCTCACCGCCTCCTCACCTCCGTCTCACCGCCGCATCATCGCCCTCCCTCTTCCTTCTTCCTTCTTCCTTCCCTTCCCTCCTCACCGCTGCCCTTCCGCTACCCTTCTACCGCGTCTCTTTCCCTTCCCTCTTCCTTCTGGTTGAAACCCTCTTCCTTCTTCCTTCCCTTTTCACCGCCGCCCCCTTCCGCCGCTGGATCCGCCACCGGATCGAAGTATTTTCACCCATGCAAGGCGGATCATAGCTTTTCTTCTTCCGTTCATAATTTTTTGTAATTTATTTCATCTTCTGTTTTAAGTTTTATAATTTTTTTGATTTTTTGGTTGTTTAATACATGGATGATTTTGTATTTCTGGTTCTGTTTCTTGTGAATCATCTTTTGCTTCATCTTCTCTCTTTTTTTTACCTAAAAATCTAGTTGTAAATGAGAGAGAAAAATACAATTTTATATTACAAGCTCCCAAAAAGCTAAGAGCTTGTGCAAGCTCTGGAGCTTAAATTTAAGCTCCAAAGTTTGCCACATCATTCTGCTCTAAGGAGAAAAAGAAATAAGCTCCAGAGCATAGCATCTCCAGCTAGGATAAACTCCCAACTTTGGAGATGCTCTTAGAATGAATTAATAGTACTATAGTGGGATTTCAATTTTTTTAAGCTCATATTTTAATTACAAAGACAAAAAAACATATTTAACCCCATTAAATATTCTCAATAAAACCACAAATCCTAACGAATGTGCCAAAAACTTGATATATCTTGTACCAAGTGCACTAAATCCCCTACAATAGTAATAAAAAGTAATATATAGATTGGGGATTGGGTTGTAAGTACTAGCTTACATAGCTCAAATTTTATTTGAAGCGATTGAATCCTTGATTGGACTATGAATGATGAGAACTTGAATTTGCAAGAATTAAAAATTAACACTAGAATTCTTATTGCGCTTTCGTCAATAAGAAAATACAATATTTATCCTTCAAACCGACTTATAATTTATTTTTTTAAAGAACAGAACAGAATTACAGATTATTCGGCAAAATATCTCAATCTTTCCAATATTTCCATTAATGATACCTAGACCATTTTGCTTTTAATGCATATATCCCTAGTCTCTTCCCCTCCCACGTGATAGACAACAATATTGATTTCTACAGCTACATGGGGAAGATGCTCCCTACCTCTTAGCTGACACTGGATTAATTTTATTTATTTATTTATTATCACTGAAATCTATTAATGTCTGTAACCCCTATGTTCTCAATCTCATACACGGTAGAACTAACTTTCAGTCTTTGCAACTGATGACCATCATTCTAGTTTCATTGTGGTGACTTTCACACTTGAGTATATGTATCCAAACATGCATGTAACATATATATATCTGCGTAGATGCACTCTACTTGATAAGTTGCATCAGTCCAACTCTGAGACTTTTAGCCAGTTTCTTCACACTCATGTTGAACTCATCCTCCATCTGCCACCAAAACCAACCAAATTAACTATGTCAAAACCGGTGGGAATGGATAATTATTTATTCACAAAAGAAATCGTAAACATTATCTCGATTAGAAGTCTCATATTAACTAAACATATGACATTAAATAAAATAAGTGGTAAATTCATATTATTTTTGATAATTATACAAGAGAGAAATAAAAATAATTATGAGTACTCCATAGTAAATGTACCTGGGCTATGGTTGTGATGACCAGAAAGGAGGAACCAAAACAAAAGGAACTGCTATGAATGACTGAGAGGTGAAGTTTCTCTATCTCCCTAAAAACATTCGCCACCACTGCCTTCTCTTTCTCGCAGAGGATTCGGATCAGAACCTTCTTCTCCGACACCCTCGCTTCAACTTCCGGCAGTGACATATTTACTTTCGACGAAGGATCCTCGGAGTTTCCATTACATGAGTTTGAGGAAGTGTCCGAGACACCCTCATCCTCAGCGGAGAGCTGAGATTTCTCCACAAACACCACCGACTCTACGCTTTTCCTTTTGCTTTGCTCCTCCTCCAACACTTTCACTTGCTCCTTCACCTGTTTCAAGTACTCAATAGCTTCCCCCAACACAGACGCCTTATCCACCTGCAAACAAATTCAGCATTATAAGGGTGTTGGTCTATCCATGAACATGTTATTACTACAGTATACGTTGCTAAAGTTAGTTAGCAGATAAACTCTTTTAATCTGAAAACTAGGTTTTTCTTGATACATGGATAAAGTCGATAAATATTGAGCTATTTTTGTAAGTGCATCTTTAAAAATTCTTCTAGGATTAATTCTAAAATCTGAAATTAATATCGATAGAAATTTCTATAAGTAACTTCTTGATGTTTGAATTGAATATGAGAAAAGAAGTTAATCCAAAGGTGTTTGAACAAAAATGAACCTTTTTGAGGCCTGGAATAAGGGCTGAAAGAGCTATGAACTGCTTGCTAATCTTTTCTCTTCTCATTCTCTCAGCAATTATGTGATCCGGCGTTTTATGGCTAGATCTGGCCAAGGAACCGTTTTTCTTCCCCTCTTGAATAGCGCGTCTCGGTTCACTATTCTTTGGATTCACAGGCACTACTACCCCATGATTCACAACCTTGGTTTTCTTCTTCATTGCTGGCTCAACCTTTAGTGGTGGTGGATTGGTGTTGTCAAATGAAAGAACGTACGAGCAAGGAGAACAAGAAGAAGATTTGGAAGAGTTTGAAGTCTTGAGTAACTTGGAAGGCCTTATCTCTAAGTTACTCTCTGCCACTAAAGAGTTGTTGAAGGTATCATGTGGTGTTGTTGCTATACCATGTTGAGATTGTAGTGAACTTCCTTTATCCATGTTTGTTTCTGATTGGTTGATGAAGCTATAATCATCTGGTTCCTGGAAAAAATAAGGAAAAGTTTCAACCATGTAATATGTATGTTGATCATTTGAAACTATTGTGATGGTTTGATGATGACTTTAATTACCATATCACACAACCAATCGGTCCATGATTCCTCATCCATTGATGTCATGCAATTGCAATTTTTATTTCAGTTGTTTGCAAGCAAGATGAAGTTCAATGATCCTGAAAGAGAAAGAAAAAAAAAAGGTCACATTCTATGATTCGCATATTCCAAATGAAAATGAGATATCATCAATCACCACCTCTCCCAGCTATAGAGGTGTGTATATAAGCTGAATGAATGGATCAATCCAGTCTAGGAAAAAACGACCTATCATGTTTGCCTTTATATATAGACCTACCACCTCATTAGGGATTAGGGATGATAAATTTTCAACATTTTATTTCGTGTGAAAAAGATATTAAAACTGGAGTTGGAGTTTGCTAAATGACCCCATAATTAATTGGGGTCATTCAATCCCATGCTCACATGGATTAATAAGATTGTTTCATTTATTTTATTTATTTTCACATTATTTTTTAATTTTAATTATGGGACAATCTTATTGATTTATCTGAGCATGGGGTTGAATGACCCCAATTAATTATGGGGTCATTTAGCCAACCTCATAAAAACTCAAAGAAGAATTTTATTTTTGATACATACTCCAAGTAGATTTCAGAGGCTAGTCCAGGGTTAATTATGCTCTCTGTCACCCGAGAATCTCGCGTATTTATAATAAGGGACTACAAGGTACAACTGTTGTGAGGGATTTTACCATCACAATTTGTGTAATTAAATAAAAAAACATGATACTAATTGTTTGGAACATGTAATTTTTTTTTTTTAACTTTGCTGCTCGGATGCCGTGTAAACGAATGTCCGATAATCCTTTCCTATATAAAAGGTTGTATGGATAGGAAGTCAGTTTTATCCCAATTTATAATAAAAGTTTCACTTGTGCCCTAAAGTGTTTGCTAACTATTTGTATATGTATCAAACATGATATTCAACATTGCCTCATTAATATTTATTGACTCATTAATATTTAGGTTAATTGTATTATTAGTCCCTCTAGTTTGGATATGTGATTTTTATCCCACAAGATTTTATTCAAACTAATTGAGTCTTCTCCAGTTAAAGTTAAGCAAAATATCTTTTCAGTTTTATGGTTTATGATGAACTGATGATATTGTTCGGTTGTAGAATTACTGAACTCATTAGGTGACGTTAACAAGAGATGTGTGACTTATGTTATGAAATGTTTCTCATAAAGGGTTACCTACTTTTCGTATCCAGTGATCAAATGGGGCACTGTAGGTGGGTACTTGCAAGATGCTTCAACTCTCAAGTCAACAAAAGGTGTGAGAGAATATTTAAAATTATGGTTAGATAAATAATGTATACATCTGATGTGCATCATCTTTACACACACAAACACACAGACATATAAATATATATATGGTTGCAACGAACCTAGAGGTAATCAAGTGTAGACATGATATATATGATCATGCAACATATATATTATGGTAATATATGATATTATCTTAGTTAGTAATTCTTATTCTCATAATGCGTAGGTCCTAGTCAAAATGGGCCAATGTCCAATTATATGATTTTATTTCATAACAGTTGCTCCCCAAGTTTGAGTATTTTGTAGGTTAGTTCACTCCTGGCCGGGGGATTAATGTGACGTAACTAAAAAAGGAACAGAGTGTAGACAGTTATGAATAACTTGCTCCTAGAAGAGATTTTAGGATTAACTTCATATGCTTTCAACTCGTCATGTAATCACGCCTGCATGACGGTTGCTGCTAGGTAGTATCATTGGATAGGTATTTGGTATAGTCTGACGGTTTATTAACACTTTATGGAGCACACTTAACTCGCTTTGGAATCAGGTAGCATATATAAATTCAGAGGACATGATTCGATTACTTAGCAATCTCGAGGTTTCTTTTATTTGATTCTTCAATATGTTTTTAATTGCTTTTGTTATTTTTCTTTACATGGTCAAAACCAACCAACTCTTGAATTTTTAGAAAATGAGTCCTCCTTTGAAATTTGGTGTTCATGCCTTAGTCTCTTGAGTTCAATAACTAGGACTTAAATCCTGTATTACTTTTGCGATAGAACTTTCTCTTTTGCGTGTTTATTTTAACGCAACATGAAACCATCTAGCTCATCAAAAAACTCATCCACGATAGAAATAGGGAATTTATCCTTGACAGTAATGAGGCCCATTTAATCAACCCAAAAGTGCCGAGTACCATCCTTCTTACGGATGAGAATAATTTGTGATGATTAAGGACTTGTGGTCGATATAACAATTCCCTCATTGAGGATACCAGTGAGAATAGTGGCCATTGCCTCTTTTTGGGAATATGGGTAGCGATAGGAGCGCATATATATTGAGGTAGAGTGCGGCAAAAGGGTGATATGGTAGTGATGAAGTCTAGGAGGAGAATGGTCATGTGAGGTCGAAAGCACTTGAGAAAAAGACTATAATCAAGTCCATAAGTTAGGGTCCATATATGGTGGGGGTCATCAAGGTTTTCTAGGGGAAGGAGTTCATGGATGCATGAGGGGGTGGGGAGTTATAAATATATGATCGTCTGAAGTTCTATAAAAGAGTTAGTTTGCAGTAACTTTCGAATGCGATGGTAGGAGGCGGGTGTAGATGGTTGTAGTGGTTTTCCAGCAAGAGTGCAATACTTTTCATTAACCATAAAAGTCATAGAGGGTATAGAGAAGTCTAAAACAATTGGGTTGAAGGTTCGTAACCAAGCTAGGCCAAGAACAACGTATGCACCATGTATACCAAGTAGATAAAAGGGAACGCTTAACAAATGGCCTAACAGAGTAACTGGGCTTTAGGGCAAAAACCGCAGCAATAAATATGAGCTCAACTGCCCAACATAATTGGGAAATTAGGATCCTCCTAAATAGGCAAATGTAAGATCAAAGCTAGGAGTGGTAACATAACGTTATGTGAACTGCCCGTGCAAAATGATCCCTTCAAACTTAAGAGACTTAGGAGGGGGTTTACCATTAAATTAAAGGCATGGTCTGATAATTGGAAGTGAGTAACCTCTTCCTCTAGGATAGGAGATTCTAGCGCTAGTGGATCCTCCAAGGAATGGTCCATAGCTCCTAGACCAATTGAATCATCTCTGTCATCAAATAAAAGAAGCAAGATTTTATTATGTTGACAACAATGACCAAAATTCTATTTCTCATAACACGTATAAAATAACCCCAATGCTCGTCGCTCTTGAATTCGGATGCGTGTTAGTTTTATAAATATGGGTGATGGGGATTTGGGGGTGGGGTTTTAGAAGATGATGGTTAAGAGGTGAAGGAAATTTGTTGTGTAGAATATTGTATGGGGTTCTTGAGAAACAGTATTTCTGGGATTTTGAATCATTCAATTTAGATTCAACAAGTTTAGTTAATCCTATATGGCTTGGGAAACAGAGTAAGGTCTTAGAATTTAGAGCTCCTTATTAATTTCTAGAGTCAGATAGATTGAGCATATTTTCAGGGAAGATTCCTACCACTTGATTATACAATCTTTCAAATTTGGACTGGTAATCTACCACTATAAAGGCATATTTCAGCTTAAATCCCGCCAGTGGTTTTCATAGGAGGAACGACCGAATATGATGGTGAGAGCTCATGCGAACTGCTCTAAGAGTCCAGCTGGAAGTTTTGTTAAACATCCATTTAAACCATCTTAGGGTATCACCCTTCATGTAGAAGTCAATAGTTTCCAATTGTTGCTCTGGAGTTGTGTGATAGAGCAGGATATACTGCTCCTCCTAGAAGAGCCAGTTAAGGGGACCAAAGCCATTGAAAGGGTTAAGTTGCAATTTAGGGGGTTTGAGTACTTAGTGTAGGTTTCGAGAAATTGTATGGGTGAAACTAAGTGGGCCTGGAAAAAAATAGGTGGTGGGCATATATAGGAGGGGAAGAGATTAAATGGTGGGGAGAAGAGGTGGGGCAGGTAGGGACTGATTGGGTAACTAGTGTACCTTATCCATTAGACACGTTAGCACCGCAGAGATGGCTTCCTGACATGAATCTACTATGATCTGAAACTCATCTTGGCGTTGAGTTAAGGAAGGCATCTACGGCTACAAATAGCTCAAATGTAGTTGGAGCATCAGGTTTGGAGACATTAGTACAAATAAAAGCATCAATTCAGTAGAGAGGTGATAGATCTACTGGGAACAGGTAAGAACCCTAGAGAAGAAAATTCATAGAAGAGTAAAATTGGAGAGCAAATGCTCAATTTTTTGCTTGCTTTCTTTCTTTCTTATTCACAATCCTTACAATTTATTTGTTAGAATCAATTTCCTAGAAGAAATCGATGTCATACAAGTGGATCCTCATGTGGGAAATGTTCTATTAACTTTTGAAATAAAAGACAAAGCTAAGTAAAATAAATTGGCGAAATAAAATTGTCCAACCATTTAGGTTTTCTGCTTGGCCTTTTTGGTTTGGAGCCTCCAACTTGGGCCAACCAAGGAATTGGGCTGTCAACAGATCCATTCCCATATATATATATATATATATATATATATATATATATATATATATAGTCCTTGGGACGGAGTTTTTTTTTTTTGGACGGATTTGGTAGACCGGGAAATTATATTAATATCATCTATTAAATTGTTCTTAAACTACAGTAACCAAAAAAGTATAAGGCTAGGTCTAATATAGTTTACTGATAAACTATACAAACGCGGGCAGCCCATAAATTTTAGAAAGAAATGATAGAGGAAAATTTAAAGAAAAATTAGTACAGACTAGAGAGAAAAATTTCATGAAAGATTTTTTTTGGAGATAAAAATTGTAGAAAGTATTAGTTTTATTATGGATGAATCGGATATTTTTTATATATAAAATAAATTCTTAATAAATAAATAAAATAGCACAACCGGTAGATAGTTGAGCTATTTAAACATCTAGTTCATTATTTGATCCTTAGACGGTGCATATAGAGAAACATACTTTGGGAAACCAAGAAAATAAATAATTAGAATATTTTTTTTATAGAATAAGTAGAATAATTTCATTGCATGTATAATAATGAATGGAATTTTAATAGTTTCATTAATGTCGGTGGTAGGATGTAGGATACTTTAGAAAAAAAAAAGTTATTTTTTGATTTATTTACATTTTAATATTAAATATAAAAATACAATATAATTGATATTGAAAAGCTCCCCATATTATATCCCGGAGCAGATATCGCCCATTTTGGGGATTTACGTGGTGGGTGGTGCATGAACACCTCTCTCACAACCACACACATGTCAGATAATATTAACATGGTTCACCTTATGACATTTTTTATTTTGTCTATCCTCTGCGCTTCTTCCAAAACCATAAAAATTACATTTATAAACTGCATGGATCCGAATCTTATGACGTAAACTTCAGTGTAGCCATTCATATATATTATATAGTTTCATGACAGAAGTTCCTTATAGTCAAGCCGTAGTTCTCTCCGCCCATATGCAAATTGAACTTCAAATTTAAACAATTGAACTTTAAAATGATTATCAGAAGATATAATTAAATAGCAGAAATAAAAACCAGTCAAAATATTCTGTAACAAGTTACAGATTGTCAGCAATAATCATGGTAATCTTTGTCAGCTGGAGACCTCTTACAATATTGTAGGTTTTGTTTCAAAGTTAATTTTTATTTCTTGAGGACCCTTTTGGGCTTTGTGTTGAGAATCTAGCTTGTTGGAGATGATCCAAAGCCTTATGCTTAATTTCTTTCACCTGTTACTCTGTTAGTGTGCTACCCGCTTCTCAATCCCCATTATTCTTTCTCGATTAGATTCCTTTTCAGTCATTCATTAACTTCAAGACACGCACAATAAATTATCAAGCTATTTATAATAATTCAAATCTCAATAATTTTGGTTGGTTGAAAAAAGTGATTTTGCATGTGTTTGGATACTTAGTTACGTAAAAATATATTCATCCTAATTTATAATATCGAAACAAGTCTTTAACTATCATCAATATCGCCCTTCGAAAGACCTAGCGAGACAAGGATCAGTGCTAGTGGCAAATCAAACACAAGTAAAATAAAATTGCAGTAGATGCAGAGAGAAAGAAGGAAAAGGAGGAAGAAGAAGCAGCCACAACCCCAAATTGTGTTGGGGAGAGACAGAGAGAGTCAATGGGCCGAGTAAGTAAGGCACCAAGAAAATCCGAGTAAGTAAGGCACCAATAACTTTCGGACATAAGTCTTCCACAATTAATCTAGTGCTATTACATAATCCTGTTGAGATATCTAGATTTCGCATCAACATTATAGGAGCATCTTTTTTCAATACCAATTTTTGATCAGGTAGACCAGAGCATTTTACATCGTTCAAAAATTCGGTCGCTATCCAATCAGGAGTAATCCCAACTTGTTCATCAACCTTTCAAACCGTGTCAGAACTTAGGTACGTCACAATGAAATAGAGACAACACATATTGATTAATATTTAATGGAATCAACTGCATTCAATTTTGGAGCAAGAATTGCTTTGTCTCTATTATATTCTGCAGTACGTAACATTTTGAATGAGATCAGTGTATGTGAAATTGACCATATCAGCTATCAGATTTGCAGATTGATGAATCAGCAACTCGTCAGGAAACTTAAGACCTTACAATCTGATGGCATTACCATCTCCAAGATCAAGTACCCAGCTGGAAAACAGTCGTATTTCATCAATTTCTCTAGCCGAGGAGTTAGCTAGCAACCTCATATTTTCAGTTAATGTTAAGACCTTGCAAAACCTCCATAATCTAAAAGAATTAATCATAGACATAACTACCTCAGCTCTACTCCCTTTTGAAATATCAGGCAATATTTGTCTGAAATCTCCTCCCAAAACTACTCTCCCCCCCCCCCCCAAAGGTTTATCCATACTATCCTTCACCTTGAACCTTATTAGATCTGTTAAAGTTCTATCCAATGGGGGGTTGGAGTTTATCCATACACCCTAAATTTGTTAGGCTAAATAGTAAATATACCCTAGGCTTTTTATCCTGTGATCGCAACAAGACTTTTCTATAAAGAATATGGGGGCTGGAGTGATGGGGGGTGGAAGTGGGTTCTTAAATGGCTCAGACCTATTTTGGATAGGGAGATGAGAGCGGTTGAGGATATTTTGAGGATCTTAAGTGCACAAACTAGAGCGAATTTACGAAGGAGGAATGTGATTCTCAACGCTGCTGATCGATGCTGTTTGCCCATTCTGTCAATTGTTCATGGAATCTGGCTCTCATGATTTCTTTTCCTGCACCGTAACATGGAGGATTTGGATGGCATGTTATAATTGATTTGGAGTTACCACTGATCTTCCTGAAAATGCCGCTGTGCACTTCTCACAACATGCGCAGTTGGGTAAGTCGCAGTCTCAGAAGAAGGCCGAAAGGATTGTTTGGTTGGCAACAATTTGGTCGATTTGGATTTCCAGAAATAACTTTATTTTTCGGGGTGCTCTAAACTTGGACAAAGCCCTTGAACTGATCCAATTTAGATCATGGAAGTGGATTCTGGTGAAATTCAAAGGTTTCAATTATCCAACCTGTGGTGTGTCTTGGGAGTTGCTAGCTGTATCCTCTTGGGAAGCGCAGAGGCCTTATGGGGTTAATTATGTGATTCAGGGACCTGCTGGTGATATTTTATCTGCTCCTATGTCACTGCTCAACTCTTGTGTTTTGTTCAAGGTACTGGGGCGCAGAAATTATAGCACGAGGGGCCAGTTCAATTATCTTGGTTGTATTGATCTAGTTGGGGATGCCTATATATTCCCCCCTCTTTTTTCTTCTTGTTGTTTTTCTATTTCCTTCTCCTTGCTCCTATTTTGTGCAATGGGTTGGGTACCCTTTATCTCCTTTAATGCATTTCTTTGACTTACCAAAAAAAATATTGGTATGCAAGGTGTACATCTATTTGGTGTGCCAAATAATATTTCCCTATATTTATTTATTAAGACTAATAATAATAAATAATAGATTTTATGTAAATATTTTATCTACTTATTTTTCTATTACAAGATATAAATATTAAAAAAAGTTTACACAAAGATTACAAAATATTTTTCACTAAAGAATTAATTAACACATTAAATTTTAATAAGGGTAGTTGACTAATTATTCAAATATATTTTTTTCCCTTCACTTTTCCTAGTTTTGTTTTCCTTTGCATCTTGTACCAAAAACTCAAACAACTTAAAGAAGAAGAAGCGAATGGAGAAGAAGAAGAAGATGAATGACTTCAGTCTTTTGTCAATAGAAGAAGATGAAGGGAATGGAAAAAGTTTAGGTTGATTTAGTATTTGCCCCTGAAATTAGTTTGGGGATTTAGGGATTTGATTTCTATTATTAGGAATTAGTTTAGGTTTAATTAGGATTAAAATTTTAATTTTAACTAATCTGGACATGTTTAAAAAAAAATTAATTCCACATCAACTTCATTAATGACGTCAGCATGTCATGTTACTCCTCGCCTGCCACTAAGCAGCCTCACCAGAGCTCCGGTCTCCGGCAGGGGCTCCTCCCAATACATTTGCAAACGCAGGAGTTAATGTCAAACTTTTTTCCGAGGAGGGGCCTATACCAAATTTTCTTACAAACTCAGGGGCCAATGTTATCATTATCCCTTTTTTATATTTTATACTAGCTGGATTAACCCGTACAGGGCACGGGTAACTATGGTTAAACTAAAGTTAATGTGTGTTGAATGATTTATTTTTATAACTTCTTAATCTTGTTGTCAAGTCGACAACAGTGACCAATTCGTTAGAGTAGTTTGGTACATTTCTAATTGGATTAACCCGTGCAAGGCACGGGTAACTTTGGATAAAATGAAGTTTATGTGTGAGGAATGATTTATTTTTATAACTTCTTATACCTGTTGTTATCATGTCGACAACAATGACCAATTCATTAGAATAGTTTGGCACATTTCTAGCTAGATTAACCCGTGCAAAGCACATGAAACTTTGAATAAACTAAAGTCAATGTGTGTGGAATGATTTATTTTTATAACTTCTCATACTTGTTGTTGTCAGGTCGACAACAATGACCAATACCCTATTCGTGAGAAGTAGCCTTAGTGGCAAACGATTGGTGACAATTTGCGCTTCACTCCCATAGGTTAGGATCGAAACCTCTTTCTGCATAGTCGAGGGACGAAGTGAGCTAACCACCACGCCACACCTTGTGCTAACTTTAGATGATAATTTGTCATAAAATATTTCAATTGTTTACCATAATAATAAAATATTTGACATGAACGGTTTAAAATGGAAAAAAAATCAATTATTATTTATAAATAATCCTGATACATTTAATCGTTTCATATAAATTTAATTAAATGTATAATTTGTCTGATTTATCTATAAGATATGTTTGATTCACCTTGAAACAGTACCACTTCAGGGTCATCTGAACATCACGCTTGCTTTCAAAACGCAAACCCTCATATAGTTCATCACCTGTCTCCCAAGATCCAGGCACATTCAAGTGAGGGAAAAAATCTATCTCTTAACCTGGGTGATCCCAGTCAATATAGGTGTCTGTTTCTAATCTACCCCATTAAGTTTCATTTTTTTAACTTTTGCATTTATAATTCGGTTTTCATTGGCCTATCCTAATTAATTTTGTGCATGTTATGCCGCAACGCACCAAATAAAATTTTCTATCGCATTAGGTTCTGAAAAAAATATTTGTTAACATTTTCAAGTCCTGAGGTTGGAGAAGATAATGAATCCTCCTTGTGGTCATTCAAGGGCTTAGACGCTGATTCAGGTATCTACAATCTCAACAGATTGTATTGGATCAAAAACTCTGAATCGGATGCAAGGCACCCCTGGAATTTATGGACACAGTTAAGAGTCTTTTTTATTAGAGATGAGAAGGAGATAATTAGGAGGATGATGGACATGGAGAAAAGAGATGTGGAGAAACCTAGTACTAATAATGAGTATGATGGGAATGTTAGAAAATTTAACAAATGAAGAGAATAACTAGAGGTAAAATTGAAATTAAACAAATTAGCATACAACTTTTACATTTTCCAATCTCATAGGCGCGGAAATCTTACAACGATGGGCTATTTTTCACCCTCCCCCTCAATTTCCTTAGTAATCCAAACACACAAAAATGCATTTTCCAAGTTTAACCCATTCCCACAATAATCTTTCCACCCTAAATACCTTGAAGCAAACAAAGCACTACATGTATTATTCCTACGACTTTTCTAGCCTACCCCACCAATATTGCTTTACCGATATCTTTACAGGCACATTTGGGTGTTTATTTTGGGACTCTCCGATACCAACACAAATTCTCTCACTAGCTTTGTCAAATGTAAAAAGTTCCTCCTTCCTCCACAAAATTATTCAATTTCTCCTCATCAAGCAAGAAACCATTGAAGGGAAAAGAGAGGAATCATAGCAAGAGAAATGAATACAAAAGGGATAAATAGACACAATATTTAACTTGATATTATCATGTGATATAAAATGATCAAAATCTCAAGCCTTAGTGTGTTCCTTGGAATATATTATTCAGGAAAAAGCTTGATCATGTCATCTCTCCCTAGCTTTGTCAAATGAAAAAAAAAAAAATTCCTCCAACCTCAACAAAATTATTCAATTTTTCCTTGTCAAGCAGAAAATCACTAAGGGCAAAGACAGCAATCGGATCATAGCAAGAGAAATGATTAATCTACCAACCCATGCACCACTTAATTCGCAAGAGAAATGATATAAGCCTATAGTGTTTCTTCGAAGTATTATTCTAGATCATGTCATGAGTGATCTTGTATTCAAGTGTGTGTTTGAGTGAACAATTGAATTAAGCGTATTATTTGTGCATAAGCCCTTATTTAAAACTAATATTAGAAAATTATTGAAATAAACCGGTAATAGCATGTAAGCAAGCATGCATGAACTTTAACTTATATACTAATATAAATAATTTATGAAAATAAACTTAAAACAACATATAAAACTCGTAGACCATAAATTATTTATATAAGTTGTCTTAAACACTTGATAAACACTTTTATTATAGAATAAAGCTTAAATAAACTCTTTCAACTAAAATACTTCAAACTTATGCAGAAAAATACTACCATAAGGTCGTGCTATATTTATGTCATGACATAAACTTCGATATTGCCGCGCGTAGTTTCTTGACAAGTTCCTTTACGGTCAAGTCATAACGTTCCCCCATCTGCAATATAATAATGAAACTCAAATAGTAAAAATCATGGTAAAAAACTTACTCATTCAGATCTAGACGCGAGCACATTACAACTTTAATTTCTTTAATGCTTTCAATATAAGTTCTTGCGGGAGAGAAGAGGAGAAAAAAATGAGAAGAGAGAATATTAATAGAGAAATCGAAATGAAATAAATTTTAAAAGAGGTTCTCTAGTATGATAGAAAGATAAGAAACAAAATTATATATATTTTCTTTTCTTTTATTTGGTTAGATAGAAAATTGAAAATGATTGTATAAAATAACATTTTTAAAAATGATATAGGATAAAATAAAAATTTGAGTAAAAATTATAAACTATCTTCTCTCTTTCTCTCTATTATTGGTGTGATCATAAAAAAAAGTTGAGTCTCACGTATTTCTATCACTTTCCTCTCTCACTCTCCCCCTCCAAACAAGGTTGGGTCATTCCCTGAATTTCTACTGTTCCCCTTCCAAAATCAACTCTACCAACTAATGGATTATGCTTTTCTAAAGTGAGTCTGTTACTAACACTCATCATAATCATTAATAATAATTATCTACTTTAAAAAAATTAACAAAATAATTTAATCAATATTTGTGATACTTACTGTGCTCTATAAAGTGAGTGACCGCAATTTAAAGTAGTCGGACCTCAACTAATGTCTAAAGAATTTTAATTTATTCACATTTCATTTTCTATTTCATATCATTTTCTTTTTTATCTTTTCATTTTTTTTTATCAAATCATCTATTATATTTCTCATTTCTCTCACATTTCATCTTTTTTTTTCCCTAGTGAAATTGGGAATTATATGTGAAGGAAAGTTTTTTTTGTAAATCCTTTCTCAACTTGGATCATCAATGGAAATCTAAATACATATTAAAACAAGAGATAATGAAAAGAATAATGAAAATTATTCTCTGTCACTAGGGGTAGTTTGTCCTTTACCTGTGCAATAATGGTAATGTCCATAGAATCCCCAAAAGGTAAGACACTGCTATTGATAGGGAATAGTTGAAAACTTTGAATCTCGGCGAGAATTTTGGTTAGCAGCCTCTTTTGTTTCTTGCAGTGGATCCGAATCAGCATATCATGTTCTGACACTCTTGATTCCACTTGCAACAGCGACGATTCATCAACGGCACCATCAGCTTCAACGCTCTCGTCACACGATGACGAATCATCATCGCCACACGACGCCGCCACCGGCGGCTTGTTCGGAACCACTGCCGACTCAACCTCTGTTTTCTTGCTCTGTTCTTCCAGCACCGCCAAACGCTCTTTAAGCTCTTTCACGTATTTGATAGCGTCCGTTAACACAGAAGACTTGTCCATCTGTGTGAATCAACAGAATAAGCGATTTGATATAGCACTTCATAAATTAAGCAAATCCACGTTGAGTAACGGAAATTCAATGGGACAATAAGCAATTTAGATTTTATGTACCTTCTTAAGGCCAGGAACAAGAGCTGCAAGAGCAATGAAGCTCTGGCTGAGCTTCTCCCTTCGTTTTCTCTCTGCCATGATGTGGTCTTGATGGTGAGCTTGAGACCTCTTTCCATGTGAGGATTTTGTTTCAAAGTTTTGATTTTTCGAGGACCCTTTTGGGTTTTGAGTTGAGATATGCGTGTTTCCCAACTTGGGTAGTGACACTGGCACAGTTTCGTTCTGTTTTGTGTTCAAGGTGATGCAGTCAAACCCAGAAAACTGTGTGGTGGTGTTTGCAGGGGATGATGAGTTTGTGTTGTCAAAAAACAGAATCTGAGAGGGAAAAGAGGAGATGGAGGATGATGGGGAAAGTTCTGGTGAAAAATTTTCAGTGATGGTGGAAGGTGTATCAGGAAAGTCAAAAGTTTCATCAGTGAAGGAGTTACTCAGAGTTATGGAAGTGCACTCTGAAGATAGAGATTGTTGCAGGGCACTTGCTATGTCATCAACATCAAGCAAGTTTAAGTTTAGGTGACAACACTCCTCAGAAAATAGTGTGTGATCATCCATTTCCTGCAAAGAAAAAAGAAATCCAAGGTGTTAAACAATTTGCTAGCATTTGAAGATTGGAAGAGTGGGTGAAAATGACTTTCTTACGAAATCAGATAACAAGCTAGCTAGTGATGCGTCCATTATTGGTGTGTTTGTTTCCTCCATCATGTTCATAACTATGACTCTGACTCGCCGAAATACAAGTAACAGGTGTAGTTCAGAGATATATTATTCCTACTCGGTGCTGATTGCTGAAGTTGAGTCACTTTTTATAGCGGTAGAGGGATGTAAAAGCAATTTGGAATTTTGGATCCTCTCTAGAACAAGTTGAAAAATTTTCTACAGCTCATGCATAATTATGTGCCATAATTTTTATAATCAACGGCTACCATTAATCTTAATAAAATATACTACTCGGCTTGTTCCTATTTAACCGTTACTGGTTGCACATATATTAAGAAAGAGTATTAACTACTCCTTTCGTCTTTAATAATAATATTCACACCTATATGGTGTCACTAAATATAAGCAAACTTAACAAAAGCTAATTTCTCTTTCCATATTTGTCATTGCATTTATTGGTTTTTCAATACTATAATGAATGAAAAGTTTATAATTAGGGACGGAGAGAGTATTTAACTTCATAAAATACTTTTTTATCTCTCTTATTAATTTTGACTCCTTAAGTTTTCTATAACTATATAAAATTACTTTAAATTAAAGGTATAAGTGGTAAAATAAAACATAATTAATGTTCTCTTGAAATTTTAAAAGTAACAGATAAATAAAAACAAAAAACCTCCTAAAATAGTAACAGTTATAAAGGAACAGAGGGAGTACCTCCGGTCCTATTTGTAAGAATCAAATGAGAGGATTACCTTGATCATTTTTATAAGAATTAAGTTGGAGTTTTTTGTGCATTAATTACTTTTTTTTGACAATAATACCGTTATTTAATTGAAAATCTTCTTTCTTTCCACTCTCTTAATCATTAATGATGCCTATAAATTAAAAAAAAAAGTAAATTAAGGATAATTTTGAAAGTTTAGTATTAATTGAGAACAAATTTAATACACTTAACTACTTTAACTAGATTTCTTAAACTGTGTGAATTGGTTTTTAGATTCTTGTAAATAGGACCGGAGATAGTAACTTAAAAATTAATGAATTTATGTTGATTTGTTGGTTGTAAAGATATAAGAGATTCAAGAGAATTTCATTCATGTAAAAGTGGGTTCAATCAAAGGGTTCACCACTTAACCCACCCAACGAGGCGGGTTTGGTTGGGTGGTTTAACTCACCCACCCGTCGTGTCCAACCCACTAATTCGACAGGCCAATATGGGCGAGGCGGGTCAAGTGACCAAGCCATCTCCTCTTTTTTTTTTACAAAAATATTGTATTTATGTTTTTAGTGTTAAAGGTGAGTTTTAGTCGGTCATTGTCAAAAAAAGATATTTTTAATATATTTTAGTTATACTATTTTTTTTTGGGTAGGCCAACTTGCCAATTCACCATTAAGCGGAATGACTTATGTATCTTAACGCCCTTTTGTTAGCAAGTAGGTCAACCCGCCATGCCCCTTTTAAGGTGGATTGAAAGTGGGTGGGGGGTTGACCCACTTTACCTTAAATCTAATAGTAATTCTCTAGTTTTTTCAATTCCTATGTTGTCTCAACCCACAAACCCACATAGGGAACAATCTAAGTTCTATTGGGAACCGCAAGAGTATGATTAATTAGCACACATGAATATAATGTGGAACATTTTAAAATTGGAGAAAATTCATGATCGTTGTCTATACCAACAACTAGAGAATTACACTATGTGAAAATTTGTATAGCACATAGACTTCTATGTCAACTACCTTATGGCTCCAGTAGAGCCACATTCTCCAAAACAAATATTTGAACTACATCACACTACACTATAAAACAAGAGTACAAGAGAAAAAAGAAACACAAATATAAGCTTAAAGTGTTTCTGACCGGTGCATCATAAAACCAAAAAAGTTGGGTTAATATATGTTAGGCTTAATAGAACTTTTAGTCCCTCACTTATCACGATTTCACACTTTTGGTCCTTATAAAAAAAATTAGCTTAAATGATCCCTAACAGATACAAACTGTTGCAATTTCAGTTTTCCATCCATCTACTGTTAGTCAACTAACACCTCTGACTGACGTGGCAAAAATTGAATGACGTGGCATGACAACAAGAGAGAGAGAGGGGTCTGATGTAGAGCACGTTCCTAGCACGTGATGTGTTGAAGGAAAAGAGAAACCTAATTTGGAATGTTGGGGGCCAAAACACCTGAAACGAGATGGCGGCGTGGAGAAGGGAGTTATGAGAGCGGCAGAGTTGGCGGCAAAGGGAGACGAGAGCGGCGGCGCTGGCGGAGAAGGGAGTCACGAGCGGCGGCGGTGGTCCACCATGGTGTTGGAAACAACGACGCAGGCACGACGGAGGGAGGTGCGTGTTCCTCCGCTCAATCGTGCTCGCCTCTGCCATCACCATGGTGGCTATGCTCCGCGCCCCGTTGGTGTTCAATTTGGGATCCATAGCTCTCATGAGCTCCACCCATGTCGTCAACTGTGTTGATTCCGGTGCCGAAGACTCCACCGCCGCGAGACCCATGAGTTGAGCGAAAGATTTCAACTTTGCCTCCAATTTCTCCTACCAAAACACTGCTTCTCTACCCAAATCAAGCCCTGAAGATCCTCATCTGCCTCGATCTACCCTGAAAGATCCTCGTGAGACCGTGTCCTCACCCAAGAGCTTTGCCTCGATTTGCCTCTAGGGTTTCATGGTTGATGGCTTTGATTGCAAGGGTATCTGCTACGATATCTTCTTCTCCATTTCTTCTCGATTGCAGGGACGGTTAGGGTTCGGTGGGAGGTTTGAGGGTTCGGCTTCTTCTAGTGTTGTGTTGTTGGGTTTGTGGTGTATTGGGGATTTATGCTTCTTCTTCTCTATTTTGGGAATTTATGCTTTTCCTATGTGGGGTTTTTTTTTTTTTTTTTGGATCTGGTGTTGTGTTTTTGGATTTGTGGTGTAGGTATTTGTTTGATGATGAAGAAGAAGAAATTGATGGTGGCTGGAGCTTCAACGACTCTAGCGTGGTATGACGCGGCGGAGCATCTCGGACCTTGCATCCGTGACGGCGAGGCTTGGCGGTGGAAGGGGGAAACATCGACTTCAAAACGGTGTGGGCGATGTTCAAGATGTTGTTTATCGAAGATGATGATGAAGCATATGTTAGAGATGATGATGGTGCTATAGATGATGATGATGATGATGATGAAGATGAGGTTTGGGTAAATAATATTTTTTTAGGTTTTTTGGGTTAAAAAATGAAGACGATGAAGATGTAAAGAAGAAGATGAAGATGTTGGGTTTGTATTTTTTTAATTTATATGTTTTATTTATTTAAATTACTGATGTGTCATGCTCTTTCTCTCTCCAATGAGTGGCCACGTCACTTCTGCCAGGCCACATAAGCAAAAAATGTTAAGTTGATTAACGACAGATGGATGGAAAACTAAAATTGCGACTGTTTGTATTTGTTAGGGATCATTTAAGCTAATTTTTTTAAGGGACCAAAAGTGTCAAATCGTGATAAGTGAGGGACCAAAAGTGCTATTAAGCCTATATGTTATTGGCCTCCTCTTGCTTCACCATAAAAAATGACAATGTGTGACTTCTTCAAGAGTTTCCTTGGTGAGATCTTAATTTACCATACTAGGCTATGTGAGACTTGTTTTACCATTACCATCAATCTCCACCATGATTGTAATCGATGAATCTTTAGCCTTCATTGTCCACAGTGACAACCATTGTCTTTAAGGAAAATCATAATTCTTATTACTTGCACCAACAAAGAAAAAGACCATACTCCACCATAAAGAGTACAGTCACTTGGAACTATAACATCCCAAGAAGTTTTACATGTCAAAACCCTACTGCAAAATTATGTTGCAACTTCCGTGTTGGCTTTCTCCGGAAGTTCTTCAATAATTGACATAATATTATTACATGTCATGCATCATTGTTAACCAATGTCCGATTGCTATCACCACACACCTTGTCCACCAATATTTGTGTGCTTTCACCACACCCCTTGCATCAATGTTGTCCTATGTACGTCCCACCTGGACAATTACGTGCCTACTTAGTGTAATCATGATTGCATCAACATCAATCACTTGTTATAAGAAAATACTGATTCTTCCATCCAATTTCTTTACCACGACACCACTACTTACCATACTTATTTTCCAATGTGGAAAATTTATGTTGCAACCAACCACATAACATACTAAGAAAGTTCTCCACCTCAATAGAAGCTCTACAAGCCATCACAATGGTTGAACTATCGGCTCTGATAGCACTGTTGGGAACCATAGAGTAATGCAAAGCAACAACACAATCAACAAACAAGAGTATAATGTGAAAAACTCTAAAACAGGAAAAATCACAACCGTTTGTCTAGACCAACAACCAGAGAATAACACAATGTGAAAGTTTGTACAACACATAAACCTCTCTCAATCACTTCGTGGCTCTAGTACACGTGCACTCTCTAAAGCAAGTGTTTGAACTACATCTTACTACACTCCAAAATAAGAGAATAAGAGAAAAAGAATAAACATAAATATAAGTATCAAGTGTTTTATGACTTGTAAAAAAAAGTGTTTTATAGCTGGTATGTCTTGAAACAAAGAACTTTGGTCAGTATGTAACTTTGAGCAGCCTCTTTTTTCACCATCTTTGACAATGTTTCTCCAAGAGTTTTCTTGACAAGCTCGTCGTTTTTCATTATAGGGGATGTGAGACTAATATCACCAATAAAGTTCAGTACATTTGGTAAATAGTTGAGATCTTTAAGCATTTAGTTGAGAGATTTATCTCCCAGCAGTGTCTATGAAGAAAGATTTGTTGGGAAAGACTTACATACATAGTGTGATTTTCGAGTCTCAATAAGATTAATCTCATAACTATCATTGTAGGATATCTTAGTAAAACAAAAACAAATATTTAGTCAATTTTACATCAATTAAAGAATTCTTTAGCCTTCTATATATAACAAAAGTCATCAGGGACGAGTACTAAAATTTAGCAAATTATTAAGCGCCGGATGGGAACCGTGAAAAATAATGATATATAATTAATAAAACTGGTTTGTTGATGTAAATTGTGAAATAAGAGTAAATTGTGAAATGACAATGAATGAGTAGTTAATTAAAATGGTACATGTTTGAATCTTTTTAAGCAAAGTTTTATATTTGAATCTTGTAAATACAGAAAAATACCCCGCTAGAAAAATTAGCACTATCATGATATTGATATATCTAAATCGAACATAATTGTTCCCAAAGACCTATAAAATTGTGAAATGCCCAGCAATATGTATCACGTGAAGATGGAGATGTGGAATATGCGATTTTTTTTATAAGCGCGTGCATTGATCTCAATAATTGAGTCAACTCAACCAAGTCCCCATCAGTAACCAGTATATTTTTATTTTGATATTTTAAATTTTTAACTAACTTTATTTAATATTATATCCTTTATTTTCTTCCTTTTAATTTCATAATATTTATTTCTATAATCTGCTACTTTAAAAATTTTGAAATATATATTATTGTTTTACTTATCAGATTCTAACCTTTCACCAAAGTGAGATAAAAAATTGTTTTCTTTTCCTTATGTAACCAAAAAAAAAGTGAGATAAAAAAAAACAGAAATAGAAAATATTTAAATATATATAGGAATAAATATAATTATAAAATCCTATTAATCTTATAGTTGAACATTTTTTGGCATGCTAAATTGCTCTTACAATTTCAATTCGAGTGTGATGAAGGTTAAATGTTAAGTTGACCATTGATATATATTTTCAATATAAAAAAAAGCTGAGCATTGCTTAATATTTATGAATGATTACAATTTAATTTATATTATTTATTTTTTTTAAAACTAAAAGTACTTTTATTTGAAATGAAAACGTACAAGATTAAGAACCAAGAGAGGGGATTACAGCTCTCTACAAAACCATAAATCCACCTCCCCTATTATTATTCAAAATTATTGTCATCGTGCTTGTTGTCCTTAGCAAAAAAAATTAACATACACATGATGCTGATCAATATGCTAATAATTTCAAATATAAAACTTCAAATTGACACTACATATAGTTTAATGCTACACTAAATACTCACAGTCAACACGCATATGAACACATAGTACCCCAATTACATTAATGCAACCAGCTTACCACTAATGAACACATAGTACTCTTTTGATGATCAGGTTGATAAAGATCTGTGAGCTCCTTGGAGAGAGGCCCTTGTTATCAAGCTGTTGGGAAAGAAAACTTCAGTTATGCTACGTGAGGGAAGACATACAAGTTTGTGGAAGCTTTTTGGTGGGTCACTGAAAAAGTAGGTTGATTTCGAGTCTATATTTAGTGTTGACTCCAACATTAAAGTTCCATGGTGTGTGTACCATGAAATTACTGGTACAGGTCAAGCCCAAGTGCCCCTATTTCTATTCTACCTCACTCGTACAGTCGTACTCACAAACACTGATTTGCTAACCTATTTGAACCAAAAGTGTAAGGCCCGACGCTAAATCCTACATGGTCCGTAATACAAGCCCTAAAGCCTAATTACGATATACAAATCAAGCCCAGAGCAAGGAAAGTACAACTAAAAAGGAAAATACAAAAACTATGTTGGAAATCATGTTTTGAACACTGATTCCAATAAGTCATCAAGTGTCATTCTTTTTCTTTCCATGCATGTGTTACCTCTCACTCCGCCGCACCCGGGTGCCCCAGTTTTGTGGGTTCCACTGCCGCTTCTGCTCGTACATTTGTTCTGTTGGTGTTTTTGTTAGAATTTCAGTTTTACTATCTTAAATTTTAATTCAATTAAATGATTTTAAAAAGTAATTGTGATGTGAGAAAACATAATTAGTTGTTAGTGTAAAACTTGTTTAGATTAACCGTGTGTATCCATTATTATCCTTTCTTAATCTCATAAAACTCTGAGATAAGTTCAATTTTTTTTGCTCAATGTTTTAGTTTTGCATAGGCCCGCGAGAGTTGTGTTCTCCTCAGTCCATTTTTTCGTTTTGTTCGGGCCCATTAACTACAACGTTGTAGCTTTCTCCTGGATCCTCACCCTCATATCGTAATTCAGGATCAATATCACTAACCACACTATCTTGCCCATAATTACATTTCACCTGGCTTTGGGTATTGCTTTGAACTCCATCCCATGAGAAAGATTCCTTAAGCCGGTTATTTTTAGGTGAGTCTAAGGATTCACCGTCAATAGAGGTGACTACTCATCTCGTCGCGGGTGTTTACAATGAGCAGTGAACAACAGGCTCAAAATAGATTTCATTCTCATGAGCGATAACCGAACCTCCAACTCCATAATTAAAAGACGAAGTGAGCTAACCACTTTGTCATACCTCATAATTCAATCCACTTATCAACCTTCTATGGTTACTCCCATATTTATAGAAATTGTAATGATCTACTTCCGTAAATATTTGAAAAACGTCATCAGTGGCCGATGTAATTGGACTATTGGAGAGAGGGGCAACTGCCCCCACTTGACTTTCAAAATTTCTATTTTTTTTTAAACTAAAATTCCTACTTATATACCATTATTTTAATACAATATATTTTATTGCCCCCACTAGCAAAAAAAATGTCCTCATAGGTATACAATATTAGTTCTAGTGCCACTGAAAGAGATTTCTCTGCTATGCATATTATCAAAAATCGAATGCGAAATCGTATGGGAGATGAATTGTTGAATGATTGCTTAGTTACTTATATAGAGAGGGAAATATTTGATAGGGTTGAGAATGAAAAAATTGTTCAATGTTTCCAAAATATGAAACATCGTAGATAACAAATATGATGTTTATTTAACGTTTAATAGTAATATATTATGTTTTTAATACTGCAAATTTCGTTGTGTATACTGCCCCACCACATAAAATTCATGATCCGTCATTGAACCTTATCATCTTTTTACTTTGATCATATTCTATTTAATAATATGATTCGAGTGCTAATCAGAACACTTATAAAAGCTTTTTTTCTTTTAGCCGCCACCCCCATTAACTGCTATATCGTTTTACATGTACTAGTTTTGGAAGCAAATAGCATGGTTTCAATCAAGTTCGGTTGCTGTTAAAGCCTGCAGCTGGCTTTATTTGTGTTCTTGGTGTCGTGAAGAAGAGTTGTCAAATTCTCAAATTTTTGGGCAAGTTTCGTCCCTCAACTTTTAAATTATTGCGAATCAGTCCTTTATCATTATTATTCTACTTGAAACTCTTAAATTTTCATTTTTTAAGAAAAATCTTCATAAATTTAACCAACCTAATTATTATAGATGTTATTCTCATCAAAATCCACTAATCAAAATATTAAATTTCAATCATAACTAAAAAATCTCAATTTCCCACCTCTTTCAACTCTAATCTAATTTCCTTCAAAATTTAACAAATTTTCACCAATTTTTTTGTTTTTTAACTTTTAACATTGTATTCCATATCAAATCCATCATGAAGCCCTGAAATATTTGAAACAAAATGAAGATTTAATACTATTATACTTATGAGAATCGAGAAAGAGACTAGGGACTTGATTAGTTTGAAAAACAGCACAGCAACAAAAATCACACATTGTCTAAACTGAAGGGACCTAAAATACAATTAATAAAATTATTTGGCTTATGATAAGGGAACCGTATTTCTTATTTTTTTAACAACCATTAATTAGCCTAAACATAGAGACACGTTTTCTTTACGGGCTATAAATCCTCAACTCATGTCTCATTGTTTCTTTGAGAAGTTAGAGCAACAAAACAAAAGTCAGCATACATATTTTCTGTTCCATGTATACACGTTTTCAATTCATAAATCATAGTTGTTAAGGCCACTAGGAGTGTCGAACTTTAAGAATATGTTTGAATTTTCTTTAAATTCATTGTAATCTACATTTGAGTTTATGTGATAAATCTTATTTATCCATGATTGAGATGTGTGTTTTTTCATTTATGCCAAAAAAACAAAAAAGGAAATGACTTATATTATTGGATCGCTCATGGATGCTAACAACGTGAAATCCATCGAGCTATTTTGATTTTTCAAGTGCAACTAAGCTCCAAGTCTAATTATCTGATGTTTTCCCATTTATACACTTATTTAATATATATCTCTCATCTACCACCTCTTATTTTTACGTATCACAATTCTCACAAATTACTTAACTAGTAATCATTATTCTATATTTTTAATAAAACTCAACTGTAAGTATGAGTGTTTTAGTCAATTTATAACATTAATTAATAAACTCTTAAATTACGTATGCATAACCGTAAACAACAAAAAATTTAGAACGGAGAGAATATATCGTTAACTCTTATTCACAATATTAGAGTTTAAGTGGATGCTTGTTTGAATTGGCGGAGGATTTAGAAAATGATTTATTGCGAGAGAGTTACCCTCATTTAATGTGATTTTTGAATTTTAAAAGTATAGTCTCATGCCAATTTTAGGAATATCTAACAAAAGAAATTATCATTTTTTTTTACATGGAGAGCTAACGCCCGAGAGAAAGCACTACAAATGAATAGAACACGGGAAAGAAACTCTCGTACATTTTGTTTTTAGTTAGGCTATCAACCACCTGATTAGCCTCACGATATACATGTTGATTAATATTATTAAAACATCTCACTTTTGAAAATGCCCAAACTTGAGTGGCTTAGATTTGTATTTTATATTTTTTTATAAACCAAATATTGTATTAAAAGAGAGTATAAAGAATACTTAAACCTTTAATATAAGAGAAAATACAGGTGATTAAACAATTATCCTACATCAATATGAAAACAAAAACTTGTAGAAACAGAGAAACAAAACAGTAGGAAAAAGCCCCCTACCCATACATAATCAACCCAATCTAGTTCCCACAGCAGCATTCACATGCTCGAACCCTTATAACAACCGAGTGTAGCCAAAACATGTAAGCCTGTAAGTTCACACCCAAGAAACCACAGATGCATAGCAAGACAGAGCAAAACAAGGGACCAGCAAAATGAGGTATATGATCCAAACCAACCTTTATACCTCTCGCAAATCAGTCCCATGACACATAATTGAAGAAATATCAAAATTAGCTCCCAGCCTCTGCTACTACACTACCGTGTTCTGCCATCAACAATTCACACTGTTTTCCAACATAGCATCACTCAGTTGTGCCTCATTCTCATAAGCCAGCTATACAATATCTGGGGTTCACTGTCCAATCATATAAGGGGAACCGAAAGTTTTTTATCATGACATGTAGCCAGTTCCACACTCTTAGTTGACCCATCTCGAAAATCCTTCCAGCATCAGCTTGTCCTTCATTCAATAAAATAGAGTTCCTTTGTTTCCAGATTGATCTTTTCTGTATATTATTACAGAATCCAAAATTGCATTGGAGGAAATGCATCCGGCAATCATGCCAAAATCGAACATCATCTCCCTCCCCCATGACTCTGCTAAGATTTGATTGCACCCATCCAGCTTCTTCATTCAGGTAGCAAGTATTCACGATATCCCTCCACCAACAAGACTCATGCCTTGCTCGCACAACTTGCTCCCCAACCCCACAAGCTATCTGGTTCATGAATCAACCTCCACCGCCATTTTCCTAGGAGAGCCTTATTGAAGGTATTCCAGTCCCTTATGCCCAACTAGGGATGGCAATGGGTAGGGTCTGGGTAGGGTACTATAGTACTCATCCCCATACCCGCGTTTTTAAAAAGTACCCTACCCGTCCTCATACCCGCGTGGGTAGCAACTTGAGTGTCCATCCCCATACCCTCTGGGTACTTATATGCCCGTACCCGTACCCATTACCCGTAGTTTAGTTAAACAAAATATAATTTTCACTAATAGAAAAGCAAAATATGATTGCTATTATAAAATAAAAACACATTAGTTAAAAATACAAAAGACCATCAAAATACTTAACAAGTAAAATCATTTAATTAAGTATAAAAAGGTAGATAATATTTTTTTTTCCTTTAATAGGATCATATTAAATAAGATTTTCCCTCTAATCAAATTAAAATCAATTAAGTATACTTTTAATTTACATCAATAATATTTGATCTCTTTGTGATCAAATTTGAAATATGTGCAAGTTTTAATTAAAAATTAAATCAAAATTTATTCTCAAAATTTGAGAATATATCTTTTTGTTTGAATACTATTATCCAAACATATATATTATAAGTTAAGATAATAGTATAATTCAGTAAAAAAAAACCGTAGTATAGTTATAATAATTATATTAGGATGAACAATTATATATATATATATATATATATATATATATAAAATATGTGTGTGCGGGTATGGGGCGGGGTGGGTACTATAGTACCCATACCCGCACCCATACCCACTACTTTTTGCGGGTATTTACCCATACCCAACCCCATACCCATCTAGCGGGTTTTTACCCTACCCGTAGTGGGTATTTTTTGCGGGTACCCATAGGGTCTGGGTCAATTGCCATTCCTATGCCCAACCCTCCATCCTCCTTTGGTTTGCATATTGCCTCCCATTTGACCCATGAGATTTTTCTTTGTCCATCCACACCTCCCCATAAGAAGGTCCTCATAACAGTTCGGCAAGTCTTAATCACACTAGGTGGCATTCAGAAGAAAGACAAGTAGTACAAGGGTATCGAAGATAAGACACTGTTGATTAATGTCAAATGGCCCCCGATGGATAAGCTCTTCTGTCTCCACTTTGATAGTCTACTCTTCAATCTATTTACAACTGGATCCCAAAAAGCGAGCCTTCTAGGATTTCCCCCCATCGATAGGCCCAAGTAAATGAATGGAATCTGCATAGTCTTACAATTCAGCAGAGTTGCCAGCCTATGTATTTCCCTGCCCTCCAAAGCAATCCCCGCTAGTTTACTCTTATGAAAGTTCACCTTAGACCCAACACTAGCTTAAAGCATCTCAAAACACGCTTAATGGTTTGAACATTCTGCACCGACGCTTCACCCAAGAAGAGTGTGTCATCCGCGAATTGTAATATTGAACTTCAACTCCATCATCACCTCCCAGTTTGTACCCCCGAAATTCGTTACAGAGGATGGCATTCTTAAATAAGCCATTAAGACCCTCAACTTCCAGAAGGAAGAACAAAGGTGCCATGGGGTCACCTTGTCAGAGCCCTTTCTCTATCCCGAATTCGCCACTCGGGCTCCTGTTTACCAAGACTGACACCCTTGTGGGCGATACACACCCGATGATCCACCTGATCCATCTCTCATCAAAGTTCATCCTTCACATCATGTAAACTAAGAACTCCCAACTGATGGAGTCATGTGCCTTTTCAAAACCAACCTTGAATATCAAAGATTGCTTCCACCTACTTTTGGCATCATGGACCACCTCATTTGCAATTACAATACTATCCAGCATATTTCTCCCCCCTAAGAAGGCAGTTCGCTCCTCATTGATCAGCTTAGGCATCACCTGCTTGAGTCTATTTGCAAGGATCTTTGCAATTATTTTATATAGGCTTAATAGCCATTTTAGTCCCTCACTTATCACGATTTGGCATTTCTGGTCCCTCTTGGAATTTATTAGCATACAAGGTCCCTAACTTTGTCAAACAACAGCAATTTTAGTCCCCCGTCACTGTTCCGTTAAATAACAAACGTTTTATGTAAAAAAAAACTTTTTTTAACAAACCCAAAACTCATTGATTCTTCATCTTCTTCAACCATCATCATCATCTTCATCTCCATCAAACCCAGAACTCATCTTCTTCATCTTCTTTAATACTGAACTCTTTACTCACCGCCACCGGCCTTCCTCTTCTTTCTCCTTCCTTTCTCTTCGACTCAGCCCTTCCTCTTCTTCTCACCGCCACCCCTTCCTCTTCTTTCTCCTTCCTTTCTCTTCGACTCCAGCCCTTCCTCTTCTTCTAACCGCCACCCCTTCCTCTTCTCCACCGCCACCAGCCTTCCTCTTTTTCTCACCGCCACCCTTTCCTCTTCTCCACCGCCACCAGCCTTCCTCTTCTTCCTCCTTCTTCCCATGACCGATTCGCCTCCCTCTTCTGCTCCACCATCACCGATTCGCCTCTGAAAGCTCCTCACCACCACCGATCTTCACCCTCTCGAAGATTCTCCCTCTCCACCATTACATTCTTCTTCCTCTTTGCCTTCTTATTCTTCAGATTTTGGATTCTGTGACAGAGTGAGTCTTTCTAGGTATGGGGTTTATATTACTATGATTTTCCTTGAAACCCATTTCTTGTTGTTGTGAGATGCTTTGCAAATTTTGGGATCTGGCCTCTTAGATTTGAGTTTTTCAATTTCTCTCTTCTTTGATTGCTTGAAAAAATCTGGGATTGGTGAATTGTTGCTAGGTTGAGGTTCGAAGGTTTTGGGGATAAAGGTGTTGAGGTTGAATGTTGCTAGGTTGAAGCTTTTCAATTTCTCTCTTCTTTGTTTGCTTGAAAAATTCTGGAATTGGTGAATTGTTGCCAGGTTGAGGTTCGAAGGTTTTGGGGATAAAGGTGTTGAGGTTGAATGTTGCTAGTTTGAAGCTTTTCAATTTCTCTCTTCTTTGTTTGCTTGAAAAAATCTGGAATTGGTGAATTGTTGCTAGGTTGAGGTTCGAAGGTTTTGGGGATAAAGATGTTGAGGTTGAATGTTGCTAGGTTGAAGCTTTTCAATTTCTCTCTTCTTTGTTTGCTTGAAAAAATCTGGAATTGGTGAATTGTTGCTAGGTTGAGGTTCGAAGGTTTTGAGGATAAAGGTGTTGAGGTTGAATGTTTCTAGGTTGAAGATTGATGGGTTGAACGTTTCAAGGTTGAAGGTTGCTAGGTGGAGGAGGAGGAGGAGGAGGAGGAGAGTGTGGTGGTGGTACTACGGTAGTGGTGGTGTGGTGGTCTCATGATTAGATGTTTATTAAAGAAGATGAAGAAGATGAGTTCTGCGTTTGATGGAGATGAAGATGATGATGATGGTTGAAGAAGATGAAGAATCAATCCGTTCTGGGTTTGTTAAAAAAATGTATTTTTTTTTACAGAAAATGTTTGTTATTTAACGGAACAGTGACGGGGGACTGAAACTGCTGTCGTTTGACAAAGTTAGGGTTCTTGTATGCTAATAAATTCCAAGAGGGACCAAAAATGTCAAATCGTAATAAGTGAGGGACCAAAATGGCTATTAGACCTTTTATATAAGCAGCCCAAAGTGATATAGGTTTGTACTCATTCAAGAATTGAGAATTGTCCACTTTGGGGATCATTGCAATGAAGGTACCACATCCCGGAATCAAAGAAATCATCAAGAGCTCTGTGAATTTCCGGCGCAAACAGGTACCAAAAAGTTTTGATATATGTATATATTATAGAGAGAGAATCCAATGATGTCGTAATTAACAATGAGAATTATTATTATTTTGTTATAATAATAATGTTGTTGAAAGACAACAATTATTGAAAGAAAACAATTCGACCATTTTCCCCATAGATTCAGATTCACATGATAGTATTTACTTTATAAACGAGGGGATAGAAAAAAGGCTTTCTCTATTATACATAGCTAAAATAGATACTGATATACTCTTTGTAAATTGTAATCTTAAATCGATAACTATGTGTAAATAAGATTTGTAACTTAGTTTTATTTAAGATCTTTCTCATACGATACATCATCTATGACAATAATAAAAATATTTTTACTCACTTCAAATATATATATATATTAACTAATCATATTCGTCTGTAATGCTTTTGCGCTATGTATCCAATTATATATTAATTCTTTAATTAAAGCACAACCTTGCAATTAAGAGCTAGAGCTAATATCGTCTAATCATATTCGTCTAAGCACAACCAATAATATTAACTAATCATATTCGTCTATAAGTGTTATAGCTAATATCTTAGTCTAAACAAACCTCAATTGAAGCATTAAGCATAAATTAAATCCAACCAATAAAACTGGCGTTACCCTTATCCTTAAAGTGTAAAAAATTTCAATCAATCGCTTCCTAAGTCCCTAATCCAATCCAATTTCTCAATTGTTCAAGAAAGAGCAAAACATTCGCGTGCACCAGATGTACATAATAACAGAGGAAAGATTTATGGAGAAGAACAAAAGTTACATATATACCAAAGGGTCTAGCACAACTGATATATAGCTGACATTTTTAAGCATTTAGTCTCATCAAGGATTCGACCCCAAATAGTGTGTATGGAAAAGAATTTATTGGAAGTAATCTACTTACTTAATTTAATCTCCAAAACTCGAGTGAATTAATATAATGGTTATTGGTTGTAGGAATATACTGGGAAACTAAAAAAAGCCATATATACTAAATTGAAACATATCAAAGCATAGAAAACAGTCAATTATGTCACCCTGGTTCATGGAAAGTTTGGCCACACATGACAACCATGAAAAAACACCAATAAGAAGGAAACATGAAAACCCTAGCAGAACTCCACAAATTATGTCTAAGCACTCTCTGAGATGTCTCATTATGTGTCTAACAGGTCCAAGATACCAAATTAGGTCTAAAAATGAGATTTTATACTTTTCTGACGTGATATAGGCGCAGCACCGCCCAACATGGGCACTATTGCATTGAGCATTCAACATCCATGTCACTTTAATAACCTGCAAAAAGATAAAAAAAATCTAATATAAATGTCGCTTTAAAGACAATCTTCTCCTGCTCTTCTTCCTCCACTTTCGTATAAATATGAATAATGATAGTTTTAAATACCACAAAATACTCTTTTTGTTACCGGTAAGAATGTCATCTTAATATTTTCATTCGCAATAAAATGAGTATTTTTTTATGCAGACCAAATGATTTATCGACAACCTAAACCGTCAGTAATTACTGACGGAAAAGATTGTCAGCAACTTACCAATGGATAAAGTCACGGTAATTGCTAACGGTTTTTTAAAATCGTAAAAAAATTACAGATGAGCAATGAGCGACAACAATTAAGTCGTCGGAAATTAAGAAATTCCAACAGTTTTTTTTATTTATCGAAAATTTTCAACCGTGGTAATAAACATTTTTCTTATACTGAATAATGTTGATATTATTCACTTTGCGGACGTCCTAACTAGACAAGGATGTAATAGGAAGGTTGATTTGTGGGCTTTCTTTAGCCGCTAATAATGATGATGCGCCATTGATATAAAAGTTAAGCAATGAGCCAACTATGGAAAGCTGAGAAGAGTTGGTACAAGGCATTGTATTGCATGGAAAGAAATGAGAAGAAAGATAGTAACGTGGCAGCCTGGCAGGTAAGGGTGAGTTGTGATATGAGGAAGTAACAAATGTTCATGTGGAGTGGAGTGTTGGGGATTCGGATCTTCTTAGAAAAAAAAAAAATTAAGAATGTTATGTTTCTCGATCTCACTATTGATTATTATACATTTAATAATTAAAAAAGTAAAAAAAAATTAAATTAATAAAGAAATAGGTAACCTTGACACTCTCAAATTATTTTCCAATGAAGAGTGATGGCGACTTGCCAAAAATGTCCCTCGTTGAGGATTTTAAAGGGAAGTTTAATTCTTGGGTCTAATCTAATTCTTTTAAATAACCTTTTCACAATAACTGAGATTTACTCATATTTTCATTTCATTTCTAATTTTAAAAGGTTATTTAGTTAAAATACATTTTAGTAATTTTATTTTTAAAAGTGATTTTAATTTTATTCTATCCAAATAATATTTATTTTTTAATCTTACTTTTAGTTAACAGTACTCACTCTGAAACACAAACTAATTTTTTTAAACTTCATATTAAGTGTAAAACAAAACAAAAGGACCCAAACCTCTTTCTGATTTAAAAATGGTGTGTGGAAAAATATTTTTGGGAACGTATTGACAGCGGGGTTGGTTAAATGACCCCATGTTCACATGGACCAATAAGATTATCCTATAATTAAAATTAAAAAATAATATAAAAATAAATAAAATAAATGACACAATTTTATTGGTCTATGTGGACATTGACAACGTGTACATGAAAGAGAGAAAGAGATAGACTTTGACGTGTGATGTTAAGTTAACCATCAATAATGACTATAATGGAAGAAAGAGAATTGAAAGGGGTTGGAATTAACGTTGGAGTTGGTGGTGGATCTTCCCAGGACGAATGAGGCCCGTCCAATCATCAAGTCAAAGGCAGTGGTTGTTGTTTTTTTGTCGTCCTTTCTTATCTTTTTCTCAATTTCCTCCATGTGTGATATATTCGTGTTATTATAATATTATTGTTGTTGTTACTTAAACTTAGTATTATATTAGTGAACCAACTAGCTTTTAGGTACAGTAGTAAACAACCTAGATTGTCGTAAGGATAATTTGATAAAAGAAAAGAAAATAAATGGAATGGCATTATATCTCATTGTTTATATTCTCATTTTTTTCCTCTTCCAACTTTTGACAAGTGATGAAGTTAAATTGAGTTTTTTTGCTTATTGGTCAGCACACAGCACTCGTGGGTTTGTCTTATTTTGCTGTGACATGAAAAAGATGTAGGTGGAGTGGGGTAACCATTATTAGGGTCGCAAGCAGGTAGAGGTGAGAGTTCCAACTTAACTCTGAAAAAATGGTCAGTTAGTCTAAGAGTGAGAGCCCTGACCTGAAGGAGCAGAAGCAGATCCTCTTTTTGTTACTATCTTTGACGAGTCAGAACAAGAGACTGTGAATCTATTAAGTCTTTCTAGAAAGCCTATTATTCCGCTGAACCTTTTTTCATTTTTTTTTTTTTATTACTAAGGTATCCCCACAGCCGGTCGCCGTGAGACTAATCCTTCGCCCCACAGTCAGCGCACGAAGCGGTAGGGGGCTGGCCAATGAGTTTTTTCCATTCACAAGAGTTGGTATTCGAACCCCCAACCACTTGCTTAAGGGACGAAGTGCTGAACCACTACATTTTTTCATTTACTTATCCTTTTCATTCTTTTTTATTTTTCTTATAGTTTGAGGAATTTTATAGCCTTACGCCAGGGAAAGTTTTTACCACTAGCATGTAATATTTTTAAAAATATATTAATGTTCTCTCCGAAAACCAGAGGTCATACTCGGAGATAAACACAGCCTAAAGGGCTTGTTTGTTAGAAGGAGATAATAGTAGAAAGAAGGAGAAAATAAATAGTTAGGGAAAGAGGGAAGGAAGCATGTGTGTTTGGTTATTAGAGACGAGAGGGAAGAAAGAGTGTCAATGGTGGGTTATAACTTATAACCGCTGTTAGCAAATTGCGGAGAAATAGGTGACGTGTTTCGCGTCTTATTTTTATGGGTTAATGGTTTATTTGGTCTCTATGGTTGTACTAAGATTTGGAATTGGTCCCTTCCCGGTAAAAAGTTTGCAAAAGGTCCCTGTAGTTGTACCAAGTTTGATATAGGTCTCTGCCGGAGACCGGAGCTCCGATGAGTGCACATGTGGCAGGCTGACTAGGTTAATGAAGGTGATGTGGATTTTTTTATTTTTTCTATTTAAATACAAGTCAGATTTTTTTTAAAAAAAAACCCCTAATTAAATAAAAAAATCCCAAATCCCAAATTCCCCTTTCTTCTTCCCCATTTTCTTCTTCTTCTTCCTCCTCTTCTTCTTCTTCTTCCTGTTCTTCCTGTAAGTACAACTCCCTCTCCGCCGCCGCCGTCGCCGGCGTACGCTCACCGGTGGCGGAGGATGTACCCATCACCCGCTCCATCACCATTGTTCGCACCCAATCCGCTTTCAGAACCACCACCACCAGATCGGAGCCTGCTTCTCCTTCTGTCCCCATCACCCCTCGCACCCCCTTTTCCTGTAAGAGAAACCCCTCTCCCTCCCTCTCTATCTCTCTGTATCAAGTTCAATCAAACCTACAATTAGATATTATTGATTGAATTTGACTCCATGGAATTGAAAGTTCTGAATAATGCTGTTCATATTGTGGTTCTATTGGGTTAAACCCTGAATCAAAAAAATCTCTTTTTTTTCAGCGGAGACCCCTCACGATTGGTTCTCTTGTGTTTTTTTTTTTTGTAAATTCAATTTCTGCATTGTGAGAGGAAGAACAGGAAAAACAGGAAGAAGAAGAAGAAGAGGAGGAAGAAGAAGAAGAATGGGGAAGAAGAAAGGGGAATTAGGGATTTGGGTTTTTTTTTTATTTAATTAGGGTTTTTTTTTTTTAAATCTGACATGTATTTAAATAAAAAAAATAAAAAAATCCACGTCACCTTCATTAACCTAGTTAGCCTGCCACATGTGCACTCACCGGAGCTCCGGTCTCCGGCAGGGACCTATATCAAACTTGGTACAACTACAGGGACCTTTTGCAAACTTTTTTCCGGGGAGGGACCAATTCCAAATCTTGGTACAACCACAGGGACCAAGTAAACCATTAACCCTATTTTTATTTATATGTTATCTAATTTAGTGATGATTCTAACCCGACGCAAGCAACTTTTTAGATCGCCCCAAGTGTTTTTAGATTGTATTTAAAAATATCTTTTATAAAAAAAAAAATCTCTCTCCTCCACTTCATTTTTTCTCTTTTATCTCTTTTATCTTTCTATCATAATAAATAACTTTTAAAATCTACTCTACTTCTCACATCATTCTCCCTCCTCATCTCTGGTCTCCTCTCTTTCTCCCTTTTCTATCTCTATTCTTTATCAAACAAACCATAACTGATCTCACTACTAGGTTTAGTTGTTGAACTTCATTTTCTCTAAGCCTTTAATAGGCTCAAGGTTGTCTCTTAGGCTTTAATTGATCCATATTTACTACATGATTTAACAGATTATTAAGAGATATAATGATTAGTGCACAATTGCTTAACTAATTTGCGGTCGTAGCCTCGTAGGTAACAAAAAAAAATACATTAACACAGTGAATAATTCTTAATGGAGTGTTTTTTAAACGCATGTAATTGTGATATCACCCTTTAAAGTTCCGCCCATAAATCTTCGTTATGGAGATCGCATCATGCTCGATCTTATAATGAATTGACTCGGTCAAGCTCTCACTACAAGAATATTGGCTATTACTTATGATTATTTACCGACGCCCACACTTTCATCGATAATGAAGCCAATTACTGACGGCTTGACTGTCGGTATTGACCTTTCTCCAGAGGGAAAAAAAAATCCTTTAACAACAGCCTGAGCCACCGGTACATGGTGGAAAGGCTTAAGTGGTAGGAACATTTGGCGAGAAAGGATACTGACGACTTTGGCCGATGGTTTGTTCCGTTGGTAAGTTCACTAACCATTGTCGGCGACTTAGCCGTGGCAAATTGGTCAATTGAAACACTTATTAAACCGCTAATGTACCGATGACTAAAAATCATCAGAAATTTAGCCCCTTTATAGTTATCGACGGTTTTACCAACTGCTTAAGTTGTCGGTAACCTCTATATAGAGGGGTTGCACGTCTCTTTCATCACACCCCACTTAATTTGTTTCCATTGTTCTCTTTTTTCTTTGTGTTCCATATTACTATCTTTATTGATGATCAATCAAAACATAATTTTTATTTAACTAATAAGGTATTTATCAATGCTAGCCATCGATGATAGCACAAGAAATTTGGAACGATAGGAATTTTCTCGGCTTAAAATTCAAACTAAAAGCTTAGAACCTATTTACATGGTTGTTGATGCAGGTTACAAGGAGAACACTTACGAGGTGTAGATTTTGGAGGAATGCAATGAAGAGGACTTGCGGTGTTGCTACGAATTCAGGGATGATTTGGAGGATAATTCCTCCTCCCTCCGTTCAATCAAGAATTCCGATGATGGGACTGGGTCGTCAGAGGGTTCAGATGGTGGCGGAAGTTGGATGGGTGGGGATGATGATATCTGGGAAGAAAGAGGGTTGACACAAATCATGAACGCAAATAAATCGTCCATTGATAATTGGAAAGATCATAATGATGAGTCAGAGCTCGAGGTGTCTAATGAGCCCAATGTTGTTACTAATGATTGTCAAAATAATGCGAGAGGGAAACAATTGGAGGAGGGGTATTGAGCTTGGGATAATTCTCACTAATGCTGCCCACGTTGCAGTTGAGCCCGTAAATAGTATTGATGCACCTCTGGGTTCTCCTATCCCTTCATTAGTAGAGCAATCTAGAATCTTTGATATTCCTGACACTAATAAAGAAATGAAATTGTCGAAGATGCCAACAAAGAGATGAACCTTGTTGCAGGGGTGCCTATGAAGGAGTAGATCGCACGATGATTTCTTTTTTTTTCTGACGCGCGATCATAGAGCCAGAGCGGCGAGACGCACAGTGTGGGTATGATGGAATCAAGTAGTGACGCGAAGAAAATAGCAGGTATGAACGCAGCACATAGAAGAAAGGGGATTCGAAGAATGACCCACTCTTTGAGCCAGTCTACTACTGATTCTGCAATTGAAAACTGCAACCGCTTGTTCTGGTGTAAGAACGTTGATTCGAATGCTCGGTTTCTGTGGAATTTGGGGAAGGAATTAGGGGTGTCACAGAAGGGAAAGGAGGAAGAAATTATCATGCATATGGTGGAGATGGAGGAAAGGGATTGTGAGAAGAGAAGACCTTGCAGAGTTGCTGAGGCACGTGGGGCCGATAGAAGTAACCCAAGATAGTTCTAAGCTATAATGTGCGTTGTGTGGGGAGCATGGTAAAACGTCGTGCCCTGAGGGAGATTGTGATGTCTGAAAATGTTGAATTGCTTCTGTTGCAGGAAACAAAGTTAGCTTCTGTTGATTTACGCGTGTGTTCACAAATTTGGGTATATGGGAATTGCGGGTGGCAATGGAGTCCGACAGTGGATAGAGCATGTGGTTTGCTTTGTATTTGGAATTAAGGAGGTGTTCCAAGTTCAAAATAGCTTTGTAGGGGCAGGTTTCATACTTCTGGATGGTGAATGGGGTCCTAAAAATATTAGTTGTGTTATCGTCAATGTTTATGTTTCGTGTACTGATACCAATTCTGCAAGTGCACAGATTGTATCGAAGCAATATAAAAGATATCGTTCTCCACAAGGATAGGAATTGATTTTGGACTTAAACTTAATCGTTAGAGTGGAAAATAAAAAGAAAATATTTTGAGTTTATGACGATTGATAACATGAAGCAAGAAGAAAGAAAAGTGATAAAAATAACACTTGAGTTTGAGTTTCACCTAACCAAATTATGTCTCTTACAAACTGAAAATCATATGAACTCCGGAATCGTTCTTAGGTGCTCTAGCCTAGATTTTCTACTTGTTAATGCTTTAATCAAATAGAACTTTCAATCTAATTACTAAACCTAATACATTAGTGCTTAGTTAATCCAATTGAAGCATTAGTATTTTTAGTTCAGGCCAACACAATTAGTTCCCACCCTTATACCTAAGTGGCGGATAAACCAATTAGTCTAATCTCATTTCCCTTTAATCTTACCAACTACATTTATGCAAGAGAAAGCATGATAAACTTGTGTGCACCAAGCATAATAAACATGGGGAGAAGATACTAAGAACAAAGACTTTTATACATATGAAAATAGAAGTTTAAAATAAAAATGGAGAAAGGATTTACTACAAACCTGAATGCTAGAAAACACTAGCCAAGCATGGATAGATTAAACATAAAGAAAATAACATAAACCTAGATACAACGGCTCCAAAGGCCTCTTAAAAGCTTCAAGAACAAGGCTACAAAGGAAGGAACTCAGCCAAGTACAAGGTTCCAGGGTTGATACAAAAGAAAAGCCAAAAACCGAATTTATAGCCAAACTGACAGCAAGCCAACGCTCAAGTGTTGGATTCCAACGCTTGGGTGCTGGGAACAGGATGATTTTCACAAGTTTTGGCAGAATGCCAACACATGAGCGTTGGCTCCCCAACGCTCAGGCGTTGGGAGCACGGCAGACTCCTCACTTTATTGTTCTTGCTCTTCTCTTTCGATTCCTTTCATCAATGCAATTAAGAGACTTCATTGTGGCTTTCAAGGTTGTTTTGCAACAGCTGAAACCTTCATTCTTCACCATTTGAACATGTGGAAAATGTTTTTCTTGCTTGTTGCTTCAACCCTTCATTTAATCCACAAACCCATTCAGCTTTTCTTCTTAATTTCTCCATCATTCTTCATCAATTCTTCAATTAAGGTCCTCACAAACAACTCAATAATGACCAGAAACACTGGCAAAACTAAAACTCTAATAAAACATTACTAAAGGGACTAAAACCAAAATAATTGCTAACTTATATGTGAATGCAAAAATAAAATAAAAACTCTTAACAAATTAAATAAAAACTATAAAAAACTTAAATGAAAAGAAATAAAAATAAAGGAAAAGAAAGGGAAAATATGCTTATAACCCCAGGTAATCATGTACATATGAGGATAAACGACGGTTGTGGGGTCAGATTGAACAACTGAGATTTAGCTCTTCTACCCGGCTGTGGTGTGTGGTAGGCGACTTCAACGTTGTCAGAAATCCCGAAGAGAGAAAGGGAGTAGCTTCTGGAAATGCTTATGGGGCAAGTGAGACAACATATTTCAATGATTTTATTGACAATATAGAGCTGTTTGACATCCCGATGTCTAGGAAATAATTCACATGGTTTTGCCCCAATGGTAAAGCCATGAGTAGGATTGATCGCTTTTTGATTTCTCATGATTGGCATATAGCTTGGCCAGGTTGTTCACAAGTGGTACAAGATAGGGAGTATTCTGATCACTATCCTTTGTTGATGCGATGAGCTAAGGTTAACTGGGGCCCGAAACCCTTCCGAACATTAAATTGTTGGCTCAATGACCCTAGGTTTAAGGGGTTTGTAGAGGACTCTTGGAAGAGCATACAAATAACAGGGTGAGGAGCATTCGTGTTGAAGGAGAAATTTAAATCATTGAAGTCAATGTTGAAGGTATGGAATAAGGAAATTTTTGCAAACTTAGAAACTAAAAGCAAGGAGTTGAGGAGTCTTATGGTGGATCTTGTTGAAAAACTAGAAGAGGTGGATTTGAGTGAGGCATAAATTCAACAACGGAGGGATCTTCTTTCTGATTTGTTGAAGGTAGCAAGGCATAGGGAATCATTGCTACGCCAAAAATCGAGACTTCGATGGATGCAAGAAGGGGACAACAACTCAAAGTTCTGTCACAGTTGTGTAAATTGGAGGAGTAGAACAAATACTATCCTGGGAATTGAAGCTAATGGTGGCTGGTTGGAACAACCATCAGATGTAAAGAAGGCTGCCAAAGATTTTTTCCAATCAAGGTTCAATAAGGATAAATGGGAGCCTCCATCTCTTGATGGGTCCCTTTCAAATTTATATCCTCAGATGATAACAAGCAGCTAATTGCGGAATTTGGAGTTGAAGAAGTGAAGGCAGCAGTTTGGAAGTGTGGATGCGATAAGAGTTCGGGTCCGGACGAATTTAATTTCAAATTCATAAAATCATTTTGGCATTTATTGTCAGGTGATATCATGCAGGTTCTTAAGGATTTTCATGTGAAAAGGACGTGGCCACGTGGGACCAATTCTTTTTTCTTGACTTTGATTCCTAAGACAGATCCTCCGATTGGAATGAATGACAATAGGCCAATTTCCCTAATTGGCTGTATGTACAAAATCGTCACTAATATCCTGGCAAATCGTCTGAAGAAGGTGCTGCCTAAGGTTATTAGTGAGGAGCAATTAGCATTTTTGGGCGGGAGGAATTTGCATGACGGTGTATTAGTAGCAAATGAGCTTTTGCACGATGCAAAGATTAGAACGAGGCAAACTATGGTCTTTAAAGTAGGCTATGAGAAGGCCTACAACTCGGTGAGGTGGGATTTTTTGTTCTATATGTTGCGGAGCATGCATTTCAACGAGAAGTGGATTGGTTGGGTGAAAGTTTGTCTTGTATCAGCCCGTATATTTGTTCTTATTAATGGTAGCCCGAGTGAGGAGTTTGGGATGGAAAAGGGGTTACGTCAAGGTGACCCTTTAGCACATTTCCTCGTCTTGGTTATTGCTGAAGGCCTAAATGGGTTGATAAAACGCGCTATGTTGTTGAGGAAATTTGTTAGATACGAATTTGATAATGATGATTCACCGGAGATCTCCCTACTGCAACTCACAAATGATACGATTTTATTTGGTGATATTTCAGTTCTGAATGCTTAAACTTTAAAGAGTATCCTTCGGTGCTTCGAGATGGTTTCTAGATTGAAGGTAAATTTTCACAAAAGTAAATTGGAGGTATTGCGACTGAGGAGAGCGATATTATCATGTTAGCATATTTACTTAATTGTAAAAACATGGTTGTTTCGTTAATATATTTGGGGCTGCCAATTTATGGTAATCCGCGTCTTATTTTGTTCTGCACTCTAGTGATTCAAAAAAATGAAATATAAGCTGTCAAAGTGGAAACAAAAGTCACTTTCCTTTGGAGGTCGTATCACGCTCATTGGGAGTGTTTTATCTGCAATTCCTCTCTAATACTTGTCATTCTTTAAAATGCCTAGTGGAGTAATTAAATCTTGCAGGAAAATTATTAGAAATTTTTTGTGAGGTGGTTTTGATGATGTGAATAAAATTGCTTGGATTAAATGGGCTAAGCTTTGTCAGCCGAAGGAGTTAGGTGGATTGGGTTTGAAGGACTGGGGACTTTTTAATAGAGCATTGCTCCTCAAATGTGATTGCTTTCGTTTGGAGGATGCTATGGGATAGGATCCAAACATGAAGCAACCTGCGTAAGAGAGGGGCTAATATTGTTGGTAGTCAGGAAGTTCTGTGTCCGGTGTGTGGCATTGAAGGGGAGACTCTAGAGCATCTCATGTTCACTTGTCCTTCTTCTGTCTCTGTTTGGTATGAGTGTTATAAGTGGCTAAGAGTCTCTACGGTGTTGCCTAGATCTTGTTGGATGCACTTCCAGCAGCATGGTTTTGGAGTTTGGAAAGGAAAGCAGGAAAGTCGTGGTATGGCTGTTTAATTTGGTGTGTTGTCGTGTGGTTTGTTTGGTTGAATAGAAACGACATCGTATTTCAAAATGAACGAAGCGAGGTGGGTTCGGTGGTGGACTTGATTCAATTGCGTGTGTGGAAATGGCTTTCGCAAAAAATTAAGGATTTCAACTCGTCTATATATGTTTGAGTGGTTGAACAATCCTAGACTGTGCTTATCTAGCAACTAAGCTGGTGTGATGGGTTGTGCAAAATTCTGTGTTTTGCTATAGTGTATATGTTGGCCTCTTGCTAGCGTTAATGGCACTCTATTCAGTTGAAGGAGATGGGTGTGGGGGAGCATGGAAAGTTGGAATTTTAGAAGTTTGTCCTTGTGCACCTATGTTGGAATGGCTGGAATCCAGGGACTGTGATTATATTCCTTTCCTGCTGATCTATTATCATGTGTTGGCTTGTTATATTTGATATATAATGGGGGGTAATAGTATCAGTTGCTGGGTTGGACCGTTGCATTATCCCAATTGGAGCAGGATTGCTCTACTTGTTTGATTTTCCCTTTCTATTTCTATTTCGTTGTAACCTTGCTCTGTTGAAATCACTTTTCTCGGTGACCTTATTGTATTCGGGTTTGGACACCCCTATGTGCCTTATAAATAAAATTGTTTATCAATTTTTTTTTATCAAACTGTTTAAATTATTTGTGGGTTGCAATTTGTAATCTACTAATTAATTTTCACTGTTTGATAATTATCTTGTTAATTAATGCAGTTGTTTTATGGTGATTGAGAATATAGATATGAATACGAAACCTAGGTGAATGAGTTTTGTTGTATTGTCAAGAAGGGCGAAAAGAATTAAGTTAAGAGAATTTTCCACTGATGAAGCATCACTTTCATCCCTAGGGAAAGGTTTATTTTTTTCGTTCATTGTAGCCTATTAACGACAGTCATGTTAGAAAATTGTTGACAATATTTACCAGTGAGGCCAATATCAACGATTTTTTGTTCGTCGGTAAACTATTTTACCGACAGATTTTAGTGGTTATCAATGACCTTTAGCCGTCGATAATTCACATTTTTCTTGTATAGTGTATCTTCCATATCTACATTTTTTTTAAAGCTAAAATTAAAAATTAGGAACAAACTCTCTCAAAAAGATGAAAGAAAAAATATGGAAGTATGAAAGGGAGTGATCGTCCTTATTTCTTCATAAATCAATTGTAACTTCACATTTGGACCCAATTAGGAACCAAAGTGCTCTCTTTGTAGAATTTAGTGAGAAATCATGAAGGGATTCATGTTTTTTCTGTTTGCTCTTCTCCAATGTATGAGAAGTCTTTGGCAATCTCTTGCTAGTAGTAAAATGATGTATGAAATGTGTAGAGCTCATCTATACTCCAATAGCATGGGGTGGAAGAGACCAACACCAACGCAATCCACCTTTCCTTCAGTTCAAGGGGAAATTTCTATATGTAGACCAATGTGTATGTGACTCCCGCAAAAGACATGGACGTAAGGAAACGCCTAAGTTCTAGACAGTATCAGCTTTTAGAATATATGGTTCTTTCAATGTGGGTTTCTTAAAGCTCTTAGGAATATCCACCAACATGACCTATTTTGAGAATGGACTCTTGATCTTAGCCAAAATTTCAACTGTTAGGGTAGAAACTCCTTCATGGTGAGTTACACATAACTATGTTGAACCTCTTATGGTTTTTCTAAATCTTTGTTCGCTCATGAAGAACGATTTTCTCAATAAAATGACTTGCAATGTTTGAATTTTCTTCTTAGTGCGTGAGTTTTTTTTATAAGCCAAAAATCTACAATAAAAATGGTACAAGGAATACTCTAACCCATATACAAGACTAATCTATTAGGAATACCCGTTGGTTCTGATTGTGACATGTCAAGAACTTCTTCATTTCCTATAACACAATCTTTGTGACATAGTTGTCAACGACGATGAGCTATCTGCAAAAGACACTCTAACACTTAAATCAGCTCAAGATCAGAGAGACAATCTCAAAGCATAGAAGAGAAATTAGAGAGCAAATGAGTTTTATGAATAGTTTACGGTGCAATTAAACCTATTTATAATGGTCGTGTGATTTACTTGAAGGTGGTTTACTGTTTGCCAGCATGCCATCTAGGTGCCGTTGAAGCTTTAATCATAAATGGACATAGCTTGACCATAGTTCTATTAACTTAATTAATTAGCCTTGTCTTTAGGCAGTTGGTCAAAAAGATGGAAGCTATGCTTTGCTCTTGATCTTAACTTTTTACCTAGTCTTTTGATCGGCTAACCAGACCGACACTGGTCATGTAATTATTTGGACCGACCGGAATAGTAGTGCGTTGTTTAGTCATTTGAGTAGACTATGACATATAAAAATAAATAAAATATGAAGCATCCTAAATATGTTCAGTAATTATATCGTTTATAAAAACTTTTCATCATGAAGATATTTACTGAAGATTCTCTAATTCAAACAATAAGACTCCTTTAATTTCTCCCGTTTAATTTTTTTTTTTTGATAATTTGATTTCTTTATCCATCTATATGTTTGGTTTTAAAATAGACTAGATTGATTAGATAGCCAACATCATAAATAAATAATCGTCGTACGATTTAATGTCTATTTTCACATAACTGCACGGTAGCGATGTCCTTTTGGAAATTCCATATATGCATGCATATCAAATAGGCCATAACTTATTATCACATTAAGACAAGATCATCAACAACAGTGAATATATATCATACTTTATTTACTTAAATCATCCACTTAAGAAATAGCACTAAGTATATGTCAGATCCAACCATGTAAAGGTTTTATATCACTTAAAGCATATTAAATTGCATTTAAATAAGTAAATTACCATATCACATCGTCAGTGCTCCACTAATTTAAGCAAGCTGTTTATTCTTCAAAAAGGTCAAAAGTTTCTTTTCAGTTCAGTGACCATTTACATTAGTACATTAGAAAATTTAGAAGAAAGTGCTAATTTCTCTTTCCTCTACTTCGGTTAATTACATAAATTGGGGGAAGTTGAAGTTCAATGTCAAAATTAGAATGTGTAATTTGGTTCAAATCTTATATGTTTAATTTTCTTTTAACAAAATATTGGATTCAAGTCTTATGTACGTATGAAAAAAACTCTCACAGAAGATCTAGCCTCATAAGAATGTTAATGTTCTCGACTTAAATATCGTTATCTCATGTGAGTAATACCTGTGAGAAAAAAATGTCACAATTCAAAAGCTTAATCCAATGGATGCAAGTTGATTGGTAGAGCTCTCATGGTTTGTTGAAAACAATGAAACATAGCAAATTCCATGGTAAAAAGATTCGGCTTTTGGTAAGAATCAGAAGGGAATATGGCTAATTGATGCCTAGAGAACCTGATCTGGTTATATTCATTATGTGACTTCCTGCACCACACGTTGTTTATTTAATTAATTTGGCTTATGATTTTGGTAAGTCAAGTTTATGTGTAACCTCGGATTGGAAAACTAGGCCTCCCTAGCTACCGTGGAAGAGATGCATTGGCACCTCCCACCTGTCCACATCCCCACCACCAAAGCAGAGAGTATAATCATCATAAGCTTTAAACAAGTTAAGAATAAATTAAAGACAATTAAGGTGCCACCATTAAAATATTTTATTGAAGAAAGAAGAAGCAAATAGAAAGAGACGCATAAAATACATATTCTTTTCGGTAGGGTATATATGTTATATTTTAATCACTGATAAAATACTTTAATCTTCCATAATTACAGGATTTAAGAGTTGAAAAAGCAGAACCACCTGACCTGCTCATAAAGAATTTGTGATTTTTACATGACTTTTCATCCTTTCCTATTTTTGAAAAAAATAATATCTACAGTGCACTACAAATGCCCACGTGTTGATGAAGACCCTCACCCATTTTAATTTTATCTCAACCTTAATGAATGAGGTTGCTCTAAGTTACCCATAAGAGTGTGTTTGGATAAAGCACTTTTACAGAGTAATGTAATTTTTCTGAGGATTTAAAATACCATGTATTAAAATGCTCTGTTTGGATACTTTATAAAAGGAAATTTCAAATTCCCTGCATTTTTATCGGGTAATTATTTCTATTAGTAAGAGGGAATTTCAAATGACCCCAAATTAGTAGGAATTCTGAAATTCCTCATCATTCTTCTCTTTCGCTTCGTGCTCTGGTTCTTCTCTCACGCTTCTTCGCTCGTTCTTCGCTCACGCCCTGGCTCTGTACACCACCATCGCGACTCCACTCCAGCTTCTCCTTCCGCGTTCTCTTTCATTCATTAGTTCCATGAGGTAAAACTCCATACTCTCCTTTTTTTTATTCCTGTACTCCACTCTCTCGTACGATCTTCTTTTTTCTTTTCTCTCTTTCATCAGATGCAGATGATTTGTTTTAAATCCTTGTGTCTCTGATCTGTTTCTTTTCTTCTCTTTTCATCAGGTAAAATTATTTGTTCTTTGTACTTCAATGTCTTCCTCTCATGCTTCAGCATCTTGATTTTATGTTTCTAATCGAATTTTCTATTTTTCTTTTGTGGATATGTTGTTTCTTCTTTGTGGGTATGATTTTGTTCATGATTTTTTGGAATAAATTATAAACATATTGGTGTGCATAAACTGTTTGATGAAATGTCAGAATGAAGTATAAAATTCAAAATGGTAAATCTGCAATGTAACTCTTTTTATATGGATAACCATTTGTAATTTTCTTAGTTACTCTGTGATAGTGATGACTATGTGCGCTTCATTGCCATGGATTGGTCTTTTGAAGTAGAAATAATATAGTATATTTGCTTTTGTGAAATGAAAGCAAATGAAAAGGAAGAAGTTCATTTCTTACCCATGATAGAGAATATAGCAGTAAGGAATCTTGAAAGTGGCTCTTCATTGGCACTATATGCTTTGATCTCTATTTGTTCCATTGCCATTTCTTTTCTTAATCTTTTGCCAGTGGAGAAATGCCTGTCCTTTTTTACTATTGTGGTTGCTGATGCTATTTGCCATTTCACTAGTTAGTGGAAATTTTTAGTTGGCAATTAATTTGGTTTCTACCTTGCATGCAAACTAAAATGCTGTCTCTTCCTCCTTGAGAGTTATGATATGTGTATAGTCTTGTAGCTAGTTAGAAAACACTAGGAAATGCTTATAGAGATTTACTTACTTTTGGAATAGTGAAATTCCCACAGTAAACACCTTATAAATTTGTTCAAGTGGATGTAGTTTGTAAACTAGTTTACGGGTATTTTGGTAAATAGATACTGTCATGTTAATCTATGAACAAAGTTCATTTTGATTGAGGTGTTGGACATGTTTTGCAGATTCTAGCAATGGTTCTTGGTGCAGTCCCATTTTTGGAAAAACTGATCTTTTGGTATGAAACAATTTTTTTAGCACCTTACCGAGGGACTAGATATCATCTCAATGAGTGGATTGGAAACACCCCTCAAAACTACAAGGAGTTGTTCAATTTCCGTCATGCAAGTGCAAAGAATGTAATTGAAAGATCATTTGGGATATTGAAAAAACGATGGAGTATATTAAGAACTCCATCTTTTTTTGATATAAAAACACATAAGAATTATTAATGCTTGTTTTATACTACACAATTTTATCAAAGATGAGCAACAATATGACCCAATTTTAGAGGTCCAAGGCTTGGACCTTTTATCAGTTGTTATCAGTGTTTTTGTTACTGTGTTTTGTCTTGTTGAAACAGTGTTTTTGTCATATCGTTTAATTAAGAAACCAAAACTGTTTTGGTGTATTTTTGTTAGTCAGTTTGGATGAGCTTTGATGCTATTTTTAGTGTTGATTCTATGCTTCTTGCTGATACATTAGTATTTTGTTATAGTCCTTTAGTTGCATTAGAATGGAAGTATAGCATATATGTATAGAAATATTAATTGTCTACTTGTTATTGATATGAAATATTTGAATATGAAATTATTTTAAGCATATGAAACTCATTACTTTCTATATAGTTGGTTTGCTATTCTTGATTGGAAAAAAATTTACTTAACTATATAAGTAAACTTAATCATTTCTATTTAAGTTTTATAATTTTTCATTTATGATCATTTTTAATAAATGAAAATTTAAAAAAAAATTATTAAAAATTTTATTATTTAGATTTTGTACATAAAGTTTTTCATTATTTCATCAAAATAAAATAAAAAACTTAAATAAAGGAAATTCGATTACATTACCCAAACAAGGAATTTTTCAATTGATGCAATTTGATTATTTTAGCCAAACAGTGGAATTTGGAAATGAAGGGAATTCAATTGAATCAATTGAATTCCCTAGCATTTAAAATTCTTTGTATTTCAAAATTCCTCCATCCAAACACACTCTAAGAGTTGTTTAACCTTCTCCAAGGAGGATTGATATTCAAGAAAAGCGGGTTAGAAATTTTATAATTTTTTACTTTGTTTTTATCGGCTTAATCGCACTACTTTTGACCACCCTATTATATATATATATATATATATGTTTGTGTGAAATATGTCATTATGTTGTAAAATTAGTGATTTAGGTCACTCACATTTATTTGACTGGTCATTCTTCTATCACTTCTTAAAAAAAATTAATAATTTTGCTTATGTGTTAAAAAGAGAGTGACATGACATGTTATAATTATGATAAGCCATGCTTATGCGACTTTTAGATATTGCCCAATCAATATCCTTTATGACGGACATGTAAACATCCAACATGATAATTTAAAGAATCCAACTTTTGGATGGAATGGAGTTTTAACCCACAATCCTTATGTTGCAAAACAAAGGTATTACTACTAAACCAAGATCAAAGTGCAATGAATATTGCACAACATAATATATAATTACATTGTATAGAATAATATTTATATGTATATACCAATGTTGGTACACTAATAATAGATTAACTACTAATAATTTAGTACACTAATAAGTTAGTCTCGAGTTCGAGTCTATGTGGGTGCAACTACGTTAAATACTTGGTATGGAGAGCTTTGCCTCCCATAATGGTCCTACTCGGCTTGAAATTGCGAAAACAATTAAATACACCAAAATAATAATAGATTAGCCGTTTACTTGATAATTATTCGATAAACTATTTATTATCATGTAAATGATATTATTGAATACTTAATTTTTATATAATTTTTTATTAAATTATTATTAAGATATAAATAATAAATTAGAAAATATCAATTAATGTATAATATTTTCTTATTTTCAAGAATCTTAAAATTAATGATAACAAATTAGCTTGGGGAGTTTTAATTTTAAAAAAAATATTTATAATTATCCAAATTTATCTCAAAGATAACATACATGTATATGCCAAAATTATTTTAAAATAGATAATTATTTTAAAAAATGAATAGTAGAATATGATGTTAATATGATGTGATAACGTATATTCTTACTTAAAATAGAAAATTATATTAGATATCAAATTCTAATAGAATTAAAATAAAAATAGTACATCAATTGGTGGTTGGTTCAAGTGGTACATGCTTAATTCTCCTTATCAAATGTTTCAAACTTGAGTCTTGTGAATGGAAAAAATAAATAAAAATAAGATTCATGGAATAAATATTAATTGATTATTTTTTCTAATTTATTTTTTTATTTCTAAAAAAAATTAAAATAATAATATATGAAATTTAAAGATTAATTAATATCATTCACATGGTAAAAATAGTTTATTAATTAATTATTAAGTGAACAAATAGTCTATAGTTAGTATAATAACTTTGAAATATACATATAAATAATATTTTATGCATAATTTACCAAATCTTCTGCTTGCCATAGTGGTTAATTAAGCCCCTTGCTCTTGTTTCCTTGGAGTGGGAGAGGGGGGCGAATGATAAATATTACTATATAATTAGGATATAGTTATATATTATGTTGTGCCTATGTTTATTGAAATTACAGCTTGCTTTAGTGGTAATACCTTTATTTTGTATATAAGGGTTGGGTTCAATCACATTCTACCAAAAGTTGTTTATTTAAAATATCACATAGGATGTTTATGTGCCCGCGATGCAATATGCTGAAAATGCAATTAAGGGTCACGTATACATTGTATATCCTAGTCTCACATGCCATATCACCCCCTAGTGTCCCATAAGAAAAATTGTTAGTTCTTTTAATGGAAAAGGACGAGAGGATAAAAAATGCAATGTCAAACAAACTTCAAGGATCTAAAGCGGTTATTTAAAACACAAGGGCTTACTTTACACAATCACAATACAAGGGGAACCCAAAGTACAATTAAACATTTTTTTATAAATAATCTAATTAGCCTACTAGGGTGGAGTTAAATAGCCCTCATGGATAACTTAGTCAGCCCCTTAATTAATTGGTTAGTTTCAAGTCCAAGTACGTCTTAGCTGGTTTTTGCATTCTCATGTTCCCAATGTAGACCAATTTCATGGTGGAATATGTTAAAAAGTGGCTCATACAGGAATTAGGTTTTTACAATTAACATTTTCAACTTGTATTTTATACTCCTCCTTCGTTCTAAAATATAAGTTGTGTAAGGTTATATATGGAAATTAAGAACTCATCATTTGATAAATATTTTGACAGAAATACCCCTATTTAAAATTGAGTAATATTAAGGAGAGGGAAAGATGATTATTGGTTAAGTGTACAGTGAGAGTTGTGATATGTGAAAATGAAAGGTGATGGGTGAGAAATATAATGTTAAATGAGGGTATAAAATGAAGAAAGTGAGAAAAAAAATGTTGAGGGTTTGCAAAATAACATATATTTTGAAATATAGTATAATGTTAAAACAACTTATATTTTTGAACGAGGAGGGAGTAATATAGTTCTTATGCTCTATTAATTTGCAACCACATTATTCTTGGTCCATTGTAGACAAAACCAACAATGTATGTCGGGTCCATAAAAAATTAACAAAGAAATTAATTGACATACAAAATTACTCCCTCCGTTTTTTAATAACTGTCATTTTAAGGTTTTGCACACATATTAAGGAATTGTATTAATGTTGTTGTTTCTATCAAAGTTACTACCTAACTTCCTAACATACCCTTTATCTTTCTTCTTAATTTAGACTCTTTAATTTCCTATCACCATTAATTGAAGGGTAGAATTGGTAAAACATGATTAATACTCTCTTGAACTTTGTAAAATGATAGATAATTAGGAACGAAAAAAGGATAAAAATAGTGACACTTAAATAGGAACGGAGGGAGTACCTCTATCATGAGAACAGTATGAATAAAAAAATGAGAGATATGATAGATGGTGTAATATAAAAAGAAGATAAAGATGAGAAAAATTGAGTGGAAATAGAATTAAAGTGAAAACGAAGAAGGTAAATATATGAATGTTGGAAAACTAATCACATATCATAAAAACACCCTTTTAAAAGAGGGGAGAAGAACCGGGAGAGTCATGGACGGTGAAGATGAGGAAAAAGACAAAAAGTGGGATCCACCCGCCGCAGCTCCATCTCCCACTTGCTCCTCCTTCGTTTATGATCTGATTCTGACCTGTATTATTGTAACCATTAATTAAATTAATCATATTATATTAATTAATGTATCTGATGTAGCTCTTCACGTTTCAAATCCAACTAGCAAAATGATGAAACTAACTCTAAAACCAACTTGCATAAACCATGGTTAGTGACCAGTGTCCTCACCCCAACATAAAAAGAGATGCCCAAAGTTTCAAACCCCTCACAAGAATACCACCAACAGCATCATATTATGTAATATTATATACATCGTTCATAAACAAATGGATTGACGTGTTGCTTCAGCACTTCGCCTTAAACAAGTGATTCAGAAATTTGAATCACAATACTTGTGAATAAAAAAAACATATTAATTAATCTTTTACTGCTTAGTACGCTGACAGTTAGATGTACTGGTCTCACAACACATAAAGAAAACATATACATCGTCCATATTACATCGTGTAACCCCACCCACACATACACATTCTCTCTCACTCTCCACGCGCCCCTCTCTATCCTCTCTATCTTCGTTCGAACACATGCACACATAAAATATTTATGTCAATTCGTTTCTTAATTCACTCCACTGAATTCAGCGGGATAAGAAATCATGTTAATGTATAATTATATTATCTTCCGTTGATTATTTAATCCAAATCTATATAATATTTATTACATATGCTTGCAAGGGATAAACAGTGTTTTTGTCATATTAGCTAATATAATGCAGTTTAGACAAGAGCAAAAAGGGAGATGATTATGTGCTTTTACTACTATTTTAATTTTTTTTAATGAAAGACATAGCTCCTCAATCCGGAAATATTGTATTACTTGTATTCTTGTGGATTTTCAGCTCTGATTGCCTAAAAAAGCAGGTGTAATAAATAATCGGAAGTGGATAAAACTTATTTTTTAATGATGAAATTAATTCTTTACGGTCGATCTAGTTTTACTCTTTTGCTAGGTACTTTTTTTTTTTGATAAGCACTCTTTTGCTAGGTACTTATAAAATGAAAATGAACACTGCAATTAGATATTATGATAATGATAATGATAATTGCTAGATAACAATTATTTTTATTCTATTCCTTCCGTCCGACAACAAAAAAACAATTTGAACGTTTTCCAATTCTTTTCCTTCATTATTGTTCATTTTTTATTTATATAGCAGTTTTTCTTTTGAACTTCGTACGATGATAATTTACATAGATATTAAATTAGGTTTCACAAATAACCATATTATAATTAATAAAAAAAAAGTTATTCCTTATGTATTTACAGTGTTACAAAATTTCTGTTTTAATATTGTGATTCTTGAAAATTTTCTGTTACACTAATAAATTACTAGAGAACCGATAATTTCTAGAGCGCATTACCGGTTTGTGGTGATAAATTAAGGAAACTTTTTGTCAAAAATTTTAAATTGTGAATATTTGTTGAAACCTAATTCACCCCTTCTTAAATACCGTACCGTGCCTTAGTGTTTACACATATTGCTAGCTAGATTCAAACTATGAGTGCAAACTACATGTTTTGGAGTCAGACATGGAATGAACCATCTAATGAGCTTAATTCGAATAGAGTTAAGTTCATTAGTCAATGGAACACCTAGACTTAAAGACAACAATATTCCTTAATCATGTGATAAATTAATGTTCAGACAAGAGAATTGTTATTTACTCGTATAAGAAATGAGTGAAGTAGGATTAATTGGTGTTGATGAATCATATGCATAGAATATATAATCCCTGTTAAAATAAATAAATAAATAAATTAAATATAATCCCAGACAGTTTCTTATCCCTGTTGATTTCCGATTTTATTTTCTTGTGACAAACCAACCTCAACTATCTTGGAAAAACCTCATTAATTGCTTAAGTAATTTAAACTATTGAACGACATAGTATTGAAAAATCTTGTGGACACAGTAACCTGATGCTTCTTTACTGCAAACAGGTCTTGGTTTTAACTCTAAAAAACAGAACCTCAACTTAAAAACACACAAAACAGCATTGTTGCCCGGGAGTTGCGTCGTTTGCAAAGAATTAATGCAATACTTTTTGTTTCTTAAGTGATTGTAAACAGAGTACATATAAGTTTTTCTTTTATCTTGTTGTGCTAATCTCTTTTTATAGCTTGTGTTTCTGGTGTAAACGAGGCAAGGTTCATGCTGACTAGTTGTTATTTGATCTAGAAATAGAAAAGACAAAAGGGAAGGCCAGTAGCAAGACAATGAATATAAAGTGATGTGCATCTAAAATGTATGATGAATATCTCATTCCACTATTATTTTACACCATTTTATGCATTTACTACTATTCAGAACTCATGTGTTTTTAAGTGCATTTACATAATGCAGGTAAAGAGCAATAAAGTAGAAAACAGTGAAAAATGAGTAAAAATGAACGCAAAACGTGAACTTTAACAGGCTCGCGAAAGACCACAATCATATTAGTTTTGAGCCATAGTTGTGCTGAGAAGGAATAGCGGTGCACGCCCTTGCATCACTCCAACACGCACACGCTGACATAATTAAAGCCAACACATCTGTGTCTACTCACACCACTAGAAGAAAACGTGCAAACGGACCCGAACGACTGTGCTGACTAGACCACAACCTTGTTGCCGTCACTGAACAGAGCCTTGGGAAAAGCCCCAATTCTTTCTATAAAAGGAAGCCAAACACTCATAAGTAAAAACACAATATATACCATCCAGAGTATAACATAATGAGAGCAGTCAGAACATAAAGAGGCAGCAAAGAGAGATAGCGCACAGCAAGGTGAAGGGATCAGAAACGCCAGATCCATTCATCATTTTTGTAAGATGATCTTAGCCGCTAGGGATAAGTTGATTTGTAATTTGATTATTATGAGTATCTAAATCCACTCTCTCAAGGTTGCAATGTAGGATATGATTCAAACCTTGATTTATTATATATGTTATGTTTGTTATTTAGTTTTATTACTGTGTATTCGTGATTCTCATATGGCGTAATTAACTATAGTATTAGTAACTAATTAGCTCCTAATCAGTTGAATTAATTACCGAACCAATAAAGAGGATGAACATAGTGGAATTAATACTAGTTTGCTCCTAACATGAGACTTTAGGATTAGTTCTTGTATTTCTCCAAATTCCTATACGCCTAGGTAATTAATGAAATACTCGTAGGACACTTCTATGCATTTCATGCTTGCTTTCACCAGTTTCCAGAAGAAAACAAACCAGAATAAAGCAACATCAACCCAACAACATCACTCAATTTCCAGAACACAACATCAAATTCAAACAACCCTAATTCCCAATTTATGAACATAACTCAACTCAAAATCAACACCCAAACCCCAAAATTCACTCCTAAAAGTGTCACTCAAAAGAAGTATGAAGATGGACGGAAATGAAGAAAAAGAAGACTAAAAATACAGAAGAAAAGCATGAAGAAAAACCCATATCTCTAAAAACCCAGAACCATAATTTTTCAACTGCAAAAATTGACATGCCGTTGAAGAACAACTTCACTAAAAACTCATCAATCTTGTCCAGAAATCGTCAATCCTCATCAAGCTTCACTAAAAACTCATCAATCTTCATCAAATTGTTGCTAACCTGGGTAGCACGGATACGTGCGAATTGGCCCAGCACCGACATCGGGTACGCACCGAGTGTGGGTGTGCGCGGGCACGCGCCGGTGCGTACCCAATTTTGTGGCCAAGCAAAATAAAATGGGGGTGCGTTTTGGGTACGTTTTTTGTACGAAATAGGGATGTCCAACGGGCGATTTTGGGTGGGTTCGAACCCAAACCTCAGTTTGGTTCGAGTGAATGATAGAGAAACCCTAATGCAACAGATCTCGATCAATGAGACAATGAATGACTGGTTCTTCAGCTTCAAATCTTGACATGCAGCATTTAGATATGTGACTCCATGACGGGTGATGCAAGGAAGATGGTGATACGATGGAGAAATGGAGCAATCGGAGGAGGAAGATGGTGATGCCATGGAGCGGTGGGGCAATGGGAGGCTAGGAAGCGATTTCCATATCGCTGTGGTGTAGATCGATGATGATCAAGCATGTGAAGGAGCCTCCACCAACCAGAGGATGAACGAAGATGAAAGTATGGGAGAAGGAGAAGAGAAGAAGACTTGGTGGGGTTGGAGGGTTGCGGTTGGATAGGGAGAAGGAGAAGAGAAGTTATGGGAGAAGGAGAAGGCTAAGGTTGTGTCTGATGGGAGAAGGAGTGTGCGGCGCAGAGAGTAAGCTAGGGCTCTTTTGGTTGAGACTTGATAGACTTGTGACTAAATGTATGAGAGTTAGGCTGGTTTTGTTTTTAGTGGACTTTCCCTCTCCAAAGCAAATAATGGGTTGGGCCAAAATTATATAAAAGAAAAATGGGGGTTATGCCTCTGTTTTTTTACTTCACTATATATATATATATTTATTGATGTACCCGTATCCAGGATTTTCTGAAAATGTCGTACTACGTACCCGGTACCGATCCTGTATCCGTGTATGGTGACTGTGCTTTAACCGTGATTCCCCTTTCTCTTTCCACCTGAGATATTCCAAACTTCAGCAACTAAGTAACCAACGATTTTGGACAATACCCATTTCGTAAACAAAAAGCACCCAGCAGAATGATGAAAATATTCATAAACCATTGCAATTTGGGGATTTTGTGTTTGTTTTTAGAAATGATAGAAGATGAAGGTGAGATTGAAGATGAAGATGGAGATTAAGGTGGGACTGAAGATGATGATTAAGTGTTTTGTTTTTAATTTCTTATTTTAAATTACAAATTTAATTTAAATTAATAGATTCAAAGTTTTTTTTTTTAATTTTCAAATTCTTTTTAATCATCATTATTATTGTCCACGTCATTTAAATATATTTAAGAATGATGTGGATAAAGCCACATCAGCATTTGCCTGTTAGTCAGCACCCTCGTTGAGACTACCACCTCTGACAGGGACAAAAAAAATTAGTACAATTATAGGGACTTATTGCTAATTTTTTTCTCGACATGGACCAAACGCAAATATGCGTACAAACATATGGACCAAATAGACCATTAACCCAAAGTTATATTCACATATTAATTACAATTCAACCTACATGAAATATGAAAAAAAAAAGATGGATCACAGATATGATAAATGATATAATAGAAAATATAGAGAAATAGAAAGAAAAATGAGTAAAAATTAGATTGATGATAACTTGTGAATCCATGGAAACTCATTTGAAAAATGAGTATCACCTTGCCCAAATGATGCCCAAAGTGAAGTTTATTTAATGACAACATTCAATCAATAAATCTAATGACAAGATTCAATCAATAAATCCAATCAATTTAATGTCGCGTCCATGTCACGCTCCAAGAACAAGAGTGAGGAATACATTCGAGTTAGAAAGCGTATTAAAGATTTCCCCAACAAATCATTATTTTAAAAACTTTAGGTTGCCCAAACGAATGACTGCATTTTGAGTCCTTTGTCTACTCCTCCTTCAACCTCCCTCATTCCCCTCTCTCTCTCTCTCTCTCTCACTCATTCTTCTGCTTCCACACTTCTGCTCCTTGTGTTTCCCTTTGCTTTCTCTGCACTCCATCCTTCTCTCTCTCTCTTCTAAGTCCACCACAATCTCTTTTCCTTTACCACCTTCAACTAATACATCTTAGTCTCAACCTCCTTCAACCTCTTCTCCCTTCTTTCTTTATAATTTCTACACACCACTCCCTTTAAAATAAAACATTAACAAAAACAAACAGTGTTCTTAAACCCCCCAAAAAATGTCCATAATATAATCATATATATCCACCCCTTGTTTTCTGTTTACTTCTTCTTATAATATACAAAACCTCTCACCCTTTTTTATTTTATAATTTTTTTCTCTCTCTCTTTATTTTCTTTGATGTGTCTATGGCTGGTTTGGATTTAGGAAGCGCTTCACGGTTTGTTCAGAGCCTCCACAGACCCGACTTGCACCTCTCACAACAAGACCAAGACCACAACAACAACAACCGGAGCAACCCTTTTTCAAGCGAGGACGATGACCGGAGCCAAGGCTTGGAGCTAGGTTCGGCCGCGGGACCCGGCGACGTGGTGGGCCGGCGTCCACGTGGCAGGCCGCCAGGGTCGAAGAACAAGCCGAAGCCGCCGGTGATCATCACGAGGGAGAGCGCCAACACGCTCCGGGCCCACATCCTTGAGGTGGCGAGCGGCTCCGATGTGTTTGACTGCGTCACAGCCTACGCACGCCGCCGCCAGCGCGGGATCTGCGTCCTCAGCGGGAGTGGCACAGTTACCAACGTTAGCCTCCGGCAGCCGGCTTCCGCTGGTGCGGTCGTCACGCTGCACGGGAGGTTTGAGATACTGTCGCTCTCTGGGTCGTTCCTTCCACCGCCTGCCCCTCCCGGCGCGACGAGTCTCACCATCTACCTCGCCGGTGGGCAGGGGCAGGTCGTCGGAGGGAGCGTAGTCGGAGAGCTGACCGCAGCAGGGCCGGTCATCGTGATCGCCGCCTCGTTCACCAACGTAGCCTACGAGAGGCTCCCGTTGGACGAGGAGGAGGAGGAGCAGCAACAACAACAGCAACTTCAGATGCAGACCCCGCCGCCAGCAGGGTCTCAGGGCTCTGGCGGCGGGGTCAACCCTTTTCCGGACCCTTCTTCCGGTTTGCCTTTCTTCAACTTGCCGATGAATATGCAGGGCGTTCAGTTGCCGGTGGATGGTTGGGCGGGGAACGCTCCTCGTCCACCCTTTTGAGGGTTCTACAAAAACAAGTCTCTCACTCGATCTCCTTGGTTTTTTTGTGGCGTTCTTGAAGTTGAGTCAATCTAATGTTGTTGAACATGGTCATGGAGTTGCAACTTGAAGCAAGTGCTAGCTTATATAATTAAGGTCAGCAAATTCATGTACTATATATATAACTTATATAAGATGAATATGCTTCTTCTTCTTCTCTTTTTTTTGTTGTTGTTGTTAATGGATGATGATTATGTAGTGAGTTTCAGTCATTTGTACTTCTTCTAGTTAACTAGTGCTTCATTGGATTTTGATTATTTGGTCTTTGGGATTTTACTTTCATTGTCCATTAATATGAAACACTATAATAATTAGTGTCTTGGTTTATTGTTTATTTCTCCTTTCTGTAAGATGTTTTTAGCATAGTAGTAATATGTTAATATATACTTGCACTGGCTACATGTTTCAAGAAGCTGGTTGTCGTTCAACATGAAGCAATAGCAATAAATCTGAAGTTGCAACTTGATAACCAGCCACCCCTCTTCTTCCTTTCTTTCTGTGCCTTTTTAATTTCCTTTGGTTGTTTATTTATCTATTTTAAACACATATCATCTAGCTAACACAATTTCCCTTGCTGGTTTCACGAGGTTACAAAATAAACACAAATAATATTTATTAGTGCTTGTGTTTGGTGAATATATATGTTAATTGGAGTGTAAAAAGTATGCATATAAAACTTAGGTTTTGGAATAAATTTAAGTTGATCCTTTACGGCGTGAACTTATTAGTATATTTATACAAGAGGATCAGCTAGCTAGGTTGTTATATGAAGCAAGTAGTTTTATTATTTTTGTGGATGATACTCTTGTTAGTGGTGCTTAATTAGTAATCATATCATATGTAAAACAAAATTGTTCTAGCGTTGAATGAATCTTTAGGATGAAGATAAGCTCTCCGCTTCTTATATATATATCAACTACATAAAATGAAAATATATTTTTGAAAAATGAAGAAACTCGAATGTTTCCTTTGTCATAATTTCTATTTCGCATGGAGAGTAGTCATGAATATGTTTATATGTCACGAACATATGCTTCTATCAATTTTTTATAGTGGTTCTGGCTGGCTATGAAATGTAAGGTCAAAATTATTGGTTTTCTTTCCAGCGTTTGCCAACTTTGTGCTATGTAGTAGTTTCTATTTTCTGATTACTATGGCATGAATGATTGTGACATTGAAAAGGTTTAGATCCATTTGGTAAATTAAAAGTCCAGTTGAGTACTTCTAGTACCTTCTATTTTGGTGAAATGTGTGATCTGATTAGGATAAAATTAAGGAGGAGCCATGCATTTGCCTATGCTGGGGAATTTACCCTAGCCTAAAACTTTGGTCAATCTAATGGTGATATGTGCACAATCCAAACCAAACACCACCAAATATCGATCCACCATTTACAGAAAAGGCCAAGCAATTATAAAATCTAGTGTTGAGAAGTCTCACGTTGACACTCAAAAATTTAGTTTTTAACATTGGCCTCCACATTGACACTCATACCACCTTTATCTCATTCATCTATTTTCCTAATTAGATATAGCTTTATAAGCTTCCATTTTGAAGATAAATGGACTTTTAAAGTATTTAGTGGATGACTCAATCTTTGAACAGTGTGTATAGAGAAGAATTTATTGGGAGACGTCTATTTACTTAATGTGATAACCTGTAGATCCGGGATTAACCGTATAGTTGCCGGCTATAGAGCTGCCTTAGTGGGGAAAAAAAACTTCAATGGTTAGAACAAGCAGTTTCTTTAGCTAGCTAGTTAACAACCTTGCATTGTGAATTAGAATATAAGCTAAGAGCTTTTTAAGATGCGCTTCGACTTATATGATATTTCACATAATCAGTCATCAGTGTATAGTTAAACTTATAAAAATAATTAATGAATTGTCTATAAGCACTTATAAGTGTTTTTTTAATAGATGCCTTTTTTTAGCTTTTTTTTAATGAGTAACTCGAATATAATGAATGTGTTTATTTGTATAAGAGGTTAATTAAGTTCCTTTTAGTCTGTAATCACATTGGTCTTTCCAAGTCATATTCATTTTCCAGGTGCTTGTGGGGCTAATTAGCCGCGTAATGACACAATAATATTCATATTCATATTCATATTCATGTGTGGAGCAAATGATAAACAAGTGTGTGTATAGGTTCGATTTATAGGTAGCTTAGGTATCCGGCGCGGCCAGGATTTAAATATTGCAAAGATGTAATGTCACTCACTTTATTCTCTTAATTAATACATGTTTTTATGCAAAGTGCCTTTCGTTCGATCAAAGTGCTGACCATGCACTTCCATAGTGAAGTTGTATTAGTCCTTGATCAAACTAGTTGTAGTGGCGCTTTATGTACTCCCAAATTGCATTTGGTAAAGCTCTAATTAGCTTTCGTGGAAGTTGCATCTATTTAATCTTCCTTCTTGAAATGAGATTGCTCGAATTTTATTGTTTTCGGTAGTGGTATTTGATCTTGAATGACTTTACTTACACGGGCAGCACGACGGAGTTATGTACACGACGGGGGTATATTGCCATAGACAGTCTGACACGATGTTCAAATCAGTGAGAGAGTAAGGAGAGAATCTCAGAGTTTAGAAGAACTTAATTTAGCATAATGAGTAATGCTTAATGTAAATGATTGTTTACACTTGTATTTATAGGCTCGGAGTCTATCATAGTTGTCTTTGCAAGACCTTAGGAAGTTTTGTAGAAGGATATGAAATAGTGGTTGTTTCTACAAGTCGTTAGGAAGTATTGTAGAAGGATTTCTGTAATAAATATGAAATCATATGATCGGACGGCCTTAGTCGAGACAGAATGTTTCCTTAATTAAGTAATCTCATCCACCTCAATGGTTTTTACCTAATTACAATATCTTTAAACCAGCTGAGATACTATTAGGTCTTTTGGTATTTTGAGCCGACCGCAACATTATCTGCTAGGGTTGTCCATCAACTCGTGGCCCAACCCAAACCGCCAAAACCGAATATTTTTTTCTTCTTCACAAGTCGGTTGGGGTCGGGCTTCGGGTCCGAAATGTGTAGAAATTCAACTTTTTTTGGTATATTCGGTCGGGCTCGGATTTAGTAGTTTTGGGAGAAAAAAAATCCAGCCCGACGAAATACTTGTATTATGAAATAGTGGTTGAGTGATATTTTGGTCCAGAGAAATGGGTCGAGTGATATTTTGGTGTGTCTTTAGTTTGGACCAAAAACGAAAGCAGTGTTCTTTCTGGTCTCTACCCACCACCACGTGAGGTTCTTCTTCTCCAATCCAACCCTAGCGTCGCACAACACAAGTCGCTGCCCACCTCCGCCGGAAATGTTCTTCTCTCTGCCCAGTGCCCACCACCATGCTTCGATTAGGCATCTTCCTCTTCTCGTTGTGCTTGATTTCTTCTTAATTCTTCTGGGTATGACTTCTTCCTCTTCTCTCTGTGCATTGGTTATGGCTTTCTCTGGTTCTGGTTCTACCTTCTTTCCTCTTCTCTCCTCGATCTCATGCTGTCAAACCATTTTCTTTGAACTTTGTTATGGATCTACAAACCGAAGAACCAAAACACCGAAACCCGTGATCCGAGACACTTAAATCCGAGACACTCGTTGACTGACGGCAGCCGACAGCAGATTTGATAGTTTGGTCGTTTTCACCCGACCATAACCAAAGTTCGGGCCTGAACCCGCCCGTTGGTCAATCTTATTATTCACTATGATTTTGACTTATGAAATTTTTTTATATCCAAATATGCTCAACTTATAGCTCCATTAGGTCTGCCACAAATTTATAGCTAATAACACACGCGCAGTGCTGAATGTTGTGGTGTAATAAGGTGCAATCCCCTATATGTACCTCTAAGTCTGCACTCTAGATATATTGTCAGTAACTCAATTTTTCTTTTGAGTGTGTGTGTGGACATTTGATGATGAATTTGATGCGAGTTGCTTAGTTAGTTCTTGGAATTCTGAAAGGAGCATGTGATGATGTCTCCTTGGCTAATGTCATTTAACCCGCTTTTAGCATCTTCAACATTTTTAACCTTTAGTTGTATGCATTGGTTATTGGAAGAAAATGAGCTCCTTTAGCTCACACAGCTAGCTAGCTTCAATAATACACCTGGAGGAAGATATTAAAATTCCAACTTAATTCCCCCTTTCAAACTTCAAAGTAACAAATTTAGGGTAGCACTCTTGTCCTTCTCTAATTTAATTTAGAAAGTTTATTTTAATGTATTAAATTGTTCTCATAATTTTGGTCATGGTGCGGTCAAGATTAAATGTTTCCTTAAAAGTGCGGTAACTTTCAACCTAAAAAGTTAAACAATTACTAGTTACCGCTACGACCGACACTCATTGAATATCTAATTTAAAAGTTAGTGTTATCATCTCTTTATTAATAACAAAAAAAAAAATTCACTGTTATCAATCATAAGTTCATAACTAGGAATTTATACATTAAATAATGACTTATTAGTCGATTATCAAAGATAGCAGCAACAAAGAGGGCATGAAAAAAAAAAACTCACATGTTTATTGAAAGAAGAAAGTAAGCAAATCAATTAGTAATCTATTTTCTTTCCTTTTCCATCGCCACCCAACCCGGCGAAGAGATCGAAGTTGGTAAAATTAATTATATAAATATGGTCTTAATTAATTATTTAAACATTGTCTTATTATAATAAGTGTCTTGAGCATAATGTTGAGAAACATGTGTAACATATTGTATTCGATATTTTTAAATATTTAAAATTATCTATTGAATTTTACATTTTCAATAATGATAAATACGTTATTAATTCAATATTTTAAGTTTTATCCATTTAACTGATATTTTTAGAGTAGACACCTAAATTGATTCCAACTAGATCATCGTCAAGTTAGTCATTAGGTTTTATTTTATTTTATCGACAAAATGTGTATAAGACCCCTTCTATATTTCAGAAAAAAATAATAAGTTTTTCTTTTTCTTACTCATTGCATTCATTATATTTTCAATTCCAAAACTTTAATTATCACCTTTATTAATTACTTCTCTTTCATGTTTCTCAACCAACCTTTGATATATCTAATACTAACATAGGGGCATATCTGGAAGATTTGTACAAAAAATAACAAAACAAAGATATTAATTAGTTTATTACATGTTTTCTTAATAAACGTGATTGTCTGAACATATCCTTATAATTTGGGACGGAGGGAGTAGTAAATTAGTTCTTTCTTCAGGGTTTGAACCCTGACATTTCCTCATTCATTACTCTTAGCTCAACTAAGTGAACTACTCCTCTCCTCAATTTAATTAGTCACTAGGTAAATGAAATAATTTTTAAAGTAAATTAAAGAACATGTTAAAGTGCGATCATTTTATTGAAACTAGAACAAGTAATAAGATCTAGGAACATATGAGTTAGGGAGAGGAATGTCTAAGAATTAATTCCTAAAAGGTGAATTTAAATGCTGTAAAATTTTTTTTATTGAAACTAATGACCTCCTCACATCGAATAGTTTCATAGACAGTAAGGATATATATAAGATTGAATACTTTTTAAGTCTAGATGTCTTAGACATTGGCACCATATCATACCCACACTAAGGGCAACAATCTCTCGAATATAAAGAACTATTTTGGGTCACCGTGCTTTTAGGGCCAACATATTTTAGCCTTCAAGAAATGAACACGACCATGAGGAATAATATGATTGACATAGTGAAGGGGGCTTTGTTCTTCTCGAATTGAGATTGGTTTAATTTCTTTGTCTCTAATCACTATGCATGATCCTAGAAAGCTTCTTTGTCACGACGACCGGGGTATACTTGCAGAATACACTCTGACGGTCAAGTCAGCAAGAAAGAAAATATATATAAAATCTAAGAGTCAAATTAAAAAAAAAATCAAAGTTGGCATAGTTAGTAATGCGCAAATAAATGAACGTCTAAATGTGTATTTATAGGCTCAGTAACCGCCATATTCGCGACTTAAGGCCTTTAGGAAGTCTTGTTGTAGGTCTTTCGAGATATTGGCTACCCTTGGGTAACCTTGCAATACGTCATTAAGTGTCCCGGTGTTGATCCACTCGGCCTTCGCTGGGACGGTATACTCTTTAGCTAAGTCATCTTGTCCACTACTATGGTACTTGCTAGATACAAGACTTTTTGGGCCGACTAAGATGATATTGGGCTTTGTGGCCTTTTAGACCGGCTGGAACAGGAGCCCCCTGCTTGCCATGTAATTAACGGAATGCAATGTCAAGTTATATCAGCTTAGCCAAACATCAACTGTTTGAAATTTATCCATCCGAGACAAGTTTCTAGCTCCCTTTGTTCTTTTTAATTGTCTGTGAATTTCTTGGATTTTTATCAAGAACCTTGACCTCCTGGGTTCTTCGAATTTTGTTTAGATGTCTTGAATTCAAAACATTGTAATTAATAAGGAGGCACGCTCTAAATAATTGTGTCTTTAGCAATGATTGCGTGTCATAAAGTCGCAACTTCCAATACTGGTGCTTTTCCAAATTTCGTGTTTTACTCACGGTTTCACAATTGTTCTACTTACCTCGGCCTTGAGGAAAAACTTTCGAGTTTCACACCTCATCTTTTGGAGGGGGGGGGGAATATTTTTTCTTACTTTCAAAAATTCTGAATCCTAAATTTCCTCCTTCTGAAATTCTTTGAGAAAAGATTTTAGTAATTTCACGCTTGGATATTTTTCTCAATCTTCCAACGCTCCACTACGATTTTTCAAACTTCACTTGGTCCTCTAATTTTTTACTCAGGTGCAGTCTTGTCTTCACTTCTTGTTTTACTTTTTGCACCAATGGTTTTACTTCACCTTTTAAAGGAAGGGGAATTTGAGGGTGAAATTTCTTTTACCCTTTTCATTTCCTAACTTTATCGCTTTGAACATTTAGAAAAATTCTACAAGAGTTCCTCCTCCCCCCTTAGAGGAAGGAACTCTATCCCTCCTTCCTAATCTTGATTACTTCTCCAGCCATTGTTCTGAATTCTTCTGCATAGAATTGAACGAAGTCGTTTCCAATGAGATTTATTCTAATAACCTTTCTGAACTTAACTCCCTAAATTCACATTCCATGAGTCGTCGAAAGCATGTCTCCTAACAATTCCTTGCTACTCTCAGTGCATTCATCTCGGTAGAAAGGAAATACAGGGAACTCGTTGTAGATACGAATCTAACGTGGATGAAGATGTTCTTAAAATAAATTATTGTGAGGAGAATGTCCCAAGGCCGTACAATTTCATCATTCCAAACAAAAGTTTCTGCATTTGCGTTGAGCAATCTGGAGAGATTTTTATGTAATCCTTCACATTCCCCGAATTAGGGTAAGAGTCCCCTTTACCGAATTTGGAAATCACATCCTAGCCTTCCTCTACATCGACCCTTCTCAACTTCACCCTATTTCTTGGAGTCTTGTGAGAGGGTTTCATGTTCTTTGTGATCTACACAGTATCCCGATTACTCATTCAATATTCTTCCATCACTTCCAGTTTTTACAGTATTGGTGACCAAAGAAAAAGAGTGTTCACCTCAAAAGTCAACCTTACATGAGGTGAATTTATTTTTGTAAAATTTCCCCAAATGTTGTTCCTTATGTTACGCCATTGTGGAAAAGAGACAATGGCTTCAACGTCTTCTCACGCAGCTGGAATGTTGAATACTACATCCTAGCAATGGATGACTTGACCATTTCGGATGAGGTCATTAACGCCAAGGAATGCTAATACTCCAAACTAATTCTAAATTTTTTTCGGGAAAATAATTTATACTTTCCCGACCAGATACTCATTTAGGCTCCCTTGAACGAACTAGATTGAGTTTTGGGTTAGCCCTTTCTTCCATCTCCTCAAAAACCTCCTCACCTTTGATTAACTACTTATTCCTTTCCTCTTCATTTTTATTTTGAAAAACAAGCAACAGTGGCTTAGATACCTCCCAATTTTGAATATTCCTAACTGTTCGGAGTTTAGACTGGAGTGCCCACTTCCGATCATGCCAATATATATTTTTGTGGTTGAGAAACTTTAGCGTTAATTTTGAGCTTCTAGTGTACCAATTTTTTCTTCTGATCTACGGTACATCTGGTGCACCCTAGACGTTGTCATAGAAAAGCCCTATGGGTATTTGGTTTAGGAGAGAATGAGAGAAGAGAGAAGATGAGTAGAGAGAAATATGTAAGAAATAGAGTATATTTGATAGGTTGTTTAGTATGATAAAAAGAGAAGAGATAAAAGAAAAATAATGAGGTGGAGGAGAGAGTGTTTTTTTATATGTAAGCACTTTTAGCGGTCAAACACTACATTGGCGGTGTAAGACCGCCGGTAAATGGCAAAAAAAAAAAAGCAATGCTCTCCTACTCTCCCCCCTTTCTCCTCAATTTGGGGAGACGCTAAAAAAGTGTTGGTGCCCACCTTTCAACCTCCCTCTCTTCTCCTCTCTCTCCCCTACCAAATAAGGGTGTTTTTCCTCCCTCTTCTCTAACTCTCTTCACCCTCTTTCTCTCTTCCCAAACTTACATCTACCAAATAATGCCTATATGCCCATTATAAGTTTGATTATAGGCTGTCAACTTATATATTGATATAATAACACTATATAAAGCAGTTGAATTTTATATCCCCATGAAATCATTGTCTTGTTTTGAATTTATTTATTTAATTAATTAAAATATAGAATAAGTATGTTCTTTGTTTATTAAGGAATATCATCAGCGTAATTGTTTCTAAAATTTGCTACTTATGTATTATATATAATAATTTATGTACTTCCAGCTTGAGTGATTAAGCACATTAATCATTTCAATGGAGATATCATTATGGCAGTGGTGTGCTGCACTATTGTATGCAATGGTTTAAGCCTATTAAGTAAGCTTCAAATAGAAATGGGCACAAATGATATTAAATCAAAGTCATGATGAACGTTAATTCAAATATATCTTTTACCATTATGATTATATGGCATAACATTTTGGATATGAGATGCATGCTGTCCTAAAAAAGATGCTACAGAGTAGAACTTTATTATAACATCCACAACAAATTTAAAACACGGTTGTGATGGAACCCAAGAATTTGGAATAATAATTAATATCGTGATCAAGACTTTTGAAAGATAAGTAAAAAAATGAAATTATCCATTGGTCTGGGTGGAAAAGAAACCAAATTTCTTTTCTGAAATGTTCTTGAACTGGATGCTTAGCTGATATTTATTGACTATTGGGCCTTTTCATAGTTTAAAAAGGCCTCGGCCCAATTCAAGAAGAATTAAGTCTTAAAGAAATCAAAGAAGAAGGAAGGGAGCGACTAGAAGCCCAGTCCTCTTTCTTGACACAACATATGTCCCAAATGACAAAGGAGAATCAACATCTTAACACAACAATTTCAGACCATGCTGTAACTGATCTTTTAGAATCTGAGCGAGATGATTCCCTGAATGAGAGTGGTGGTGTGTGGTGAAGAGAATGATGATGAGCACGACAATGCAGAGAATATTCACGGTAGGGGATGTACTTATAAAAAGCACTCATGTTCAAATTAGTTTAAGATTAGAGAGAAAACTTCAGAGTCTAGAAGAACAATAAGAAAGCAAATTAAATTAGTTGTCTAAATAACTTACAGTGCAATCGAACCTATATATAGTAGTCCTCTGATCAACTGTAAAGGCAGTTAACAATTGTCAGTTTGTCAATTAGGTGGGGTTGAGGTTTTAAGTCAGGGCAAGTTAGATTGACCATATTTCTAACAACTTAGTTTTGTGATTAGCCAGTTTGTTAGAAGAATGGATCCACACTCTTATCTTGATTAAAGTTATGCACTTGGTCGCCCTAGCCGACCAACATGACGAACAATGGTCGTGTAGTCATTTAGACCGACTAGAGTGATGGTGGATCATGTAATCATTCGGGTTGAACAGGAGCCCCTAGGTTGACGCGTTATTGATTTGCTGTTATTTATAATTATAATTATAATTATTGTTGTTTGGTAGAGAGAAACTCTACCAAGTAAAACTCTAACAGCGAAACACAAGAAAAATAAGAAAACAAAGCAAAATGGGGAGCAAATGCTCAATATTCTTCATTGATTAATGTCAAATGATGGGTACAATACTATATAAAAGTAATACTTTACTCTGTCCTTAATTATAAGTTAATATTGTAAAATTCATGTTTATTAAGAAAATAAATTATAAAGGTAGTTGATGCATTGGTTTTGAAAAAAATTGTACAATCTTCCCTATTTACCCCTATTTAAGATTAAACTTTTTATCCATTATAGTATTGAAAAACCAATAAATGCAAGGGCAAATATAAAAAGAGAAATTAGTTTTTGTTAAGTTAGCTTATATTTAGTGACATCATATAGGTGTGAATATTAATTTATAATTAGAGACGGGAGTAGAAAACTACTTTATGGATCTAGTGCCACATGCATGGCTTGGTAGAATATTCTAGGAACTAAACAAATTATTATTGACTTCTATTTTATTTATTTAGTATCATGGCCAGCTCTAAATATAATTCTTTTATATGTTGCTGGGTCTTGTATGCCTTGTTGAAGAAGGCCCATCAGATAGTGGAGTATATTAACTCTTCTTCCATTGTTTATTTTTGGAATTAATGGGATATCATGTAGTTAATAGGATTTAATTGCTTCATATTTTTCTATTTAGTGCAACTCTTGCACATCAAATATCATTTTGTTTACACATTAATATAATGTGAAGAATTCTTTTCTTATATTTCTATCAATTTTCAAGATTAATGAAGAGAGTAAGGGACGACAACATGAATAACTTTCGATCTCGTAGTCCTCTTGTATACCACACAGTGTTATTTTAAATATTTCATTACTCTGCACTTGTTGGTTCACAGATAGATTTGGTCGATCAGGAAAAGGATTCGATCGATTTGAAAGTCGTGTGATCGACTGGAAAACCAACTATGATTCCCTAATCAAGCGATTGCTCGAGGAAGCGACTATGTTCCTCAATATGGATTCCTAAGATACTCCAAAAAGCTCTTAGTGTCTCGCTATTGAAGGATTTTTGAAATAGGACTTCGGCTATGAAGTAAATTTGGAGGAGTGCCTGAGAAACCTTATCACAAACAGCTACCACTGTCGATTGTTCATTATCAGACACCACCAACTCAGCCGAGACCAGTACCTGTACCACCACCAGTTCAAGGATTTGGACACCAAGGGAACCCTCCTAACATAGGAGGGCCTAGGGGCCAAGTTTCATTGATCCCATATGATTGGCGAAGCTATGCGACAACATTTTGGCGTTCATTTGCGGCCCATCGATATACTTTCTCCTATTTTCGCGGGGAGGAGCCCACTAACTATTTCTGCACGTGAAAAGCTTTTAGAAACTTGATAATTTGTTTTTCTTAAAGCCGAAGTCTCTGCATCTTCCCTAAATCTTGTCATTGTGCACTCGATTTGTCCCTGAATCTTGATAACCTGTGCTACCCATCGATTAGACCAACTCGACTCGGCTAACATTCTGCTCGACTATTATCCCCAATCGACTCAAGCGGCCCTTCGACTTCTAACTAGCCGTTACGGGTTTTTAGGTCCCAATTAACAACAACATAAACATGTGTGTATATTTGAAAACGCATTTAAAAATTATGTACGAATTTAAAATCTTGATGGATAGAGACAAATTACCTTAACTTTTGCTTTTGTTCAATATAATTTTGATTGGACTGTAGTTTTCGGACAAAATTACAAACATGCACTTATCAACATTCTTCAGACTTCATAGCTAATAATGAATATTTCACCTTGTGTTCCAACGGAGTCATGCACCATCACGAACAAGTCAACACTAAAGATGATAAAATTTAATTACAACTACAATTTGGCTCCTTGAGTGCACAATGGGATGGTTAGGGAGGCGCCTCTGATCCAATAAAGGCGCTATGAAAATGAAGAGAGGAGATTGGACGAGAAACAGAAAGTAACATAAATCTAGTCTAGGGATAAAATGAAAGTATTGTCATTACATGTAATATGTTTAAAACACAAGAAACTAGGTGTTCCTTTTCAGTCTTATAATTAAGTTGTCACTAATAACATCTTTGGATCAGCTTTTCTTTTCCTCTAAATCAATTCTAAATTTCAAAATCTACTAACAGAAACTTGCTTTCCTTCCCCGGAAGATTGATTTTGACTTTAGAATTATGTTCGCTATCTTAAGTGCTAGACAAGACAACTTACAATGCTGGGATTATATATCCTGAGCATAGAAGTCAATAATCTCCTTCAAGTTGAGGTTGCACAAAGAAGAGTAATCATTATGCACAAGCCACAACAAGTGCTCAAACAAAATGGCATCTACATCAACAAACACGACTCTATGATCCTCCTTGTCCCCTTGATCCATCTTCATGGATGTGTGATCCATCAAAACACGGAATGGATTCTCTTGCAATATGAAAGGTTCCACGAGAAACACCCTCTTCTCTCTTCCCACCACAACAGTCACAGCTTCTTTGTCCAATTCTTCATCATCCTTGGTTAAGGGGTGATACCGTGTGGAGCGCCTTCGGATCAATGATACCGGCAAGACTAAGCAATTCATGTAGAAAGAGCAAAGGTGTATAGCTAGATAAGAACACTGTAGAATGTAGATGATAGTGGTTATATTGATATTTGAGGAGGAGATTGTAGATCAATCAATGTATAGGGCTTGCAACACAAGTTTATGTAGGTAGCTAGATGCATTTGTTACTAAATATGTATATGTATATTTATATGGGAAAAGCGCTGACTACTGCTATGCAGGGGCTATAAATACTTTCTTGTTTTGACCTACTGTTTTGCTATCTTGAAGAGTTCTTTTATTAATGAAGTATTTGATTAGGAATTTAGGATAACAATGTTATTAAATCAAAATCTAACCATTTGAGACCTTTAATTAATAGATTAAAATAATATATTTCCTCTAAAAAGTAAAAGCTAACCATTGTACGAATATACGATTTATCAAGCTTGATTGATTCAAATGATATATATTTGATTCTTTTCAAATAAAGTCTTGGATAGAATCTTGAAGGAGGGGGAAAACTTCGCTATGAGAGCTAACCCCACAATGATATGAATAATCTCAAATCTAATATAATTGTCTCCAATAAAATATACTTGTATGAAACTAAAAAAAAATTACAATAATACTGTGTTTTTAGTTTGCGGGTATTGTTGTCGGGGAGGGTTGAACATGAAAGCCATTGGAGGGAGGGGGACATGGTGGTGCCATGGGCCAAGCTTTTCAATTTTGTTTTTTACATGTCATATATATGCATTTTAGCTGTATAAATTATTGTGTGCATGTCTCTTTGATCTTGACCTCCTAATCTCAAATGTCTACGCCAGACTACGTGAGTGGACACGAAGAGTGAGAAATGAAGGGAATAGAGAAGTAATGAATATAATACCAAGCAGTCATGCAATTTCACACGACAAGTTGACACCCGATCCAAGAGCACCACCATTTATATAATCACAATAGATACTTATTATAAAATATAATAAAATAGAAACAATAAATCTAAGACAAAAATCAACTGTCGTATGTGATGGGTTGTGCGTAAAATCAGTCTTGTGTTTAAGCATTTTCCACTACGAAGATAGAGATAAAAAGAAAAATGAGAGGTATGCTGAGCGTATAAGATTTATGGGACGTATGAGGATGTATTGTACCAAAAATATCTTTTTATGAGAATGAAAGAAATAAATCATAACGATTAGATCTAATCATAAACTATTTAAATTAAAAGTTATTTACTAATCACACGAGTACCTAAAAAGGAAGGTGGTGATTTTTTTTAAAAAGTCACAAAATCTAATGTTTAATTTTGGTAATTCATAATTAAACACCTGATTTATTCCTATCATTATAACAAAAGAATTTCTCATATAAAACACACTCCATATATATTATTTTTTTAAAAAATTAACACACCTACATTGTAAGTTGATGATCCTTTTAAAAGGTTAAATGAATCATAAAATGTTTTGAAATGTGTTGTCAGAAACAAAAAAAGTGTAACTATCATTCCTCTAAGTTGGAATTGGACTTGAGACCAAAGGCCTAGTAGAGGGTAGGGTGCTTGAGTTGAAAGGCGTGAAAGGCTTTAATTTAATTTGTCAGATAGTCACCATCGTGTTTGGTCAGCAAAGCAGTGGTTCAAGTGTGATTTTCTGGCTTCATTCATACGCTCCACTGCAACACGCAAGCCTCCTCCACAACGCACCATGCTTTTGAATTAAATGACATACCTCAGAATTTCAAAATTCGATGAAAGAAACGCTCCATGGTCAAGCTAGAAAGAGAAAGTGTACGTGAATATATTAAAATTTGGTTTAATATAGTGTGTTTAGTTGAGTCAAGAGTGTAAAAACCAATGTACTTCTATTCAAAAAAGAAATGTTTTGTTATGTCAGTTTCACATCCCCGTTAAAAAATAAATAGGTATTGAAGAGAGAAGAATGAGTAATATAATAAATAATGAGATGAGAAAAAAAAAATAAGAAGAGAAAGTGAGTAAAAATATAATAGATGAGAATAAAAATGTGTGAAAATATCAAAGTTAATTCAAAAAGCTACTTCATGCAAGAATAGTTTAGAATCCAAAATTGACTTCCTAAAGCTAAACCAAACATACTAATAGCTTAACTTCAAAAAAAACATACTAATACCTGTGATGCCTAATTTTGTAGGATACTTTAATACTACCCAAGCTTGATCACTCATGTTTAAGGAAAATATTGAGTATACATCCAATTTGGTGTGGACACAGAAAAAAGAAATAATGGTGGATGAAAACATAAAAATAATAATGAATATTGTATAGACAAGATTGCAGTAAATGGAATGTTGAGTTGATATTGAAATGGTTTAACTCAAAATTGCTCGTTTAATTATCTTCTCCAAGCAACATAAACAAGGATAGGGGATATGGACATGAAAGCGAAACCTACTATTAAGAGTAAGTGGACTATTTTAAAAATGAGATGGAAAAGCTCAAAATGCATTAGATGAATAAAAGACATAAATTTGATGAAAAATTTTAATGGACTTAGTATCTTGAAAACATAAGAAACCAAAGCAGTAATAAACTCATTTGGATAAAATTTTGACAAAATTAAGTTTAAAAGAATGAATTTGTATTCGGTAATGATGTATAAAAGTAAACTTAGAAAAAATGGTTGCTTGGATAAGAATAAAGTGAAATCAAGGTAAAATTATTAAATAGGTACTATAACGGATAATAGTTGAGAGTGATAAAGAGAGGTAAATATGGGTAATAATGTTACTTGAGGTAAAATGAAAAAGTGAAACCCAAAACCCAAGTTTAGAAAACCAAAATTTAACTACTCTTTACTTCTAGAAAAATCTTATTTTGCCAAACGAGACACAATAAATCTAAACCTAGGTCAATCTTACAAAACCCAAGATTTTTAACCAAAACTGGCAAACAGGCTCAACAACGCATGATAAATATGAAGAAAGCAAATATCCTGTTTTAAGTTTTAACTATGCTCCTGCCAAGTGCAGGCAACAATTCCGAAATGGCACAATTCAGATAATGTATATAGCATATCCTTGGCTATCATCACTGGAAATGCTATAAATATAATTAATACAAAAAAATCCTAGAGGACTGAACGATCCATAAACTTAAACCTTAAAAGAGACTGTTCTATAGTCAGACCCTAATAATGCATGTTAGCATTATAGAATTGACCTCTAGCCACTATGAATAATCAAGTAAATAAATACCCTGATTCTGCACTGTTAGCCCAAATCCAAATTCACACCTTCAGTGATGCGCTTGGCCAGCCCATAGTGGATGATGGTACATCTGCATATTATGAACAGGCTGACTAGCATTGTTGTAGAGTCCCGAACCCCGATTAAAAGGACTTTGATCATTGTCCTCCGAGGACTCAGTTGAAGGTCCTTGAGAGGTAGGAGGACTGGTTGGAGTCGCAGGTGCACCAAAGGTTAACATTTGGGAGGTTGGTGCTGAGGAAGGTGAAGGTCCAGATCTCGCCGCATTCGACCCTGACTTTTTCCCATCCACAATAAAGCTACCCACAATGATCTATTAATGAACAGAAAAAAGTCACAAAAATAGAGCTTCAATTGGTCAATCCTACACGCATAAAAGACCTACCAATAATAATGATATATCCAAGAACTTAAATATACTATGTGATTTAGAAAGTGTAAATGGCAAATTGTCATCACCAGTGTTAATTGTTAATGCCTGACATCAATTTTTATACCATTTGAGACTTGAGAGCATTACCTGAATAGGTTCAGCGGCAGTTAGCGTTCCAGCAACTTCGCCACCCATGGCCCTTCCATCAGCCCCTGCAATGGCAACACGCAAACTCCCTGGTCTGATCCGTCCACCATTATTTTCAGACTGTTGCAAAGAACCTGTTAAAGATATAAGCCCATATGGTCCCTGCAATATAAAATGACAGAAGTTGAAGAACTGAACTAAATGACATTGATATTCAATTACTCAGGGTCAATACAATCAATAAACAAATATCACAACTCATTCTGTAGAAGGCTGATTTGGTATCCTATCAATCCAAGGGCCATTGAGGTAATAAAACATGAGCAACCATAAAATCTAATATTTAAAAGTAAAAGTAAAAAGTTTGTTTCAATAATTACTTTCACTACTTGAGTCAACAAGCCATCACACTCCTACATAGTTAAGACAACACTAAAAGTTCAGAGCAACCATCACAAATTCCAAGACCCTATTACAATACTTAACTATTCAGATATTTAACATCCCAAAACTTAACTTCATAAAGGGGTCCTTAGGTGTAGGATCAACAGGATATTGGCAGGAAATAAGGATATGCAACAAATATAATCTAGTATAAGAAATGCCTCCAACACTGCATGATCTTTGTAACACAGGGCAAAATTACCTTAAGGCAGTATCCCTATCAGGCTATGTCATACTCATCATAAGATTCAGTTCCATCCACAACAATACAAACAAAACATCTAAAGCACTTTTTCCAGATCAAATGACATTTGAAAAGAAAAAGAAAGAGGCAACCGTTTTAGAATGTACTCTTGTAATAATCTAAATAAGCAAAATTTATTCCTTCCAGGAAAATAACAATGCATTTAGTTTCATGTTCTCACTGACAAGCAGTACTTAGTAGGAATATGCTCATTGAGCAACGATGTATCACCAAATCATTTCCAATATAGTATAAAATGTTCTTGATATAATGAAAGAGTTCTCATAGGATATAATTACCTCGTATGTCTGAGTGGTACCAGGTGAACCAGGCTGTCGAAGGATGAAATCGCGGACAGCACCATTGGCAGAAAGAATGCAAATTGTCCGAGGCCCTTCCTGAGAGAAGGCCATAAGTTTTGCAACGATGTCCTGTAGACAACAGAAGCATACTAGTGAGAAGAATTTACAATGGTAATAACCCATGTCACCCTGCCTATACAGACCTAAAACAAAATGGCTCCACATAAAAAAGTAAATGACAAAAGCCAATTTTCTGCTTCATTATAGTCCATGAAACAAACTACCAAGCAGCTTCACCCAATTCCCCCTCCCCCCCCCCCCTCTGGAAAAAGATACATAAAACTATGATTATTTCCTTTCTAGGTGGGACTGCATGCAAATGCAACTGTTAATAGTCTCAAACACACTGTGTTTAAACTAGAAATTATAACAAGTAAACACACCACGTAAGTTTTCAAATCGATTAATTGAGACACAAAAGCAATAATGAGCAATTGATAGCAACTCTACATGCAAGAAAGGCAAACTTATTAAGCTATAGAACAGTAAAATAAACAACATGAAGAATTGAAACTGTGTTCCTTGTCTAAATGAAAGTCAGATTTAACCCTAAATTTGAGGATCATCTGTACTCAGTAAAATAGTTGAACACTACTGACTTATTTAGCACTCTACTTCCTTCACCAAAAAAATTAAGAACCCCTAAATTTAACTCATAGAGCAATAGTATTGAAAATAGTACCAAAGAATATAAATACAAAGAAATTATAAGATAATAATCATCTCAAGATTGCTTTTGCAAGTTACAACCAAAAGCAATAACTCCAGGTCACAATTCAAATCTTTCCAGACCCATTTGTTCATAGTGAATCCACAAAGTACAGAACACTAATAATGCAATTAATAAAGTCCAAAACTTCAAACATCTGTTGTGAGGATATATAATGGGATTAGAGATGGCCTACCAATAAGTGACTCTAGATTTTTCATGTAATTGTCACGTGCAGAAGGTGAATGGAATTGTCACGTGCAGAATGACTCCAGACTTTTATTAATCATATTTATTTATTTATTTATTTATTTTAGCATATGAACACATTTAACAAATGTTAGGTTCATTCCACAAAACTTCACCTCACTCTCAAATTGATAATCAAAGAGTAATTTCAAGGACAAAAGCAATCAAAAAATATAGCACACATGTAATGTAAGCAACCATTTGAATAGATTGTTGAATACATTGCAATAATCAAGATTCAAGAGAGAGCTATACCTCGCCAGTGTTGACCAAGATTACATGTGGAGTGAAACCAAGCCCCCCAGTTCCTTGGAAAGAAAAACAACAAAAGTACAAAACACTCACAATCAGTGACATTTGCAAGAATCAGACCTCAGAAAAAAACAGCAATAAGTCAAAAACCAAAAAGCACATACCAAGCGCATCCAATTGCTTCTTCCCAGAGCCGGGAGGCCTTCCCCTGTGCTTCTTGGGAGGAGCATCAGCAGAGCCCGAATCGCCGGCGGCGGTGGTGGGAGGGGCGGGGGGGGCGGGGGGAACATGAGTCGGAGCCAGAGCCAGGGCAATGTTGCCGTCGGGGGAGTACTTCCTGGGCCGGCCCCTCTTCTTCTTGGCGAGGCCCGCGGGGGAGGAAGGGGCGCCCTCGAAGGTGGCGGAGAAGGGCTCCGACGGGGGAGGAGGCGGAGGAGGAGCGGGGGAGGCGGAGCCGAAAGGGAATCGGGCGGTGGCGGGGGCGAGGATGCTCGAATTAGGGCTGATCATCGGGGAGGAGTTGGTCGGTGGCGGAGGGTAGGAGGTGGGGCCCGTCATCATGTTCGGCGGCGGTGGTCGGGAATCCATTCCGGCGAATGCAGGTACCTGCGATCAGAGAAAATGGTGATGGTGATGGTGATGATGAGAGTGAAGACAGTGTGTGAAGAGCAGTGAGTGTGTTTGTGAGAGAGAAAGAAAGAACGAGGAACAGAGAAAAAGAGAGAGAGAGTGGGATTTTTCTAAGACCGAGGAGACAAAAGCGTACCTGATTTTGATCGCAGAAAAATTGTACGAACTGCTTGGCTTTATTTATTTATATGATAGGGTTCTAAACTAAACTTAAATAAACTCACCTTCTTTCTCACTACGTATAAATTTAATCATAGATTTTTTTTATTCAAATTTTTAATCATAGATTTCTTTTGCTATTCTATAAAAAACAAATTCTATCATTAATAATCACCTTTTCATTACACTTTTATTACTTTTTTAACACAAATTCATATAATTCACGTCAGGAAGCATAGTGGTTACTAATTATTATTTGAACAAAACACTTTAAATGAATTTAATAACACTTTTTATTATTAAATATACTAAAATTTAAATATAACTAAATAATATTATTTAAACTACATACTTTATTAATTATGATATTAGAAATATTATAGCATAATATTGATAAGATTGATGTAAAAAGTAAAGTTGACTTCACCTATACATTATAAAAATATTAATCAATTATTTATAGCCTTTTATATGACTCACTATATTCATTAATAATCGCAAAACTTTTTAAATCCATATATTTAAAATAAATATTAATATTATTTAAATCTAATTACTTATCACAACTTCAAAAAATGTTAATAATAATAATAATAATAATCATCATAATCATAATAATAATAAAATAGATAGATAAAGGTAAAGTTGACTTGACCTTTACATTAAAAATAATATAATTAATTAGTTATTTATAACCTTTTATATTAACCATTTACTTTCTATTTATTTATTATATATATAAGGAAAGTTGACTTGACCTATTCATTAATAAAAATATTAATCAATTACTAATAGCCTTTTATATGACTCACTATATTTATTGATAATTGTAAAACTTTTTAAATTCATATGTTTAAAAATAAACATTAATATTATTTAAATCTGATTACTTATCACAACTTGAGAAAATATTAAAAATAATAATAATAATAAATAAATAGATAAAGGTAAAGTTGACTTGACCTTTACATTAAAAATAATTTAATTAATGAGTTATTTATAACCTTTTATATAAATCATTTACTTTCTAATAATTAAAATATATTTAATATTATTTTAATTATAATTATTCATCACAACTTCCGGAAACTTTTTAAATAATAACAATAACAATAACAATACAAGTAGTTTCAACAAAAAAAAACAATACAAGTAAAATTTGACTTGACATTTACATTAATGACGGCATTAGTTGTTAATAATATTTTATATTAACTAATAACTGTACAAATTTTAAATTTATCATATATAAAAATAAAATTATATTATTAAATTAATAAAAAATTGAATTTATCTTATTCATTATATTAATTAATAATTATAAAAGTTTTCAATTTCTCATATATAGAAGTAAACATTATTAATATATAAATTTTAATCACTAAGCAAAACTTCAGAAAAATAATAATCATAATAAAAAAAAAGAAAAACTAAAATTGAATTGACCTTCACATTAATAAAAGTATTAATTATTAATTAATAAAATTTTATTTTAATCATTCAATTAATTACTAATTGTAAAAAAAATATTATCTAATAATTAAAATTAAAATTAAAATTTCAATATTATTTAAATTTTAATAATTAATCACAACTTGAGGAAATTTTTAAATAATAATATTAAAAAAAAATTGAATAAATAACAATATTAAAATTAACAAAAGTAAATTTGACTTGACATTTACGTTGATAACAACATTAACTATTTATTTATAATCCTTTTTATTAATTACTAAGTGTACAACTTTTCAATTTCTCGTATCTTAAATTAAGATTAATATTATTTGAATTTTAGTTGAAATTTTAATTAATAATCAAAATATGAGGAATTTTGTATATCAACGGGTGATTAGTTCAAGCGGTACATGTTTGATTCACTTTAAATAAGGCCTCGGGTTCGAGTCAAAACCCCGCTGTGAGAATTAGCTCCACCATAAAGTTAAGTGTGTTTATATATGTATATTTATGAGCAAAATTCACTTGAGTTTTGAATTAATGACAAGATTAATTAGTTATGCATTGTGATTTTCATTATTATTATCATATATTAATTGTAAAACATCATATAGATATAAATAAAATATTAAACATAAGAATACGTTAAAATATTAATTATCAATATCAACTTGATACAAAGTAATATCTTCTATATAAAATAAATATAGTATATATTAAATTAGTCAATGATAAAGTTCCTTTTGTAAATATACATTTTAATTAGGAAATATTTTAAAAATATTAAATGATGATGTATGTTGTTTAATAATTATTTTAAAATAATAATTGTATATAAATATATATAACTAAAATTGATTTGCGTTTTGAATAAATGACAATATTAATTAGTTATTTATTGTGATTGTCATTTGCATTATTATTATATATTAATTGTAAAACTTCTTAAACATATAACTAAAATATTAAATATAAGAAGTAGTTAAAATATGAATTATTATTCTCATGTTGAGAAAAAATATTTATACAAAGTGATGTCTTCTATATAAAATAAATATATTAGATTGGATAATTTATTTATATTAAATTAATAATGTCGGTATCATTTCAATTTATTTTATTGGGCGGCGCAATTTGAAATAATTTAAAGTTGAAATGGAAGAAGTAAATTAATTGCATTAATGGAGTATGTGAGTGTTTTAGTAATCCACTATTGAAGGTAAATAAATTGTATTAACCAATGAAAAAATTACTTGTGGCATGTATATTTCAATATGGCCCACATTTGAGATTGAACAATATATCTATAATTTTGAATCCTCATTCTGGACTCTCATTAAGTCACGTCACTATCTTTTAAAAAAAATCTCTAATTTAGACAATTTTTTATGAGATTTTAATATAATTAATGACCATAATGAACTAAATTTTAATGGGGTTTGATCAAAAGTTAACATTTGGGATTTTGAAGTGTGTGTTTGTCTTGAGGTACAAGATATCTGACGGGAAAGATGTACTTCTAATTTCAAGAGGGACCCCATGTCATTTTTGGTTTATGTACTGTAAAGGTGGAGGAGCTTCAGGTGTTCATATTATAAAAGAATTTGTACGGTTGTAATGTAATTTTTCCTTAGATCTTGCTATCCATCTAATTATATTATTTGGCTTAAAAAATCTAATTATTTTTGTATACTAATGGATAAAATATTTATTAAATACTCTATTTTACTGTTATTTTTAAAATACAATTTTAATATAAACTAATTTAAATATGTAAATTATAAATTAAAGAAACCCTGTGGATTGCACGAGCTACTAACTAGTTATATATTAATTGTAAAACTTCTTAAACATATAACTAAAATATTAAATATAAGAAGTAGTTAAAATATGAATTATTATTCTCATGTTGAGAAAAAAATATTTATACAAAGTAATATCTTCTATATAAAATAAATATATTAGATTGGATATCAAAATTCGTAAATGGTAAAATTCCTTTTGTAAATATACATTTTAGAAAATATTTAAAAAATATAAAATGATTATGTATGTTGTTTAATCATTCTATCAAAATAATGATTATATAAATATCCCGATGCTTTAACTAGAGCTACGCGGGTTGTGGCTCAAGCGAAGAACCATGCGCCATGAACAAAGGGCAGCGGGCTAGCTTGAATCATCCCTGCACCATTCTTGCACCGTGCAGCGAATCACTTCTGCCGGCTTTGTGATGAGCGTCGAACAATTTCTGCACATGCCCGGCGCCCACACCATGCGATGAATTAGTCCGCCAGCTTTATGCCGAGCTTCGAATCACTTATGTCAGCTCCATGTCGAGCACTTAAAATTTGCGACCGGATATGCGCCACACGTCGAGCAATTCCGCGCGGCTCCGTGCTGTGTGACGAACTAACCCACCGACTCCACGCCGAGTGTCAAACTATTTTCACCGATTTCGTACCGACCGTCGAACCATTTCCATCAACCTTGTGTCGCGCGACGAACAAATTCATTTCCGAGAAATTGGTGTGTAACGCATGTTGTCAATATACCATCAAATTAGATTCAAAGGGGAAAATTCAATAACTTGGAGTAAAAGAAACTCGCTTCTCTCAGACTAAAATATAAAGCCCAAGGAACTTGGATCGCGTTGGGGCAAAGGTAAAACAGAAAACACGCAATGTGAAGTAGAATTGAGCGGAAAAGTAAACAAGCTTTAGCCTAATAAGTCAAAGTTACAATGCCAATTGTCCGGTGACCAAGTTAAAAAAATCAAATTTACACAAAAAATTAGTGTACCACAAAGTGCATTCTAGCAACCCCACTACTCATCAACCAACTCATTACCTTTGATCACATTGATTGGGTCGGCCTGCAACATGTTAAAGTTCCCATGTAGAAACTTCACCCGCTCTATAGCCTTTGCAAAGCTAGCCGCAAATTCCATGGCAGTATCCGTCTTCAACACTTCAATCTCCCCCTGAAGTTTTTCATTCTCGGAGGTTAGATCTTTTTCCCGAGTATCAAAGGAGCCGGCAATGGCAAGCTTCTCTTCGTCAAGCTCCTGAAGTTTCCCGACCATCCTACCATGCTCCTAACTCAGCTTGTCCTTCTCGATCTTCAATATTGACAGGTCCTTCTCCAAGGATTTACTATGAATTTTTTGTTTTGATAGTTTATTTTCGAGGTCTTCAATCTCGTCCATATCTTTCTTTTGATCCTTTTTTAGCATAATGAATGGACAAGTCTATTTGGCGACCGACAAAACAATTCTTCATGTAGAAGGACACATTTGCCTACACATATGGACTGCAAAATTGGTGCAAAACAAGTATCCACATCCCCCATGAAGGTAAGATACGTGTCGATAAAACTGATGAAAGGATACGCTCCATTCCAGTGTGACATGGAGGAGCTCCCTACAATGGCAGGACTAGCAGGATGACACATGTCTAAAGGAGTGGCTAGACGAACGCAGTTAGGATCAGGCTCGACATTCTGAACCGGAGTGTGTCCCTTGGTAGCCCTGTCAGACGATTCAGCAAATTTATCAACTTTTCACTTAAGATTGCCCACCCCAAACTTCATGGCAGATGAGTCCACAATGCCACTCCCAGTTGGATGCACAGACCATGAAGGTTGGCTGCTCGTCGATATTCCCCGAGCTTTGGTAAAGTAGGCCTTCATCTCAGCATTGCTCTGGCCACTCTCTCAGTCTGTTTAGCTTAAAGATTTATTCATGAACAGTAGTGTCTTTATTTTTAGAAAACTTTCTCAAAGACTCTTTGAAGGTAATGTGACAGTCGATATGTTAGCAAAGATAGGACTAAGTTCTTCCTAGCCTGATTTCTTAGCTAAGATGAGATTGAGTTCGGATTGAGTTTTTATAGATTTTAAAATTCATGCCAAAGTACTGTAAAAAAATTCATGCAAGAGCTGAAGTACTATAAAAAATCACGGTGAAGCCGAAGTACTTTAAAAAAATCATACCGAAGTCGAACTCCTTTCAAGTTTGAGGAACCTTTTAGTTAGAAATATAATATACAATCATTTACGTGGTATTTACCCAACAATTTAAGTTATTAAGATAACTTAATAACACAAGTGTATGGAATCAATTGATACGTAACATAGTATTAGAAAAACTTCTTTAACTAAGTGGTCTAAAATTTGATCACTGTTGCCCAATTATTCTAATAAAAAGTAAAGTTTCAACATATGGTATTTGAGCTCACGTGTGGTAGTATATTAGAAATATAATATAAAACCTTCCATATGACTATTACCTAATAATTTTTGAGATAATTGGTTCATAACACTTCTTAAATGATTAATTTTCCTTTTTTGTTTTTGCCTATTTCAACAACAAAAAATATTTAGGAGCTTAGACTTGAATATAAAATTTATAATAAGACACTCATACCATAGAGGTTCTTTTCCTCTTAGGAGGATAAATCCCAATCAAAGGGTTAACAATGAAAATGATCGAGTTGATAGAAAAATCCAATTTTATATTATTTCTCGGTGATTACATGTTTAGATTTACACTAATAGATTATGAATTGAATACAAATACATTGAAAATAAATTTATTGATATTTTGTCAATTGTACTCTCATTCTTACCGTTCTAGTTTGCTTACCAGTTACCACTCTACTAATACAATCTTAAATAATATTTTCTTTTATCAATATCATTTTAATCCAAATATATTAGCCAGGAGAGGAAACTAAAGGTAAATCATAAACTAAGAACAGAGCCCTTGATCATAGTGTCGGCAAGCAAGGGACAGTGGAAAAGAAAAAAGAAAATGAATAGAAGCTACATGGTAGTTAAACACAAAATAATCTAAATGTGCTTGTTGGTAAGATGGTTTCCTCCTCCCATTGGATAAGTTGGACGAGGGACACCGGTCGTCGGAACCGCCGAAGCACCAAGTGGTCGGTTGTGCCCTTGGTACTCCGTTGGGTGGTGATTCCCATAATAATGTGGGTGGTTTGCGCTTAGCTTCTCCGCGGCGTGCCTGGCTTTAGCTTCATGCAGCTCCATCTTTGCTTTGGCTTCCTTCGCCTTTGCGCGCTCACGGGCTATTACTTTCTCTTCCTCTGTTCTCGCCGTTGCTTTCTCTGCCTGATATATGCACCATTCAACGTCCCAAATCAATTGATTAAAACTCCATTTCTCCTATGATTTACTCATACTCTAGACTCATACTCTAGGTACTACACTTTTGAAGACGACAATTTTAATTTCATGAAATTAAAATATCTTTTCAGATGCACAAATATAAAATCTTTTGAGTTTTGAGAGAGTAGAGATTATGGAATAGGCTTAATAGCAATTTGGTCCCTTATTTATTAAGGGATTGCATTTTTAAGTCTCTCATTAAAAATATTACTTATTTTCGTCCCTTACTTTGATAAATGACAATAATTTTGGTCATTTATCGCTATTTCGTCAAAAAAACTAATAACTTACTGTGTTTTTATAGGACAAAAATAGTGATAAGAGACAAAAACTGTTATCGTTTGTCAAAATAAGGGATGAAAATTGCTATTGTTTGTCAAAATAAGGGATGAAAATTGCTAACTTCTTTTACTGAGTATTGGTGAAGGACAAAAACTGCTGTTCTTTGTCATTGTTCTTTGTCATAGTAATGGATAAAAATGACTAATACTTCCCGTGAGAAAGAAATCAAAAGTGACAAAAATGACTAATATTTTTCGTGAAAAATCAAAAATTTATGAGAGACCAAAGCCTATGAAATATTAGTCTTTGTATAAACGCATGGAACATGGAAAAACTGAACATATAGCATACCTTCTCGTCTAATTTGGCTTTATAGATGTCGATGTGCTCCTTGGCAGCACTGGCCGTGTTTTTCAGCTTCTCCTTTGCAGATTGCATTTCTGTGTGTGTGTTTGTCTTTCAATGAGATCAAGTGCTTAAGAAACAGAGTAATCGACGATTTATAAGATTCAGTTATTAATTATTGGGTAAGGAAATTAAATTAGGAAGATCAGACAGAAGCTCCAAAGCACACGCGGCATGTTGGGCACCGCACCACTTGTTCAACATGCACTTCTATTCCCATCAGCTACTGCCACGTTTTAAGTAAGATAATTAAGGACCCAAACAGGAGTTCATATAAGCAAACAAGATGTAATCACAATGTTCTCGAATTGAGAGAGCATAGAGAATAGATAATTCATGTCTCTTTTACCTGAGTCTCCCTTGATTATTTATAGGGAGGAAGGCCATAAATTACATTTAATTCAGACTTAGCCTATGAACCTCAAAGATCAGGCTCAATATCCTATGTATTACAAATAAGCCCCTGGGTCGCCATTCTGGGCCGCCCATTACTAATGTCGGTCGCCCTCTTACTGTCGTGGGGCGCTCGCCCTGTCCACAGTATGAAAGCGAAGTGTCTTCATAAATCTTCATGGCCCGCCACCGGGTGGAGGCACTCGCCCAGTCCACACAACCTACTATATTTATTGTTTGTTGCGTCAGTAAAATATCATAACATAATATTGTGTCTTATGGAAGAGCTGAGTTAGGACTTATATTAACCGGATAAGATATCAGTTTTCGTGCCTTAACTACAAATTAATTTCTGAAAAAATTTACATTAAGTTCCTAATGTCCATTTTGTCAAGCTTTCTATTCAGATAATGACGAGTAGACTTTACTTCTAGAAATGAATGACATTTATTACGATTTTACTGTTAAATTTTAAAAAATTATACACATCACTACCTGATTGAGAACTTGATATAAAAATATAAGGAACTTAATATAAGTTTTTTCCATTAATCTTTATATTTTATATAATTTATAATAATATTAATAATAATATATATAATTTTTTTAATTTTAATAATATATTAATTTCATTATTTATCAATTATTAGTTATTTCTTTTTTAAAACAAAATATATATATATATATATATATATATATATATATATATATATATATATATTGTTGTAAGACAGGTGTTCTCTTTCGGAAGCAATCATGCTCGAGCCGAGAACATCCAGATCATGGTGGGACTAACTCTCCCAGCAGATTTTTTTTCATCCTCAAGATTCAAACCCGAGACCAAAGAAATATATATTATTGAAAGAAAAAATATTTACAAAGGATCATAAGACCCTGGAAAAACATGCCACTAACATAACCCTAGAAAACACCAACAACCACACAAAATACAACGAGAAAAGCACCACATCCAAAACCGTCGAGAATCATCTCAAATCAGGATGATTTTCCAAAAGTTGAGCCTCTAAACTCGAGATCATCCTTTCTTCTGGCACCTCAAACACATGACCTACCTCCTTAACTACCACTCACATCTATGTTAAAATTTTGTAGTTACTCATAAATTTAATTAAAAATGAACTAATTTATAAATGGTGAAAATATTAGATTTGTTCATATAAAATACTAAAATTTTCACTACCACTTACTACTACTTAGTTAACATTAGTTTAATTTTTTTTACTTAGTTAAAATTATTTTTCATTATTTATATTATAATAACAATAAGAAAAAATAATTATTCACTAACAATAAAATAGACTACTCACATATAAAAATTAATTTATCAATAGTAAATATAGATTAATTTTCAATTATCACATGCTATTATGTAAAATTATTTCTTTACTTATATAATAACAATTAATAATTCAAATATAAAGCAATTTTGAAATAATAATATATTTTAATAATTTTTAAATTTTTTATTAATTATTATTATTTATCACGTACCCTACTAAATTAAAACACATTAGTTACCTATATAATTTTAATTAAAATAGGTTTCCTTCAAAAAAAATTAAAATAAGCTAATTATTTTAATTTTAGTTAATATTAAAACATAGGCTTATTTATAAAAATGTAAAAAATTTAAATTTAATAGGATAATCACTTTTTGTAAGAAAATTAATTAGAAAATTAAATTTTCAAATATATTATGTATATTTTATTCATAGGGAAATTTGATACATTTTTTATTTTTGTATCATATCTCATCATTATCTTATCCACCTCAACCACAAGATATGATATGAGTCTATCCTGCTCTTATCCAACTGTTTATCCTATCATGCTCTTATTTTATCTTGACCACAAAACGGACCTTAAAGAGCTATTAGATAGCGGAAAATTGTATTTAGTAATTTAACTTCTTCCATGCCAATGCACTTGAGATGACACCGGTGTCATCTTGCAAGTTACATGTAATTTTAAGTTTTTTTATTCTAATGTTGATTATTTGTTGCTTTTTTTATTTTACATATACTTCAAATTATAGGTCATAAATTTTTATCTTTTAATGCCTCATAGATGACATGGACGAAGCCTTTTTAACTTAACCTAATGACACTAAACTAACCGAATTCTAGTTTCTGTGACTTAAGTATACTACTAGAAATTAGAATTCGGCACATAGTGACACTTCAACGAGGCCAAGAGCTTCGTTGACGACAGACGAAGGAGAAAAAAGAATATAAAAAATGAATACTGAGAATATGAATGGGCAATGGAGCTCGACTGAAAAGCTTGCAATGTACTTCCTCAGTTGTAATGAGGGAAGGAGTAAGAGGAATAATGGAGATGAGGTGAAGACTAAGAGGAGAAGGAAGAGGAAGTCAGGATGGTGAAGATTATGGGATAAACGGTGATGAGTTTAAAGATTTAGGGGTAAATTTATCTTTTTTTAAAAAAGAGAGGAAATGGTAGGTTTTTGGATGATAGGGAGAGTTTTCTCTTCTTCAAGTTCATCCCACTTCCACCCTATTGAAAATGGATCTGGACCGGGCGAGCCCACTTGCTCGGGATGACTGGAGCTGGGACCCGCCCTTAGGTTGGCTACTTCGCGATCGCCTAGTTGACATGCGGCAAAGGGACCGAGAAATAACGGGGCCCGAGACTAGGGTCCCAAGATGCGGACATGGGGTATTTTTTTTCTTTTACCTGATTATCACTATATGGAATCTTGGGACAATGAATGATAAAGCCCAAGAGACCCCTTTTAGGGTAATTTTAGGGTTTTGGACTTCACCCACTATAAAAGGGGAGGCTTATGATGTAAAAAAGGACTCTTGGAAGATCTGATTTGACAGTGAGGTATTTTGGGAGAATCATTTTGGTTTTGGATGTTCTAGTTTCCTAGAATAGGATTGAAATGAGAAGGATAAAAAAGTGAACGTGAACATATAAAAGTTCACTTTAAAAATATACTTATGAATAAATCTTTACTACATTTTTATGAGACTGAGAAGTTTTGATTGATTTAGCATTATAGATTTTGTTACACGTTTGAGAGTCTTAAAATCAATTTGTAAAAGAATCAACTTTATATGGTTGTAAAGATGCTTGCTAGTTAGTTTCTAAAAAAAATGCTTGCTAATTGATTTAGATAATTGGTTTGAGTTCCAAAATTAATTATGCGGAAAAGCTAGAGAGAATTTCTTCTGCGGTGGACAAAATTATTTGTGAGATTTCATAATTGGATTTCATAACATTACCTGATAGAAATCATTTTTTCTCATAAAGGCATCTAAACATAAATTACTTTATTTTCAACTCACTTTAATTCACTATTAGAATCAAGTTTACCAAAATTAATTCTATTCAAAATTAATTTTGACAATGTTAATCCAAACACGCACTAAATTGATTGTGGAATACAAATTGGTTGTACATTGTCACCATAAAGTTGGTGGTTTTTGAAAAAGTTGGCTTATGGAAGATTAGGGATGGCATAAGCGTCCGTATATGGGAAGACAAGTGGCTTCCTTAGGGCTCCCCCCTTTTTATAGACAGGATTTAGCTAAAAAGGCTAATTTATCTCGGGTGAGTGATCTTATTTCTTCGAGGAGTTCAAATGTCAACTTAATAGAGATGGTTTTCCACCCTCAAATTGCAAGAAACATTATCTCCATTCCCTTTCCTATTTCCCCTCATAAGGACTACTTGGTTTGGCCTTTGAATGAGGATGGTTTATATACAAAAAGTATAGGTTACAATTTCATTTTACAGGATGCTGTCATGGAGTTGCCTCCTCTTCCATAGCTCCCTCCTTGTCCTCTCAGTGGTGGAAGCGTGTGTGGCACTCGAAAGCTTTACCACGGTGCAAGGGTTCGGTGTGGTGTGCTGTCACAGATATCTTGTTGGTCCGAGGCTCCCTTCACCTTCGTGGGGTGGACGTATATCCATTGTGTCCCTTCTGTGGCCATGATTCATCGACGACGGTTCATGCTCTCCTCCTCTGTCCGTTGCCCAACAACTTTGGTTCGCCTCCCAGCTTGGTTTTCGCTTGCATGTTGCAGTTTGGGAGTCGATCTCTGACTTTATTGCAACCACTCTTCACGACTTACCTGAGGATTCCGCCACCCAACTTTTAACCTTGCTTTACTGCATGTGGGAGCGTTGGAATCATCTTATGTTTCAGCAATAGCAGTCGCCGGTTGACGTGGTGTTGCAGCGCTTGGGTTCGCTTCTTTGCCCGACGAATTTGAGGACTTTAGCTCGATCTTCTCCGTCTCTGTCGTCGTCTTTGATGCGGCCGATTCGAGGGACTTATAAGCTAAATTTTGGCGCATCAGTTCAGGACTCTACAACAGTAGGCTTTGGTTTCGTCGCTTGCAATCATGTCGGGGAGGTCCTTGCTTCAGCCACTGCAGTGGTTCTCGTGGTGTCTTCCCCCTTTACTGGCGGAAGCATTATGCCTTCGATGGACCATTTCTATGGCTACTCAGCTGGGGTTTCATCGCGTGTGTCTTGAGACGGATTGTTTGAGGCTTTCCCAGTTGTGGCGCTCTTCGAAGCTGGGTGGTTCATTTCTTTATTTCATAGTTTCCGAGTGTAGATCTCTTGTTGCGTTTTTTGATTTCTTTGATGTTTCTTTTGTTCGACGCGGTGGTAATGTTGTTTCCGATGCCTTTGCCAAGTTGTCGTTTTCCACTTTGCATTACGTTTGGATGAAGGATGTTCCTCTTGAGACTTATGCTGCTATTCAGCACATGTAACGGCCTCTAGTCCTTCTGTTTCTGATTAATATTATTATATGTTCCCTTAAAAAAAACATAAAACAAAACCTTTTGAATTATCTTTCTAGAAGATTATTTAATTTTACACTTCATTTTGAAGACCCAATTTTGTGAAAAAAGAAAACAAATACAAAGAAAACACACCCTGTGATGTATCTCCTGCAGTTTGGAATGAGTGAAAAGTGAGGAAGAGCATAGAAAAGTCTGTGGGCCCCATTGAAAAAGTTTTCTACGCTCAAGTGAGCAGAAAATAACAATAACACTAGTGCATGTTTGGAAAATTCACTCAGGATCTACGTTTGAGCCAGATCCACGTTTCCAAAAGAAAGAAATAGTTGCTTTTGGATTGCTGATCCACGTTTGGCCTCTCAAAGTGTGAAACCAAACACACCATTATTTTTACCAAATTTTACCAAAATGCCCTCATAATTAATATTTTATAATAATAATAATTAATAAATAAAAGTAATAATTGTTTTAGTTATACTTTTAACGCAGTATTTTTCTACACAAAATTAATTATTATATTTTATTTTTACATAAGATATTTATGTTATTTTGTAACTACACTTTCTTTTCTTTGGTACTTTTTTTTCAACTTTTTTTCAATCAAACAATCTAAAATGACTCACTTTACCAGGGCATTTTTTTTAAAATAATGCAATTAAAAAAAAAATTAACAAAAACAGTTAAAAGAAAATTAAATTGCAAAACTATGGCACTTTGTGCCACGTTGGATTCAGAGAAGGGGGAGTCGCAACATCCCATGCGACTCCCAAGGCCTAGAAAGAGCAAGTCGCAGCCTTTCATGCGACTTGCATGTGCATGGGAGACAGGGGGACAGGGCCAGAAGTCGCGTCCAACCAAGCGACTCCCAAGGCCTGGAATCGCGTCTGAACAAGCGACTCCCAACCTGAGTCGCATTTTTTAAAAGTGTGTATCGCACCTAAGAGTGCGAAATGGGCTTCCAAATCGCACTTGTAGGTGCGAAATAGTATTTTAAATTTTTTTTTAAAGCAGCAATCTGGCCCTGAAAAAGGAATTTCTAACGGTCTCGGATGGCGACGGGCCGAACTACAAATTCCATCGTTTGCTATTTTTTTTTAATTTTCGAAATTTTTTTATTTCACCATAAATTTCTAAATATGTCAAATAGACTAACTGTGGTGGTCCCATAATTTTTAAAAATCATTTGGGCATTTTTTGAATTTTTTTAGATATTTTTTAAATCACACTCCAAGATGCGAATAATAACCAGGCTTCAAGGTTTCTTGCTTGCCCCTTTTACATGATAACATAAAGGGAGATGACAATGAAGTGGATGGAGAAAAATGTTGATGGTGATGAGTTGAAGAAATTGGAGTTTTGAAATTTTTATGATTTTTTTTTTTTGGTTTAGAAATTGGAGATGACAATTTTAGTTTTTTTTTTATGACATGCACGTGAGTCGCTTGTTCAGACGCGATTCCAGGCATTGGGAGTCGCTTGGTTGGACGCGATTCCATGCAAGTCGCATGAAAGGCTGCGACTTGCTCTTTCTAGGCCTTGGGAGTCGCATGGGGTGTTGCGACTCCCCTTCTCTGAATCCGACGTGGCACAAAGTGCCATAGTTTTGCAATTTAATTTTCTTTTAACTGTTTTTGCTAAAAATTTTTTTTAATTGCATTATTTTAAAAAAAATGCCCTTTACCAGTTAAGTGAGGAGTGTAATCCAACGAAACCATACTTGGTTAAGTAATCATTGAAACTTAAAATGACTAAATCACGATTACGACGGAGCAGCAATGATGCCGTACACGTGTCGAGAAGTGATTGCACTAGAATCGTTGAGAGCGCGCTCAAGAGTTATCCCGTCACAGTGTGTCTGTCATCGCTCCAAGGAGAAGAAGATGGCACTTTCCCTTCTTCGAATTCCCGGCTCCTGCTGCGTTCCGCATACAAAGCTGCAACCTTTCCCTTCCAAAACCCTCCGCAAGGTGACGGTGGCGGCGGCGGAGCTCCAAACGCCGGTGGGGCTTACGGGTTACACGTCTTCAGGTGTTAATGTTCCGACCCATAAGGTTACAGTCCATGACAGACAACGAGGAATTGTTCACGAGTTCACAGTACCTGAGGTATGTTCTATTGTTCTCATCCCATGGGAAAAAAATCAGTCTTTTTCTTATTTAAAGTGGTTTTCGAAGAAGAAAATTGCCAAATTAACTGTGAGTAGGGTAGATAGTTCAGGAAAATATCGAAAAATTGCTCCATCCCTTGATTTTCATCCCTGTGTTAACCTTGTGCTGTTTCCTTCCCTGGTGCAACAACATGCTATTAGCATTATCTTATTCCTTTTCTTCATTGTGATTCAGAAGGAAAAGAAATTCACGGTTTATTTTTGTTATTATGAGTTACTTAGAAGTATTTTGAATAAATATATGTCAATGTGACTATTATTCATAACATGCAGGACCAGTATATATTACATACTGCTGAATCCCAGAACATTACCCTTCCCTTCGCCTGCAGGCATGGTACTTACTATCATCCTATTTCTTTATAGCAGTCTGTTATTTTCTCACAGAAGCAAATTCACACACAATCACATGCATGGATGCACATTCGTTAAACCAGGAATTACTTTGTTATCTTGTTTTATTGCTGCCTGTTTGCATTTGCATTGCAGTTTCCCAACAGAGGCCCTCCATTTCTCAAGTGTTCTCAATATTAAGATTTTGCAATTTATCCATTATAGAGAATTGGGATTCTATTTCATTAGATTTTGATGGGGTTCCATAATCTTGATTATTTTGAACTCACACGAGTCATCATAAAACAATCATACAAGGATGTTATTATAGTACCAAAATTTACATTTTTACTGTACCCTTTGGGAAGAATATTATTTTTGTTTCTCATTGGTTCCATTTTGATGCTCAAAGGTATCTAAACATGTTATTCTCTATTAGGTTTTGGGAAGTCATTATAAGAATTTTAGGAACTATCATATTTGGTTTTTCCATCTATATTATTAGTAATGTTTATTTTAACCTCCTATTGGGAACAAAGAAAATATGGTAATTATTTACTATAGTAAAGTCTTCCTTTGTAGATCATGTGATACATCTTTGATACTAGTTTTCTCTGCTGCGTCTGTTGCCGTCCAGATTGAAGTCTGTTGAGCCTGTCATATGTGATGCTCTTGCTGGCTTTCTGAAAGTTTGCTTCTTGGAAACCTTTAATGCAGGTTGTTGTACTAGCTGTGCTGTGCGGATAAAGAATGGACAGATTAAACAGCCAGAGGCACTTGGTATATCTGCCGAATTGAGAGAGAAGGCATGTACCACTATCTTTATTCTGTGTTTATGATATTTTTTTTTTAATTCCTTGCTGGAATTGTTAAGTTGACTTGTCAAGTACCAAGTTGACTTAATGCTTTTCTCACCATTCGTCAATGATGCTAAAAGAAGAGAATCAGATTTTTTTTTTTCATTTTTGCTCAAGGTTTTAAAAGTAACAGAAGATATTGAGCATGATAGAATAGTTTGAATTATGCATGTTAGTTGAATAAAGGAAAGGTGGAAGTGGTGGTATGGAAGTTTGTAACTATTTACTTCGTTCAAGTTTCAACATGCTAACACCAAACGCATTTGTGTTATTATTATTTTATTATTGCAAATAATTAACAATAGTAGTTATTGTTGTTATTTTTTGTTATTATTATTTTATTATTATTATTGAAAATTCCTTGTCTTTTAGTGCTGAGCTGGTAAGTGTGTGAGATTTTTGTTCAATTCAGGGTTATGCGCTTCTTTGTGTGAGCTTCCCAACGTCTGACGTTGAAGTAGAAACTCAAGATGAAGATGAGGTAATGAGAAAGGTTACAATAATAACTTGCACCTTATAATAGATGCCAAATTGGTTCATTTTCCAGGATATTTTAAATTTTAACCTTGATAGAATATCTAGAATATATCTAGTAATATCTTTGTGTGCCTTTGAATGTTTGGAATATTATACATGATCTTCAGAATATTGTAGGATCAGTTAGTCAACTGATTGAGGAAGCAATCTAAAGAATTATTTCCTGATTTCGTTATATTCTTGTTCTGTTTCCTTATTTAGTACTCCTCTGTCCCAAATTATAAGGACTTGTTCAGACAATCACGTTTATTAAGAAAACATGTAATAAGTTAATTAATATCTTGGTTTTGTTATTTTTTGTACAAATCTTCCATATATGCTCCTATTAAATATATCAAAGGTTGGTTGGAAAACATGAAAGAGAAATAATTAGTAGAGCTGATAATTAAAGTTTTGGAATTGAAAATATAATGAATGCAAAGGGTAAAAAAAGGAAAAACTTATTATTTTTTTTCTAAAATCTGGAAGGGGTCTTATAATTTGGGACACCAAGTATGTGGGTCTTATAATTTGGGACGGAGGGAGTATGTTTTAGTTGTCTTATTGAATTATTGGGCTTGAGAGTTCTCACTAATATTTGACTTAATTCTGCATAAAAGGGCCTTTTCAGTTGGTATGTTGTAACACATCATCATGATACATACTATCAATCTAATATCCTATAATTTGGTGTCTCTATTATCCTAAACACTAAAATTTTAAGCTGGTATCAGAGTGGTACCATCCTATGTGACTTAGTCTGTTCAATATTTCTGTCACTGTTCCTTAAAGTGTGGAACTTCAGTACAAAGACGCATTTATGTCTATGATTCTTTGCTATTTGTTGGTTGTGCACCAATTACAATAATCAAAACTTTATTTTTTTCTATTTGTTCCTTCTACCTGCTATTGATTGCGATGTTTCACTTTCCAGTGAGATTTTTCCTTCTTTCCTCAGTTGCTCTGACTAAATTATCAATTTTTGCTGAGTTTCTTTCCTTGGTATTGGTTTTTGGTTTTCTAATGTGAATAGCATCGAGGATGAAGTGAGAATGCCATCTATACTACAATCACCTCGTAATACTTCAATTGCCAGTCTTTGTTATGCTGTTCTCTTCGTACATTCTAGTGATAATTATTTCACGTTAATGAATCACACCAATGGTTATTTAATCTTTGCTGTGACTCACACCATTCCCAAATTTAGTTTACCAGTTTCTTGCGTCTCTAATAGGAACTGAATTTTCTGTGGAGTTGATAACGAAAAACTTAGTCTGATTACAAATGAAATGACATATGCTGAAAGTTTAGAACTTGGGAATGAAAGAAAAGAGGTTACAGAAGGAAGACTTCTTTGCCCTATGGTAGTAGCCACCCCAAAATTACCCAAAGGATTGCCTTCATCCCCCATTACCCTCCGTTTTCCCCATACTTACATCCTCGCTGATTCCAACTCCCCAAGCTTTCCTGTTGTGCTACGACATGTCCAGTTTGTTAGAATTTGGCATATCAGACTCCTTCCCACGTCATTTCCTAGCCCACCCTAGTTCCTCTTCCACCTTCTACAGTAGACGTTCATGGGGCGCCATCAATAAACCATGCCTTGTTTCGAAGGTGGAAATATGGGAGGGCTGCTTGAACAAATTTGTTAGCAATATAATATAAAACCATTCATCGTTTTCACCCAATAGATTAAGGTTTTGGGGTAGTTGGTTCATGTCATGGTATCACAGCCTTGATGACCAGGTGGTCCGGAGTTCGATCCTTGTTGCCTCTATTATTCTTAATAAAAATGGATTTTAGCACAAGGTAGATGGACCTGTGCATTGTCCACGCTTCAAGTCAAATGGGTTGCGTGAGGAGGTGTGTTAATATAAAACCATTCATATGTTTTCACTTAGAAGCTTTGACTTTTGTGATAGTTCTAAATTGTACTTGAAGGGCTTTAAGCACTTCATTGGTTAAGAATGAGATAGATAAGTTAATATAAAAGAACAGAACCATATTCTCAATGCCTTAAAGTTTTAGGTGAATATTTGGTGTTAGATTCTCTTCGTAGTTTGTTGCTAGCCCATTGTCGTAGGGTCCCATGCTTTTCGGGCTCCCTGTCTCCCCAGCGAGATGGTATCAGAGTTGGACCACCTATGATGGCCACCGATAGAAGTTTAAAGTTCATACACCAACCTGGCCCACTGTTCAAGAAAAAGTTAATGAAGCCAATTTGGTTCATGGTTATTCCAAGAGAAATCGATGAAGTCAATTTGACCTCGTATATATCCCATATTCCACATGTATAGCCCTAGGAGTGAGGAGGCGTGTTAAGGTTGCACATTAACTAGATATCTGACAAAATAAACCCTTATAAATGGTAGGACAATCCTCACCTCTAAGCTAGTTTTTAGGGTAGAGTTAGGTCTAAACCTGAAATCTCTAGAAAATTAAACTCTTCTCAAGTGTTGTCTTGGTGAGGCAAATAAGCTAATTTTATGAGGACTTTTTGGCTATGAAATGTGCAAAATAGGATTCAACCTTGAAGTTTCTTGCAATTACACCCAATAGACAATAGTGATTTTTGTCCAGAATTTGGAATAGCTCAATCTAAATTTTTCACTACACCTGAAATGCGCATACTTGCTCAACCTATCCACACCTTGACAATCTTTTTTCAAAATCTGCAGCTACATCCCAAGAAGAGTAAGGACAGGGTAGAAGAATAAAATGTGCATAATTGCTCTTCCTATCCACACCTTCGAAGTCCACCGGTAGACATCTTCCCAAACATGGTGGGGATAGATAATGGATGGAGTAAACCATTAGGCTTAAGTGCCTTATATATACTCTGCTAGCACATCTCACAAGCTGCCAGAAATTGATCCATATGACGCCTCATTCCATTTTGATAAAAGCCCATGGCAAGCCGCTTGTAAGTTCTAGTTCCCCCCAAATGACCACCCCAAGGTAAAGCATAGAACTGCTAGTAAAAGTGTAATGGATTCAGGCAGACTTACTAGGCAAGACCTGCCTCTATTTGAACCATAGACAACCTTAAGAAACCGAGTAATGAGGTTGAGAAACAAGATTCTTAAGTTCTCATCCTTGAGAACTTTCTTAGCTAATTCCACCAGATTTGAACTTGTGACTCTTAGAATTCGGGTTAGACCTAACTCTACCTTAAAAACTAGCTCAGGGGTGAGGACCTGCTATTTATAAAGTTTTCTTTAATCATATATCTAGTCAATGTGGGACCTTAACACCCCCTCACACCAAGGCAACATTTGGAACTTGGTGATCACAAACTTCATATTTATCGAAATGCTCTTATGATCCTTATCATGAGATATAGAGGGCTAACTTCATCAATTTCTCCTGAAATAGCCCGCAGGCCCAATTATCTTCATAAATTTTCCTAGAACAACTGGGGTCGGGTACTCGGGTCAATTCTTGAACTTCAAACTTCAGCATGTGATCCATCATGGGTAGTCCAACAATGAATCTAGGATTGGCTCTAATACCAAAATTTGGGTTAGACTTAACTGTACCTGAAATCTAGCTCAGAGGTGAGGATTGTCCTACCATTTATCAGGTTTCTTTAGGCATATATCCAGTCAATATGGGACCTTAACAAAGGAACGAGAGCTCTACTGCCAATTGTTAGGAACTAAATTTACTATGGAATTAATTTCGAAAAGCTCATAGGACAATGCTCTAATTAATTACAAAGGAAATATGCGTGAAGTATATAGGTTAGGAATGAAAGAAAAGAGATATTCCAAGGTGTTATGTATGGAAGTAATCACCCTACAATTACCCAAATCATTGCCTACCTTCCTCACTACCCTCCATTTCCCTCATATTCATGTCCTCATTATTCAGCACCTGTGGCTCCCCAATCCAGCTGCCTTATGTCCAGTTTGTTAGAATTTGGCATAAAAGACTCCTCCCTGCTATTTCCCACATCATCTCATAGCCTTCCCTTGTTCACCTCCCCCCTTCTACAGACCTACAGACCTTCATTGGAGGCCCATCAATGTCCTAAACTTCTTGTTTGAAACTGCTAATCTTGAACTTGGAGAAATTTTAGTTCTTCTTGCACATATTTTTGCCGATTATGGTCATGTGATCAGATTCAATTATAATTTACGATTTATTGTAATTTTGAATTTATTGTAAAAGATGGCATTTTAGGATTCTAATTCGTTCCTTAATTAGCTAGACTGTTTATTTTCTGTAATTAGTTTAGTATGTAGAGATGCTGTCTTGATTTTTTAGTATTTAGCTAGCTGTCCTGCTGATAGTCTGATACATCTGTTAGGAGGCGACCCCTAATCACCAAGGTCTATCGTAGGAGATGTAGGAGAGTAGCAGGGGATAATAACCAAGCTCCTCCTAACTGAGTTAACTGTTAGCTAGTAACAGAATTGTCATTCTGTTAGGATGCAGTTAGCAGTTAGTGTACTTAGCTAGTCCTATAAAGAGAGATAGAGAGGAATAGGATTCATTCTTTGTTGTATTCATTTTTGGAGAGGACTGAACTCTCGAAATCCAGTGTGCTGTAACCAACTTTCAAAGAGAATTCATCTCTCTTTCTATTCAGTTTCTTCTTTTCTTCCCTGTTCTTATCAACATCTTTCCAGCAATGCATGACTCTTTCGTTTCTCCAACTTCCTTGAGCCTTTTTTCATCACTCCCATTATATTTTTGTTATTTTAATTTTGAAGTGTTCATTTTTAACGAGCACTTAATATGCTTTCATTATCTTGCGTAATTTCAACCAATTTTATAATCTTGTGAACTTTGATCTGGTGAAGTGCTTTTGAAGCTAAATTAAATTCATAGTTGTTGTTATATTATCATTTGTTACTGAATTTTGGTTATGAATATAACACATACAGGTATATTGGCTTCAATTTGGACGTTATTTTGCCCGAGGACCAGTGGTAGGTTCTGTTGTCTATTAAGTTTTCTTTTTGAAGGAACAAGATGATTTATTTTCTCTGATTATGTGACTTTTAACACCAAAACTGTGTACAGGAAAGAGATGACTATGCCTTGGAGTTGGCCATGGGTGACGAGTGATCAATGTAGAAAATCTGACACGCAATGGAGCAAGCAATGCTAATTTTGTTTCCCATTCTTTTTCATGTTTCAATGCCAATGATTTTCACTAGATATATAAACACTATTGTTATTGTCTATATCAACAATGAAGCTAGTAGAAATGAGAGGATGCCTTATTTAAAGTCCCAAATTTTCGACAATACATTTAGTAGTCATTATCTTATTTAATATTTAAAAAGAATACATTAACTCATAAATTTTTATACACTATGTCTAAACTAATAAATTTGCAACACAAAGAATATCTTTATAATAAAATAATGTCACTTTTAATTGTATGAGTAAAAGAATTTGTTTAGTCATTATACTTTTAATAATACAGAGTAGAATAACATTTGACTAAGTATTGACATATCTAAGAATACTATATTATACTCCTTCCGTTCCATTGAACCAACTTTGCACACCCTTTAAGAAAGTTAGGTAGTATAGTTTTTTGCATTAAATTTGTTCTCAGATGTTGTTGAATTTTTAAAATTGTTATTAACATGTTTCTTTTTAATTTCTATCCACCATTAATGCAATTCCATATTTTTAGAATTGAATAAGGGTAAAAATGTGAAAAAATAATTAATATGACCCACAAAGCCTAATGTGGTTCTTATAAAAAGGAACAGCTAACACCCCTCATTTAGCTCTTATAATAAAAAGGAACGGAAGGAGTAAATAATACTTCCTTCGTTTTAAAATCTATGTTCACATAGAGAAAAATAATTTGTTTCATAATAACTGTCCACCTACAATTCTAAAGTAGCATTAATTGATGTTTTTTCATATAATACTCCTATAATTAGAGATAAAAATACAATTTAAAGGTTAAAATAGTAAAACAAATAAAATGTTTTAAAATGTTAACAATATTAATTGCATTTTTTAATATACGTGTTTATTCTCTTTCTGAACACTTATTTTGAAACGGAGAGAGTATTATTTCACAAAATATCTACTATTGGCATTTTAGAATAGAGATTTTTTTCTATGCAATAGTGGGTGTGGTCAGTTGCACTTTTAGTATTAGCTCATCTAAGAAATTTTTAGTAAATTTAGTTCTCAATTTCCTTAATTATTAACAATTAAGTCTCCCTCCCCATAAAAAAACAATTAAGTCTCCCTAGCACTATTGTTATGTTTAAAGCTCTCCAATTCTTCATGAGTGTGTTGAGTATTGTCAAAACGCAATTAGGTTAAACCCCTTGTTTATGTTAAAGATGAGTCTCTCCGCCTAGGCATGTCATCAAGCTTAACATTGATGGGAGTTTTAACTCGAGTAGTGCTCTCATGGGTATGTGAGGTCTTGTTCTTGCTGGGAGTGAAGTTCAGATTAAGGGTTTTTATGACCCCTTTGTTGTGCAACGAGATCATTCTTAGCTAAAAGTATGACAGTTATGCATGGTTGTCAAACTGGCGAGTCAACTCGTTGACTCGTTCGAGTTTACGATTCCACATGGGGAAAACGAGTTGACTCGCACATAAACTCATTTTTGAACTTGACTCGGTCAAACTCGACCAAACTCGGTCAAACTCACAAGTCTACACCGAGTTGGCGAGTTAGCGGAAACCTCTAACGCTAGGCTAAAACGGTAGTGTTTTCACTTTGTCGAGCCCATACTTTGGCCAGGACTCTTAATAGCGCGCGAAAGCGGCGCTTTCGCGATGGGCGGAGCGGCGCGGTTGAAGGTTGCAGGTGTGGTGGTTGGAAAAGTGGTCGAAATCTCGCACGTCGTGGCGCATTAGAGAAGAAAGGAAGATAATCTAGAAATACCCTCATTTTTAAATATTAGGTCAAACTTTTTAAGGGTACTTTGGGGGTTTCTACTGGAATGATTGAAACGCAATTTCTTGTACGTTTTGAGTCTTCTCTGCTGGAAGCTTGGAATAAATGAAACACACCTTCTTGTGCATTTTGGGTCTTCATCGAAGAACTGTCTTCACGTTCAAAGATCTGCAGATCAACGGCCAACCACACCGCCAACAAGCCTCTGCCAGACGCCAACAAGCCTCTGCCAGACGCCCACAAGCCTCTTACGTTCTTCCTACTTCGTCCTCCTTCTCCTTCCTCCTTCTTCTTCCTTCTTCCTCCTCCTTTTTTCTCCTTCTTCCTCCTTCCTCCTCCTTATTAAGTATTTCTCATTTTTGGTAGACTCTTACGAGTCAACTCGATGAGTAGAGTCTACCTACCCAAAACGAGTCTGGGTAGACCCACGAGTCTGACAACCTTGCACTTATGAGTGGTTTGGAGCTACTCTAGGAATGAGGATCAGGAAAATCATCTACAAGCTTCAGTTTCATCATCTTAGCGATCTCTTCCAAGAGATTTTGCACATGATTACTGGAGATTCAGACGTTGAGATAGTTCATATTATTCATGAAGTAAATTTTCCAGCAGATTGGCTTGTTTGGAGTGGATAGAGACTGCCTCGTGGCTTTATTATCTTAGATAGTCCTCCCATAGAGTTAGATTTGGGTGCAACTCTTCCAAAGTGAGGACTCACTTTACATGGTAAAGTCATCATCAAAACCATTAATAGTGATTACCTATTTAAAAAAGTCAATAAGAGAGCTCAATCAATGATTGTGATACTTACTTTACCATGTAAAGTGAGTTCACTCACTTTAGAGGAGCTGCACCCGAGACTCGATGACAAGCACACAACCTAGCTCCCAGGAATAACGTTAGAGTGAATATGTCGGACCCTTGTTTTTCTTGGTCTTTAATAACTTAAGGTTGTCTTTTGGACTTTTAGGGATTGTATGCAAGTTGGTTTTTGGAGGGAAATACTTAGGAGGACATATTTTTATTTTTCCAGTAAATAGTATCTAATTTGATGATTTTAAAAATAAAATCTATGAAGTGATAAACTAACATAAAGTGAGGACTCACTTTACATGGTAAAGTCATCATCAAAACCATTAATAGTGATTACCTATTTAAAAAAGTCAATAAGAGAGCTCAATCAATGATTGTGATACTTACTTTACCATGTAAAGTGAGTTCACTCACTTTAGAGGAGCTGCACCCGAGACTCGATGACAAGCACACAACCTAGCTCCCAGGAATAACGTTAGAGTGAATATGTCGGACCCTTGTTTTTCTTGGTCTTTAATAACTTAAGGTTGTCTTTTGGACTTTTAGGGATTGTATGCAAGTTGGTTTTTGGAGGGAAATACTTAGGAGGACATATTTTTATTTTTCCAGTAAATAGTATCTAATTTGATGATTTTAAAAATAAAATCTATGAAGTGATAAACTAACATAAACACAACATACTAATAGCTTATTTATTTATTATAAAAAGTATTTTGTAAATCTTATAATTTGAAAAATGAACATATGTCATTCCTCCAAAAATCTCAAAAAACTAACTTTCAAACAACCTCCTTGTTTGTTGCACATTTTAATGGTTATTAGGTGATATAATGATTGTTTAGTTAACTCGGAGGTTATAGGTGACTAGTTAAATTGGAGTTATGATTCCTTTGACCTATGGCCTTACATCTGCTTGTTCGACTTGGCCTTTCTATTTCTCCACTTTTAGCTCTTTAGGCCGAAAACTCGGTAGATACACGACCCTTTAAACACTTAAGTATTTGTGTTTATTGGGCTTTATGAGTAAGTCGTACTTTGGATCGTGCTGTCACGAATGGTAGCTTGGTAGGTACACACTTAAACACTTTGTGTTTATTGGGCTTTATGAGTAAGTCATCGTTTAGACCGGATTATCATAAATCACAGCTCAATAGTCCATCCTTCACGAACCCTAAAATATTTGAATAAAAACTAAAGATTTGAGAACTTTTGATATATAAATTTTGATAAAATGACCAAATTTATTTAATTTTAAAAGTAAATGAACTCAATTGATTATGAAGAAACTCAAAAGACCAAAATCACATGTAATCTAAACTAGACGACCAAAACATCAATTAAGCAAAAAAATGTGGTATGGTCATGGACCAGCTAAATAAGAAAACAACTGCCCTGGAATATAGATACACCACATGAACAGCTAAATAATGCGGCACCAGGATTATGCATAACTTGGTTTTGTCAATTTGGAATATAGATACACCACATGAACAAAGAAGATTTGGAATGACAATCTTTTCTTCGATTTAGTTGGGCTCCATGATAGAAATGTCAAACATTTACTTTGGTCCAGCTTAAGAAGCAAACAATTTCCCTGGTTGCATAAAGTTGATGAGATAATTGCAGGATCAAGAGAATATACCATTGTGGTCCAGTGCTCAACTAATAGAGTCACTTGGTGTAAAAGGGCTCTCATGCATGAAAAATTGACAGATTGATAACAAAGTAGATTGTATTAGGTACAAGAAGTGGTTTTTTGTTACTCAAGAACCTTAATATTAACCATTCAAGATTGGATGTGTTTTAGTCCATTAATGTGGTTTTGTTTTTTCGAATGTTGGTATTTTCCACATGAGACAATATTGTTTGAGCTGAAAATATCTACGATCTGACTGGACTAGCTCTCCTAGAATTTTTTTTTATATATAAGATTTGAATTCGAGAACTTAAGAGAAATTAAACATGAATTATTCCAACCAATCAGTGGTAGTCCAATGTTATTATTCCATCAAATGGAAGGATGATGACATGCTAACCCATATTTTGCAATTCATACATTTCTTTTGAAAATTCCAAAAGAGTAGTTTTCAAATGAAGGTGACATTTATAAAATGTTTGGAACCAAAATATTCTAAGGTGCTCAAATGACATGGCTGACACAAACAAGGCTGTTGGGGAACATTGGGCAACATCAAAGGGCCAAGGTTTGGAAATGAGAAATGACATGTCCTGATCACTATGATTGATTTTTGCTACCATTGCTTCAAGTATAAATCAAACTCAAACAAGGCAGAGTAGAGGTTGAAAAAGACATTTTGTTAAACTACCAAAAATGTTTTGCTTATGTTAGCATGATTCATAAAGTTAGCTCATTCAAAAGTGAACTCTCATCTTAAAGGGAAAAGTGTGATACAATTATTAACCGGTAATATGAAAATCAACTATTAATATCATAATTAAATACATAACAAATCATGAATATATTAGCCAACAAGTGTTAGTCGCAATGGTTAAAGGTTCAATTTTTAAGAGCCACATTTTTGTGAATACCTTCGACAATCATGAATTACAAGAGCAATTTAGTACACAAAAAATGGATATATTAAAACATAATTCCTCAAGTTTGTCATAAATAGTAAAGATGTCTTACTAAAATTGATTCTAAAACTAAAATCAGTTTTGGAAAGAAGCTTCCGTGAATAACTCCTACAAGTTTGAATTGATTTTGAGTAAAAATAATTAGTCACTTTAAAGAACCAAATCCGTGATTTTCTGATGCATGCTGCAACTGCAACTGCAACTGCAACATGTTATGCTGCATCAGTGAACCTGTCTGCATGCTGCAAGTGCAACATGTTATGTACTGTCTCTGGCAGAATGATTTCACTGCACATAGCAAACCTTAGCCATAACTTTCTGTAACCTTGACCTTTATTTTCACTGAAAATTCTAGGCACATTGCGGCTTCCAGACTCAATTTCTAACCACAAGGATGAATGATAGTAACCAGAAAAAGCTATCATCTATTAGTCAAACCCAAAAAGGATGAGCTAAGAGCTCAGCCATATCATATATTCAGATTTTGATTAAGTCTGCAATGTATATCCGGTTCCTGACTAACATGGTTTGTCTATGTAAGGTACTCGTGAAGTTAGTCATGCCAGTCAAAATCAGCAAATGGAGACCATACAAATTACAATAGAGTCACCGTCACTGAAAAATCTTCACCTCAATTTCATTCTGAAATATCTTTTGTGATTTTGGATCCTGATGTAATGTTGTTGAACCGGCCAATCTAGTGTTTCAACTGATTGCTCTACCTTGTGGCAGTACTTGGACCTTTTCTGAATTGAAAAGGCAGAAAGTATCTAAAAGAAATTAATGGTGTTTTGGTGCTTCATCAAACAACAATAACAATAACGCCAAAAGTTTTATCCCACTAAGTGGAATCGGCTTTATGAATCACTTGATCAGATACGATTAGATTTACGTGTTCCTATAAAATTAGATATGTATAGAAAAGTAAACAAAAGCTGAGATTTGTTCATATATTGCTTAATCAGTCCAAAATTTTCTCTGCCACTTGTTTCTTGTGAGGGTTAAGTGAATTACATTTTGTCCATATATTGTATTTAATGGACAAATTATCTGATAGTAGAAAATAGACTTATTCAAAGATGTGGATTTTCAAAGCACTCAGAATCAGGAACCTTATCATCATAAATAGTTATTCAAACACCCAATCTAATAAAAAATTTAATACAGTCACGCAAGGGAAAAAAAGTAACTCTATACATGTGAAGAGAGATTCCTCTCTTATCTGATTTGCACTCCTTATTCCTTAAGACAGATATGTAACTAGAAAAACCAAGGTTGCAGAGTCTGTAATGATCTTGCTATGTAGTATGATTTAGGTGCTGAACTTCTGCTCAGGGGTGCTTGCTGAGGCCTGCATCATTGAGTAAAACTAGTGTAAATCATTGCTCATATTTCTGTGGTTCTGAATTTTTCTCACCCATATAAAAAAACTTTTCAACTTGCAGTAAGAAACTCCCTTTCTTTTCATTTTTATTATTTACTAAGAAAAGTTGACTTCATTTGCAACTGGTTAAAAGTTATATTCTCTATCTCTATTCTCCAAAATGAAAAGAGGGAAAGCCATGTGCTCTTTTGATATATACACACACACTCAACTGGGACTAAAGAAAAGTTAAAAGAAATCTATGCGGTGTGTGTTTGGAAATCGTTTTACGATTGATTCTGAAAGCCAGAATCTATTCCAAGGAGAAGTATAAGTGCATTTCCGAATTGATTCTAAGGAAAAATAAGATGATCCAAACAAGCTCATAGTAAGGAAATGGAGATTATACTGACCCCAACTGAGGTTACAAAATTGCAAACTGCACATTTCACGGATCTTGCTCCATATTGGTACATGAGGAGCATTCTGCAGTTCCCACAATTGACATGTGCCACCTGATTTGCTGTCAAAATAAACATTTGATGCTTACACACAAAGTAAGGACTCAAATCACAATGATTTTTACCTCACAAAAGAAACATGTTTCAAAGCTTCCATCATGCAAACAAACACATGTACAATTCCTTATAGCTCATGAATAAGACCATTAATAGTTCAATACCTTCCAAGGCTAGATTGACTGTGTGGCAACAAGAGCATTGCACACTTGTCGCTCCTCGGATGTACATGAGTAAAGTGTGGCAGCCTCCACAAACTAACTGGGCCATTTCTGTGCCTGTGCACACATAAATGCTTGTGATTTTGGTGCCTCATGTTCAGTTGACTCAAAATAGTGGTATATATAGCAAATTGAACTTTGTCTATCAGTTTTTCTTTCCTCAGAATCAATTTTGAAACCCAGAAGCTACTAACAGAAGCTTCTCCGCAAAAATTGATTTTGGCTTTAGAACCAATCCTAGAAGGATTTACAGGCCAGAAATTATAGTGTAGAGACCTAGTGAGGAGAATTAACTGCATCATACCAGGAGGTGGCACTGCTGTGACTGCATTGCAAACTGCACAGCACACAGAGGTGGCTCCAACTGGATAGACTAGAAGGTTTCTACAACCAGAACATACAAGTTGACTCTGTGCACCTGGCCAAAGAACACTTTGCCATTAAATAATTTTAAGTATCAAATATGAGCAAGGTTCTGCAGCATTCAACATATCTTAGATAAGAGAACTGCACCAAGATAAGATATATCACCAGCTATCTTAAATCCACACATTCCACCCAAATCAGAATCTTAAGAGAAAATTCACTGAGAAAATCTTCATATACACTCCACCATCTCTCCCTTTAGCTTAGAGGAAAGAGGAATTGTGTTTTTAGTCCACTTGGTAACTTATGTGAAACAATTTTACACTCCTAACTCAGTCATTTTATCAAATGACTAGCCTCCACAGCATCAGCATTAAAATTGGACACTAGATTTTTTTCTGTTTTCTTCAAATGATGGAAAAGAAATAAAAATTCAAATCTCCAAATTCAAATCTCCAATCATTCCTTGATCAGATTTCTTCAAATGATAGAGAACACACATGAATGAGAAAATCAAGCACAGGCTAAGCAATATACCATTTGTTGGTGGTGTATATGGAGCTGGTGGAGTAGGGTAGGGAGCAAGTGGAACTGGCATTATAAATGACTAAAAAAATGTAATCTTTCTCTGCCAAATTCTACACAGAGAACAAAGCACTTTGTCCCATTTTCTCAGCTCCTGGAAAAATGAGGAAACATAGTAAAGATTTAATCATGGGGGATAAAAAGTGATGAACATGATGATGATGGAATAAAGGGGGCATGAAAAGTGAACTAAAAAACTTGTCATTAGTAGAGTGAGAATGAAACCTGTGAAGCAAAGGGGTGCCAGCAAATCAAATAGTGAACCAGATAAAGTAAGAGTCAAATAACAAGTTTCCCCTTAGAAATAAAAAGCTATGCATGAAGCTGAAGGGAGGAAAATTCAGAAGCTATGATATGAAGTAATGAAGAGTTAAGGAACTTTGGCCAGTTGTATTTATTTCATTGAGTAATGTGGTATGTCATACTCTGGCAACTTGCCATTGATGAAGTGGAGAGAGAGATACAGAAAAGTATGTTAGTGGAAAAGGATATGAAAACAAATGCAATTTTTTCACTCACTTTTGTTGTTTTCTTTTTTAGCAAGGAGAAAATGTTGTTCTAGAATTAGAGTTCACATATGAATTTGCTTGATTTCAAGAGTCAGATTATTTGATCTAGTTTTCCAGTTTTCTTATATTTATTATTTAATAAGTTTAAATTAATCAAATCAATTTTCAAAATAAAATCTAAATTCTCATTCAATCAAATAAAGAAATTTAGTTTATTGACTTTATTCATATCCATGTTATAATAATATGCACAATACTGCGTTAATATAACTTTGAGATATTCTCACTTTGCTTATACACTAATTTGAGTATTAGAGCGTTTTTATAAGTCCTTCCCACCAATGTATCTTACTTCTCCGTGCCGAAAGAACATCTAGAACCATACACCACTATCGGAGATTGAAACAATCCTCCTACTAAAATTCAGGAACAAGAATACTTTTTCCATGTGAAAATGTGGATAGAAGTTGAAATAGAAATCTAATATATATATAAAAAAAGAATAATCTAATCAGCCTATTCAAATATCTGGTATGACAATAAAGTATGTATAATAGTTTATTTAAGGGTTTTAAATATGTCATTAGTTTATTCTTAAATAAATTTATAAACTTACATAATTTTTTTTTGTTTACTAGTATAAACTTACATATTAATATAAATTTGATTATGTCATTAGTTTATTCTTAAATAAATTTATAAACTTACGCTCCTTTCCGCTTTCATGTGGCCTGGGCCACTCACCTTTTGTTTGAAGCTGTTGTGATTAAAATTTGGCATAAATTTTGTACCAGCCTGATAGGGAAACTATTGAATGTTCAGGAGGCTTCACTTACTTTCAATAAGGAAGTATTTGGAAGCATTCATGCGAGGAAACGACGCGTAAAGCAGAGACTACATGGGGTTCAGAAGGAGCTTGAGTGGCGCGAGTCGGAAGCCTTGTGTCGCTTAGAGCGCACCCTTCAGAAAGAATATGGTGATATCCTTACACAAGAGGAGATTTTGTGGTACCAGAAATCCAGGGAGAATTGGGTGAGACTTGGGGATAGGAACACAAAATTCTTTCACACCCGAACCGTAGTGCAGCGAAAGCGGAACAAGTTACATGGCTTGTTCATCCAAAACGGCAATTGGTGTACGGACCCAGCGACCCTTCAGGAGGAGGCGCATAGCTTCTTTATTAGCCTCTTTTATGTTGATATGCAGGTGTGCCGGAATGTGATTATGGAGAACATGACCCCGGTCATCTCAGATGTAGACAGGGTGGCATTGGCTCAACCTGTTTCACTAGAGGAGGTGCGACGAGCAGTCATGGGGATGCACTCCTTTAAGGCACCTGGAGTTGACGGCTTTCAAGCTTTCTTTTATAAGCAATACCGGCACGTCCTGGGTACGGATATGCATCACATGGTCTCCATGGTGTTTCAGAATGGGCGAGCTGACTCTTCATTATTGGACACGCTGTTTGTGCTTATCCCAAAGGTGGATGACCCTATTCGCCTGAGGGACTTGCGCCCAATTAGCCTTTGCAATGTAGCTTACAAAGTCATTACTCAGGTGCTGATGAATAGGTTTAGACCGCTGCTTGCTGAGTTAATGGGACCACTTCAGGGGAGTTTCATACCAAGGAGAGGGACTAGAGACAACATCATTCTAGCTCAGGAAGTGATGCATAAATTCACACGCATAAGAAGAAAGGTGGGTTCGTCGCCTTGAAGATTGATTTGGAAAAAGCTTATGACAGGGTTAGCTGGGATTTCCTTCGGGCAACCCTGTATGACTTTGACTTCCCTTTGTCCATTGTGAATTTGATTATGTGGGGTGTCCACGGGTCGAATATCTCAGTTCTTTGGAATGGCTCTAAACTACCTCCCTTTTCTCCGCAACGTGGGTTAAGGCAAGGTGACCCATTGTCTCCATACCTGTTTGTGCTTTGTATGGAACGACTAGCCATTCATATTCAGCGAATTGTTAGGGAAGGTGTATGGCAACCCATTCGAGTTACAAAGGAAGGGATTGGTATTTCACATCTGTTCTTCGCTGATGATGTTCTCCTCTTTTGCCAGGCGTCTAAAGAGCAAATGTGTATGATCTCTAACACACTTTCTGCTTTCTGTCAAGCGTCTCAAATGAAGGTAAATTTAGAGAAGTCCCGCATGTTTTTCTTAGGGAACATAGATCAACGGACACAGCAAGAATTATCGGATATTTCACGGATTAGTAGGGCGGAAAATCTTGGTAAGTATCTAGGGATACCTCTCCTTAAGGGTAGGATAACTAGGGATATCTTTACTCCTATAATTGATAAGATGAACACCCGTCTGGCGTCCTGGAAGCATAAACTTTTGAATAAGGCGGGGCGGTTGTGTTTGGCTAAGTCTATCATGTCCTCGTTGCCTGTGTATACTATGCAAGCTTTGTGGCTTCTAGAAGTAGTTTGTGATCATATTGACAAGCTAGTTCGGAATTGTATTTGGTCCAAAGGAGCGTCGAGTCGAAGTTGAAATTTAGTGCCTTGGCATGATGTGACGTTATCCAAGGACAAGGGGGGACTTGGCATCCGCAGTTCCTGGCAGAATAACATTGGTCTTTTGGGGAAGTTGGTTAAGAACCTCATGTATGACACTGACATGCTTTGGGTTCAAGTGTTGAGACAGAGATATGTGGAAGCTGATTCGATGTTGTCAGCGGCATACCACCCGGGAGACTCTTATGTGTGGAGGGGAATATCAATACTAAAGATGCTATCGAGCAAGGTTTCCAGTCGTACTTGGGAAACGGACAATCATCGTTTTGGTACTCTAATTGGCTTGGAACAGGGAGCTTATGTAACTGTGTCCCTTATGTTCATATATCGGCTACAGAGCTTAAGGTTTCTGATCTCTGGATACATGGGGCATGGAGCTTCACTATGGTGTGCATGCCTCTTCCACCAGAGATAGTTGAAGAGATTGGTTGGGTCAGTATACCGCTGCGCTCTGATGAGGAGGACAAGGTACTGTGGTCAGGAACTAGTTCAGGAGTTTACTCGACAGCTTCCGCATATCATATGTTGCAGCGTGATAACCAGCAGAGTTCTCGTGACTGGAAGGTGATCTGGACATCTCAGCCTCAGGCACCAGAGAAGGTTCGTTTTTTCCTTTGACTGGTGAGGCGTGGCGCCCTACTGATGAATTCGAAGCGGCACCAGTGCCATCTGAGCTTGACTTCGACTTGTCCTCGATGTGGCGAGCAGGATGAGGATGTTGAACACCTCTTACGTCACTACCGAGACTCGCGACTGATATGGAGCCACTTTCATAACTTGCTGCCAACCCTTCCTACGGTGTGTTCCTTCCACGTTTGGCTTCGATTCCTCCTCCAAGGACCTCAGCAAGCGTTCGCAATTGCCATTCTTTGGTGTTTATGGCGTTGGTGGAATAGTGTGGTTTTTAATTCTCACCCGTGGCCTATTCAATTGGTTTGGCGTCAGGTTTTGATAACGACAAATGAGTTTGTGAAGTGGGGGAAGATAAACCCCATGTTTGTCTTGGGTATGAATTTGATCCATCTCCATACGGATGGAAGCTGGGTTGCAGTGTCTAATTAGATGGGTGATGTTGGTGTGGCGAGGGAATCTGCTGGTAGATGGCTATCGGGCTTTGCTTGTTCTTATGGGGTTGGTAATGTTTTCCTCGTGGAGCTTTTGGCGCTTTGCACAGGTTTGAACCTTGTCTGGGATTTGAGTTTCCACGATATTGTTTTCTATATGGATTGCAGGGAGATTGTGGAGCTCTTGAGCCAGAATAGGGACACCAGAACATTCTGGCAACGGGATACCATTGCTTCTAAAAAAAATATGTAAATATAAATAATTATGTTAAATATCAATATAACAATATGCTACTTATACGTACTTAATTATCATAGATGTTCAAAAAGGTTTTAACATTCAAAAATATTGATTTCAAATTTCAGCTCAAACAAAATTGACTCATGTAGAATACACATGTGAGCTCAAAATATATCCATTAACACATGGAATTGAATAATTAACTATTATTTCCTTTGGTGGCATACCGTTATCAATAAATCAATATTTGTCTTGTCTACCCTCAAAAAGATTTTATTTTTATTTTTAATGAGTGTAAATTCGTTTGACAAATTTCACAGTCTCTCTCAAACGACTTTCTTGAGATTCAAATTTATGTAATTATCCTCATAGGATCGTCTACCACTGTATCAATACTTTGTTGGTATTTTCAAATGACTTTAAATCATAATTATTTCGATTATTAAGTTAACAATCGAGAATATGTAGGTATGTATAACAAGTTATAATGCTCTTAAAGCATGACAATTCATTATGTTGTGAAAATCTTAATAATTAAATTTTCAATTAAACGTATTCGGTCTATTTTTTGAAAGTATTTCTGATCCATATTAATTAAAATAGTGACAAATTCTAACTTCTTTTATTAATATTTTTCTATACACAAAATTATGTTTGAGTTGACTCAAATAGCAAAAGCAAAACTCATTAATGATTGGAGCAAAATCGCAAGATCGATCAAACCTGACAAAGGTGGTTGGGGTCCTACTCTATTAGGTTGAAACCCCATCTTTGGTGTAAAACACAGTGCACGCACGTGAGTGATGCAAACTACATTACTACACTCTCAATTTAGATGGTAGATGATCAGCCACGTACACGTTGCCACAACAGGCCAATCGAGGCCGTCCTAAAATAGTACTCACCAGTCTCACTGACCTTGTTCGTTTGTGGTCCTGCTGCATAACCAGTACTGTTCGAATCTCATACCACTATTATTGAGTTGGATAGAACTAATATCAGCTGTAAAACTAATGCAGTTGGGCTTAAGTTAAAACAACTCTACACTTACTTTCCTGATGATTAGTGGCAGAGCAAGGGGTGATTAGCATGGCTCCGGTATACAAGTATTATTATCAAGTAGTGTGGGATTTGATTGGCAGTGCCAGACTTACTCTTTTTCATCCCAATCTTCTTCCTGAGATTAAAGTGCTCCCTCCGCAATAATCATTGTTGCAGACCACGTTAGTCTTCTCCGAGAGTGGCCCATTTACTTCAGCTTTTCCTCTCCTTTACCCATGTGGCTATATCCCTATGGACGAGCCAATGCCAACACACAAATAGAAAAAATTTGGACCAGCAATTTGGTAGTGCTTGGTTAATTTTATGCCATTGTCATAATAGGGTAAATCAAGTCCTTTTTTAGATTCTAATAATATGGTTGGACGAGCTTCCCACTTCTCTTTCGGAATTAGTTCCTACATTCAAAAGCCGTTCATAGGAATTTTATATCCGATTTTAACTTTTTAATCAATTATGACCCATTCACATTTAGTGCATATTGGCACTAATACTTAATTTGAGATAAAAAGTGATAGGAAGTCTAATGGATTGGTATGCGAGTCGTTTATATTGCACTAAATTGATATCCTAATATTAAAATGAAGACTATATTTGTATACTAGATGATATGTAGTGTTTGGTTTTCAGTTGAACTCAACTGAAAGTAGGGAAGTTTTAATTTGTTTTCACATTTAGTGTCTCGTAATGTGAGTTTTTGAATTCCAATACACTAAATGTGATTTTTAACTTGAAAACTTAACATTGGATCGCTAGTAATTATCAAATTTGATTTTCTATTTCATCAAAATTAATTTTTAACATTTGGATGTTTTCTTTCTTAATTAGTTATAGTTTCAAAATCAATTATTACATAAATTTACTAGTAGTAGTTCCAAGCTTATGTGGTAGACTTAATTACGATGGACATAATCAATTTTATCCACAGTTAATTATGACACTATTGATTCAAACATGTATTCAAAAATGTCTTATCGAACATAATTTATGTTTTAAAATTAATTATAAAATTGTTTTCAAACATGCAATAAATTTCTAATTGTGTGTATGAACTACATTGGCGTATAATGAGCAATGAAGCTAAAAACTGTATGATTTCAACTACCATTTTGAGAGACAACTAAGACGTAGTCCCATATCAATAAGTTTATGTCCACCCTTTATTTACTGCACCAGGGAAAATGGAAAAGAAAAGATATGAGAGAATACGATAGATAATGTGATAGAAAAAGAAAATAGAGATATGAAGAGTTTGAGTAAGTGAAAATGAAATGAAAGAGATAGATAAGATGAGTCGTCCCAAACAGTCAATTATAATGACATTGGTGTGTGAGTGGACGTAGCATGTATGCAATCTTTGGAGATACTATATAATATGAATAAAGAGAGAGAAAAGTTTATGATAAAAATTGACCAGGAAATTAAGAAAAGGATCCAAATTTATGAGACCCGCATAAATGGAAATATAAAATAAATTATGCATTGAAATGTGAAGAAAGCAAGAGAAAATGAAAAGTGGTGCACCATGAGAGGCATGGGCAGTAGTAGTACTTTATTTTGTGAAGTGAGCAATTACAATACAAAGAAGCAAAAGCAGGGTCCAGAGATAAGCATGCATGTAGAACAGAGGGACCACAAAGCTACAGTTTGTTGGATTTTCTCCGCGTTCTAACTCTGATCCCAACTGGATATTCCTTACATTATTGTTCTAGATATGCCCCTCAATTATTCACTCAATTCATTTATCTATTTTTATTATATATTAGAATGAAGCATGCATGAGATGTTCAGTTGCAACATCAATTTCTCCCCTAGCTCTTTGATTTTATGTCAAGCAATTTCTTACAATTATAACTACTAATTGTATTACTTTCCAGCTTCCTCCAAAATTACACCAAATTTCTGGTGAAACTAACTTTCCTATGTTTAAGTGGGGGTTTCTCTAGAAAAATTGAGATGGAGTTGGTGGATAGTTGTGTTTATTGAATATTTGGTCCAGTAATCAATTTTTGGGCGGTATGTATGGAGAATGATTTATTGAGAAATATGTACCCACTTAATATAATACCCAAATCTCGATGGTATTAGACTCATGACTGCCGATACATTAAAAAGAAGAAAAAAGTTAAAGAGGCCGCTTTGGTGGAGGAATGTAGGGAAGGCACGTGGGAGGGAAGATGGATTGAGAAGAATGTAGGAAGGTAGATAGGGAATGGGGAAAAAGTGGCTTTAACATGATGTATGATACTTCTTATCAACATCATCATGTGGTGGGAGAGATGGGTAGATGGGGTGAGGGAACTTAGAATTTTAAGTGGTGAATGATGTAGTTTGAATGGGAAAAACATGTGTTTGAAAGTCTAATGTAGGAACTACAATGAATTCACTTGAAGTATGATGCGGAGGATGTGTGATGTTGGAAAGTGAATGAAATAGGAAGCTATTCTATAAAGTTTGCATATGTATTGTTACATGATCATCGCAGACAAGTAGATAAAGTTTTTTTTTATAAATCCGTAGAAGTTTATTGCACCATCAAAGGTTAATGCTTTTGTATGGCGAGTTATGTTGGATAGGATTCGAATGAGAGCTAATTTGAGAAGAGAAATATAATCCAAAATGATTTCGATTGCTTGTGTCCAATTTGTCACAATGAGGAAGACAACATAATTATTCTTTTATTTACATGTAGATTCTCTTCAAATGTATGGAAAATTTGTTATAATTGTCTGGGTTTGTGTTGCCTAAAATGCTATATCTCATCTGAAGTAGCATAGTTTTGGTTCCATTGGAGGAAAAAAAAAGAAAAAAAAAGGATGAAACTATAATACAACATTTAGTCTCCGGGTTCTTGCATCTTAAACTTCAAATCTTGATGGAGAACATGAACGAAGTAGCCACAGGAAACACATATCATTGCACAAATTGGAGCATGACGACGAATGTGATGTCATTGCAGAAGAGGAACTCGTGGAGGTCACCAATGGCATTGCGACAGCAATCAAAGCTGTCAAAGGAGAAGCTCTCTTCTTCATGAAGTGGAGCCCTAGAAGGGGGTGGATGTGGATGGGAAGGGAGAATGAGAAAAGAAAAGAGAATATAATGGATATGAATATGAATATGAATATGGATGGGAAAGCTAGAAGGGGAAAAGACAAGTTATGGGGAGAATACGTGAATAACTTAGTGAGAAAGGGAGAAGAGACACTAGTGGCGACTAGGGTTGGCAATGGTTAGGAAGGGGAGAAGATACATAGACTGGTGGCGGCTGACTCTAGGGTTTACTAGGAAGTGGGAAGGGGAAGTGAAGTGAGAAGAGGGGGAGAGAAGAGGTGGCGTTGAAGTTAGAAAGGAAGGGACTATGGTTTTTTCTTTACTTCTTAAGCTGAATGAGAGAGAAGAGAATAGGCTAGGCTAGGTCCTCGTTCTCTCGCTCGCTTGTTGTTTGCACACTCGTAGGAAATGGACCAGGGCCAAGTCGTTTTTATATTTCTACCGCAATTTCGATCGGTTCGGTCGGGTTGGAGTCCAAATTGAAACCAATTGCACCAACCCATACGAAGTCATTCGACAAATCCGCCCAAAATCGCACCTAACCCTATATGTGAAAAACTGGCGCTTTGTTCGGGTGTGGTCCGGGTCGAAAATAGTTGAAGACCCTAAGGTTATGTATAGATCTTGGTGTTGATTGAGAGCTAAACTAAAGGAGAATTTCAAAACCAAACAAACCCTTAGAGGGTATTGATGTCCTCTCCTTGTTAACCACTAAAATGCGAATTTCAAAACTCATTATTATATATTGAGAAATGATGTAGCCTCTGAAAATATCCGTCAAATTAATCATCCGAACCCCGTTTTGCTTGACATGTGACCCTTATTGTTTTCTTTAAGATATTATTTAATTGTAGCCTTTTAACTTTTTGACATTTAGAGGATGAATCGAATAATTGATTTGAATGATATAGCATTTCTCTTATCCGCTATGACAACATTTATTACGCTAAGTAGTAAATTATCAGTCTTTGGAAAGACAACACTCAAGTGAGACATGAAAAAGTTTTGCTTTTGCAATAACCCATTTGTCATGTGGAGAATGCACTTTGGGAGAAAGGTGTCCTTGTCACCGTGCCAAGCCAAAGTTGATAGTGAAAATGCATCTGTCGTTCAGTTGAGCTTGGGCAAAATAAATCCCTCATGCTTTATCCTTAATAGTAGATGATTAAATGGACAAAGTGTTTATTTGGACGATTAGCCTCTACATGATCCATACTGAGTCATCTTATCCTTAATTCAAATCAGTGCATTGTGATTCTAAACAAGTAAAGGACAATAACTGATAGATTTGTAGCATATCTATTGCCAGAACCATATATAGGGCCTGCCATTGCTGAAGGAAAACAATACCAATATGATGTGAGTTTATCGTTTGGAAAAAAGACAAACTAGTAATTGATGTGATGAAACTGAGCGTGCTGCGGGAAAATTGGACTTAACTCCAGTCATTCATTCAGCTTCAAATTAATTGGAAAACTTCATTCAAAACAGGACCTACCTTGGACATGAATTTTGGAACCTGGATTCTCTGCCATCACGTCTCCCTAAATTCACTGCATTCACAATTTTTAGCCGTCCGATCTTAATAAGATAGTTTATATTTAAAATCAGATTTATGTTATATGATCCGTAAGGTCTTCATCTGACGCTTATGAGTCCGATCTTAATCGGACAGTTTATATTTAAAATCAGATTTATGTTATATGATCCGTAAGGTCTTCATCTGACGCTTATGAAGCAACGATTGCAGTTGAATTTAGGAAATTTCATTTGCAGTAAATCCAAATTCACAAGGTCCAGCAATTTAAAAGCTGAAAATGAACTCAGAAAATCACAAAAAGGATATTTATCCTACTAAAGTTTTAGACTTTTAGTTAACAAGCATGCTACATCAAGTACAACTCTGTGAATGTGATGTCCAACTTTGTGGACTTCAACCTTGAAAGTGAAACTACCCTGTAAAACTTCAGCCATAGCATTTAGATATTGATATCAGCAAAGCATCTTGAATCAAAAGTTAGAGCTAGAAAGTTCTTGATAGGAAGTCTGGATTAACTTCTCTTTCATCAAAATCAATTATGAAACTCAACAACTACTCACAAGCTCTTCCTCAAAATTGGTTCTTGCTTCAAAATCAATTGTGGAGTTCTTATTTTTTTTAACTTAAAAATAAATATTTTAATGCAGTGCATGTTTAGGACCTTTGGAGGTGTTTAGATCCTGAACCTGTACAATTGACCCAGAAAAGGACAGAAAGAAATAATTGCAGAGAATCTTAACCATTAATTTTTTTTTTTTTTTGCGGTATTATTAAATATTGAAAACAAACTTGATATAACTGCAGGAGGTGTAGTTATATTACAAACTGCAGATGATCCAACTTCAATTTGTTTTGTGCAGAAAAGCAGTTCAGGTGTGATTAGCCAGGTGAGGCTCCAAGTGTACCAAATAAGAGATAAGAACAGCATATGATGAGTTGATAGCCTAGAGAAGGTTCAGAGATAAATTTGAAATACGTTATATACATGAGAAGTGGTGAATGATCTACATTCATTCAATGTCAACATCTACATGTTGAAGTTATGGTCACTCATGTCATAGAAAAATAGTTCATCCTAATCTCTTCAAGTGAAATTAGCACCTATGTTGTGAAAACCATCTCATGGCAGCAATTCATACACTTGCCAAGACAATTTTGGTTATGCTTCTTTTTTTGGGAGGTACAGACAGGATCCCAGAAAAGCGAGTAGATGACATGAATATTGCGCATCATTCTTCATGATTCTCATCGTTAGGTCTTCCATACACCACAGAAAAATAATGGTTAACTGTTCTGAGTGTAAGACCAGGGAACCTGTGAATTTTATCTGGCCTCGGGTCAATCTTAACAAAAGGCCATCTCATGGTTTCAGCAGCTTCACACTCTTCCCATCCATCTCCAATTGCACAAAAGCGAACATTGGGATGGTTGAAACGTTCCTTGATCCATCGGAAACATTGAATTTTCCCCACTTCCCAGGAGCTATAAACTGAAATGAGACAATGCATTGTTTACAATAGCAAGTCACACTGACTAACTAAAGATCAGAACTAAATTCACCCATTCATTACGAAAAAATGATTACTACTTTACTAGTTTTGAGCTTTCAAAAATTAATGATGTTTGGCATAATAAATCTATTCTGTGACTTGGATCTCGCTGTATTCAGATGAGAAACAATTACTCACCGTTTCCGTGTGGTATTAAGCTGTCCAGATGAAAGAGCAAGCATTTTACAAGAGAGGGTATCAACGATCCAGATGTCACTAAAACATTTACATGCTGATGCTTCGCGGAATCATTGCTTGTGTTAGCAAAAGCAAGAGAAGAAACTGCATCGTTATTTTCACCGGAACACTCCTTCAAAAAGGCGCGTGCTACAACAAAAAATTAAACAAGAAAATATTTATAATACAGGTCATGCGACAAAAGATAAAGTCATTGAACTGTCAAAACTCAACATACCTGATGAAAGCCATCTGTCAGTATATTCATCAGTTTTATCATATAATTCATCCCAGAATTTTATTTTCTCAGGATCTAAAATATTATGCAAACCCTGAAACATGAAGAGATAAGGTTAAGTTTATCCCTAGATCAAGCAACTGATGATAAAGTAAACTAAAATTTATTCGGTTACACTCTAACTTCTCACTTCACCGTGTCTATCAAACTTCAGTCAATAGAAAACAAATTACCATCTCTCACCTATAACTTAAGGCTCATGAGGTTGTTCAAAACAGTAGGCTACTAAATGTATACTACAAGCATTGATTTGTTGAAACTTGAAAGTTTGTTTTCCCAACTAGTAATCTGTTAACATAGGAAATTGAAAATTTATTAACAGCAGCATCCAAGAGTTTAAAAATGTGCAGCATTTCAGTTTATCTTCAACATGGATCCTCAATCAATTCTTAAAAGATCTAGCACTCATTTTCCTTAACATGCTATCCCTTGATGAAGTATTTAACATTTTCCTGTTTTTTACCAATACTCTCAATAAACAGGTAAAATCCCATGTTATATTAATGACCTTCAATATTTGTAATCAGAAACACCAGTCATGCTCCAGAAGTTTTACCTTTAAATATTTTTGGGCTATAATTCGATGCCTATAAGCAACTTTTCTTTTGTTGTCATCATCATGTGGGTCACCTAAATCATCTTGGCTGAAGTCATAATCCGTAAGGTCCCTCCCGTCGTCAAATTGGGCCAGAGCATTAAGAAATGGTTTATTGTAATCTTCAATCTGCAGCATGGAACCCCACATCAAATTACTAACATTCCACGAGTAAAACAAGCCACAGGTGTTTCCACATAAATGCCAAATTTTACTTGCTCATAGAAGAAATAATCATCACATAATTGTAGAATGAGATTCTCCCACATCCTCCCGAGCTCGACGCCCTTCTGCACATCCTTCAGACCGTTGAAAGCCTCGGCATAGGATGATTTCAGCAAGGAGTTGAGGAGTACTAGGGTCTCATCCATGTCCCACACATAGACATCCAGCCTGGGTTGTACGCTGTTGCTGGTATCCTGCTCAGGCAACCCCGAACCAGAAGCCATTGTCGCATGTGCTCAATGATCACAATTCGCCTAACAGCGCACTGCAGCAAAAGATCATACATTCATTGCAAAGGTTACATCAAACCAAGGTTTAAATTGCAGTTGCGGTTATGTCACGAAATTGCAAACAAATGCGGGCTGATACAGCCGCAACTACGGTTGAGATTGCGCTGCAGAGAATAAAAAACCCTTTACTTTGCGGACCGCAATTTAAAACCCTGCATCAAACCTTTGTGACTGCATATTGACATCATCATGAACACACAAGAGTACAATTCATCAATTACTTCAAAGAATTCCCACTTAAAAAGCTAAAACATTAGATGATCAGGATTTACAACAAACGAGAACAGGTTTAGCTTCGCTCACACTCATTCAATTGCTGAACAAACTTAAGCAGACCCAGTTGAAATCAAAGGAATTGTTTTTAAATAACCAAAACTAGTACAATAAAAAAAGCAATCAGTGAATAGAATAAAAGCACGAGTATATGAAGAATTTTCAGAAATTGTAACTAAAAGAATGAGCATGGTATGTTAATCTTAAGAAGCAAAAACGGCAAGATTCGAATCAGCGTGTAAACTGTAAAAAAGAATAACAAAAAGGGTATACGGCAAAGTCGAAAATCAATATGTGTATACACAGAAACAATGAACAACAAAGAAAGTTGGTTACCTTAGAATTAGATTAAGGTTGCGGAGTGAGGAGAACGATGAAGTTGTGATGCGACTGAGACCATCATACAATTTTTGTTTTCCTTTCTTTTTTCTCTCCTTTTTCTTTCCTCTTCTTTTCTTTTCGAATCCCTTGCTTTTCTATAGGCCCGAATGAGCAGCCCACTTATTTTTGGGCTTGGCCCATCATAGCAAACGGGTTCTCAGTTAATTTGTTCGGTTATAAGGGGTTTGCCGTTTGCTGTGAAAAAATACTCTCCCCTCAACCATTTGAATTTCTTTTGTCAAGTAAAAGATTATATCTAGTTAATATATAACGCCAGAAAATTGAGAAATTCTTTACAAACAACACAAAAAGGGAGGCAAACCATTTAGTTTTTTGAGACAAAAAAACAAACATTAATTATAAAAATTTGGTCGAACTTCCAAAAATAACCACAACCCCTACTTCGAAAAAATGTATGCTCAATTTGTAGTACATACTTCTTATAATGAAGTGTTTATCATGACACTTACTAACATATGATTAATTATCTTTATTGTTTATTTTTTATAATTAAAATAATAAAAATTGTAAATTTAACACTAGTTTTGCTGAGGTGATTATTGAGTCATGGTACTACTTGATAATAAAAAAATTATCTTCATTTCCTAACCCCTCCCATCCGTCTTCCCCTTTTTCTACATACACCACTCCTCACTCTCACTCACCTCTTCCCCGTCCAAGGCAGCCACCACCGTCATTGTCATAGTAAAAGTTGAAAGGAGAAGAGGTGTGATTACTGATTTGTTTCCTGTAAAATCTTTCGGAAATTAATATTCTGAGTTCTGACGTTTATTTTCAAATAGATTAGGTTTGTTTGCATTTTCCAAAATTCATATACACGGCTTTCGAAAACTAGTTTCTTGAAGCAAGTTTGTTTTACACTATTACTATGGTCCTATGCAGTTTTGCAAGTGAATATGTTTTCTTTTTTCCTATAGGATTTTAACCTTGTTAATTGGGTGTCCCCACTTCAAGCCAATCGCTCATTTGTACTGTCATGTATTGGTGCTCCTTTTTTTTTATATGCGAGCCGCTAGGTATTCTGTTCTTGATCCGTACAAACTATTTGTTTCATTTGTCCCATAAATCTCTAATCTCCGTTGCTCCAGTCTCTTATAACTTCTTGATATGTTTCTTCTTTATTGTCGCATGTGGTTCTCTTACGACCGTTATTAGATGAGCAAGGAGGTGTGAGAAATGTTTTTACTTAAGGGTGTGTCCTCTTGATTGACTGAGTGAGAGTGTACACATTGCGCTAGAGCGTATGTGCCTTGGGCTAACCCGAAGGGAGTGTACACAACTCCTTAAGTCTAGAGCTTATAAGAGAGTAGACTTTGCATCTCGATGAGACTTGAGTTGGACTTGAGACACCTTAATTGAAGGGCACACCCCCTATTCGACCATGTAGGAGGGTCCACAATCCCTTAAGCCTAGATCATATAAGCACTACAGGAATGGTCGATTTAGAAAAAAAAAATTAGCGTTGACCTGACACCAACTCTAATTAGTGTCTGTTAGCTTTTGACTGCTATGTTTTCGGGATTTGTTTCTTGTTTATTGTCACATGTAACCCCCTACGACCTTTACTAAGCAGGTTAGAAGGTGGGCAAGCTTTAATGAATCTGAAGGCATAGATGAGCTCTAGTTGGGATCGAGATACTTTGACCGGAGGGTGTGTCTCTCTACCGACTAGGTGGAAGGGTACACAACTTCTTGGAGGGTGTGTGCCCCAAGTCTGACCAGGTGGAAGTGTACACAAACCCTTAAGTCTAGAGCCTGTGAGTAGACTTGTGCGTCTCGGTCACGCCAGAAAATAGATCTATGACCCTTCCCACATTGAAAAGCTGCAACAACTTTGTTAGCATACATCATAAAATCAAACTAAACAAACGCTAATTGTTCAATTTGTTACGATGATCACTGTGCTTCTAGTCAAGGAGCACCTCGCATAAATGTGTTCGTCTAGAACATTCTCAATAGCCGCCCATAGTGAAGGGTACTTTTTTTAATTTTTATTTTTATTTTTTTGCTGTGAAGACATTTCTGAGCTCCCCAGGATAATCTCAAAGTTCAAGCCCATCGTTTTACACAACCCTCTTCGCTTCCTAAACGGTTTTATTCTAATCTAATTACATATAAGTCAACCATTGTAATGAAAGTTTCAAAAAAAAAAAAAAACCATTGTAATGAAGCTAGTGACAGACTAATATAATATAGTCAATATTAAGACATGAGTTATTTTCGTTCTATAAAAATATAAAACAGTTATCTACAGACCATGAATGCTTGCGTTTTTGTTTTATCCAAATGAGATTGGATTAAGACCGGCTTCTAATTCTTATTATTAATTTTGGGTATTGCCAAGTTGCGTTGACAACACTTTTTTTTAGCTTAACCTATCGAGCGTAGACAGTCGTGATGCTCGCACAAAACTGTAAATAGTTGTGTAGTCACAAAACATGTTTCATTTTTTTAGACGAAAACTCTCAACTTTGTAATTAATGGTCGAAATGAGCTTACCATCATGTTAAATCTCGTGCTTTGCATCTCAGAACACTTATTAAAGATTATAATACTCAATACAGTTGGTTTATTCTGTAATTTTTTTTGAATTAAATATTTTTCTAGTCCCTATAAAAGTTTCAAATTTTAATTCTAATTCAATCTTACCCTGAGTTTTATTTACAGGTGATACAAATGGATCGAATAATGCTGACACATTTGCTTCTGGAAGCTTTTATGCATCTACAACATCCTCTAGGTCAAATGATCAACACTCAGCACACCATCTAATAAATTTCCATCAATGGCAATAGGTTTCTCAAGATATGGATCAAAAATCAAAATTTAATATTTTAAAAATATGAACTAAATTCAACATTTAAGAATGATTTGGGGACTTAAAACATACTAATTTTTTATATTTTAAGAGTAAGTTTTGTGCAATTAACACCGGCCATGTGGGTTTTAATAACATGTTTGAATTAGTTTTTTTTTTCTGTAAAATAATTCTGACTTCTAAAAGTTACTTACAAAAGCATCTCCACATGCGGGTTTTATAGCATGTTTGGAATAGTTTTTTTTTCTACAAAGTAATTCTAATTCTGACTTCTAGAAGTTACTTACAAAAACATCTCCTCAAAATTGATTCTCCTCAAAATTGATTCAGACATTAACATCAATTGTTGAAAAAATGATTGAACATGCTAACGCTATTAGGCTATTAGGTAAGAGCTTACGGTTGCAGATATACAAGAATCTACAAAATGAGGTCAAAAGATGTAATGTAACCCAACACACGCAACAAACAGGTCAATGATAGAAATAGAAAACTGCAAAATTAGTAAAAAATCAAAGTCTTATTTTTCAAGATTGTTTTTTTTCCCACCATGCACTCCTCTCTATCTCACTCATCCATCATTTCTCTCATTTTATTATTTTCCTTTTCTATTTGCCAGGTGCATACACTTTTATAAGTGTTCAAGGACATTTTCTCTATAAAGCAATGAATTCAACCACATTGGTACCATAATATGTTTCATTTCATTTACAGATGACAAGAGTAGCAGAAAATAAAAGTTACAAGCACTCATGTATACTAGATTCACAGTAATTCAAAATTTATTAACACACTTACTTCACAGTTCACAAGGTAAACCCAAACTATACAGCAGTTTATTAGGGAAAACAAGGTCTAACTTGAGGAAACACAATAGCACGGTTCTGCTAAAATATCACTTCCTTTGAGAGCAAAATATAGAGCAAATCCAGAACCAAAATCCCTTCCTTTTCTTCTTTGATGGCAAAAGTTTTGCTTCGCTCTCGGCGACATAATCAGCCATGTACTGCACAACTTCCTGGTGAACAACAATGAGCAAAATGTTAAGTAAATAGATAGAGCAACTGACATATATATGCACGTTTGGAAACCCTGCTACAGTTTATTCTAAAGTCAAAATCAATTCTGGAGCGAAACTTCTGTGAGTAGTTTCTTAGTGCCAGAATTGATACATACTAATAATAGAAACAGACCATATTTTGACCTCAAAAAAGTTTACCTGAGCACCCAACTTGATCACTTCTCTAGGTGGCACCTCAAGAGGAGTCTCATCAGCCTTGAAAACTCTCAACTTGGACAAGAACCTAAAAGACTCTGGCAAGGCTCTTATTTGGTCATCACTTATATCCAACTCCTCAAGCATTTCAAGATTCCCAATTGATTTTGGCAAGGCTCTTAGATCAGCAAAGTTGTTTCCCAAGTTCAGTTTCTTCAAACTAACTACAAAGCACAGGTTCTCTGGTAGGAATTCGAGTTCGTTAAAGCTCACATCAAGTTCCTTCAAGTTGCATAAATTACCCATTGTTGAAGGTAACCTCTTAATTCTATTATAGTGCAAAGTGAGAATCTCCAAAGATTCTAGCTTCCCAATTGCCTCAGGAAGGGCCTTGAGTTGGTTAAAATCCAACTTCAGCACAGATACGGAGGAGCAATTCCCAATTGTATAAGGAAGTTCCTCGAGCTCGTTTGTCTCGACACTAAACCTCTTCAAGCTGCTTAAACTCCCAATTGTCTCTGGTAACTGTGTGAACTCATTTGAACTCAAGTCAAGATCAGTGAGATTTGTCAAGTTTCCAAAAGTAGCAGGAAGTGACTTCAATCTGTTGGCATGGAGGTCAAGTTCAACAAGGTTTATTAATTCACCAAATGACTGGGGAAGGTTTATAAGCTGGTTTGAATGAAGATCAAGCCTTGTTAAGGCCTTGAGACCCCCAATGGTTGCTGGAAGAGCCATGAGTCTGTTTTCAGATAGGTCCATTTCAGCGACATCAGATAATTTCCCAATTGACACTGGCAACCACTCCATCTGTTCCACCAATTTCCCTCTGAGATCAAGGATTGTAGCTCCACTTTTAGCACAATTTTCAACAACAGTAGCCACTTTCATGAGACTTAACTTCTCAGAGCTTCCATCGCCTACAAAGTTAAAGTCAAATCAAAGCATGAACATCACAAAAACCTTTATAAGCAAAGTCTAAGTGTGTATTTGAATCGGCGTTAGCAGAATTAAATTGATTCTACTAAAATTGGTGCCCTAAACGTGAGTTAAAATGATAGTGATTTATGTTTGGAATCATTTATGGAAAAAATGGTTTTTGTAAGGTAATATTATGAAATTCAGTAGGAAAATATCAGAATTGATAATGCAAAAACAATTATTTGTTGGGGGCAAGTGGATCCAATTCTTAGACCCATGAAGTGCGTACGGTATAAAACCATGGTGAAGTCAAAATCACAGTGGTCAAAAGCAACTTCTCTTAGCTTCAACTTTTCTTAGCTTTTACTATTGTTTACCATGATTTTGCCCTCACCATGGTTTTCCACCGTGTATCCGAACATACATGACATCAATTTTACTGGTACACCAAACATCATTCAACCTGGTTAGAGTTGATCTTAATCCAGTAGAATTGATTATGCTGTCTAAACATGCTCAGAGTATAATTATAATTAGTTTTTCTACTCTTTTTACATGAGAGACAGAGAAACAAAGAACATAAACACAACTGGTTATGAAGTGTGAACAATTTGGTATCCAATTTTTCAAATTTTAGCCGTGAAGAATCACTAGAGGGAAAAATTATTAATAAATCTAGAATTGGGTTTATTATTTCCCATGAAAAAGATTGGATTTTGGAACAAACCTGCTGACATGAACGGCTTGCACACATCAGAACCCTTTTCCACTCCCAAATCACTCTTCTGCGTTTCTTCCTCTTCCTCCTCCTCCTTCTTCATCATCAAAGTTTCATCACCGTATGTTGAAATTGTCTCAAGGTGTTCATCAATAGTGGGAAGCTTCTGCATCAGATTCTGGGAATTCTGCGAACCCCCATCCCCAGAAACCAATTCAGAAGCCCTCAGAATGAGATCACTGAATTTCTGAAACATCTTTTCGAGTTCAAGAACGTGAAGTGCCTCTCTCCTCTGTTGATAACTCTGGAACAGGACCACGGTCTTCTTAAGCTGTTGCAGGACAGAGAAAAGGTCATGAGGGACATCGTGGGGTGGTTTCTGCATCACAGAGATTTCGTGGAGTTTGGTTTGCTCCACGTTGTTCACGGTGTCCACGGTTGACGTGGCGGCTTCTACTTCTTGTAGAGAAGGTCGAGGTGGCAGTGAGCGGTAGATGGTGGTGATTTCTTGTACTGTGTCTAGAAAGGCACGTGAAGGTGGTTGTGGTGGTGGTGGGTCTTTCTCACTGTGAGGCATCGTGGCCATGGAACAAGGTGGAAGAAGAAGAAGAAGGAAAAAGATGTGAAATTTGACAGTGGCTATGCTATGTTCGGCTCTACTCAGAAACAGTTTGCAGAATGAAACAGGGTTGGGAGAAAGAAACAAAGGGGAAATGAAAAAACGGACAGAAAATCTCGTGAGTAGTGATGAGAGACAGGAAAATAGGTAGTACTACATACTATATACAGCTTATTATGACAACGTTAAAATAAATGTTTGGTCTTTGACCATTGCTCAATTACAAGAAACATTAACAAGAGGACAAGACTATCTTTTATTTTAATGCCATGCCTTGAGAAAAAAGTTATCCATACAAACGGTTATTACCAAATTAATTATTCATATTTTTCTGAAATCTCCTAAAATTAATGTTGAGAGTGTGTTTGTTTACCAAATTTGGTAATATTATTCGTATTACCAAATTGATTCAAATAGTTAATGTTTGATTCTCATTAAGTAAGATTTCATATTTGAGTTATATAGATGGAAAAAACCTCCACATATGATAGATGATTGCAGTTCCACACACCCTTCAAATACTTTTTTGGATGTATAGAGAATGATATTAGATAGCCACTACACAAAACTTTAGTTTGGATTTGTATCTTAATTGAAGCCTAAAATAGATGCAAACCAAACACCCCAAGGGCAATCTCTAAAAACATAATCTATGATTTTCTCTACTCTTTGCCACCTAGGGCACCACAAGGGGCAACAAACTCCCCTATTCCAAGCCTTCTTTTGGTTGGAACAACATTCCTCATGATTCTCCTGATAAGATGAATATGTCGAGGCAGAATTTTGAGCTTCCAAAGCCTTTACCATAAACCACAGGAAGAAACATTCGGTGATTTTGTCCCTTTGAACATTGCCACTCTTTGATGCAATGATACGTCAATTTAGCACAAAAATACCCATCACCATTCGCACACCAAACCAATGAATCACCACCTGGAGGGTTCGTTAATAGAATACGCGACATTTGGCTAGCCTCAAATGGTAGAAATGAGCTTTGAATCAGTGGCTGCCTCCAACTCATTGTACTCTTATCAATCAGATCAAAGAGATGAGAAACTGCTTCAAAGATTAATTTTACTCACAAAGTTGGATTTGGATTTAAAATTAGTTTTTAACTATAATTAAATTAATTCAAAATCCTATCCAGTTTTAAAACCGGTTTTTAACCATAATTGTTTTTCAAAATCGAGTTATAACCATAGCCACTTTTTAAAAGTGGTTTGGTTCTCAAAATCAAATCCTAAAAGTGGATGTGAAATGGATATGGTTTGGTTTTTGAAATAACCAAACATGGTGAAAAATCACAATGAAGTCGAAATCACGGTAAACAGAATCAACTCCCATAGGTTTTGCGAATATCCAGTATGATTTGAGTAACATTGTGATTTTCCACCATGTATCTAGAAATGCACAAAGACATACAACAATTCAGGCTAAGCGTGAATTTGATTTCCCACACAATCACGAAAACACATCCCAACACACAAATGGAGAAGTAAGATCGAGTTAAACGGAAATTCAAACACACATTGGAAAGTGGACTGAGCGAGCATTTCACCCAGTAGATGACATGACAGCCAGACGACCAGAATAAGGACTAGTAGATGGCGAGCTAGGCGGCCAGAGGCACATAGAGTTAAGACTATTGGGCCAAATCAGTTGGGGCCCAAGAGTCAATCCAAGTGTAAATTTAGGGTTTTATCTCTTTCTTATCCCCTTCCCCTCTATAAATAGCAGAAAAGAGTTAATGTAAAAAGAACTTCTCCTATTTTCTCTTACTTGATAAAAGATAGTTTAGCTGCTAGGATTAACTCAGTGAGCCGTTTCCACCTCCGATATATTTTCTTCAAGTATTTAAATTTTCTTTCTAGAACTCACTATTTCCAAATAAGCTACAAAATACTCATTGGTGTACCGAAAACCCCAATCACCTGCAAGCCCTAATTTGCTCACTCTAGTGATCATTTCTCAACAAATTTAAAAATTAAAAATCATAATAATATCATCAGACCAGAATATTTAAAAATAACTCCCCTCTTTCAAGCCCTAATTTGCTCTCTCTCAGATTGAATATAACCAAATCCTCCCTTTCTCTAAAATGGCCAGCATCGTCACCCCATCCCTCTTCCCCTCCTAATCACAGTCGCACCCCATCCTTCCTCCTCTCCTAATCTCACCGCCCCTGCAAATCTCCTTCTTCCTCAAACCACCGTTCATTCTTCTTCACCCTCACAACCTCTCTTCCTCACTCCCTGCTCATCACACCATCCGCCACACCACTCGACTCTCTCTTCATCAACCCAGCTCAGAACCACCGCCACCGCACCACCACTCCTCGCCGTCCGCCGCCGCTCCATCATCACTGCCGTCGAATCCAGGCCTCTGACTTCGTGAGTTCGCCACTTCCTGTTTTGATGTCATTTTAGTTTTCTTTTCTTGCCCTCTGTCAAACGTCAAATGTTTTGCTAAGTGTTCTGCTTGCTAGATCCTTATTAGACTATGTGTTTGCTGGGCTTCTGCTAAGTTTTATGCTGTGATCAATTTCTTGATTGTTTGCCTCTGTTTCGAGTTTTACTCTCATGTTTGAGCTTTAGTTACTGGACCAACAAGTATCGAATTATTGATAAATCTCGTATCCATCTTATTGTCTAACAATGCTATGACTATGATTGCTTCATCACCCATATTCATGTTCTCGGAGCTTGTTATATGATATGATGTTAGTCAAATGGTCTTACCATAGGGATGTGGGAGAAAATATGTGTTTCTTTCTGTATTATATCATTGTTCTAGCATGCTTCTTTCGGAGTGGTATTTTTTATCTTCTTTTTGGGTAATGCTATAGCCACTCAGCTATTTCTTGATTCCTGCAATGCCCTGTTCTGTCATTTAAAGGTACCATTTGCTAAAAAAATAGCTTTTAATTTTATGATTAATAGTTCCAGCCTAGGTTATAGCTTTTTGCATTTTCTTTCTAGTAGGTCTGGTTTAATTATTGCTGGGTTATACCTTCGATCAATTTAATGCAAGTGTTTTTTACGCTGCTATTTTATTTTGAGCAAGTTCTTTTAATTAAATCTGTAATTGGGATAAGGCTTTATTGTAATTGTTCATTTCTTATTGATAGATTTTAGTAATTTCTCATCCAAAACAAATAGTTTCTCCGTATATTATGTTTTTAAAATAAAATTTCCTGATCCTTAACATTTTCTTATATTATGCTTATATACTTAATCATGTCATAATTGTTTTACGTTCTTGCTAGGTCTTTGAAATCGGTTTTTATGGATGCAAGGAATGTACCCTTTGACAGGGCAGGAACTAATATTGTTTAAGTCATCAATTAGCTTCATTGACCACCTGCAAGAATTTCTCAGTGCTATTTTGACTGCTTGTGTACTAGTTATTCACTTATTCCTTCTTTCAGTGAGCTTAAAGAAAATGTGTATTCTATAATAGACTTTCTGCAGGTACGGTGGTTCCTGATCAAACTTCTGTGACTTATATTTTACCTTTATTGATCTTTTACTTCTGTAATTTACTGACTTTTGGTTGCATATTCTGCAAGAACTGCAGGTTTGTGCTCCCTTCTTACTCAATATGTATCATTAGTGTTACCTTTGGGAGTTCAAGTTTTCTGTGTTGCCAAGTAAAATCCCAATATGTTTTTGGCAATTATTGGAAATGGTGTTTTTTGCAATGTTTCTATCTATATAGATATAAGTTAAACTTTGTTCGGGAAGACTTATCACATATATTTGAAAAACATTCTTTATTCTATTATTCTTTATCAGTTAGTAATGAAATTATGCTTCTTTTAATTACTTAACTTTGCCTGCAATATTAAATGTTTCTGTAGGCTTACGGATGTTCCATCACTAATGAGGACAATTCTTCCTGGATTGCAAACTCATGCTGGCATGCGGATTGAAAGTTCATTGAAATTGCTTGTACTAGTGGTGAAACTCAGGCTTACTTCTTCAACTGTACCAAGTCACTATTCCTTTCTTTTACATGTTCTTCATCTTCTTCTATTTTCTTCTCTTTCCATCACAAATGTCTGTCAATGTTTGCAGCAATTCCTTTTAGAGGGAGTGGGAAATGGGAAGGAAGGATAAAAGACACGAGGAAGATACTTTTATTAATATAGATTAAAATAGAAATTTCAATATATTGCGACGGAATTTATCCGTCACAAAATCATCAAAAATTGCGACGGAATTCATCCGTCACAAAATCATTGAATTTTGCGACGGAATATATACCGTCACTAAATCATTGAACTTTGCGACGGAATTTATCCGTCACTAAATCATTGAATTTTGCGACGAAATTTATCCGTCACTAAATTATTGAATTTTGCGACGGAAACTTGCCGTCACTAAGTCATGGAAATTTGCGACGGAAACTTGCCGTCACTAAGTCATGGAATTTTGCGACGGAAATTTGTCGTCACAAAAACATTGAGTTTTGCGACGGAAATTTGTCGTCACAAAAACATTGAATTTTGCGACGGAAATTAGCCGTCACTAAGTCATGGAATTTTGCGACGGAATTCTTCCATCACTAAATCTTGGAATTTTGCGACGAAATCCTTCCGTCACTAAATCATGGAGTTTTGCGACGGAATTTAGCCGTCACAGAATCATTGAATTTTGCGACGGAATTTATCCGTCACTGAATCATAGAATTTTGCGACGGAAATTTGCCGTCTAGTCATGGAATTTTGCGACGGAATTTTGCCGTCACAAAAACATTCAATTTTGCAGGAATGTATATTCCGTAAAAAATTCCATATCCTGTGACGGAAATTTGTTTGTAAATCTCTTAAAAAATAAAAAAATGAAATTTGAATCCATCCCGATAATGCATGAAAGATCATAAATTTTAGCTTTGCTTCAATCATATATTTTTTTCATAATTAGAAACCTATAATCCTTTTAAAAAAAAAAAACAAATAATCAACAATTTAATGCAGCTTTTATTCAAAATAAAAAAAAATTTAATGCAGCTAATTAAGCCATGAGCCCTGCACCGTGGTATGTTAATTGAGCCCTGACAAATTAGTAATCCTGCTCAATTTTCCCCCAAATTAATTTTCGACCCAAAACGCAGAAACCCTTCACAATCGCGCCTCAATCGCGCCCGCCACCAGCCTGCCGCCGTGTGTACTCCTCTCCACCTTGATTCCACCGTTCCAGTGCTCTGTCTCAGTTTCGCCTGTCCTCCACCTCGAATCACCTTGCGTCACTGCGCCGTCCACCGCGACCACGCCTCCACGAACCAGCCCTGCTCTTTCAGTCTCTGTCTTCGCGTGCATCCTTGGAGGATGCTTCTTAGATAAAATCAGTCTACTTTAAATTGTTCAGTCATTGTTCCAGGTCTGAGCATGGGAGGAAAATGTGAGTTATAAACTTTTCATTGTTTATTTTGAGTAAACATGCGTATAGTAGTAATTTTCTGTGTTTACCTAGTTATTAGATAATCAGTGACACATGAAACCCTGTGGGAGATGCTTTCAACTATATTACCAAAGACATCAATCTTGAACTTATATGGAAGTACTGAGGTTTGAGCAGCAGCTATCTTTCTAGTCTGAGATTTTGCACGATATAGTTCATAATTTGTATTTTATGTGTGTTTCCTGTTATGGCATTCTTGCACATACAATTTGACATAGCATTGTTTCTTTTCCATGTGTGAAGATACTAGCTGCTGCCTTGTTTGCTGTTCTTGCTGTTACTGCAATCCAATGCTCATGTAGCCATGTATTGTAGATAAAATAATCTAAGTGAATTGATTGGATACTGTTGCCACACATAATAATCATTATTATCACTACTAGAACAGCTGCTCTGTTGCTGTAATGACAAAACTAATGCAAAAACATCCAGTGTTTTGTATTGACTCTTCTATTTGTTTCCCCTGCGGAATCCCTAAAATTCTTTTAGGTAAGGAACGAAATATGATTATTTAAGCAATGAAAATAGAATTTTGGATGTGCTTTAGGACAACTTGACCCTATTTGCTATCGCCATCTATACTTAATGTCCTTCTAACTCAAGTTTTATTAAATCAAAATGCTAGGTGGAAAACCATGAAGACTTGAGATTTATAAAAAGGGAAGAAATAATGGGAATAATTTTCAAGCATGTAGTTTTAACAATTTAGAGAATAATGAAGGGTTTAATCAATGTTTGATAGGGTAGGTTTGATTTTCAAAAGTGGTTGGGCATATCTATTATTTTCATTTATTTTAATATTACGAAAATATTAACAATGGGAATTATGATAATTTTTGGGTGACAAGATTTTAGAGTTGGTGTGAAGAGGGAAAGAATAGGCTAATGCTAAGGAAAACTGGTTTTGATGGGACTTTATACGAAGATTAAACAGTTCCGCCGGAGCTTGGTGCAACTTGAGCTATTTACTTTAGATTTTGTCATGAGGCTCTAAATTGCACCTTGTATTCTGTCATTATTATTGATTATTATATTTCTTCTCTTAATGCAAATTATGTTATTTATAGTTTGGCTAAAATGCACTTTCTGCCCCTGCAAATACACACTTTTGCGACCAATATAATGAATCTAGTATAGTGTCTGATAAATTTGTAAAATTACCTCAAATTGTTGCTGTGGAGATTCTTTTAATGCTTGTCCAGGCCAATTGTACTTCCGAACTGGTGATATAGTCAAACAGTTGCCAAGTGGTGATTTTATTTTCTTGGGAAGAAAATATCGCATTGTAAAAGTCCATGGACAGCGTATTGCCCTGGAAGAAGTTGAAAATTTGCTAAGGGAGCATCCATATGTAAATGATGCTGCTGTAATTTGTCGAAATCTTCAAGCAGAGCTTGTGGTTCTTGAAGCCTTTATAATATTGAAGGACAAGAAAAGATTGGGTGAACTTTTAATACCTCGAATCAGAAGTTGGATGATGAACAAACTTCCATCAGTTGTGCTTCCTAACCGTTTCATCTTATAGAATCATTTCCTTTGTCTTCTAGTGGTAAGGTTAATTATGAGTTGTTGGTTAGCTCAGTGTTATTGACAAAAGATGTCAAGGATAAGGTTGGTAACATTGGCTGCAGCAATCATCTGCAACTTATTAAAAAAGGTACGGTTTTAGTATTTTATTTGACAATTTATCATTTGTGTATCCTTTGATCTCACTTTATTGAACTATATATTGTCAATCTAATAGTTATAGTTGGACTTGAGCAGTCTAGCTTGTGTAAACTCATTGAGAATAAGTAATATAATAGTATTTAGAATATTTCTCTCTACTTAGAATTCTAAAAATAGTTTAGAGTGAAGGTTGAAGGTGTAGTTGGTAGCAGTTCTCTTGTTGCTGTAGTTTAATTGGATTGGGAATGAGCTGACGGTATACTATTGCTAGAATTGAAAAACATGTTTGGGCCCACATCAAATAATTCCTAGTCTTTCTGAACTCCTGTCCCCCCAAAAGAAAACATTAGGGTTGATTTTGTTGCTGACATGGTATTAGAGACCTTTTATGACCAAGTTGTTAGGACTTAAATGTTAAACCTTGCAGCCCCCATTCTTCTTAATTAATTGAATTTTCTGCAAGGTATGAAGGGTTTGTGCTTTGTCCACATCTGAATCTTGAAGTTTTTTTCTTTTAACACGAAAAACCATTTCTGAGCATGCATTATTCCTTAAGTTCATAGGACAATGGCTTTTATGGCATTATTCGATTTCAAAAGGAAAATTTTATAAGTCAGCTTGTTCCGATCTTTTCAAGCTTGTTCTATTTTGTGCTTGTTTTCCTTATTTATATGCGGTTTTGTTTTGGAGTGTTAGAATTTGGAATAAACCTAACTCAACCCCAGAAGCTAGCTTAGAGGTGACGATTTCTAGACCCTTTATGAAGACTCTATTGGTCATATCTTTAGGAAATGCGGGACCTTAACACACCTCCCTCATGCCCAGGGCTTTGTTTGGTTTGAAACAAGCTCCAAGAGCTTGGTATAGCAGGATTGATGAATACTTATTGAAATTAGGCTTTGTTAAAAGTCTCAGTGAATCCACTTTGTATACCAAAGGTGATCAAGCTAACTTTATTGTGATCTCTTTGTATGTTGATGATCTCCTGGTCACCGACAGTAATGTTGAACTTATTCAGCATTTCAAGGAAGATATGGTGCAAGCATTCGAGATGACAGACTTGGGAGAAATGTCTTATTTCCTGGGTATGGAAGTTGAGCAGAAAAATGGTGATATCTTCACCTGTCAGAGGAAGTACGCAAAGGAGATCCTAAAGAAATACAACTTGGAGGATTGTAAAAGCATGAATACTCCTATGTGTCAAAAAGAGAAGCTATCCAAGGATGATGGAACAGAACAAGTGGATTAAACACTCTACAAAAGTTTAATTGGCTGCTTAATGTATCTCACAGCAACAAGACCAGATATCTTGTATGCTGTAAATGTACTGTCAAGATTCATGAATTGTGCAAGAGAATCTCATTTCAAAGCAGCAAAAAAAGTGCTAAGGTATGTTAAGGGGACCTTAAATTATGGCATTAAGTTCAGTCAATCACAAAACTTTGAGCTACAAGGTTACTCTGATAGTGATTGGGCTGGGTCTTTAGATGACATGAAAAGTACCTCAGGCTACTGTTTCAGTTTTGGGTCTGGGATATTCTCTTGGTGTTCCAAAAAACAAGAAATTGTAGCACAATCAACTGCTGAAGCAGAATTTATAGCAGCCACAGCCGCCGTTAATCAAGCCTTATGGCTGAGAAAAATACTAATTGATTTGCATTTGGAGCAAAAGACAATTACAGAAGCAATGGTGGACAATCAGGCAGCTATTGCCATATCTAAAAATCCAGTCTTTCATGGAAAGACAAAGCACTTTAGCATTAAATTATTTTTCCTCAGAGATGTGCAAAGAGATGGTGCAGTTTGCTCTTCCAAGAGGTAGGTTTGAGTTGCTAAGAGAGAAGCTTGGAGTTGTCAATCATAAGATATTTTGCTGTTAGTTGTTTGACCAAGGTTTTGGTGTTTTTTACGTTCTATCACCAACAGGAATCTCATACTTCCAATGTGGGAAGTGACTCTGATACCAATTGATAAGAACCTTGGGAGAACCACACAACAAAAGCTAGCTGTTGTAGTTGGTGAGCCCAAGGCCTTATAAACCCCACATTGGAATCTCATACTTCCAATGTGGGACTCAAGTCTCGTACCTTGCAATTGGGTCCTAACACTATGCATGTAACTTTTTATTCCTAAACTCTTTGTCTACTAAATGTATGTTTCCTCCTAGAAAATTTTGGTCAATCATTGTTACTTAGAAACAAAAAAACTTTTCTGCAGAAATAAAGATTTTTATTTGATGATTGCTTTAACAGGCCTTTCATGATGCTCTAATGGTTGCTAAGTTATGCAATGATGATGATTTCTATATGATGGGCGGTAACTCTCTTTCTGTTGCACATGTTGCTCACTATTTGGGGATTGACTTGAGACTTCTTTACTATTACCCAAGCCCTTTCAAGCTTTGTATGGCTCTTCTCCAGAAAAGAGGATCATGCCCTTTGCATAATAGCCTGGATAATTGTTTGCAGTTACATACAGACAGACAAAATAACCATTTTTCTTCCAATCATACTGAAAAATTGATTCCTCTTAAGTCAAGGATGATTTTGAAGATAATCATGATAACTTATTTCCTTCTAAACGCTTAAAGAGGGATGGTACAGATGTTACTTCATCTCCAGACGTTACCTCAGGGGTTAATGAATCATTCCAGTGGTATTCCCCTTCAATATTCTTTTCATTTAGCCGATGCAACAAGGTGTTGTTGTATAAAGGGAAACCTGCAGTAATTGTCACACGCCAAACAGCTTTGTCTGCCAATATTCCAAGAGGTTGCAGAGGCCACTTGAAAAATTTCTGGAAAGTTTACATGGAGTCCTGTGTTGGTGCTTCCCCAATGTTGTGTTTAAAGGCCCAAACATTTATTTGTTCATTGGATCTCACACGCATAAATTTCTCTGCATAAACGCCAGAAGGTAAATAAAGATTATAGTTTGTATTAATGGTTTTAATCCATCATAAAATTGGTTGCATGGTGTTTTTCATGTTATGGATCTAAAATTAAACAAAATTTGTTTTAGATGCAATCATTTTTTCACTAACCATGTAGTCACTTAACATGGTTCATAATCATTGAATCTTTGAACTGATCATCCAAATTAGCTATGAATTAGGTGCAAAATAGCTTGGAATTAGCTGTTAGTCGCTGCTAACCAGCTTCGAATTGGCTATAAACTAGCTGTGAAATTAGCTGCCAACTAGCTGTTGAACTAGCTATGAAATTAGCTGTAAACTAACTGCGGAATTAGCTATGAATTTTGGCTACAGGTTTAGCTGTCAAAATGCTACGAAGTATTTAGCTACGAAAGTGTGCTCTGAACTAGGTGAATTACCTGCGATTTTAGCTGCCAACAAGCTGCCGAGTCAGCTATGAAATTTGGCTACTGGTTTAGCTGCGAAATTGCTACGAAGGATTTAGCTGCGAAATTCAGCTACGAAAAGTGTGCTTAAACTAGGCGAATTAGCTGTCAAATTAGCTGCGATTTTAGCCGCCAACTAGCTGCGCTGTTAGCTGTGAGCTTGCTGTGATTTCGTAGCTAATGTCCATGCGCGAGAGCACACTGAATGCCTAAGTCAAAAACCTATAAAAAACAATATATTAAAAAAAAAACAAAGAAATATAATGAAAGAGTAACTATTGAAATAATTTTATTAAATATCAAGGCAATATTGAGGACCGATGCCTTAGCCAAATTCCCCTGAATCTCAATGTCTCAAAAGTATTATCAAGGCTATTATTTTCACCAATAAAAAATTGGAGAACAAAAATGAAATGGCTCAAACTTCAGCAAGAAAGAACCCTATGCTATTAATACTTTACTTCAGCCTAGCTGGGAGAGCAAAAGAACACTATGCAAAATCTAATAAAAATGCTTACAAACACGAATTCTATAACCCATCCTAGCATTCCTAATTGTTATAAGTATAACAGATCTTAATCCACTTTTGCATGCCCTAAAGCTATGATTTTATGAGGTGCCTTAGCCCATCACCTTCCCAACCAAGCTTGAGCATTTGATCGACCACTTTCAAGCTTAACTGCAAATAATAAGCAGAAAGTAGGCTTTAACAAACGATAAGTTGGAGCTATAACTTCTTCTTTTTTTCATTTTTGGTGGATAGGAGGAATAATATTTTGCATAATATAGAAGTTTATCCCTTTAGCCAATTGACAAGACCGAGCAGAAAAAGTAAACAGATTCTAGTTTGTAATTCTAAAAAAGAAAAAATAAAGAAATATTTTCAAAGGGGTGATGCTTGCTTATGCTAAAAATAAGGATAACATGCAAGGGAAGCATACTTAAGCATGGTGCTAGCTCGCAAAGATGCAACTGTATCAATAGAGTTGTCACTCTCAAATCAAGTGAGGAACCCTCAGAAGTTGTTGCACCTTGTCTGCTTCCAGCTTTTTCTTCTACCTCATCTACCAAGCATTTGCTTTCTACTAGTGTTTCTCACTCATCAAGTGCTAATTTGTTTATCACTTTCCTCTTGAATTAGTGTTTTGTGATTTGTGGGGCCCTGCTCATGTTGTTTCTACATGTGGATACAAATATTTTCCTACCTGTGTTGATGCTCACACTAAATATACATGGATATTTCCTCTTAAACAGAAATCTGATACTTCCATTGTTTTTCTTCAGTTTAAAACCATGGCAAAACTTCAATACAATCATAAATTAAAATCAATTCAGACGGATGGTGGAACAGAATTTAAGGTGCTCTGATACCATATTGAAAAGAGAGAACTGAATACAAGTCTATATTTTCAGCTAATCTCTAACAGAACACAATGCTCCTTGTATAGAAGCTATGGTAGCTTTTATCGCAAGCCACCAGATCTAACAAACTAACAGTTTCTTAACTAACTCTAGCTGTCACTAACAGGGGATAGTATCCTCTACAGCTGAGTGTACAATCTAATCATACTCTACACTCTAATAAAGCTCCATATATGGACCAAAACATTTGGAGAGCACTGATTTGATGAATGAACTCCCAACTAAACATCAAGAGTCTTATGCAGCACTTGCTTGAATGCTAACAAACTACAATAATCAAGAATGATCCCATGAATTGAAAGTAAGATCATAAGTTGTCTCAAAATGCCACCAATCTGCCGATCCATGAACCCAAGTAAACAACGGACATCATCTTAAGCCAGCAAATTAAAGGAGACGCAGCCACTATTAGAAGTTCAATTACCACCAAGAGTTCGTCAACCAAAGCATTGACTTACCCACTGTTCTTGCTAATCCTCATTGTTCTTTGGATGTTGAATAGCTGTGGATATAATTCAAAATATAGCGCACCAACCAGGACCGACCCTGGCCGTGCGATCCCCTTGACGTGGCAGGAGATCCAACGGTCCGGGGCGATCCTCTGGCAAGTCATCATTGCACGACCTCGGGGGTTGTGCCACCCCAAACCCCTATATAAGGAGGATCCACTAAACCATAAGGTACACAATCTCTGATACCCTCATTCTCCCTCTAAACCGCCCACCTCTAACTTAAGCATCAGTGTTCTGGCAGGGATCCCTCTCGGGCACAAGGACAACGCACGACCACCACGAGGAGGACGGACAGCGACCACCCCCCAGGAAGACGACCTCCGCCCAACGCGACCCAGCACCAACCTACCGTTGTGAAGAAGGTCTTGCTCCTGACCCTGGCTGTGGTTTTGATGACGACAAACTCATCAACAAAAAGAAGAAAAGAAGACTTCAAAAGAATCAAGCACTCAAGTCCATCAATAGTCTAGAAGTCTTAGAATTTGAAATTCAAATTCAAACTGAAACGGTCACTTGTGTAATCGATTACACTAAGTGTGGTAATCGATTACCAGAACGAAAAGTTGCATCTTTTCATGAACCATTGTGTCCCAAACCTTTTGAAAAGGGTTGTGATGGTTCAAGGACGTTTCCCTTGCCTATATAAAGACCATTTGAGTCCAGAAAACAGAACACACAAGAACAACAACATAGAACACACACACACACGAAATTTACACATTTCACATGAGAAAAACACATTGGGCCAAAGCTTTTTCAAAACAAGTTCATCTTTTAGAACTTAAATCTTTTAGAGCCTAAATTCTGAGTTCATGATCTTCATGTTTACAAGAACACTTTTGTTGTTCATATCTTGAAGAACTCAGAATTGTATTATGCTTAAAAGCCTTAAAGCATAATTTCTCATGATCAATCCAATTGTGTGTTAAAGGATTGAAACAGCCAAGTGTAATATCTTCTTCATCTCTTTCTGTAAGATTGAGTTTTTCACCGTGGTATTCGGTGAAGGGTTGTTGTCACTGAAAGTGGTTTGCTTTCAGGGTTCTGGTTGAAGACAAGTTTGTCTTCAAGGTCTGAGGGTGGTTTGCCTTCAGGAATTGAAAGCGGTTTGCTTTCAAGGGCTGTTGAAAGCGGTTTGCTTTCACAGGATATTGGTAGAAGTTCTTGGGGTCCTTGGGTTAGGAACTTGTAAGAAATTCTTATCAATAGTGGAAAAATCCTCAAGGGGTTTTCTTGAGGGACTGGACGTAGTCTTCGGTGGATTGAAGGCGAACCAGGATAAAATCTTGTGTGTGATTCTCTTTATCCTTCACATTTACTTTCAAGTATTGTTCATATCCGCTGCAATCACAAAGATCAACTCGTGATCATCATAAACTTGAAAGTAACGATTTCAATAAGGCGAAAATTGGGGCAACACTGATTCACCCCCCCCTCTCAGGTTGCTATCTGTTCTAACAATTGGTATCAGAGCGGAAGTTTAGGTAAGTTATTCCTAAGATCCGGGAAAAGATGGCATCCTCTTCCAATCATGGAACAAGTGAAGGACACAACATAAACAGGCCACCATTCTTCAATGGAGAACACTATGACTTCTGGAAAATCAAGATGAAAATATTCATAAAGTCATTAGACTCAGGAATATGGAAAGTCATTGAAGAAGGACCCTTTGTGCCTGTAACAATTGAAGAAGGAACTTCACAACCAAAACCAGAAAGTACTTGGAGTGAAGAAGAAAAGAAGAAAGTTCAACATGATCTCAAAGGAATGAACATTCTTACATCTGCTCTTGGCATGGATGAATTTTTCAGAGTATCAACATGCACTTCATCAAAAGAAATATGGGATACATTGATGGTGACTCATGAAGGAACAGATGAAGTCAAGAGATCAAAGATCAATACTCTATCCCAAGAATATGAAATGTTCAGAATGCTTCCAGGAGAAAAGGTATTAGACATGCAAAAACGATTCACTCATTTAATTAATCATTTGATTGCTCTTGGTAGACAATTTTCAAACTGTGACTTGAACATGAAAGTTCTAAGATCACTTACAAGAGTATGGCAACCAAAAGTAACAGCCATCTCAGAAAAGAAGAGTTTATCAAATATGACTCTTGCAACTCTGTTTGGAAAACTCCAAGAACATGAGTTAGAATTGAATCGTTTAGAGGAGCATGAACAACATGAGAAGAAGTATCGATCAATTTCTCTAAAAGCAAAAGAAAGCATCAAAGAAGAATATGATGCAGATTCTGAAGAAGAAGACAATGGAAATCTGAATCTTCTAGTGAAGAACTTTGGAAAGTTTCTTAAAAAGAAAAATGTTAGATTTAACAACAATAAAGCATTCCAAAGAAACAGTGAGTCTTCTTCATCTCAAAAGACTACATGTTTTGAGTGTGGCAAACCGGGACATTTCAAGTCAGATTGTCCAAATCTTCAAAAGAAGAAACATGGTCTAAGAGAGAAATTTGAGAAAAAGGATCAACCTAATCGAAGAGCATATTTGGCTTGGGATGATAATGAAGTAAGTTCATCATCTGATTCTGATAAAGAAGAAGCACAAGTTGCTTTGATGGCCTCACATGATTCTGAAGTTGAAGATTCCCAAGTTAGTGAGAATTCTATATCTTTTCATGATTTAAAGTTTACCATGGAAAATATGTTTAAAATATGTCAAGAATTTTCTAAAGTTAGCACTAGGCAAAATGAGATAATTTCTTCCCTAGAAAGTAAATGTAGAAACTTACAAGAAGAACTAGATGTAGTAAAATCTAAGATAGACATTACTCACAAATGCACTAAGTGTAATTCTCTAGAAGAAAAGATAGAAAATCTTCAACAAAGAGTAAATAACTTCAATAAAGGAAAACAGAAGTTAGATGATATCCTAAGTGTTCAAAGACATTCAAACAATAAGTCAGGTTTAGGATATACTTCTCACCCAAAGACAAAAGAGGTTAGGAAAACTGTTTTTGTAAAACCAAACCATGTTTTAGGATCTTCTAGTAATAATAAGATTAATCCTGTTAAGAGTACAAACAATAGGAAGATTAATCAAAATAGACCTTCTAGGAAGTTTCATTCCTCTCCTAGACAAACCTCTAGTTACAATCATTACTCTTGTACTTATTGTAACAAAATAGGACATACCCCTAGTAGATGCTACTACAAACATATAGGAGTACCAAATAGGGAGTATATTTGGGTTAGAAAGGATGTTAACTTAGAAGGACCCAAAACTTGTTGGGTTCCTAATACCCATGTCTGAACTTTGTCATGTAGGTGTGTATGAAAGCAGCAAAGGATCTATGGTATCTTGATAGTGGCTGCTCATCACACATGACAGGAGACAAAAACAAGTTTTCTTTTCTTATACCTAGGGAAAAAGGTTTCGTCACATATGGTAACAATCAAAAGGGAAAAATACTCGGTATTGGAAGAATAGGCACACCCCCTCAAACAGTCATCGATAAAGTTCTTTACGTTGATGGTTTGATGCATAATCTTCTGAGTATTAGTCAACTATGTGATAAAGGTTTGAAAGTAGGCTTTATAAATGATATATGTGTTGTGAAAGATGTGAAAACTAAAGAAATTAAGTTTTCTGGATATAAAGTAAACAAAGTCTTCATGATCTCATTGGAAGAAATTCCACAAAATGTGAGATGTCTATTAGCCAAGAACAATAGTGATTCATGGCTATGGCATAGAAGACTTGCACATATTCACATAGATCATTTAAACAAACTAGTCAAGCATGATCTAGTTGTTGGGCTTCCAAAGATAAAATTCGAGAAAGACAAGCTTTGTGATGCATGTCAAAAAGGGAAGCAAACTAGAACATCCTTCAAACCAAAGAACATAGTCTCGACCTCAAGACCCCTTCAATTGTTACATATGGATTTGTTCGGACCTTCTAGAACTAAAAGCCTCGGAGGTAATTTCTATGCACTTGTTATTGTTGATGATTTCTCTAGATTTACTTGGACTTTATTTCTACCTCATAAGAATGAAGCCTTCAATGCATTCAAAAGATATGCAAGGCTCGTTCAAAATGAGAAGTCTTTAAAGATCTCTTCTATTAGAAGTGATCATGGTGGAGAATTTCAGAATCAACAATTCCAAGAACTATGTGATGAAAATGGTATATCACATAACTTCTCTACTCCGAGAACACCACAACAAAATGGTGTAGTAGAAAGGAAGAATAGGTTACTTGAAGAATTAGCAAGAACCATGTTAAGTGAATCTAGTCTCCCTAAATATTTCTGGGCTGATGCTGTTAGTACTGCTTGCTATGTTTCCAATAGAGTTCTTATTAGACCTATCCTTAAGAAAACACCCTATGAACTCTACAAAGGAAGGAAACCAAATATCTCTCATCTACATGCTTTTGGATCAAAATGCTTTGTCTTGAATAATGGAAAGGAAAACCTTGGTAAGTTTGATGAAAAATCTGATGAAGGTATATTCCTTGGTTATTCTCTAACAAGCAAAGCATATAGAGTCTTTAACAAGAAAACTCTATCTGTGGAAGAATCCATACATGTTATTTTTGATGAATCTAAATCTTCAATAGAAGATAAAGTCAATCTTCCAGATAATGAAGAAGATGACATCATTATAAATGAAGATTCTCAAAAGGATGGAGATCAGAATCCAATACAAGAAGAGCACATTGAAAGTAATACTTATCAACTTCCAAAAGAATGGAGAACCCATAGGGATCATCCAGTTGATAATATTATTGGTGATATTTCTAGAGGCGTTTCTACAAGGCTACGCTTGAATGATTCAGTTTTGAATATGGCCTTTGTCTCTCAGATAGAACCATCAAAAGTAAATGATGCTCTAGAGGATGAGTATTGGATTATAGCAATGCAGGAAGAATTAAACCAATTTGAAAGAAATCAAGTTTGGGAACTTGTCCCTAAGCCTAGTGATAAACACATTATTGGAACAAAGTGGGTGTTTAGGAATAAGTTAGATGAAAATGGTATTATAGTTAGGAACAAAGCAAGATTAGTTGCTCAAGGCTATAATCAAGAAGAAGGTATAGATTTTGATGAAACATATGCACCTGTAGCAAGATTAGAAGCCATAAGATTGTTACTAGCGTATGCTTGCTCTTTAAACTTCCCATTATATCAAATGGACGTCAAAAGTGCCTTCCTAAACGGATATATTCAAGAAGAAGTGTATGTGAAGCAACCTCCAGGATTTGAAGATCCAAAGTTTCCTACACATGTCTTCAGACTAAAGAAAGCACTCTATGGTCTTAAGCAAGCCCCTCGTGCATGGTATGATAGGTTAAGTACTTTCCTTTGTAATAAAGGATTTCAAAAAGGTAAGGCTGATACAACCTTGTTCATCAAAAGAACCAAAGGTAATACCTTACTTGTTCAAATTTATGTTGATGATATTATCTTTGGTGCAACTAACGAATCTCTTTGCAAAGATTTCTCTAACATGATGCAAGAAGAATTTGAAATGTCCATGATGGGATAATTAAATTTCTTTCTTGGTTTACAAATCAAGCAATCAAGTGATGGAATATTCATCAATCAATCAAAGTTTTGCAAGGAACTATTAAAGAAATATGATTTGGATGATTGCAAAGCCATAGCCACACCAATGGGGTCTAACACATACTTAGATCAAGATGAATCCGGTAATCAAGTAAATATTACCAAATATAGAGGTATGATCGGATCTCTTCTATACTTAACTGCAAGTAGACCTGATATTATGTTTAGTGTGTGTCTATGTGCTAGATATCAAGCATCTCCTAGGGAATCACATTTAAGTTCTGTTAAACGAATTTTCAAATATTTGAAAGGAACTACAAATGTTGGATTGTGGTATCCCAAGGGGAGTGTTTGTGATCTGATTGGATATTCTGATTCTGATTATGCTGGTTGCAAAACTGAAAGAAAGAGTACAAGTGGTACTTGTCACCTATTAGGAAATGCTCTTGTTTCATGGTCTTGTAAGAAACAAGCATGTGTTGCTCTAAGTACTGCAGAAGCAGAATATATTGCTGCAGGAAGTTGTTGTGCACAAACTCTATGGCTCAAACAACAACTCAAAGATTATGGCTTAGAGCTGGGCTGCATTCCAATTAAATGTGACGACACAAGTGCCATTAATCTTACTAAAAATCCTATCATGCACTCTCGAACTAAGCATATTGATATACGACATCATTTTCTTCGAGATCATGTTATGAGGAAAGATATTGAAATTTCATTTGTGGATACACATAATCAGTTAGCAGACATCTTTACTAAACCTCTTCCTAAAGAATCATTTTTCAAGATAAGAAGAGAATTAGGCATATTAGATGAGCATGATATTTAAGGTAACATGTTATTTGCATAAACTTTATATGTTCATTTACATTATGTACTTAAGTATTTATATATGAAAATATGCTACATAGAATTCTAGAGCCTAGAACCTGTAAAAATGTCCTAGTAATCGATTACCCTAGGATTCGTAATCGATTATCCATGTTCAAAGTCCTCGTGCTCGCTGGAAATACTTGAGTAATCGATTATTCAAACTGCCATAATCGATTACACATTCACAATTTGAAAATTTTCAAATTTGTAACTGATGTAATCGATTACCTTAACTACCGTAATCGATTACACGCACGATTTTTTCTATAAAATCAGCATTTGTCCTCTGCCTTTTTGCCTACCTTTCTTCATATACAATCCTTCTTCTTCTAAGTCTTAAAGTTGCCATGGGGTCTCTTCCACGTCCATCAAATGTTTCCTCTCCAATAAATGTGTCTCGAAGGGAATCCTCCACAGATCCTCTGGTGTTGTCTCGCTATCGCATTGATGTTCAAACCAATGCTGCATCAGCAGGACTATCTCCCTTTTATACCATTCCTTCAAACTTCTCACAAGAAACCAAGGTTATACTAGAAAGGATGGATATCTTGTCACTCCGTCTTTCTCAGAAGTTGGGCCAACTTGAGGATACCATTCGGTCTCGCTTTATACTTGTGGAAAACCGCATAGAAGCCATGCACTCCTTCATGCGTAAAGAGATTGAGAGCCTTCAAGAACTTGACCCTTCTGAGACCTCTGAGGATTCTAGTCAAACCTAAGTTCTGAAGTCTAGAGTCTCTATATAGTTATCTACATACTATTAGGATTTCCCTATTTTAGCACAAAGGGCTTTATCTATTTGTTGTAATCCCTCTACTACATATGTTTGATATGTCTTACTATGTATACCTTATGTATTTTGCTTTCTTATATATATATATAAAGTGTTGGTCATGTTTTACATGTTTACCCCCAAATCCCCCATGCTTTATATTGCAATATATACTTGTATGTATGCCTGTACATTTTTTTGGCCTTTTCTTCTTTTTGATGAAGTCAAAAGGGGGAGAAAGGTTCAGTGTCTTTAAAGATCATATGCAGGAATTCAACAAGTACATTAGAAAGGGGGAGAAAAATCAGAAATACTAAATTCCATCAAATAGGGGGAGATAAGAATCACGAATGCATAAATGATCTTCAAAGTTTCAAGTATGTGTTTGCCATCATCAAAAAGGGGGAGGTTGTGAAGAAGGTCTTGCTCCTGACCCTGGCTGTGGTTTTGATGACGACAAACTCATCAACAAAAAGAAGAAAAGAAGACTTCAAAAGAATCAAGCACTCAAGTCCATCAATAGTCTAGAAGTCTTAGAATTAGGTGAGTTATGCTTCTAAAGGTTTATTAAAGCATAAAGGCTCTCAAAACATCTAATCTAATCAAGCTAAGTGTTTTCATAACTTAAAAGAAGTAGAAAACCTTAAGCAAGTCTCAAAGAATAAGTTTCTGGAAAATGGGCTTCTGTGTAATCGATTACACCATTATGGTAATCGATTACACCAAGGCAAGTAATCGATTACTCCAGTCTTGTAATCGATTACATGTTTGAAATTCAAATTCAAACTGAAACGGTCACTTGTGTAATCGATTACACTAAGTGTGGTAATCGATTACCAGAACGAAAAGTTGCATCTTTTCATGAACCATTGTGTCCCAAACCTTTTGAAAAGGGTTGTGATGGTTCAAGGACGTTTCCCTTGCCTATATAAAGACCATTTGAGTCCAGAAAACAGAACACACAAGAACAACAACATAGAACACACACACACACGAAATTTACACATTTCACATGAGAAAAACACATTGGGCCAAAGCTTTTTCAAAACAAGTTCATCTTTTAGAACTTAAATCTTTTAGAGCCTAAATTCTGAGTTCATGATCTTCATGTTTACAAGAACACTTTTGTTGTTCATATCTTGAAGAACTCAGAATTGTATTATGCTTAAAAGCCTTAAAGCATATTTTCTCATGATCAATCCAATTGTGTGTTAAAGGATTGAAACAGCCAAGTGTAATATCTTCTTCATCTCTTTCTGTAAGATTGAGTTTTTCACCGTGGTATTCGGTGAAGGGTTGTTGTCACTGAAAGTGGTTTGCTTTCAGGGTTCTGGTTGAAGACAAGTTTGTCTTCAAGGTCTGAGGGTGGTTTGCCTTCAGGAATTGAAAGCGGTTTGCTTTCAAGGGCTGTTGAAAGCGGTTTGCTTTCACAGGATATTGGTAGAAGTTCTTGGGGTCCTTGGGTTAGGAACTTGTAAGAAATTCTTATCAATAGTGGAAAAATCCTCAAGGGGTTTTCTTGAGGGACTGGACGTAGTCTTCGGTGGATTGAAGGCGAACCAAGATAAAATCTTGTGTGTGATTCTCTTTATCCTTCACATTTACTTTCAAGTATTGTTCATATCCGCTGCAATCACAAAGATCAACTCGTGATCATCATAAACTTGAAAGTAACGATTTCAATAAGGCGAAAATTGGGGCAACACTGATTCACCCCCCCCTCTCAGGTTGCTATCTGTTCTAACATAAGGTACACAATCTCTGATACCCTCATTCTCCCTCTAAACCGCCCACCTCTAACTTAAGCATCAGTGTTCTGGCAGGGATCCCTCTCGGGCACAAGGACAACGCACGACCACCACGAGGAGGACGGACAGCGACCACCCCCCAGGAAGACGACCTCCGCCCAACGCGACCCAGCACCAACCTACCGCCCCACCTCTCTTCAACCACCATGTGCGGTGGTCGGAACAGGTTTAGCCTGTTCAGGAAGCAAGTAGATTGAACTCAGAAATAGCATGATCAATTCATTCTTTTAGCATGATCAATTCTGTTTTGGTTAAAAATTCTTTAATAAAATGTCTTTGTAATTAAAAAAACATGTTAGTTGGTTAGCAGTGTGTTCATCCATTAGATGCTCCCATATCTTCAGCAGAAAATTATGTTCATCCATTAAAAAAAACTGTGTGTGTTCGATCCGTCTTTTTCATAAGTTTTATTAGGTGTTGTTTGTTTTATTATTTTTACTTAATTCACTTTGTTGATATATTTTATCAGTTAATTATTCCAATTTATAAAACCAATTCTGCTTCAAAGATTAATTTTACTCCGAAAGTTGGATTTGGATTTAAAATTAGTTTTTAACTATATAATAATATCCGGTTTTAAAATCGATTTTTAACCATAATTGTTTTTTAAAACCTGTTTATAATCATAACCATATCCACTTTTTAAAAGTAGTTTGGTTCTCAAAACCAAATCCTAAAACTAGTTGTGAAATGGATGTGATTTGGTTTTTGAAATAACTTAACATAGTGTAAACAAAATCAACTCCCATAGTTTTTGCGAATATCCACTATGATTTGAGGATCACTGTGATTTTCCACCATGTATCCAGAAATGCACAAAAACATACAATAATTCAGGCTAAGCGTGAATTTGATTTCCCACGTAATCAGGAAAACACATCCCAACACACAAATGGAGAAGTAAGATCAAGTTAAACGGAAATTCAAACACACATTAGAAAGCACAAGCCCCAAACCAAAGTCTTGAGTCTATTGAAAGGAAAGGCTATGATTTTGTTGGCAAAAAAAGATGAAAGCATGGGTTTCACATCTTTGAATGCCCCCCTATCTTGTTGCTAGTTTCAGCTACCCTTGAACGCTCCTGTTGGAATTTCTTTTTAGCTCTGTAAAGGACATTATGCAGTTCTTCAAAGTGGGGATTCGTTGCAGTTCTTGTATCCTCAATCCACCGCAGAACTTTCTTGTATGGGGATAATATGCGATTGCGATCCTTCTCATCCAAAACCTAAGTTTAATTGCAGTTTAAATAGAAATTCTACAAAATTAATGTAAAGAGCAATTATTAAGTCACATATGGTTGGAAATAGGATTGATAACATGCACAATTATTAAGTCACATTTAGTTACCTCAAGTTGCATGAGTTCACAAACCAGGCTGAGATCTGCTATAGAGGGTTGAAAGCCATCAAGCAGAAAAGGTCCATCTCCATTGAGCCAAATATGCTCTAGTTTTGATAAAGAAGATAATAAAACTTTCTCTGCTTCAGCAGCTGCTTTTGGATTCAGTGAATTTCCAAGTGCAGGTCCTAGTACAGTATTTACAACATAGTTCACTGCAAAAAGGTAATAACTATATGAATATGATTGAATTAATTTGCACACAAGTTTCCAAGGAAGAAACTCAAGCGCTCACAGAAAATTACAACATATCTTAAATGAGTTTGAAGTCACGTACCTTCTCCGTGTCGTAAATTAGAGTGATGCCAGTCCAATACTGAGTTAATTTTGGCTCCCCGGAAAAGATCCGTGGGGTACCTGATACATCAAAAGGGAAATGTGTTATAAAGGACAAACCGGTGCTAGAAAAATCCAGTCATACATGGCAGAGTCTCGACAAGGGATGGACCATTATCATTGTAAGCAGCCTCACTTTGCATTTGCAAGAGGCTGGTTCCACGACTTACATTTTGTGACCTTTAGTCCATGGCAGCAACTCCAACCATTGCGCCGAGGGTCTTTCAAGAGGAAAGTCTGTTATAGCTAACTACTAGTTAACACGAACTGTAAACTAGAAGGTAGAACAACAATGGCTGCTGGAGCCAGTGAAGAAGAAGAAGAAAATAAGGCTACAAGAGCCGAGAGAAAAACAGCATGTAAAGCTGTAATGAATGAACCAATTTTCATTACTGAATCTGCATTTATTACAAGTATTTATAGTGCTAACCCTAGTCATTATAACAGCTATTATTACAAAGGCTTAACCCTAATTAGCTAACTAACTAACAGAAATAAAACTGAATGAAACTAACTACAACAGAATTAGTTAGAGTTTGTTAAAACTCTAACTACCAGCTCTGATCTAACTAACAGCATCAGATTGCACACGTGATACTCCCCCGCAAGATGAAGATGGGTCGAAAATGTCGAGCATGTTCATCTTGGAAACCAGCAAGCGAAAACGTGCAGGTAGCAAGGCCTTGGTAAAAAGATCAGCAGTTTGCTGTTCAGTGGTTAAAGGAAGAAGCTTCATGAGACCTTCTTGAGCCTTGGTGCGAACAAGATGACAATCAATCTCTAAGTGCTTGGTGCGTTCATGAAATACCGGATTTGCTGCAATATGCAATGCACTTTGGTTGTCACAATACAATACTGGTTGCTTTGCAGTGGAGATGCCCAAATCCTTCAAAAGAAAAACCAGCCACTGCAACTCACAAGTAGCACTGGCTAATGCACGATATTCAGCTTCAGCTGAGGATCTGGAAACGGTTGTTTGTTTCTTAGCACGCCAACATAATGGAGAAGAGCCTAAGAAAAAACAATAACCACTAGTAGATCTTCTAGTGTCTTTACATCCACCCCAATCTGCATCAGAAAATCCCATAAGCTGCACAGTGGTGTCTCGTGGATAAAATAGACCTTTGCCTGGAGTTCCCTTAAGGTAACGAAGAACTCTGTGAACAGCAGTGAAATGAACCTGAGTTGGTTTGGAAAGAAACTGGCTCAATTGTTGGACAGCAAATGCAATATCAGGTCGAGTAGTTGTAAGATACAACAATTGTCCAATAAGCCTTCTGTATTGATGCACATCACCATGAAGAGGGCCTGTATCATGATAAAGAGGAATGCTGGGATCCAAAGGAGTTGAAGCTGCCTTACAGCCTAAAACACCGGCTGCAGTTAAGAGATCAAGACAATATTTGCGTTGGCAAAGTGTTATTCCAGCATGAGAATGAGCTGCTTCAAGCCCTAAAAAATATTTGAGTTGACCAAGATCCTTAATGCCGAAATGAGAATGAAGTTGTGATTTAACCTGAGTTATAAGATTCAAATCATTGCCCACAAGGATTATGTCATCAACATAAACCAATAATGCTATAAAAACAGATCCTGTATGCTGAGTAAAAACTGAATGATCAGAATGGGCTTGGGAAAATTGCATAGCCAGAAGTAAAGTAGAAAGCTTTTCATACCATTTTCTACTAGCTTGCTTTAATCCATAAAGAGACTTAAGTAACTTGCAAACCTGTCCTGCAGCAGCTCCCTGAACCCCTTGAGGTACCTCCATATAAACATCCTCATGAAGGTCACCATGTAAGAAAGCATTGTTTACATCTAATTGATGAACATGCCAACTATGTACAGAAGCCAAAGCTAAAATTACTCGTATAGATGTAAGCTTGGTAACAGGAGAAAATGTTTCAAAATAATCTACTCCTTCAGTTTGATTATAACCTTTGGCTACTAATCTAGCCTTATACCTTTCAATAGAGCCATCAGCCTTTCTTTTAATTCGATATACCCATTTAGATCCAATAGGTATTATTCCTGCAGGTAAATTCACAATTTTCCAAGTGTTGTTGGCTTCAAGAGCCTGAATTTCTGAGTTCATAGCCTCTTGCCAGCATTGATGTTGATTTGCTTCTGCAAAAGTTTGAGGTTCACTAGTGCTGGTTAAAGAAAAAACATAAGCTCTATATGCAGGACTCAGTTTTTGATATGTAAGAGCTGAAGAGATAGGATGAACCACATGACTAGTATTGCTGAGATGATAGTCCGCAAGATGAAGAGGAGTAGTCTTTGGTCTAGTAGATCTTCTTAGAGACATGGATTCTGGTATAGATTGCTCAACTGGAAGTGGCTCAGCAATAGAGTCCTCTGAATTTAAAGGAGTAAGAGGAGACTGTGCAGAAAGATCAGGCTGAAAATCAACAGGATGCACCTCATGATCTATATATGTCCAAGGCTGAGTCTGGAAACCAGAACTGAGCTTATAAGGAAAAACCAATTCCTGGAATTCTACATGTCTTGAAACAAGAATCTCCTTATGAATTAGATCATATCCAACATAACCTTTGACCCCTGGCTTATAGCCAAGAAAAACACACTTAGTTGCCCTTGGTGCAAGCTTGGATCTATTGAAGGTAGAAGTGGAAAAATAGCTTAAGCAACCAAAAACCTTCAAATCCTCTAAAACAGGCAGGACTTGGTGAAACAACTGATATGGTGATCTAAAATGTAGTACTTCAGTAGGGACCCTATTCATGATAAAAACTGAATGCAAAACAGCATAGCCCCAAAATTTTGAGGGAAGAGAGGACTGCATAAGCAAGGCTCGTGCAATGTTGAGAATAGTTTGGTGCCTTCTCTCAACCCTTGCATTCTGTTGAGGAGTACTAACACAACTCCTCTGATGAACAATTCCTTTGTGATTGTAGTAAGTAGCCAAAGAAAACTCAGGCCCATTATCAGTTCTAATAGTTTTAACCTTTGCATTATACTGATTTTCAACAAGATTGATAAAAGATTGAACTTGATTTTGTACTTCTCCTTTATTCTTAAGTAGAACAACCCAGGTGTATCTACTATAGTCATCTACTATAGTCAAAAAATACTTATGTCTATGCATAGTCTCAACTCGAAATGGACCCCATATATCCATGTGAAGCAATTCAAATCTATTACTAGTGCAAGAAGTACTAATAGGAAAAGACTGTTTTCTTTGTTTAGCAAAATGACAAATGTCACAAGTTTTAGCTTTGTGTACATGTATAGTAGGAAAATCTTTGCTTAAAACAGTCAAAATCTTATCAGCTACATGTCCTAGTCTGAAATGCCATAATGCACTAGTAGGTAAAAGAAAAGAATTGATTTCTTTGGCTTCAGCACCTACAGCACCTGGTGAACAAGAAAGCACAGCATGCTCCACATTTAAGTAGTAAAGCCCTTTATATAAGCTACCCAAACCAGTCATCTTCTTGTTCAGCCCCTGAACATCACAACCTGTCTCAGTAAGTATGACCTTGCAATGCAAATCAGTAGTAAATTGTGAAACTGAAATCAAGTTGAACCCAAAATCTGGAATAAACAAGACATTCTGTAAAGATATGGTAGCTGTGAGAGATACCAATCCTCTATATGATGCTGTAACACAACTTCCATTGGGTAATTTCACTCTGACAGGAGATATCTTAGAAACAGATGTGAACAAAGAAATTTTATTGCAAATATGATCAGTTGCTCCTGAATCTATTATCCATATTTGATGTGAAGGCATAAAAGCAGAAGGAGAAGCACATAAAATACCTTGCACCTCCTGTGCTGAAACTGAAATATGGTGTGCTTGTGCTTGTTGTGATCCTTTCACTTCAGGAGGAGAAGAATTCTGCTGCAACAAGGCCTTCAATTTTTGACAATCTTCAAAAGTGAACATGTCATAAAATCTGCTATCTTTGGAATCCATAGATTGAAGATTGTCTTCTTGTTGCTCACTTTCTGGATCATAGTCTGCCATATTGGCATGATGTGATGAGGAAGATTTTGCTTTAGACCCAAACATTGTGCCAGTATTTGGAGGAAAACCATGCTTTCTGTAACAAGTCTCAACAGTGTGTCCTGACCTTCCACAGTAAGTACACACTCGATTGAGTTTGCTTTTTCCATAAGAACCATAAGCCTTTTTTCCTTCTACTGCATTTACATTTATTTGCTCCTCATCCACAATTGTCAATTGTCTTTCATGTTGCAAGGTCAAGGAGAAAACTTTAGTTAAAGGAGGTAAGGGATTACTCAGCAAAATTTGTGACTTGACCATAGAAAAATGATCATTCAATCCCATGAGAAACCTCATTACTTGATCTTGCTGTTTGTACTCTTTCACTGAACCGCTAGCCAAACAAGCACATTTAATTGTGCAAATGCAAGCATGTAAAGGTCGATAATTGTCCAATTCCTCCCACATAACTTTCAATTCTGTAAAATATTCACTAACACTAAGTGAATTTTGCTTAAAAGCATAGAGTTCCTGTTGTAATTCTGCTATTCTCACCAAATCCCCTTGAGAAAACCGATCTTTCAAATCAATCCACACATCAACAGCATTCTCAATAAAAACTATACTTTGTGCAATAGAACTAGATACAGAATTGAGAATCCAAGAATGTACCAAGTTATTGCATCTTTGCCATGCTTCAAAGCTAGGATGAAAAGAATCTGGAATTTCAATTGCTGGATCGATAAACCTGTGTTTATTCTTTGAAATAATCGCCCTCTTCATCGACTTTGACCAAGAATGATAGTTCTGCCCATTCAGCAGAGGATTAACAAGTGAAATCCCAGGATTTTCTGAAGGATGAACATAAAATGGACTGGATGCATCCAGTGAAGGATCCACCACAGCTGATTGAGTTCGTGGAGCCATCGACACGCAGAGCACGCAGCAGAGCTTCAATGAAGAAGCTCTGATACCATAACACGAACTGTAAACTAGAAGGTAGAACAACAATGGCTGCTGGAGCCAGTGAAGAAGAAGAAGAAAATAAGGCTACAAGAGCCGAGAGAAAAACAGCATGTAAAGCTGTAATGAATGAACCAATTTTCATTACTGAATCTGCATTTATTACAAGTATTTATAGTGCTAACCCTAGTCATTATAACAGCTATTATTACAAAGGCTTAACCCTAATTAGCTAACTAACTAACAGAAATAAAACTGAATGAAACTAACTACAACAGAATTAGTTAGAGTTTGTTAAAACTCTAACTACCAGCTCTGATCTAACTAACAGCATCAGATTGCACACGTGATACTAGTCATGATTTTGGAGGCAAATTTTTACACTTCAATCCACAATGCATGGCAACTTGGATTTAGCTTAGATTGTAAAAAATGTATCTCTCTGCAGACAAAATTGCATTTAGAATCAATATATTTCTTAAGTTTTTACTATATCCTAATTCAGCCTAAAAAGTACTTTCAAATAAACATCCACAAGTGAGGAGAAAGAGTATTGGAAATTCACAAGGAACCCTGGTCATGGTTAAGCCCTTTCATTTGCTCATGTTCAACTACTACTAAACGAAACAGTGCAGTTCTGATATTTATTCAGAATTCCAGAAGCAAAAGAAGTGGTTCTACTAACCAATGATCGGCAATTCCAGGAAAAGCAGAAGCAAGATAGACGAGGATCGCATGGCTGTCAAATAAAAAACAAGATTAGTGAAGAACAAACAATAAAACCAAGAAATAAACATAATTCTGATATGGAATTTCAAAATTTACAAATAACAGAATTTAAAGAGATTAAAAAAGTATATGCAACAGAAAAGATGTGATAAAAACACATACATGATGGAATATTCTACACCACTTAGATAGGCATTGAAAAGAAAGATTCATTTCATTTAATCAACCACACATTTCTAAAGTGAATTCCACAAATTGAACTATATAGAACTGAAAGTCTGAAATGAGTCCAAATAGGTAAAGTGCTTTAAAGTAAATATGAAAGTCTAGTCCTCCGGCAATATCCAAGCTATAGATGCGCATGACATAAAATAAAGCTATACAGAAACTTAACTAGGATGAAGAGATTGAAGATAATTTACAGGACCTCACAAATCTTTGATGGTTTATTCATACTTCCATCCACATAAAAGTCAACAACATTTGTATAAGAACTTTACTTTCTTCTCTAGTATAAGGACAATGGAGGGCAACATAACCCTTACTTATAATAAAGGTGGGTTAAAAGACACAGCCACTAAGGGTGTGTTATGGGAAAACAGCTTAATTAAGCGTTTATGGCAATAAGTCGCATAAGCGTTTATTCATAAGTTGATTTGAGAGACTTATTGAAATAAGCTAAAAATCGGTAATATGTAAGCATAATCTCTTATTCATAACCTAATCTAAACAACTTATGAAAAGTAAACTTAAAACAGCTTATAAATATGTTATAAGTTATTTATATAAACTCTTTCAAACACTTGCACACGCAATTATAAGCTCGAGTATTACCTTTCAGAGAGATTTAAGGTTCCATGAACAATAGCAGGGACTTTCTGCATAGGGTTTACTTCTGAAATCAATCAAGGTCAACAGCAGAATTAAACACATGGCAAGTGAATACTTGTTATAACGTGCAACTGCTTGTTTTTCATTCTACTACCCGTGAACTCAGGAGACAGATGCTGACGTTTGGAAATGTCAACCTTAATGTCCTCGTAGTCGATTCCGTTAACCCTTTCATGTCAAAACCCGGATTCTAAATCAATTTGTAAAACAGCAGATGATAAAAGCTTGACTCAATATCATAACTATAAATGAATCATGGGTTTGTTTTTTTATTTATTAAACTGTTCTCGCAATTTCGATCTAGGTACGGTGGTGAAGGCCAAATATCTCCCAAGACTGCGGCTCATAAGGATCGAATCATTGACCTAGGGCTTCAAATAGCCACTTTTCGTCACTGCGACTCGTTAGTTAATCATGGGTTTATTTGTGTGTGAAGAATTAGTTAATTACCTGCAGAATATGAGAACTACTCGAGATGGCTGGGACATGCGATCTGCAAACACCTTCACCTTCCCCATCATCCTTTCACTGTGTCTTCTTCTCAGCTTACAAACTTGGAAGCTAGAAATGCTTCTAAATTGTAATGTGGACTTTGTTTTTTTGAGTTTTGTAAGCACTAAACCTCTTTTGACTTTTGTCTTTACCCACTTGTACCATTTGGTGTGCCTTCATCAAATTTGATATTATTAAACTAATTTTTTTATGGAAGGATCAAGAACGCTTTTTTTTGCATAACACTTTATGTTCAATCTTAAGAAGAGTCTTATCTTAAACACAACTGCTATCTCTTTTAATAATAATTTTCATTGGCTTAATAACACTTTTGGTCCCTCACTTATCACGATTTGACACTTATGGTCCCTAACAAAAAAAATTAGTCTAAATGGTCCCCAACTTATACAAACTTTGGCAGTTTTAGTTTTCCATCCAATTCCGTCCAAATTTTAACGGAATATTCCTTTAAAATTAATTAAAAAATATAAAAATTAAAAATCAGAAACAATGTTGAATGTTCTTCCAAAAAAATCCCTAATCCCTCACCTTCATCTTCTTCTTCTTCAATGTTCTTCTTCACACACAATGTTCTTCCAGCCAACCGTTGAACCTCAACACACCACCTTCAGACACAACCTCAAACTCCATCAACCTCGAGACCACTGCTCCTCCACTCCCTCTTGCAGTCCCCTTCCGTAACCATGATCTTCTACTCAGCCGCGCACCACCTCACACGCTGTCGTGCCTCATCACGTCGTGCCTTCGCCACCGTCGCAGAACACCATCACGCGTCCTCCTGTAACCCACGACGGCGCGGACAACGTCGTTCTGGGTCAGGACCATGAAACTCAGATCGAGACCCAGAAACTCAGATCTGGAGTTTTCAAACCTAGATCTTCCCCAAATCAACCCATGACTGAGAGCCCAATGCGGTGGAGGGACACCCTTCCTGGCGGCGTGATGCTCGGCTCGAATCGCCACAGTGGAGGCGATTTGGATGGTGGCGCGAGCGGTTTAGGAAGAGACGAAGGTGGATTTGGGTTTGGGGATCTTTATTCTCTTCTTTCATCTTCCTGATTATAACAATGAAGTGATTGGTGCTAGGTTCCTTTCTTCATCTTCTTCTCTTTCTGGCTGTAACTTGAGATGGTAGTTGTAGCTAGAGTGATTGAGGTGAAGGAAAGGGTTTCCAAGTATCAGAGATTGTGGGGAGTTTCGAATGAGGTAGGATTTTTACTCTCTGTTTGAATGTTTATGGATCTTTTCTAGATTCTTTCATGGGTTTGGGTTGATGGCCATGGATTGTAATTGTTGTGATGAAGGCTAGCTATGGTAAAGGCTTTGATGACTGGATTGTTGGCGGAATTTTAGAAGGAGAATGGGTGTATGGTGAGTGCAATGAACATGTTGAAGATGATGATGAAGATTCTGGAATTTTTTTTTAACCCAAAACTGTTAAATATTTAATGGAATTGGATGAAAAATCAAAACTGCCAAAGTTTGTATAAATTGAGGACCATTTAGACTAATATTTTTTTTTAGGGACCGAAAGTGTCAAATCATAATAAGTGAGGGACAAAAATGCTATTAAGCAAAAAAATAAAATTAAAGATGCAGTTTCCCTTAAAAAATAAACCTTTTATGCTCTGAAATCAACCTTTATAACAAGTGGAGATGCCCCAAACCCGCGGCACGGAATTAGAGCTTCTGATTCTCAGTACTGAACTCCCCCAAATCCAAAAATCGATGAACCACCCAAATTTCTAACACCAACATTTCAATTTCATTGCTCTCTTCGTTCTCCTTCGGGTCTTCATCATCCACCTCTGTAAGTATCTTCTCTTCGTCAAGCTTCAATTTTGTTCTTCATTTTCGATACCCAATTGCCCCCTTTATTGATCCCTTCATTACAATCATCCAGAAACATCGCAAAATTGTATGGGTTGCACGATGAGGGATAAGCATATTAGGGCTAATCGGAGACCTCGTTCGGTGAAACCCGATTCTGATTCGTGCGACAAGGACGCCATATCGAAATCCATAGCGGAGTCTGGTCTCAAACCCTTAAAGTACAATCTGGGTCTTTATGATTCTGCTTCTCCGAACCCTAATTCCAACCCGAACCTGAACGCGAACCCTAGCACTGAGGAAACCGGATTGGCTCGCTTCAATCCGACCGAGGAACAACTGGAAGAGGTCCTGTTGAAAAACCTGGAAGTCGTGTACAATGAAGCTGTGTCAAAGCTTGTTGCTTTGGGCTACGATGAGGATGTTGCGGTTAACGCAATATTGCGAAACGGGCATTGCTATGGTGGCATGGATGTGCTGACAAACATCTTGCACAACTCCTTAGCGTACTTGAATAGCAATGGTGGTGGTGGTGGTGGTAGTGGTGGTGGTAATAATGATGGGAATTCGGATGAGTCCGAGCCTGTTTTCTCTGACTTGAGGCAGTTGGAGGAGTACTCTTTGGCAGGCATGGTGTGTTTGTTGCAACAGGTGAAGCCTCATATGAGTAAAGCTGATGCCATGTGGTGTTTGCTCACGAGTGATCTTCATGTGGGAAGGGCCAGCACTGTGGAGGTTCCGGTGCAGGGCACCGGGAGCCCTGCTCCTGCTGCCGTTGAGGCTGGTGGCAATTCAGTTGGTGTTACAGCTCCAGCTCTGTGTAGGTTTCATGGGGGTTGGGGGTTTGGAAGTGGGGGAGGCTTGGATGCTCCGGCGAGTGGGATGTTCTCTTGTGGCGCAGAGATGAACTTGCAGTTGCAAAGAGATATTGAATTCCCAAAGAGATTTAACCTTTCTCCTTCAATGAAGTCCTTGTTGAAGAAAAATGTTGCTGCATTCGCTGCTGGGTTTAGGGCAAACTCTAAACAGTTGCAGACACAGGCCAAGGCCTTTCCTGGCCGTGACACAGTGTCTAATGTGGATTCTTCAGCTGTATCCGGGACGGAAGCCCCGGTTGATCAGTCTGGAGATTCTCATAATCATGTTAACCAAGATGTTGTGAACTCAGTGCTGAGTAAATTTCGTGATTTGAATCTTGATGAGAATATGGAGCTTGTGGCAGAAGATCAGAAGGATGAGGTGATAGTCACTTTATTTCATCAGATTAAGGATCTGGAGAAACAGGTGAAGGAGGTAAAAGAGTGGGCTCATAAGAAGGCAATGCAAGCAGCAAGAAAGCTAAGCAATGATCTGACTGAACTCAAAATGTTGCGGATGGAAAGAGAAGAGACTCAAAAATTGAAGAAAGGGAAACAGGCACTTGAGGATACAACCATGAAGAGACTCTCAGAGATGGAGAATGCTTTGAGAAAGGCTAGTGGTCAAGTAGACCGTGCAAATGCTGCTGTGAGAAGACTAGAGACAGAGAATGCAGAAATCAAAGCAGAGATGGAGGCTTCCAAATTAAGTGCATCAGAGTCGGTGGCAGCTTGCTTAGAAGTTGCAAAAAGGGAGAAAAAATGCTTAAAGAAACTTCTTGCTTGGGAAAAACAGAAGGCTAAGCTACAGCAGGAGATTTCCAATGAAAAAGAGAAGATATCGCAGGCAGAAGAAGTATTGGCTCAGATTAGACAGTGTCAAAAAGAAGCTGAGGTTTTTCTTTATCCCGTACTATTTCTTTATAAACTGATCATGTTGTTACACGTAAGACTTCAAAAAAAAAAATATCGTTATATGGCATTTGCCTCTGTTTGCATAGGGCTAGTTTACTGACTGGACTTGCTTCTCTCATGTGAGATTGAAAGTAACAAGTTTCAACAATAATGTGTGGCTCAGTTTGCAAATTGAGCTCCATGTGTCTGGACTTTAGCTTTAGTTAGGGCTTGTAACCCACTGGAAGCACACTTGCCAGGTCCAAGCCGACACCCTAATGGGGATTAGTCTCACCCTCAAAATAGGTGGAGACTCCTCATGGTCTTTAACAAAAGAAAGTAAATGTTTGAAAATCAGACATCAATACGGCCCAGACTGGTGTAAGACAGTTTGCTATTGTCACATTCAAATTGATAGTTGCTGCAAGGTGAAGTTTGTTTATTTTTAACCTGAGTAATTGAATACTTATATAACTTGGGGTTTTGAAACTTTATAATTGTGACTTGATAAAGATGAAATGTTGTATTTTCTTCTTCTTTTTGCATTTCATACATGTTGCACATGTATCAATGTACCATGCATTATGAAGCATGGGGACTTAATAAAGGAACGCTTGTGTTGGGAAGTAGCAATTTATATTTTCGTTGGACATAAGTACATGACAGACACTTCAAATTCTATTGGATACCATAAATTGCCTGCATCATCCATGTTCCATGTTTGTCCATACTTGTTATTTGTTAGTATGTATTTATATATGTGCACACCGAAGTAGTTAATGACGGAATGTGGCGTGAAGTAGCCACTCCAGAAAATCTACAGCTGCTTAGCAGATTGCACAGCAGTTTCTACATCAAAGATAGCAGATGCCAGATGATAAATTCACAATGTACAATTGATAGTCAAAACCTAAAGTTCTAAAACTTACGACACATTATCATTTAATACTCAAAATTCTGTGGCTTGATGAGGACCTTTGTGCGAAATAAAGGCTGGAGAAGGAGCACATGTATGCAAAATATAAGTTGAGGAGGACTTTCATGGGAATATTGGACATGTGAGCTGCATGCGATGATGCAAACAAAAGATGGTATGGACCAAAGGTGGACTAGCACGAATCTGGTGAAACTGGTGCACTAGTCTGAAATCCATGATTTTGTGCGAATATAGGCCGCAACTCCTTCTATCCTCAGAAGGAGAATTGCCCTAATAATTGTTTCTACGTGCAATGGGATGTTGGAGACCAAAAACTCAAGCTGGTGTAAGGGTATGGTTTTAATCGAGGGAAAGATAGAGATTTCACAAGTGACGGTAAAAGCGTAAAACAAGGATTCAATTAAAAAACAAACAAAACAAATATTTCAATCTAGCTGTAATAATCCATTATTTAACAATGATGGAGGCTTGGAGCGTTTTGAAGCTATAACGCTTCATCACAAGTGTTTTAGAGCAGAGTCCCAATTGCCTATGGCGAAATAAAGGTGGCTTTGGACGCTATTGCAAGCCTGACAAATGCATGTGAGTGTGATAAGAACCATGGGAGTACCGTATCTCAAAAGCTAGTCATTGTAGTTGGAGAGCCCATGACCTTATAAACCTCACACCAAAATCCTATACTTCCGATGTAGAACTCAAGTCTTATACCTTGCAATTAGATCCTAACATCCCACCACGCTCTGTAAACCTGACGCCCTCACAAGCTAGCTATGCACTAGCCCTTTAACTAGTCCTCGGTGAATACTGCAATGCCGGTGTCACCATCCACGTCGCTTGTATGCATTCAATAGACATGGTGGAAGTCTCTAATATCAATTAGTAAGAACCAGTGTTGATAGCAGAAAGCCAAAAATCCGTTAGTTCAAGCCCTCAAAGCAGGAAATAGCGGCAAATAGTTGAAAATAGCAGCAAATAGCGGAGTAGCGGTGAGCCCTCAGAGCGCTACGCTATAGCGCTATAGCGTCGCTATAACCACTATTTGGCAACACTAATAAGAACCACAGGAGAACCATACAACAAGAGCTAGCCATTGTAGTTAGAGAGACCAAGGCCGTATAAACCCCATATGAGAATCCGATACTTCCAATGTTGGACACAAGTCCTATACCTTGCAATTAGATCCTAATATCATGGTGTCTTAGGATATTGTTGCATAATACATTACTTTATCAGTTGTAGATCTTTGTTTAAGTGGAATCTTAAAAAACACATAAGGATAAATGAGATTTAACTTAAGCCTAGCAAAGAAAACGATTAATGTCATTTTAGGAAACAGGATAATGTAGCATAACATCCACTTATTTCATTCCTTTTTAGATGCTTTTATTCGAAATTTAGTTTCCGGCAAGGCCTAATTGGGATGGTTTATCTATGTAATCAATTCCATATATTTGGATCAATGTTATCAGTACCGTGTCGTGCCAATATTTAATCTAGTTTAATAATATGCTATTTAACCATGATGGCGGCTTGGTGCGTTTTGAAGCTATAACACATGCGTTTAGGAATAGGGTCCCTACTGCCTTTGACCAAATAAGGTCAACTTTGGCCATTATTGCAAGCTTGACAGATGCTTGTGCATGTGATAAGATCCATGAGAGAACCATTCCTCAAAAGCTAGCTGTTATAGTTGGAGAGCTCATGGCCTTATAAACCCTACACTAAAATCTCATACTTCTAATTTGGGACTCAAGTCCTATAGTGTACAATTAGATGCTAACATCTCGCCACGCTTCGCGAGCTCAAAACTCTTACGTGCTAGCTGTGCACCAGCCCTTTAACTAGTTTTGGGTGAACATTGCAATGCTAGTGTCACCACTCAAGTCACTTGTTTGTGGCTGAGAGACATGGTGGAGTGCTCTTATACCAATTGATAAGAACAAAAGCTTGTCATTGTAGTTGGAGAGTCCAAGGCCTTGTAAACCCCACGCAAGAGTCTGATACTTTTGATGAGACTTAAGTCTCATACCTTGCAATTAGATCCTAACATCGTGGTGTTTTAGGATATTGTGGCATAATATAATAATATTTTACTATTGGAGCTATACATCTTTATTTAAGTGGAGTCTTAAAAAATGTACATAAGGCTAAGTTATCAATCCCAATTTGTGGTGTATTGCTACCACCTAAATAACTAGGATAGAGGGATCCCGCATAGCAGGATGGCCGCGGAACAGTGGTCGCTAGAGATCCGTCAGAGAGTAGGGTGGACGATGGTTGTTCACACCTGAGAGTGCAAAAGAGAAGTCGTGTTTCCCAAATAGTGGAGGCAGAGGTGTGGGCTCTCTCTTTGCCGTAGGGTTTATTTCGTATGAAAATTCCATAAAAGCCCCTCACTTAACCTAGGAAATTCCATAAAAGCCCCTCACTTAACTTGGGTATTTTCATATTACGGTTTCTTTCATTTGGAAATTCCACAGAAGTCTTGAAAAGTACTCACTTAATGTGGACATTTCCGTAAATCCCTCGCCTTTCCCTGTCGCGAATCCTAGCCTTTCCCTATCGCGCTGCGATCCCACGGGAACGACCGCGGAATGAGCCACGATAGCGATTGAGATAGTCGTGACTGTGAATTGAGACGGGATGAGCCTTCCTGTCCCATGCTGTAGGTGCGACGCGACGTGAAAACACGATCCCGGTGTGATCGATAACATTGAATAAGGATTAATGAGATTTAACTTAACCCTAAAAAATATCTCAATGACATTTTAGGAAATAGGATAATTTAGCATAACATATTATTTCATTCCTTTTTATATGTTTTTATTCAAATTTTGTTTTGGTAGGGCCCAATTGGGATTGTTTGTCTATGTAGTCAATTCTATATATTGGGATCAATATTTACAATAGTGTGTCGCTTCAATATTTCAATCTAGTTGTAATGGTTCATTATTTAACCATGATGGAGGCTTGGAGCATTTAGAAACTATAACGCTTCATCACAAGCTTTTAGGAGTGGGTCCTAATTGCCTTTGACAAAACAGGGCTGCTTCTATCACTGCTGCAAGCCTGACAAGTGCATGTGTGTGTGATGAGAAGTTGAGAACCATAGAAGAGCCTTACCTCGAAAGAGCCGTTGTAGTTGGAGAGTTCAAAGCCGTATAAACCCTGCACGAGAATCCTGTACTAGATTTGGGACACCTTGCGATGAATCCGTACTTTAGATTTGAGATACCTTGCAATTAGATCCTGACATCCAACTACATTTGGCAGCCTGACGCCCTTGAGGGCTAGTTGTGCACTCACGTCGCCCTTTAACTAGTCTGCAATGTTGGTGTTGGTACCAATTAGTATGAACCATACCACAAAAGCCAGTTGTTGTATTTGGAGAGTCCAAGGCCTTATAAACCTCACACTAGAATCTCATACTTCCGGTGTGAGACTCAATCCCATACCTTGCAATCAAATACTAATAGGGTGGGGTTTTAGGAAATTGTGGCATCATATATTACTATTGGAGCTATAGATATTTATCTTAGTGGAATCCTAAAATATGCATATAAGGATAAATGAGATTTAACTTAACCTGACCAAAAAAAGTCTCAATGACATTTTAGGATATAGGATAATGTAGCATAACATATTTCATTCCCTTTTTAGTTATTTTTATTCAAAGTTTGCTTTTCGTAGTGCCCAATTAGGATTGTTTCTCTATGTATTCAATGTCAATTTTATATATTGGGGTCGGTGTTATGAATAGCGTGTCACGTCGCATTGCGCCCTACATCCAATAATGGAAGCTTCATCGTGGAGCGTTTAAGTATCGCATCGGTTGTGTCCGCTTGTGCCTGAAATAACGACAACTCATGGCTTTCTATCATCAGAACAATTTTTAGGCTTTGAAAATTTGCGTGAAGCTTTACTCACGCAATGTCCATTGCTCTCTCCTCTGTTTCTGACACTAATCACCCGCACTCACTGCTCGCCGGCATTGTTTCTGGCCAACCCTGGAGTTTTCCGCCAGCTAGGGCACTTCCACATCCCTGTTTTATTCATATTCTGTTCTGTTGATTGTTTACAAGTATACTCCTTTTTCAGTTTTCACAACTGCCTTTATGGCAGAAGAAAGATTTGTGCTCTTCGTCCATCTCTGTTCTGTTGATCAGCCTTCTTTTTTTCCTTTCACTCTTCTAATCCTCAGTTTTCTAACACTCCCCCCTCTGTTCTATCTCTGATTTCTGTTTTCTTACCTTCCACATTCTCTGCACCCATGGCATCATTCACTCATAGGCTTGAACTTCTGTTGTTAATTAGCTTATGTATTTAGCTCTAGTGTATGACTTCTTATTCTTAACTACGAATGTGTGTAACTTTATGTATTTTCTTAGTATATATATATATATAATTTATATAACTCATATTACAGTCTTCAGTGTAGCGGCTATCCCGCTACCTGCTATAGCAGTTTTGGGGTTGGCCGTTCCATTCAGCTATCTGGGATTGATAACTCTGCTTAGGATAAGGTATGGCTGTTATTTATTCCATCTTGTCATGTCGAAGAAGTTCATGCTTTAGAATATATCTCATATGATATGTTTAAGGCATTTTAGTAAATACAAATATTAGTGAATCTACTACATATTTAGTTTTTGTCCAGTTATTTTCAACTTTATATTCCTATTGGCACCATACCATGGCCTTTCTTTCTTAATCTTGCAAACTGATATCAAAGAAATCACTGTCATATCATGAGATGTTTCTCTGCAGTTTGAGTCTAGCTGTGATTCATTAGCATTGTTTGTCATTATTCTTTCTTGTTCTCATCAAATTGAAATATTGTAGTCCCTTATTTCACCTGTGGGGATTTAATGAGTGGAAATATAGGTTATAATTGCTTTCTCAGTTTATTGTAATCAGTTAGGGACCAAATGAAATTGAATTTATTTCAATCGAGTTAATTGCTGCTGCTTATAATATTCTGGAGTCAATAATATCTGTAGATTATCTGGTTCCAATTATCAGGTACGGCATGCTGTCATTGATGTGAGTATTTCTTTCAGACAAAAACTCGATTCGTCCAATCCTTGATGATCCTAAGTTATATTCTCTAAGCGTTTTTCATATGGTTATTGATCATTATTATGCCTGAATTTCTTTGAATTAATTAGCTATGATTTTGTCTGCTCCATAAATGTTTGTACGGGCTCATTTTCCTCATCGTTAAATCTTGTTTTTTTTTTTTTGATTGGCATATGTTAGTTGTTAGTAAATTAGTTCCTTCTTTACCCTTAGCTCCACCAAGTGAGCTCAACCAGTTGTTAGTGAATCTCGTGTTGTGAAAACTGCAGTTTGTGTGAAAATAATTCCAAAAGAAATCTATTTTATATTACAGACATTGTGTCACTTCCGAACCATTTATTATGTGTAATAACTTTTTACAGGTTAAGTTGAGGGAGGAGTTGAAGGCTAAAGAGGAAGCATTCACACTGGTTGAGGAGGAACGCCGCGCTAAGGAAGCAGCAGAGTCTAATAATAAGAGGAAGCTTGAGGCTTTGCGCCTGAAGATAGAGATAGATTTCCAGCGCCACAAGGATGATCTTCAAAGACTTGAACAGGAGCTTTCGCGCCTCAAAGCATCTGCTCAATCTGCTGAGTTGCATCACCAGTCACCTATGAGTGGCTCTGAGGGTGCAAAACCCCAAAGAGACACAATTGCTAAGCTGCTTCAAGAACTAGACAACCTGGAGGATATGTCAGAGAAAGAAGTGAGTAGCAACAGGGAATGCATTATATGCATGAAAGATGAAGTTTCTGTTGTTTTCTTGCCGTGTGCACACCAAGTCATGTGTGCTAGTTGCAGTGATGAGTATGGAAGGAAAGGTAAGGCTGCTTGTCCTTGCTGCCGGGTTCAAATCCAGCAGAGGATCCGTGTATTTGGGGCAAGCTCATGACTTATTTTAAAGTTTCAATGGTACTTAGGGCAGGTAAACCCTGTGAATTTTTACACACCCTGTGAATTTTTACATACCCTATGGATTTTTACAGAACTTTCGCGCTATTGGTCGAACTGAATTCGCACTGCATGCTGTGAATCGTGACCATTGGCTAAAATCAATGTTATTACATAAGATAGAAACTAAGTCACGGCGTTAGCTGTCTCTTTGGATTTTTAGGAAGTTTGTTGATTTGCTGCCTGCTGTTGCTTGAAATTTTGTGTGTTTAGTTCTGCTGTAGGAAGCCTCGCTGTACTCACTTTTGAGAAGATGCCCACAAAGTGTAGCTTCTGGAGATGTCGTGCTTTGAATTGTGTGCCTACCCGCCAACCCAAACACACTATTTGATGATGACCTTCTTTGCCTCCCCAGGGCTGTCTTTTCTTTTGATCCACATTTCCTTTTAGAAGTTCTTAGTTAATCAGTTTCGCCTATTTTTCTTGGTCTGTTGTGCTGCTTTTGCCACCTACCCTACCAAAAGGGTAAACAAAACCCTTTGCTTAAATGCATTTGTCTAAAAGTATTGGCCACCCTTTTTTCCATGGTGAGCAGGGACATTCTTACCAATTATCTAGGAGTATATACCAAATGTCCATTTTCCCGTGAACCTAAGGGCGCCTTTGAACTACCCTACGTTGACATTTTAAATTTCTATGCTAATCAAACTTCAAGTAATACAAGACTTGCAAAGCTTGCACAGTGCCTACTTGTTGCTTTCTAAAAATGTGAGTCTGTGAAACAATGCCATCTCATTGGACAGTCACAATGAGTTTGCATGTGTTAGGTCAACCATGATGAGGCTGCCTCCTCATGACCCAACTTATCACTACATATACACGTCAATGTGTGCCCAACACTGAAATTTGCGATTATAGTCTCATGGAAGCCAGTTGTGAACTTGTGGGGATGATATGGGAATATAAATGTGCTTCTGGTTTGTTGAACTTAATCAAACAAGTAGCTTAGCATTGTAGTACACCTTGTTGTACCTGGCCTTGGCGGGTTAATCGAGTGACCTTCGACTTTCGATCACTTTTACGATATTTAACAACAAATTGAGTAGTTTTTTTTAATAAATGATTATGATGATTTTTTTATACAATTTTAATATGAATAACTTACGGATGTAATTAACCACACACAATTATTTTCCTTGACATGTTTTTATCAACACTGTTTCAAGCGGACACAAAAAAAAAAGGTTTGTCGGAATTCATGTGAAGGTAGAAATTGCATCGCAAACAAAAACACAAGTTTTTATGTTGTGAAGAAGGTAATCAATGGTGGCTTCTAGGGTGCATTAGCATCTTGAGTGGTGCAAGTGCACCACTATAAATGACCTGCTACAACATGTTTTTTTACCTGATATTTAAAAAAATTCAAAATAATAATAATTAATTAATTACATTTTTACCTATTTTTAAAAAAAATGGTAAAAATAAATTATAAAAAGAAGATTAACAAATAGAAGGAGGTTTATAGTAATTAACAAATTTAAATTATAATAAATTATAAAAATAAAATAACCTGTAGAACCGATTACCGATTACTTACCTGAACACTTGGCGCGATTTTATTGGTCAAAAGCTGGTGGTGCACGGTGCACTACTTAATTGGTAGTTCACCTTAGACAACACCGTAATCAACGGTTCCCTAAAAAAAATTAAAAAATAAAACCTGTTAAATTTTTGAAGAACCTGATCATACGGTTGTATAAATAAAGATCACTGGTGTCTTAGATTGTCAGTATATGAGAGAAGGGGCAGATAAAACAAGAGCCTAATATATCATCTCAATAACCATAGTTAACTGACCTAACTCATCATATGCCAATTAATAACAAGAGCCTAATATATCATCTAACACAATACATGCATAAAAATTAAATTAATAATTCATAAAATTGATATTAATGACCAAATAAAATATATTCTAATTAATTCAAATGTTAATCTACATAATCAAAATAAAGAATTAATTATAAATATTATGAGTAATACAACATTCTCCCACTTGGATTAACATTTGTCAATTAATATAAAATATATGTATCATAAAAAGAAATATCAATTATAGCAAAGTGCATGTAAACCAAAGAAATATAAACTGTATCACAAGTTACCCAATAAAAAATTCATATCTGATAGATATATTAATCATATGTAACAAAAGCTTATATTTCATGCAAACAAAGATGAATATGGAAAGCACAATTAATAAACCAAAAGCTATTCCATAAAATGATCCAAGCATCCAAAAAATGCTAAAAGAGATATGATACAAGTGACGTCATTTCAACATATCTCATAATAAAATAAAATTTCAGATTCCTACTAATCCAATACATCAAAAGACTTAGACTTAATAGCATTTTTGGTCTCTCACTTATCACAATTTGACACTTTTGGTCTCTAGCAATTTTTTTTTAGCCTAAATGGTCCCTCACTTTGTCAAACGACAACAGTTTTAGTCCCCCATCACTATTCCGTTAGAAAACTAACGTTTTCCATATAATATTTAATAGTTTTTGGAAAAAAAAAACTCATCTCCTTCCTCTTCTCTTCAACCCTAGTTCCCCTCTCTTCTTCATCTCAGCGCCGCCACCACCCACCTTCCTTCTTCATCAGCCGCCACTCCTCTCTATCTTCTTCTCCCCCGATCTTGCGACTATATAGTATACTATACTAGAATCAATGCTTACAAAACCAATCTTTTGTTTGTTGAATCAAAGAACATTGTGACAAAACAAAAATGCCATGCTCTCATTTTGACATTCTTCCATTTCTATATCTATTTCTGATGACAAATTAGGCAGTTGGAGAACCAGTCATGAGCTTCTTCACCTAGAATTTCACATCCTTTTATCCAATCCAAAACTCATCACCAAAACAATCCCAAATAAAAACCCCAAAAACCATTCCTTGATGGCTTTCTTTCCTTTCCACAACCAAATCAAAGAAATCCCAACAACACAAAACAAAGACGCCTTCAGAAACAAATCCAACACAAATTTCTTCTTCCCTTTCGTCCTCCTGGTAATTTTCCCTCTCTAGCCACTGACGAGGCGGTTCAGAACTTTGGAATTGCCGCGCGCGATCTCGCCAGCGAACGAGTCCCCCTCTCTTCTTCATCTCAGCGCCGCCACCACCCACCTTCCTTCTTCTTCTTCTTAGTTCCGCCACCACCCACCTTCCTCATCTTTCCGCTGCTTAACCCCAAAGCATGAACAACCCTATTTTTTCTAATCTTCTACTTCGTTCCGTAAAGCCCAGAACTTTCCACCATGGTTCTCCTATTTCCCCTCTTTCCCCCATCGATTTTTCCACCTCCCCACCTCAATTCTCCAATTCCCATTTTCCGTCACAGAATTTACGCATGATCGTCATGAACCACCACCCCTAGAATCCAACCCATTACAAATCACCAATTCAATCCCCTCAAACCTAATTTCCCCTACCAAATTTCCAACATTTTGCAGGTTTTGAACAGAGTAACCACCGCCCATGAACCGGAGAAGAAGGTGATGGACCATCGGTTACAGGAATTGGAAAAGCAGCTTCTGGAAGACAGTGATGACGAGGAAGGAGATGCGGTTTTTGCGATCACAAATTCGGATGTCATTGTCGGCGACTTGAGATGGTGGTGGTGCGGGTGAGTGATGGTGGTGGTTGGTGAGGGGCTGCGGTGGTTGGTGGTCTGGGTTTAAAGATGAAGTTTTTGTGGTGAGATGAAGGTGGTTGGGGTGAAGGAAAATAGTTCCGGTGGTGGTGAGTGAGAGAGAATGGCGGCTCAGTGTTTTTAGTCTGGGAGGGTGAGAGAAAAAGATTTAGGGTTTTGGAAAGGAGGGGAGCCAGGGTGCGTGAGAGAGAATTAGAGGGTGGGTTTGTTGTGGAGGGGATGAAGATGTTGAATAAGATTGATATTGATGTTCACAGATCTAGGGATGGAAAATAAAAAAATTTATCAGAGTTTTTTGTTAATTTTTGACAGGAAACGTAAATTTTTAACGGAATAGTGATGGAGGACCAAAACTGCTGTCGTTTGACAAAGTGAGGGACCATTTAGAGTAATTTTTTATTAGGGACCAAAAGTGTCAAATCGTGATAAGTGAGGGACCAAAAGTGCTATTAAGCCAAGAAGTAAACCCATATGAGTCACATGATTCTGAAAGACTCCAACAACTAAGTCTTTGGTTAGTGGATCTGCTAACATGATTTCTGTAGCAAAATGCTCAATTTGAGTATGAAATTCCTTAATTTTTTTCTCTAACAAACATAAGCTTTATATCAAAATGCTTTGATCGAGAAGACTTTTTGTTGTTGTGAGAGAAACTAACTGCAGCAGTATTGTCGCAATATATCACAAGTGGTCTAGAAATACTTTCAACAATGTGAAAGCCAGAAATCAAATTCTTCAACCACATGGCTTGACGATAGCCTCATAACAAGCAACATACTATGCTTCCATGGTAGAAGTAGCTCTAAGTGTTTGTTTAACACTCTTCCAAGAAACAGCTCTTCCTGTCATCATAAAGATAAAACCAGAAGTAGACTTCTGGTCGTCAGGGCAACCACCAAAATTAGAATCAGAATAGCCAATAACCTGAAGTTGATAAGACTTCTTATAGGTTAACATGTGATCCTTGGTTCCCTGCAAATATCTAAAGATCTTTTTCACGGTCTTCCAATGACCCATACTTGGGTCGTTCAAGTATCTCCCTAAAGCATTAACAACAAAAGCAATATCGGGACGAGTACAAACTTGAGCATACATCAAACTGCCAACAGCGGAAGCATATGAGACCTTCTTCATTGCAGTTCTATCATCATCGTTTTGAGGACATTGATATTTAGAGAGTTTATCACCTTTTTGAACATGTGCGGCACAAGGGGAGCAAGTAATCATGTTAAACCTTTTTCAGGAGCTTTTCAATATATCCTCTCTGAGATAATCCTAGAATGCCACGTGACCTGTCACGGAAAATTTGGATGCCAAGAACAACAGAAACATCACCAAGGTCCTTCGTATCAAAGTGGCTATTGAGCATCTGTTTTGTCTCAGTCAAAAGTTTAACACAATTACTAGCAAGAAGAATATCATCAACATATAAGACAAGAATGATGAAATAACTCCCACTAGTCTTCAAGTAAATGCACTGATCTGAGGCATTTTCCTTGAAATCAAGAGAAGTGACCACCTGATCAAATTTCAAATACCATTGTCTAGAAGCCTGTTTTAGCCCATAAATAGACTTCTTCAACTTGCAAACCAAATGTTCTTTGCCCATTTCAGCAAAGCCGTCAGGTTGAACCATATAGACATCTTCAGCTAAATCTCCATTCAGAAAGGTTGTTTTAACATCCATCCGATGAAGCTCCAAATCGAAATGAGCTACTAAGGTCATCACAACTCAAAAAGCATCCTTAGTAGAGACCGGCGAGAAAGTCTCTTTGTAATCGATGCCCTCTTTCTGACTGTAGCCTTTTGCAACTAGTCTAGTTTTGTACCTGTCAACATTACCATCAGGATCATGTTTGATCTTAAACACCCATTTGCACCCAATTGGTACACAACCAACGGGAAGCTCCACAAGATCTCAAACACCGTTATGAGACATGGAAGCTAGTTCTTCATGCATAGCATTAAGCCAATCAGAAACATGAGAACAAGAGATAGCTTCTCTAAAGGTGGTAGGATCATCAATATCAATAAGATCAAACTCGTGCTCATGAAGGTACACTAAAAAATCATTTGGAATAGAGGGCTTGCTGACTCTTTGTGATCTCCTCAATGGAACTTCTTCGCCAATTTCATCATGCTCCTGCTCACCTGCCATTGGTGCTGCAACATCAATATCTTCTGGAACATTTTGGCCACCAATATCAACAATCAGAAGTGCCATAAAATCTAACACCGATAGGGCAGGACAATATAATTGACATAAAGCAAGGCTAAACATGCATTGTATCAGACACAAATTACACTAATAACAAACACCGATAGGGTATAATTATTATTAATGTAATATAAATTTAACTTCAATTAAATCAATTGAATTCACAAAATTTTACACAATTGTATCCACGATAGGTGAGCTCACAATCATATAAAATAATAATATTCATGGTCACAAGAAATGATAAATATATATCATACATGAATTCATTATTCAATTATCATAAAATCTCTAAGTATAGAATTATATCCATAATATATATATATCCATAATATATATATATCCATAATATATATATATATATATATATATATATATATATATATATATATATATGATGTATCTAGTGAGAAAACTCTTTTTTCTTATATGAGAATTGTGAGAATAAATCGAGGTCGTTTGATCTAATAATGAGTGGTCATGATTAAAATATTAAGTCATGTGACTTGTTTAAAAAGTCACATGACATTTTTAAGTGGTCATGTGACCACTTATTTCTTTTAATCATGATCACTCATTGTTAGATCTAACGGCCACGATTTATTCTCACTATTCTCATATAAGAAAAAAGAGCTTTCTCACTAGATGCATCCTATATATATTTTCCTTATGATACGATGATAGAAAAAAAAATATCAATAATATATATAATTATGTGTGCAGCACAACAGTAACGAAATGATGAGAAAAAAATATTAATAATATACATATAATGATGTGTGCAGCATAGCAGTAACGAAATGATGGGAAGAAAAAAATATCAATTATATATATAATGATGTGTGCAGCACAACAGTAACCAAAAGTGATCATGGTGTGGGCCACGCCCAGGAGGAGAGAAAACGTAACTGCTTGGAGGTTTTTTTTTTATTTGCTACAGGAAAACGCTAATTCAATCCTCTTCTATGTGGAAGAAATTGAAGAACCCTGAACAACACAAAACATTGAAAAAAATTTACAACAAATTCAATTTCTATATATAGGCTAAATCACGAACTAATTTTTAAATATGTTAAGCAAATGGATGTGGTGATTATAAGCCTTCAAGAAATTTTGAAATTTATGCATTATAAAGAGAGAAAAATTTCAAATTGAGATTCTAGGGTTTATAATACCAAAACCAAAAACACCGATTTCTCACAAACAACTCAATGAAATCATACCAAATTTCAGTATGCTGGTCGCATAACAACAAGAATCAAAACTCCTCAATCAATTTTTCAAAAACACGCATCAAATTCTTTGGGGTGAAATTAACAGAATCAGTTTTAAAGAAAACGCGAATGTAGATGCGAATTCAACTGATACACATACAAACAGCCGTAATCCATATCAATAGGGCTCTGATACCAATGCCTACCGCCAACTGTACGATTAATCCTCTCGAGCCTCTGAAATCATATTATAGTCTTTCATAACAAATCATTTTCTATACACATCATTAAGTAGTCGAATCATCGACTAAATGCTTAAGAAATCCAACTATCTACCACAACTGTGCTAAATCTGCTGGTACATACAAAGACACAAATCCATTAGTGCTAGAACTGGTATAATTAGGTTTCCACTCTTTGCTGAGATTTGAGGACTTAAGAAATCTAGTCAGTTTTTTTTTTGAACTGAATAGATATATTAATCATACCAGGGCCAGAGGCCACTACATCATGCTGCAAAGCAGCTAAAATCTGACAAAAGAAAGTGTAGAAAATGATAATTTGGCAAGGGAGTCCGCCACCGCGTTGCCTCCCCGCCTAACAAAAGAAACATTGAGAAAATCAAAATGATAAGAAAAGGAACGACAATCCCTAATAATAGAAAAAAGATAAGAACCACTATCGGACGACGCCAAAGATCATAGAGTTTCAGACAATCAGTGTCGAACATGACCCTTCTGAAACCCAAGTCAATCGCGGTGAAGATCGCCCATCAGAAACTCAGAGCTTCAGCAATGATGATGGGGACGAGAGAAATCTAGTTAGTTACTTTACAGCTAAGTATACTTTAATGGAATGCATGTGAAAGTAGAAATGACAGCGCTACCTTTTCCATAAATCGCACCATATAAAGTTCACGGCTCTTGGAGAAGGTTGAGGTTCTCACCATCATTCATTCATTCATTCATCTAGGACTAGGATCCCCATTATCTCACGAAAATATATGTCCCTTTTAACCATTTTTTATAACAATATTTCCTCTGTTATAGATAGCTATATGCTTTTGGGCTGAAATAGCAAGCACTATCAATGGTTCCCAAAGTTCATGCTGGTTTTGAAACGGCAATGGCTAGGAATGAAAGTGACAGAAGAATCATAGGGAATTGGAAGAAACGTATGCATGTTTTCTGTGAGAAGCTGAGAAGGTTCCCAAGTTTGGCTTGGAAGACTACATGGAAGGTGGGACATGATGACCCAAGAAGGGTGATCCATGCATTCAAAGTGGGTTTGTCTCTAACTCTTGTGTCTTTGTTGTATCTGTTGGAGCCACTCTTCAAAGGGATTGGCCAGAATGCTATTTGGGCTGTCATGACTGTGGTGGTGGTGTTTGAGTTTACAGCAGGTTAGTTTAATTTCATCAAAACTCAAATGGTTCTCATCTAGCATAAACACATATGAGCCCCTTTGGAAGAGTTATCTGAGCTAATCTCGTAGAGTAAGCATTTGTTTAAGTGTTTGTGAGAGTTTATGTAAATAGTTTACAACCTACCTATACGTTGTTTTAAATCCTCTATCCTCTATATAAATAAGCGGTTATGTGATAAATGCTTATTGCCATAAGCGTTTTAATTAACACATGACCTTGTTTTCTAACTTCATTGCAGGTGCAACTTTATGCAAAGGGCTCAACAGAGGATTGGGGACACTAATAGCAGGACTATTGGCTTTTCTTATTAAGTGTGTGGCAAATGCATCTAGTCAGATCCTTCAAGCTGTTTTCATTGGAGCAGCAGTTTTTATAGTAGGTATAAGGATTGAACTTAGGAACATATGATGACTGAGACTTGTATACTGATACCGATTACCACAATAAAGATTGTTTATGAAGGCTAATGAATATTTGTTGTAGAATGGAGAAGCAAATTTATGATCAACTTGTAAATATTTAAGACTGTTGGTGACGATTCCTGAATAATTTTAGGAAAATACTAAAAGTTACGATAAGAAATATAAAGAGACCCATGATTTTCATCAAATAACATGGTTAGCTTTACATATTAGTATTTCTTTCAATTTCCATTCGTAACATGTAGCACTCGTGACAATTTTATATCTACGATAAAATTGATTTATTTCAAGCTCATAAGAAATTCAAGGCAATAAAATTCAGAAGTAAGGTTAAGAAGTACAAAATCTCACCAGTCATCATTCAAACTTGACCTTTTGTTTATTCACTATCTCCTAGCTAGACTTCAGGCTTCAATTATAACAAAAAAATAAGAAACTTTGATCTAAATTTATGTTGTCCTGTCATTTTGTTCTGGCAGGAGCTGCAGCCACTTACATGAGGTTCTTTCCATATATAAAGAAGAATTATGATTATGGTGTGGTCATATTTCTCTTGACCTTCAACTTGTTAACTGTTTCGAGTTACCGGGTTGACAATGTCTTGAAGATTGCACATGAACGCTTCTACACCATAGCCATAGGCTGTGCCCTGTGCCTTCTGATGAGCCTATTGGTATTTCCCAATTGGTCAGGGGAAGATCTCCATCATTCCACAGCTTTCAAGCTTGAAGGCCTAGCCAAATCTATTGAAGGTATGCAAAATCATCACATATATAGTATCACAAATTCACAACCTTTTATAATTTCCTTTATGACAACTTGAAATTCCATATGCTTTTTCTATAAAATCTTGCAGCTTGTGTCAACGAATACTTTTATGGAGAAATGGAAGCTTCTGGTGACATAAACTCATCTGAGGATACCATATACAAAGGTTATAAGGCAGTTTTGGATTCAAAGTCTACTGATGAGACATTGGTAAGTCATTCATCTGCTTTTGATTCATTTTACAGGATCCTTACTATCACCTGCGCAAGAGTTATTGCCCTTAATATGTTGGGTAGCCACAGTGCAAGCTTTGTCACGGTCCTAATTGGCTATTGCATGGAGAATGCACATGTTCACTTACCTTGTAGTCAGATTCAATTTTTTAGATTAATGGAGGCAAGAAGGATCGAATTCCAAACCAATTAGTTACAGAGGCTTGATACCATTTTTTGAACCAACTATCCTAAAAGTTAAACCTGATTAAGACAAGAGAAAGTTTTGTATGCAGCAGATACATACAAATTTTGTGCACTAAGCCAATCAATGTTAAATAATTGTATAAATCATTGTGTTACAAAAGTATTGTATGTTTAAAACGACCACAAATCACTTGTTAATTAGCTTGGTGTATTCAACTTTGCACACTAGGTACACACAAAAAGTTGATTGATCTGCAAATTGTTCTGTTTTGAATTGTGCAGGCACTACATGCAAGTTGGGAACCAAGGCACTCAAGGTACTGTCATAGATTTCCATGGCAGCAGTATGTAAAAGTTGGAACAGTTCTTCGCCAATTCGGTTACACCGTGGTAGCCCTACATGGCTGCTTGAGAACAGAAATCCAGGTAACACAAATTTAACCATTTATTTGGAGCCGCAACTGATCACAACTTAGCATCTCATTTAATACAAGGACAACTATGCTTTTCACACAACATTCTAACATACTATTTTGTGTTGATAACATTAGCACCGCACACTTAATGGCACTTCATAGCAATAGAAAGCTATCAACTTATCAACACGAAATAGTAGTAAGTTTCCATATACAAAACTTTGAAACTAGAAAAGACACTTAAAACAAGGATCTGCATTCACTGCAGTCATTGATTCCTACGGTCACTGCAGTCAAGTTTTGCACTTCTAGAATTTCAACATCCGGAAGCTATTTCTCACTTTGGGAAGTTCATTGAAGTTGAATTTCTGAAAGTGAAAAATAGCTTTGGGAAGTGCAAAACTTGACTTTTTTAGGTCTCTATAATTTGATATTTTCTTTCAGACCCCACGATCTGTTCGAGTTCTGTTCAAGGACCCTTGCATGAGAGTAGCAGCAGAGGTATCAAAAGTGCTGACAGAACTCGCCAACAGCATAAGAAGCCGTCGTCATTGCTCTCCGGAAATACTCTCCGATCATCTCCATGAAGCCCTGCAAGACCTCAACACCGCCATAAAATCCCAACCGCGCCTCTTCTTAGGCACCAACGACAGCCAAGCCAGCAACATGCTCGCCATTGCAGCAGCAGCAGTAGCACAGACAAACACAAAACACGGAGGAAAGAGCTCAATTTCAAGCGTGAAAACCGATTCCTCAGCGTTGCTAGATTGGAAAACGAATAAGGAAGCTGCAGAGCGCAAGGTGTTGAGACCCCAGATGAGTAAAATCGCCATCACGAGCCTTGAGTTCTCTGAAGCTTTGCCTTTTGCTGCGTTTGCTTCTTTGCTTGTGGAAACGGTGGCGAAGCTGGACCTTGTTATAGAGGAAGTTGAAGAGCTTGGGAGGTTGGCGTGCTTCAAAGAGTATAAACCTGGTGATGAGTTTTCTGTGATTTGTGAGAAACCGAGAGTTGATGTGTTGGAGAACCATTTACCTTCTCATGCTGGGGATTAATTCAGGATATGCATTATTCTTTCATAGGATATGAATTTTTTTATTTGATGAATAAATGTGATAGAAATATATCATATTTCATCTTCACTAGCACTCAACTCTATCTTCAGTTACATTTCTACACTTCATACTTTCAGTATTCTCTTCTTTATCCAACATATGGTGTCAAACAAACTATAGACACAAATGGACCTGAGGAAGCTCCCACTTTTTCCAAGGAAAACAGTGATAAAATCAAGGAATCATCCATAAAAATAGAAAATCAGAAAGACCCAGAAGAGATGAAGGGTTTAATAATAAGCTGAAGGGAAAAGGGTAGGAGAAAAATGGAACCTTTGGAAAAGGGGATGATGTGATCGTACTCGTAGCAGAGGCAGTTGAAGAAACGGTTGCAGACAATGTTGCCGGCGGCGTCTTTGCGCCACCTGTCAGGGTGACGGCCGGGGACAACATCAGCCTTCGGCCAACAGATGCTCTTAGTCTTTGAGTCGAAGGATCTCGGCCTGTTCTCGCCGCCGCAAGAACGGTGGGGCGAGGAACGAATAAATTGGGTTGGGTAGGGGGAAGAGATTTAAAAAAGAATAAATTACACTCTGCTATGCTTGGTTTCTTATAGGACACTAGTGATTTAAAAAAAACGATTTATTTTTAGAGATTTTAAAAGCAAAAACTGATTTCATAGCTGTGCTTAATTACGTGACTAATTCCGCAGCAAATTTCATAGCTAATTAACTGCTACCTAACTGGCAACAAGTACCGTAGCTAAATCACAGCTAATTCACCTATTCCTCAGCACAAAGCACAAATTCGTAGCTAATTCTCGTAGTTAAGTTTTCCGAAGCGTTCGCAGCCAATTTTCAGGGCTAAAGAATAATCTAAGAAATCTTATTTATATTTTTCAGAAATTCTATTCCATCAAAAATTGTATTCTATATTAATATAATATAAATAGAATACAATTAATATTTAAAAAATAGCAGCTAGTTGGCAGCTAATTTCCAAGCTAAAAAGCAACCAATTCTAAGCTCTTTTTCTAGCTAAATCAAATTCAAGTTAATTCACAGCTATTTTACAGCTAACTGGCAGCCAGTTCCCAGCTAATTCACAGCCAAAATTTAAGCACATTTGCAGCTAATTCCACAGCGTTTGCAGAGCTACTAGTTGGGAAGCCGATACTTTAAGGGAGAACAGAGGTAACTTTTCAAAATGTATGGACCTTTTTCCTTTCCCCATTTGATATTTTTTGTTAGGGTTCCCCTTAATATAAATTTGAAAATTAGATCAGATCTTCTTAAACAAATGGTATCCCATCTTTCCATTAAAAGTTTCATTTTACCGAGAACCAAAATGGATGTTACCTGGATATCAGTCTCAACTCTTCCTCTAAGAAGGTCTACGTAGTAACTCATGCCTATAAATTGATTTGACTGTTACTCTTTTGTTTCTATTATACTACTATATCTAGTTCATATTGTAAATTTCAGTATAAATCCTATTGCATGAGGTTTTGTGGCAATCTATCTGTTGGTCTATTTGACACTGATACTTACTATCTCTTTGAGTTTAGTTGTTTATGATATTGATACAGCGGAGAGTGGACTAACAGTGTTACTTAATCAGATAATGGATCATAAACGAATCAACTAAGCAATTCAGTTTTACTTAATCAGAAAGCCACTAGCACTGTAGCCCCAGCAGAGGTCTGTCTTATTTTCTTCTTGCGTCATTGTGTTTTTTTCTATTTTATTTGCTGCATTGGTTTACAACAACAAAAGCCTTATCCCACTAAGTGAGGATTTGCTGCATTGGTTTGATTACCGAAATTTTATTCTCACCTAACATCTCTCATTCTTCACATTCAGGATTTGGCAAGTCAAATTCAAACTTCCCTAAAGATGGATGATAGATCTGTCCATGTCCTTACAGAAGAGAACACTAACATAGGTGAGGATGAGGCACCAAAGACATCAAGTGATAAACCAAAAGATGCTTCTTAAAAGAAGAATGCATCTCAAGTAGATATAAGATGCTTCTTACTACATCTTGTTTTGCTTCTGTTTCTACATATGGAGATTGATATAAGATGCTTTTTGAAATGTGAAACTGTGAACTTGTCACATATAGGTAGTTTAAACTTTAAAATGTAAATAAGATATTAGTATTTTGTTGAAATATTGATATTGACATTGTCTGAGACAAGTGAATTCTAAAGAAACACTTCCATTTCTTCCTTAGATGATAATTCAATTAACTGATCTCTCAGAGACAAGTGATTGTTTGTTATGTTAAAGGTTGAGGCCAATATATGTTATTGATAGCACGAGAGAGGTAGTAATTGATTTCTCCATCACTAGTGCGAGTCGTTCAAATAAGAACGTGTTAGCACATATTGAAATGACTGATAGAAATAATAACCAAGTCAAATAGTCTCCCACTTTCAATGTGAAGGCACATAAAATGTATAAATATAAAGACAAAAACCAGATTACCAATACTAATAAAAATTAAAAATAAAGAAGAAAAAGAAGATTGGAAGAATGTCAAGATTTAATACTTTGAAGTTAGAACTTCAAAGCATCAATGCAAGTCGTACCACAAATAATAGATAACTGACATCTTTAAATATTTAATTGAGGGTTTCATTTGAGTGACGTCTATTGAGAATGATTTGTTAAGAGAGACCTACCCACTTAATGTGATTTCCGAGTCTTGAAAGAATTAATCTCATGGCAGTCGGTTGTAGAGGGGTACTTTGCTAATACCAGAAGAAAATCTGAAGACAAACATGGCACGTGGCTTAACATAAAACCTCGGAGGCAACATTTTTTACTCTTAAAATAATATACTCATATATTATACATACTCATCAATGCAGGCCATAGGTAAACCTTCCCTGGTTAAGCTACATGCTTTTGAGCTAGCTATCAACTAGTCTAAGTCTAACTAAGATTCGACCCTTCATTGAGAAAAATGGTCCCTAAATTTCATGCAAGCCTTGAAACAGCAATGGCTGGGAATGAGAGTGGCAGAATCACTGGGAATTGGAAGAAACGTATGCATGTTTTCTCTGAGAAGCTGAGAAGGTTACCAAGTGTGGCTCTGAAGGTGGGACATGATGACCCTAAAAAGGTGATCCATGCATTCAAAGTGGGTTTGTCCCTGACTCTTGTATCTTTGTTATATCTGTTGGAGCCACTCTTCGAAGAGATTGGCTCGAATGCTATTTGGGCTGTCATGACTGTAGTGGTGGTGTTTGAGTTCACTGCAGGTCAGTTTAATTTCTTCAAAACTCAAAATGGTTAGACATAATAACATAGATGAACTTAACTTAATTTCAAACTTCATTATAGGGGCAACTTTATGCAAAGGGCTCAACAGAGGATTGGGGACACTATTAGCAGGATTATTGGCTTTTCTTATTGAGAATGTGGCAGATGCATCTAATCAGATCCTTCAAGCTTTTTTCATTGGAGCTGCTGTTTTTATAGTAGGTAAAATAAGCATTGAACTTCAGATCAGTGACCAACTTAAGTATAATGATTGTTTATGAAGGCTAATGAATATTATGATCAATATGCAAATATTTAGACTGTTGTTGAAGACTCATCAATAATTTTATATCTAAGATAAATTTGATTTATTACATGGAAGTTAGATCTAACTCTACCCTAAAAGCTGAATTAAAGGTGAGGGTTATAAGCACAATTTTGATCATACCTTCAGTCAATGTGAGACTTCTCAACATACTCCCTTACGTCCAGAGCTGAATATTTAGAGGGTAGAATTTACAAGAATAAAAATGTGTATGTGACTTATACATGAGTGGTTTCTAATAAATGGATCTTAGATACACACACCTGAATTCTAAGCTCAAAAGAAATGCAAGGCAATAAAAGTCAAGAAAAGTCTAAATTCACAAGTTTAAGAAGTACAAAATCTCATTTGTCATCATTGAAACTTTACCTTTTGTTTTACCACTACCTCCTAGCTAGACTAGAGGCCCCAATTTGTAAGAAAAAGAAAAAAAGTTTGATCTAAATTGTCCTGTCATTTTGTTCTGGCAGGAGCTGCAGCCACTTATGTGAGGTTTTTTCCACATATAAAGAAGAATTATGATTATGGTGTCCTTATATTTCTCTTGACCTTCAACTTGCTAACTGTTCCAAGTTACCGGATTGACAATGTATTGAAGACTGCACATGACCGCTTCTACACCATAGCCATAGGCTGTGCTGTATGCCTTGTAATGAGTCTATTGATATTTCCCAATTGGTCAGGGGAAGACCTCCATCATTCCACAGCTTTCAAGCTTGAAGGCCTGGCCAAATCTATAGAAGGTATGCAAAATCATCATTTCTATAGTATCACAAATTCACAAATTTTTATTTCCCTTGGAGTCAATGTTCAATTTCGTCCCGGAAAGTGAAAGCTTGGGGCATGTTAGTCCCTTGAAGAAGAAAATACCCATGCAGTCCCCAACTGCAGTTCCTGCTTGTGTAAAATGTTTGTCATATTATTCCAGTCGTCTTACAAAACATCGTTCAAGTTAGTTACTTGGACTAACTTAACCGACATTTTGCACAATCAAAAGACGGCAAGGGTTTTTTTTTCATTCTAGGGACTAATTTGCCTGACATTCACACTTTTAGGGATGAAATTGAGCATTTACTCTTTATGAAAACTTGAACTTCCAAATGCTTTTTCTATAAAGCAAATGGTCAAACTTTGTTTTACTGTGTAAATTAGCACTCACAGTAGTCAAGGTAACATCTTGCAGCTTGTGTCAACGAATACTTTAATGGAGAAATGGAAGCAACTGGTGATATAAACTCATCTGAGGATACCATATGCAAAGGTTATAAGGCAGCTTTGGATTCAAAATCTACTGATGAGACACTGGTATGTAATCCATCTGCTTTTGGTTCATCTTAAATGATCCTTGTATATGAAACTAGCACAAAAAACTTATCTTCAATAGAATTATTGCACACACTAGATACACAATTTTGTTTGTACTTAGGAAATCAACATTAAATAACTGCATAAACTGTCTTGTCATACAAGTATTTTATATTTAAAATGATCATATATCAGTTTTCTTTTAGGGATGTAAATCTTTTGTCCCATTTCCTGTCTCATTTTCCTCTTCTATCAATAAATTTTTTCCATTTGAGTTAAAAAAGACACGAGACACGAGTGATGTGATTACAAGCTTACCTTAAATGCCTTTTTATTGATATGGTAAAATTTTATTGGTGGGACAGGGGACAAAACATCAGTTACTTAGCTTAGTGTACCAAACTTTGTGCACCAGGTACACAAAAGAGTTACTTGATCTTCAAATTGTTCTGTTTTGAGTTGAGCAGGCATTACATGCTAGTTGGGAAACAAGGCACTCAAGGTACTGTCATAGATTTCCAGGGCAGCAGTATGTAAAAGTTGGAACTGTTCTTCGCCAAGTCGGCTACACAGTGGTAGCCCTACATGGCTGCTTGAGAACAGAAATTCAGGTAACACAAATTTAACCATTTATCTGGAACTGGAACTGGAACGGAACTGATCACAACTTAGCATCACATTTGATACAAGAACGACTAAAAATTTCACACAGTATTGTAACTTAGTATTTTGTGTTGATAACATTAGAAATGCATACTTAATAGCAATAGAAAGTTATCAACAAGAAATAGAAGTAAGTTTCCCTATAAAAAAAAAGGGAAATCTGGTGCTGTAAAGCTCCCACTATACGCGAGGTTCAGGGAGGGGTCGAATCTACTTTATAGATCTAACTTAACCAGTCTTAACTTGTATTTTTGCAAAAAGCTGATTCCACAGCTCGAACATGTAACTAAAAATTCTCTCAAGGTTTCATATACAAAACTTTGAAATTACAAAGAGTAAATGCTCAATTTCGTCCCTGAAAGTTTGAGCGTCGAACAAGTTAGCCTCTAGAAGAAGCAAATATTCCGGCTCCTAATTGTGTAAAATGTCGGTCAAGTTACTCTTTGTGGTAAGATAAAACGCCGGTGAAGTTAGTCCCTTGACCGAAATTTTACATAACCAGGGACAGTGGAGAGTTTAGGGACTAACTTGCTGGATGATTACACTATCAAAGACTAAAAACAATATCACAGTTTTACAATTTAAATGGAAACAAAGACTAAGAATAAGAAGGGAAACTGTAAACAAATCAAACAAATTGCATACCATATGCTATCAACATAAAAATCCACCATTCCTGGCTTAACTTTTACTGTTCTCTCCATAATTTGATGTTTTCTTTCAGACCCCACAATCTGTTCGAGTACTGTTCAAAGACCCTTGCATGAGACTTGCAGCAGAGGTATCAAAAGTGCTGACAGAACTCGCCAACAGCATAAGAAGCCGTCGCCATTGCTCTCTAGAAATGCTCTCTGATCATCTTCACGAAGCCCTGCGGGACCTCAACACCGCCATAAGATCCCAACCGCGACTCTTCTTCGGCTCCTCCAACGACAGCCAGGCCAACAACATGCTCGCCATTGCTGAAGAAGCAGCAGCAGCAGCAACACAGACAAACACAAAACACAGAAAGAGCTCAGTTTCAAGCATGAGAACCGATTCCCCAGAAGCAGAACGCAAGGTGTTGAGAACCCAGATGAGTAAAATCGCCATCACGAGCCTTGAGTTCTCTGAGGCTTTGCCTTTTGCTGCATTTGCTTCTTTGCTTGTGGAAACGGTGGCGAAGCTGGACCTTGTTATAGAGGAAGTTGAAGAGCTTGGGAGGTTGGCATGCTTCAAAGAGTACGATGAGTTTTCTGTGACCAGTGAGAAACCGCGAGTTGATGTGTAGGAGGAGAACCATTTACCTTCTCAAGCACGGGATTGATTTTAAGGAGGAGGCTAGGAAATGCATCATTCTTTCATGGATATTGATTGTTTTTTTATTTGATGAATCAACGTGATGATGGTATATATGTTTTGATTATCTTTTATCGAGTGAATAGATTATTATTCAACATCCATATAGTTCAGGTTACAAAATGTTAGATGCGTTTATTATCTTTTAATACATTTACATTTGAGGTTCTCTTCCATCTCATTTTTTTTCTTATATCTCCGCATTTCATATGTATTATAGGGAATCGCGTTTGGCGCCCCCTATTGCGCCATACGCCCCCTTCTTAATGCGTCTTTTACCATTTTGCCCTTTAAAATTTAAAATATTATCATTTTACCCTTTTAAATTTAAAAAATTAAATAAATATCATCATCTTCATCCTTTCACCATTCTCCATTCCAACACATTCTCCCCCTTTTCTCTCCATCCTTTCACCACCAACATTATCATCTTGTAACAACCACATTCATCATCTTCCATCAACCACCTCCTTCATCTACTAACCATCAACATCCTTCCTCTTGTTTCCTCCTTGTCTACCACCGTCGGATATCATGGGTGCTATGCTCCCTCCCCTCGTTTCCTATTTTTTGGTTGCAATCAGTTTCGTATGTTTAATCGCATGTATGTGTGCGAAATTGAACACTGGTTAAAATTCGCACTTATAGGTGCGAAATAATATTATATTTTTTTTTTCAAATTTGCCTCTAAATCGCACTTATAGGTGCGAAATAGTATTTTTTAAATTTTTTTCAAAGTGTATCGCACCTACAAGTACGAAATATGCCTCCAAATCGCACTTATAGGTGCAAAATAGTATTTTAAATTATTTTTTTTTGTAATGTTCCTGGCCCTGAAAAAGGAATTTCTAACGGTCTCAGATGGTGACAAGCTGAACTACAAAGTTGAAGAGAAAAAAAAAAGTAATTGGACGCTTATCGCCATAAGCTCAATGTCCCGAGCCCATGGTTCATCGTTTACTATTTTTTTTAATTTTTGAAAAAAAAATTTCACCATAAATTTCTAAATATGTCAAATAGACTAACTGTGGTGGTCCCATAATTTTTAAAAATCATTTGGGCATTTTTTGAATTTTTTTAGATGTTTTTTAATATGAAATCGCACTTCAAGGTGCGATAATTATCTCAAAATCGCACGTAAAGGTGCGACCAAATAAAATACATTAAAAAAATAATAAATAGCATATATTCGCACTTGTAAGTGCGATTTTGAAGAATATTTCGCACTTACAGGACACGTCGAAAACTTTGATAATTCGTTTTTTGTTTCGAAATGAAGATTTCAAGGTTTCTTGCTTGTCTCTTCTTTACAAGATAATATAGAAGATGAGAATGAAGTGGATGAAGATAAATGTGGATGGTGATGAGTTGAAGAGGAAGAAATTTGAGTTTTGAAATTTTTATGATTTATTTTTTAGATTCAGTTTTTTTTATTTTTTGTATAGAAGGATATTTTGGGTATTTTAAAAAAAAAAGCGTATGACGTAATAGGAGGCGCCAAACGCGATTCCCGATATTATATATCATACCACTCATTTGTCTTTTTTTCTTCGTATTTCATTAATGTGGAAATGTATTTAGAGTGTTAACATCATTTTTATACATATAAGGGCAGCAAAGCCCATTTGAAGAGGACCGGGAAGCATGTGGGAAGCACATCCAATCCAATAAGTGTGATACTTTTAATCAATAAATATATGACTTTTTTGTCAAATAAAAATATATATGATTTGTAATGACAATAATATAATGTGGTCCATCCATGTATCATTTTGTTCCAAGAACTTGTGGAAAGGGATGCAAGATATTTTATGAGCAAATATGGATAAGGGGTGATGAAACGTGGTTTTGTGGAGGAAGTGGAGGAGATGGATAGATAGCGTTTGGTTGGTTAGTCATCTGTAGATGGCTTCTTGTATCACAAAAACTCTATCATTCCAGGGCTGGAAGACAAGCCCACATTGCTTATTCGGTTGGAACATAGGCAGAAAAGGGGTTGGTGACAAACCTCAGATCAGATACCATGATATTGATCTCACTTTCTCAATTTCTCTGGTTGACAAAACATTCTTAAAAGGTATTTTCTCTTTCAACCTCTCTTCAAAATGGTAAATTCCTGTAAAAATGTTGAAACATGGATCTGAGATTTGGGATAATTTTGATTAGGGAAGGAACTCAAATGCTGCTACAGGGCTACAATTGATGGATTCAGTGCAACTGATTTCCACAATTGCTGTGACTTCAAGGGTCCATGTGTGATAATTGGCTACACAAACAAGTCTTTCAAGTTTGGTGCATTCAACCCTGAAGGTTACAGGAGCACAGATGACTACTATGAGACATTTGATGCCTTTCTATTTTATTGGGCAGACATTGAAACCAAACCCATCATTTTGCCCAAGATTGGTGGAAGTGGTGCAGCCCTGTTTGATTATGCTCGTGGCGGGCCACAGTTTGGGGCAGATGGGCTGCTCATTGGGCCCCCATTAGCTCCAGTTATGGGTGGCTTTGCAGGGCCTGATACCAATTCTGGGATTGGTGACTTAAGACAAGCTAAGTCTAGATTGGGATTGTCTTATGCTAAGAGGGAGGATGGCAAGGACTCTATTTTTGGTGATGAGTCCAGGGCAACTCTTCAAGAAGTGGAAGTGTTTTGCAGTCCCAAAATTGCAAGCTTATACTAGAACTTCATAAGGGGGGTAAGTAGTACTTCCTTTGATCATTTGTGTATGTGACACTCTTTGGAAGAGCTTGTCGTATAACATCAGTTTTATACAAGTGTTTGACAGAGTTTAAGACCTACCTATAAGTTATTTTGAGCTGCTCATATTAACTTGTGAATAAACACTTATAGCCTTTAACATATTTTGAGTTTATTTCAATAAACTTATCAAATGAATAAAAACTTTTGCCATCAGCGCTTATTGGCAGAAACGCTTAACTATGCTGTTTATTCAAATGCACCGCACCCTATATCTATAATGAGGCCATGTCCCCACTATGACTTTGTACATGCACGGCCCACTTATAATTAAAGCTTTGGTTTCATCTTCCACTAGAAAGGTTCACCAAGAAATATAAAGAGCCAATAATATGTATAAATTAACTTCAGTTGAGGATGCTTTTCACTCATTTCGTTTTCATTTCTTCCCGTGGAGGATATTGGTACAAGGAATTTTGGTTAAACAACCATATAAAACTTTGCTTAGCCAGGAAAAAGCCACATGAATACTTTTAGGCTGCACTTTGGGTAGGTGGATGAGGTTGTAGTAGGGGCGGGAGAATCTGTAACAGGCGTTATCAGATTAGATGGTGTGTTGCATACTTGCATTTAAAGAGTTTTGGAATTGTTAGCCCTTTAAGAAAGTGTTCCTAAAAGTCATGCATTAGTAAGGCTTCTATGGAGAGATTCTCACTGATATATGGGGACTAGGAGAGTACCTTCTCATATTACCATTTATTGTGTGTATATTGCACTTTTCATTAGTATTAATGAATATTAACAGGGTTTCACCTATTTAATGTCTGTAAAAAGAGAGGTAGCCATAAAAAATTCATTTGATAAAGCCATCAAATTTTGATGTGAGAGACCACCAAATGTGTAGATCAATTGGCGTGAAGTTGTTCTAGTTTAAGCACAGATCTCAGGTTGGATTCCCTATTAAAACAGCTGCATTAAATACTTTGTAGGGAGAGTTTTGCTGCCTATAGTGGTCTTATTCGGCTCGAATAAGATTTCCTCAATGGAGTATACACGTGGTTTAAAACAAAATTGATGTGAGAGAATCTATTTGTCAGAATAATTTGCATACTTTGGAAGGCATGTAAATGTGATGTTTACTTTTGCAGTGTAAGTAGTTTTATCTGTGAAATCAAGAAAGTGATCTCAGCTTTGTTTCTTTTGATATCTTTATTAAATATAATGACTAAGAAAGGATTAATGGAATGAGAATTGAAAATATTAAATAAATTTCTTTGTGCTTACATAAAGTCATCCTTAAAGATGTTTAACAAGACAGAGAATAGAAATAACACATAAAGGTCTTGACAGGACAATGCTCTTCATTTTAAATTGTTGGAAGCCCTCTGCTGCAGAATTGTTACTGCAAGAGCTGTAGTAGGAGAGAAATAACACATTAAGGTCTGCTATTACTATATTGCAATGTATATATACTATGCAGTATTTATAATAAGGGTATTTAAATAACAAGTAGACTACAACTTAACTACGAGTTAGAGCAGCCAAAGAGTCCTGTTGTTCACATGCATGATTAAGCATTTGGAACCTATCAGCTATTAGTTTTGTCTTCATCTATCAGCTTTTTCAAAATTAAGCATTTGGAACCTTTGTTTTTCTTGGGATACAAAAACATCTTGAACTTGTAATCTTAATGCATTTAACACAAAGGGCATGTAAACATATATAAGGTAATTTGTAAAAAAAACACCTGTGAAGATAACTCCACAAGATTTTGATAGTAGGGTAGCATTGAGTTTGAGACTTGCTGACATTTATATGAAGTTCTCGTCCATTATGTGTGTTTCGGTAAACATTTTAATTAAACGCTTATGACAATAAACCTTTGTCGCATAAGCGTCCATTTATAAGTTAATTTGGGAAGCTTATTGAGATGAGCTCAAAGTATGTTATAGATAGGTATAAGCGTTTATCTATAAGTTAATCTAATGAAAATAAACTCAAAATAACTTATAGGTCATAAGCTCATTTAAACACTTGCATAAGCGTTTATGCTATAAGATAAACCCAAATATGTTCTTCCAAACGCAACCATAATCTTATTCCATAGAACCACAACCAACTCCGGGTAAAATTGATAAAAGTGATGCACCTGTGCATCCTACATAACAGCCTAAATGATAAACAAATCCAAGAGCACTTCAAGCAGAAAATATTTTCTGCCTGGTACATAGCAAAGTTTAACACATTATTTATCACTCTAAGACATACATTAAAAAGAGTTGTCTCAGAGATACTTTATAATGCCACATCAAGTGAAACTCCAACTAACTAACCCACACAATGATTGATTTATCACAACCATACTAAAATGTCTTCCTGCAAGTCTGCAACCACAGATCACTAATTCTCATCTTCACTTGTTTGCCTTCAAAACTTGTTTGCAATGTAACAAAAGTGAGAGAATGATCTTCTTTTTGTTTTCAGAATTTAGTTAGAAGGGATCTGGATATGGGATTGAACTAATTTGATGATAACCTTCATAGGGAGCATCAAATCCATAAAAGTCCATGAAATTCCCATGGCTTGAGTAAGGTGACATGCATCCAATTTGACTGAGATTATCAGAAAATTCAATTTCCCCATTAAAATTTGAGTAAGATAAACTAGATGAAGTTTCTGTTTGTTCTGATGATTGCCTTGGTGTCACTGCACTTGGTAAGTCATACCTAGGAGAATATTCTGACACTGCATCTTGTACTTGAGCATAGTCCTGTAGTTGATGAGGCAAAAACATCAGTGACGCCTCCAAAATCTAGCTATTCATAGCTTGTTTGAAAACTATTCTACAGTTAATTCTAAAGCCTGGATCAATTCTTAGGAGAAAGTTTCTGTGAGTAGCTTCTGGTATCAGAACTGATTCTAAGGACAAATAAGTTGATGTAAACATGCTTACAATCTCAAGTTTCCTTATTTGTTCCTATGATGACAAAAAAAATTACCTTTGAAGAATCAAGAATCATGTTAGAGGAGATCCAGAAGTTTGAAGGATTGGTTTCTGTGGAAGTTTGGTTTGTATTTGGCATTGGAGCCACGTTGTATGGAGAAGTAACAGGGCTTGAATAATGACTCTCATTGTTGAGGTTACTTGCTTGAGAGGAACCATCACCAGAGAATCTTAAAGAGGTCTCACTCCCATTGATGGAACTGCTTGCACCCTCCTTGCCCTTTTGTTCTCCCTGTGAATAACTTGTCTTCTCATTCTTTTTAGTAACTCGGCACAAAGCAAAACCACCCTACAGTGACCACACACATACCAACTTTAGTATTTTTCTAGGACCCGGTAGTCAGGGACTCCTGCATTCAATGAACTCACGAGTATGTGACCGTCCGATCTTAATTAGACGGCTCCGATCTAAAGAGGATACTATACACATAAAATCAACCTATTTAAATCAAAGCCGTCCTGCCGAGATCAAACAGTTAGGTAGTTCCCCGACTTCAATGAATTCAGGATTCCTTGAATACATGGAATCCAAATTCTTTTTTTTTAATGTTACTCTCAATCTCAAATAAAGACCAAACCAAAGCTAATCTATTATACAAAACTAGATGTGTATTGTACCTTAAAAGATGGTGAGACTTGGCCAAGATCATCATCACAGAGGCGATACTCATGCATGACCCAGTGAGTTCTATCCCCTAGAGGTGCCCTTCCAAGATAGAAAACCAGTGTCTTGCGGTACCCTGTGACAATGGATTCATCACACTGGCTTATCACTTTTCTGTCTTTTCCGGTGGCTTTCCAATAGCCAGCTTTTGTAGCTCTATTTGTTCTTGATCCATTTGGGTACTTGCGATCCCGTGGACAGAAGAAAAACCACTCCAAATCTCGTCTTGGAAGGAATGATTTCTCTGCATTTCACAAATTAGACTACTCACATTTCCTTATCAGAAACAATGCAGTAAAAATATTTGTTTAAAAATAAAGACATTGCTTTTTCCAAAGCTTGAGTGCTTGACTAAAGAAAAGCCCATTGAACTGGCTTTTACAACATAAAAGCTATGCTGTTGAGAATGATTAACAGCTAAAAGAAAAGTGAACACAAGAAAAACAAAACATTGCTTTCTAGCATAGTACTATTAGTAATCATAAAGTCTTATAATCCGTCCGTAGCTTCTTTTTCCCCATAATCAATTTTGAAACCCAGAAGTTACTCAAAAGAAATTCTTAGAATTGATCCTGACTTTAGAATCAATTGTATGAAAATTTCCAAACATGCGCTTACTTGTTGATACTTGATATGCCACACTAATTGTTTACATATCATGGCTCTAATGATCAAAATGTGAAATTGAAGATTACCAGGCAACTCCCATGGATCAAATTTGTAAAAATCAATCACAGGGATAACTTCAAGCTCAATTTCAAGCCCTTCCACTTTTCTTTTAAGGTAGTGTCCCACTAGTTCTTCATCAGTTGGATGGAAACGAAAACCTGGTGGCAGTAATGCCCCTTGCATTTTTAGTTTTTATGTTTCTTACTTAAAGAAAGACCCACAAAAAGTGAAACTTCCACAGTGTGCATCCACTGAATGCATCCACTGAATGCAAGGATCATGGTCTTGAAGAAAGTACTAGTGTCTTATGGCAGTTATCCCACCCAACCTCACCTCCTCCCCTTAATATTCAAACCTGAAAGTTGAAAAGCAAAAAGAAGAATGAAAATTAACTGAACTATAGTCAGAAGTTACCCAACTACCAACTTTTGACCTCAAGTGTGAGCAAAGCAAAAAATGAGAACAACTCAATAGATCTTATGACAAGTTTCGAAAGGGGGGCTAATTAAGGCTCAGAATTTAGAATGAACAAGTTAAGAACTACACTTGAAATGAGTGTGATGGTGATAGAGTAAAAACACAGGTTACTGATGGTGTGCTATTTATAGCATGTGGGAAGGGAAACTATAGAACAAAGTTGAGCACACCGAAAGTTTGAGATCACTTGTCATAAGTGCACCCCAAAATTCCAAAGCAAAATGGCCCACCACTCCAATCAGTTCACACCTACAAACTTTAGTTTACTTCCCGCCAATTCAAATCATTTTTAACCGTTAAATTTTGTGGCTGCCATAGCCATTCCATGGGTTTCGGGCTCTTGTGAAGAGTTTCTTCATCTGCTAGCATGTTTGGATCAACTTTTCTTTTCTCAGAATTAATTCTGAAACTCAGAAGATGCTTACATAAACTGCTCCCCATATTTGATTCTGCCTTTAGGTATTTCCAAACATTCAGTGCATCTCAATTGAAGAATGGATTTTAGCACTACAGTAATGATTTAGCTTGCCTTTAATCAATAGCAAAAGCTAAGGAGTATGCATTTCATCAAAGTGCATTCCAGTTTTCAAAGGGTCTTGATGAGTATGTTCAACATTGACCGGATCAAGCTTAAGGCCAAATGTTGGGAGCACAAAAAATATTATCCATGAGAGTCTTAAAGCCATTCTTGCTAGATTTTCTCCCTTTCTCTGGCTTTTTTGGACGGATTACATTCTTTCTCTCCCAACATGGAAAGTTCTGGTTAGTTTGATGGTGATCTATGTGTTAAGAAAAATGGGTGCAGCTCCTCTAAAGTTAGAGTTTAGATCCAAAGAGTGTGTGTTTCATAGATACTCCACCATGCATAAATGATATAAGTGTCTCACACCTGATGAGAAAATAATCATATCAAAAGATGTTGTCTTCAATGAGGCAGTTTTTCCATATAATAAAATTTTCTCTCCACCATCCAATGAACCACCTCTACGTTCTGTACCAGCCTCAATTCCTATTGTTGGTACATCTGCTGAGCCATCCCAAACAGCACACATAAGCAACCAACCTCCAATCAGTCATCACAGTTCCATCCCAAATAGCCATCAAAGTTTCACACCACCTCTCAATGATACAGTAGTCTCACAGTCTTCCCCTGTTCCTGTGTCCCTTTCCCACAGTCCTCCTAATCCAGATCAAACAAAGACCATCTCTATAGATTCAGAGTCACAGTCTACACCTGGTGTTTAGTCCAGCTCCAGCAGCTACTGTGTCTAACCAACATCAAATGCAAACAAGATCTAAAAATGGGATTTTTAAACCAAGGTTGCAACCAACTTTATCACTTACTACTGTTGAGCCTTATAAGCAGGCCTTGCAGGACCCAGGATGGGCTGCAGCTATGCAATAGGAACTCACTGCTCTACAGAATAACGGCACATGGTCATTAGTCCCTCTTCCTCACAACAGGACTCCTATAGGGTGTAAGTGGGTTTTTCGTGTGAAGCAGAAACCTGATGGCACTGTGAACAAACTCAAAGCAAGGCTTGTTGCCAAGGGTTTTCACCAGCAACATGGTTTTGATTATAATGAGACTTTTTCACCTGTTGTCAAGCCTCAAGCCAGTGACAATTCGAGCAATCCTCACTCTTGCTCTCACACGGAAGTGGTGTCTCCAACGGCTAGATATAAATAATGCATTTTCTCAATGGCATGCTTGAAGAGGAGGTTTATATGTCTCAACCTCCAGGTTTTGTCAACAAGGATAAGACCTTGGTTTGTAAGCTTCACAAGGCACTCTATGGGCTAAAGCAAGCCCCTAGGGCATGGTATGAGAAGTTGCGTTCGGTCTTCTTACAATTTGGCTTTGTGGCAAGTAAATGTGATCCCTCACTGTTCATATATACTTCAGCTCTTACAACCATGTATGCCCTATTGTATGTGGATGATATTATCCTCACTGGACCCTCTCTTCCTTTAGTCCAAATTTTTTTTTCAAAGTTAAAGGATGTGTTTGCTCTCAAAGAGCTGGGGCAGCTGGATTATTTTCTGGGAAATGAGGTGAAACACCAAACTGATGGTTCTCTCTTGTTGTCTCAACAAAAGTATATCAAGATCTCTTGGCTCGAGCCGATATGGAAGATTGTAAACCAATATCCTCTCTCATGGTTGCTAGCCTAAAACTTACTCGTTCTGGAGGGACTTCTGTTCAAGATCCCACACTGTATCGCTCTATTGTTGGAGCTCTGAGTATATTACTATCGCCATACCAGAATTGAGCTATTCAGTGAATAAAGTGTGTCAATTTATGTCAGCACCACAGGAAGACCATTGGCTTGCAGTGAAAAGGATCCTTCGTTATCTCAAGGGAACACAACACTATGGCTTGCATCTAAAGCCCGCTTCTTCTCATGTGCCTTTTTCCTTAATTAGCTACTGTGATGTAGATTGGGCTAATGATCCATATGATCGCAAGTCCACCTCGGGGGCTTGTATTTTTCTTGGCCCAAATCTACTAACTTGGTGGTCAAGAAAGCAAACAGTTGTGGCAAGGAGCAGTTGTGAAGCAGATTATCGCAGTTTAGTAGTTGCTACTGCATATCTTCTCTGGATTCAGTCTCTCCTCCATGAGCTAAAGGTTGAGACCCCAGTTCCTACACTGTTTTGTGACAATCAAAGTGCAGTCCTACTTGCACACAATCTAGTGCAACATTCCCGTACTAAGCACATGGAGCTTGATCTTTGTTAGAGAAAAGGTCATAGCTAAACAGTTACATGTTCAACATGTCCCTGCACAAGCACAGCTTGCGGATGTTCTCACAAAGCCTCTTGGCACTACTGTTTTTCAGCATATTAGGAGCAAACTCAATGTGACAGGCCTTCCCAGATGAGTTTGAGGGGGGAGTATTAGAGATAAGCTAAGAGTTAGTGTAAATAACTCGCTTCTATGTGTATGCTAGCTCTCAGCTTTTGCTGAATCATCATTGTTTAGTTAGAGGTAGTTAGTGCCAGTTGTAAATAGCTGGCTTAGTCTTCTACTATAAAAGGTAGTTGACTCTCTTGTTACCATTGCCTAATATGATAATAACAAACTCTAACAAATTCTGTTGAATCTCTCTCTCTTCTTTCTTTTTCTTCAACTTATGATGGGTTTTTGATAATCACTAATGTCCGCATATGCTATACAGCCAAAAATTCTATTTGGGAATCTTATCTATTTTCACTAAAAGAAATAACTCATTTATTGACAGCATTTTACGGACGGTCAAATATCCGTCGGTAGTTGATCCTGATCAGATGAAATTATTTTTAAAAAATGTCAAATTAGATAAAATTAATTTTTAGTAAGTAATTACTACAAAACTAAGTTACAACTAAGTTTTTTATTTTTGAGTTTTAATACATTCACACTTTATTTTCATTTTCATCTCGTTTCCACTCACTTTTTTTTAATTCTCTCTGCATTTATCACATCACATATTATATTATTCATTTATCTCTCTTATCTTTTCTTTATAATTCTTCTTGATGTAAGTGTAATAGTTATGTGAATAAAACATTTTCCTTATTTTTTTAACTTGAACTAAATAACATCTTGAATGGACATGGATGATGGGGTCTTGGGGATTCCATGGAGCAGCCACTACCGTCAAGTAAGTTTCTTCCGCGTCATCCTGAATCAACAAAACACTTTAAAGTGATCATGGTGTCATCAAGTGGGTCCAATCCTTCCAAAATGGAGATTCTCCAAAAGTGCTTAATCAGATTTTTATCTTTTTAGAAGCTCTTTTTCCTCTTCTCAATTCACATTTCACGTGTATATGGTAAAGCAACCACCAATTAAGCCCCCTCTAAACTCGTGTTAGTTACTAGTTAGTACTAGTTGGACCAGCATGTGACTCTTTGCCAACCATAATATTGGTTTATTAGTGGAATATCTTGCATGCTTATCACCACAAGACCAAATTAAATCCCTTCCTTAACACCTGCTTCTGGTTGAGATGGATAATTCTTACCTTTATTTGGTATACTTATCACTTAATTTCAAATCTAACCACCATTACTTAGTGGAATTTTGGAAAAGATGAAATGGGTAGTTGGGGATTCACTCTGCCTTTATGTTCAGGGTGGGGAAAAGGTAAAGAATGAACTTTTCTTTAAAGCTTCACTTGCTATGTAAGCGTGTGTACCTAAGATTATTCAATCATATATACTCACTCTAGATTCCTTATGAAATTGAATCCATTACCATAATAATTACTTTTGGGAACTCCCCGTATACTTGCATTGTCGATTTCAAGCACGAGAAAAGAAGAGGATTGTGTTAGGTCTCGACAATTAACGTAAAATTAGTCATTATTTTCAATATGGATGAACCATAATAATTACTTTTAGGAAGAGAAATTTCAAAAACTAAAGTGTGTGTTTTGTTTGCAGTTCATTCGTGTTACGGGGCGACTTAACTGAAAAAACATAAATATCAATTTAACATACGTGGAATGAAGCTCTTGCTTTCGTGGGCTAGAATGTGTTATTAATGAGTTGATCTCAACTGGCATTCAAACATAATTGAACAATAGTGTGGTTTTCACATTCCTTAACCAAACATGATATATAATTCAAATTCACAATTCTCATGATATGTATAGTCATCCATTATTACAAACATGCATGCAAGCTGAGGCTAGCTGTAATGAAGATGAAGCATTTGCTTTTTACATTTATTACTTATCATCAAATAAATGAAAAAGACAACAACAAATGCTTTTGCTTTTTTACATTTATTACAAACATGTTTGTCTGTTATTTTCTCATTATTAGTAGTATGTCTGTATCAATATGTCTATTTTTCTCCCCGTTTGAGCGGCTAAGAATAAAAAGCTTATTTTGGCAAAGAAACAAATATGTAGCAATAAGAGAGCATGGCCTTGAAGTACATAATTGGCACTCTTTTTAGATGTGAAAAAGGCAAAAGGAAATGAACCCAATAATTGTTGTATCGTTACATTACATTATACTTTGGTTTCATGGATCCCACACACAACGTATTGCTTTGCAGGTATGTATTATGGAATTGTCACATTCTTAAGCCTAGCACTGCTCATGATCATGATTGAGCAAATCAAAAGCCTCAAAGAATGTTATTTTGGCACTTCGAGTTCTGCATGCGTTCACATTGTGGAACTGGGAGGAAGCAAATCAAAAAATTAAGCCTCAAAGAATGTTCAAAAGTAGCGTCGATAGTTTTCAAATGTTACATATGGATTCCATTAATTTTCAAATAGTTTTTGCCTATTAGTTAGTCCCACTTTAATCCTCGATTAGCAAAGCCCTGATCTTATCTTTTTAAGTTCCATCACAGATTATATAAAATATAATCAGATATCGAATCTTAAACCTAAATTGGTAAGATTCGTGAAATAATTTACATGCATGCATGAACCTGAATAAAAATCGAAAATAAAAGTAATGAGCCATTACTAAATGATCACTGTGCCAAAATCTTAACATCAGCACTTGAATATCTAATCGGATGACATTTTAATGACAGGTGCATGGTTTCGTTGACTTATTCATCATGGTGGAAGAGGAAGTTAATTTACAAAACCAATGGGAAATGCCATTCCAATATTAACCTCTAATAGAACTTTTTATTTATGGTAGTGAAGATTGTTGAATGCTGAGGTCTATAGTATGCTGAGGTCTATATGGAGGAGTACTAGCAAGTAGCAACACATTCTTTTGAACATGCTTCTTGTCTTGTGATTGATCTAGTTTTAAAATAGTAAATGTATTTTTCTCTTTTATTAAAATTTGTATTGAATTTTGAAAAACAAACCATTACATGAAGTCTATGTGAAACTGTGTTTAAAAGAGTGTGTTGCTAATATTTCTTATAATACATATGATTTGTGATGACTCGAGGAGGTTTCTACCCATTTGTTAATACTAAAATTTCAAATTTAGTTAAGTAATTGGAAGACTCCAACTGAGAAGGGGAAGGCTCTAGAAGCTATTTCGGAGGTTAGGTTATCAATGAAATTGAGGGTGAAATTTGAAGTGTGTTCATGCGATTTGAGAGAAAGAGTGGAAAATGTGGCATTAGCTTAGAGAATAGGCCAATTCAAATTCACATTTAGAGAGTTTATAATTCAAGGTTCACAATATTAATGTCCAAGCATAAAACATGATCGCAATATGAAAGGCCAAATTGTTTAAGTGAAGTCAAGGCATCGTATCTAGGAGCGTTCTAAGAGGTATCTAGTTTGAGAAGAGTCATAGTCAAAAGCTTGATGCTATATTACAGAAGCACTCATCCACGACTGAGCAGTTACACATGATGAAGACCACGAGCCCAAATCCCTGGCAGTTACAATACTCGGAGGCATAGTGAGCCAAATCGAGGCGGTGCTGAAAAGTTTGAGATTGTATGCTAAGTTCGAAGCTTCAAGGTTATGCCAAGTGGATGGTTTAGATTAGGCAACTTTACTTATTTTGATTTATGTTCGTAGGATTAGATTGGTAGGTACTCTGTAAGTACTATAAATAGGAGCTTGTAATTCCTGAAAAGGGTTGGACATATTAGCTACTAAGCATACGTCTATTGCATACAACACACGACCACACAGAGCTCATGAAAACAAGTTCCCTTCCTCCCTTTTTTTAGTTTTCTTTTTAATCAAACTACATTTTGTTTCCATTATTTTTAAGTTCTCGTTTGGTTCTTACTAATTTTCTGTTTTCTTCAACTTCAACACCCCTTAAGATGTTGGATTTTCAACCTTTACACTTTGATATTTGTTCATCAGAACATAGATCCACTAAATTATCACTAGATAACTTAGTTTTCTTTCACATTCATCACGAAAAACGTTTTCAAAGTCATTCCAGACACATAGTTTCAATGCTTGTAAACCGTTAAACTTAATAACTCACGAAAGAGGACATTATCCAAGATCCAAATTTCTCTCTGGATGCTGTTGTTTGCATATGTTATTTTCATGCGTAAACATCATTTTTATCTGTAACTATTACATATTCAAAGTTCATTATAGCTAGGTTGAAGGTTACGGTGCTAATGTTTTTTTCACATTTAAATACAAAGAAATAAATTAGGGAGAACCGAGAGATATAATGAGCAGTGCAATTAAAAAAAGATAAAAAGAAAAATACGTAAAATTAAAATGGAAGAAAAAGTGGTGAGAATGTGTCAAAATTAAGGTAAGGGTGAGGTGGTTAATTGTGCACCACAAAAATCAACAATTGGATATAATATTAAAAAAATAATGATCATGATTGAAGATTAATTGCCTTAAATTACAAATATACTCATGGAAGATAAAAAAGGAAATTATAGTAATCTCTTTATTGTTTGTCGCTTCGGAGGAAGGGAATCACCGGTGTGAAACTGCCACTATAAAAAAGAGTTAATTTAGTTGTGAAACACAGTGTTGCTTACAACATCGACGCTAAGTTGGATAAAGATTGACGCTAAGTTTTAGTTGTGAAACACAATGTTCAAAGTTTATGAAAAGTTTTAGACACAACTTAACCACGCCTTCTTATGTCTCTATGTTTATTTCATCATTCATTTCAGGCATATAGCCTAACCAAGCGACACTTACACATAAGAAAAATATAATACATAATAGAATAATTATACCGTGCTATATCAATATTAACAATACAAAACAGAGCATGTTCACTCAAATTTTACCACATTATAACTTAAAAGGGAAAAATCAAGAAAACGAACAAACCCAAGCTCTATTAGAACTTAAGTTCCATCCCTACGACCCTAGACGAAAATTTGAAGTTTCTATTTTTTTCATAACTTCTTTTTGGAAGTTAGTTTTGATGCCACCCTCATTAATTCTTATGTCATCCTTTAATATCATTCATTCTAAAAATACCTCTGCCATGCATTAACTCTCATTTTCACCATTCTACTTCATTCACCATCCTTCTCCTTCATCTCTCTCATTATTTTCACCCCCACCTCCTTTATTTCCCTCATTATCCTCACCCTACCTCCTTCATCTCCCTCATTACCATCACCCCACCCATTCTCGTTCAGTATCCTCAGTCCACTTTCCTTCATCTCGCTCAACATGGTCACGACATTCGTCCTCAGTTGTTTCGTCAAACATAGGTGAGTTCTGCACCTCTCACACATTCAATGTGCAATTTGTTGTGATTTTTGGTTTCTGTAATTAGAATCGCGTTGTGTACCACACATATAAGTGTGGTTCATATTCTTTTGTGTACCACACATATAAGTGGGGTTGTGATGAAATTTTCTTATAGTTTATTGTACCTCACTTTGTGTTTTTTTTTTAGAAAATTTTTCGCACATATACGTGCGGTATGACTAGAACGAACCGCACATTCAAAGTGCGTTGAAACAACACAGAAATAAAATCAAACGCAAAGTAGAAGATAAGAGATAAATCACGAAATAGGAAAAGAGATATGTAGAACACACATACCTTGCCTTGATGTGGGTTGATTTGTTCAACCATTGATGATTGATAGAGAATGGTCTCCTTCTTGAGAGAGATGAAAAGGTGAAGGTTTTGTGGAAAAGAAAGAGTAATGGGAGAAAGTGGTTTTGTGCAAAAGATAAGAGAGAAAAAGAGGGATGGTGAGAAGGAGTAAGTGAGGGTAAGAGAGTAATGGGGGTTGGTAGCTTTTTTTTTCAAAATAGGGGTATTCTGGGGATTCTTGAAAAAGTTAGGTGGCATAAAAACCAATACCCCTTCTTTTTTTTCTCAATATAACTGACTCTGCTAGTTGTACAAACATGCAAAGAGACAAACCATATCTAGGAAGTTGTAGCTTTGACCGCACCTTCGGCCAAACAAGAGGCATTTGATGACTAAAACCTCATGACATAGGAGGGAAAACCACATATCTGAAAAAGTAAGGGTTTTTGTGGCGATGGACGGGAGAGAAGAGAAAAGGAGGTGGCAAGGGGAAGGGTGGAGAAAATGGAAAAGAATAAAATTTACCCTCACTAGAGTTTGAGAGAGAGAGAGAGAGAGAGAAGGGGGACAGAAGGGGGACAGAAGGGGGAGAGAAAGAGAAAGAGAGAAAAACATCCACATGTGTAGGTAGATAACCTCCCCATTATGAGGAGAGAATCTCAAAGAAGGAGAAACCCCCAATAAAAGGGTGGTCGGTATGCTGCACTAGAGCACTAGAGCTTTCCTGCTAAGGTTGAGGGAGTTTCATGGCTGCTAGGGTTTCTAAACAACACTTGAAAAATCATTTTTCATTTTCAATATTACATTTTGAGGAGTGTTACCAACACTCACTCTAACACTCTCTTTTCAACACTCTTCCTTCTATTGATTAAAATTCATGTGGGTCCAATTTATTTGGAAATGGAGTCCACATTTTTAGTGGACCCCATAACTAATAGAAGGAAGAGAGTGTTAGAGTGAATGTGGCTAGCATTTTTCTTACTTGGAGATTGTGGGATTTTCAGAATTACATGAAAGATTGATATTACATTTTCTTGTAAATTACTGTTTTATTACTTTGTTTTTATTTTTTTAGTTGATGTGTTGTCTATAATCATTTAAATAATTTTTACATCTAAATCGCAAAATGAAAACCTAAGTTCATTTCATGTTGTTGGTGGTGCCCAGCCCATTCTCAAATCTAAAATGGCTTATAAACCCCTAACCTCCAAAACAAAAGCCCATATAAAGGATAAGGATCTCCAAGTCCAACTCTCTAGTTTATTTTACCTTTTTTGCCAAAAATTTGTAAAATTACCATACCTTTTATCTCCCAAAAAATCTGATTTGAAAATAAAGATAAGGTCATAAGTTACAATATCTTGAATGAAACATCTTGGTTGGAAAACCAAACCCCTGAACTGTAATGGCTGCTCCTCTCTCAACCATTGTAGATATCTACTTCACTGACACCATAAGAACAAGGTTCACCATCACTTCTCCTTCTACAAGACCAAAACCTCAGAGAAAATTTGCTGCCACTTCCAATTCCATTCCAGAAGCTCCTCTCTCACCAGCATCAGACACATCCAACAACAAGAACTCTTCACTATCTGACCAACTCACTCCCCTTGCAAACACCACATTACCCACAACATCTCACCAAACTCATGTTCTGTCAAACCCACCAAAACCCACCTGGCTCAACCCCACCAAGGCCAAGCGCCCAGTTCTCACACACCAGAGGCAGAAGCGTTCTTCTCCTTCATACAACCCTCAGCTGAGGGATTTCAAACGCTTTGCCCAGAAGCTGAATGATTGCGACGCCGCGGATTTCCTCTCTTGCCTTGAGGAAATCCCACACCCGCCGCTGACAAGGGAAAACGCGCTTTTGCTGCTCAACAGCTTGAAAGCATGGCAGAAGACCCACATGTTTCTGAATTGGATGAAGACCCAGGATTCATTACCCATGGAAACCATATTCTACAATGTTACAATGAAGTCTTTGAGGTTTGGGAGGCAGTTTCAGCTGATTGAAGAACTTGCACACCAGATGATTGATAATGGGACTCAACTAGACAACATCACTTACTCCACCATCATAAGCTGTGCCAAGAAGTGCTTTCTCTTTGACAAGGCTGTGCACTGGTTTGAGAGGATGTACAAGACCGGTTTGATGCCGGATGAGGTAACTTACTCTGCTATACTAGATGTTTATGCAAGGTTGGGCAAGTTTGAAGAGGTGGTGAGTTTGTATGAGAGAGGTAGAGCAACTGGGTGGAAGCCTGACCCTATCACATTCTCTGTGCTGGGGAAGATGTTTGGGGAGGCTGGGGATTATGATGGTATTAGGTATGTTTTGCAAGAGATGAAGTCTCTTAGTGTGCAGCCTAATTTAGTTGTGTACAACACCTTGTTGGAGGCGATGGGAAAGGCTGGGAAGCCAGGGTTTGCACGGAGCCTGTTTGAGGAAATGATCGACTTGGGGATAAAGCCGAATGAGAAGACTCTAACCGCATTGATCAAGATATACGGCAAGGCCAGGTGGTCTCGCGATGCGCTGGAGTTGTGGCAGCGGATGAAGGAAAAAGGCTGGCCTATGGATTTTATTCTGTACAATACGTTGTTGAATATGTGCGCGGATGTCGGGTTGGTGGAGGAAGCTGAAACTCTGTTCAGGGACATGAAACAGTCTCAGCGTTGCAGGCCAGACAGTTGGAGTTACACAGCTATGCTCAACATATATGGGAGTGAAGGGGATGTGGACAAGGCAATGAAATTGTTTGAAGAGATGTCTAAGTTGGGTATTGAACTCAATGTAATGGGGTGCACCTGTTTGATTCAGTGCTTGGGAAAGGCTATGGAAATCGATGATTTGGTTCGAGTTTTTAACATTTCAGTAGAGAGAGGAGTTAAGCCGGATGATAGGCTATGTGGTTGCTTGTTATCTGTTGTGTCTCTATCTCAGGGTAGCAAAGATGAGGAAAAAGTCCTTGCTTGTTTGCAGCAAGCTAACCCAAAATTGGTAGCCTTTATTCAATTGATTGTAGATGAGGAAACTAGTTTTGAGACTGTGAAGGGAGAGTTCAAGGGTATCATAAGCAATGCCGCGGTTGAAGTGAGAAGACCCTTCTGCAACTGCTTGATTGACATTTGCAGAAGCAAAGATCTCCAAGAGAGAGCCCATGAGCTACTCTACTTGGGGACCTTATATGGATTATACCCAGGTCTGCACACCAAAACAGAGTATGAATGGTGTTTAGACGTTCGATCATTGTCAGTTGGTGCAGCTCTGACTGCGCTAGAAGAGTGGATGTGGACACTCACCAAAATTGTTCAACGCGAGGAGGCGCTGCCAGAGCTATTCCTAGCTCAAACAGGTACTGGTGCTCATAAGTTTGCTCAGGGATTGAACCTTTCTTTTGCTTCTCATGTGAGGAAACTAGCTGCTCCATTTAGGCAGAGTGAGGATAAAGTTGGCTCTTTTGTTGCAACAAGAGAGGATTTAGTCTCTTGGATACAATCAAAGTTCCTCTCAACTGCTACGGCGACATAGACATCCACCTCTTTTCGCTATGGCTAGAAGTCTAATACATAACAACGATGCTTGCAATTCTATTTTATCTTAAAATGTCAAGATGTGGACAGTTGAAGGCAAAGGAGATGGAATGTGATATTCCCCTCTGTTTATTAGAATGTAAACACCCCTGAAATCTAGTTTCACTTTTATATGTCCACTTTTGTCTCGCAGCTTCAAGTTTGGATAAAAAGATATATGCATAATAATAGTGTGTTTAAATTTCGAGATTTTTTTTTTAAATTTCTCGCTTTCCGAAGTAAAAAAATGTGAAAGGAAGTTATCACTTCCATGTACATTCAGCTGAAAAATACGCAAACACAGACTCTATCTAACTCAAAATTAAAATACAAGAACATTCACAATCAAAGTTCGGTTCCGTTAGTCTTGCCATCTTGGTTTACGAAAGGTCTTTCATTCGGCAATTTATAACTCTATTTGATTTAGAGATCTCTAATTTAGAATCATGTTAATTTGCTACGGTGGAAATCCACCCTCAGTTACAGATTTGTCATTTCTGACTAAGGACTGCTCGAGTTCAATCACTACACTTGTATCCCCACCAATATACACCCACATTTTCCTTGGCTCTTGCCAGAGAAAAAAACAGAAAAAAGAAAAATAAATAGAAAGGGCCTTCGCTATGCAAAAATTCTATCTTTTTTCATCTCTATAACTGCAAAAAAAAAAGGAGGGAAGGGAGAATAGAGACCGCGAAATAAAAATAAACAGTTTAAAAGGCTATACTTTTTTCTCCACTCCTAAAGAAAATTCCCAAAAGGCCATCAGCAAGGTCCATTCTTATATAGCTCATACCAAACTGCATCCTTAATTTTGGATAGAGCTCTAAAGGTGGCCACCTGCCATTAAAATCTGAGATTCCTCAGTTGAACTTTTGGCTGTAAGACCAGAAGAAAAAAACCCAGATCCATGAAAAATGGATCGGCTGTGAAACTTTGGCATCATCTTCGAGGCATCCTCTGGTGATAAATATCATTACATTCACAGGGCCAAATAGCAAGTTGAAGGTATCATAGATACTTTCCTGAAGATTTCCAGATTCTTCCTTCTAGTGATATCACCATAACAGTAACATCATCATGATACTTCCTCCGATCTCCTTGTGGGATGTCCAGCAATTCATGAAAGTCCATTCCTGAAACAATTTAGTCCAAAATCACCACTCTAACTGAGTAGAATAAACACAGAAGTTGACAAGCTAAAAAACATTCAGCTATAAATGAAATCGACATATTGCATGCAGTAATTCTTTTCTCGTTTGTCTGATTTTCTTCATTATCCCCAGCCCAAGGGGGGTTGAGAAATGGGGTGAAAAAACCCTAGTAGCATCAGATGTACTCTAAAACAAGTTTTCTCCGAATACGAGAAGCAAACAAACACCATGCAAACAAATGCAAACAGACGCAGCAACCCTCCCCAAGTTAAAACTTGTTACCTAAGCCAAACTCTGGAATAGGAAAAAAATTAAACAAATACATAAATAGAAAACGGCAAAGCTGGGTATTGACTAACAAATTAGTCCTTAGAAAATGACTTTATACAACTCAGACAGAGGACATAGTTAGGGATAGGATTTTTCTGAGAGTAAAAAGTAAAAGAATATGCAAGAAGTCACATTTGAAATAAGGGTAATGATATGGTAGAATTAAAGCAGTGGACCACAGAAGGACAATAGAATTATAGAATGCAAAATATATACTTTTTAAAGACTATCTCCCACTACAAGACGACACATTTCTTTGAAGGACAACATTTCAATAGAAAAGAGCCCTGATGGACAAGAGGTCATGTTAAACAGCAGTAAGGAAAAAGAAATTTAATAATATAATTACAAAGCTCCTAGCATCAAATGTAGGAAAAGAATTCCAAATCCTTCAATCTCAACAAGTAACAGGTATTAGGTAGAATTCGGCAACAAATGGAAGAAAACGGAACAAGCTGTTTTGTTCTATTTTCTTTGGTTTCACCTATTAGTGGAAACAATATATATACATTTTTCACTTTATGACAAACTATTATACTCATAAGATGCACTAATGAGTAAACATAAAATAGAACCCATATGTTTTGTTCTGTCATTTTAACATGTGTGACTACCGCTACCTTAGTGTTAATTTCTTAAAAAATACCACCAGTTTATTCTTCAATAATTTAAAAATTCAATAATTTTGCACAACCATATGGGGCAAGGCAAATGCTTTGCGTTCTTATATAAACAATTACCAATTAATATTTCCTCCACTTATGCCTTTCAACAAAGTGTACATACCTAACAAGACTGCAAAACAAGAAAGATAGACAAGGTCTGAAGATTCATTTACCAGCTTTCTTGGCGGCACGGAGGAGCAGTTCTTCTATTAAATGTTGCGCAGGATCTCCTTCTGGGAACTTTTCCATGAAGCTCTCAACTTGAGAAACCACTTCTTCATTGTTTAGATATTGATATAAACCATCAGATGAGAGGATCAGGAACTGATCTTCTGGGCATAATTTATGGTGACGCAGTGAAGGACAGCAGGATATATAAGGAGCAGTGCCAATATAGTGATTACGAAACATTTCTAGAACTGCATCATTCCACTTTGGCTACAGAAAAAATCAATTCAAACCATCATGTAAGAATACATTTGGGTTAAATATTTTAAGAAATTTATGCAGCCCTAAAAAAGAGGCATCATAAACAACCAGGCTTCTAAAGCATAGACGAGCATCAGCATGTGAAGCAGTAGAATAAACACAATAAAAGTGGATATGATGAAAAATTAATTATTTCTATAGTAATAAGGAGCGCAAATGCAGCAAGTTCTCCCAACAATTGACCTTTATCACTCATCTCATTTTATAATCAAATGTGTATTGCCAGAATGAAGTCTAAATGATTGGACCCTATTTAGCTTACATTATATAGTTTACATCCTAAATGATATAGTTCATTATATATCATTACAGCATCTAAAAAAAACTTTCGAATAATTACAAATTCACGAGACAAGTTTTGTAAATTCACCCTTTCATCTTTGGCTGAGTATGCAGAAGAATTTTACATTGTGATAGATATTTCTATTTGACAGAATAACCAATATGAACATAAATATCTGCCACACCAAAATTAATTATAAAAAATACAAAATGATCATGAACAACAAGATTTCCGTGTTAATAACATCACCGTACCTACACATGTAAATATGTTCACTGCTTCACGCATATGTTAAAATACTCATCTACTTGCGTATGTGTATTTACAGTCATACAGTGTGTGCGAGTACATACATATACACACATGCATACACACAAGCACACACTTCATTTAAATAAAAGATGGTACTAAGCAAGATGAATATTAAATCTCTAAGGGCATTAAACAAGAATCAACTTGAAAGATTATTCCATATCGCATGAAATAAAGAAATAAGCATTTCTTTTCTCTCTGAGAGGAGAGAATTATTCAGAAGCACACGTTAAAATTTATAAATTCAAGAAAATGAATTGTAGTAATAGTACAAAGTACTTTCAAAGATACCTGTTTCAAAAATCCTGCTCCAAATGCTCTGGTGACCTTAAGACGGCCTTTAACTCTATCATTGACTATACATTGGGAATCATCCGGATGCTCATTCTTAATTCTAATGACTTCCTGTAAAACAATAAGCACTATTTTTTACAGAACTGATATAAGCAGGTCACATCACAACTGAAGAAAAAGAAAACAAGACTATCAGCTGCAACTACTACTAAAAGTACAACTTGTGATATTCATAACTACAACAAGAATAGCAAATGATCTAACCTCTCGAATATATCATCACACACTACTCAATCTCAAATCTCAACACCACACGTTATGAAATCTTAAACTTCATCTGCCACTTGACATAATGCAAAATATTGGACAAACGGTGTTTGGTTATGTAAACTTTTCTGGTATGGTTCAAAGTTTTGGAGTGGAGGGGGGGCAAAATCCCTTCTCTCTCAAATTTGATTATCCTCCAATATTTAGGATATGAAGGGGAGAGGAAATGCGTTTAAAATATGTTAAGTATAGTAATTAAATTGTACAAACTTATGATTCAAGATCCAAAACTGCACTCTTTGTATTTTATCCCTAGCAATACACACAATTTGGTGCACAATTTTAATTTCCCTCTCTCAGTTTGGTGCATGAATTTACTGTTCTTTATCAATTTGTATCCTTTTAAATTACGGTCTCATAATTTGAATTTGTATGATATGGGAATGAGTAATAAGCAATAAGCACAGCTGATAGAAACTCTTGGAGTTATACTGGTAAAACTGGACATTTAGAATTTTATATACTATAAATTAGCTTTATCTTCCCTCCCTCCCATTGAATCCAAATAACGAGAGGGTTATTTCACCTCCCCTCCCCTCCCCTCACTTTTGAACAAGCCACTCTGTCAATGAAAGAAACAATGGCATCTCTGCTAGGAATATAATGCACTTACTGAATGACATGCACACATGAATGAAATCAAATATGGGCCTACATACTAAGGCTGTATTAGAGGGATAGAAGAAAATGATGGGGGAAAAGAATGTCATTAGCAACAAATAGCTGTATTAATTTCCAGAAACCTAGTAAAGGCATTAGACACTAGTTTTAAGGGCATTGAAGCTTTACAGTTATCTACAGAGAAAATTGTTGAACCAGACTTGAAGAAGCATTATTAAGGAAAAGTAAGATTTGTAGCTTAAAATCAAACTTGACAGGAGTGAAGGAAGGAAGAAAGCATTTAATTTCATCAAAAGGTCAACTGTTTTGAAAATTGAACTTACTTCTTCTATGCTGGTGCTGTGATCAGTAGACAGCTGCAAAGCAGCCAACCTCATTTCTCGAGCACGGCCCTGATTCCCCAACTTGACTGCACTTTCAGCTACGGGCTCCTCAACAATGCTCTCGGTGCTAGAACCAGTATCTCCCTTGTTCCCAGATTTCACCACATTAGAAGCAACTTCCTTGGGCTCATAGTGTGCAACAATAGCACGGCTATCCCCAACATTCATCACATAGACATCCTCATCCCTCATCACAGCAACCAATAGACAAGAACCCATCAAAGCAAGTTCCGGATTTGTGTCCAGAAGCTTATCCGTCATATCCAAATATGCAAGCTCCGTTACTTCTAATGCCCGAGACAGCGCACTCAAAACCAGATCATGATCCACGGGACCGACTTTCCGCCTCTTCCCACCACCACCGCCACCACTAGGCTGGTCTTCCACCCTATTATTCTCCACCTCCACCTTCTCTTTCTCCTCTGTCCCCAAATTCCAAGGTAATAACTTCTTACCATGACCCTCCTTGTGCTTTGACAACCCATGCTTCAGTTTCGACAACAGAAGCCACCGTCTGCTAACTGCAGAACCCGCATTGGCATTGCTAACACTGAGTGCGTCGTCAACGGAAAACGCGAACCTGTCGGACCCAGAAAGATCGAGTCCATCTTCGGGGTCTTCAGCGAGAAGCTCCCACAACCTACGCCGTCTACTCTCCGTTCCCGTTACCGCCCCTTGCACTACCATCTTCGCCGAAGCAGAACTCGAATCTTCTCCTTCTCCCTCCTTGTTTTTCACCTCAGCTACGCTCTGCCCTGCGGGGTTGCTCTCCTGTGCTGCTTCTTCAACTTCCCAGAACAAACCCTGAAGCTCGTTGTGAACGGCGCGGTAGAGATGACCCATCAGAAACTCCGGCGCGTCGGGGCCGTTGAAGCCGTCGTAAATCCCCACGAACAACCACCCCTGCTCCTCCGACACCACCACGTGAACCCGATCCTCCCCGGCCTTCCCCAGCGCCCACTGCACATTGCTGTTGCTCTCGCTCCTCGCGTCCACCGCCGCCGGATGCTTCTCCTCGCTCGCCGGAACCTCTTTCCTCCCGACGAAGTTCAGCACCGGCACCACCCACGGCCGCTTCTTATCCGGCACCTTCCGCTGGAACGCCTTCCGGAACCCCGACACGCCCTTCACCTTCTTCCTCCCGTACATCCCCCCTAGCGGCGCGGAGAATGGAATATCCCCGCCGCCGGAGACGCCGCTGCTGTCACCTCCGGCGTGAATCGGTCCAGAGTGCGCCCCGCTCTCAATTGGGCCGGAGAGGAAGAACCCGCCGCCCTCGAGAAGCTCCCCCCCTCGTGGCACGGGCTGAAGCGGGAGAGCGCTAAACAACGACGTGCTCTCAAACCCATTCACGATGCTGCCCTTGGTGGCAACGGAATCAGCAGCCGCGGCGGCGGTGGCGTCTTCTTCTAGCTGAATAACCGTCTTGGGAACAGAGCTGTTGGCGCTGACGGCGGCGCCGGAAATGGATTTGAACCCGGTCTCGTGAAATTCGGGTCGGGCTCTGTGGTCATGGGTTGGGGAAAACCGAAGCGAGGTGGAAGGCGAGAGGAAGCGATCGGAGTGGGTGGGTGAGACGAAGCGAGCGGAGGATCTGACGTAGCAGAAGGAGTGGCCTAGGGTTTCGTCCAATGGCTCGGTAGCGGCGAAATCGACGGCGTGGTGGTCCGGTCCGTCGTGGCGGTTCTCCGGTTCGAAGCAGGAACAGAGGCTGGAGAGTCCACTTCCCATCAATCACATTTGTGTGTCCGCCGCTACAGTGGTGTTTGGCAACCGAGAAAATCCCCGAGACGATTTTCCGGCGAGAGAGGGAAAATGAGTGACCCCAACCCCAAAGCCCAATCCAAAAACTAGAAAGGGACCGAGGGGAGGGAGAGAGAAAGAGAGAGAAAAGAAAAAGAAAAGAAAAAAGGAAACAAGTTAGTGAGTGAGTGAGTGAGGAAAAGAAAACAAAACAAAACGAGGAAAGTGAGGAGAGGGAAGAAAGAAAGAAAAGAAAAGAGTCAAGGCGTTTTTGTTTTTTTTTTTTTTATGTGTGAGAACGAGAAGGGAAGAAGAATGATAGAGAGAGAGTTGAAAATTTGTTGTTGGTTTGTTTGTCTGTTTGCGTGGCTTTTTTCAAACTTTCTTTCTTCTGTGTTGTGTTGAGTGTGAAGTTGTTGGGTCTGATATGAGTTGACGGTTACATCTTCAAATGCGGTGGGTTTATATATACGTGGCTGACACGTAAGGTTCCACCTCATCACTCTGCTGCTTCACCTTGCCTATGCCGGTTTCTTTTTTCAAACTATTTTGAATTGTACACCAAAAACTACAAATGTTGCTAGTGTCACCGCTGTTTTAGTATAAATGAATCATTAATGTTTTGAATACCATAAATTCTTCCGGTAATTCATAATGGTAAGAAATAAATGTCAGAGGCTTTGAATGGGAGATTGGTTTACTTAACATTTATTAACTCATAAATATTTAATGAGGAACAATAATGTAAGTAATTACTTGTAATTAAGAGTTTAATTGAGTATATCAAATGGTTTTAAATAAATTGAAGTCAATCTTAGCAGACAAGAGGCGACATTGGAGATGCACATAACAAATTGCCGAGTCTCAAGACAGCAGTTGTTTCCAATTTTGAAAAACTTATTTTAACTAGGGGTAATAGATAAAAAAAAAACGTTATTATATATGAATGAAGAGGAAATTATAAATAAGGAAAATGAATAAATATACTTTCTCCTTGTTTAACTGGAAAAAATAAAAGAAAAGGCATTTATATTAAATTACCTTTATATCTTTTAAGTGTTATTTGCTTTTTCTTACAAACTTACATATTTCTCTCTTTCTTTCACATGAAGGAAAAATATCTCTTATGATAACTTCTCTTGACTTTAATTTGAAATGTTTTCTTCTATTATTTTTTTAATATCTCTTTATTCAAAGACATTTTAGTGTATGTTTCATTTAGAAAGCCAACGTCGGTTTTTTTTTATATCGGAAAACAAGCCAACATCTATTTTGACCAATTTATATGCACTTAGATGATAAATAGCAAATTCCAATATGAAAAGCATCACATCAACAATTTATAACATTTTCCATTCCATGTAACTTTTAATTATATGAAACCTTAAGGGTTTTTTAAATAACAAGAAAAAATTACCAAAATATATAAAATAAAAATACAATTAACAAAAGTACTATTATTTTTTCCATAGGGATAGCTGACTATGAGAGAGGTTGAGCGCATTTAACACATGTAAGGAAGTCGTTGGCCGACAAGGTGTCACCCACGGACAAAAAGCTGTCCCTAGCCAGTGAACCATCGCACTAATGGCGCATTAACTTACTGGTAAAAAATGAGTTACACTCTACTGAATGCTTGCTGACACCCGTCCGCAATAATGGTACCATCATTATTGGTCGATAAGTCACTAACACAAACATTAATTCAGTGCTACCCAGCCATGTCATGTTAGCACTGACATTAAAGGTGCCATTAAAGAACGCTTGACTTTCAGGCACAATACAGAAAACAGTTAATGTTATGTGTTCCCCAATGTACGCATACTCCACCTCTAGGAGTGGGAATAGCTTAAGTGAGGTTATACTCTCTGTAATAGATTAAAAAAAACGTTTTTATATATGAATGAAGAGGAAGTTATAAATAAGGAAAATGAATAAATATACTTTCTCCTTGTTTAACTGGAAAAAATAAAAGAAAAGGCATTTATATTAAATTACCTTTATATCTTTTAAGTGTTATTTGCTTTTTCTTACAAACTTACATATTTCTCTCTTTCAGAAAAAATATCTCTTATGATAACTTCTCTTGACTTTAATTTGAAATGTTTTCTTCTATTATTTTTTTAATATCTCTTTATTCAAAGACATTTTAGTGTATGTTTCATTTAGAAAGCCAACATCGGTTTTTTTTTTTTATCGGAAAACAAGCCAACATCTATTTTGACCAATTTATATGCATTTAGATGATAAATAGCAAATTCCAATATGAAAAGCATCACATCAACAATTTATAACATTTTTCATTCCATGTAACTTTTAATTAAATGAAACCTTAAGGGTTTTTTAAATAATAAGAAAAAATTATCAAAATATATAAAATAAAAATACAATTAACAAAAGTAGTATTGTTTTTTTCCATAGGGATAGGTGACTATGAGAGAGGTTGAGCGCATTTAACACATGTAAGGAAGTCGTTGGCCGACAAGGTGTCACCCACGGTCAAAAAGCTGTCCTTAGCCAGTGAACCATCGCACTAATGGCGCATTAACTTACTGGTAAAAAATGAGTTACACTCTACTGAATGCTTGCTGACACCAGTCCGCAATAATGGTACCATCATTACTGGTCGATAAGTCACTAACACAAACGTTAATTCGGTGCTACCCAACCATGTCATGTTAGCACTGACATTAAAGGTGCCATTAAAGAACGCTTGACTTTCAGCCACAGTACAGACAACAGTTAATGTTATGTGTTCCCCAATGCACGCATACTCCACCTCTAGGAGTGGGAATAGCTTAAGTGAGGTTATACTCTCTGTAATAGATAAAAAAACGTTTTTATATATGAATGAAGAGGAAGTTATAAATAAGGAAAATGAATAAATATACTTTCTCCTTGTTTAACTGGAAAAAATAAAAGAAAAGGCATTTATATTAAGTTACCTTTATATCTTTTAAGTGTTATTTGCTTTTTCTTACAAACTTACATATTTCTCTCTTTCAGAAAAAATATCTCTTATGATAACTTCTCTTACTTTAATTTGAAATGTTTTCTTCTATTATTTTTTTAATATCTCTTTATTCAAAGACATTTTAGTGTATGTTTCATTTAGAAAGCTAACGTCAGTTTTTTTTATATATCAGAAAACAAGCCAACATCTATTTTGACCAATTTATACGCATTTAAATGATAAATAGCAAATTCCAATATGAAAAGCATCACATCAACAATTTATAACATTTTCCATTCCATGTAACTTTTAATTAAACAAAAAGATGTCCCTAGCCGGTGAACCATCGCAATAATGGCGCATTAACTTACTGGTAAAAAATGAGTTACACTCTACTGAATGCTTGCCAACACCAGTCCGCAATAATGGTACCATCATTATTGGTCGATAAATCACTAACACAAACATTAATTCGGTGCTACCCAACCATGTCATGTTAGCACTGACATTAAAGGTGCCATTAAAGAACGGTTGACTTTCAGGCGCAGTACAGACAACAGTTAATGTTATGTGTTCCCCAATGCACGCATACTCCACCTCTAGGAGTGGGAATAGCTTAAGTGAGGTTATACTCTCTGTAAATAGATCTAGCCTGCTTAAAAGGTGTAGGGCCTAAGCATGACGGTTACCTATCAGAAAAAAAAATTCTTGTTCTAGTATGGTATTATTGAATGTTTGGTATGACTTGATAGCATATTTATGATAAGTGTCAATTTTACCATGTTCTATATTGTGTTTTAGGCACTTATCTTGTGTTTTTATATGAAAAAGCTTGTAGATTAACTATCTTCAGGTTAGAACTTATAGAAATGTTAAATTTGAAGTTAGAATGGGTTTAATGTATAATTTTAGTTCCATTTTGAGATGTAGGGTGAAATTTTTGACGTGATATACATTCTCTTGCAATTATGCCAAAGTTCCGCCCAGCCCTCGTTGTACCCGCTCAGGCCTCCTCTTCATGAATGCTGTCAAAAAAGAGCTGAGCGCCTAGAAAAGGGGCTGAGCGCCCCCTGCATCAGGAAGCAAACCCAAACCTACAAAAACAGGGCGTTGATCGCCCATAACGGGGGGCTGAGCGCCCTGTTTGTAGAAAAACATATAAAAGTCATTTTTGTTGGTTTAAACCATATCCAACACTGAAAAATATCATAAACTCGAAGAGGAGCAAGGGGAGAAGGAGTTCTAAGGTTCCAATAGCTTCCATCGGCCTAGCTACACGCCGAGGACGGTACAGAATCGACAAATCTTCCTAGCTCTCTTTGTAAGCAATATAGCATCCATGTCTATGGATAGCTAAACTTTTCTTGTTGGGATTGGTTGTATCATTTTGGCTTTGAGGTACTCACTTTGATCTTTACATATAAATCCATGTTTCTATTGATGGTTTCAATGATTTACCTTGTGTTTAATGCTTGTTTTAGCTTGATCACGTAAGACATGATTTTGGATTTGATAGTATAGTGAAAACTAGCTATTTGAATTTAATCTAGGTAAATATCATCTAATGAATCTAATATCTAGAGATAGGATTAGATCATTAGTCAAAATAACATCCATGATTAATGCTTCTTGCTTATTAATCAATCAAGAGATTGAGGGTTAATTTAGTAAGACGATAATCTTCGCATTAAGAGACCGTGTAGTGAGATAAGATATGATGTGATGAAACCAATCATAGGACAAGGTTTATATATGAGATCTTAGCGTGCATTCGAGACAATTGATGAATTCCAATCCTAACAGTTTTCTCTTCTTGATTTCCAATGGTTTTTATATCGCTTTGCTTAATTTTCATGTGCACTTGGTTACAAAAATATCATGAATCGTTTGTAAACCCTCATTGCTTAAAGTAAATCTACTGGAGAATGAAATTTGTGTTAGCAATTTCCTGCGGATACGATAAAACCATTTACTATACTACAATTAAATCTTGAAAGGGATTCAAAAGTAGAGTGATAAAAAAAACATTTCATTAAGTTCAAGGTCTATTTTATAATAAGATCTTTACATATGCAAATATATATATATATATATATATATATATATATATATATTTGTAAATAAGTTCGTACTTGTAGAGTTTTGGATTTGACAATCAGTACTTGTAGAGTAATGCGTTAAAATATACTAAAATGATATTATAAGTTAATAGTTATGATTGAAACATGCTAGCTAATGTTGAGTTTCCAAAGGCCAAAGTAATGTATTTAACACATAATTAATTGATTATTTGAAATATGCATAAGAAGTTAATAAATCAAAAAATTTAAAGTGTTATGAAATTGCTCAAGTTAACCTGGACTTTAAGCAACTAAGAAATCTTAGGCAAGAGAAGAAAAATTGAAAAATGAAAGTATTGCAGAAACACATTTCATTAGAAAAATAATAGGCAAATTTATGAGGATATAAATACTAAATATTTTCTTAAATAAATTCTGGTTAAATTCAAAATCAAATACCTAAGTAATCTCATGGCGAGAAATTGAGCTTAAGGGAAGTTATCAATTTTAGAGGGACCAAAATCATAACTCTAAGGCTAAATTCATAAACCTTGTCCCTTTTAAAATTTAGTTTTGTCATCATCAAAATGGGTAATGGGTAAGGATGTTAAGGTAAAATTGATTATGAATCCTATAGGTTTTAGTGAACTAAACATAATGTTATGTTTCACAAGAAAGTGAGAGCAGCACCTTGGAATCTCCGTTGAAACATAATGCTCAAGGTGCTCCAAGACTACTCATTTTTATTTCCACAAGTGGCTTTCAGAAGTTGTATAGCCGCCAAGGCTGGAGAGTATGAAGCCAGGAAAGGAAGAGACTCATCTTCTTCATCGAGACGTGGAATGTCCATCATATCTCCCATGTAAGCGAGTTTTGGAGCCTGGCTGATGGCGGGATGTCTTGGCAGTTCCCTTGATTCATGGTTATCGTCATCTGTGTTATCTCCTGAATACGCCTCTAGATGGTCGCGTTGTTAGGTTGGGAGGGCAGCTGCTACACCTGAGCAACGGGCAAGGGTTGCTCCTAGACAACGGGTAGGGGTTGTGCATGCACTGCCGCATGAGCATTCTGCGACACCAAATGTTCCACAAGGAGATTGTTGACCAACTGAGTTACTACCGACATCTAATTGCATTCCCTCTCACGCTACAGTTGTGCTTCTATCACTGTGATAAGTTCATCGCGGAGGGTTATCGCCATAGGAATAACGTTGTTCTCCTATAATGGTAGAAGTTACGGTTACGGTTGAAGCAATGGTTGTTGTTGAAGCAATGACCAGTCCACCTCATCCACATGATCATCGTTTTCATGAATCTTAATCATGGATCATAAGTGGAATGTCTTCTAAGGAGGGAGTGCAATTTTGTTGTTGCTTTCTAATGTTTACCATGGTAGAGATGAACAAGAATATGACTTAACGTTTCCCACAAGCAAAGCTAATTTTCTGATAGTATACATTACCGAACTAAGGACGAATAGCGTATTGAAGGGATGCTATGTTGGACAACTTCTTTCCAGGAATGACTTCATCTGCTCGTACAACAGTGAGTAAGTGAGCACCGGAGGTGGATACCAACAGGGCATTTGACGCTTAAATCATCAAAGGTGAAGGAAAAATAATTATTAGGCTTTGAAGAAAGTGTATATGTGCGTGTGTCCTTTAAGGTGCATTTATATACAAAGAGTACACTTAATCTGGAAGGATTCATTCCATTCATGATACGATATAATAGATATATCGAGGATATAACAAATCCTACCCAGAATTATAAGAAATCCTTTGATTTAAAATAAAGTTCTTATCCTCATGTGCGCGTGATATTGTTGATATTAGACAAAAGTACATTGAACCTACCATTTTATTCTGTAACAATAATCATTTAAAGAAAATAATATTGAAATTTATTTAGCAAATGATTTATTAGAATTTTTTTTGTCCTAAAGTAATAGTTCAGATGTATTTAATTACATATTCGAGTTAATTACATGTACACTAAAGATAATCATAAGCTTCCTTTGTGATGCATGGATATTTCTTTTAGATATGTTTTTGGTTTTTTTGAAATAGTGAATTATTGATTTTGATCCCCTTTAAATTTCGTATTGATTTAAATCCCAAAATTTATAAAAAAAGATCATGTTTTGGTTCAACTATCCATTTTAGTATACATTTTGTGACAGTTTTTTTATATTAGTGCGATTTAAACCGTTACTAACATATTTTGTGACGATTTTTGTGTATTAGTGGCGGTATAAACCGCCACAAAATGTACCGTAGCAACACTAAAATGGATGGAGAGACTAAAACTTGATTATTTTCATAAATGGGGGACTTGAGAGAATTAAAATTTTAAAAAATGACTAAAATCAATAATTTATTATTTTAGGGAGAAGAAACATATTTAAACTTTTTTTTACGTAAATGCATGGATAATCTTAGATGCTAACTTTCACATTAAAAAAGATTTTTGTCGCATACCACCAAAACAAGTAGTTTTCATGAACTAGTTTTTACAATGACGTGTTTTTCAGTCTCAGCTAATCACGCTAACACACTTTTACTAATTGTGTTGTCTAAATTACTCGGGATAGTAACTTAATTTCATCTTCGTGGACTAATATAGTTATTTATAAAAATTATAGAGATTAATTGTAAAATTTGTAAGTTAATTATCTTAAATATCATTAGTTCATCTATATAAGATGAGATTAAGTTACTTTCAGTGATTTATACAACCCATTAATTACTAAATTTATTATATCATTACCATTGGCTCATAACAGCCGTTACACTTATCTATTTTTTATAAGTTTCATTCGAGAGAAGCAGTATTTCGTTTTAAATATTAATGGCGAGGAATTAGGATAACATAAACTTCATCTGTCTCAAATTATAAGGACTTATTTAGACAATTACGTTTATTAAGAAAATATGTAACAATCTAATTAATATCTTGGTTTTATTTGTTTTTATATAAATCTTCCATATATGCCCCTATTTAAAGTTAATTGGTTTATTAGTTGTATCTCACTCAAATATAATGAATGTAAGGGGTAAATTAGGAAAATCTTATTATTCTTTTTATGAAATTTAGAATGGTTCTTATATTATGGGACTCTATGAAGTCTTATAATTTGGGACGGATGAAGTATGTTTCTATCATAAATTTAAATTTCTTGCCATGTATTAAAAAAGGGGCATTTAATTTATTATTGTGCCTCAATCCGATTTCATTTCCCAATGTTATTTAATATTTAGGCTACATCACCTAATTTCTTATATAATTGTTTTGAAAATCAATCAATTTCTTATAGAAGAAACTAGTGTGGACAATAAACAAGCAGGGGGCACATGTTTGTTGAATAAACTTGGATGATATTTTGCATCTCAACTCACACGGAAAATTTTCAAATTAATTATAGATGGATATGTGAAATATCTCTTTATCTGTCCGTGTTTAGCTATTATAATTATAAGAATAGAAAGTTATTCAGGCAATATAACTTGATCAAACAGGAATATCAATAATAATCATTATTATTATTATTTTCATTTGAATTTAAATGTTTATCTCTATTCTTATTACAATATTCAATATATATTTATTTCCTGTTTTAATTTATAATGTCATGTTTATATGTGCAAAATGTAAAAACAAAAATTGAGTTCTAGGGATACGTTGAAGTTGAAGTCTCTTATATTGAATTTCTAAACATGTGAAAGGTGGACGTAGACTACTACTGAATTCTGAATATGGTTTTGACTTTTGACTACCTCTGGTGTCTGAATATATATATATATAGAGAGAGAGAAGAATTTTGTCGATATTTGACGTGTTGAATTTATACCAAAAAAATTGACTACTATTTTCTTATTTAATTATTTTTATGACCTTGTTTTCGTACCTCACTCATCCTTCAAAACTGGAGTGATTTATTGAGTTCAATTGCAATTTGCAACTGCCCTTTCTGCTGCGAACTATAGATAATTAACCATGGCAGAACACGATTTTACACTCCATTCACAACGGACTCAAAGTCTTTCTTCATGCCCATACTCGTAAACTTAAAATATTTAGTAACTTAACTTCAGTTAAAAAAATTATAGATTGTGTTAACTTAAAATCCTCAAGAAGTACTGTGTGATATGATGTTGGTTAGTTGATATAAGAGATTTACGTTGACTCGGTTAAAATATTGGTTTTAATCATTTTCATTGTTTCCTTTAATAAATAAATAAAGAAACTTAAATTGAACGGTTCAACATAAACTGCGAAGTTTGAAATGGTAGTATTAAAATTAAAATTAAAATTAAAATTAAAATTTAGAATGCAATATTTGCGTACGTGTACAACTCGGATGTGAGAATAAGAGATTGGCACTGACCAAAAAATGTCAAATTAATAATGTTGAGTAGCTGGATATACTTGACAAAAACAAGTAATTAAAAAAACAAATATCAAACAAGTGGGTCAAAATAATTTATGAAAATAATGAATTATTATGTAACCAAAAAAAAAGGAATTACCAAGCTTTGTCTACGTTCGCTACATATTTAGGCAGTGTCTTAATAAATAGCAACAAATTTGCTATTCATGGAGTTGATTGGCAAAAATTTACTAGCAATATTTATATTCACCACCCGAACATATGTGGTGAGTGCTAGACAACCCAATTAACAATTATAAATGTATTCAGATTCAACCATATTTTAAATAGCCAAATGCAACAAACAAAAACTTGGGGGTAAATGAAATTATTTTATATGGTCTCATAAATATATTAGGGTTATATATATACATATATATATAGGGGATATATCATATGAGAAAGATGTTTTTATATGAGAAAATGAGAATAAATCACGATCATTAGATCTAATCATGAATGGTCAAGATTAAAACAACTTAATAGTCATATAACTACTTAAAAATCGGTCATGATTTATTCTTACTTTCTCATATAAAAACATCTTTCTCATATGATTACATCCTCTCTCTTTCTCTCTCTATATATATATTTGTCATTGAATTGTCCTAAAATTAAATTTTCTTAGGAAATAAAACAAAAGCACAATCACAACAAAAGAATATAATGTGAAAAACTAAACTAAGAGAAAAACTATAGCAAGCAAATATTTAAACTACACTTCGCAATACCTAAAACAAGAGCATAAATGAAAAATAAAACATAAACATAAGTTTAAAATGTTTTTTTAGTGTGATGCTTGGTGTGTTGTAATTAGAAACTTGATATCTTTATATATAGCCATAGACTCTTTCACCCTTCACCAGTCTAGGTAATGTGGGACTTCTCCACAATAATTTCCTTGACATCTTTCTTCCTTGATCTAACATTGGTAATGCGAGACTTACATTGCAATCAACTCTAACCATATTTGAGGCCTGTGTTACAGTTTTTTACCCTGACACCTCAGATTTTAGCCTCCTATGGTATATAAATAAGAATTAGATAGTCCCTAGTGGAGCTAACACGGCAAGTAAAGAGTTGATCGATTTTCTAAGCAGGTCCAACCAACCGGAACCAATAAGATTAAGGATGAAGAGTGGCCAAACCCATTTAAATTTTGATAACTGTTGGAGTCTGGGAAGCACATTTATGTTTCGGGAATTGAGTTGGTGACCGTGAGTGCTTGGTGACACTGCTTTGCTCCCTGCTGCATTTCACCCATTAATGAGGTTGGGTTTTCTAAAATAACACCACTATTTGGAATTGAGACTGTTTGGGTGACAGATATGCAAAAATGATAATCCATTGGGGCAACAAAGGAGTGGAGCTGACATTTTTTACATTTAAAAAAAGAATTCTTTCATTAACTGTGTTTTGAAACTCTGGAAAATCAAAGTTGAATAAAAAAAAAAAAAAGTTTGATTCGCCCATCATTTCCACCCACACCCCGGAGAGTGGGTATAGAAGAAAGAGAAATGAGATAAATACGAAGTAATGTGGTTGAAAAAGAATATATAGATAAAAGAGAAAATATGTGAAAATGAGATGAAGAAAAAATTGAGTGTAAATAAATCAAAGGCTTAATAGTACTTATGGTCTTTCACCTTTCACGATTTATGAGCCTACAGGGTGCCTCACGTTTACTAATTGTTGCAGTTTTAGTTTTCCATCCAAAATTTAACGGAATATTCCTTTAAAATTAATTAAAAAAGTAAAATTCATAATCAATGATGAATGTTCATCATGTTCATCTTCTTCTTCATAATAAAAACTTAAAAAACCCAGAAAATAACACAAACAATCCCAACAATTCTCAAAAAATTGATTTTCCTGCTTTGAGGACCGCCACCAAGTACCAACCCCTTACCAATAAATCAAAAAATTGATTTTCCTAATTTTCCTTTCATCTGAATCCATCTCCACCAACCCCTTACCTTCCGAATCCACCATCTCAAAGCCCTCACCCACCGCGCCCCCACCCGGTTTGAGGACCTCCACGACGCCTCTTCCCTCCTTCGCATCAAAGCTCTCTTCTCCCTCCCCTCCTTCTTCCTCTCCCTTGTCGCCGCCATCTCCGCCATAACTCCACCCTCCGCATCAAAGCACTTTTCTGGGTTTTGGTTTTTCGTTGTATAATCCCCTTCCCCCAAAACCTAATTTCTCATTCCCCCAACTCTTCTTCTACCAGAGCTACCACGCCCCCTCCATCCAATCGTCCAAACGCGAACCAGCGATAACAACCCCTCACCTCCACCTTCATGGCTTTCGCCCCATCGGATCTCGTCGATCTCCACCCATCTCAAAAACCACCACTACCTCCTCCTAAACCTTAACCTCAACCACCATGGGGGTGGGGGTTGAGTTGTTCCAGATTTGGGTAGTTCCATAGTAGTTACTATGTTGCATGTCGAACAAGAGAAAGTGTTGGGGATGAGGGAAACAGATCTGCCATAGATACTATAGGTAAGGACTACAGATATCTCGCTCCCTCACCGGTGACGTGTGTTAAAAGTTGAAGTGTAATTCAAAAATTGGTATCATCCTCTCTCTATCGTCTGCTCTCCGTCCTCTGCTCTGTTTTCTCTATTGTCTTTTCTTCACCAATTTACCTAACAATGTGGTGGTGATTTAGGACGGCCATGGCGGGGCCGATGGTCTTGGGTTACAGGTTTGGGGTTTGATGAGGGTAGTGCAACGGGGTTTTGGTTTGTTAACAGTTTTGGGTTTCTGGGGATTGGTCAATTCTGGTCCTTCTTCATCTTTCTCTGTTTTGGTTGTGGTCCAGTGTTGTGGCTGAGGTAGGAGCTCGATGGGGGGTGTTTGGGTCATGGTTCTGGTGAAGGTTGTTGTTTGGTTGGTGAACTCATGACTACAAGGTGGCAGAGAGGTGAAAGATGGTGGAGCAGGATGGCTGTAGTGGTGATGGTGGCAGAGAAAGAACAACATTCATATTTTTTGGGTTTTTCATTTTTCTGGGTTTGTCTTTGAAGATGATTAGGGAGAAGATGAACATTCAATATTTCTACTTTTTGTTATATTTTATTTTACTTTTAATTTTAATTTAATCTAAAATCTGTTAAATTTTGGATGGTTTTCGACGGAAAACCAAAACTACAACAGTTAGTAAACGTGAGAGACCTTGTAGTCTAATAAATTCCAAAAGGGACCGGAAGTGCAAAATCGTAAAAGGTAAGAAACCAAAAGTGCTATTAAGCCTAAATCAAAACCCTAAAAAAATATACAGTGATGCATATGCAACAGTTCAGGTAATGCCATATACAGTGTGATGGTCTTTTTAATCAATTTCTCCTATGTTTTGACATTTCATAGCGAAGGAAATGAAGCACAGCTACCATAGCTCCATGACAATAACACAGGTTCACATTACTAGGCACGTGAATCTGCAACATAATTGTGTTCTTTTTGCGACCTTAAATATCATTCACCGAATCATGCAATTACCATATCAGCATTATAGTAAGTTTTAGTATAAACATATAACTTTATTCATAGCCATACAACTTTTGAATAGAAGCCTTGGAATTTTATTACTACAAAGTTACATTTACATACTACTAGACTTGTAAATAGTTACTGCAGTTAGAAAAGTTCTTTGAAAAGAACTAGACAAGTGAAAAATGAAATTACGATAATATCGAAAGATAGTTCCAAGTTATACCCCTTGACTTTGGAATCCAGACAAGACTCTCTATACATGTGACATGTCAGAGTAAACCCTGAAACTCAAAAACAGTAACCTCGGTACCAGAGAAAGTGTTGTACAATGTACACAGGGAAACCTATTCATCTATAACAACATATCAATACATCGTACTATAATATGCACACAGAACGAATATAGCTATAGCAGGAAGGTCAAAAACTAAACAGAGAACTTGCCATTTCATTGATAACATTGCAGAAATGGTAGTGATTGGAGAGATATACATCATGTGTTTGGATGATTGGTTGGAAGGAGTACAAGATAATGGCTCAAAACTGCCCTGCTCTTATATCTCTATCAAGTCGATCTGCATTAAGCGTCCCAGGAAGCTCTCTGAAGTCTTCATTGAAGATTGAGTATGCACTGCATCATGTGTTGTGGAGATAAAAGTGTTTAAAAACAACCAACAAGTAAACATTGATCATCGGTAAAAACTAAACATCCATGAGGGTAGGTTCAAAAGGCAAGGTAGCCAAACACGTAAAACCAATAACAATTTCCTACTTGTTGAAGTATAATTAAAACTATATCCCCACACCCAGACAAACTTATAATAAAAAATTGGGTTAACCAATCTTTTGGTCCATGTGTAATAGCCAATTGAAAATGGTCCCTCACCAGATTAAAGTTTGGCTTTAGTCCCTAGCTTTTGGGAAACTACCCAGTTTTGGTCCTTGCCACCACCTCCGACAAGGACCAAAACTAGGGTATTTCCCAAAAACTAGGGACTAAAGCCAAACTTTACTCCGGTGAGAGACGATTTTCAGACTTCGCCTATTACACAAGGACCAAAAGCTTAGTTAACCCTAATAATTTTTAGAAATTCGGATTAGGCCTAACTTTAACCCAAAAGCTAACTTAAGGGTGATGATTGTTCTACCATATATAAAGGTTATTTGGCAATATCGTTAGTCAAATGTGAGACTTCTCAACAATAATAGTAACAACAAAAAACTTAAAATTACGACAAACCTAGTTAACATTTAGTTAACTCTAATCACAAATGCATGAGATTACAACTCACAACTCAAGTTAAAGCTACAACTCAATAATAGGCAAATTTTTAATAGCATATTAAACTAAAACATTACAGGAAAAGGCTCAAAGTAAATATCCGGACATTACCATACCACAAGTCAAAGACACAAAACAGAGCCTAAAAAATATTTTACCATAGAACAAAACAGAGCACACAAGTAAATAACAACCAGCACGCAGCCAAGCACCACTTCAATCAGACGAGAGGGACATCAAAGCAGAAACCGGAAGCAATGAAGAGGCCAAACCACCACTCACCATCTCTCTCAACCTAATCCACCACCCACACTCCCAATTGCCACCCACAAGCCACAATGAATTGCAGCCATCGGTCAAACTCACACAACCCACAGATAGAAGCTCAAGGAGTGTACAAACTGATAGTTGGGAGGGTGGAATGAAAGACAGAAGAGTTTGCAGGCCCTATAATGTAGAAATGGGTGGCTAGGCCAGCACGATGGGTTTGTCCATTCTAATGATCAATACCAAAGATCCGAGAAGATCACACCAAATTGTGTTTTTTTTGGTGTGATCAAGATGCCAACAACAGGCAAAACTGGTAAAAGCGCATATCCCTTCGGTCAAACACGCAATTTTGACTACTTGTCAAAATGCGTCCCACAAATAAATACACAATAAATACGCATGTAACCATGAAATTATAAGCATGTAAACGACATAAGAGATGAGGCATACAATATAGCAATAGCCTAATTGTCAATATGGTCATGTCTTTCTTTCTTCCAGTATGAGAAAAAGCATATTTACTTCCTTTCAGCAAGAAAAACTGTCCTGATAATCTGATATATTATGTGACTTAGACATGTCCAAATTTTTAATCTAATATTTACTCTTCCCTCACAGCCTTTTTTCCTTTTACTTCTTTGTTAAAACAGAAATGGTCCCTAACACAAGTCTTATTTGAATTTTCAGATTTAACTTTCACCTTACACCACACTTTGGGGCTATGTAGCATACAAAATATCTGTTACTCTGTTTATACCTGATGTCACCAGCTTGGCGCTTTCCAAGATTGAAGAGAATGAGACAAAAGCCAGTTGCAAGTATCTACATGAAAGGTTTGACAAACAATAAAAGACAGAAATTTTATCATATACAATTACTAGAAACTATAACATGAACCCCCTTAAGACATCTTAATATAATTTCTACTGCCTCAGATGATGTTAATGGTTTGAGCCTTGAGGGCCATCATGGTACAGGTGAGCATCTAAGATGAATGTCTAGCCTCATGATTCACAAGAAAGAAGTAAAATTTGCCATAGAATTTTGACCCTTATGCTCATAATCATAACTATTTTTTTTGAAAATCAAGACGATTTTCTTTCTTAATTCTTACCAAAGTGGACAAAAATCAGATTCAAGACATTCAAAAGGCGTGGCCTGAGTGTTAGCTGAGTTGACTTGAATAGACTAATATAGGTCACAAATAATTACAAAGTAACATAGTGCAATTGTATGGTCCAGTAACCAAAGTTCGAGCTATGTGTCAGAAGGTAGATAGTAGACTAACCACCCCCCTAGAAAAGAACAAAGAAAAGAAAGGATGGAAGAATACGTACATATAGAGGTCCGAGATCCCATCTATGGGCAACAGGAGCCAGGATAAACCACATAATTATGAAAATCCATGCTTTCAGGCTCAGAGTGAAAATTGCCATCAAAAGGATATCTGTCAATGGATAGCATATTAAGAAGATTGTTCATCTAAAAGGGTTTTATTATTTCCCATACAGGATCCACATTGAAAATGATTCCTTGAATAATGCATAAATTTACCAAACAATTCTAGTTTAAATTTATATCAATTTTGTCTTCATGCAAACAGATTAAGCTGTCACTTGACACATCACATATCTTTCAAAGAAATACTCAAGATGCTTTAAGGGCCAAATTAATATAACTTGGGTGAATGGATACAGCTCTCAAGGATCCATATATTAATTTAGTAGTGTCAACATGAATATCACTTGTGCAACTTATTACCTGGAAGCTTCAAGTTGTCATGTAGAAACGAGTATAGCCTCTTTTTCCACCTACTTGATGTACGAGGAAGCTGAAACTTCTGCAGAATTAGAAATCAAGGAAAGATGAGATCGAGATTTACATTGTGGCTCCTTCATTAGATGTTAGTAAATTGCTTTTACCAAATCTTCATCATCATCATCATTGTCATATCCATCCTTCACCGGTGGCTTTGGTTTAACAGCAATAATCAAACAATCTAAAAATAAATGGAATAAATCACATCTTTGTAAGTAAAGCTAACCATCATAATTAAAAAAAGTAAAATACTATGGCCCCAAACAGAAAGAGGAGGGGTCAACATGATCGCCAAAAAGTTTGAATCTTTTTTATAGCCCAAGGAATGAAGCTATGAATAGAAGTTAGAACCAATGATACCAATGGTTATACTGATTCTGTACAAGGAATAAAAGTGTTTTTGAAAGGTAAGCTCATTAAATTAATATCAAAGTTGAAAGGATGAATGCTGATAACTGATCATATTATAGAAGGTCACGACAGCGATTAATTGAAGATATCGACGAGTTTTACGTTGGCTGCCGAGGCCTAACACAACCCTCCTCCTTTGTCCAGGCTTGGGACCGGCACACAAGCATAGGCAGTCACAACAGCAATAATATAACAAATTCATCAAATAATGAAACTAGGACTAGAACTAAACCTCCATCTTTTAGTTGCACGCGTACATCATCTCCATTTTTCTCGTCACATAATGCAGTTCCACTTAGAACAAGACTCAAGTTGTCAATCGGTAAATGATCATTGCTGGCAATCAACCTTCTCAAATCACGCACCTATATGTGATTTAGAAGAAACAAAAGTGGCAAGCAAGCTGTAATAAATAATTAACAACAGGGATCATGAATCACCAAACTAACTAATCAAAAGAATCATACGAAACAAAACTATCATTGTTCTTGCCAAGAACTAGATAATGCCAACATAAAACATCGTTTGATTTCCCCCTCCCAATAACAACATTTTCAGAAAAACACAACATTATTGAATTCCTTGAAAACTACTGGCAGCATGAATTATGAAGTCAAACTTGGCTGAGTCTTTCTAGTACATATTAAGAATCAAAACCCCACAATGCATGCTTCAATTGCAATTTGCAACTAACCCTGAGAATCATTGGCAAGTGTTTTTTTTTTCCATCTAATAAAAGGGTGTTCTTTCTCCTAGTTGATATCTGATTTTACTTTTCTCAATGCCCCAGAAAGAAAAAAACCTAAAGATTGGAACTTGCATGGAAAAGATGAATTGGGAGAGAAACCTTGATGGAAGAAGGAACGAGGAGGCGAGAGGGTCGAGCTGGACCAATGGTTTTGAGAACGATCTCCACCTTCTCCGATTCATGTTCCTGCACAGTGTCTCCCATGGCAATCACCCGCTCCAAACAAACAACACTAACACAACAAAAATAAACCGAACAGAAAGAAAAGAGAAACTTAGTAACATATCAATATCAATATAACCCATAGTGCATACAGCCCAAAAATGAAACTTGATAATTGATATGGCCCATCTTGTACAAAATCAATTTGGGGTTGAAAATGTGTGGAAAATACCCTTTTTTTAAATAAAAAATCAAACAAAACTATTTTTGAATAATAATGTTTGCATACCAATTACACTTACACCATATGAGGGTGAAATAAGAGATATAATACATAATATGATATAAAAATAAAAGAGAACTAGAAAGAGAAAATGAGTGGAATTGAGATTGGAGAGGAAGTGAAGTGCGATTTTTTTTTTTGATTTAACCATAGGTATCTCAATTGAGGCAAATCATATTCGACCTGGGTATATTAAAAGACAAAGGTCTCCTCAAGAGTGCGGTTTCGAAGGATTGAATTTTGGTCTCAAGGGTTCGAACAATCATTATTAACCATTGCAACGGCACCAATCAGGAAAAAGTGAAGTGTGAATGAATCATAACTCGTAAATGCTATTTATATAATCTATTAAATTTGAAGCGCGAAATGTAGAGCTACCACATAAAAAAAAACTTCTTTCTTTCCATGCCCCATAAGCAATTTTAAACAATTGTAACACTACCAAATAAAATTAAATATGTTTTTATCCCTACAAAATAGGTAATAGTCGGTATTAGTCCATGTATTTCAAAATGACCCATTTGGATCCTCATCTTTTTAACCCTATAGTTAGTCTCCACTATAAAAGAAGGTGATGAGGCAAACAGAACTTCAGCCCACATCAGCATTGAACACATCATCAAATAATCACTAAAATGAAAAGACCCTTATGTTGTAGGAATAATTTTCCCTAAAATCCTTAATTGAAAATTATTAATTCATAATCCCTAATCTCTCTTTTTTTCCTCTTCATTTTCATGTTCTTCATCTTCATCATTCTTCTTCATATTCATCCTCACCAAGAACGCCACACCACACCACTCCATATGAATGTTCATTAACTAAACAAACCGGATTTTCATCTTCGTCAAAGTTCTTCACCTTCACCTAATTTCATCTTCATCTTCATGAATGTTTTTCACCTTCATGAGTGCTCTTCATCCTTTCTCATTCAAACCAAGCAAAATCAATCTTCAATCTCAAATCAAACCCAGAACCCAATAAACTCAACCTTCAATCTCAAAAACCTGCAACCCAGAACCAGCAAAATCCCCACTACCCAAAACCTGCGACCTCTCCACATTCAGAACACCAACCCAGAACACAACATCATCAACCCCAGAACACCCGAAGAAGGCCATCACATACTCAAGCCAAAACCACAGAAGGAGATAAGGATGGAGACGGTGCAGGATTTAACCGCTCCAACCCACAACACATGCTTTCATTTGCAACAGATTCAGCTGAGGAAAAAATTACATTATAAAATACATTTGAACTATCAAATGAATTCAACATTAATCAGTTAGAGGGAACTCCTAGACATCCACGTGAAGCAGGTCTCATGGAACATGTTGAGTGTGGTATATGAGTTACATTTTAATTTGTAACACCATTTAATATGCATCCATTGCTTCATGTGATGTCTAATTTTCATTTTTTACCTATTATTATAGTTGTCAAATACAACTTATCCAAGACATGAGAATTTTGTTGAAAGTGTATTTTAACAAGGGCAACAGAGTAAGGTAGTAAGATCACGCAAACTATCATACTTAAATAAATTGAATTCATCCCTTTTACTAAAACACATATTCAGAGTTTTCTCCAAAAATTGTTGGAGATAAGGAATTGAAGAGAGAATTGGAGAGTTGCTAGCTGTATTTAGAGTTTATAATTCCCAATTATGTTTTATTCTGTTGCTTTAATAGAAACTTGGAGAGTAATGACAAGTTCTCTCTACTTGATTGATTACATGAAAAATATGAAAAAGAAAATAATGTGATAGAATGTAAAGATGCCCCCAGGCCGAAAATGATATAATGAAACTCTAAATCCAACTAGAGGTATCAATTTTTCTTATTATGGCATAGAGAATAAGTGTACAATCCATCTTTTTTTTTTTTTTTTTTTTCTCTTTTCCCTTTTTTTTTCTCTTAAACATACCAAAACTAAATTATCTCCTCAAATTGTCAAGGAACTTGGATTCCTCCAAGTGTGTGAAGGGGGCGGATGCACTTCAAACGCTCTAACAATTGATTAAAGAATCAAAAACCACTAAAATTCTAATAACTTGAACATTTATCATACATGTAAGTTATTATTACATAAAACTTGTCACAATATCAACAATTAATATATTAACTTCATAATTTATTATACATATATTTTATCACAATAGCAATATATTCTGAAGTACTGGGCAGAAAAAATGATTGCAGACGCGGCTGATAAGTTCAGTAATGTTGAAAACAAGCACAGTTGTACCAAAGAAAACAAACACAGGACTACTGCGTCATTTAAGGTGTAAAAATACAGTACCCTTGGAACTTTTACTTTCAGTAACTCACATGAACTAAAATAGCACTGAGAAAACACAGTTATCATAGTCACTCCAACATAGGAATCAAACATGTTGGCAGTGAAAGTATTTACACAGGGTTGCAACTTGCAAGATAGCTGATAGCCTGATACAGTATATAACCAGTTCAGTCACAACATTGAGAAAGCCCAACCACACTATAAGTCCAGGAATTACACATGAGAAATACAGAGTTACAGACAATTATAGTTGTAGCCTAGACATCCGTTGAGATTGGTGAGCCTTTGACATCAGGGGATTCAGCATAAGAAATTGAAATCAGTTCAGACCTGAACTCGTCATCACGATCACCTTTTGGCTTCACAACCCCATCTGATTTCTTGCTCTCAGACACAGGATTTGAATCCAGAATCTTATCCGGTGAATAGCTGGAAATAGCAATAAGCGACTCACGTGTCACCTCAGATGATTCCTTCTTGGTCGGTGAATTGATATCCATAAAACTTTATGGTTTTTCTTTTTCCTACAAGTCAAAATTGAATGTTAAAATATGATTTTCTCACCTATTCTCAGTGATCTGTAAAATATTTATAGATACACATCCAGAAACGAATCCTAAATTGTACCCCTAAACTTTAGGGAATAGATAAAACTAGATAAGGAAGCTATACAACAAAAATAATCTAATAATCTCAAGAGATAACAATCCTAATTGAACTTATACTATAACAGAATTATCTCAAGAAAAACAGATATCTCAACAAAGTCAAACCCAAAATCATCCGTGTTAATCCAAAAGACCAGATTTTTTATTCAATGTTGTTAAAACATGCTGACCAGATTTGGCTCAAACCTGATCTTATCTAGGTAAAACAGATTTTCTGACCTTAAAAACTGGCCGCCAGACCAGGTCTACTGTCTGGATTTTACAACTATGTTCTGAATACAGACACCTATGAGCATGTGGTTAACATCTACACCCCTATCATCCTTCCGTTTTTGCATGTGTGCATTCTAGGAGAACCACAATTTGATAAAATGCATATCTAACTATACTCAAGCATCAACTGTATCTTAAATAGGTCTGTAAATGCATTCATAATACAGGGAATTCAACATCTTAGCAAACTAAAACATCAGCCTCACATGATGGTCATGACGACAATGAAGATGATGATGAACAAATTCAAACATAAACATTATAAGGATAAGCAGAGTGAGAATTGAAACATGATTAGTAAAACAATGAGGACACTTGGTCGTCTCACCAAAAAAAATAACAAAAAAGTTTAAGGCCCTGTTTGGAAGAGTTTATTTGAACTTATCTTATAGCATAAGCACTTATGCAAGTGTTTGGAATACCTTATGTAAATAGTTTATGACCTACTTATAAGCTGTTTTGAGCTTATTTTCAAAAGCTATTCATAATAGCTTATGAAAAAGAGCTTGTTTCAACTTATTTCAATAAGTTTCTTAAAATAGCTTATAAATAAGCGCTTATGGCCATAAAAGCGTAATTAAGCTGTTTTCCCAAACACACCCTAAATAGTAGCTAATGTTGAATGGCATATAGCCACTTCCACATCTATCTTCATTTTAAAATATTTCCGGAAGAGCCAAAAGCCTAGATGTGCAGGAAAAATTAAGAGAGCAACATATTATGTAAATCCAGTAATCCACAGCCACAAGTAGCTATAATGATTCCATAAGCATGATCAAACCCTCATATCAAATCAGCCAAATTAACCTAATTGATCTAGCCAATGTTACAGCACCCAGAGGTCATGGTATGCAACCAGGCACAATCAAGCATACATTCCTAGTTCCCTACCTAAAAGTTAACATCATCAAATATGGTTCCGCACAAAGCCTAATCTGTGTCTTCTCATCTTTCAGAAATCCCATAACAGTAACATATGCCTCTTCCAAACCGATTGACCACTATTAACCAACCACATAGACATGCTACTGCTACCACTCCTCAAGTATGATCATTTTGTCAAACCTAAACTCAATCCATGAGGTAAAAATAAATTTCCTTTAGTCCAACCTATTTACAGTAGCAGGTATCGTTATTGACAATTGTTTTGTACCAAATAGGCTCTAATGTCCATGTATCACATATTTTCCCAATTAGTTTTTACTTCTTTATATCCAGAAAGAGATAAAAAGAATAGATAAAGAAAGAAAAACTGCCAATTAAAATGAAATCCGAGACAGCTTCTTCAAATTCACAAAGGCAATGACATATTCCAACAAGTATTTTGCTACTTTAATATTTGCAATTAACCCCTAATTATTATAAGGCACCATTACCCTTACAAAGAAAAACTATGGAGACACCTCCGAGAATTATTGAGGTTAGGCTATAGAGGAAGATGATTTTCTTTTATTTATAATCAGATTTGAAATCATTGTGTAACTTAACTACATTTTCTCAAACCCAAAAACACTTTGGATCAGTGACTATTACATTTTATAGTAGATTTTTAGAACTGACTTTCTTTCTGGGGCTCTGGCCTGTATATATACATATAAAGCTATTTTATTTGGTTTAGACTTTAGGAGGGAGGTGAGTAAAGCAAAACATAACCCTCCTAACTCAATTTTGTCTCTCATCTAAAATGGAGGGGAGATAAATTGTATGACTAAAATGTACTTATGCATATTATGCAATCCAAAGTCATAATTTAAAAGTAGGGGATATACCATATGAGAAATATTTTCTAATATGAGAATGGTAGGAACAATAAATCATGACCATTAGATCTAACTATAAGTGACTTTTTCAGCATTTTCAAGTAGTTGTGTGTGCATTAAATAACTTTTAATCTTAATCTTGATAATTCATGATTTGATCTAATGGTGATCCTATCCTTTCTCACATAAAAACCATTCTCAAATGATAGTAGTACATTCCCTTGAATGTAAATCTCTCTTGTCCCCTCCTATACCAAACAACAAATTAAACCAAACATGATAAGAATTAAAATCTCTCCCCTTCCCTAACCCCCATCTTTTGATTATACAAAAGTGAAGAGTCAAATTCAGAGGATGATATAAAAAGGGGAATCTCCAAATAATCATTAGTCAGCAACATAAGCTATTTTTAGATTGTCAAGGAAAATCTTCACAAACATTTATTTGGAGCTTATTCATCTGGGTTATGTGCTTACATAACCCTGAAGAACCAAACCCCATTATAAATGATCGGAGCCACACAAACCACACCAGTTCGATTGGGTTCACGAAAGGCAAGAAATCAACAACGACTCTCTCACAATTCCCTCTTCCGATTGATTATGCGATCATGCAAATAATTTTGTACAATTCGTCGATTATTATCAATCAATCACCAAAAGAGCGAGCATGTTCTATTTAAACCCCTTATCGCAGAGGTAACAGAATCAAATCCAATGAAGAAAACAAAACAAAGAGGAGAAAAATCTCGGCGAAGAAATCCCTAAAACTCCTCAAAGATTGAAAACACGGATTTATCGGGTAGGGAGAAAAGAAGAGAGTTAATCGCACCTTGATGAGGTCTTCGAAGTTTCAACCTTTTTCTCCAATGAATCAAATCAAAAACTGTGGTTGGTTATGATGCCAAAGACGCTTTGGAAAAACAAAAGAGAAACGAACGGGTTACTTGTGATTATAGATATGATTCAATCCAATCACGCGCTTTTGTAATAGACACGTGCAAATCTGGATTTCTCTTTCTCTAGAACCTTGACTTTTCTTTTTTTGTTGTTGTTGTTACGACTTGGAAATTGGAATTCTTTTTTTGACTACCGTATTTGTTTGACATTGTACTCGCATAAAATATAGTGTATAAAAAACTAAATTAAGAAAAGCAAGAATTTTTTTCTGGTTACAAGAGCAAATAAAAGCAAGAATTTAACAGTTTAGATTTAAGGAATTTGGAAAAAAAAATTAAAATAATTCATAAGTATTTATTATGTTTGATGTTACTCCATCCGTTCCTTAATAACTCTCACTTTAAGGTTTTGCACATATATTAAGGAATTGTATTAATGTTCTTGTTTCTATCAAAGTTACTACCTAACTTCCTAACATACCCTTTATCTTTCTTCTTAATTTAGACTCTTTAATTTCCTATTACCATTAATTGAAGGGTAGAATTGGTAAAACATAATTAATACTCTTTTGAACTTTGTAAAGTGACAGATAATTAGGAACGAAAAAATGATAAAAATAGTGACACTTAAATAGGAACGGAGGGAGTACTTGAAAAAATATACAATATTCGTTAATGAAATCGAATAAAGTGAGTTTTGATATTCGTCATTCAGTGATGTGGTTGAGTGGGTTAAAGGTCAGGTTCAGGACGTGCTGGGCTTATCGCCGACGGCGCTTTGGGGCATTGGTGCTCTCATAACAGTGTTTGCATTGAGGAGCGACTGATTCTTTAATAACGCCGAATATGGTGCATTGAGATAGCTTCCGAGTAGCATGGACTTGCGAGCAAAGAGATGATCGTTCGTGTCTTGGACTACTCCGGAGGCAACAGGGTTGCAATTAACTACGATGGCAGTTGTGGCGGGTCCCCTAGTAGTTCAGGTTTTGGCGATTGCTTATGAGATAGTAATGGAGATTGGCTAATGAGTTCCATGGGTTTGGAGGAGTTTATTTAATTGTCCATATAAAACTCCTTGTTATTTGGTTTGGTTTGGGTTGAAGGTGGCTTGAGATTTTCGGCTGTATAAGGTGATTTGTTTCTCTTATGCTCTTCATGTTGTGGAGTTGATCTTGAGGCTCATGTCGGATCATCATGAGTACCCTGTTTTGATTGGGAATAGAAAAGATATGCTTGACTAGAGCTGGGAGGTGCGCTTAGCTCATACTCTCAGGGAAGGCAATGCCTGCGCCGATTTTTTTGGCTAAATCTAGTGACTGGTGCTCATCAATGTTTGAATTTTCTCCTTGTTTAGATCCTCGATATGAGTTAATGCCCCTCTTGCTGGCGAATGATAGAGGGACCAATTTTGCTAGGAATTAGTCTCCTAAGCTGGGTTTTTTTAATTTTTTCCTTTTTACTTTGGTTTTTTTTCTATGTTTGTTCAAAAAAAGTGAGTTTTTTTTATTGGATTAATAGTTAAAATATATCAAATTGGCTTAACATAAAAGCTTTAAAAAATACGTGTGGTAAAGATATATGAATAAACATGAAATGAAGAAGATTATAACAATCATCACCCCATCTAAATTTAAATTTACTATATAAGTGCAAATTCAGCAATGAAGTGATAATTGGCACCAGTTCATTTAAAAGTAGAGTTAATTAAAAAGTGGAGTTAAGAAAATGTATGTTGTCTAATTAAATGGGTTACCAACTATAGTGCTCTATAATCCGACTTGATATCTGGGTTATGTTGGTTGATTGGACTTTAAGCTGAGGGGGTTGGTTTTTAGACCACCCAATTACCCTTGTTAATAATAATTAATACTCTCATATCCTTCTTCTTCTTCCTAACTATCCCTTCCCCCCACCCACTCACTCATCACCTTTCACCCCACACCACCCCCTTCTTCCTCTCATCACCATTATCACCACCACCCCATCACCATAACCACCCTCACCCCATCACCATTACTGCCAACCCACACGACCCCCCTTTTCCAGTCCATCATTTCCACCACCACCACCACCTCCACCCTTACTTCATTTATACCTCCATTAACTTTAAACCATACCTACAATAAACCTCAACCTCATTCACCTCCACCATCTTAAAGAAGCTCTGATCTTTCCCACGCACCTCTAATCTGCAAGAAACGAGGTTTGTTTCGTTCACCGTTGTCATCATCGTCGTCCTCGAACCGTGACTTTGGGGTCACAAAATCTCTGTGTCATTTTCGCACCTTAAGGTGCGAAAATCACACATATAGTTTTCGCACCTTAAAAAGAATTATACCTTATGATCTGACAGAAGCCCTCAGGGGGAAGCAAGTTGAATGGGATTTTCGTCTTTCTGCAATTTAATATGAAAAGCTAGTCTATCAAAGAGTACAATCACATATCTGAATTGAATGGGATAGTATTGTACAATCACACATCTAAATGGCATTTTGCACCATTAATGTAATTCGCACTTTTAAGGTGCGATTTTCATGATTTGTAATCGCACCTTAAGGTGCGACACTCACGTAACTACCACTAAAAAAATAAACTTTTATAATATTATTTGCATATAATGTAATCGCACCTTAGATGTGTTAGAATCGCACCTTAAAGTGCGAAAATACCAAACAAAAAAAAATAATAACTTTTATAATATTCTTTGCATATATCTACATCGCACTTTAAGGTGCGATTTAGATGTGTTAGAATCGCACCTTAAGGTGCGAAAATAAGAAAAAAAACTTAAAAAAATAATAACTTTTTTAATATTATTTGTATATATTGTAATCGCACCTTTAGGTGCGATTTAGATGTGTTACAATCGCACCTTTAAGTGCGAAATTAACAAAAAGAATTAAAAAAAAATTAACGTTTACAATATTATTTGGATATAATGTAATCGCACCTTAAGGTGCAATTTTTAACCAAAAACGCGAAAATCACAAAAAAATGGCTACCAGACAAATAGATCTCAAATCCACTGCATTATTCCAATAACTAACAACATAAACTACCAACCCAGCAAAAAATCCACTCCTACATACCAATATCTACCAAAAATGAAAAATACCAAAAGAACAGGGAGTAGAAACGAAGCAAGAGGAAAAACGCAGAACTCAGGAGAAGAAGAGGGAACGACGAAGGGAAGGAACAAAGCAAAAGTTAGTGTGAAGGGATTTGGGTACTGTGTATACGTTTAATGGGGGACTGGGGAAGTAGGTTTTTTTTTTTTATAATTATAAGGGCATTTTGGAAATTCAGGAAATTAGAGGGTGGTTTAAAGACCAAAGGGGTGGTCTTAAAACCAACCCCCTTAAGCTGATGGAGCAATGAGGGCACCTGCAAACAGGGACAATATCTAGAAAAAATAGGTGGGGGAACAAAATTTTACACATGTTAAATAAAAAAAAGTATTATATTTCAACTACAATGTAAGAATCCAACTATGAATAGCCGTCAACCGTAAAATTATGAATAACCTTATAAAAAAATAATGATAAAAAATCAGGGATAAGAGTTAGTAGAGAATTAAATAACAAATTTAAACTCTGCTATATGTTAATTTATCTTATTTGTTTCTAATATGTAAACTTAGTCTTAAATTAAAATGTAGCTTTTACATTTAATTTGTCTCTAACTATACAAACACAATAAACTACAAATAGGTTAACTTAGGTAAAATGCAAGAAGTTAAAGACAAGAAATTAAACCAACAAAAGAAAATATTAGAGATGAGAAAGTGAATAAAAAAAATCTTAATTAGATTAATGTAAAGTGAACAAGAAACTAAAACGCAAACCATAAAAATATTCAGATTAACAGCCAATCGATATTAGAGGTTTGATTTCTTCAGCAAACAAACTTTCATCATCCCATCCTCTCATTGATTCAAACTTTATTAGATTAGTGTTATCACATAATCCTCATATATTTGGATGCACAAACTCGAGCACCTCTAAACAACTAAGTAAAAGTAACGTTGAAATTCACTTAAGTAATTAGCTATAGAAGTAGAGATTAGTTATATCTTCATATATATATATATATATATATATATATATATATATATATATATATATATATATATATATATATATATGTATAAAGTTAATTTAAATTAAATTTTATTAGAAATTATTTTTTCAATGTTTAATTAAAAAATATTAATTAATTAACGGGGAAAATATCAATGCTAACTAAAATAATAATTTTAACAATTTCTTACATAATAGATTTTTATATTATATAAAGATTAGTTATATCTTCATTTATACAAAGGTAATTTACATTGACTTTATTATCAAATTATTTTTTCAATGTTTAAATAAATAATTTCATTAAAATTTAAATTATTTCTCTTAACTAATAAATTATTTAAATAAAATATTTTTTAAATAGTTAACTTCATTCAATTATTTAACTAATTTAACTAATAGTTCTTTCAATGTATAGCTTATAACTTCAATAAGCTCAAATATATATATATATATATATATATATATATGTATGTGTTTACACTTTTGTTAAAGAGGAAAGAAAGTACACTTATAAGACACAAATATATAAATATCGTTATATATATTTTTGTAATTGCTTTACCTTGAAAGTTTATTCTATACTTAATTATAAATAATTTTTAAATAAAAATTGTTAGGTAAAATAGACCATGGTCGACTAACCGCGACCCGTGCAACTGCACGGGTATCTTACTAGTTATAATATAAATTCATGGTCTATTCCGGGCAAGATTTTATTGCTACTTAATTTAAAGACATACATACTCTCTTTCTCCCATCATATTCTTGGGTGCAAATCATTAACCATAAGAAGCAAATCATTAGAATCCATGCGACGAATAAAGCCACACACCATCTTATGCTCAAAAGCTCATTATTCGTCTTCTTTATTTATAGTTTTTCACTAAAAAATGTAGACAGATGTAACTTCTTCACAAAAAAGAAAATTATTCATTTCCCCGTCCACTTGTGATAATTAATATCATTTAAACTAATCATTCTGCTACAATCCGATGTCATTGTCAAGTTACAAGCATATCAAACAATAGTTGTTGAGAAACATTAGGAGCCCAAAAAGTAGGAGACACGCACCAATAGACAAAGAGAATTCTATACCACATATTTGCTCAAATCTTAAGGCGTTGTGTATATGTATACGTTTCTCTCCTGTTATGTTTATCTAATCGTCACTTACCAATTTGGAGTTCCAAACAACACTAATACGGCACGACTCACACTTCATGAGGAGATTGTTGGGAATTCAAATGAGTTTGGAATCCTTTGTTGGTTTGTGATAGGGTAGATAAAAATAATATTTAGAGAACATACTTATGTCTCAATGCCTTAATGTTTTAGGTGAAGATGTGTTGTAAGATTCTCTTGGTGGCCGAGTAGATTTCTATTTTTTAGGCTTCCCTCTCTCCCTACACTCTATTCTAATTTTGCTATTCACACACCTTGTACAGCTGGTAGATCTAGATGGGAAGTTTTTAAATGTAGAGATAATGATGGTAGATTGGTAGGGAAGACTCTTAGCAGTACTTACTATGGTGAAAAAGGACTTGGTAATTATGCTAGATTGATAACTTGTTTGCCTGTATGGAGTTCATGGGAAGCATATCACATGGCTTACAGGTTTGAGAGGGATACCATTTTGAGCTTAGATCCAACTCCTTTGTGGTTTCTCTTACAAGGTAGCAATCCCCATCTCCCAAAGGTGACTCTCATGCTACTGCTGAAACCACATAGATTGTAACTATTTGCAGGTGCCAATGTCTTTTTTAGATAATAGAAACAAAAGATCATAAGCACCCGTGACTTATCAATTAGGAAGAGAACCAAATCTCTCAAATACCCTGGTGCAATAGATATTTTTATATCATAAACATTGTTTTCCCAGATTCCATTTTTCTATCAAGGATCCTTGTGAAATTGCAGAAGTTTTAAAGACTTGAGATGTTAGTCCACAAAGGAACCTAGAATTGATAACAAAAGTTATTACAACCACTTATAACAAGTTTCTGGGGCACAGAAGGACCACCAAAGAAAGTGGTACACCCTACAAGGCACCCTTGACTTATCAACTCTTTCACATTTACTAGAAACTGAAAGCATTTATAGAACTAAAGCACATAAAAGCTTTAGCACAAACCAATATCCACGTCTTCTTTTATGAACCTCATGTCTCAACCTGAGCACATTACATGTGCAACTAGTTACACCCGGGGCCTCATTGAAAGGAACCTGTGTTTTCAAGCGCTAAAATAGAAACCCTTTTGAGTAAAAGGAGGTCCACACAGTCAACATAATAAATGAAGTTCTTGTTTTCTAGTGTATATGGTATTGGAACTTGGAGAAGAGGGAAACCCCACTTTTACCAAGTAGATAACACAACCAAAGGCATGAACATGATGGCATAAATGAACTTATTTTCATATGGAGAAAATTCATTCTACAGGACTCATTTGTATGGGAAATTCTATACTGTAATATTCCTCAAGAGAACATCTTGTACTAGAATTCTTTCTCTTGCCCCTAACACAGCACCCTACATATTCCTTCTATTCTAGCAAGTACAAACCATGGCAAAATAGCATATTTTTCTAATGCCAATCCACGCTAGTTTAGTGAGCAAAGAGCTGCGAATTAGAATTTTAACCACGCCAGCTGTTAGACCTCTTTGCTTCAAAGGCAGCGCCATCATTAAGCATGTCCTGTGCATCAGTTTCCATTCCCAGCTTCGAAAGCGCGAGAGCTTGCAGGTAGAATGCTGTTGGCCAATCCGGAATGCATACCTGTGCCTGCATGGCGTCTCTTAACGCAAGTTCTGCAAGATCGTTCATCAAGTAGGAGAAGGCTCTCCTTGCAAAGACAGTGGCAGAAGGAACAGACATCATAACCACCAACTGTTTAAAGCAAAGAAATAAGACATTCAGATTCAGAAATATTAGTCATAGATCATATCAACAGTCAACCAATACAAAATAGAACAAGTACAAAGTTTTTCATTTTTTGGACAGAACAAGCATCAAAATATTTGACAGCTGGTTTTGATTACAAAATGTTCTTCTGGTGTACAAATTTGGCACTCAGATACAAAAGAATAATGAGATGCATCAATTTCTTCATCAGAATCATAAAGTACAAGATTCTTGAATGAAAACAGGTTGTATAAAATATTGTACTGGAAATAGGGGCCTAGCATTGCAAGAGTACAACAAAAGTGTCTCAAACACATTTTCCATTTTAAAGATTACAAAAATATTGAGAAATCCAATCAGCCAAAACCCAATGAAAAGTGAAAAAGTGCATTTACCTTAGAATAATACTCAATTGCATTTTTGAAATCTTTGTCTCTAAATGCAATATCCCCAAACTTCTTGGTGTTCAAGATGTCTTGCACTTGTTGGGTCCACTCTTGAAATGAAAGCTGCAATTATGCCCTTAATTAATAGACAAGAGCAAGCACACAAATGTTTGGGAAAACAACCAAAGCTTAACAAGTCAGATTTACAGTTATAGTCTTATTTGTACCTTAGAAGTAAAACAATTAGGTGTATGGCCAAAGTACTCCTTATCACTTGGGCAAATGTCTCATTTAAATTATAATTCAATGTTATGTATTGGCAATGAAAGAACCCCAAACAGAGAGAACAACTTAATAGTGAATGAATGAGATACCAGAAATATTAACCATCCCTCTAGATCTAATCAAATCTTTAATATGCAGCAGCTACATGAACAAACCTTATTTATTTGCATGTTCAAATATACCAATGAGAACAGTTGTATTTCAATAATAACTATCTAAACCAGCATTCTAGGAAAAATATGGTGATCCAACACACCTCATTTTCTGCACCTTCTTCATCTTTATAACCTGTTTTTAACAATATATCATGCACAGCCGTAAGGTCCATCCTTGCACAAGCCTTTCCAAGAGGAGAAAGCATGGTTGGTAGCACCACTGCAGTGTTTTTGGTAAGGCCCATTAGCACATAAGATGCTACCTGTTAAATAACGATGGGAAAAAAAAATCAATATGATGAATGAAGAGTATCCAGAGAAGGGAAATCTGGGAAATGAAGCTAAAAACAATTGGAATGGAGAAAAAAGGATTGAAAATGCACAATGCAGATCATAATTGAACATTAAAACAAAAACCTCTTTCTGCTTTAGAAGAGATGCAACTGCAGTCAGAAGAAATTTAATATCAGGTCGTTCTCTGGCCTCAAACTGAAGGCACTTTGAAGCAAGCTCAACCAACTTTGTAGCATCGTCATTTGCATATTGCCCTTCTAGGGATGAGTCCATCAACAACAATACATTTTTCCCTCTAATTAGGTCCAAAGCCTGAAGAACAAAATCAATCTTAGTAACAACTTTCATACCCTTATATGACATATTTAGAATCATGTGATTTAACAACGCAGCATAAATAAGCATCTCTGAATCAAGTATAGAGTTGTAAAAAGGACTACAGATAATAATGATATGAACCAATCGATTTTTTTTCTATGTGACATTCACCTAGAAAGTAACCTTAATATCCAGCAATATGCAAAGAGGATCCAAAAGTGCTAGTTATTTTCACAAACATATGCTCGCTGAAAAATTCTTTTATCCATGGTATTGAAACCAGGCAATACTTACATGCTCTTGATAGATTATATGACTCATATCAAAATGTCCTTCAACCAATTATCCCAAAAGCTTACACTGTTGGGTAAGGGCCATATGAATGGTTTTATATTATTATTTTTTAACACGCCCCATCACTCAAAGCCCATTTGGGCTTGAAGCGTGGACAATGCACAAGCCCACCTACCATGTGCTAAAATTCAACTTTTTTTTTATTAGAAGAATTGAGGGCGTCAATGATCGAACTCTAGACCGTTTGGTCATAGAAGCTCTGATACCATGTCACTGAACCAATTATTCCAATTGAAATTGATTAAAAAATGGACATAGCTTCAAGGAATTTTGGAAGAATGGCTACATACATGACTAGGAGGAATGTGCTTGCCGCTCAAAAGATCCAGAAGAACAGTTCCATAACTGTAGGTCACACTCTCTGGGATTATTCTGCCTGCGGATGTTGTTAAGTACAGCATATATAGCCATTAATAATAGTCTAAGATTTCTGATAATAGAGTGTCTGTACAAGCCATGGAATCTCAGTCAATTGTTAATCAATCCAACAATCATTTTCTTTTACTAGGCTAAAGATTAAAGAAGTGTCATGGTGAGGAAATCACAGATTGTAAAGCATTCCCATTTAATATAGTAATGTCTAGAAATTATTCTGAATTAACTCCATTATTCAGTAATATAAGTACATTATCAGCCTATGTCATCAAATGTCAAATAAGCCACATCCAGCAGCATTTGCAGTTAATAATATCAGATCAGTTATCCACAAAAATACATTTTTGTATGTGTTATATTATACCTGTTCGCAAAAACTCCGGTGGGGTATAAGCTAAATTAGTACTGTAGCTTTTCCCATCTCGACTGTTTTTCATAAGCCCAAAACTTGATAAACGGGGATCACCGTCCTGACACAAGTGAATAATGGCAAGAATATGATTATAATGGCAATTATGATCAAGTTCAAACAACCAAGCATGTAATTAATGAAATAATATTGGATAGATATATCTGAACAAGAAAATGCATCTAGGTAAATTATATGACAAGCACTGAAGGAATGGTGACATAATTATAGAACAAAGGAGTGACTTCATAATGATAGATTCATAATCATACCTCATCAAATAGAATTCTATATGCATTCAGATCATGATATATTTTCCGGTTTTCCATGCTACAATGATCTAGTGCCTGGGCAACATGGTACGCAACTCTAACACGCATGTCCCATGGTAATGGTTGCTTGTCCCCTACAATCATCGGATTCATCAAATAAAAAATATTATCTGAGCCATATAGAGTACATTGAAGCTGAACAAACCCAAATATATTAACAAGCAGACAGAACAGGATTAAGAAATAAGGAGATAGACATACAAGTAAAGGACTCTTTAAAGATGATAAAGGAATGAATATTGCACTTCTACTTAGGCTTGAAGCACTTTGTCATATACTTAGAGGTTTTGCAAAGAGTAAAGAGGCAAAGACCTGCTATGATTTGCAAATGTAACCAGTTATTTTCTTATTCAGTGCTTATAAAATTGGGAGGATTAAAGGGTTATTCTTTGATGCTACCTCCACTTAGAGATGATATTCTTCTTTCTTTGCTTCTGGATGGTGTTCTTCTCATACCTGTTTTGGAGGGGGAGCTTTGTTGGATATGAAGGGATATTGTAAGTTATGTTTTCAAGTTTGCCTTCTTTTTTACTTCTCTCCTTTTCAGTTCAGTTTTGGGATGATATAATGTCCAATGTTCTCGTGCTTGTTTCTCTTTTGTCACTAATTGTCTCTTTTATTTCCTTTCTAACAATACCTAATCATTGATTCATTTCACACGTCAAATCTCTTCTATACTCCTGCAACTATAAAAAGGTATTACCTAGTTGATGATAGAATTCATAAGGAACAAAATCTTAAACCAGAATATCTCTTTGATAATGTAAAGCCAATAAAAGAAACTAGGAATAAGCAATGCACATTGCAACTAATATAACTACCACACATGATAAGAAAAGAGGTGTCTTACTTCCCGCATAGAAAGTTAAGCTAGTACAAGAAATCAACTTGTTGACTAAGGCTATGTTTGGTTCGGGTGAATGAGCAGGTAGAAACTGACAAGATATATAAATTATGCTTTATTCAAACACATTGTCAATCTATACTTTATTCAAATACATTGTCAATCTATACTTTCTGATGTTCCAAGTGTCCATTTTCAGTGCAACAAATTATAACCTTAAAACATTGAACTATATAACTTAAACTGGCCAGCAGCAAAAATAATTGTATCATTTTCTCAGGAAAAGAATATTAGCACTTCAGGCTGATCTTCATGCTTCCAGCAACAGAAACACAAATATGGTAACGAAAAATTAAGACAGGTAGCAGTGCCTTTCAAGAAAAGAAGGTAACAAGGATTTACCATCGAACCAATGACAATAATGATAAAGGCAAGTGCGCGGGTAAGAACACTAAAACAAAAGAGATTTAATGACAGTAAAGGAAGTTGAATAAGGATATTGAGCATTACAATGAAAGAGATGCTTGGACAAAGTATCATTAGGCATGTACTCAGCTACCAAGAGCCTTTCATCTCCCTCTGCACAACAACCAATTAGATTCACAAGTCTCTTGTGCCTCACTTTCCCAACTCCAGCTGCCTCTGCCTGACCAATCAAAACCATTAACAAGAAAGCTTTGCATTCCCAATAGAAGCATAGAAAAGCCCATGATTTGGAATGTGAAACATGCATTTATGAAAATCTTTTTCAAGGCAAAAAATATATATATATATATCCAAAACTATATCTTCCAGTCAACCCCAAAAATCAATATATACAACTGAATCCATGACATTCTTCAATTCCTTTTCCCACCAATTTCTCAGCAACCAAATTGAGGACAAACAAAAATGTAGTTCAATCTTCTCACCATAAACTGTTGGGAATCAGGCCAAGACAATTTAGAGAACCGTTTGACAGCAACTAAACGATTGTTCTCAAGCTTCCCTCTGTAGACCACATTGGGAGCTTTCTCACCACTCTCAGAGACAATGTAATCAGTGCTGAACTCATTTGTGGCCCTTCGGAGTTCACTAAGGCCGTACTCTTTGAATGCTGGAACCTGAGACTCTTGATCAGCATCATCCCCACCATTACCTTCAAAGTCAGAAAACAAAACACCAAAGTCAGAACAAACTAATAAAAAACCAAACTTTCTCAAACCAACAACAAAACAAGTGAATCAGAACCATCCCCATTTAGCTTGAAAACCCACTCATCAAGCTAACAACAAGTAAACCCAACAACAATAGTAGAAAAGAAAAGGAAAAATCAAACAAACAAAGAAACAAACAGTTTATGCTCAACATCACTGCAGCACAAACACACCCCAGAAGTTCAAAATCCCAAAAAGGGAAACCCAATGAAAAGTCAGTGAAGAGGGGACCTGGATCGGGTTTCTTGGGGTCAGGTAATGCGGTGGGAGGGTCCTCAGGGGAGTGAAGATGAGCGGTTTTGGAGTGTAAGCAACCCATGGTTGGTTATGAGAGTGTGAAGTGAAATGATTAGTGGTTTATGATGGCAATGATGTGAGTGTGTTTGTCTACATAGAAAGTTGAACAGTACAGCAACACCAGATTCTACAGGGTGTGAGCTACGTTAGCATCAATGGTTGAAGCAGAAAATGTTGGGGTTGGCCATGTTGCTGAAGTGACTGAGTCACTGCTACTGTTGCTTGTTTCAGCGGCGGAAACAGAGGAGAAAGAGAGAGAAAATGGAAGGTGAAAAGGGCCAAAACCCAAAAGGTGAGTGGTACTAGTTGAAAATGAGTGATTCAGTGGGAAAAGGGAGAAGAGAGAGAGATATGAAGAAGGAAGCGAAGAGCAGAGAAGGTCACATGACAGGGTCTACTCTATGATGGAGCACGTGCTGACCCCAGGTGGGAACTTGGAAGCATTTTCCAATGGCATTATTTTTAATCTAGAAAACCAGGTGAATAATTCTCTCACCCCAAGTGTCTTGACTAAGCAATTAATACACTTGGTAGTACATAGGTGAACTTTTAAGTATTTAACTCACATTTCATCCCTAAGTTACTTATGTATAGAGAAAAGTTTATTACATACGTCTATCACTTAACGTGGTTTTTGAGACTTGTGACATTAATTTCATGATTATTGAGTGTTTGATACCTTGAGAAGAAATAAAGTGATAAAATAATTAGTGAGCAACTGATCACGAAATGTGCTCCAGGATGAGAATGCAACCTCTGATGTCATGGTTAAATGGGGCTAATTTCTACACCACACTCATAATTGGCATTTCTTTATTATTATTTAAGAATTATTATTATTTTTTGGATATCATGGAGTTGGAAAATTCAAACGTCACAGGCTGTACAGACACATCAAAGCCATGCTGCCTCTGAAGCATCATCAAGATTTTTAAGTGGCCAGTTCCATGTTTTAAGGGTCTTGTTTGTGTTGTTTGCTTTTTAGATTCTTTCCTCGAGTTTTAAGTGCAGGTTGTGAGAGATATTGCAATGCAGAGGGAACGTGAGAGAACCAAATCCAGCGACAATCAATGTTGATATGAGTTGAATGTACTTTGCTTTGTCTCGTGGAATCACAACTTCAACAACATAGATACATTAATAATGAAAACTGCTTAGAAAGGTTGCACTTTTAGCAAGATCTTCTTTTTTCTTTCCTATTTATCTCTTTCATTCTTTCTTTTGGACCCGGTTGGTGCACAGAATAAGAGTATATAACATAAAAAGTTAGATAAGGACAGAATATGATAATAGCACGAAAAATATATCAAATTTCCCTTTTAAATAAAAAATACATAATATTTTTTAAAATTTAATTTTCTAGATAGTTTATTAAAAAAGTGATTATTCTATTAATTTTTTTTACATTTTTATAAATGAGTCTATGTTTTAATATTAACTAAAATTAATTTAATTATTATTACTTCGGCTATTTTAATTTTTTTTGAAGGGGGTCTATTTTATTTAAAATTATTATATATGTAACCAATGGGATTTAACTTAGTAGTGGTAAGTGATCAACAATAAAAATTAATTAAATTTTAAAAAAAATTATTAAGAGATATTATTCCTTCAAAATTAATTTATATTTAAATTATTAGTTATAATTATATAAGTAGAGAAATAATTTTAATTAATATCATATGATAATAGAAAATTAGTCTAAATTTAATATTAAAAAATTAATATTTATATGTGAGTGACCTATTTTATTGTTAGTGAAGAATTATTTTGTGTATTTTTATTATAATATAAATAACGAAAAATAATGTTAACTAAGTACTAGCAAGTTATATTGAAAATTTTATTATTTTATCTGAGTAAATCCAATATTTTCACTATTTATAAATCAGTTTATTTTTTAATTAAATTTATAAGTAACTAAATACTAATAATTGATAAATAATAAAATTAATATATTATTAAAATCAACAAATTATATTTATTAATTAATGTTATTATAAATTATATAAAATATAAATATTAAAATTAATTTTGGGGTATGGTAATAAACAAACAGAAAAAAAAATAACTGATATTTTATCATGTCAGAATAATTTTTATTCTAATTCCTCCCTCATGATAACTTTTACACATGATAAACATGATAGGATAAGAGACATATTCTGCTAACGCAAGAAGCAACAGATTACAACAGGATAAGAGTACTGTTATCTTATCATGTCCACCAAACGAGCCTTTTAAAGTTTGAAAACATGTTTTAGTTGATTTTAATGCATAAACAAATTAACGCCAATAAATAAACGTGCCACGTGTAAGATACATGTGAGCTTTCATCGTAATTGCATGGAAAATTTAACGTCAACACCTAAAAACAAAGTGAGTATATTTCATGGATCAATAACTTATTTTAAAATTTCACATGCCAACTTCACATAAACTTCTGTCAAAGTTGGAGAGAAATTTAACGCCATGGATTGAAAATAGAACTAGTGATTTTAGAAGGATGAAAAACACAATTTTTTTTGCAATGACTCATAACAAAAACTGGTATATAATCCCATGACAAAAACTTATTTAAGCCAAAATTTACAAAACACGTGGTGCTAAATTGTGTTTTTATTATTATTTTGTTTTGTTGTAATATATTAATTATTGTGTCTAAATATAAGTGTTATGAACAACAATGTGTTGATCGTGATAGGTAAGTTAGACCCCATAAAAATAAAAACATAAGTTTATTTCCCAAAAAATTATTTATTAGTACTCAGTTTCACTAACAGGTGAAACACCTGTCAAAAGATAAAAAAAATTTAAAAAAATGTAGCGTTAGATTTGTTTTTACACATTAACCACTCTTGGAGACGGAAACTTTGCATTTGTTCATTTTCATTTGTTGTTAAGATAGTTTTACTAGTTTCAAAAAATAAGATAGTGTTACTTAATATATATAATAACAAACACCATATAATTTGTCATTTATTATGTTTTTTTTTTATTTTGTAAAATATGCGAAAACAACATTTTCCTTATCCTTGCTTCACGACTACTGTCTACTGGAGACAAAACACAATTAAAATGAACTAATCTTTATGTACTTGTTAATAAAAGTGTATAAATTAAAAAGAAAAAAGTGGGCTTTTTAAATTTCGCTCAGTACTTTTTTTTGTTCAAGCAGGTTCAGTACTTATGGCTCGATTTGCTTTATGGGCCCATAAAGTAAATTTTACGATTTTTTTTTAAGAAGAGAAAGCTACGTATGGCTTATTGTTCAAAAAGAATAAACGCTACCTTTGGCTTTTTTTCTATTTAAGATAAATATTAGCGACACACTATTTTAAACATACTTCAATGTGATTCGTTCAACTTTAAAAAGTTAACACATTTTTTAACCGGTGAGAGAAATATGTTAACTATTTTGTGAGTAGACCAATCATAGGAAGTGTGGAGAGTGTGTTGCTAGTACTCTTATTTATTTAAAACACACACAAAGTCACACTAGAAAAGACCAACAATTAAGAGCATGTTTGGATTGTCGTTTGAAGCTATTAAGTGACAATCTAAGGTTGACTTGACTCCCTTCTACTCGATTCTTTTTCAGAAAATGGTTTCTTTGCTACAATAAATAAACTAGTTAGCCAATTGAATGGGCTAAAGACCAACTTAGTGGTTAGCGAACCCAAGGGATTGAGGGATGTACTCCTAATTGTAAGGGATGTGTTTATTGTCTAGGAAATCGAAAAGTTAATTGATCGTGAGCAAATAGGAAAACAAAGAAATAAAATAAAAATAAAATGATGGTTTCGGATCAAAGAGTCCTCAAGGTTTTTTTTTTTTGAACTGAATAGATATATTAATCAATAATAGGGCCAGAGGCCACAACATCATGCTGCAAGGCAGCTAAAGTCTCTTGAGGAGCATCCTCAACCCAAACAACAGACATTTTAGAGAAAGATAATTTAGCAAGGGAGTCTGCAACCATGTTGCCTCCCCGCCTAACAAAAGAAATATCCATAAAATCAAAATGATAAGAGAATGAGCGGCAATCCCTAATAATAGCAAAAAGATAAGAAGCCCCAGGTTTTGGACGACGCCAAAGATTAAAGAGTTTCAGAAAATCAGTCTCAAACATGACCCTTCTGAAACCCAAATCAATAGCAGTGGAGATCGCCCAACGAAAACACAGAGCTTCCGCAATGACGGGGGACGAGACCATGATAGTAGCTGCGGTCGCCGATGCAAGAACCTCACCCTCAAAGTTTCGAGCCACCATGCCAAAGCCCGCCAAAGTCGAGTCTCGAAGAGCTGCATCAAAATTAAGCTTAAAAATACCTCTGGGCGGTCGGGTCCAACTGGACGGCAACAACATAGGCTGGCGGGGAGCTGCACGCAAGTCCGGAACCCCAAGAAGAGACTTCACACGGTCAAACATAAGCGGTGTGGGAGTCCGCCGCTGCTGGAAGACAATCTGATTCCTCCTCTCCCAAATACAGTAGGCCGTAGTGATAAAGCAAAGGAGAGCCTGGTCATCCGCGAACTCCAAAAACCTGAGGAAGAAATCAGCAAAGGAGAGATCGGTCCAGTCACCCACCCGCAAGCCAATCGATGAACCAAACCAAGCCTGAACGGACTCCGGACAAAAAAGAAGCGCATGGGACACTGTCTCGCACTCCTCCACCTCACAACATGGACATGAAGGGTCAATGTCCACATCTCGGTGCCGCAAACGACCTCTAACCGGCAAGATATCCAGAGCTGCACGCCATACCAACTCCTTGCACCGCGGCAGGGCACGAGACCGCCACAGACGCTTCCAAGCCTGAGACGGCATCGAGGGAACCCCCGAAGAGGAGGCCACGGAGGAAGCCTGATCCTGCATGATAAAATTATAACCAGATTTTGTAGAATAGATACCATTTTCATTAAAAGGCCAAAACAAATAGTCAGCATGTGAAACACAAGGAAGAGGAATTGATAGAATATACATAGCCGTATTAGGATGAAATATCATATCAATCAAATCAGATTTCCACCTCCCGGCAGAAATAAGGTCACTCACCCGTTGGACATTCGCCTCATTGGCCAACTCCTGACGGGAGATAATAGGGATACCATGAGAAAGCCACTTGTGTTTCCAAATGTGAACACTAGTGCCATCCCCTATCTTCCACTGCCCACCCTTTTCAAAAATCCATCGGGAGTTAAGGATACTCGACCAAGCGTAGCTAGGACGAAGTCCTTTTTTAGCATCCCACAAGTCCCCGCGAGGGAAATATACCGCCTTGTAAAGCCGGCTAACAAGAAGATGGGGAGATGAATAAAGTCTCCACCAATTTTTGGCGACCAGAGCCGTGTTGAACGCTTTAAAATCGCGAAACCCTAGCCCACCCGACCACTTGGGTCGACAGAGATACTGAGAAAGAGGCCTCAAGGTTATGACAATAATATATTCGGATCCCCCAATTTATGTCCTATTATTGAATTCTATGATTACTAGGTATACCCCAAAAGTCCCCGCGAGGGAAATATACCGCCTTGTAAAGCCGGCTAACAAGAAGATGGGGAGATGAATAAAGTCTCCACCAATTTTTGGCGACCAGAGCCGTGTTGAACGCTTTAAAATCGCGAAACCCTAGCCCACCCGACCACTTGGGTCGACAGAGATACTGAGAAAGAGGCCTCAAGGTTATGACAATAATATATTCGGATCCCCCAATTTATGTCCTATTATTGAATTCTATGATTACTAGGTATACCCCAAGTTGTTAATAGGTTATCATGCTATACCAAAAGTCTTACCCAAACGCACTACCTAGTAGATACCGTCAACAATCGTATTGGAACGAGACAAGCATTAAGCGCAGGGAGGCTACCTAAGGTTGATTCTACCATTCTTAGCCGAATTAAAAGTATTAGAAATATCATTCCTTACACCTCTGCTACAGGAAAGCTAATATTGACTCCCCTCTATTCGGTTCTCTTCCAGTTCCATAAATTAACACTCTAGATTAGAGGCAAGCTAACTTACCTAGACAATATTACGGTTGATCAATTCACAATATAAATATAAGCATGAAAACAAAAGCACCAATCAATAATGAAAACTAATGTTATAAAACTATAAACTGGGGTCCACATCATCTATTACATCATGACCTCGACAGAGGTTGCTTAACCACTCATCATAAACATAAAAAAAAAGTAATCCTAATCGCATCTAGCAACATCAAAACAAGGGAAGAGGGTGAACCGATTCCCAAGTAGTCTCTACCGAAGCACTTCTTGATCCTCCACCAAGAAACCCGTATTAGGATTCGCTCGCCTCTACAACCTTCTCTCTCCATGTTGTCGTCTATATGAACAATAAGTACAGGTCTAGGTCTGAGATCTCAATGGAAGTGGGATCTCGAAAAATCCTAGCCGCTCTCTATTCAGATAAAATCCAAAAAGAGATCCCTTACAAGACTGTCATCCTCCTATTTATAGAGGTCTGACTGAAAAACCCTAATTTCTCTCTACTAATGGACTCTTGAGCCTAATAATTCATGGCCCAAGAGTTCTTACAACACGTTCCGACCTTACTTAGCTATTATTGTCACTATATCTAAGTGTCCTACCATAACCTTAAGAGTAGACGCCCCCTTCGGCCCCTCAAGGGCTCGCCACCTCGCCAGGTTCTAGGGCTCACCTAGTCCACTTTCTCTTTTCTGTCCAGGTCTCCTTTCTAACTTCTTTTCTGGACTTGTCTAATAAGTGGGCTACCACATCAGCACGCCCTTGGATAACAAGCACAACGACCGTAGTTTTGTGACAACATAAGTGACCGTGCTTTCTTCATGTGGTGGGTGTGCTCCTCTTCAATTATAACCCCAATCGTGTTAGATTCTACCATGATCATGCTTGCCTTAATTAACCTCCACACATGCTTCTGCCCTTCTTCTAACATGTGTAGATTTATATTCGCTTTTCCGTATTCTCTTCATGTTTTCCACTTTTTCTCTCGGAACCTGCATATTGCACATTATCATGAAAATAATGAGTTATGTAAAGGTAATGCAACAATTTCACACCAATACATGTAGAAAACCATGGAAAAATTACTACGTAGTAGACATTCATCAATCAACGTAAGCAAAAGAATAAGGCATTCAGCCTTCGATAATATCCTAAAATGCTACAGAATAACATCAAAATAAAATAATTGAGTGGAAAAAATCCACTACCAATATTCTAAAATAGAAATTCAAATAAATTAAATAAGATACAAATCCTAAAAGATACCCATCCTCGAATAAGAAGAAAAGGAAATATATAGCAATAACAAAATGTTGTTGATGGTGATTTGTGGAAGAGCGAACTGCTCCCGAGGAGAACACCTTGACTAGGCTGGGGTTCGGCCCTGATCATCCTCTAGATTACCTTTCAATCTAAAGTTTGTCTCTATGCTGGAAATGAATTTTTTTCCCCTTTATCTTCTCTTTTAAGCTTCCTTCACACACATCCATTGCAAAATAGATTAAGATAGATATTCATTCCAAAACAAATAAAAATACAATATAAAGTATAAACTACCTAAATAATGCTAAAATGATATGCAATATGTGGTTTAAAAGTCTATAAAATGCAGACTCATCACTAGCTATATGAGATTCATCATGTGCAAGACTGTCAAAGTTTCAAAAGGAGTGCGGAAGGGTGTTTAGATTTGATAACATGAAGTAGGATGAACACGGGTGGGGTCAAATTGTATGGTGGATTTGGAACCAATTCAAACTACTTGGCATAGGTTGGGCTGACTTTTTATTTTCCAGTTTCAAACCTGAACCAACCTTACCTGATAAAGAACATGTTTTGTTGGGTCAGTTATCAAGTTGGATACAAAAAATTAATACGAACGTTTAGTTTTAAACAAAAACCTAAATCCCTGCAAACTCGTAATATAGGAGTAAGGGAGAGGTTCTACGATGCTACACATGAGACGTTGAGACAAGGAAGATGAGATACACAGACAGACTAAGATGGCCGGTGGAGAGCTAAGGTCGGTGGGTGGTGGTTCATGAGTTAGAATCAACAGTCGTTCGATGATGGGAACAAACTGAGAAAGGAGTGACACAAGGCTCTGCGTGAAATCATAGCGGGAAGGAGAACGATTACATGAAAATATCAGTACAGGATCATGTAGAAACCATTGCCAAACCACAAACGACAATGGGCTAATCAACAATGGTTGTTATGATCTAAGGCTTGCACACTTGAAGGAGAAGAATGAGAAGAATAAGGCTCCATTTCTAATGTCTAAAGTTAGAATATTGAACTGAGAAATGATTTCATGTCACTCACCATGTTTAAAATTTAGTTTTTCGCAGGTAGGTCGAGTCTTAAGTGTTGAAATTTCTCAAATTTGACACTCAACCTAAATAAATTGGTTACTATCTATAAATTTGGTTTATTCAATTTACACTTTTTTTTATCCGTCAAATTTCTCTTCTAATAATTGAACTCTGAACATTTCTCTCATCAATTTAACCCAACTTAATGTTTTTGCTACTGTGCAAGTCAAATTGGTCAATGTTGGTTGGCTCGACCGATATGCACCCTTATGAAGAGTGTAAGAGTTATTGACAAAAAAATTCATTTTTATTTGGTCGAAACTCTTAGAAATGAAACATGCATTTGTCATGGCATCCATGCCACAAGATCCACGTCGAACTCCACTGAATTGTTTAACCTGCATTCCTCTTCTGACATGAAAAGTTGATTTCATGAGAATTAAAAATTTTAAACTAAAAACCCCTTAAGCATATAAATTACACTGACCTTTTTATACAGTATGCTTTGGAACATATTGGGTAATCACCTTTAAAGTTAGAATCCAGTTCATATCTTTGAAAATTAATTTTGAAAATGTATTCTAAATCCTAGGTTGGAGTAAGATAATAATCAATGTTAGCAGAGTTAGTCACATTAAAATGTGGAGGTTCTCGACCCAAATATGATTAAATCCGGTAGAATATTAGTACAAAATGTAAGGCAATTCTATGATGTACTATATTAAAAACTTGTCGACCCTTTAACCATTTTTTTCACTTTGAACATTTAATACATATTATTTACAATTTGTGTGTTAAAATTACTTTATAGAGAAATTTTTAGTAGAAATAATAATATAAAATCACCTAAATACAACAGTTTCATATTTTGGAGTAATAGATTTTTGACATAATATTATTAGAAGCTTTATAACCTAATGGTATAAAATTTAATCATTTTCACCCTCAATTCTACTAATAAAAAATTAAAGATAAGACGAGAGGTATTACAAATAAAATTAGATTTTTCTTAGTTCATAGTACACAAAGTCATAAATGTGATCGACCCCATGCGCAATTAGCACTGCAAATACCACGAATCTTGTTTAACAGTTGTTCATAATATATTAATATTCGGTACCTAAAAGGATGAGTATGACGTTTTTTTATACATATCGATCATAAAGAAAGTGAGATAAAGGATATGAGTGACCTAACCAAAAAGATAGTTGGTGGGTACCCCCACATCCATTCTAGTGGCTAGATAGATATATTTCTGTTTTCCACTAAGACCTAATTCACTGTCAAAATATTGGTTCAATGTTTTCTTTCATGGTTCATATTAAACATTACGTGCTCAATGTTAGACCCATGAAAGACAAACATCGAAGTGTGCATATCTTCAAAGGGCTAATGATATATGGAACGGTACACTAGACAAATCAATTTGTATATACAAAAGTACTGTAACAGTTGAGTTACTGCTTTCAATTTTAAGTATATATGCCTTGCCATTATATATTGAAGCCAACTAGGTGAGGCTTTTCTGATGATTTGTGTAATCAGTTTTGAAGTTTTCTTGGGCTGCAATTGGTTACTCGATCGGGAATATTATTTAAAGATAAGAAGAGACAAGCCTTGCACTTGGTGCCACAAAATATAAAATAAAGAGAGCTGAATCAGACAGGGTTGAGAAAGATTTGTTTGTGGGATGATGTGATTGAAAAGAAATCTCTTGCACAATTTAGACTTTATTTGAAAGAGCTTAACTTACTTTTAATGATAGGATAAAACGTTTATGTTTATATATGGTCATATGTTATACCGTATTTTCTTTTATAAGTCAAATGTATTAATGGGAAGTATAAGAGGTGTCCCAACACGTTATAAAGGGTAGTAAAATTAAGAGAAACAAATACAAATACAAATACATAAACAAAATGAAGAGCACTTAGGGACTAGAAGAAATTCATAACTATACCCAACAAAATAAAACGAGCGCTAGTTCCTTCCCTAGGACTGTATAGCCTGATAATATTAGGTTTAATAGTATTAGTCTCGATTGAATAAAATTTAATAAAAATTTAATATTATTTACCATTTGGTGTTACATTATATATAATTTATCATATCGCTTAAATTGATACAATTATATATTTGGCGGAGGGCGGTGGCGGAGGGTGGCTGGTAGTGGTGGTAAAGATGGTAATGATGGACATGAAAGTGGACGGTAGTAGTTTTAACGGCAGTGGTGGTGGCGACATTGGAGGCTCTATATGGTGAATTAAATAAACCATCATTCTAATGTTTAAGTGTGCATTGGGGGATGCCTATACAATACAATGTAGCACTAAACAATGGCTGCTAGCTATTGCCATGCAACTGCAGACTGGTTTGATGGTGGTGAGAAGGAAGTGGTTTTCGATGGGTGAGGCTTGGTGTTATAAGGTTCTGAAAGTGGTGGCGGTTTAGATGGGTGTGAGTTTTCGGTTTGTGGCTCTGGTGGTTGTTATGGGTGCGGAGAGTGGAACAAGATGGTGATTTAGGGCAGATTACTGTGTTGGGGAAGAAGGAGACTCGATCTTGGCAGAGCAGAAGTGTCGTTGCTGAGAAAGGTGGGAAGGTTTGCGGGTTCTAGGTTTCCCTCCGCCGTATCAGTGGAGGGTTTGGGTTAGGCGGAGCCACAGTGGTGGTCGCGACCACGAGAGCTTCCTATTTGTGGTGTCGTTGGTTGTTGTGGGTACTAGGAGTGGAAGAAGATGGCGATTTGAGGCAACTTACGTACGGTGCCAGGGAAAAATGAGACTCAATCTGTGGTAGAGCAAAAGTGTTATAGGCGAGGGAGGAGAGAAGGTTTGCGGTGGTTCTGAGTTTCCCTCGACGTAGTAGCATGCTTAATGGTGGTAGAATCAGGTGGAGGAGGCTTCGGTGACGATGACAGGTGAAGTTACTCAGGAACTTATTAGCAATTTTTAAAATTTTTTAACTCGGTCAAGTTACTAAGTTACTCCTAATTTTCATGTTACCGTTTGGTAAACCGTACAACACATAAAACATTTCTAACACAATTTTGTTTATTAAGAAAACATATAATGAAATCAATTAATGTATTAGTTTTAAATAATTTTATACAATCTTTTATATTTATCAAATATTAATATATTAAGTAATGTGAAAAAGAATTAATTATAAGAGGTAATTAAAATTTTAAAATTAAAAAAACTAAATACATATAAAAGCACCTATGGAAAAAAATAATAAATATTTCTAAAATCTACTACTCGGTTTTATATAAAAAAGAACATCAAACAAGTCTCCAAAATGATCTTAAAAATATGGACGGTGGAGTATTATACTTCGCAAATATAAAACACCACATATTTTACTCGTGCACGCTAGAATAACCTTTTTCCTATTCAATTGCAAAATATAAAAAAAAAAATCATTAACTACGTTTTAGTCCATCCCATTAATCATTAAATTTCCAAGCAAACTTGTGATCCATACGACACACTTTCGGACTCATTTAAACATACCTTTTAATTATGAAGTAAATTTTGTTAGAGTCTCGCAAAAAAAATAAATGAGCTCACCAATGAGACCTAGGCTGCATTTGGTAACAGCTAACTGATAAGCCAGTTGAAAGTTGAAAAACTAATTGATTGAAAAAAATGTTTGGCAAAATTATAACTACTTGAAACTGTAAAGTGACATAAGAGACACGCTTGTACACTACAAGAAAAAATGAAATTACCGACGGTTTACTACTGACAACCAGACAACCATCGGTAAGGAATTTTCGTGCTTAAAAAAGATAGCAATAGCTTTGCTAATTGAAGTGAAGGGTGGCGGGAAAGTATTTTCTGCGCGAAACCGTGGACGGGAAACTTATCAACTGTTTTTGTGACGGCATGGGCCGTCGGTAGCTCCTCGTCCATTTTGGCGAATATTTTCCTGGTTTTTATTTAAAGCATTAAATTTTTCCGCTCATTTACAGACGGTTATAACCATCGGTAATTTTGGCTTTATATAGCTTACCCACGGCTTCGTCCGCCGGTAACCTACATACATGAGCATCGCCCATCGCTTTCACTCACACCTCTTCTCTTCTTTTCTCTTCTCTCATTTTCTTGAGTTTTTAAGTTATATGTTTTTCTTATTTTCTTATTATTTTTAATAGTTGTTTCTTATTTTGTAGTATTTTCAATGCTTGAGGGAAAGCTTCATGAAGGTTAGTAAATTTATTTTAATAATTGTATGAAATTAAATATGTTGATCGTTGTTTAGGTCTATTATTTTATGAGTTATTTATTATATATTTGAAGGTTTTAATCTGTGTATCAATTTATTATAATGATATGTTGGACGGAAAAAACACCCTCTTTATTAAGGATATGATATGTTTTATTGTTTGTGAAATTTTAAAATTTTTACACTCTTTTTGATAATAATTTGAACCTCATTCATCTAAGTTCCATATAAATATTTGTGTTTTAGTGTGATAATTAAATAATTATAAATTTATTAATTAGGTACTTATCAAAAGGTGAAAATTATAATTAGATGTTACAAATTAATATTTGTAATGTCCTATTAATTTTCATCGTTTGATAATTACCCAAATGATAACTGTTACAACTATTTTGTGATATTATAAAAAATATATGTATTCATATAGGACTTAGACTAATGTGGTACATTATATTGTCATGGAGAGTGCAAAGAATTTAAATTTAAATTTTTGACATCCAACGAAGCATTTCACCCTTAACAAAGAGGTATTTTTTTTCCCATCACAATTAACAATTTACTGACGGTTCTATGCCTTTTGTAATTGCCGACAACATGAACCGCCGCTAATCATGGACGACCATGATTGTCGCCAATTACCAACAGCTAAATGTCTGTCGGTAATTTACCGACGACTTCTAAAAACCGTCGGTCAGTATGACCGACAAGTGATTTAAGGATGGACTTTCAGCCATCGGTAATTCCTGTTTTTCTTGTAGTGGCATGATTATTTTTATATTTAGCATTATTTTGTTTAGACATTAATATTTTTTTTTTGGTTACAAGAGGAAAAAAAAACAAAGGAAAAAAAAAATAAACTAGCTATTTAACGCGTCAAGATACATAGACGCATAGACAAAAGACGGAGGCTGCTTCCAGACCCGCCGAGGAGTTCCATCACGCGCCGCATGCCTCGCCAGACAATCCGCAGTGTTATTTTCCTCTCTTGCGACATGGATAACGGAAACATTCCAATCCCAGCTGAGCATATCCCTCACCTTGGCGATCTCCTCCCTATCCCAAAAAGTGCTAATATCATTACGAGTCTGTAAAACCCGCACCACATTCTCACAGTCACACGCGCAGACGACCTCGCGAACACCCAGCTCCCAAGCATGGGCCAAACCCAACTCCACTGCCCAAACCTCTGCGAGGAACGCGTTCCCATGGGGAGAACTCGCCGACACTGCAGAGCGCCAACCACGAGCAGAATCAATTAACACAGCAGCCCCACCCATTGTTGCACATCCCGGGATCCAACTGCCATCCACCAGCAGCTGAAAAGGCGTTACACGACCAGCTGTCGCCGAGTGAGAAAGGTGCTTTGAGCAGAGATACCTCTGCCAAGCAGTGACATCCGATAGAACCCGCCGCAGAACTTGGTTCAGCTCCCACTTGTTCTCTCCCAAACATTGTTCATTCCTCCATCTCCATCCCCACCACAGCACAGCCACCCCCAAGATACATTGCTGCTGCTTAAGTAGACTCACAAGCCAAGACGAGAAAGGGACATTGGAACTGAGAGGTGGTAATATGGAGCCAAACTGACGCCAGAGCAGACAAGAGCGGGGGCACTCGCGAAAGAGATGCGACAAGCTCTCTACAGCAGCACCACAACGCGAGCAAGAAGCCGACTGGCTGAGATGATTCCGATGCCTCTTCTCATTAGTTGGAAGCCCTTCCTTCATAAGAAGCCATAGAAAAAATCGAATCTTCTCAGGAACCTTACAACGCCAAACACGCTTCCATATCCCCGAATCAATTGCATCAAAATCACTCAAGGTTGCATATGCCGAGGACACACTATACCTGCCGTCACTTGCGGCAGTCCAGCGGATAGCGTCATGCCCCACTGACTGGGTAGGCACCCTAATAGCACTAATCTCCTCCTTGACATCCAAAGGTAACACTGTATACAACAGCTCAAAATTCCAAGAAGATCCCATCCATAAGTCTGCCACCCTGAGTTCTGTGTCTGAAACATGAACAAATGGAACTCTTAAACAGAGCTTACCAGACCCCAACCAGTTGTCATACCAAAGCGATGCAGATCCGTCCCCTAGATGTGCTCGAAATCTGTGGCGTAAGTAATCCTTAGCCCTAACAATGCCCTTCCAAACATACGAGTTTCCTGTCTTATATTCCCCGTCAAAAACTATCTCATTGCCCAAATACTTCTGAGATAAAGCTATTACCCACGGCTTCCCTCTATCGCACAGAAGACTCTCAACTAACTTCCCAAGCATGGCGATATTGTTGAGTCGAGCACAACGGAGGCCAAGACCACCCCTGTCTTTTGGGCAGGAGATCTCTTTCCACGGAACCAAGTTCCAACTCCTTGTGTTGTCCCCCTTACCCCAAATGCAATTGCGAATTTTCTTGTCTACAAAATCACAAATTGATTCTGGAAGCCAGAGAGCCTGCATGGTATAAACAGGGAGGGATGAAACTACGGATTTAGCCAAGCATAAACGACCCGCTCTATTCAAGAGCCTAGTCTTCCAAGAAGCAAGCCTGGAATTAATCTTATCAATTATCGGAGAGAAAACTTCCCTTGTTACTCGACCTTTCAAGAGCGGCAACCCCAAATACTTACCCAAATTGCTTGCCCGATTAATGCCCAAAATGCGAGAAAACTCCTGCTGCACATTGTGGTCAATACTCTTGGAGCAGAACATCCGAGATTTCTCTAGATTGACTCTCATGCCAGAAGCATCGCAAAAGTCCTTCAAAGCGTTGGCAACCACATGCATCTGCTGCTTGCTGGCTTGGCAAAATAATAACACATCATCCGCAAAGAAAAGGTGGGAGATACCAATCCCTTCTCTGGTAATTCTGATCGGATGCCATACCCCTGCATCTACCAATTTCTGAATGTGAATGGCAAGACGCTCCATGCAAAGAACAAAGAGGTAGGGAGATAGTGGATCCCCCTGTCTGAGACCTCTCTGAGGAATGAAGGGAGGAAGCTTGGTCCCATTCCAAAGAATCGAGATAGACGCCTCTTGCACACCCCACATTATCAAGCGAACAATAGCAGGAGGGAAGCCAAAATCAAGAAGAGTAGCCCGCAGGAAGTCCCAACTGACTCGGTCATAAGCCTTCTCCAAATCAACTTTAAGGGCCACCAAACCACCTTTTTTCTTATGATTATGAAGAGTATGCATAACTTCTTGAGCTAGAATGATGTTATCCTTCGTCCCTCTACCCGGGATGAAGCTCCCTTGGAGAGGACCCACAAGATTAGAAAGTAAAGGTCGGAACCGATTAACCAAGACCTTCGTAATGACTTTGTATGCCACGTTGCAGAGACTTATTGGCCGGAAATCCTTAAAACGGAGGGGAACATCCACCTTAGGAATAAGCACAACTAGAGTCTCCAAAAGTGAAACGTCCGCTCTACCATTGCAAAATGCATCAGCAACCAACTTATGAAGATCATGTTTCAAGATATGCCAGTACTGTTTATAAAATAAGGCATGGAAGCCATCCACTCCTGGAGCTTTGTACGAATGCATAGCCATGATGGCTAGGCGGACCTCCTCAAGAGAGACGGGACAGACCAAAGATGCCTTATCCACCTCCGAAATGATGGGGGTCGAGTTCTCCATGATTACATTCCTAGCAACCTGAGAATCAACAGAGAAAAGGTTAGTAAAAAAGGTTTGGGCCGCCACCTTCAGCACCTCCGCATCAGTACACCAATCATTGCTCCCCAAGAAAAGGCCATGGATCTTGTTTCTTTTCCTCCTCACAAGGGTCTGTGTGTGAAAGAATTTAGTATTCCAGTCCCCAAATCTGACCCAGTTCTCCCTGGATTTCTGGAACCACATCAATTCCTCTTGTAATAGTATCTGCTCATATTCCTCTCGCAGGGTTTTTTCCAGCCTTAGTGTAGACTCCGTGAGTCTCCAGTCTAGCTCCTTCTGCAAGCCCTGTAGTCGTGTTTAGACATTAATATCTACATAATACTAATTTAAAAATAATTATTACTTTAAATATTTTAATTTATTTCAAATTGTTTGTCATCTTAAAAATTAATTTTATTTTTAATTTTTTTCATTTTTCATATTTTTATTAAATTAAATAGGATAATACAAATATTTTCATATTTTATTCAATAAAATAAACTTATATTAATGTAAATTAATAAAATATTCAAAGCGAGTGCAGTGACGACAACTATAGAGGAGACGAACGTGATAGGAAAATATCATAATTAGGTTTTAGTGTTTTTTAAAATATTAAAAAATGTAGAGATGGAATTTTATTAAAATCATAAAAATGAAAATGAGAATAAATTCAATAACCTTATAGGCTATAGATACTTCAATTAACTTATTAAAAAAAGCTATAAGCAACTAAAATAGTACATTTATTTACCAAACATTTTAAAGAGCTTTTAAGCAAGTTAAATCAGTTAGTTTTAAGCTAGGTGAACTAATAGAAGTTTCAATAATATAAACTAGGGAAGGGATCAAATGACATCATGTGTTAAATTTGTACACTTACATTATTTCATAACTTTTCATATCATGTAAATTTAATCAATCTAAACCGTTGAATTAAATATTTTTATAAAGTACATCAAGTTTACAAAATTTTATATAAATAAAATATTAGTTACTATTTCATCGTACCACTTCATTTTAATGTATCGTATATTATTTAAATATAAGTAAATATTTACCATTTGACTATGCCCCTATGAATATTTAAATTGTATGAAAGTTTATATACATGATAATTAGTATAGTATAACATAATTCGATGATTTGAATTGATTAAATTTGCATTATATGAAAAGTTATGAAGTTGGGTAAATATACAAATTTGATACACGGTGTCGTTTGATCTCTTCCGTATAAACTAACCCCTAGAAAATCAGCCAAAAGGTCCAAAGAGAGAAAGATAAAGATTTGCAACCTTGTTTAGCACATTATTAAACCTGTAATGAGGAGAAATTAAAGGGGATCGATTTTCCCATTATTTGGCTCTGCGAATAAAGAAAGTGAAGAAAAAGACACTAGAGATCCCACTATATGTTTTCTTATCATAGACAAAGAAAACTTACGTGAAGACAAAATACTTTCTACTGTTTACAATACTGGCAACAATGCGTCACAAAAGTCATGCTCCTTTGAAGAGTAAGTGCAAGAACCCATTAAAAAGGCTGCTTATTTCAGTTTTCTCAGTTTTCAGTATATTTGTTTTTTTGTGAATGAAATTTTTTTTTTGGTGAATTTTCAGTATATTTGTTTAACTGATGATAAAACTTAAATTTGATTATTTTTGTTTCTAAGAAAATATGATTTTTCAAAATAAAACGTATTTTTTTATAATGGTGACCAAATAAACAGTAACTTAATTCGCGTAAAATCTTTAAAAATAAATAAGCTCAAAATAAATTACGTATTTATAAATGTTACTATTAAACTAATGCGAATAACTTATTAAAATAACCTCAAAATAACTTTTAAATATGTGATAAAATAAGGTCAAATAATATCTTTTAAAGACAAATTTGGGTCTAATTAAATCATAATGATTGATCGTAAATGTACATTCCTTTAAATATAACAATTTAACATATGTAGCGGACTTAGAATTAAAAGTTACTTAGTGGTCAGGTGACAACTTTAAAAGTCATGTATTTGCCGCCAACCCAACCTAATACAGGGCGGGTTGAAGTCTCCTATATTTTAAAAATCCTATATTTTAAAAACAGGACAATTCACCCGCCCATTTTTTTTTTTTTTTGCGCGTTGAAGGTGATGTGGGATGATCAGATGGGGAGAAATTGATCCATATTTGCCGCCCCTAACTCACTTGTTGGGTTTACTCTTTAGTGAAATGTGGTGTGTAAAAATATATCCATGTGATTTCTCATGCCACAAACAATGGAGGCCTCACTTCTACCTCTAGGAATTCATGTCTATCTCGGCATGGTGTTGGAATTGGAGTGTTAATGCATTATTTTCTAGAGATTAATAGGCAGATATGAGCGAGAGGCCATAGAAGAGTGATAAGTGAATCCAAAGATTGAAACACCAACAGTAAAATGATGATAAAGGCCAAACAGAAGACCCACACAGGAGTAGCCAATGAATGGGTACAAGTGTGCCTGTCAGCATGGACTAAAAATAGGTCACTGTCTACCTCAACCCTTCTCAGGATACCTCTTCTCTTCAAGATTGCTCCATAAAATGGATATCATGATGATAAAAATTTGGTCATGAGGTTGATGTTTATGAATAGTGGGTGGTGGGATCTGACTACTGAAATAGACTCTAGAATAAATATATGCACAGAAAAACAACACCTCAGTACAGGGGATGTTTGTCTCAGTGCTCTAGTGCGTAAGAAAATCCTCAATCTGCCTTATGGAGTTGCTGTTGATAAGTCAGTTACATGGATGTAATACGAGCCATTCCATTTCACAGCCAAAGTTAGTGAATATTACAACTAAATCATAATGGGATTTTTTTCTCTCTGTCAAATCTTGTCTTTAGCTTGTTCCATTGAAATTTTCTTTCCCCAAAATGTGTGTCATAAGTGACAGATCACTTATTTTCGAAGTGATTTTAGATCGTCACAAAGTGGTGTCTTTGTGGTAACTCCTTACTAGTATAAAGTGTAATTTTGTGTGGCGATTAAAAACCTCCACAAAAGTAAGTGTTGGGTGGTCTACATGGTACACAACTACTTATATTTTTTTCGCATTTTTAATTGAAATAATAAAATTTCATGGGTGAAACAAAAAATTAAGACATCACTTTTGAGACATAAGATTTATATCCCTGACTAGCTATTACCACCAAATACCAATCTTCACCTTGCATATTGGCTTCCTCTTTTAAAAGTAGATCTTGAAAAAAATGGTGTGGCACGAGTCTTTAGCTTACAATTGTCTTGTTATATTCCTATTCACACTTTTTTTATTTCCATGGTATTCCTAGGTTACAATCACACTTTTGTCACGACCTTCCTTGCATTTCACCCCACAAGTAGTGCTAATGGTCATGATCTTGCTTTTGTTGCCTGGTTCCTTCTATGCATATATATCATTTTCCATCCGCGCAAAAGGGGGATATTGGAGTTTGTTTGGGCGTGTGCATAACAGTTGTCCTCCTTTAACAAGCTTTTTTCTTATTTTTACTTTGTAATTTTAACATCTTATGCACAAATATGGTCTATATGCATGAATGAGACATGGGAGAGTTCCTTGAACAGAAATGAATCTAACCTGTCTCTGCAGGCTGTAAAAATTCAATAACACAACCTGGATAAAAGGTGTTTATTCTTAGGGTTTAGGCTAAGTTGCATTGATGTGTGGACGAAAATTAAGCTGCAATTGGACCTAATTTACTAAGCTGACTTAGTTCTATTCAGCTACTCTACAAGGAGCAGGAGAATAAGTATTTTGGGTTAGATGATGGAACGGCCGCCGGCAGTCGTGAGTCCGGTGACTAATTAATCTAATCGTTGCAGGCAGTGGCGGAGCTAGGAAAAAGCATTTCGGGTGGCCAAAATAAAATTTCAATACATAAATTAAAATATTTTAGAATATTACTTACTTGAGAATATACCTTTTGGAATATTTTTTCCAAACATTCTGCCAAATCATGAAAGGTGTATTTCTTAGACAAGTAACATTGTCCATGGGACACTGGTCATTTAATTGATTTGTTTGCACCTGTAAAATATATTTAATTACTTGTATAAAAAAATTATCATACAATATTTTTTTTAAGGATTTTGGGGAGGCCAAGGCCCTCCCCTGTTCCTTCTATGTTCCGCTGGTTGCAGATGCTTACATTCAATGGTAAACAGTTGATCATAAAATATATTTCATTCTCGTGGACGAGGATAAAACCTCTAACCTCATAATTAAGAGACGAGATGATAAATCACCACGCCACGAGTCATGGTTAAGTAGGGGATTAAGTTGTCTAATATGACTTACATGCTTTTTTCCCTTCTCTTTTTGGAACAAGGAAGGTTGATCATATATATATTCTTATCATTGCTGTTGTAAATGGTGGTGATTCATACTGCATATTTGACTTGATATGCTTAGCTGTACCCTGCATTCTTTCCTCTGAAAACTGCTAGTAATAAATACTTTTTCCATTCTCTCTGAAGTTTTGTGGGCTCTATGTTAGATTGCTATAGTTGTTCAAGACTTCGTCAATTAGGTCCTATTTCCACTAAGCTATTGGGTCGGACATGTACACTCAATTGACTGTGAAGGGAATATTAGACGAAAGAAAGAACAAGAAAAAGAAAAAGAAAGATAGAGAAATGTTTTTTTAGGTTGTTTCCTTTGGAAGAATCTAGAAGGAAAGTGAAGGAAGAAAAAAGTGTGATAAATGATTATTATTTTAATTTTTATATATAAATCTTTAAAAAAAAATTATATATACATACATTTTTTTTCAAAAACGCCAACAAAACGAAGTAAAGAACGATAAACAAGGCCTAAGTCAGGATAACAACCTACATCGGGAAAATGACAACAAGTCCTCTTAACCAATCATAATATACAACAGCGCCAACAAAACAGAGCAGAGAACGACAAACAACGCCTACATCAGAATAACAACCTAAGCCAACACCAAACAATCCAAAAACGCACAACCCAATATCATATTTAATGTATATCAAAATTTAAAGTGGTTTTTAAAATGATGTCTCAAATTTAATTTAATAGTTTAATAACATTATAATTATTATTTCAATATACATTTTATATTATGAATAAAATTATACTCATACTAAAATTATATATTAAATATAAAATTATAATTGTAGTAATTAAGTTAATCATTTATATATTTTTTGAAAAGAATCTACATAAAAGAAATTTTTTGATATCACTCTATAATAAAAAAATTTAAAATTAAATGTGCACAATAAAAACTGTTTCCTTATTATAATGCTACATTATTTATCATTTATTAAGCTCAAAATTTTACTATTATTATGTTATTTATTAGTATTATTATTATTTGAACAATTGTGAATCAAGTGGCATTATAGGAAATTTGATAAAAATGTGATTTTTTCATGCTTTCCGTCCAAACTTGTGAGGAAAACACTTTTCCCATCCATTTTCCATTGTTATCCAAGCAGCTACAAATAGTATTTCCTTCCTCTTATTCTCCTAACACTTATATTCATATTGAGGAGACAAAATAGTACAAAATGTCTCATGCAATGAAGCCAACCAATATGATTTAGTAAATGAAACTATGTATTATTTAATATGTAAATGAAGAAACTATCTTCCAATGTGCCCAACAAAAACAAAGCCAGCATGATAAGACTCTTGGAAAAGAGTCTAATATATATTGCTTGATGGGAGCAATATTAGAATGATTAAGGACTTGACACTACAAGAAACATTTATTTTAGCGTCAAAATATAGCGTCTGTCCCGACACTGATACTAAATTTTGCTCGTTAATGTCGGCTTAGCCGACGCTAGCTAGACGATCAATTTCAATTGTATTCCACTTAATAGTAGCATCGACTTGACTGACACTAATTAGCGTCGGCTCATCACCCACTAGCATCGGTTTAGATCAAGAGTGATTTCACTAGCCAAATTATCGTCTGTACGTCATTCAATAGCATTGTTTTACGCTGAAGCTAATTTCACAACCAATATAGCATCGGTGTTGATCAACACTATTGTCGACCCATTTTATCGGCTCATGTGTTAGCGTTGGCCTGCCAGACGCTACATTTCATCTTTTATATACTCTCCTGAAACCTTATCCTCTCTCACGTTCACTCTCATTCTCAAAACCTAACACTCTCACTCTCAATCCCGCTGCCACTACAAGAAAACAATCAATTACCAACATAATATTTCCAATGGCCATGATTTTTTGGTAAGTGGCTATTTTACCGACGGTCAAGGTCGTCTGAAGTAGCGCCATATGGGTGGAAGTTTTAGCAGGAAACATTACTGATGTTGTTCACCGTCAATACAACGCAAAAAATAATAATGGCGGATATAATCGCCCATATTGTATCGGGTGATTCCATGGCCCAACATTGACCATGTTTTGACAGTGTACTCCGTTGTGAACCAATCAATGAAAGCCTTAATGACACCGATCAATTTTCCAACGGTCATAGTCATTAGTAGGTTGAAACATTTATATGTTGCGAACAAAATTACCATTTGAGAAAGTCGTCAGCAATCTATAAATACAAGTTTAGAAGGCCCCAAATAAAATGAAATAACCCCCTTGGTCATCTCTCACAACAACATCATCAACCAAAGATAGAGAGAAGAAAAAAGGAAAGACGATGAAGAGGGGAAACCCTAGCTTAACAGTGACGAGGCCAAGGGTGTGGTGGTCATGGCACGGCGCGATGCGACGACTTTGGGGTGTAGTGGTGGCGGGTTCGTTCAAGAAGGTGAGGACTGAGGAGAACATGGAAGAGAGGTTTTATTTCTTCATCTCCTTTCTAATTGCACTCATATCTGTTTAGAGCATTCAAACCCCGATTGCTCACAAGTCTCCCAATGTTGTGCAAAGGGTTTCTAGGTGGATTTATGTGCTTAGGAATATGTTTGGAAGCAGTTCCAAGGTGATTTGGGGGTTCGTTGTGGCTATGGTGTGGCTACAATGGTGGTAGAGAGAGAGGAGGAGGAGGAGGAGGAGGAGGAGGAGGGAGAATCTGAAAGGCTATTTTGTAATTTTTATTTTGTTATCAACAAGTCAACAATACCTACTATTATAGGTTATTTTTCATATATATTTGGCCTTAAGCTTTTTAGAATTACAAAAAGTACTCCGATTTTACATGCATTACCACCTATAATTCGTTAAAAAACACATGTATTGATACAAGGCTTAAATTTACCGGAAACTTTTTTATGTAAGACATATATACTCATTCAGAGAAATCCTATTCGAATTGGGAATATCCATATCACCGTGGAGCTAACTGATAGCAGTATTTCTCTATCAATGGTTAGGGAGTTAAGGTTAGAAGACTTTGTTAAGAGATAAGAGAAAGATAACAACGTTCATTCATTAATTCTTTATATCCTACAAGCTGCAGCAAGGGAAGATTAAATACTAAGTCCTAAGGGAAACCCTAGCTTATAGTTGGCCCAACAAGTGTCATATTAAGCCTTCAGGGAAATAAGAGGTAATAAAAGCACAGTCTAAACACATTGGGCTGGAGTTGCCAATCAGTCCATATTGTAGTTATTGTATCTTTTTTGTTTGATTTTGGCCCTTTTGGGCCTCGATGTAATTCTGATGGGTGGCCTAGTACTATCATTGCCATCCTCTTCGAGACCAGCCTTGTCCTCAAGGCTTGGGTTGATGTGAACCGGTCTTGGTTGGGTAGAACTGATGCAGAAAGTGGGTCGTCCGTTGGAGTAGCTTGAAGAGGTGGGTCCGGGGCTGCGATTGACCGCCTCCGTTTGACCATCGGTCTCGGGGTGGTAGGCAGTGCTATACTTTAGTTTGGTCCCTTGGACTCTAAAAATTTCCGTCCAAAGTGTGGCTTACAAACACCTTGTCCTTGTTTGTAATGATGGTTTTTGGTATGCCATGCAGTCAACACACTTCCACGGCGAAACGTGTTTCTAAGGACTCAGCGGTGGAGTGGGTGGGTAGCCCAATGAAGTGGCCAGATTGGGTGAATCAATCTTTGATCACCCAGATAACAGAGGGCCCATGGGATGGTGGCGAGCCCATGATGAAATCCATGGTGAGGTCCTCCCACGACTACCCTGGGCATGGCAAGGGTTGCAATAGTCCCTGTTTTTTTACTCGTAGATATTTATTGTGTTGCATTATGTGCATAATCTGACATAGTTTTTTGTATTTGTGAACATACCTTTCCAGAAAAAGGAAGTTGCTAACCTAGCCAAGGTGGGTCGGAAACCAGAGTGCCCCACCATTGGGGAGGAATGATGTTCCGCAAGCAGTGTTTCGCGCAACCCAGGTAAGTTGGGATCAAAAAGTTTATCATTGTTTAAAATTAACCCTTGTTGAGGACTGTACATAGCATTTTCTGGGTTATGTGCAAGGAATTGTTGTCCAGCCTCTAAAGAAGCATACTGGCGTAGCTGGGCAAGTATGGCTGGAATAGAGGATGTTATGCTAAGTAGAAGAATGGTGCCGGTCTATAAAAAATCTCATAGCGAAAATCCATTAGCTTAGTTTCCCAACATTGTTGCTCTAGAATTTGATAAGATTGAGTCAATAAATGTTTTAGGCTTTGCTAGTCTGTGTATATTTTGAAATAACCCCCTATCAAATATTAACGTCATTTTTTAACTGATTATGTGACTGCCAGGAGCTCCCGAACATAGGCTGATTGAGTCTGCCATTTTGCTGCATTTTTCTTGATGAAAAATGTTATTCGGTGGTCCTCTTGAGACAACACTGCTCCAATGGCCACACTAGAGGCATCGCTTTCCACATCAAAGGGTTTGGAGAAGTCTAACAATGGAAGAACCGGCACAGTCGTGACACTATGTTTCAAATTTTTGAATGCCTCTTCTGTTGTAATGGACATTGTAAATGGACTATGATTATTATTTTTTAAGAGCTCGGTGAGTGTAGCGGCGATAGTGGCATAGTGACGCACAAAGCATCGGTAAAAGCCAGTTAGGCCTATAAACCCACGGAGTTGAGTGAGGGTCTGCAGTTCGGGCCAGTCCACAATGGCTTGAACCTTAGTTGGGTCTGGTTGTACTCCAATAGAGGAAACCACATGCCCAAGATAATTTATAGCTGTGACACATAATTCATACTTGGGAAGTTTGGCATAAAACTGGTTTGTGAGCAAAACATTGAGAACTGTCTCCAAATGAATCAAGTGTGTTTGCTTGTAAGGGCTATAAATTAAGATGTCATAACAAAACCAAGACAAACCTCCTTAAATAGGGACGTAGAAGGTCATTCATGGCTGATTGAAAGGTAGAGGGCGCATTAGATAGACCGAAGGGCATGACTAGGAATTCGTAATGGCCATCAATAGTGCAAAAGGCTGTCTTGTGAGTATTCGTAGGGGACACCTAAATCTGGTGGAACCCCGACCGGAGATCGAGCTTAGTGTAGATAGAAGAGCCTCTCAGTTAATCAATCAGCTCATCAATTGTAGGTATAGGAAACATGTCTTTGACTGTGATGCATTGAGGCTCCTGTAATCAATGCAAAAACGCAGAACGATCTTTTTTTGCAAATGATCGAATCAGGTGAGGAGTAGAAATTGTTACTTGGAACAACTATCCCTGCTTGTAACATGTCTACCAGGATTATGGCCATGGCCTCTTTTTGGGAATGGGGATAGCAATAGGGTTTGACATTGACGGGTGAGGAACTGGGCAATAGGTTTATGTGGTGGTCATGGGGTCAAATGGGGGGAAAACCTTTAGGAGTAAAGAAAACCAAGGAGTGAGAGTTGAGAAGTTCAAGGGTGGTAGGGTCAAAATCAAACGGTGGGTTGGTGAGGGTTTCAAACTGGTAAAGCGAAGGTAGTATGGTGGAGGAGGGTTGTGTGTCAAGTTAGATTATGGTGTGTAGATTGGTGGCAGAATGCATGCTAAGAAGGCGTTTGAAACTGTGGAACGTAGCTTGTGTTGGGGGTTGGAGTGGCTTGGCAGTGAGCGTACACACATTTGCCTGATGGATGAAGGACATTGAGGGAATTGCAATTGCAAAGTTTGAATTGACAGTCCCTAGGATTTGCAACCAATTCAAGCCTAAGACAATATCATCTCCTTGAACATCCAGCAAGTAGAAAGACACATTGAAGGGGTGTCCCTCTAGATAAATAGGAATATTAGGGCAAAAACGAGGTAGTGAACTAGAAATTGTTATGCATCCATTTATACCAGCCTCGCCCTTCGGGTAAAAAGAAATGAGATCCAGGTGCTGGTCCATTGGGGTTTGGTAGTATTTGAAAAATTGCACAACATTAAATAGCCAGTCTAACACATCAGTACCGTCAAAGTTGTCTAAGTGTAGTTTAGGTGGTTTGGGAGCAGAATTGGGGTAGTGGGTTTGCCCGAGAGGGTGCATGGAGTGAAACAATAAACCCTAAAGAGGGGCGTGATGAGGAAGAAGCCGCAAATTGGGGTTGTGGGGTTGGTTGTTGGGAAACAAAAAGCCGAGATACTTGTTCGAGTAACCAGTTAAGAGCAGGGGTGAGAGCAGATTGGGAAGAATCCATGTGTTGATGTATCTGCTCCTGGCGGCGAGACAGAGAAGCCATTTCCTCAACAATGGAAGACAACATATCAGTAGAGAGGGTGATATGCTCTAGAGGCATAAGAACCTTGTGAAAGCAACAAATTGATAGCAATATTTCTCTATCAACAGTTAGGGAGTTAAGGTTAGAAGACTCAGTCAAGAGTTAAGAGAAAGATAACAACGTTCATTGATTAATTCTCCATATCCTACAAGCTGCGGCAAGGGAAGATGAAATACTAAGTCTTAAGGGAAGCCCTTATAGTTGGGCCCAACAAGTGGCATATTAAGCCTTCAGGGAAATAATAGGTAATAAAAGCTGAGACTAAACATATTGGGCTGGAGTTGCCAATCAATCCATATTATAGTCATTGTTTTTTTATTTTTATTTTTCTGATTTTGGCCCTCGGTGTAATTCTGATGGGTGGCCCAGTACTATCACTAACTCTCTAGCAGGAGTTTTTTTATCAATAAGACTCGAACCCGAGACCTTATTAAGAGGAATTAAATATGTGTCACTTGAACTAATCATATATTAGCCACCACTGTACATTTTTCTCTGTTGTAAATTATACATTACAAATATATAAAAGTATTTTATAAAGTATTATTTAATGGAATGTACTGTTTTACCTTTATAAAAATATTTTTAATTATATATTAAAACTTATTTTGGCTCCTCCTCGATCCACCCCTGGGATCAAGGTTCATTTGCTTTTCAAATTTGATTCTTGGCACACACTACTTTTAGAACTCTTGCTTAGGTGATTGGCTGGAACTCGTAGTTTTCAAAGCAAAGCTATAGTATAGTTGTTATAGGAGTTTTATGATATTTGTTTTTTCTATTTATGGATAAAATTGTATGTTACATGTTAAATCATCAATTAATTACGTAATTGACTAGTCGCCTTTGAAGGTGATCCTATCTTACAAGAATGTCTCGGCAACTTGGCATATGAACTATGAGACAATTATTATTGTAACTATGAGATGTGACTCTAAGATTAACACGCTTTTGCTCTTTAATAAGAATGAAATAATAATTCGGAATCATATCCGATATAATAATTCAGCAAAACCTACAACAAGCAAATCATAATGTGTATTTTTCCCATGAATAACATTCATCTTCTTTTGGTGATTGCCTCGCATAGTACGATATGCTGGGATCGGTGTTATGGAAAGTTACAACTTGCAATGAATTTTTTTTTTATACATCGGAAAATATTTAAATTATTTAATCTTTGTATTCTTTTCTTTAAATTCATATGTCTCTAGCTCTTATTACTTAAGCATTTGAGAACAATTAAATTTGTTTTGATAGTACCTCATAGTTTTATTTAAAAATAATAAATAATGCATGTTAATCCCTCCGTTTCTACTTTTTTTCTTCAAAGCTTTTGTTCTTTTTAGAAATTTATTTATATCTTTTTGCTTCATTTACAACCTCATTTAATATTATATATTTCATATAGTCCTCATATTTTCACATTCACAATTCTTATGAATTATTTAAGGGATGAAGTTGCCTAAGTTATTCTCATGAGAGTTATTTAACTTCACCCTAGTCGACCAACTGAATTATTTATAAAAAAGTAACAATTATAAAACTTCTAGCTCACTTATTTTAAATAGTTTTGATCCACATTTATCTAATATAACTCAACTTTAAGCAAGGGTGTGTGGTCAAATTATGTATTAATTAATGAGCTATTATGAATTGTTGTATATCTTAAACAATAAAATATTAGGGATGAAAGTACCTATTAACTGTCCATAAGTCGGGTTCGGGCCCGAACCTCGGGTGGGATTGGGTGAAAACCACCAAAATCTCATATCCGACACCAATGAGCGGGTTGCTCGACTTCGGGTGCGCCGAGTCGCGGGTTCGACAATTCAGTTCGTCGGTTTGAAGATCCAGAAGAAGATTAAAAAAAAGTTGGGAAGATGAAGAAGAAGCCCAGATTGAGACCAATGGAGACCAAACAAACTCAGATCTATCAAATCAAGACCCAAATCTCCTTCGATCTTGCAGATCCAGAGCGAAAGAAGAGCGGCGAATGGTGGATGATAGCTCGGTGGTAACTAGCAGGCAGCAGCGAAGAAAAGAAGGTGGTGAATGGCGTGAAGGATGTAGCGAATGGTGCGTCAAATGCAGCGGATGGTGCGACAACTCGGTGGAGAAGAGAGATCGATGGGGAAGAGAAAGAGAGCGTGGAGAAGAAATGCATTGAATGAAACGCATAGTGGAGAGTTGAAACTCGTTTATGAAACGCGTTTGAAGTTAAAGCCAACTGTGTTTTTTTTTTCTTTTTCCGAGACAAGGAAGGTCTTGGTCTTGGGCTAGCCGTGTTTTGTTATTGAAACGTTTTTTTTTTTAAATAGTAGTGCTTCGGTCGGGCTCGGTTTTAGTTTTCAAAAAACTTTCCACCCGAGCCCGACCGATCCAAAACCATGGCCAACTGATTTTTTTTAATTTTCCTACCCAACCACCCAACTCGGGCCGACTTGAAAAGAAAAAAACATACCGAATTAGGCAGGTTGGGTCGGGCTTCTGGTTGATGGACAGCCCTACTTCCAATAATCATTAATTCATTATCACCATTTTTGTTGTTTAAGGTACGCGCACATTTTAATTAAACAAACCAAACATCATGCAATTTTTTTATCAAGCGGTCATCATGTGATCATTGAATTATTATTAATATCGACTATCAAATATAATTGTAAGGTCAATATTATACCTCATTCTCTTACATGGAGATAATAACTTTCTCACTAAATATATACATTTGTATATGTAGAGCGTTTCTAATGGGAGTGTTGAGTGAATCACGACAACAAGTTGTCAACGTCCAAAAAAAATACATTAGTTCATTTAGTTGTTAATTTTTTTTTTACCAAAGGTATTTTCACATTCAGAGGTATAAAACCAATCTCTTTAAGACTCTAAAATCGTATTAAGTGGACTTCTAATAATTCATTATTCATATATACTGCTAAGGGATCGAACTAACGATTTGATGTTTAAACAACTCAATTATCTACCAAAATATTAGTTGTGCTATAACTTATTGGTATAAGTTGTCAACGCTGAAAATTATTTAACAGTCACACAATTATTTTAAAAAGTCATGTGATTATGGCTTATATTAGACGTTAATATTTACAAAAAAAAATTATATATTTTGTACTCATCATCAATAATAATATTTCCTTCCTGTAAAAAAAATATTTTTAGTTGGCTTTAAAAAAATTATATCCCTAGGTTAGTAGCTAAACTTGTATAGATTATATATTATCGCTAATTAAGCTGGGGATTATAATGCAAACCAAAACGTGTGAGGTGCTTGAAAACTGTCAAAATCAAACTAGCTGCCACCGAGCGACCACACGAGGACCTAACCTAATCTTCTCATAGCTTTCATTATATTAATTATTATCTGGGACGTTTTTCCTAATTAGGCTTATCATCTCGATAATCTTGTTATAAAATTAATTTTTTTAAATTATAAATCGTTTTAAAAATATCTATAAATTTTTAAAATTAAAAAATTATCCCTATAGTGGCCCAATCACATCTCAATATATTTCTACAGCTTTAGTTATTGTAAAGTAATTTAACCAATATTGATAGTTGTTGTGAAATATTTATTTTTGTTATCAAATTTTAAAATATTAAATATTTTTTAGAGCCTAACGTTTGATAATTATTTTAATAACGTTAAAAATAGTGATATTCAGAAAATAAACTAGGTTATACGAATTAATTCGACAAGATAAAATAAAATGAGAATATAGCAAAGAACTAGGAGGAAATGAAAGGATGATTTTATGTGGGTACTAAAATAGATGTTGACCTGCCATATATTTCAGTCCAAAAGAAAATTCTTTGCACCTATTGTTGTCATTTCATTTATTACATGCTATTGTGATAACTTACTTTTTTATAAAATAATCATTTTTTAATAAATGTTAATATTCATTAGAATGTCCTGAAAAAGTATAGCTTCACACTAAGACACGTTTGGTACGATGTATAGTATAAAGCTTGAAAGTATTAGGCCTGATGGAATGAGGTTTGGTAAAAATTTAATATTATACAGAGTTTGGTCATAGATTGTATAACTTATCACATCATTTAAATTGATACAATCATAAATTTGGTGGAGGGTGGTGGTGGTGGAAAGTGATAGTGATAATGGTGGTGGTGGGTGGTGGTCGTAGAGTGGTGGTGGTGGTGTTAGTGGCGATGGTAGTGGTGGAAGGTGGTGGAGGCAATTGTGAGGGGGTGGAGTTGGTTGTGGTGGTAGTGGTGGTGGTTGCATTATTGTAGAGCGACAATGGCGGTGAAGGGCGTTGGTGGCGACAATGACAATAGTGGTGGCGATAGTAGAGGTGATGGCATTGGTGGCGACAATGACAATAGTGGTGGCGATAGTAGAGGTGATGGCGGTGGTGGAGGCGGTGGTGAGGGTGATGGTGGTGGCAATGTTGTAGGGCGATGGTGAAGGGTGGTGGTGGCAGTCAGCGGTGGTGATGATGACAGTGAAGTTGGTGGTGGTGGTGGAGGTAGTTGTGACAATGGCGGCGGCGGCGGCAGTGGTGATGGCAATGGCGGCAGCGATAGTGGTGGATGGTGGTGGTAGTGGATTAAATAATTTCAATTAGCTTATACGTCACAATTTTATTAGACATTATCCATCATCTATATGCTGGATTAAATAATTCATCATTTTAATGTATAAGAGTGGTTGATAGATAAACCAATATCATACAATGTTAGCACCAAACAATAGATAAATTCTTAATATATTGTATAAATTTATACTATCATGCCGAATATGGTGTATCAAACAAACTTTTAGTGTGTTTAGATCAGAGTTAGAAATTTTTTCGTCATAAGAGTTGTAAACATGAGTTAAAATGACTTAGCTTGATTTATGTTTGAAACATGTTCGTGAAACATGATTTCTTTAAGAAAATTTCATTTGGACAACTTTTATTAGAATTTCTTTTAGGTGTATAATGACTAAAATGGATTTGAATATTATAATTAAGAGTTAATTGTTAAATTAATCCCGTAATTTCACTTCCGACCCTCACTGAGAAATCACGTCATTACACAATTAAAAATAATTCTAATTAAAGTTACCCAAATGAAACTCCGGTAGAAATCACATTTCTATCCAAACATAAATTATGTATTTTTAACTCATATTTACAATAGTTGACTAAAAGAAATACATTTATTCCTTATCTTATTGAAATTTAATTATATTTTATTTTTTTAAATATTAATTATGTTGTATTGAATCATTAGTTTAATCTTATATGGTAGTATGAACCCACTCAAAGTCATCTAAGACACCAAATTAAGATATCTCCCTATTACGTCCATCCACACATTTAACACATTTAATAGGTATCATCAAATGTACTGAATTGTTGGTGTTATTCATTATTATTATAATGAGATAATGATAATAATCTTTTAAATTTGAATTTTTTGAAGTTATGAAAATAATTAGTTTAGGGACGAGGATGACACGTGGGATGTCCCCACTTTGGTACTCTGAAATCTCCACCGTTCATACGACCCTTGGTTCTTCTATTTATTGAACACTTGCACACACTCCCCTTCATCTGTAATTAAATTTCCCTCTTCTATTAGGCCTAGCTGAGTCCAAATCAGCAACCTTCCCCTGCTGCTTCAGTTTTCTCAATCTCCTCATCACCATAGCAGAAGAAGCTTGAGAACTCCATTGAACTTCCTCTTTGACATCATCATCAACATTCAACAATGTCCTGCACCTTAGAGGTCTCCAAACAGGTAAATTAATCATTCCTTATTTCTGAAGAACCTTCAATTAATCCCTCCTTTTATCATATGAATATGAATGATTCTAATTCATTAAAATGCTGCACCATTTTTTAATTTGTAAATTATATTATATTATGTGCAGGGGAAGTTCAAAGAAGAAGCAGAGGAGGAGGTAACTCTTGATGGGAGTGTTGATTGGCATGGCAGGCCTGCAATCAGAGCCAAATCAGGGAGATGGGTCGCTGGAACCATCATTCTATGTAAGTTCCACTTCCACTTCCACTTCCAAACATTCATTCATAATCATAAATAGCACCCACGATTTCTGGGTTCATTCACTTCACTCTATTTAATTCATTTATTCCTTATCTTTAATGTACTTGCTTTTAGTTTACTACATGCATGGTAATGCATTAAATCATAGGCCTACTTTATGTTATGGAAAGACAAAGTCATCAAGGTAATAATAGTCATTGTTCTGTTTCGTTGTGTTTACGATGAAGAGAAAAAAATGGGTGCAGGTAAATGTTGGTTTAGAGAGAAATTAGGAGGAAAGATAAAAGGAAGATAAGTTCTTATTGTATACAAACCTTATCAATAGCAGGGAATTTTTTTGGATTTCAATATAATTTATTGCTTAGTGTAGTACTTGTTTATCATTACATGGTAATGCATTAAATCGTAGGAATTAACCACTAGTATTGTAGTGCCTCCCTGATATTTATAAGAATTAAAAAATTAATTCACACATTTAAAATTGCTTTTAACTTATATTACTTAATTTATATGCATTATTAATGCTTAGGGGAATGGAAAAAGAAAAAAAAACTAATTAAATAATGATATTCTTATCAAAAAGTAATTAATGCATCCCATACTCTAAATTAATTCTTATAAAAATAATTAAGGTAAATCTCTCATTTAATTTTTATAGATAAGATCGGAGGTGGTATTGTACATATGGATACACACTTCCCTTTAATCTCTTTTGGAAACCAAATAAAATTAGTCAATTTTGTATGGTGGGAGATCTTATTCAAGTAGAATTTCCAAGATAAATTGTCATCATGGATCAACTTCTTTCACATAAACAATTCTTAAATTTAGAAACTCAAAAAAAATCTCCCTTCTGATTATAGAATTATTTGTTGAAAAACTTCTCAACATGTGCGCACTTGGGTATATTGATCTTATTGTTTGAGCTTGTTTAAGCTCAATTATTGTTTGTGTGTGTGTGATACGTCTACGTATGTTAATTATGGTGATAAATCTAGAGGAGGTTCGTGGCAGCACTAGGAGCCATAGAAGTTTAAGAAACCTTGTTGTCATGCTGAAATTTTGATGTCATTTATGAACTATGTATCACAGATAGATAGATAGCTTATCAGGAGAAACAATAAAAACAACTCTAGAAGAACTTGCTTTTCCGTTTGGTCCACAAACGAACAAGTTTTCTTTGTAGGAAGTCGTTTCATTTTCACATAGGAGAAAACGACAACTATATATAATGCAGGAACATCTTGCTCCATTCAATTTAATTATACAGAATGAATGAATGAATGAAGGTCTTTGAATTCAAGTGTTTGAGGGATTTTAATTACGCCACCGTTCTATTTATCTTTCCTGAGAGACAAACTAGTTCTTTGTCTCGAATTGAAAGGAAAATAATAAGAGAAGCAGATAAGAGATTCTGAATCCTCATAAAACGACACCAAAGGGTAACTAGAGTGAGAAATTTGGTGTGCATTTTGAGAGGAATACTTTCCTCACACGTAATCACTCATAGAATCTTGCATGACGTGGGTTCTTGACATCTATTAAATGAAACGTAAAAATAAATGATCGAACTCTACACCGATTGATTATGTAAACTCTGTTGCTATGTAATTATCATTTTTAACAAACACACACGGTTATCTACTTATCTCTCATAGTTTTTATTACCTAATCTATTATATCTCTAAATAAAATATATGTGTATTAATGATTCCCATTTTTAAACATTCAAAGAGTACCAATAGTTGATGTATAGCTCATTTGTTTCTTTATTTTTCAGTTTGAATCACATGTCATGTGTTTTGTGTTTTAGGGTGTATGAAACTGTCGTTTTCGATTCACTAGCTAATTTCTAAACTTGAGTGCAAGAAGAGTATATTTCCATATTTAGTGCGCCAGAATTGAGTTGTTGACAGCACATAATTAGCTCATTATATTGGTCAGTTTTAAAGGTACACACACTATCCACAGAGTTATTAAATATTTTATTAACAGTTCAATAACTATTTATTAAAGTAAATTAATTAATAGTTTTCCTATGTTACAAAAGAAAGTAAATTAAAAGTGAAACAAGTTTTATATATATATATATATATATATATATATATGAGTTTAATACTCGTGCACCGTAAGCGTAAAATTCTTTTACACAGACAACTAATTATAACTCATAAACTTTTCGTATCATAATCTAATTTTGTAATTAATTGAATAAGTTTTGAAATTGATTATTGAATGCGGCAAAAATCTGAATTGTTTTTGGTTTGTCTCTGTAAAGATCTTTTACACTGATAGTGCATGAGTATTAAACTTTATATATACAAGATATATCATAATATTAGAAATGTCTACTTATATGAAAATGGTAGAAATAAATCATGATCGTTAGATCTAATTATAAATAACTAAAATTAAAACATAAGTCGTGTGATTTTTTTAATAAGTCAAACATTTTTAAATAGTTACATTAATTTTTTAATCTTATCCATCCATGATTAAATCTTACGTTTATAATTTATTTATATGATTCTTATTCTTATGTAAGTAGATCTTTCTCTCATATATATTTATATATAAAATTGAATATATGATATATATGTCTGTGTGTTTAATTGGTAGGTCAGTCTTAGATCCTTAGGATAACGCTGAAGCTTTTCGTGTGCGCTGAGAAATAGTGCGCGAAATGAGCAACATCGTGCGTAGCTGTGCTAAAATCTTTGATTTATGTACCAAAAATAAATGAGATTCATATTTAGACGGAAATGCATATGCTGAAATAAAATATCTTCTGCCTTTTGATACCAATACAAACTCTAATTTATCAATAGTTTTCTTTTCTGTGAATGTAAAACTGTGAAAGTCAATTTCTAATAAGACTATAAGAGGATTTTTTTCTTCCATAAAGACTAATTTTTTGGGTGAACTAGGAAGGCCTTCTCATACTTTATAGGCTTCTATATACTCCATATTTGTCTTTGTCTAGTGTGTGTAGTTCATGAAGTAATACGGATAATTCCATTTCTGATAGTTCAATTAATCATGATGTTGACCCAAAAAAATCATGCTAATTGTGGTATTTGCTTGTTTATGATGATAAAATGTATCCCCCTTCTATTACTAGAAATTCGCCTCGCGATGACAAAATGTAGGTTTGTGAGTGTTGACGTGAAAATCACTTCAAAACTTTTGATTAAGAGTATTGGCTTATATTATTAAGCATGCGTGCACATTTATGTTAGTAGTGGTGCCTAATAAAGTGGGGGTAATGCACTATTTTAAGGAATGATTGAATAATGACTTTCTCACCTTTTCTTTCTTGTCACTTTTGTTTGTATTTTATACATGGCTTAATTGCACTTTTAAACCCTTTTACTATAGTTGATGTGTGATTTTAGTCCTCCGATAATAATTTTTCGAAAACTCAGTCCCACAACTTGCAAAGTTGTTACAATTAAGTCCCCTGTTCACTTTAATTTTACATAAATATATCAAATTCTAATTCTTGATGTGAAGTTATTATAAGTTGATTTCCTTAAATAATTGTAAACCTTGTTCAACTCAATATTCACCAAGCAATTTATTAAGTTTCACCTAAATTTAAAAAAAAAATCACAAATTTCTCCTCTCAACTCTTTCCCTTCTTATTTATATTTTCACTTCAATTTTCTCACATCTCATGAGAGGTTGAGAGAATTATTATTGGTAAAGATTTGATGGAGATGTCATCCGTAATCAGTCTTCAAACCATTTGGAAAAAAGAAAGAAAGGGAAAAAAAAAAAAAAAAAACAGGGCACATTCAGAATTGATGTATAATAAGACCAACTACCCTAATGGAAGATATTAATGATCCTGATACTTGTATGATTTAGTCACGCAAATAGAATAGGAGAAAGCTTCATGGTATAAAAGTTTTTTCCTAAAAATATTATAAGTTATTAATATTATTTATATAAAAGTGAGTGAATGTACAGTAACCTCTAAAAATGAGTCTTATATGAATTTCACATATAGTGTTATGTATTTCTTCTTCTATATATATTTCTTCTTTTCATTTTAAGAATATTAATGATGGAAAATGTTAGGTAGACACTCAATGGGTGCAAACACCCTGAATGAAAAAATAAGGGAAGAGAAAGAAGTAATGAATGTGATATATGAGGTAATGTGATAAAAAATGAGAAATGAAGAGAAACTGTGGTAGTGTTATTGTTAGTTTGGTGTCTACATATCATAGTTAATCAACAATTTTTTTCAGTAAATAATAGAATATGCATCAATCTTTTTTTCTTAATGTATACCTATACACAACACATGCTTCTCACATGGTACTAGATTATTGACAACATGGTACTAACATTGCTTTTGTTGTTTGTTGCATCAATCAGTGAACCAAGGTCTAGCAACCTTAGCATTTTTTGGAGTAGGAGTTAATCTAGTGCTGTTCCTGACAAGGGTGTTAGGACAAGACAATGCTGATGCTGCTAACAATGTGAGTAAGTGGACTGGCACAGTTTACATCTTCTCTCTAGTGGGTGCTTTCCTCAGTGATTCTTATTGGGGAAGATACAAAACTTGTGCCATCTTTCAAGGCATATTTGTACTAGTAAGTAACATACTCTTAAATTTCATTTTCCTCTCTTTTTCTTGTAGCTAGTACATTCTTTGAGTAATTAACTTATCTTCTGATTTGATATAACAGGGTCTAGTATCCTTGTCCCTTTCAACATACCTCACCTTGCTTAGACCTAAAGGTTGTGGGAATGAACTGCATCATTGTGGGGAACATTCAAGCTTGGAGATGGGAATGTTCTACCTATCAATCTACCTCATTGCCTTAGGGAATGGAGGGTATCAGCCAAACATTGCCACATTTGGAGCTGACCAATTTGATGAAGAGCACACAAAGGAAGGTTACTCAAAAGTGGCTTTTTTTAGCTACTTCTACCTGGCTCTGAACCTTGGTTCACTCTTCTCAAACACCATTCTGGGCTACTTTGAAGATGAGGGAGTTTGGGCTCTTGGGTTCTGGGTCTCTGCAGGTTCTGCCTTTGCAGCACTTGTGTTGTTTCTTGTTGGGACCCCAAGATATAGACACTTCAAACCCTGTGGCAATCCTCTTTCAAGATTCTGCCAAGTCATTGTTGCTGCATTGAGGAAATTGGGAGCTCAGATGACATCAAATGGAGAGGACTTGTATGTTGTGGATGAAGAGGAATCTTCCAACAACAGCAACAAAAAGATTATTCTCCATACCCATGGATTCAAGTAAGTAGTACAAGCTAAATGCAACTAAAACCATGTAATTGAACACATTCAATAATGTTACATGGAATTCTTTTACTAGTATTTGTGTAATAGCATGTTCGGAAATCTTTCTACAATTGATTCTAAACTCAAATCAATTCAGGACATGAGCTTTTGTGAGTAGTTTTTAGGTGTCAGAATCATTTCTAAGAAAAAAATAAGCTGAACCAAACATGCTACTTAGAGGTTGTGACATGAGTCATGACTTCCAAAAATTGAACACCACTATCATTTTGTTTCTAATGAGCCATAACAATTTGATCAATTTGCTATTTTGTCATCTGCATTGCAGGTTTTTGGATAGGGCAGCATATATATCTTCCAGAGATCTAGATGACCAGAAAAGAGGCTCATACAACCCCTGGCGTCTCTGTCCTATAACTCAAGTAGAAGAAGTGAAGTGCATACTAAGACTTCTTCCAATTTGGCTCTGCACCATAATCTACTCAGTGGTTTTCACACAAATGGCTTCTCTTTTCGTGGAGCAAGGCGCCGCCATGAGAACTACCATCTTCCATTTCAGAATACCACCAGCAAGCATGTCAAGCTTCGACATCCTCAGCGTAGCAGTCTTCATCTTCTTCTACCGCCGCGTGATCGATCCTCTCGTGGGAAGGTTTAAAAAAACAAGCTCCAAGGGACTCACCGAGCTGCAGAGAATGGGTATCGGGCTTGTCATAGCCGTGATGGCAATGGTCGCGGCCGGGATAGTTGAATGTTACAGGCTTAAGTACGCGAAAAACGGCACAAGCTCTCTAAGCATCTTCTGGCAAGTTCCTCAGTATGCGCTCATAGGAGCATCTGAGGTTTTCATGTATGTAGGTCAGTTAGAGTTCTTCAATGCTCAGACACCAGATGGGTTAAAGAGCTTTGGAAGCGCCCTTTGCATGACATCAATCTCACTCGGGAACTATGTGAGTATCATAATTGTTAGCATAGTTATGAAGATCTCCACCAATGATCGCATGCCGGGGTGGATACCTGGGAACCTGAACAGAGGTCACCTAGATAGGTTTTTCTTCCTCTTAGCCGCATTGACATCGTTGGACTTGATAGCATATATCGCAGTTGTAAAGTGGTTCAAGAATATACAGACAGAATGCAAACATGAAGAGAATGATGACAAGATTGGTAGCTCTAAGGTCTAATTTGCAGTGGACAACAAATTAAAAGGCAATGGTAACAGCAAATCAGCAATATAGAAATAAGAGAAAGAAGGGAGCAACTAGTCAAAATAAAAATTTGGCTATAGAGAAGCCCTTTTCACCCGAGTCTCTTATAACTGTATTCAGTTTTTTTTTTTTTTCTTACTCCTAACTAAGATTTTCAGTTTGTGGCCTTGGTTCATGGTTGTGTAAAATTCAACTTTTTGAAGAGACAATGACAGGTCCAGGGCCCTTTTGCGCCTCCCTAGTTTAATGTAAGTTCCACTGTATATAATGAACATGTTGATTTTTTATTTTTTTTAAAAAAAATGGTAAACGGAGATGAAGCACGGGCAAGGTGCCAGTGGCATGTTAGAGTGATCAGCAGAAGTCCACTCCTAGGTAGAAGCGCCAGGGGATCTCCTTATGCAGGGTTGTCCACCAACTGAGATTTTATTGGGTGCAGGGGATTCGAACCCTCGACCTATGTGGAGGGGATCTCCCGGTGACCAGTTGTGTCAATCCATGTTGGCTGAACATGTTGAATTTAAATTTCCATGTTCCAAAATTTACAGATTCTCCTACAGCTAACAGAGATGATCCTGTGGTTAATATATGAAACTCTAATTTATGGACAAACATTGCAATCTTAGGGTTTACTAACAAATATTGTTCCTTTTGGGATTTATAAGAAGTAATAGATTGTTAAGAATTATGTTATTCACGCAATCAAAATAATTAACATATAAAAGCATTCAAAAGAAGAACGGATGTTGGATCTTGCTGAATTGCAGAACTTGCTTAAGAAGAAGCTCTACGATCAGTGCAGCCTTTAACTAATATGAAAGGGAAGATAGAACAGAGAAAACAAGGAGGGGAAGAGAATTGTTATGAGAATTGTAGAGAGCACACACCAACTTAAAATAGCTTGAGACCGGGAAGAAGCTCCATGCCATGTTCGCCGCACCACCACCACCATAGCCATCAAGCGGCGCCGATGCTCCGCCGTCACCATTTAGTTTTTGGCAAAATGGAGTTAAAATAAGTTATGCAGAAAAAGAAGAAAAAAAAAAGTAATCAAAGTAAAGTAGTAAACAATCCAAATATATTTTTTGGCACTTAGTTTAAATTTCGAGTTTTAGGATTTTTTTTATTCTTTGACCCAAGTATCATGTTTCACACTCCTAATTTTTTACAAAAATTTACAAGAATAAAAAATAAAAAAATAAAATAAAATGTCATTTTACTTAAATCTTTAATTTAAAATTGAAACATGATAAAAAAAAATGTAAAATTGAAACTGTATTTGGCATGCAAGTGAATGTGCTCTTGGTTGAATATTTTTTGTTTGATTACTTGTTTAAAGTATTATTTGTGACTATGGAAAATATTTTCTTGCTACTATATAAGTTTTTGCAAAGATGGTAATAAAAAAATTCAAAAGCAAAAACTTATTAAATTTACAGGGGTTGAGAAAAAACTCCTCTCAAAAAATAGACACAATACAACGCCAAATCCAAAAAGAGTAAGAACGCAAATACCTAAGATAGCAATGACCCAAACAAAAGAGCAAAAACAACAAAAATACAAAATAAAACCAAAAACGCAATGGCATGAAGTCAAACCGGACTCTGAGACGCCTCATACCTAGTCGGGTGAGTTCTTCTAAGATGATCCATGTAGGCTTTGATCGCCTCCTCATCCATTCCACAAAACACAAGACCGTAAAACTTCCTAATCTTCCACGTAAATTTGGTGATTCAAGTAACGTTTGGAAACGGAATAGAATGGAACATAACAGAATGGAACGGGGTAGAACATAATGGAACAAGACAATAATATTATGTACTGAGTGTTTGGTAATACGATTTATTACATATTTACCCCTATTATGTTTAATGTTTGATTAGGCATAAAAATTGAATTGGGTAAAATAATTTATTTTATAAATTTGGTAAATTGAATTGTAAAACATTGATCACATACAAGCTGCGTATATTCACTATGTTCTTCATAAAATTGACTTTGCTTAAACGGATATATGCAATTTTCCGTATGGATCTTGTAGTGTGCAGGACGATGGCAGATGAGACATGGCGATGGCAAATGGGAAATGAGAGAAGGATCGTAGAAAACGGAGAGTGGAGAGAATTAACAAGAGAATACTAGAGAAGAAATTTAGGGGTAGTTTTGTAAATGAAATTATTTTTAAAAAGTGTTCTGTTTCTTTCTCTTCCGTTCCACCCTTTTTAAGGGAACCAAAATGTTTCATTCCAAAGCTTTATTTCCTATTCCGTTTCATCTTAAAAACATGAGAAATACGGAACGAAACTCATATGTCCCGTTTTCATTCCCTTCCCACCTGTCTTCCAAACATTGCCTCACTGACCGCCCATTTGATAACATGAATTATGTTAAATTGGTTTTTTTTAAAAGAAGAATACAAAATAATACAATGACTATAATAGAATAGCATATTCTATCTTTTACCTCATAAGACTTAATTAATTACTAATTTGATAGCATGAATTGCGTGCAAATGATTTTGAGAATGCACAAATCTCTTCAAAATTAAAATCAATCTTTAAAATTTTACCCACAGTCTAAGGCGTGGTAAGTAGTGCCTTGTGGGAGAAAGATTTGCCGGAAAACGTTATTGATGATCTAAGCTATTAGTATATGGCGGAAAATTTATTGGCAGTCTACGCAATCGATACAGTTATCCGTCATTTGATCGCTCAAATCGTCCATTTTTCCATTGTGCAAGTCGTTAGTTACCCGACCAACAATGACATCGTCTAACTTACCGACGCTTGATAAAGGCAAATTATATTATTTGATTAAAAAGTTAACTAACTATCTAATGGGGGAAAATAATGATATGATTTATTTACTTTAAATATTAAAAGATACATGTCACAAAATTAGGAAAACACATATATAGATGAGAATAGAGATATATCCATATAATATCTCTTTCGCAGCATACATACTCATAAGATCTCTAGGAATAAATTATACAAAAAGATGTCTAACCCTAGTTTGTTGTAAAAAAAATATTTCGAACATAGATTTAGGTGAGTGTGTAAAGAGAATTTCTTTATTGTCTCAAACGATAAAAAGGAAAGGTTGTAACGAAAAATAAAAGGTCTGAGATTACCAAATTGGTACTTGGTGCGGGGGGGTGAATATATTCATGCAGCAAAGTTCCACATGCATCGAACCAAAACCAGTGGCGAGTAATGGACTCACACCTTCACAATCAAGAACATTCACTTTTTCACAAACTAAAGAAGAAGAAAATAAAGGATAAATTCCCCCTCACATTATTGTGACTAACACAAACCTAAAAGGGCAACCCTATTTTGGTAATGTGCAAATTCCACCCAATCGGGGTTGCCAAAAGACAATTCCCCTTCTCTCTCACACTCTCACTCAATATTATCTTTCACATTGATATCATTTTAAAAAATGTTACTAGTACAAGGAAACAAAATTATACACATGATTTTTAATTTAATTTATAGACAAGAGTTTTGCATATGTATTAAATCATATTACTTCATTTTAAATATTTTAAATTTAATTTTAATTGAGTGACCAAGTAAATTTTGTCTTTAGAGTTGCCTATCAACTAGAATTTTACCCTCAACCCAACTTCCGTATATTTTTTTTACAACAATTAACATTAATTCATTGAACCGAGAATACTAATATAAAAAATTTAAAATAATATATAAAAAATTAAAAATAATAAATAACTACTTTCTGTAACTAGAAAATGTAATAACTACTTGGACTTTTTATTTTTTAACTAAAATTTCTATTATTTTGTTATTATATTATCCATAGTCCTAATGTTAACGCTAGAACTAATAATGTGCTGATTTAGTGGTACAAAACTAAATACTCGTAAAGGTAATGTTACGAGATCAAACCCCAAAAAATTCATTTACTAGAAGAGTAGAAGAGACCGCATATCTCAAATATGTTAACATTTGTTAAGATAAAAAAATGTTTTTTCACAGTCTAAGATAATTGCTTGAAACGGCGTCGTATGAAAACACCCGAGAGACACATTAAAAAGCCAAATCTCGTGGAGGAACATTGACCCGCCACGGCTACCAGAGCTCGAAATTCGCTCTGCTCTGCTTCAAAGCACCTTTCTCTCTCTGCGTGTTGCGCAGAGAGAAAAGAAGACAAAACCCTAACGGCGACGCGCCTCTTCACGCATGGCGTCGTCATCAGCACTCCTTCAACCCTCTTCATCTTCGACCATGCCTTTTGCTTCTTCTTCTTCTTCTTATTCTTTTTTCACTGGCACCACCTCCCATGCTCCTCCAACGTTAGGTTTCGCCGATTCTTCCCGCATTCGAACCCTCGCCTCTAATAGCATCGTAATCATCCATAATCCATTTTAATTTTTTTCTCTACATTTTCTATATAGTTGTTCAGATATGAATTTTTATCATTTTATTTGGCTTTATTTATTTCAATGGCTGTTTGTTTGTTTGTGCCAGAAATGTGATATGTCGGAACAGTCCAATTTCGTTGACGGGAAGCCGATCGTTCCTGTGCTCAACGAACAGATGCTGCCCAAGTTCATGGAATCGGCGAGGACGGAGAAAGCCGTCAGTAGAAGCGGTAACAGGTTGAAATTGTTCTCTGGCACAGCCAATCCTGCACTGTCCCAGGTAGTTCCACTGTTCTAAACACTTTAATGTTGAATATTTAGTCAAATTAGTGTAAAAGATTTCATCTTTGCTTGTATTAAATCAATCCCATTGTGACTCATTTAACTCACGAAATATGTATTTTAAAACTAACTAATTTGAGTGAAGAAATGTACACTCTAGAGCCTCGGTGTAATTTTTCGCGATTCTGGAATAAATGTGACTCATGCAAGTATGATTTATAGTATTTGATCTTTTGATTTTATTTTATTTATTCTACTACTGACTATTGCAAGCTATTTTACTGAATAAATATTTATCATTTTATTTCTGATTGATCGGATTGTGCTGGAGGTGTAATCTAGCACAATAGTGTGCACAGTGTTGTCAAATAGCAGATATAGTGCTATCTGCTATCTGCTACTTGCCCGGCGCTATTTTCTGCTTTGAGGGCTTGACATAGCAGGTTTTTGGCTTTCTGCAATCCGTGATTAGCCACATTGAGTGTGCATGTTAAATCTTGTTTGTTTGATTCAGAAACTGAGTGGCTATCAAACCTTTTGTTCCCCTGCTCCAAAGTATAGTTGTTTTGAACTTATGAACCATATTTTATTTGGGCAGGTTTCTGCCTTGTTTTTTTCCCCTTTTGTTTTTCTAACTCCATGTTGCTTCAACTAGGAAATTGCTCGGTACATGGGCTTGGAACTTGGGAAGATTTCCATCAAGCGATTTGCGGATGGTGAAATCTATGTCCAGTTACAAGAGAGTGTTAGAGGTTGCAATGTATACCTTATACAGCCAACAAGCCCTCCTGCAAATGAGAATCTCATGGAGCTTCAAATAATGATTGATGCTTGTAGGAGAGCATCAGCAAAGAATATCACTGCTGTGATTCCATACTTTGGATATGCCAGAGCAGATAGAAAGGCAAGCATTTGTCTTACACTCTTACTGATTTACATTTAGCTGATTTGAACTTTTGTAATGCTTGGTTCTAAATGGGATCTACACATCCACACACAATGGCAGAAGTTAGTCTCCTGCTCATCGGTTTACCACATTAGCATATTTTTGCTCTTTGTTCTGAGTGATTGGAGATGAATCTGTTCAATTACCCTCCCCTTGCCCCCTACCATCTCTCTCAAGTCTCAACTTTATAAGCAATTACTGAAGCTTTTTTTGGGGTCTTCCTTCAGACTCAAGGACGTGAATCGATTGCAGCTAAACTTGTTGCAAACCTTATTACCAAAGCTGGGGCAGACCGTGTTCTTGCTTGTGACCTTCATTCAGGGCAGTCCATGGGTTACTTTGATATTCCTGTGGATCATGTACGATGTCAAGTAAGTAAGCTCTGACTGGTTGTAGTTTATTTCTTCACAACATGTTTACTGTGACTTATGTTTATGATGTTCTCCAGCCTGTGATCCTTGATTATCTTGCCAGCAAGACAATAAGTTCAAATGACTTGGTGGTTGTTTCCCCTGATGTTGGTGGCGTTGCAAGAGCACGTGCTTTTGCAAAGAAATTATCTGATGCACCTTTAGCTATTGTAGACAAAAGGCGCCACGGGCATAATGTAGCTGAGGTAGTAACCGCGGAAATATCTATGCATTATGCTTGATATGTTGCATATATTTTGGAGTTGCCGTTTATGCATGGGATTGTACTTTCTAAACAGTGCTTATTAGTTTTTTCCTAGTGTTTATTATCAATAATTACTTTCTCTCCCGAAATGAGTTTATCCTATCCAGGACACATTGTCTAACAACCAAATCTAACAGTTGATAATGGCTGTTTGGTTTCTATTATAATAAATGGTTTCTTTCGCATTATCTGATTTCCTTTTAAATTTATCTCAAGAAAGATAGGAGTCTGTGGGATAGATGTCTTGTTAGTGAAATATCGGCTCAGCATGATTGGAAGTAATGCTGTATGTTGGTTCCTACTTCAGGTGCATAGTAGGTTAGTGCATGGCTGGCTACACTACTATGGAAGTTACAATGATATTTCTGATATGAATAGCTGATAGGTAAGCAGACTATATTCATTTATAGTTGTTATAGGTTGTGATAAAACTGTTGCAGTATAAGTGTGTAACCAAATAGGACCTATCTCCATTCTGCCCTGGCACAAGGGACTGCTTCCCTGTTGTTGAGGTTCAGTAATTTTGACAAGGATATGAAGGATTTACCTTCTAGAAGGATCATCGCGATAGTCCAATAGTATGCCTAGAACTGCGAGTTTTTGTTTCTGGTTATATATTTGAGTGCTATATTAGTGAATTATTTGTTTGTCGGCCAATCTGAGTTACATTGGTATTTTCCAGGGATGAGGAGGCCCTAATTTTATTATTTTTGAATGTGCACATGGTCTAGCATGATATAGAATTATAAGATACTAGTTCTTCTCAGGGATTCATAAGTTAACCAAATGGATGTTTCAGCTATATTTATCTGCTTACGTTTCCCCTGCAGGTGATGAACCTGATTGGTGATGTAAAAGGAAAAGTTGCAGTAATGGTGGATGATATGATTGACACTGCTGGTACGCCATCTTCAGTGCCCAATTTAACATTTGAAAAAGAGATATTTTTCCGAGATTTTTTGTTGCATTTAGCCGTTACTTGTTGAGTCAAAGAAATCTAGCCAAGCAAACTAATACTTTGCTTGTCTTTATTAACTAAAGCTATCATGCAAAGACGCCATCTTCAGTGCCCAATTTACATTTAAAAAAAGAGATATTTTCCTGAGGTTTTTTGTCCCATTTAGTGGTTACTTGTTGTGTCAAAGAAATCTAACCAAGAAAAAAAAGAAATCTAACCAAGCAAATTAATACTTTGCTTGTCTTTATTAACTAACGCTATCATGCAAAGTTTTATGGACATTCTAGACCTTCCTCAAAATCTTTATATCTATTATGTTCCTCTGCTGCTCTGCCTTTCAAATTTCTTAAAGGCTTATAGCATATTTTGATGTTCCTAATTTTTAAAGTATATGTATCGGAATCGACATGAGCATTTATTCTTTCAGAAAACTGGTGAAAGTGACTTTAGTAGTAATTGTTAAATAATGCACATTATCAAAAGGGGGGCTTTACTTCCATCCTGGCAATGTGTAAAATTAATTTGGTAAACTTCAAATATTCCTGGAAATATCAGATAATGTTTCCCACATTCATGGGAAAGTTGGGATTCCCACCCTCCCCTTGAAAATGTTTTGCCAAGAATGTTGGTCAAAAGTCAAAAATGTTTGAAACGGAATTCTGGGGAATGTTTGTCTGAGCGGAATATTTTTTAAAATTTCATACCAAATATTGCAATCTAAGATTCTCAAATTAAGATTCCTGGGAAACTTGAAAGAATTCCCCTCTACAAAGCGCCCCTAACACTAATTGAAGGGGGGAAAATTCAATCATATTCTACCCTGGACACTTTGTCTTAGAAGATAAACTTGGTGCTACTTGAAAGGTTGAGTTTGTATTTCTTTATGGAGCTTTTATGGTGTTTCCACTTTGTTGCATAGGCAAGTATGATGGTTATATTAGCTTTCTTTTTGGTAAATTTCTTATTCTAATTGTTTTGGACCTTAGGGACCATTGCTAAGGGTGCCGCTCTATTACATGAAGAGGGAGCCAGGGAAGTTTATGCATGCTGCACTCATGGTGTTTTCAGGTATTGCCATTGGTTCTGCTTTTAATTTTAATTACTGTTCTTTTATTATGTTATTCCCTAGTAAAGTTTGCTCAGTTTCAGTATCTACCATATAAAAGTGATGCATGCTATACTCGTTTGATAATTTGTTCTTGAACTTCCAACAGTCTTCATTCTACTTTAGGTTATAATTCTATTCATTAATCATATTCACTAATCAGTTTTGTTGCTTGATGCATATATATTCTGCACTATATATGAACAAGTATTCATATTATGCATGTTTTTGCTTGGTTTGAATAATTACAGTCCTCCTGCAATAGAGAGGTTGTCCAGTGGCTTATTTCAAGAGGTGATTATCACAAACACCATTCCAGTTGCAGAGAAGAACTATTTCCCTCAGTTAACTATTCTTACCGTAGCAAACCTGTTGGGTGAAACTATTTGGCGTATTCATGACGATACTTCTGTCAGTAGTATTTTTCAGTGAACTATCCTAGTTACCTGTTGCAGTTAATTTAATCAATAAATGTTTTGTTTATTTTAGAGCTAGGCCTTCCTTATTTAATCTAATTTTTAAGTTTAGTTCTCGCTGATTATTTTCTATGTCTGTTGTGGATGGTAATCCTTTATAAATGAATTAGGCTTGGCACCTCGCCCTGGGGATGGATACTGCAAGTACCCCACCAGTGGCGGAACATGAACATAATATTTTGAGGGATGTATAAGTTTTTTTTGGGACGCTGGCTGTATAAGTTAAATATATAATATTATGTTATATATTTAAAATTTAAAGAGGAATGCAACATAAAATTTAATCAAAGTGTTGCAATCAGAGTGTTGCTCTTGCACTGCTCCCCTTCAATGACTTGAAATCAGAAATTATTGAATCAAAATTAAAATATGTTGCGATCTTTCTTTTAATGAGAACTTTATATTATCAATGTCAAAAGTTATTTAAGCATTCTTATGAACTAGAGCTACAACTTCATTGCTTGGTCATTAAACTTGTTATATAACTCTTTGTAATTGGTTATCAATTGTAATAAAAAAAATGCTTAATTGCATGTTTGGTCTCTAATCTATTGCGGTTTTGTGATTTGATTCCCTTATGTTTAAAATGAGTGATTTTGGTCCCAAAATTGGGTCCAACTGATAACATGTCATCCAAGTTTTGACGGTGTTTGCCTACATGGCTTACTATTCACACCACACTAACTAATTGCGCCCCTTTAAGTCACATAAAAAAAAAAACAGAAAGGAAATAAAACAATGAAATTAAAAAACCTAATCAGCCAAATTAGACATTGCACCAACCGCCTTCACCATCTGCCCTTGTCTTCATTGTCCTCGTCGCTTGCTTCCTTTGAAATTTTGCTGTCGAGGTTGAAGCTTGGAATCGCAAGTTTCCTTGATGTTTCTGGGTCCAGGAACATCCAGCGACCTATTTGCCCCTTTCTCACGACAAAGTGAGAGTTGGTGAAAATGGAGGTTGATGATGGGTTTGGGTGAGATGTGAGGAGATGAAGGTTCAGTTCTCTGCAACGGTCGAGCTAAAACTCTAAAAACCAAGAGATTCAACCCATATCTGAAGTAACCTAGATTTGAAACGTACACCTTTTCTCTTCGTCTTTTTGCTTGTTCTCTGCTTCCACTTCCATGGCAAAGATGCCTCTTTCACCTTTAAGAAAGCTTTGATTTTTTAGGTTTAAGAAAACTTTGATTTTTTTCTAGGTTCGAGCAAGTTCTGTTGATTTGATGAAGAGGGAGGAGAGGATGATGGTGGGTCTAATGAAGGGCAAGTTCTGGGTATTATTTGTTGGAAGATTGTTTCTGAGTATTACTTAAAAGGGTGAAGATTGTTTCTTTGTTTTGGAAGATTTTTGGGTATTATTTGAAGGGGTAAACAAAAAATAATTGTTTTGAGGTATTATTTGTTGTTTTGATGATGAAAATTTTCTTTTTTTTGGTTGATGATCCGGTTAATGAATAGGTTGATGAAGAAGGGGAAAAGTTTTTGGATTTATGTTTTGAATTTCAGGATTTTGAAGAAATAGATGAAGGTGTTTTGACTCCAGTGTTGAAGTTGACTTTTTTTAATAAAAAACCACAACAAACCCTAGCCTCCTCTCACTCCTCAACGAATATCACTCATTGTCATCTTCACACTCCATTTTCCATGACACCATTCTTCTTCTTCTTTTAAGTTTTTTTTCCATTGTTTCTCATTAAAACCCTCGGTGAACCCCCATCCGTCACACGAAGAGCTGTGAAATAAAGGAAAAAATGAGAAAGAGAAAAATGATGGGTGTGGAAGATAGCCAAAATCTAGCAACATCGATGTTCAAATCATCACCAACCCTAGGCTCGTGACAACGACGACTACCTCAAAGAAAGAGAGATCCCCGATGATGATGAATCCTCTGCCACTTCCAAGCTTACCTCCAACGCCATCGTCGCCAACCCCATCCCCCTGATAATTCTTTGAACCATGTGTCTCGTCAACCCCTCCGTCGAGTCCCATCTAGTCGGTTAGGGAAGTTCTACCCCACCCATCTACACCTTTGCTGTATCGTCCATGAGTTTTGGAAGCCAAGCTTCAATATTTTCCATTCACTCTCTTTTTTCCGTCCTGTCAATTTTGTAGGATGTTTATGTGAAGGACAAGAGAAATTTCTTGTTGATGTGTTCATGCCCATTGAAACTCTCTTTAGACATCTTTTTCATAAGTTCACATCTTTGATGGAAACATACTTTGTCTGGCCTATAGGGGTAAAACATTTGAAAGATAGTTGTAAAAGTGAATCTCTTTGTAATGTTGATTTTCTCCAAGTAAGCATTAATTGTGCCTCAATTTTTAATTCCTTATACTTGACCCAAATGACCATAATGTGTGGAGTGGACGATCACTCTAATCCTGTTGCGATTGCCTGCTTATTAACTATATGCACTCTTATGATTTAACTTGCAGAGTTTGAGCAAGTTCTGTCTAATTCCGACATGAAGATGTTTGTATTGGGATGTGGAGAATCAATTCTTCAGGGTCATAAGTACTGTTGCAGCTGTTAGCTTGTGAGTTTAATTGACCTCCCATTTTTGCTTTACTAATTATTCTTGTTTGACATTGACCTTAAACTCCCCCGTTTCCCCGTCTCATGTATTGTATAATGTATTATTGGCGGTTTAAAACCGCTAAAAAACTTCATATTTAATCGCCACTGAATATCTTCCTTTTGACCGTGAGAGTGGGGGATTTAAAAATTTCAAGTCAGTTGCCACGCCATCAAAATATCCACGTGCCAATGTTGACTAAGTGTTTATTAACCACCTCATTTTTTTTAAACAGAGTCGACATGAGGACTAAAACTATGTAATAAAAATAAGGGGCTAAACCGAAAGAAACCCTATTTTAGTGGGACCAAAAACTTAATTAGCCCTATTTGTTATTAGTACTTGGAACAAATATATTATGGGCTTGGAAGTAAATGCACAGTCTACCCGGCCCAACAGGGTAACAGGGTCTCACGCTGCTGCTGACGGAACCCTAAATTGATCAAACCCTAATATGTACCTATATAAATCATCGCCAAATTCACTCTCTTCATCAGAGGCAAGCATCTTTAATAGCTGATATCGATTTCTCTTTTCGCTTCTGCTCCTGGAATCATCCCTTGCATGGGCTTGATTCTGCTCACTTCTTCCAGATTCAGTTTGTTATGGCGTTGAATTTGGGGATGAACAATTCAGCTTTGTTTTACACTCAATTTTATTTTCAAAAACAGTGTTTTTAACTTTATTTTTACGAAAAACTTTCTGAGCCTGTGATGAAAATTTAACTGTGCCGAAGGCGAGTTTTCTCGTCGGTGATGGCTCACATCCTCTAAGAAGTTCTGAGCTCAACATTGAACTATTTTACGTCTCAATTATTTTTTTATTTTCAATTTTTCGAAATAGGTTTTTATTAATTAAGAAAGTCTCAAACTTCGTTGTAATTAGTTGATTTGGTAAGAGGGAAGGGAAAAGCGAGGTGATGATAAAAATTCAGTTGTCTGTCAATCCTCTGATTCTTGTGATGTATTTTTGAATCCCGACAGGTTCTGATCGCTTTCTTCATTCCCTCTAATTTTCTATTTTTCTTAGTGTGTGTGTGTGATGATTGTTGTTTGAGTGTATTGAAATTTCAATGTTTTTTTAATGTTTGTAAATTGAAATCAAAATCATGAATGGGCATATGATGAAATCTTATTGTGTAAATGGGTAATTTGCGTCTGAATTTCATTGATGCTATCACCTTGGAGAACTGATGCCCAGAATTTGTAATATTTTTCTTTGAAATGGTTCTGAAATATTTTGATTTTGCAAAACTTTTCTGCTACTGCTACTGTAATTCCATAGTTATTAGTGAATAGAAACTATAGGGGTCATACTTTTGTGGGATACACATACACATCAGCTGCACTCATTGGCAGAGGATTGATGGAGGTGAAAATTATAAATTTCCATAATATAAACATTAAAGAAACAATTAAATAAGATAAATAATGTTAAAATTAGTCGTACAAATGTACAATCCGGCTTAGGGTTGAGAATAATGTGGCAAAAATTTAACATTCTAGAACTGATTGTTTTACACGCCATGACAATGGATAAGGACTGTGACAAAAAGCTATCAATTAAGAAATACCGGATTGCATTACAACCAAGGCACCAAAATTGTATGATCTTTATTGTCAGTGAAAACCATGTAATAACATGAACAAAAGTAATTGTCACACAATGTCCTGTTGTATACTTATATACATTTGCCTGTTAAAGCTATCTTTAGCAATTCAGATTTGTGGAATGTGTGACTCTCAATCAAGGTGTCTTTGTGCAGACCAAACCGATGGGTGACCCTTGAACTTGGCATTAACCCAACTTCAAAGTCATGATATTAACAAGCTGCAGGAGAAAAAGCTCATTTTAGTACATGTGAGTGAGTATAATAGTATGAACTATTAAGTATAAACAATAACTAACACACTTATTATTCTTAATTAGATTAATATAATGCCTGAGGGAGAATAACTACTAATACATATTGACTCTCAATATGATAATCTTATTGTCAATCCTGTTTAGAAGAATACCAGAGATGCACTGATTTGGAGCTTTTCTGGTTCAAACAATCTAGTGAAAATTTCAGTTGTAGTGAATTGTTGACAACTTGACCACCTTGTCATAAATTTACTCTCCAAGAACATGTACTAAATGAAAGCTAATGAATGGGTTTGTTGAAGAGGGAAAGAAGATGGGAAAATATTTACCAGTAATTGATGTATATAGATCCCAATCTTTGGTGGGTTATCTAATATGACAAGTCCTCATCTTCGAGGAAAATCTCAGGATGCACTGCTGCATCTTTAAGGAAAACCCCTGGATGCACCGCAGCATTGGTGAAATTGAGAGCTCGCTGTAGCTTGCGGTGGTCGAATACTTCAACATCAACACTGAAGATTGAACTAACTGGTCTATGATCTGAAAGCTGGTTTTCTGAACGCCTATATTGAAGTTGCTTTATTCCTTTTCCTAGCCACAATATGCGATCACACCTGCATAATCTTACCCAGGATAACATCACTTGCTGCATCTCACTTTGCCTAACAAATAGTAGATAACTAGTATCTAATGAATGCACGAAACAAAACATTCACAGGTTTAAAATGCATAATTGCACTTACCAAGCTGGTGATCTCTTTTTTTCTCCTTCTTTTGGATTCTCACCAACATATTTATCAGAATTGAATTCATACTTGTAAGTAGGTGGAAAGTTTATCAACCCCTCTTTCCATCCATCAAATACATGTCCACTATGCAATTCATTGCTTAGCTGCAAATAAGGTGAAGCAATTAGAATTTCTCACTGATAAGAATCATTTGTTGCAACAATTAGTGAATCCAAGTTTGGTGCCAACACTTCCTGCCCCTTTGGCAATATTTGTTGCAGGATACAAATTTGACAAGGACTAAAACATCACTCTAGGTCTATGTTTCATGATTCTCACCTGATCATATTTCATCAGTTCATCCCATTTCTTTTGAGCTACCAGCTTTCGAACCTCAACATCCAGCAAATTGATACGATAATTCAAATCCCCAAACCAGAAAATCTGACTGTTACCAGAAAGCAACTCATCAATGAACCAACATGTTCATTCTTAACACTGATGTGAGTTCCCATAAGTACACCAGAAGCAATATATCCTATACTAGCTAAAAGTAAGCATATTAAACACTCATTTAGTTATTTTTTCATTTTTCTAACAGCACTTTGCTTTTGTGATGCTCATGAGGTGATTGTAAAGGAAAACTCTTACTCATGAGAAGGGATTGTCTGTGGCTGATCCGCATCAAAGACAGATGAGAACCGAGTGCGTCGTAGAATTTCATGAACATCTGAGTTTCGTCTATGTTCCGCCCCTTCCTTCTGACCAGAAGTCAGATGGGAGCAAACAAAACACATCCTTGACTGAAAGAGAGACATACTAACTGAAACAGAACCCTGCACCAGTAATAATTTGTTATCTTAGAATGAACTAGTTCAAATTGTAAATATGCACAAATAAGGTGAGTTTTCTTATGCTCTAGATATGATATCAATTGCAGAAAGCCTGCCAAAGATCACATTGCAAGAACACATAACATGGAGGGCACTACTTCTTGTCTCATTAAGCAGCATGGTGCAGGCTGCTACATAAGTGAACAACTAAGATACTCTCCTTTCACCCTTGTGGTGCAATGTGATCACTCTCATTTCTCCTTTCACCCTTGTTAACACTTGACGTGAATTTCTTAGCACATTTGGAAATCCTTCTACAATTGATTTTAAAACAAAAATCAAGTTGATTCTAAGGAAAGAAAAACTAATTGAAACATGCTATTAATGTCTTGAAGTACATTAAAACACACCTATGCTAAATGATTACTACTTGAGTGTGAAATAGGTATTGCACCATTACCTTGTTTCCCATGTAGCCCATAAGACCAACTCCAACAGGAGAAACCTTCAAATTATTAATGTGCCTCCTCAACCTCCTCTGCACCCAAACAGACACATAAATTCCCACCATCTGCTTGCTGACAATCCGAACATACATTTCATTTGATTTATCGGTACCGATTCCATTAGCACCTTCATTATCAGGCAGTTCAAGAAAAGTATCATCTTCCTCATCTGATAACATCATGTCAGATACTTCAGCAAGAGAATCAAACACTTCTGGCACCACTTGCTGCTGCTGCTGCTGCTGCTCTTTCCAGAACAAAGTCAAGTTTCCTGAACTGTGGTGTGAACGTTTCATCCCACTGGCAAACATTACAGCATTATCTGTCCAGTTAAAGCCAATTAAAGCTGAACTGCTTAGCACTCTACGCAATTTCGGACTCGAATCAACGAGGGGGATTGCATTTGCGTCTAATGGACGTTCAGGCCAGTCAAGTGTCGTTTGAAGATCAATGCCATGTATTCTCTTCAACTGCAAATTGTTTCCTATAGAACCAATTATGCTTCTTTTCTCTTCCTCCTGTTCTAGCTCGTCACTGTCAAAACCTGCTAAATACTTTTCATTCATCATAGCTAGTGGATTAACACCACTATTCTTTGCTACAACAGCAGCAGCAGCAGTTGGAGAAGTAGGGGCAGTGTGGCTTTTGTGTTTGCTTTCAGGTTCCGAAGATTTGTTTAGAGTTTTTCGAATGATTGCCTCCCATTTTGGGATGGGTGTGTTATCCTCAGCTCCAAGTACATTTCCAGCATTCAATGGGACTACCTCTTGGAAGCTGTCAATAGCATTTGAAAGGACATAAACTCCATCAGAAGATCAGTTTTACAAACACTATATAGAGAAACTGCAATTAAGGCTTTGTAGAAGGCTTACTTAGCATAAGGATATAGATAATTGGCAAGTCTGGATCATTTATTTTGGTTCAGATTGGAAATTCTGATGTATTTTTCTATGAACTAGAAGCCATTGGCAAGATAAAGTGCATGCTAAGATATTAATAATCCCTAATAGTAATTAGACATCCAAACATTGCACACTCCCTCCCTTAAGATATCACATTTTTCTCTCATTCTTTCCCATCATATCATATTTATCATGTATCTATTTTTTCTCACTTTAGTGATTATTCGATGTTTGAACCATGTGGATGTCTACCAACATTTTCCATTAATAATATACTCGTGATAAGTTAGGTAATTTCAATGATTGATTATTCAATCAAGGATTGTGATTGCTCCCTTTACTCTCTAAAGTGTCTCACTCACATTAGAAGAGCCGAATTCGGATTTAGTTCCTCTAAAGTAGAAAGTAAGTCATCACAACCATTGCTTGAAAAATCAATATTTCATATATTTAGAACACCATTGTTTCACATTCTTATTTAGTAAAAAATCCAACATAATTAAATAAAAATAAAGACATGAGTATTTTGATATATGGTAATTGAAAAAAGTGCTTCTTCCATACTATATATACTATATATAAGGCATTAAAAGATAAAAGTTTATGACAACCAACTTGAAGTATAAATTAAGTAAAAAAAATAAAAAAAATTATTAGAATAATAAAACTTAAAATGTAAAATTTTTAAACCAGTTAAAGATAATACCGCTCATATGAAATCAAGTTTTATACAAGAAGCACCTTGACAAAAATACCAAATTTACTTAATTTTGAAGCAAAACAAAAAATTTCTCTGACAAATCTTAGATAACCAAAACCGAACAAGATACAAATTCGAGGGATAAAAGTGTAATTTAACCTAAATTAAAACACTTAAGAAAAATGAAACTCCAGAAACTGTATCACAAACAAGATAACAATAATAGTAAAGCAAACATATGTTGAACAGTTGAAGTAAAGCAAACAAGATATGTAGCCTATCAGGTTAAAGTATAGTGAATTTATCCTTTGGTGTGTGTATGTATATTTATATACTTTTGCAGAAATAGTCAACTAGAAAAACTACTCACCCAATAATGTAAATGTCTGCTGGCTCTTTGGTACAGAGCCAGTCCTCAATTTCAAGATTATTACATGGATGTTTTCCAGCAACATTCCAAGTACCAATTGCTACCCTGCAAAATAACCATTTGCATAATGCATTTCATTAATATCATTAACTTAATAACATGTCACATAACCAGATTACCACCAGACCTCACTTCCTTAGTATTTATGTACTGAACACGCAGAGTTTCTGATTTTCCTCTTCTGTGTCTCATCTTGTAGGCCTTCTTATCAGATGCATCTGAATTACAAATATCAGGATTTCAACACACTGAGGTTATCAGGTGTCTAGAAAAGCCAATCATTTTAAAGTTCACAAAATTAGTCTAGCTAATTGGTTTAAGAGTTTCCTTACTTTCATAAACTTCTTGCCGGATGAGTCATTTTTTAAGTGGTCCAACGGTGGTGATCCATCGTTACTAGTTGTTGATTCAGGATCTTCAGTTAACAAATCATTATATCAATGACTAAAAATACTGAATCACTGGTGGACCACTTAAAAAATATCCACCCGATAATCTCCCCTTCTTGCCTAGTAACAAAGTTGAAACAATTAAACACCTCACGGACACTTAATTTTTCTCTCAGGCTCCATCCTTTCTTGTCACATCATATTATATATTACATCTATTACCCCCTCTCTTCTTTTCCTTTCTCAGAGTGAGTGTCTGCGGGGATGTACATGAATTATTTTGCAAACTGAAATCACTTCAGGCTTCCTTTCTTTCTCCAAGATACATTTCAACTCTATATATATTTGTGTCTTTTACACCAATGAGTATTGAGTAACTTAGTTTGGCTCCAATTAAGAACATTGTTTTTCCTTGTCCACCATAAGGTGGAAGCAAAGTTATGCATATGACATGATTCTATCTATTATTATTATTATGTAAGTTTGGCTCCAATTTGGATCATCTTATTTTTCTTTAGAATTAATTCTCACACCGAGAAATTAATCACTCAAGTTTCTCCCTAAAATTAAATTTGACTTTAGATTCAATTGTAGAAAGATTTTCAAACATACTTCTTAGAACATTGTTTTTCCATTTCCATCAAAAGGTGGGAGCAATCAGAAAGGACATAACTTTAAGATCACGTTAGGTGGGTAGTGGGTAGGCCTCTTCCAAAATCTTCTCCATACAACTACTATTCTAACTGATTGATTAACCAGAGCAAGCAAGGACAGAGGGTATTTAAGAACAAAGAGTACATATTCACACAATGACACCAAATTTAAGTAAAGTTAGTGAAAACAAAATGTCTATTTTTCCTATTTATCTCTTTTAAAGTAGCAGATTACTGCAGAGGAATAAAGTATTACCTGATGTTTGACTTTGGAATATGGATCCTGTTCTTAATGGATTATCTTCACGCACTCCCATTCTTGAAGCTTTATGAGAGCAAGCTGGATGAAAATTGCAAGCACAAAACAAATGAAAAAGAAAGAAAATGACAAATTCAAACAGAAAAAGAAAAAACAATTGAGCAAAAACTCAAAGCATACCTTCATCTTCACTCTCAGTTTCAGTGTCCACTTCATCTTCACTAAAATCATACATCTTTGGCTTTAAATTCAACCATTTCTTCATCATAATGGAGGGCCAAAAAGCCTGCAATGAAACAAAATTAGAAGGTTCTGAGAAACATGTTTAAAGTTTATGAGGGATTTTTAAACTTTAAAGTTTACCTCTGAGCGTTTTCCTCTCCTTGCTTTCATTGCCTCAACTCAAAATAGTAAAACACTATAACTGAAACCAATAACCAACCACTGTGTACGTACTGTGCTAGACTTTCAAAGCTGAAGCACTTAAATATGGAAGCAGTCATTGACATGTTTGAGTCACTATTTGTCAATTAATATTTAAATAAGATGTCATCTCAGAGTGTAACAATTAACAAAAAAGTTGGAGTTTTTTGAATAGAAAGGAGATCCCTATATAACCAAATAGAAAAGGACAGAAAGTGTGTGAATAGTGACTACATCAGCAAGACATTCAGAACCACAACTTACACAATGAAAAATAGAAGATTACTACTGGTCCTCACAGCACTAACCAAACTCCTTAGTAGAACATAGGTAAACAGTGTCTTGTTCTGTATTTTTAGACACACAAGACAGAGAGAGGTAGCAATTTCTGAAAGATAAATCACAAAAAATAAAGCTATTGTATTCATTAATGAGAGTAGGAAAGAAAGACCAATTACAAATATATTATGTATTTTTATATAGTTTCATATTCAGTGAAGCATGCAACTAGCTAATAATAATAAGTTAGGACAAAACATTAAAAAATTCCAAATGGTTATTTTTTATTATTATTGAGAGGACAATAATTCACAAACTAATAACTACTACAGTGTGCAGATTTACCACTGCCACAAAATGCAGAAGCTATACATCAGCAGATACCAAAACTGATGACGACTAGCAACGAAAAAGAAAAGATACATACAAATCAGAGCATAATCACAGGCAAGATTTGCAAATGACCCCACAAAAGGGAAGGTTCCTGTAACTTATAATAAACAAGATCAAAATTGAGACTATAATAGAAAGGTGCTTAGCTCAAATAGGCAACTAAATAGAGTGTAAACTGATTAGGATTCATTATTGTGTCAACAATAGCTGTATAATAGATCCATTGTTTAGCCCAACCACGAGTCGTTTAATTCTCGCTCGAGGGAATGAAATACATTTTGTGGCCAGTCACCTACCGCTTCGTGCAGAACTAACAGCGATTGATAGTCACTGTTGTTTCTACTCACCAAAAGAGATCGTTGATTAGCCATTCCACCATATTCTTATCTTGTCTTTGTTATTTTTCATTTTTCTTCCATGCAGAAACAGGTTTTGAAATTGGCAAGCTTTGCATTAAAAAAATAATATAAAATTTGACCCATAAAACTGAAAGATGAGTGAGGCCACGGATGTAGTAGGCCCAGCGCACTATATGTGAATGTAACAGTTTTGAGTTTTCAACGGTGAAAGCTTCCATGTCAAATGGACTACCAAGTTGGCAAGGAATAGCATATTGTCGACAACAAGATACTTCTCTCACTCGTGGATTTGAAACTTCTTTTTGTTTTTAAATCAGGGGTGGTAATCTTATTTGAATTGGATATAGTATCACTGATGTTTACTTAAGAAATAAAATAAAGGCATTTTTCTCAATCAGTTGAAATTAGAGGGTTTTAGCCTAATAAAATATTGGCTAACGTATTTGTATCACGTCAATACCAACCGCCAACATGTGGTTAATGTGAGAATTTGTTGAAGATTATAGAAAAATTAAGTCATCTTTAACTTAACTAATTTTATGTTAAATTATCAAGAATATGAATGTAAATAGATAAGAAAGGAAGCATACCCAAAACATGAGACACTTGACGTGGAACCGAGAGACTTGATGTGAAATTATGGAGGTTCGGTCTTCCAAGCCAATATGATTAATTCCTCTAAACTTGGTGAATGTCTCTCTTCTAATAATAAGATGTTATAGAAAAGAAAGTTATGCAGAGTCGTTAAATTAAATAAATATTTATTTATTTGACATATCAAACATCTAGGAGTGATGATTTATCGGTAGACCACATTTAAAATTGTTCATCTTATAACATTCCTACTGTACATATGTCTTGGGGAGTATAACTTTTTATATAATAAGAATATATCATTTCGCCAAGAGTCATATCTCCTAAAGATTTATTATTTCTATTTTAACCTGTTATAAAAATAGAAATAACCAACAAGGTCCAGCATAATTGGTAGATAGCTGGTTTCTTTAAGTATTTAGTCCAGAGTTCGATCCCTGAGTGGTGTGTTTGAAAAATGATTTGTTGGGAGAGACCTACCATGTTAATGTGATTAATTATAAAACATGATTAATTATAAAAAGATAACTTATAAAAAAAGATAATCTATAGACTCACATATTAGATAAATATCTAACCGTTGATTCAATTGGTATTTAATTCTCCTAAAACAAAATCTCCTAATGTGTTCTTTTATTATTTCTTAATCGTATCTTAAACAAGAATTAGAATTAAAAATTCATAGTGATACAATGGTCGCAATTCTATTAGGCTTTACCAAAAATAACCAAAACTCTCTCTCCTATTACAATGATACCGGATAAATGCCCTTAAAAAATTGTTAGAAACTTTAGCTAAAAGTGGATTTGAGTGATCCTTAGATCTTATCATATCATGACCTCGTGGAAATGTTAATGGCAATGGCAACAACAACACCAACACTAATGAGAGGATGGCAATAGGGAACAATGCGAGCCATGAAGGATATACTATTACGTAATAAAATCTCATAACCACCACTAAATGATTCCTATTTCCTAACTTCTATGATTTCATTGGATTCAATCATTCAAAAAATTTCTATATCCTTGGAGGTTACTTTATTTCCCGGTATTTGATGCTTATGTAAACTTTTTTTTAAAATATAATTGATTTACGTGAAATTAGTTATTACAATTCAACACTGATTCACGTACTACCAAATAGTGTACACTACTTTCATACACTCATTTTTAGGGTGTTAGATTTCTCACCCTATGAACAAGTTTTTACACCGTCCGATTTTTGCCTTCCAAGATATAAAACTCGGAAGGGAAATGGAGGTGCAAAAATGAGTTATCAGGGTGAGAAATCATTTTTATGATGGTTTTTACCACCAAACACTGCATATGACTTCATTTCAAGGACCTCGAGTGACTCGTCCAATTGAAAGGGCATATGCTTTCGGTCAAACTGAACCATCAATGTCAATCCTAGACATTTCCCCTCATAGTTATCATGCTCGCCCCAAATAACGAGTATATTGAGCCTCATCCAATCCAATGTTATAAGGGCGTACAATCTTAATCGCTTTGGACTAAAGGGACTATCTCAAGAATTGGCAGCCCGAGCATCCTCTTGCCAAAAATACTCGGACAGAAAGTCAAATGTTACAGAATAATATTATAGGACCATTATACTACCCAATTGGAGAATTCATTTGCAATTAAGAGATTATGATTATTAATTATGGTAACATCCCCTATTAGTTGATATATCTATTATACGATTATATGAATTTATATCTTATATTTGCGTGATTCTCTCCAGGTTTACAACAACCTAAGTATACTATATAATAGAATATATGAGAGACATCTCTTAGGTAGTTAGGTACACAATCTTTCTATTATAATCCTTACGTTAGAGTACCTTGTAAGTCGTGCCCACTTTTGATTTCCACGACTGCTCTATTAAATACGAGAAGGAAGAGACTCAACACAGTGAAGTATTCCCTTTTACATGATAACTAAAAAGTATTTTCCCGAGTCACCCTCATAAAATTCAGTATTTTTATACCCGGGCTATAACGAATAACCATTGTTAGACATTTATGAGCTGATATTTGAGTTGGGAAGCATTTTATATTTTCAATTTATTTATCATCATTGTTATATCACACGATCTATTAGTCCACGACCCGACCAAATTAGGAACAAATCAAAATTTTAAATAATATAATAAAAAAAAACATTACGCCCAAAAATGACACCTGGAAGTGTGCAGGTTGTGCAAGGTCGTGCGTGCTTGAATGTCGTGTCACTCAGCAATTTCCTTTATTCATTTTTGGGTTGAGGTCCCGTTTGGGAAAATAGCTTAATTAAGCGCTTATGACCATAAGAGCTTATGGCATAAGTGCTTATTAATAAGCTCTTTTAAGATATTTATTATAATGAATTGAAAATAAGTTATATATAAGTATAAGTTCTTTTTCATAAGCTACTCTGAATAGCTTATGAAAATAAGCTCAAAACAGCTTATAGGTAGGTCATAAGCTATTTATATAAGCTCTCCCAAACGCTTGCATAATTGCTTATGCTATAATATAAGCTCAAATAAGCTCTTCCAAACGGGGAGTATATTTTTGGTCACAGACTTATACACTTGAATCTATAATAATCCTTGAAAAAAATTCGTTTTTTGTCCTTGAAAAATTTAGTTTGATTTAAAATGGTCCCTTTAACGTCATAATACTTATGTGCAAGCACGGATCTATATAGGAGCTAAGGGGGGCAAGTGCCCCCACAAGATTTTTTATTTTTAAAAAAAATATACTACATATACACTACATTTTTAGAATGTTCAGTAAATAATTGCCCCCACAAAATAATAAGTGCCCTCATTGTTTTGTACTTTGAAAAAAGATGAGTTCACATTCATTTCACTCACACTCACATGAAAGATATGAGAGTAGATAAAACATAAGTAAGAAATATGATAAATAATGTGAAGTTGTTGTATTTTGTCACTAACAAGTTCAAACTTTATATTCTTGTGATCTACCATTTTAACTTTTTTATATGTAATATGACAATATTTTAGGTTCATAACCATGTGCTTCATTCCCTTTCTTCTTCTCTTAAGAGTTCAAAGTTCCAATAATCTTATCCATCTTCCTTGCAGTATTGAAAATAAAAAAGTTGTATAATATTTTCAAAATATAAATACTCATAGAAAATAATAATAATATAAATGATTTTTTTTAAACAATATATTATATTTTTAATAGTATAAATTTATATGTATATGTTGCCCCCACGAGTTAAAGTTTCTGCATCCGTCACTGCTTATGTGACAATTTTTTTTTATGAGAGGACAGAAAAATGGTGGTGGGTGGGAGGAAGAAGAACAGGTTCTCGTGGTGGGTGGGAGGAGATTGATGAAGATGATGGTGGTGGTTGGGGTGTTGGGTGGTAGTGAGAGGAGGAGGAGGACGAAGAAGAAGAAGAAGATGAAGATGAAGATGAAGGGGAACTTCTGGGTTTTGGAATAGGTGTAGCGTTAGGGGACCCGGAAGACCGGCGCGGCGGCCCCTCCTCGCCTGAAATGATTATAAAAGAGATAATGACTAAATTTGATGGAAGAAAATTTTTAGGAACCAAAATAAATGTGAAAAGTCCAACTGGAAGCCTATGTGGACTAGTGACTTGCTAAATTTTTTACCACATAAGCATTATGATGATAAAGGGCTATTTTATATCAAACAAACTTTTTCAGGGATAAAAAAAGAAGGAATAGAACAAACGATGTCGAGCCAAGCTTCAAAAATAAAAATTTTCGATCTAGTAAACTCGTAAATAAATCATATATTTAGACACTAGATGAATCAATGATCAATGATTTATCTGAACCGCTCCACCGGAAATTCCCTCTGCCCCTACCGTACTCCAGCTTGGTAGTTTCCACCACCTGTCCAGAGTTGAGCCCTCACATAAATGATTTATGAAAAAAAAAAGCGCTCTTAGTTCAGTTCGGTAGAACGCGGGTCTCCCTTCTTCGTGGAGAAGGAGAGTGGCAATTTATTCTTATAGAACCCCTAGAAACAATAAGATTTCCTCGGAAATATCAACGAATTCTTAAGGAATTCAAACCAAAAAAGAAGTATTAAAAAAAAGATCCGCTGATAACAATATGATCTTGGGCTTCCTTCTTGAGACCTTGCCCATGATAACAATATGCTTTCTCATGGCCATTCTTTGCTTCTGCATCGGCTTAGCACTAATATGGATGGAATCCATAAAAATTATTCAACAGGCTTTGGAGGGGATTCCGGGCGGACCCTATGAAAATTTAGAAATCCGATGTTTTGATAGAGAAAAAGAACCAGAATGGAATGATTTTGAATATCGATTCATTGGTAAAAAACCGTCTCCAACTTTTGAATTGCCAAAACAAGAACTTTATGTAAGAGTTGAGGCCCCCAAGGCCTGTTCCGGTCATGGAATAGATGAAATAAACCATTTTTGTTCAAGAATGACATCTTGGGCTTTCTTCCCGAGCATTTCCGAAAAATTTTTGTTCCGTTTTACGGGAATATCCTATTTCTATTATATCATAATAGGTTTATTATTATTTCCGATCGCTTGGAAAGAACAAAAGCAGCTTTTGGTGCCCTACTCTCGCGGAACGGAAGGAAAGCCGCAGAATAAAGTTTGCTACTAGAAAGGAAAGAAAGGAAAAATTCGAACATTTTAACAATTTATAAGATCAGATAAGTCTTATAGTGTGAATATTCAATTCCAATATCGAAATTTTTTGCATAGACAACAAAAAAACAGATCATCTAATCGCTGTAATAATATCTTGTGGTTTGCAACGATAACTTGTGTTTATTCATGTCGAATCAAAAATGGGGCGTGGCCAAGTGGTAAGGCAACCAATTAGTTCGAACTTGCTTAGTCTTGAATTGGGATGAAGACGAAAAAAGTACATTTTACCGAAAGCCTAGAAGAAAGAGGAGGGAAGCTGACTCTTGTCCAAATTTTTTGAGAAGTAATTTTCATTTAATAGAAAGCTTTTCTATTTCGATTCTATTAATCTAAAACTTAGAAAAGAAAATGGAAATTCAAATGGTTTGGGCTCTTGAGGGATTCGGTGTTGCCCATATTTTACAAGAGCTTCTTGACAGGTGTTACCGGTATGGGAGTACGAGTAGTTGGTGGTGAAGGCAATGATTATGCAGGATTATACACGAAAGATCCTTTTTTGGCTCTCTCTCCAAGGACCCTTTTAGATTCAGACGTATAAGTTAGAGACTAAAAACATATTTAACCCTTTATTTTTAACATATAGTATTTTTATTCATATTTTGAGAATTAAGAAACGCAATAAAAGGAGATGACAATCACTATACTTTGAAGCACGATATATTTTTTGGGCTTCTTCCATACTATTGAATTTATGACATTAAAACCATCTTTACCTAATTTATAAATTGTATTTCATTTCAAACTTTCTTATTATAATGTAGATTATTTATTGTTTATTTTACTTTATTGTATATAGCAAAAGAGCCTCATATTTTTGTTAACATCATGCAGACAAAAGTATTGCAAAGTTTTTTTCTTTTGAAGAAATATATATTACACTTGTATATTTTTTATATAATAAATATCTTCTTTTTCAATTAAAAGTATATCAACTTTTGCATTCTTATTTGCCATGCATTATCAGAATGTAGGACCATATAGTTGCAAAGTTTTGAACAAACATGCATTTCCTTATGATTTGAGACAAACATCAGTTCTAAAGAAAAGAGATTTCGTAAAGAGAATAAAGAGAGTCGTCCAAAATCTGAGTCTTTATGGTGTTATTAACTAATGAAAGAGATGCATACATAGAAATAGAATGTACTCCACGATGCTCATGAACTGGCATACCAATCACGTAGTAGTATTTAACTTCTTTCCTTATGTCTTTTTTATAACACAATCATCACGTAACTTTAACCATTTCTTTTTTAAAAAAATTGGGATGAGTTCGGCTCGGTCTCCACCATGAGTTATTACATGTTTCTGGAAACTTTGATTGATTACAGAAGTATCGACCACTAAACAACCCTCACATCAGCGAGAATCGAACACAAAACTTTCTGAAGGGAGATGATCTGTTCTTATCAAGTAACTTTAATCTTTTGTTGAAAATGAATCGAACATGCGTTGATGAGTTATTCTCATCAAATGTTATTGTCAATTATCACTTATTAAAAGGACTTAACAGAATACAAAATGAAATCATATATCTATGCTTGAAATTCAAACAATAATAAAAGAAAGTGTGAGGATGACGCATAAAGTTTGAAAACTCTAGCAAACCGATTGTGATATAGGATGTGAGACCCCCAATATAGGAGAGTTTTAGAGCTATCATCAAAGTATTAGGTTATGATCATGGTGCAAATTAAGGGTGAGAGACCACTTTCAAATCGGTGCTAGAAGATGAAACAACCAAACTAGTGGCTATCAATAACATTGACAATTCGAACTTGTGATTTGTGAGGTCATTAATTTTGGTAATCATAATAACTTGCCTTTGCCATTTGGCAACACTAATGACAGCGAATGTCTCGTATCTATCACCCAAGTTAAGTGTTCCTTACGGATATATGCATTGAACTTTTTCTTTTTTCCAAAATACCCCACATATACATTTGTATTAATCCCTCAGTTCTTATTTAAGTGTCACTAATATTATCTTTTTTCTTCTAATTATTTGTCACTTTACAAAGTTTAAGAGAGTATTAATTATGTTTTACCAATTCTACCTTCAGTTAATGATGATAATAAATTAAAGAGTCTAAATTAAGAAGAAAGATAAAAGGTGTGTTAGGAAGTTAGTAGTAATTTTGATTGAAATAAAAACATTAATACAATTTCTTAATATATGTGTAAAACTTTAAAGTAACAGTTATTAAGAAACGGATAGAGTACATTAAGTCGGCAAGTCTCTTTTAACAAATTATCCTTTATACACGGTGCACAAGATCGAATCATGAGTCAAATGCTTAAAAAGCTGAACTATAAACCAATTAAAATGCTTGCAATTGGTGCACTTTTCTTTCTCAATTTTGTCCTGATATTGCTGCTTTGAAGCTGTTCACACCACTGTCCTGCACTAATTAGGTGTATCAAGACCTGCACCTGAAATAAATAAAAAATCATTAATTAAACACTGTAACACACGCACACCATAGTCAAAACCTTGAACACTGCTCTGTTGAACTTGAAAGTCAAAGTTGCTGACTTTACTGCAATGGACTTCATTCAGTGAATTAGAAGGGATACCGATCTCAAAAAAAAAGCATGTCAAAATCAAAGTAAAATTTTGATTCCTGAGTGTGCAAAATTGTTATGTGTATCAAGTGTTCAAAGTAAAATTCAATGGCACTCTTGAAAGGTTAGAAACATGGTGGTCAATTATGAGGTTCATAGTCAAGTCAAATGAATGACATAAATTAAGCTTTTTATCGGTTGAGATGTTATTGGGTTTTTTAACTTTGTGATCTGGTTGGAACAATTTGAATTAAATTACTTTTTCTATATGAGTTATTTATATATATATATATATAAATTCTTATTATTAAATTAAAATATTTAAAATTAAGGAGGACACACGTTGCCCACAACTTTCCCCAAATCCGATGGGGATGAATTTGAGTTTTGTATTTCATCTCCAACATCTTCGAACTCGCACTCAAACTCGCCTCCCTCTTAACAAGTTCGTAGTTGGGGAGAGTTAAACCTAACCCTAAACTGCCTTGTTGTCATGCCTACTCTCCGTCTCTTTCACCACTGTACATTGTCATACATTAGCCTAAGGTACATCTCTTAACAACTATATTCATAATGGATGTAGGTCACCCAAAAAAAGGCGTGTAGAAAACTAAAAATAAAAATAAAAAGATTTCAAGAGAAATAAATAATTCAAGGGTTTGATCAAAATATATTACTATGGTTCGAGAGAAAGTAAGAGTATCTACTCAGACACTACAGTGGAGGTGTGTTGAATCAAGAATAGGCAATAAGCGACTTTATTATAGACACTTTATTCTGTCTCCATTTATGAAAGGTCAAGCCAACACAATAGGCATTACAATGCGAATAATTTTTCTCGGAGAAATGGAGGCAATATGTATCACACATGCAAAATTTGAGAAAATATCACATGAATATTCTACCATAGTAGGTATTCAAGAACCGATACTTAATGAATTTGAAAGAAATTATATTGAAAAGTAATTTGTATGGAATTCATGATGTGTCTATTGGTTTCAAATATCCCTCTTTGGGAAAAAAACATCGTTGTGGTTGAAACACGACGTAGGAAACATTCTAATGGAGATTCACCTCAAAAGTAGCCTTCTCTTGGAATGCCTTAATTCAATGGTGCTGAGGATCTGATTCCTCAGGAGCAGATTAGAAATTAAATTCCAATTCTAGATGAATTTGTCGAACGGACAAAACAACACATCAATGACTTGGAGAAATGTCCATGCATCCCAAGTGCATTACCAAAGTCATCATGTTAAGGAATCTTTCGTCATGAATGGAACCAAAACAAAAGGAAGCGAGATGAAGCTGAATGCAATCATGTAAGAACTACAAATTACTTTGAAGAAGATTATGGTCAAACAATTGATATATTGACCATTATTTAAAATCTATTTTCAACTAAGATCATATCAGTTGATATTCCTAAAGCTACAGGAAGCCAATAAGAATATAACCTTATATTGGATAAATGGATCCAATGGAGCATTTGGGGTGCATTCCTCACATCCATGTCTTTCATTGGAGCTTCAGATGCTCTGGTGTGTTACATTTTCCCTTTAACTCTATGAAAGCAGTTTGGCGTTGGTTTCAGTCTCCTCCCTCTAGTTCAATCAAAGGATGTGATGAGCTTTCAACACAATTCATTCATCATTTCCATCACTAGAAAGAGGTTCTCTAAAATTATCATACTTTATGAAAACCTAAGTAAGGAAGGAATAAATCATTGCGAGACTTTCTCACAAAGTTTTATAAGGAAGCTATGTTAGTTCAAAATTTGAATAAGAAAGTCAAACTTCATTTGTTGTGCGAGACAACCAGAGTAGGAACTCTTTTGCATACGTCCTTAGCAATTCGCCATTACTTGACATGGTTTAGAATAAGTGGAAAAGTATATGAACATGGAGGATAGCTTGGCTAGGACTATTGGTCAGAAGGAGCGGGAGAAAATGCTGAACCGGGATAAAAATGATCCTAATGTTGACCGGGGAAATCACAATGAGAAAAGATTCGAGAGGCGTTTTGAAAATTACACGCTCCTGAATACTATACCTTCCAAACAATACAGGAATGTGATGAACACTGTTTTGATCATATATCTCAACCCCTCCTATCAAGAAACACAAAAATTTAGATCACTCAAGAAGCTGTGATTTCCATGAAAGCCATTTCCACAACACAGGTGATGATGTTCAGCTGAAAGAAACAATTGAGTAGATGATCCGAGATGGAAAACTGAAGAAATATGTAAAGAAAGTTCGTGATGCAGGGGGAGTCGGTACAATAAAAAATATAAGAGGAGATCTCAGAGCTCACGCGTCCGAGATTTCAGTCAGAACTAAAAAGGGAAATATTCTCCAAGAAAATATGGACAAGATAGTTCTTCTCGCTAAAATAAGAAGGATGATTCAAAGAAGTAGAGGAAGGATAAAAGTCCTTTCCAAACAGATGGTGAGGAGGATGACTCGTCAGAAGGAGAAGTTTACCCTCACATCAATTCAATTGTTGGGGATTTACTGGAGGAGGAAATTCAAAGAAACATTTGAAAATGACATTGGCAGATAGGAAAGAAGTGCTAAACCTCATGGTCAGACATAAGAACCAATTGTCACTTTTTGTGACAGATTATGAGGAAATTCTAGTTAATTCTAACGACCCAATTACCATCTAAGCTATCAGAAGTTTGAGGGGTGCTTGTGGATCCAAGAAGTTTTGCAGATGTGATGTTCTACAATACTTCATAGAATTGGAATTCCTTGATTTACTAGAGTCAAAGTTACTCCGAAGGGATACATTGAAACTAGAATAACTCTAGGAAAAGAGGAGTTGAGTAAAAATATAAAGGTCCTCTACCTGAAACTTCACCGTCCCTCCGCATATAAGATTTTGCTTGGTCGGCCGTCTCTGAATAACCTTAGAGCAGTGATCTAAACCCGACATTTGCTAATGAAATTTATGAGTCAAAGCGAGGCGATTATAACAATCAACGGGATTCAGGAAGCAACCAGAAGCTGCTAAAAATGTTGAGTTAGAAGTTGATTAAATAAGATTCGACAAGGAAGATGGTTCGAGCATATTCAAAGAAAAAAGAGTAGCTATTATGTCCAATAGACTAAAGCAGATGCTCATCGAACATTAAACTAGTCAACTAAATGGCTATGATACTAAATCAAGAACATTACAACTCAACAAAGATTGAACACCTATGTTATTGCTCATGACAAGCTCTACAAATACAGATTTGATCATTCAATCACTTAACCATTATTCATTATTGTTCACATTTAGTTCTTCCACACTTAGAGAATTCTCTCTTTGGCCTTCACTAACTTAGGCATCGTAAAGTCATTTGTAGGTATCTCTACCGCCGTGAATACTCGTTGTTTCACCGTGCTCTACATCTCTTTCACCACCGTGAATTGTCATACATTGGTCTGAAATACATCTTTTGTACTTTCTTGAAGAACAAATATCAATTACTAACGACTTGTTTTTCTTCATGGTGGTAGCGTTTTGGACATGAGGGATATATCCAAACTTATGCATAGCTGTTGCCATGGAGGTCTTAATGGAAATGTTATCCCTCACGATCAGGTCAATTCAATAGATGTGGTTAAATCGAACTGAAGGTGCGTGAGATAGTGTTGAAGGCAAAACTGTCCCTTTAGAAAAAGGAACTAAATGAATTGTCATATTCTCCAACTAAAACATATATATAAAGAAAAGTAAGCTAGTTTCCCACTTGGACCACATTAGGCTTCTTCGTTCATGCCAGCGGAGTCTATATATATAGGAAGAAGAAAATGACATGCACTTCTTCTACCAGTTTCAAATGGCATACAGTGATGGAATGGGGTACCCTCTAACCACTTATTTGCCAAAATATGAGATATTTAAGGGTATGTATTGTACGGATAAAAGGAGGTGAACTGATGGATCAAATTGATTTATCTCCCTATCTTCTTTTATATATTTTTCTTGCACATATGATTGGTAGGTGGAGTTGCATTATCTCCTTCACCTACACTACACAGTCCTGATAGATGTACCGCAAAATAGTACACGACACGCCGCAAACTGCAGAGTAAAAAGACTCTGCATTACTCTGTAGTTTATGGCAGTCAAAAACTGCAGTGTCGTGTACGGTGTTGTTGTACACAGATCTATTTTGTCAACTACATGACATTACGTTAGTTGGTTGTTTCAGTGTATAAGACAGTGCATAATTATCGGATTATCCTTAAACGACACTAATCCCACTTACTACCATGAATATTAGTTGTTATTTTATCTAATGTTGCCACCACCGCCGTAGTTATTTTAATCTATATCACTCAAATTTACTGTTAATTATTATCCAGGCTTGCTCTTATTTTGTTTTTAACGCTTTTTTTTTTTTGGTTGATTTGGACATTTTGTCGAAACATGACACTAAATGAATCTAAGAGAGCTTACTGGTTGCAGAATCACTATATTATATGGATGCCACTAATGTGTGGTGTACTATGTATCATGCTAAAATTATGGTATATAATAACCATGTCCAATTAACTTCATAACATTCGTTTCAAAAAAAAAACTTCATAACATTTATTTGTAGGGGGACTCTACCAAATAGGTGATGTAGCCGCTTGAAATTTATTGAATTTGATTCATAATTATGTGTGACGAATATTATCATTTATTAGAGTATTTGTAACAAACTAAATTCTATGTTACAAGCCATGTACTGTCACACCAAATATTTTAGTGGTTTATTTTAGATAAAACCTTATTTGTGTATAATTTGTAGGACAAGTGGGTTTTGGTTGTGCTTACTTTGCATTTCTTAGACCCTATAATAATCACAAACTTGAATTTAGGCTCAGTACTTCTTTGTAAAATAAGGGCAAAAGTGACATTTTCTATAATTTTAAATTTTAAAAGAAATAAAAAGTATAGATAACAAACCATACATGAGTATGTATGTGTCATGAGATGAATGGAAGGAGCACAGAGTACTTGGTACATGGGAGGACTATAATTTTTTTTTCCCTTTTTACACAAATGATACAAATATCTCACTTCCAATGGTAAGCTCATCATTTCTAAATATGTACTGTTTGATGAATATAGATTTTCTTATATCTCTTCCACCAAACATTATTCTTCTAATTCCAGCAGCTCAATATCATTAGGTCTCACCTTCTCCAGGCTCTACTCAAACTGTTACCATAAACAGAAACTCTTTCACCCATCAAATGACATCTTCCACAACTACTATACAGTCATATTCATACAATATGCAAGGTCCTATGTCAAACAAACTAATTTCTTTATCATATGATTCTCTGTCCAGCACTTCTCCCATTCATGATAAAAGTACTTCTGGATTTTCCTTAGAATCTCTTGCTCCATCTTTTCTCAATTCACTCGTCACATGCAAACTAGATAAAAATCAGTTATTATAACACCCAAATTGCATCCTCCTTCACTATTCACTCATCTTGAACCAACATCTATAAAGCAAGCCTTGACATTGCCTCATTAGAGATGCAAATAGGTATTTAGAGTAAAGGAAAATCCTTATTAAGTGGACTAAAAGTTTAGTTCTCACAGCTGCAGAACTTCTATGGATTCAATCCTTATTAAGTGGACTAAAAGTCACAGCAGCAACTATTATTTCCTATGATAATCAAAGTATAGTGGCTCTCTACACTTGCCAAGTCCTTGATTGTTACATACCAACTCATGAACATATAGCTGATATTATTATTTAAACTAAAGCACTCTCCAAGCAGCGCTTCTCTACATTGGTAGATGAACTCAAGTTGCTTTCTTACAACACACCCTGAGTTTATGGGATGAATGTTAAAGTATAAGATAAGCATAGTTAAATACTTAGTTGTTAGTCAATATTCTATTGAGCAATTAGTTGTTAACTATTAATGTTAGACCTTGGTTATCATCCTACTAGTGCAATTGCTTGTATAACAAGCCTAAGAGGCTCTATAAATACTAATCTGTAATAGAGAATTTATGATGTTGAAAGCATCATATTCAAAATTAGAATCACTCTTTCTTCTCTCTTCTATTTCAACACATAAAATAGAATATGCCAGATGGTGGTGATTTGGCATTCCATTTACCACATCACTTAACTGACAACATTAATAGTAGGGACGAAGAGTGTCCATTTTAAGATAATAAAGCAACAAAACCATAAAAAATCAAGAAGATCAAATACATATTTAAATTTTAACTTGTGTGCGAAAAGTCCCCACATACACATACACAGACACACGACACCATCAACCAGTGACACCATTTCAAAAGGGAAATAGAAAGCACTGATTTCAACCCAAGAATATTGACATCATAGGGATTAAGACTGCATTTACTACCCAAAACTATGAACAGAAACAACGACACAATACATTTCGATGTACTCAGCAGAATGTTACACACAACAAAATGATGACATTGAAAGTGATGAAGATCCAGTAAAGTGGGGAATGGTCAATGGGACACAAGTGAAGCAAAAGAAAGTTTTTTCTGACATACTTCTAGCCTCAACATCTCCACAAAAGCAATCTTTGAAATTCAACGCGATGTAGTCTTAGAGCAATCCAAAGTGATCACATGATAGCGCAGCGGCTCCTTTCTTCAGTTGGTTGTGGGTTAACTTGCTGGAACCTGTGTGACTCGGATGGGTTGTATGTAAATTCCGATGTATCTAGCCCATACTGCATATGAAGCAGTACTAGTGTCAGACAGCCACATAAAATGCCATAATCATTTTACAGAACAAGAAAAAAATTGAACTTCTTCAATCATCTCTTGTGCAACAATCAGAGATGGTCCAAAACAGAAATAAATGAATTGTAAATCTACAAAACAGATGACAAAAAGTCGGTTCTTGCATAATATCTATGTAAGCAGGATATACGCTTTGCATGAAATCAGAGAAACACAAGACAGGTAGGGCAAAGGTACTCTATTACTTCGTAGATGCTTTTTCCCAATGTACTTGAATATTTTTAATGGAAGTTTATTCAGAATTTTTCTACATTCAAAAACTTCTACACTGAAATAAAATTCAGTTTAGTCATTATATTCAGATCTTGTAATAATGCAAAGAACAATTTTACGCTCCCTTTAATTCTTTCATGGCATCTTGTTGTATGCCGCATTAATCAATTTTCCCACATACCCCTCAACAAATTCTGGGGTGATATGATTCTTACTACTGGTTACTTCATGAAATGCCCTCTTTAATTTTAAATAACCAAGTATCGTATTCCCTCTTATTTCCCAATTAACCCCTTTAAACCATTTCCCCTTGTGATTTTGTTCTACTTGCTTTCTACATGTTTTTCCAAGCTTGATAAGCCATGTACCCATGCTATTGAATATATCTTTTCAGGTTATTCTTGAGTTCTGAAAGGATATTAATATTATTCTCCCTCCACACTCGGCTTTTATATGTTTGCAGATGTTACTTTGAGGATACTACTTAATCTTCTTGGTAGAGAGGTAGAGCCAGACTTCATCTCCCAGGTATCACCCATAGCCTACCAGTCTCTATTACTCCAAGTTCACAGCGTAAGGGATCTCCTCCTTTACTACATCCATTCCTTTCTTATCATCATTGAACTCGTCCTAAGGATCCTTTGATGGCTACTCGTTCGGAGTTAGGTCATTCACCTCCTTGTTGCCCCACTAATCTAATAAAATAGTTTAATTTATACACATGGTAGGTGGGACTGTGCATTGTCCACGCAAGAGAAAATGTGGGCATCCGGTGTCAAAGCTTGCACCATCACTGCCTAACAAATTAAGGCCAAAGAGCCCTTGCGTGAGAGGGCATGTTAGAAACATAATGTAAAATCATTAATGTGTTCACCCAACAGCTTGAGCTTTAGGGGCAATTGGTTCATGACAGACCTACCCACAGCTCAGCCAAAGGTACGTGTTCTACCGGTAATCCTCATCCCATTTATAAGTTTCTCAACTAAAACGACTATCTTTCTGAATCCCATGATACTTTTGCTTATGCTTTCACCATTTGTTACATTCCTAAAACTATACAAGAAGCACTATCCCTTGGTGCAACTACAATGATCATAGCTACTCTCGTGACAAAGCCAAGGGTCAGAAGGGATACAGCCCTACCACTCCAGCAACGAGAGCAAGTTCATAAGATGACTCGAGTACATCCAAGATTGATGTCAAATGAGCTGACAAAGCAGCCCCCGCCAAAACACGCTAGTGTGACTTTGTCGCCGAAGTCAAATCAAGCAGCTTAAAACATTGTCTCCAACTGAAAATTTAATAAGAGGACAAAGCATATACAGATTGACTATCACTTCATCCGAGAAAATATACTACTCAGAGAAATTACTACCTCCTTTGCAAGATCTAACGATCAAAGTATCAACTAGTAGACATCTTCACCAATTCACTTTGAGGTCCAAGGGTAACATATATATGTAACAAACTTGATGTATATGATATATATGCATCAACGTGAGGGGGAGCATCCATATTATTCATTGATACCAATATCTCATGTAAATAGGAATATAACCTTGCAACAAGCCTACACTTGTATATAAATCCCTCAAACTTAAGAATTTAGATGTCAGATTTGTACATAATTCATTGTTATAAGAAACAAGGTCTGAGAGAGTTTCTCTCAAGCCAAACCAATCAATTCAAGTATATGGAAATACGATAACCAATCCTAATATATCACCTAAGATCCTCAAACATATTCTAAGATAAAACATTCCTATTATGAGATATTTATCACATATTCTAATAGGGCCAAATTATTGCAAGTAATTGCTCAAAGGACAATGAAAAATAACTAAATTTTATTAGATCATAGAGGTGAGCCAGCTAATAGCTAAGGCATCTATAGGGGAAGGAGGGGATACACAATTACACTTGTTATGCAAAAAGACAAGTGAACCATGAATCTCCTCTTCCCAAGAGAGCTTCACTATATAAGAGTACAGTAAAGTTAAGACCAACAGATGAAAAGAACCACTTCAAAATAGTACTGCAGAGACAAAAGATTGCACCTTCTCCCTCATCCTTGTACTCCATGCATCATTTCTGCTTGGACGCTGATCAATTGTGCCCGCAACTGGTACACCTGATGCTGGAGCTGCTGGTCTATTGAGCAAAGGCTGACGGGCTTGCTGCCTAGGATTAATGAACTCTTCATCACTATCGTAATCTGCTGGCCTATTTGCAGCCCGAACAATAAGGGCTAACACAAAAAGAAGAGCCTGCAAGTCCATGAACAAAACAATTGGCACATCCCATTCATGGTATCACATACAAATACTAAGCTATTTTATTGTTGGTCTCTCTAGTCCTAAGTCCTGGTGGTAGGTAAGTGGGCTGTGGTAAGAGGATACTTGTCCTATGCAGTAAAGTAAATTTGAAAACTAGAGGTTATACGACATTAAACCAAGAAATATGGTAAGACACTTCACAGGCACTTCGTTTCCAAAATTTCTGAACATCAAAGTTGAAGCACCTCTCTTTCCTCTCACTCTCTTATTCTTGTTTTCACTATCTCCTAGCATCAATTAATATCAGAAATTATTTTTCTGGTTCAAAAAGTTACATCCCTATTGAACTATATCCCTATGTGTACTTTAAGTCAATAAAGAACTATTGTTAAAAAATGGTAAAAAAAGTCATTATCATCAACAGTTAACTCCCACGTAATTATTAGCGGGATGGTGATAATACATTAATGTACATTTGAGAACTGGAAGTTATACCACATTTAACCAAGAAATATGGTAAGGCACTTCACCGGCACTTATTTCAAATTTTTAAAACTCAAAGTTGAAGATTACAGAATTAGTCAAATTTGCCTATTTTAACACCACCTGTACTCTCTTCTTCCTCTTCTTCTTCTTCTTCTTCTGCTTTTACTTTCACCTAGCATCGATTAATATCAGAATTGCTATTTCCTGTTCACTATACATCCCTGTGGAACTATATCCCCATAAGTGTACTTTTAATCGATAAATAAATATTATAAAAAAAATTGGCTTAAATGAATCATATTATCATTAACAGGATGGTGATAATAATAAATTAACTCCAGTGATCTGTTGCATGTTTCTACTTCTATCAATTAATAAATAGCTTACTCTCCTGTTAAAAATTCAAACATATTCAAAATAAGGTATTACGTTGGAGCATTCTTTCTGAAAGTAACTGTTTGGTTATGATACTTGAGTGCTTGTACCTATTATCTGCGGGTATGGTCTCTAATATATATTCCTCCCACCAAAATTATGACATGTGGCATTGTATATGTTTTTTATCGTACTATAAAATTTTTGAGAGTAGGGGAAAGAAACAGTCGAAGTCAAGACAGTTATTTTGTAAGGGGAGCACATACTACGGCAGGACAGGACTGAAATTTTCTCCTATGAGTACATGCACAAGGACACAAGCATGTCCCCAAAAACAATATTTGCTTTTTTTAATGCCAATCATAACAGTTCTTGCTTACCTCAAATATAACAATTCCAAGAGCGACCCACCTCACAATATTCCAGTTCTCTCTGAGAAATTTATATATCATATCAAAATCTCCAGTTCTGTCTTTTGGGATTTCCTGAAAGAACAATAATCATAAGAGGACAATTATAACTTCTAGAATTTCAAAAGTAACATTGCCAGAGGAACTTACCTCTTTCCAGCTTTTGTCAAAAAATATAAAGGCCGCACATCCCAGCTGTACTAAGATCAACAATACCACTAAAACGGCAAACTTTGTTGTCTTAAGGAAAACTAATCACACTTCTTTAAGAGATTAATCCATGCGTAAAGTTATACACACAAGCGCTGAGAGAGAGAGAGAGAGAGAGAGAGAGAGAGAGTAAAAGTGACGCTTTTGCATACTAGTGGAAAAATTATGAGCCCAGTAAATAATTTAGCTATAGCATAAGACATTCTGGAAGGATACGCAGCTCAGGCAGCACCCACTCCGTGTCACAGCTCCAATACAACCAATACAAGAAATGACAAAGAGAACTATCCCGATTCCAATGAATAAGTAAATAAACCTGTAAAACATGAAATACACAAAGTGTAAGAAAGTACAAAGACAAAACAGTATGAGCTGTGTCAACTTCTTATAAAGGTAACAATGTTTACGAGACAATATTCCATCAGGGTGAATGCAGAGTGCAGACAGAAACTATCATGTTAAAAATACTAAAATGTGTAAGAGACAATATTCCATCAGGCTGAATGCAGACAGAAACTATCAGGTTAAAAATACTAAATGCGGCCATGTAAGTAATTGTCTGTCACATGAATAAATGGATGTCAGCAGTAGGTCCAAAGGTCAGTACATGGGGAAGACATAAAGGTTATTTCAAATTCAAGAGGTCTAAAAGGCACTAAAGAAGAAGTACGAACTGTTTATTGAAGAAAATTTATTAAAACTCCTGGATATTCGAGAGATCAAGTTCTCTCTGAAGTGCCCAATTACAAATGATCCCAAAGATGATCATACTCTCTAACTCTCTTATTTATAATATTCCCTCTCTCACTCTCTGACTAACTCCCATAAACTATCTACTAAAGGACTAACTAAGCAAGAAAGGGGCTACCTATCAATACACTCCCCCTTGAACATTCACCTTGTGCTCAAGGCGAAGGTTTCAGAAGAAGAGACCTATCTGTATTGCAATTCCTGTCCATAAACTATCATCAGTGACCATTGGTGAATTGCATACAGTGCCATCTCCCGAAGTGCAGAAGAAACTAATGGAATAGAAATAGAAGCAAGGTCGGTCTTGGGCTTGAAGCAGCTTACAGAAGTATGTGCCTAACTGACCTGATGTCTGAAATTTAATCATGAATGCCTCTCTTCTCCCTCCCACGTGTGCTGTGCAAGGTCTAAAACACAGTCCTTGGCATTCCCTTTCATGTCTTCCATGTGTGCTGCCCAGATCTGAGGACTTGCTCCATCATTATAAGTGTCTTATTGGCCACTACATCACGCTTCTCTTGCGCACCATGACTTGGGTCTGGTGGTTCTGGTGGGAGAAGTTGGATCTTCATGCGCGCAAGCTGTAATTCTGCCACTGTCGTCCTCTCTGCCAAGCAACTACCCTAGTTGTCATATGAGCCTCTCTGCCTCATCGTACAGCTCCCTTCGCGATCGTCGCCAACGATGTCACACCAGCCGGTGTATAAGCCTTCACATCAGCAGTTTTGGAGGTGGCCGCTTGGTCAGACTAATTTGACGTCACTCCCACACATGCTCGAGTCCTCTTACAAATTACCTTCCTGTTTTGAGAGTTTTAGTGCCACATCCCTCCTCACCTTGACTTTGTCACCAGCGTAGCAATACCCATCGTACATGCACCACGGGCAATTTTGACAGTGGGCGCACAATCCTGGCCTCACACCTCTCGTTCGTCTTGCCCCATAAATGTCATTGAAACATTTCTCGCACACTACTAGCAATTCTGCCTAAAGCAAAGCTGCAGCCCACAGCAACCCTTGCAAGGGACAACTATCCCCTGGCCTCACAATGTGAGTTGGCATCAGCAGCTTCATGGGGACTGCTTGGACGACATGCCACCAACCCAAAGCTCTGTCCCAGTGTGTGGTTGTTGTCTTTTCTTGACCCAAAATGGTGACGGCATGGTTCTCGGAAGCTTCATTTTTGCTTCTCATTCCTGCTTCTCCCACCGACCTGCATGCCTTTCCCTGCTGCTTACCCAGATCTCCAAGATATTCCCCAAGATTGGGGTTCGGCTTATTCCCATGAAGCAGAATTTCCTCATTTCTGGAATTATTGGTCTTGTACCTCAAATCATCTTGCAAGCGCCTTATACTGCTGGGCTTGGATTTGCAGGTCGCTATCCCTATTTTATGTTTGGGGATTCTAACGATTTCACCAAAGACTCAAGCCTCTCTTCAATTTTCTTGCCACCATTGACTACAATTCACCCTATAGCACCTAGATGGAGCTCTAATACCAATTTGATAGGAACAAGCGCTAAAGAAGAAAGAAAAAACTGTTAATATTCCCAGATATTCGAGAGATCCAGGTCTCCCCAAGTGGCCAATTACAAATGATCCTGAAGATGATCATACTCTCTAACTCTCTTTTATTTATAAAATTCCCTCACTCACTAACTACCCCTCACAAACTATCTACAAATTAACTAACTCCTTAAGAAAGGGGTTACTATCAAACTCTGGCAGAAAGCTGGAATTTTTTCTTAGATGTACAATGCTAGGGAAAACTGACCCCGCCCCAGCCCCCCAAACATCGCAGGCGATTATTTCAAACTAAATTTCATTATTAGATAAAACTCAGCAAGCCGTTGCAGCAGCAAACTCCTATCAAAAGCAAATTTGTTACTGTTTCCTGTATAGCCTACCCTACAAGGCATACAAATAATTAATGCACATCACTGTACGCCCAAAAATGAGCAGAGAAGAGCAGCATTCATACCAGGCTTTGGGCAAATCATCAAAGAAACTGTTGGACAGGGACACAGCCATAAGCATGGGGCGGCCAAGTTGAACGAGAGTTTGATCATCACCAACAGCGAGAGTGTTACCTGAAGCTTTACTGTATTCAACCAGCAGATAAATCCCGTAGCCCACCATGGCCAAACCAACAAGGGTCATTAAGAAGTTTAAAAGCTTCAAAAGGCACTCCCAGCAACCCCTACAACTACAAGCCATCCTCCTCCTCTACCTATAACTCCACTTCAATCCCTCAACCAGATTGGCCAATGCCCACCCAATATTGTTCTCTGCACAAAAAAAGCCTTTCCATAAAGCATCAGTTATAACAGGAAACTGTCTATCGCAGCAACAATAACAAACTGCAATTCAGGTTCAATTTCAAGAGAGATGCTAAACTTATTCTCCATTCACAACCTTAATAAATAACAACATGGGCTTTTGGTTTACACATGAATTTAACATGAGGAATTCCCAACAAAACCAAAAATAAAATAAAATAAAATTGTCCCAGGTCAATTGTACTGACATAATCGAGTCTCTAACCTTACTTTCGTCAATCTTTGCTCAGAAACCCAATATTAAGCTTAAGAAAGAAATGTTGGGTAAATGAAAGCAATAATTTTTGTAAATACAATACAAAGTATGCCCCCCGTCAAAAATTATTTATTTATTTTTAATTGATCATGATATTTATAATGCAATTGACCAGAACCTCCAACAAAATCTAGTACAGAAAACCATTGAGGATTCATCATTCATTCATTCAATAAAGAAAAATATATAAATTGATCGACTGAAAAGCAAAATGCAAAACAGCCAGGGTAGAAAAAAAGTTGAGAAAATAAAAAAAGTAGACTAGAGCTGTGATGCATAGAAGAAAGAAAATGTTGTTACTCACAGAGAGAATCGATGGTTTCTACAGCGTTCGATACCCTTTTTCTGAGCCTATTGGGATCACCGAAAACCAAATAGAGAAAGAAAGGGGAAGAAAAAGAAATTGGACATCACTGAGGGAAAACGAAAAAGAAAGAACACGTGCAAATGACATTAATGCCCTTTCGGCGGTACAAAACGACGTTGGTTTTGGATGTCGTTTGTGCACGCACGCACTCACTTGAATTTCGTGTTTATATACAAAGGGTGCCATGTGTTACTTTAAGGCTGGTTGACACATAAAAATCCGCAACGATTAGTTAAGTAGTTGAAATGACACTTTGGTCAATTGGGCAAGAAAGCCAAAGCAAGGGCTTGCCAAGGAGAAAGGGTAGCCGATCGGTGCTATCCAGAACGACTAGGATGGTCGATATATATCATGACAATATGAGGAGAAGATGCAGAAATTTGGGCTAAAAGTTAGTTTTTGTATGGAATAGTGATGAGGGACCAAAACTGTTGTTGTTTGTCAAAGTAAGTGATGAAAATTGCTAATTATTTTTGTTTGAAATCAAATTCGTGTTTTCGTGATAAGTGAGAGACCAAAAGTGCTATTAAGCCTACTTTAAAACACATTGATGGTGTCGCTCACACTGTCACAATTCTAAAGCACTATCAATGCTAACTAGCTTTTGTCTAGCAACCAGTTGGTTACTTTGAGTAAGAAGGTGTGGTTTCTTAGCAAGTTTTTGGGGTCGGAGTTTGATTACCCAAAATCTTTAGTTCCATATACCAATGTTATATTCATTATATCACCGAGTCTATTACTTAATACAACAACATTTAGAATAAGGAACATGTGATCATTAAGCTAGACATGAATAAGGTGTACGATGGACTAGAGTGACATTTCCTAGAATTGACTTTGCTTAATTTTAATTTTGCTAAGGAATTGGTTCAATTGGTTCTGACTCTTGTCAAAGGCATGTCCTATAGGTACAAAATTAATGGGATAGTTGGAGAAAACTTGATTCCTCAAAGAGACCTTAGACAGGGGGACCTACTATCCCCCTATCTATTCATCTTCGCTATCGATGTCTTGTCACATATGTTCGTGAAGAATTTGGAAAGAAACAATACGCAAGGTTTTTAGCTTGTAAGAGAGGCCCTAGTTATGACACACTTATTCTTCATAGATGATGCTATATTGTTTGTCAAAGCCTAGAGAGTGAGTTTTTCCAAATCCAGAAAAATATGAATTGCTTCTCTAAGGCATCGGGACAACGGATGTAAGACCCTCAATTTCTTGTAATTGCATTTTGGTCCCTTAAATTCTTGTAATTGTAATTTTGTCCCTTAAATTTTAATAACTATATTTTAGTCCTTGAACTATTCATGAATTCGAATCAGCCCTTATTTTGCTCTTAATTGTGTCTGAATTCAGAATTTGAATGAGAATTATGGGATTTGATGAGGCTTAATGACTTGGTCTTGGGTTTAATGGATTTTGATGAGAAATTATGTTGCATTATTGAGGTGTTGGCCGACCCTCTCTCTCTTCCTTGAGGCTGAAATTTTTAGACTACTATTTGTGGTGGTCTCACACTTGTTTCTCTCATTCCCAAGTGTTTAACCTAAACTCAAGTGCTAAAATCTTCTGAGCAATTGTTGCTACTGTGCCGCCCCTCCTCTCTTCCATCGGTCATCAAGTTTTGCATCTCCAATCCTCTCCAAGAGTGCTTGCAATTGGTGGTTGGTCCTTTGGTAGGTTGTTCATACTCTCCAATTCTGAATTCTTTGGTTCTCTTCCTAGAGTTCCAACTCAATATTTTTCCAGCACATTTTTCACTCAACCTACTCGAGTTCTCTCTCCACCATTGAAGGATAAGGGTTGTGGTTCACTTCTACTTGATCAAACAAGTCAAGCAAGGCTGGTCTCTTTCAGTGCTCTTGTGTTGGAACCCTTGTTATCTTCATTTTAACACAATCTTGTGCTTTAGAAATACCTTGTGTTTTTGAAAGAAAATTTTCCTTAATCGATTATATAATTTGATTTGTCAATGGGAACACCTTGTTTTTAAAGAAGTAGAGTTTAAAATGATTTTTCCATGAAAAACTGTTGTTTTTGGGCTCCTGGCAGGGAGTCAGTGCATAAGCGCTGGCCTCCCAACGCCTGGTGTTGGGGTTCTTCCCAGGTCGTGTTGCCAGACAAGGAGTCAACGCATGGGCGCTGGGCCCCTATCAGCCCAGTTTGTTGTTTTGATTTAAATTGTTTAAAATCATTTTGAGGTTGATTTCCACCCTTCCAATGGTTGTTAATTTTTATGCATATGTGTTTTATCTTGCAAAGTTAGAGATCAAGTGTATGCAACCCGTTTTACGGTAAGGGTAACTCGATGTAGAATTGTTTTAACGGTTTGTGATGGATTGTGGATTGGTCTTGAGAGTCCTGTTTGTGCCTTGTCTTTGAAATTATTTTGGACTTGTTGTGGATGCTTTAACATGATATATATGTTAACATGTTGTTGAGATTTGGTGAAATGAATTGAGTTATATTGTTGTAACATGAAAATGATTATTTCTATATTGAAATGACTATATTTGCATATGTAATACTATGACTAAGAGGAGGTTTGAACTGTTGGTTCATGATATTGATAATTATTTTGTCATAGCACATGCATTATATAGGATGTTTAAGGTTGATGTAACGACACTTTGTCCCATGGGATATTCCTAGGGCGATGTGGTGGATCGTTGTCCCACGTGATCGTCCTAACCCTGTTTGAGTAAAATTCTGGCCATAGTTATGCATATAGCTATTGAGGACTAACAAGCATGGTTGTGTGATGTTTAAATGTGAATTCATGTATATTTTATTGTTGTTGTCTCTGTAATTTCTTGTCTCTATTGTTGTTTATAATTACTGTTTGTGTTATCACAATTGCTGTTAATTATTTCTATCTTTGGAGTTAACCTTTCCGTTTGCTATTTGTTGATTGGGCGCTTAACGCCATAGATAACCAGGGCAAGGATGTGCATGAAGGATGAATTTAGAAACAAGTGAATGGGGCGCCAAGAAGGTCTAGAAGAACTAGAAGATCTTAAGGAAAAATTATTTGTTGTATTTTTTTCGTTGTTTAAAATAACTAGCATTGTGTCGGTGCAAACTTATTATTTATTTACTCTTGATTTTTATAATTTGTTATTAAACTAGTTATGAGTTGACTATTATTCTAAATATTGAGAGACGTTCTGTTTTAAAAACCTGAGTTGTTTTTTAGAGTGTTTCGAAGAATTATTTCCGCTTATTTACCATGTGACCTCTGACCGTAAATTGGGGCGTTACAGCGGATGAATGTGCAAAAATCTCGAAAAAACAACTCAGGTTTTTAAAACAGAACGTTTCTCAATATTTAGAAACAAAAATCTGCGCTCATGGGTCACAAAGATCTACAGCCATCAAGGAAGTTCTCCTTAGGAAACATCATGCAGATTCAAGTTTGGGACAGACCAAAAACATATCTAGGGATGTCGACTGAATGGGGAAGATCAAAGTTTAACTTCCTTCAATGGCTAAAAGAGAATTCTCAATAAAGTCTAGGGTTGGAAAGGAGTTCTACTAAACCAAGTAGGTAAAGAGGTTCTCATAAAGGCCGTTCTACAGGCTACTCCTGCTTATGCCATGTTTATCTTGAGGTTTCCAAAAACCTTTTGTCAATAGCTCTGTGCACAAATTGCCCAATTCTGGTGGAGAGGAAACAAACAAATGGGGAATACATAGGCGAAAATGGGATGTTTTGACTACTATGAAGGAGGAAGGGGGCATGGGCTTTAAAAAACTTGAAAACATGAAACAAACCCTTCTCACAAAGAAAGCGTGGAGAGTTCTTAAAGAACCAAATTCTTTTTGGGTTAAAGTCTTAAAAGTGGTGTATTTCCCTCATACGTCCTTTCTACAGGTTATAAAAGGGAGACAAGCCTCATGGGTTTGGGCAAGTCTCCTCCATGGGAGTGATCTCTTATTAGAGCACGAATAGTGGAGCGTAGGAGATGGTGATACAGTCCAAATCAAGGAGTACAAATGGGTCAACAACAACTCAAGAATTAGTGAAGGCCCAAATGGAATGAAGATTAGCTCACTTATAAACAAAAACAATTGCTCGTGGGATATTAGAAAAATTAATCAGCATGTAGCAAGTACAAAAGTGGGTAAGATATTCCAAACACCTCTCAGCTTCACTACGAGGAAAGACGAGTTATATTGGCCATATAGAGAGAATGGGGCTTATGCTGTGAAGTCAGGATATAGAAAAATCAGACATGCTAAGGAACCTATTGAGCATAAAGCTTCTTCCTCTTCAGCACCGTCAAAACTCCTCTAGAGTTCAATTTGGTAGGCGCGATAAGATCAAGAATTTTCTCTGAAGATTAAGTCACAATGCAATCTCTCTCAAGAACAATTTACACAGAAGAGGTTGTACAATAGATAGTAGCTGCCCCATTTGCGAGGAAACACCATAAGATAGAGAACATGCTTTCCTAACTTGCGAACGGATGAGAACAGTATGGTTTGGAGGAAATTTGCAAATAGACTCAAGAGAAATTTATTTTCCTTTCATTTATGAAGAAGAGGCTTCTCATGAAATTGAAAGGATAAAAGAGACTTGTCAAGATTTGGTAAAAGAGTATGGAAAGAAACGCAAGGGGAAGGAAGCTATGAGTCAATCTCCACACACAAACCCAGATGTAGAGGAGTAGAATATTGGTGGAATAATGTCTTGGAAGATAATATATAAAAATCATCCTAGTGCACAAAGTGAGAGCGTCAAAGGAAATCACAAGTCGCAATTAAACACCTATTTAGATGAAGGGGTGTTGCTTTTGGAAGATCCTTTTGATATCTTGGCTTGGCGGAAACAAAATGGCTCAAAATACCCGGTATTGAAAATGGTTGCAAGAGATTTCCTAGCCATTCCCGTGTCCACGGTTCCTTCAAAGTTTGCATTTAGTACCGGTGGTCAATTTCTTACTCCACACCGTAGTAGATTGCTACCAGATACTACGGAAGCAATGATTTGTTCTCACAATTGGCTATAGAGTAATGCGAAAGGTAATTAAGCGTGTTACTTTTAGTTAATAAAAGATTGATTCATTATTGCAAATTTTAATTAATTTGTCTTCTTCTTTTAGGTTCTTCACAATCACAGTCAATGGACAAGATTGAAATGTTTGAATATTCTACCACAATAATGGAAGATTTCGATGTTAGTCTTTTTTTTATACTTATTTTTTAACTTCATAATATTGGTAGGTTGGATCTTGATTTGTTTGTTTACTTTTGTAGGAGGACCCATGTGGTGGAGTTAGTGTTGACGACGTGGACATCACTGATGATTAAAGAATTGCAAAGGAAAAACAAGAATGAACACTCTGACTTGTGGCGCATTTTGATTTTGATTTGTATGTTACTTGTTCTTTATCATTAAACAATTGCGGTGGATTTTTGTCATGTTGTATGGTGTTTGCCTTTATAAACTTTCTCTTTGAGAACTACTCATTATCTGACTTTAAGAGTCAAACAATACTTTGATCATGATAAGGTCCAACACTTTTACTTTTGGCTTTATATTTCTAATGTTTACGATTTGTAACATTTCTTCTTGCTTTTCTTATTTTGTGTTGATGATTGATAGTGGTTATGATGCATGGTAATTATATCTATTTCTCTAAAACTAATAGTTGATAGTTTCGCGAATTCCCGTCAAATTCCTGTTTTATTAAGGATAAATTAGTTTACTTAATTTCGCAAGTTCTCGCCAAATTCTAAGAATTGGTTTTCAAAGTTAATCATGCCAACTCTTTAATTTTTAAATTTTACTATTGATTATTATATGTTAAATTTTCAAAGACTAATTTAGCTATTCAATTAGATTGATCATAGGATTTCTTGTAGTTACAAGATTTTATTAAAGGAAGGGAGAGAAGAAATAAAGATTTTATCAAAGGCTACCCACAAGAAGACAAAACACTAACTCTTATTTATACTTGCACTAGACTTTCAATAGACTTCCAATTTTAATGAAATAACAAAACTAATTAAATACACTCAATTTCAGTTTTGGTAGATTTATTAATTCAGAAAAAGAAAATGAATTCATTAACGTGGCACACATGTAAGAAAAAAAAACACAAATGGATATCCGCGGGCTACCTAAACCCGTTTGGTACAAATAGATACATGCACGAGTATATATTCACGGGCAGTTTGACAGGTTCGGATAACAGGCACGGGTACCCGCCCGTTGCGATCCCTACCTTATACATAACCCCTAGGATGCTCCACCGTTATTAGAGAGATTTCTGCGAGATTTTGTGACTATTTTTTACTCACCATGCAAATCTGCCACCCCATGATTTTGTCATCAACCCTGGATAGGGCCTGTCCTTTTAATTTGGTCTAAATGCACTTCTGTATACGTGATCGATGACATACATTATTTCAAAAACATGGAAATTTAAAGAGGGATCATGATGCTGTTCGTTCAAGAGGCTAAGGAGTTGGCACAACACAGTGTTCCCCTATAACATTCATTCCCTTTTTTTTTCACTGTATTATTATTATCATTTTTTATCAGATCTGTTGTTTATGTCAATGGTCTAAATTTTTTCAAAAACAAAATTGATGAAACTTCTTTTTATGTGAATAATAAGAAACGAATGAAGCAGAACAGGGGAGAATTTTTCTTTCCACTTAATACAGCAGAATTTAGGGTTAAAAAAAATACTAAGTTGGAGATTTAACCCAAAACATTTGATTTTATACACCAATGTCATATTCATTAGACCACATAGTCGGGTAGGTATTAAATAAAATATTTGGCTTTATATTGTTTTGGTCTTTCTCTTTTTTTTTTACACACCGGAAAACATTAAAATTCTCATTTTAGGAATTAACCTCTTATTCCCAACCAATATGTCTGCAGCTCTTAGAGTCTGGTTTTTCTCTACATATCTACATGTTTTGATATAAAAAGATTAACTATAGTTTTACATAAATAATTGATTTTATTGATAAAAAATATTAATAAATATATCTATATTAAATTTTTGGAAATTTTAGAAGTTATCCTAATTAATAAAAACTATGTTAATAGCAATTTATTAGTATATCTATATTATATTCTCATCTCACACAGTCTTTATCTATTATGCTACATAAACCTTTGTTTTTGACGTCAATAAAATAATAATTAAAAAAATTTAACAGATAGTTATATTTTACTACAAGCTAATCCGTAGCAATAAAAAGAGTGTTAAAAATAAAGTATTGCTAGCATTTTTTTTAAAAATAAAATGACTCTACTAGGAGTTGAAGCCCGATCTTTGGCTTTGTAGACTAATATCATATGCATTAGACCATAGAGTCAATTATTTATTAAATTTAATATTTGGCTATATATGCTTTTAATTCTTCTCTATATATCTACACGTTTTGATATGAAAAAATTAAATACTATTCTACATATATAAGTAATTTATTGATAAATACTAATAATAAATATAGAAATATATATCTAAACAAAAAAATTGGAAATTTTACAAATTATTCTAATTAATTAAAATTATTTCAATAACAATTTATAGGTATTTTCCACACCTGTGAAAATAGGCTTACTTGAAAATAAACTGAAGCCACTCTAATTACAAAACCAAAAGGAGGCATGACCATTACCCACACAAAACTGAAAGTCTGCACTAATAATAATAGCATCCATAATCTCTTACAAATGGCCTTCCAGATCAAGGAACCACCCTTACAGGCAGCAAAACATTGGATCCACTAGAAGTGAATTTCAGGGACTTTAATGATTTAAAATTACTAAAATCTTATACATGTATAATTTGATTTCACGTTTAAACCTTTCATAATTATTTCTCATCTCACAAAACCTATTAGAAGTAGCCTCTTCCATAACCATTTCTTATCTCACAAAACCTATTAGACTCTGATGCACCGACACGCGAAAATCTGGCTGTGTCCGTGTTGGATTCGCCGCCGACACGCGGCTCGCATGCGACTCGCACCGGACACACCAGAAACCGTGTCCGCCAAAAAAGTTTTTTGTTCAACGTCGACACGGCGCCGACACAGCGCCGACACGACGTGGACACGGCTCCGACACGACAAAAGGGAAAACAGACACGACAATGGGATTTTTGTATTATTTTAATTTATTTTTTTGAAACTTTTTGTATTATTTTAATTTGAACCCAAATAAAAAAGGAGAAACAGAAGAGAAAGAGCCAGAATAGTAATAGACAACCCTCACTCCTTCACGCACTCACCCTCCTCTGCTTTCACGCATACAGCTGCCCTGTTTCTTCACCATCCGCTCGCCGCCGCAACACCGCTGCCGTTCATCGTCCGCCACTGCGCTTCATCCGCCGTGCTTTGTCCGCGTCATGAATTGATGATTTAGGAGAGGCTGCCTCCACATAGCTTCTCCTTGAATTCATCTCTTTTTGAATTCATGTTTATTAGTTTGTGGCTTCTCTTTTTTAATTTATGTTCATAGCTCCTCCTTAATAAAAATGGTGATATTTAACTTTAATTTTATGAACATAATTTTTTGATATATTTTTTATTTTTTTATATATTTTTATTTTTTAATATATATATGCCGTGTCCCCATGTCTTACTTTTGGATGTTAGCCGTGTTGCGGTATCCGCATCCGTGCATCATAGCTATTAGAAGTAGCCTCTTCCATAATCACTTCGTCTACCAACGCATAAATCTACGTTGCATCCAAACTTGTAGTGTATATGTGTGCGTTCTAATGCGGTCAAAAAAGACAAATCGACAGAGTAATGAAAAGCAGACATATAGTTTGTGGTAAGCATCTATTAGACATACAAAAATGTGAACCCACAACACTTTGTGGCGGATAAAAACCCCCCACAAAACCGTATGTCTAAAGAGTGAAAAAGTGAATGTCTATCCATCACTATTGTAAATTGATATATACAGGAGATGAACAAGTTGAGAAAAACTGGATTCTGAATTTAGTGAACAGGTGAACAAATTCAATTTGAAAAAGAAAAAGTTAGCATCCGTGAGGGCTTTGGACTCATTCTTATTCACAACATTATCCTATCCTTTTTCCATTATTAGATTCCTACACTAGCTAGCAGCAACCCCACATGAAACAACAACAATGACCCTCCCTCCAATCTATCACTGTTACAGGCACACTTTATGCTTCCCCCAAGTACCACATTTATGACCATACCCCCATAACAAATCTAGCAAATCAATCAGCATCTATTTACAACCACACAAATTTTGTAGAAAGCATCAACATGAGCGTGGACACTTCTTAACCGGCTAAGTTGCCTAACGGGTGTCCTGCACTGCATTAAAAGGAGCTGACTTTTTTGTTTTTATTGCTGCTTTGTTGTTCTATTAGGATTAGGATAGGATCAATGTCTACTTGATTAATGTTGCATCATGGTATTGTATAGCTGACATCAACACTCAACAGCATGTGATGTGAGAGACCTTGGAAGTGGTTTGTTGGTTGGTGCTGTGGACCAAACAAAATGGTCCCGAACTCCTATTCCCAGTCAATGAATGATCTACTAGTTGGAACCTGATGATGATAAAATTGAGAAACAAAATAACAACAACAGGGTCTTCATGATCTGGTGGGACCCTTTTGAAGTTGGTCACCATCAGAAACTGGTGCTTGGATTGTGTATGTCAACTGGGATTAGAACAGCTTCCAGGAGGGATGCTGGAAATGCCTTGCCTGGAAAGTTCAGCTAACACACTATCTGTGGAAGGTGGTTTGAGGCCTAATGGCAAAGGTAGCCATGGCTTATTTATTGCCTCCTTCACAACCTTGTCAACAACTTCCTCTGCCTGCATGCATGCATGCATGCATGAATGTTAGCACACTATATTGTAAGAGTTTATATGTGCACCACTCAAAGAATATTGATCATAATCTAATATCACTGATTAGACACAAGACAGTCTACATGGTCTTTCATACTCTAATGATAACTATCATTTATAACTTATTGCATTTTTTAAAATTCTCCTACCATTGATTCTAAAGCCAAAATTTTAATTCTGTGGATAAGCTGATCCAAACATGTTATAAGGTTGTTGTAAGAAACATGCTTATAGCAAGTTTGGATTAGCTTATTTTTCCTCTAAATCAATTCAGACACCAAGAAGTTGCTCACGGAAGCTTCTCCCTAAAATTGATTTTGACTTCAGAATCAATTGTAGAAGGATTTCCTACCATGCTATTGATAGAAAACATTTGAAATAAAAATGTCAAATGTCAATTTACTAAGCTATCTGTTGGGTTATATAAAGCAAGTAAAAAGCTCTTATCTTTCCCATTTTTTAAACTTTTAAAAGGCTTGTATGATTTACAATTTCATCACAACATGGACAACCCCTGATTGCCAACTAGCGTGTATGAACTGGCAACTTGCCAGTTGCCTTTGATGATCAAGTAGAAAGAAACTGAGAGGAGGTATTGCATTACCGGATAAAGCTCAAAGGAACTACGCGACATGCTAAACGTGTAATCCACAGCATTAGCATTGCCCAATGCATCTACATGCTGCTGTTTGAATGAAAGATATGATTAGCATCATACAAATTGAGCAGGCATGGTTCATCAACCATTAACACTTGATGTAACATCATACAAAGTTAAGATCTTGAATTAGATATTACTCACCTGAGGATAGGGAAAGGAAGGAGTTTGAGGAGGTGGTAACACTGGGCAGCCCCATGCATCTGCATGCATCTGCAACATCAAGTGATAACATGTCAAACTGCAACCATAACCATAATTTCTACATACCAATGTAGAGAGTAAGTGTGCTAATATAGAAGAAAAGCTCTATGTACTCCTTGAGTTCTAGAAAAGGAAAAATATATTACCCCTGGAAGTGGTTTCCAGTGCCAGTTTTCTGTAGGCTGCCACAAGGGATAACCAGGAGGACCCCACATAGGATATACAGGAGGCATAGGAAGGGTGTGATTAGAATGATATGGAGGAAAGGCTATAAGTGGTCTTTGGTGGAAATAGCTCCTTTGCACTGCATCTCTTTGATTTAGCCATTTCCTACTTTCTTCCTTTGGAAGGATTTGCCTCTTATGCATTCTGTATTTCTGTTTAGAGAATAAAAAATAACTGTAAGCAAGTCTTAGATAAAAAGTAAAAATACGCATTGGGTGAAGAAGAAACTGATGAACTATAACTATCATGAACCAACCATTCCAAAAGCTTAAGCTGTTGGGTGAAGACACATGAATAGTTTTACATTATGTTTCTAACAGTAACAAGCATGGTAAATAAATGACCTGAAGATGGCTTGCGACATTATGCCTTGTCAAGCCCTCCACTTTCATTAGATCCAATATTCGCGAAGGAATGGCTTGATCAATGCCTAGTTGTTCCACTGCTTTCACAAATTTTTTGTGCAGCTCTGGTGTCCAGTCTACCTGAGACCAAAATCAAGTACCAAAACTGTATTAAGATAATCAGATTCAGCAGATCATTTATACAACAGCAAATGAATTATCTTATATAGAAACAAAATGGATAAACAATGAACAGCGCAAAATTACACAAACTATCACTCTTAAGACCAGATTGAAGTCTCACTAGCTAGTGAAATTACAGTTTATAGCCTTGTGGTTGAAATGTTTCAAAAGTCTGAGAATTATGCCATCCTTCTCAAGTTTGGTATGTAGATCATAAATCGAAGACTAGTTAAGATTTGACAATTCCATCATAAAATTTCCTTCAATCACATCATGAATATCGAATGGAGATATGTCTGAGATTCATTAATAACTCCAAGCACGCAGGGACAAAAAATTGGGAAAACTGACATTAAACACAACTTGCAGCATTTTTGGTTATTAACACCATGAAGTCATGTAATTTGTAAGCAAACAGTGCAGGAAAAAGGTTAGAAGAACAGGAACATCATGAGGAGAATGAATAGCCATAAAGCAGCTTACCTTCATCTTCTTTCGATTAGCTTTTATCTCACACTTATCACCATGAATACCCACTTTATTAGGAGATAATGCTTTACTGTCGGTGTTGCTGAGAGCCTTACTATTTTGTTTATGTGGAGAAACAGCACACACACCCTTAGAAGCATTGGCAAAATCGTCTTCCTCCTTAACCAAAGTGATTTCAGATTCCCTTTGCTGAGGAGTACTTTCAGCATTCAAATTTCCGCATGTAGTTTCGACAAATTTAGATTCTCCATCACAATCCCCACTTTCTTTTTCTGTTGAGCAATTAGTCTGCTCTTGGCAATCCCCATCATCCACTAGTCTTGCCCCTTGTTTCAATTGTGGGGTTGAAGGAGCTGGATACTGCTCATGGTCATTGTCAGTAATCCTGGATACTTCCTCTAAATCAATTGAGACTTCACCCTCATGTTGTTCATGGTCTGTTTCGCGCTGCAACATGGACATGACAGATTCTTTGACAGGTTTTAGTGATTCAGAAAGAACACTCGCCCCAGCATTGAATGCCTGTTTGAGTTCAACCACATGAGAAACTATTTGCTCATATTATGTTAAGAGTAAATAACATTTTAATATCGCGAGTATTAACAGACCTTGTGAACCACATGCTGCCAGATATTTCTGAGCTTATCCTCAGAGAGTGGTTTGCTCAGAAACTCAACTGCACCAAGCTTTGAAAAGAAAATGGAGCCAAGGGTCAAGGTATGCATCAACAATCAGAACAGAATGAAAATATTCTTTCTAATGAGTTAAAGATCATATTTGGGGTAAATACCGAAATGAAAAACCAGATTAAAACCAATTTTAATAGTGTACTAAATTCAAAGATGCTTAAAATTTGGTTTGAAATTTGAAAGAATCATAAGCATGAATTAACATAATGCAGAAAAGAAAAAAGAACCAGAGCAATGAAATAGAAGATTTGAGTTGATTCAAAGAATATAACATAGCTAGATATTGACCCAAAAGTAACAGGTAAATCTTACCGCTATGCACTTCATCATGGTGTCCAGGCAATGATTGTTTGAAGTCACTACATTAAAAATTTAAAGTATCACCGGTTAGAAAAATTTAGAGGGAACAGAAAACAGCCATGAAGTAAAAAAAAAAAAAAAAAAAAATCCTTATTTGCCAAGTCATGTTACCATCCATCAATTTCAATTTGTAAGAGCTACTAGAAACAAAGATGTTGCATGATGATAGAACAACAGCAAGCAACAATCACAAGAAAAAACAAAAACTTACAATCATCATTATTAACCAGACATATTTGGAACTGTTTTGTCTTAGCATTCAGACTACTTAATTCACTTGTAAAGGCCATTAAAATATAGTAAATCTGGGAGGTTTAAGGAACTAAAAGAAGTTATACCAGCAAATTTAGTTATGGTATCTGCACTTACTAATGGTTGGCAAGTCCTTGGCATTCTGAAGAAATTTGAAACCACCCTGGCAACTGCTTGAACTCACCTGCAATTAGATGGATGCATATGGTTATAAGCAACATCACCAGCATGAGGCTTGCTTTTCAAAAACTCCGCATTGAGTTACTCATTTTACAGAAGCATATTTCATTGCCTAAAGTTTAGCAGCAACTAAGCCCATTTGGATGCGGACCAAAGAGCACATTTTGGAGCTTATCTAGTGTCTGTTTTTAGTAGATAAACTCTGTAGTCCAATTTCAAACGGCCTCTAACTAGACAAGAGTCATTACTCCCCAGAGATGTTATTTTCAACAACCATACAAGAACACATCCTTTTTCTGTTTTCTTGTTCAATTTAAAATTTAAAATTACTACATAATGATTTGTCATTTATAGAGAAAATGAAAGTTCATTACCTCCACTATGGCAATATGGAAACCTTCGGGTCTACTTGAGATTGCTGACAAGGCTTCATTCTCATCGCAGAATATAGAAACTGCATCGAAACTCGGAGGCTTACTAAACAAATTAACAATAAAAAGAGTACAGGAAAGGAACCATGTGAACTTCAATAACAATCAAATTTTACTTAATTTGGTTCTTAAGATATAGTTTTAATTAAACTTTCCTTCAAGGAAACTTTTGTTTTCAATAATAAATGACTGCCTTCTGCAGCAAATAAATCCACATATTGGCTAAGCAACTAAAAGGCCACGGAATGTACAAAAGTAGTAGCATAGATTCACAAAGTTTGATAACTAACAATTCTTTTGTATTCAATATCTCTATTTTGGACCTTATTCATTTTTTAGAAGACTTAAAGTACATAGTTTAAGCACAAATGAAAAGCAGCTTCATAAGCTTTATGCCATGTAAAATAATACCATACAAGGAAATAAAGAGCATAGAAAAAAGTAAAAGGGTATATTTAATTGTCTATGATTCAATTCAACCTAAACCTGAGATCCCAGTATTTCAAAGAACCATATAATGACTCTAAAGCAATGACACTTTGCAAGAAAGGTAGGGGTCTCCTTTCCCCTATGAGCATGTTTGAATCAGCTTCTACTTCCTCATAATCAATTCTGACAGAAGCTACTCATAACCTTCTCCCAGAATTAATTTTGGCATTAGAATCAATTGTAGTAAAATTTCCAAACATGCACTGAGAACCACATGTGGGAATTGGCAGACCAAAGTTTCATGTAGATGAAGTAGTGAGACATGACAAAATGAAATAAAAAGTGATCCAAAAGTCTTACCATTATAGTCCATGGCCTCAAGTTTTTCTTTTATCTCAGCAGCAGAAGTGTTGTCTCCCTCAAGGAGAAGAACCTTGAGTCCCTTGGGGAAGTCCTTCCATTCTTGTAAGTCATTGGCAGTGCAAACCATAGCTGGCTTGGCATCGTTTCTTAGCCTCCCAGAGAAAGTAACAGATCAATAATGTTTACTTATCAACATCCAATTCCTTATGTAAAACCTGTGAGGTCACAAGCTTGTCTCAGTATAAAGTTACGGAACACTAAAGCACAAAACAAATAGAACTCTATTGCATGTTCAAATTGGATTAAATAATGAAAATTTTCCAAATAGCTAGCATATAATGCAGAACCAGCTGAAGATCAACCTCAAAACAAGGTTCAGATCAACAGTAACATACAGAAGGTAAATCACAAAACAAATTCCTAATAATTTCTCAGGAAGAATTTTCTGTGCAAGAAAATCAAAAGCCTTTCCTTTTGCAGAGTAAACTAAAGATCTCATTTGCTGATGAAACTTTCACAGAACAGCAAACAGAGACCCCATGTAATTAAGATCTCATGAAGACCGAAGTAAAAAAAGCTCAATCATCATGAATGAGAAAGAATAAAACTTTACAACAAAACGGTACAAATCCAAGGAAGTTACCCGGAAAATAAGCTAAAAGCTCAAATGGGTATACATGCATGCACATCTTTTAATCAGAAAAAGAAAAACTCAACCATCTGAATTCTCCAAAAATGAACACTTGAACCGAGGGAGAATCAGCGTGCACATAAGAAAAGTGTATCAACTAGAGGAAAAGAAAGAGTCTTCCTTGTGAAGGCTCTTTACTACCTTATCATAAAAGAAAAAGCTTTTTGAATTCCATTGCTAAATTTTGGTTCTTTCTCCTCTTATTGCATTGGTAATGAGGAGAAGGGTGAAGTGAAGAGGGAAGGAAGGAAGGTGTGGGAGGTTTAAGTGCTGCTTTTCAAGGGTGCCTGTGACTATTGAACAGTTGCCATCAGCAGTTGCGGACCACAGCTGATGCCACTTCTTCAAAAGTGAATATTACAACACTACCCTTGTCCTAGGACAGTGTTCTTCTACCAGCTTGCAAAAGCTCTTGGTTCTTCAATCCATGGACTTTGAAGCCAACTACAGTGTGAAATTTTAAAAGGAATGCATTGTTAGGTCCTGACCATTGTATAACAGTTGGGGATTGAGTACTATTACTTAATGGATTGCTTCCCTTTTCAAATTGTCATGCACTTAGGGTTGTGGCAAGTAGGTAAATATCTCATAAATTCAGGTGATAGTTGTCTGGCTGTTGGAAGGTATTTGATGGTTTTCAAAACTGATGTTATATTTGGAAAATGTGGAAAAAAATAAAGAATAATAGAATGAAATTATTATAGAATTTGAGATTGCATATTTAATGTTCATCTGCCTTAACGGTTGGAGTGTCTTTTAAGGTATCATCTCTGTTGTGGATTCACGTTCCACCACCACACTCATTATTGTGCTCTTAACCTAACATCACCACGCTCGATCGGAGAATCGTTCTGCTCAGATTATGGAAGAACGGTTGGCGTCATTTGTGAGAATTGAACCTGAAACTCAATATCCAAGAAAGAATCTCAAAGTCTAGAAGAGCAATAAGAGAGGAGAAGAAGGTGAGCATAGCTATGCAAAAACTATGGCTCGACACGAAGGAGTTTCTGGTCAGACAGCTGGAATTCTGCCCAAAATTAGAATTTTTGTTCTATGAACAAATCATGTATGTAGATATTCCTAAGGGATTCAAGAAGCCAACGAAAATAAAACCATACATTGAAGAAACTGATCCCACTGGGCATTTGGACGCTTTTCTTATGTCTTAAAACCACAAATGCTTTGGTTTGTAGGACTTCCTATTGACTTTGGCGAAAAGAGCATTGTGTTGGTTCAATCTCTCTCTCTCTCTCTCACTCTCTCTCACACACTCTCTCTCTCTCTCTCTCTCACACTCTCTCTCTCTCTCACTCACTCTCTCTCTCACTCACTCACTCTATTCTATTGGAGGGTGGGATGAACTCTTTGCTCAGTTTTTCCACCACTTCATCACGAGCAAGAAACTGCCCAAAACATCCTACACGTTGGAAAAAGTTAAGCACAAAAATAACAAGTCCCTTCATGATTTCATCACCAAGTTCTACAAAATGTGAAGTTGCATCTGCTTCGCAATTTGGACCCAAATGTGAAGTTGCATCTGCTTCGCAAAGCAATAAGGATGGGCACTCCATTACACAATTCCTTGGCAAAATCACCTCCATTTTATATGTAAGAGTTCCGAGCAAGAGTTGCAAAATACGTGAACATGAAAGATTGTTTGGCCAAGCTAATTCATTAGAAGGTCTAGCATGATACAAATTTTGGATCAAAGAATCATGACGACAAAGATTCTGACAAGGGGAATCACAATAAAAAAAAGTTTGGAGGGTGATATATGACAATTATGCAGTCTTGAACACTACTTCATCGAGAAACTATAAGGAGGTGATGAATATGGATTTTGCCAACATATCTCAACCACCTCCTATAAAAAAATATTGATCAATCTAGATACTATGATTTCCATGAGAGTCATGGTTACAACACATATGAATGTATCCACTAAAAGGATAAACAATTCAACAAATGGATCTAAGAGTCATCTCTTGTTTTCTTTTCAATGATAGGTAGCGCTGCATAGTTTGGTAATTGAAATACACACAAACAAACACACACACACACACACACACACACACACACACACACACATTTATACATGTTTTTTAGTTGTCACCGAGTATCATCCATCATCGTTAAAGACTTTGAATTCGGCCGCATAACTAGGTCACTTGATAAATGTGATTTTCCTATTACATGGCCTCATTTCCCTTTTCTCAAGTAACAGATAGAGAAAGAGAGACATAAAATAGAAATATAACGGTGATTAAGTGTTCAAGCTACACGATCGAATTCAAAGTCTACAACGATGATGCATGGGACTCAGTGACAAATAAAAACATTCATATATACTTTAATGATCAAAACTATTCAGCTCTATCAACCACTGAAAAACAAATAACATATGAAATTGGATAATTATCAATCCAAAACATAAATTTGGCTCTACTAGATGAAAACAATTCTAACATGTGTCTATAACAATTAGAAGCCATTTAGTATAACAAACAATCATAATATTTTATTAATCATTTAATTATTTTATTACAATTATTATTTTGTTTAATCCCATGCTTTCATCTTGTTTTACGATTTACATTTTGCGCTTATGAAAAAATCTTTCGATCTTCAAACTTCGTTTCTCATGAGCAAAGGCAATTTATGCTACATGCTTCATTTGATACTCGCTTGCTGCTCCCCCTTTAATAGTTTCTTTTTAGGGCCTTCCATAACTCTGTAATTAATCTAAAGTACTCTTTGTCAGCATAAAATCTAAGCTACGAGTAACAAAATAGTAAAATAAAGATTGATCATACACAACTCTTATTGACAGTCACAATATAGTAAAATAAAACACCACGGCATAGTAAAATAAAACACATACAATCTTAGAAGCAAATTAGCTATGTTTGTAGGCGATGGTAGTGGTAGCAACACGGTGGCGCGATAGTTGGGTGTTAGTATGACACAACGCGACAATGGGGTGACACTGCGACATAGTAGCAGTAAAGAGGCGGTAGGGAAGTGGGATCAGGTGGTGGAGGGAGGCAGATCTGCTTGCGTTGATGGAGGGAAGAGGAAGAGGCCGAAAGAGAGGGTGAGGGTGGCGGTGGAGATAGGAGGGTTGAGAGAAAGAGAGAGAGAGATAGAGAGAGAGAGTGTGTGTGTGTGGGCGGCATCACCACGGGGAGGAGGAAGAGTTCGGGCCAGTGAGGGTGGCGGAGGAGGAGGGAGGACCAAAGGGAGAGGATGAGGGCGATGGAGCATGAGGGAGAAGGAAGAGGCAAGTGGAAGAGGGTGAGGGTGGCAAAGGAGGAGGGAAGGGCCAACAAGAGAGGCTACGGGTGGGGGCAGTGGAGGCGGAGGGATGGACGATGTGAGAGACTGAGGTTGAGGACGGTGGAGGGAGATGATGATTGTATAAGGGGTTGAGGAATAAGGGGGAGAAGAGGCTTATATGGAAGATGAGACGGAGAAATCGATGAATATTAGCGTTGGCCAAGCCGATGCTAAGCCTCAGATCTTGGGAAAGGTTCGTGCCCTAAGACATTAGCGGTGGTTGACATTGACGCTAATGTTACCTTTGAATGTAGTGTTGGTCCTAAACCACCGCCAATTGCCAGCAAGTGGATGCTACATTGGCCGGTGATTTAAGCGTATGTTGTAGCTAAAACTAAGTACCAATTAGCTGACACATTTTAGTGTAGCCAATGATGACACTATATTCAAGTGAGTTTTTTTTTTTTTGTGATAGTTTGCTTTAGTTTCGCCAATGCTAACTAAGCCAATTTTAGCGTTAATATCATGATCGACGCTAAATTTGGACGCCAAAACAACTCTTTCTTATAGTGTTTTCACAGTTTAGGTGCATTGTGTTTCATTGCATTTTAAATTTCAGTTCATTCATTGTTCATCGTTCTTTTTATCTGCATATTCGTCCAAGAATAATCATAAATTTTGACATATTCATCATGTTTCTGGACATTCACAATTGAAATAGGTAGTTTGCATCCTTTTTCCAGGTTCTTTTGGCATTTCTGAACTTAAGTGTTTCTCAACTGGTTGATATTCTTTCTCTCCGTATTTTGACTTCGTTCACGTTTCTCGGCTATTTTTGTCTTGTCAAATAGCGTACGATCCCGACCATCAGGCCTATCATTTTCTTTCCCAAATATCAGCACACAAGATCAACTAATAATCTTGGCCAGTTACTGAAACAAAGGCACTTTATCATCGAAAATATCTCTTAATTGAGGTATACAACGTAATATTCATCAACATTGAGAAGCGAGACTCAGTTTAATCACGTTGGGAGGTGGAGTTCGAACTTAGCAGTAAGAATCTAACTCCATGTTATTTCCACCAGGAAACAATTTGACATTTATAGTGCTTAACTTGGCATTATCTTTTCATCTTGACATTGCATCTACATTATATGCCAAGCTAGGGGGACTTATGTTCTGATTGCTTCAAACGAACACTTGGCCCACTACCATCTTGGTCGGCCTAAATGACCACGCGACTGGTGTCCGTTAAGCTGGTCGGTCAAGACGAGCAAGCACAAAACTTTCACTCTTCTAAACAATTGGCTCACATAAAACCGAGTTGTTAGAATTGTGGACGACATGTCTAAGTGAAGTCAAAACCTCAACGTCTCTACCATTGATCAAATGACCACTATATAAGTATATAACTAGGTTTGATATTGTTCTTTTATTGTTTTTCTAAACTTTGAAATTCTCTCTTTGAACTTGAGCTAACTTGAGCATTAAAATATCTTTTACAAATGTCTGTCTGTCATGGATTCAAGTTGACCACTGCAGTCACCAGCATGCTCTCAACCTAACACCACCACGATCGATTGGGGAAGCATTATGGACACAGTATGAAAGAACATAAGTTGTTTGATATGAGGCTCCCTTTACCCATGTACGACTGACCCCATGATCCCAATTATGGTATGAACGTGTTTGATTTGAAGTTACTTTCAGTTGATAGAAATGAATCCAAAATCTTGTTTCCAAGTTTTTCTTCTTGAAAAACCACATTCAAAGCATCAAAACATAAAAGTAAATCAAACACACCCAATGTCTTCATCCTTAGCAACAAGAATGAGTCATATGCCTGTGATATCATGGCTTTGAATAATTTGTTCACAATTGGAAATGTAACTGAGCATTTAGATTTTTATGGTCTTTGCAACTCTATCGCAATCACAATTAGTTACACTGATCTTTCACAACATCAAATAACCTACGTAACCGCATCTACCATTTAAAACGTTCTTAATTTCACATTTGTTAGTGTTACAAAGATGCGCAAGGAATCCAGAGAAAGAGAAATACTAAACCGTGGTGCAGTCACATTTGCCTGGTACATAGATAATAGAAACAAGAACTTCACTCATCTACCTTTGCTTTTTATCTTCAAGGTAGTGGAAAGTCCCATCACATGATCGCTCCATAGATATCTTTGTCTCCTCCATCCATGATTTTGACAATGTCCGTTATTTTCAAATGCCTTAATCAATTCAGAATAGTGATAGGTAGACATTCCATTTTGGACCGACATTCAGTAGACATAGTATTAACAGTGGTTTTTAACTTAATATTTGCGGCGGTTAAAAACTATCTAACCGCTGTTAATGCATATGTCAATTGTCCATTGTATGTCTGTGTATTGTTTCCATCATTTTAGTTTGGGAGTCTTCGGAGGCTTCTAGCAAACACCTCAGATTTCAAAGTTAATGTCGCATAAAGTCATTGTCCCTGTCTTGTCGTGCCATGGTTGAATTGAACAATTGAATACCATTGTGTTTACTTTCCTCACACATTCATTCTCTTTGGGTCTTGATTGCAAATTCATTTTCCCACTTTGATTGAGAGCCAAATATGCTGATGATGAGGTATATTTTTTTTATCATGAGTTTGGTTTCGATTGCTTTTTTTCGGAAATATATTGTCAGGGACCAGATCTTGCATTATTGGCATAATTATGTTTCTAATGATTCATATAGAGAAACAATTGGGGCAGCTTTTCCCTTCTCACAGTAGAAATTTTGCTTATTTTGTGTATACAAAAGTAAAGAGAATTTAAATTTAAACTCAAAATATAATCTAACACGGTTTGATATTCCCTTTAAATTTTAATAAAGAGTTAGTCTCATTAATATATGAATATTTCAGTTTAAACATAATTATCTCATGTGAAAGATACATATATTAAAAACCATGAGGTGTGACATGGTTAATTTCTCACCTTATCATTTAACTATGAGATTTGAGGTTCTATTTTCGCCCATAAATTTAAATGTAATATTGATTTTAGGAACTGCAAATTTCTAGTTTGGTCTTCAAAGCTTTCTCAGCGGCCTCTGAAGTAGAAGACGAGTCTTGAATTATTATCTTTTTATATTTCCAACTTCGTGGAATATTTTCTGAATATTTTCATTTGAACGATCTTGAGGGAAAATGTCTACCAAACTAGTATATAATTTATGACCTCTAATTTTCATTGAAACGGAGTGGATTGAGTCACTTAACCTTTTTTCCTTCACCAATGACTACAAGTAGTGAAGTCTCCTTTAGTGTAGCAACAATAAATGAGTGATCTCGAGTAGCTTCTTTCTTCTTCTAAAAGAAGCAATTATGGATATCGAAACAAACCATTCCATGTTCTTCGTAACGGAACTCAACAAATACTTATCAGTGGGCAGATTTTCATCGTCGAAATAATGTTCCACTTGCTTAATGATCTTGAGCTTGAGGTCCTCATCATGGTGGTCATGTTCATGATTGTGATCGTCGTTTGAAATCCTAGCATGAATTTCAAGTTCTACCACATCATCAAGGCCAGCATAAGGATATGGACCATTGAGCGGAGAAGATGAGGATGTGGTATCGCCGACTTCCATTGACAAGAGAGGAAATTCTCTCTTTGCCAAATTTAAAACATAACATTTGACTTTCATCTTCACCTTGAACACGTCACTACATTTTTCATCTTTTATCATTCACAAGTTGTCTTCAAATATGACTTTGAAACATTTTTCTCCAAGCTAAGATGTGCCACACTAAGCAAATATTGATCAATGTCAATGACATATAAACATTAGAGATATATTTTAAACCTGTCAAGCTTTCAATAACGACAGTTATTTTTCCCATGGCTGGGATGAAATCACCATTATCAAATTTTACTTTAGAAACATTGGTTTTGTCAGATTCTTTAAATAACTTAAGGTCGCTAGTCATTTGGTTTGTACAACCACTATCTATTAACCATGAACTACTTGAAAAGTTGCTTGTAGCAAAGCACATTTGACATAACATATGTCATCTTCTTGTTCCTCCAGCTCGCCTTAGCCCCTTCGTTTTTGACTTCTGGACTTGATCTACATGTCTTATATTGCCACATTTTCTGCATTTAGCATATGGTTTCCAAAAACATCTTATTTGAGGATGATTTGTCTTTTTGCAATGAGGATAAGAAGGGAAATTCCACCTTCCAGCTTTTTGCCCCTTCTTGAATTTCGTGCTTTCATATTATAAGCACCTTACCCCACTACTTCCTCTTGTTTCATTATTCTTATATGCTCTTGTGCCTATAAAGCATTTATTAATTCTCCTAAAGTGATGGTTGACTTGTTTTTTTGACTCCTCCAGTGCTAATATCTTCGATTCTTACTTTTTCAGCTATAGTTTCCTGCACTATTCTTTCATTAGGAAAATCTTATTGAGAATTTGATCTTTATTTGCTATGCTTAACAATCTGTTAGCAAATTTAATGGTTTCATTCTCCTTCATGCTCTGCATCTCAAATTCTCCACCAAAATTGAGCATTTGCATGTTTCTAGTTCTTTCAAAACCTAAATATTCTACTTTGAGATAATCTCAATATCTTTTATGGACTTCAATTTCATAATTCGAGCAAATATAATTTTTGACATAGCAGAATAAAGACAATTTTTAACCTTAGCATTTTTTGTCTTCTTCTCTTTGTGATTCTTTATTTGAGCCACAATAGAATTTGTAGGTACATAGTTTAGGAACATCATAGTCTTATGCTATTACTTCCCAAAGATTTAACGCTTCAAAATGAGTAGTCATTCTTGCAGACATAACTTATACCTAGAACCATTAAAGAATGATGGTTGACCCACTGTGTATATGCATCATCTCCTTCCATTATGTTTTCTCTTGGCTCGTAGATCTCTAAAAGATAAGAACTCTGATACTAATTTGTTCGGTTCTCTTGGCTACCTCATAATTTCTCTTCTCTTTCTCTTATATCTCTATAAATCAAACCACCTATAAAATCTACTTTTTATTTTTTTCCTCACATCTCTCACTACGAACATACATGAATCAACAGATTGATTGTATTCTATTTGCCAAGAAATTAACGTGGTCGTTTGGATCAGTGTTTTAAGACCCGGTTCGACTCGGCCGATTCGACCGTCCAACCGGGACTCGGTCACCTGACCAAGCCGAGTCAGCCTTATGATCGGTTATGCTTCAGGACCGGTAAGAATCGGTTGACTCGGCCGAGTTAATGGTTAAACCGGCGACTCGGTCGATTTTGGTCGAACCGGCGAGTCACCAGTTTTTTTATTCACCATTGGTTAAACGACGTCGTTTGGGAAATCAGAAATCACTTGGCAGAAATCGTACAACAATCAGAAATCAATAGGAAGAAATTGAAAATCAGTAGAAATGGAAGTGGAACCCTAATCTCGAACGCCGTCATCACCTGACGGAGCTTGCAAGCCAACCATGGGTTTGGTCATGGCCTTGAAGTTATAACAAAGATTGGAGAAGGATGTGGTGGGTCATCCATGGTGAAGGGAACAGTGGTGGATCGGTGGTGGCGGTTCAGGGCCTTGAGGAGGAAGAATAAAAGAAGAAGATTGAAGGGAGGAAGAAGAGAAGAAAACGAAAAAGTGAGAGAAGAAAAAGGGAAACGGGAAAGAAGAAGAAAGGAGACAGCATAATGGAGAAGGAGAGGGAGTGCATGATAGGAGAGAGGGATTGAGTGGAATGAATGATGGAGACAGAGAGTGTGGCAGGGTCTAGTGGGGATTGGGAAGAGAGAGTGTAAGGCTATCTCTTTTCTGATTGGTTGAGGATGATTCCATTGAAATCTGATTGGGCAGAAACCTTAAGAGATAAAAAATCTTATCAGCGGGATTATTTAAATATTTTTAAGGGCAAATTCAAATTTCAAAGCGTAGAACCTATATTTTTTTATGATGTTTTGTTGTAGTAAATTTTTTATGTTGATTGTTTAATTTGTATTTTAATGTATGAAGTTATTATTATTATTATTATTATTATTATTATTTTAACATATACCGAGTCAAGCAATCTGCTCAATGACTCTTTGATCCGACCAGTGACTCGTTGACTCAGTGCCACTGAAAATAGGAACCCAGCAATCCTTCTTCTTCTCCCACTGTCCTTCATTTCTCCTCTTAACTCACTCAACGTGCAACATTCATTTCTCATTTCTCAAGCTCAACTTGAAACCCACATTTCTTCTTCGTCAACACAAGTTCTACATTTGCTTGTGGTTGTTGTGGGTGTTCGTCATGTTAAGTTTTAAGTTTTTCGCGATCTGAAATAAATTGCACTTGTAAGTGCGAAAAAAATTGTACTTGTAAGTGCAAAAAAAATTGCACTTGTAAGTGCGACTTTTTCTCCCTGATCGCCCTTACAAGTGCGAAATTAGGATTTTAATTTTTTTTTAATTAAATTGATGTGCATCGCACCTATAAATGCGAATTTTACATCAAAATCACACTTATAGGTGCCACCACTCTTATAAAATCGCATTTGTAAGTGCGATAATATATTATAATTTTTTATAAAATCACACTTATAAGTGCGATAGTATAAGAGGGAGGAAGATGATCATGAATGTATAAAAGAACATATAAGTAATAAAAGTTATTTTTAAAAGTGATTTAGTAATTAAATCATTAAGGAGGATGGTGGAAAAATGAGTGAGATGATGGTAAAAATAACTCCCTATATATATCACGTGAATAATTGAATACGGTACTGGAACGTGTGTTTTCAAAATTTATAAACTCGCGCGTCACTGTTGGTATCTTACTACTACTGGTTTTGGTCCGAACACAGAAAACATAGCCTGGGGAAAATGTTTGCTTCTAATTTTGGGCAAGTGTCGAACATGCATGCATGATGTCGTCAATTAAGGTCCCACTGCCACTGGTGCAGATTTCTTTTCAGTCATCACTTTTTGTTGGTTTCGAACTCTTACCGATAATGGTGCACTCCCTTCCTCTCATAGCCACACGCTTGGACTCACTGACGTGGATCAATCTACACCCCAATAATACAATCATAATCATTTTATACTTTTTTCCTTTATTCTTTAGCCGACGACCAAGATTAATCCTTCGGGGCTTTGAGAGCATAATCTTCTCCAAAGCACCAGCTAAAAATCAAATTCTGAACTAAATATTTTGGAAACTCAACTCTCTACTAATTATCTAGAGGGTATTTATACTTCTTTTGGTAACATAAAGTTTAGGTGGTTTTTGTGACTATATCACGAGTTAAAGCATCGAGACCATTGATTGTTATAAATGTACTTACAGATCACTCACCAACACATTTCTCACATAGGCAGTTGAAATCGAACACGGAACCTTTCTTGGAATGAATTTATATTTCTTAGTACTACAATGTAGGAACCAAATAACCACTTCACTTTACATTCGTTAAGAAATATTAAGAAATATAGTTAAAGTCATTCTAGATTTATTTTTAATTTATACTTGATATATCTTATGTATAAATCATTTTACATAACTTCTTGAATTAAGAAAAATAATTACTAGTAATGAATTTTTAAAAAGTTTTATTAGTTTTTCTAAATTACCATATTATTTAAAAACTTATAAATTCCATTAACTCGTATTAATTATCTCTTTAATTTTTCATGAATTTCTCCCTCTAAATTAATAATTTTTCAAGATTCAACTATTTATTTTATATTATTTATGAGGAAAAATTTGGAAAAATAAATTAAATGTTTCATAGATATTATAGTAATTAAGTTATATTGGCAATAAAAAAACTCTTAAAAAAGTGAATATTAATAGAAGCGAAATTCCACTCTCACACTACTTATTTGAAAATAGAAAGGAAATAAGTGTCCAATTACTGTGAGAAGAAGAGGAGGAAGAAGAAGAAGAAAAATGGGGAAGAAGAAAGGGGAATTAGGGATTTGGGTTTTTTTATTTAATTAGGGGTTTTTTTTTTAAAAAAATCTGACTTGTATTTAAATAGAAAAAATAAAAAAATCCACGTCACCTTCATTAACCTAGTCAGCCTGCCACATGTGCACTCACCGGAGCTCCGGTCTCTGGCAGGGACCTATATCAAACTTGGTACAACTACATGGACCTTTTGCAAACTTTTTTCCGGGGAGGGACCAATTCCAAATCTTGGTACAACCACGGGGACCAAATAAACCATTAACCCATCTTTTTACGGATGTCATCACACATAAAAATGTTAATAAATTTTCATCTTAAACTATAAAAACAATTTTATTCCTTTTTTTTTATCTTGAAATACATGCCTAACATATTTTTACATTGACGTTAACGGTTAACGCATAACTTTTACCGGACCTGTGAATTATTTTAGTTAATGGTATACGATATTATGAAGGTGATGAGTGATGAGGAGTGTGATGAGTGGAGGAATGAGCAATATAGGATGAGGACTAGTAGTAGATTGGTAGCTATAGCTAGTTTCCGTATGGAATTAATTAATACGGGCATAAATAGCCAAGTTCGAAAATTTTACGGAATTTAACTGCTTGAACAAAGACGTATGTATTTTGGATCTCATGGGTAAGTTTGTGGATAGAGATTATAGAATTTATTCAACCTTTGGTGGATAACCAATTGAGAGATGCTTCCATAATTGTTGACAACAACCATGCATACCTCTAGGATTAATGCTCTTGTGTGGGCTGAGGCATCGCATCGGACCCCAAAAACCATGAATATTCTTCCTGTTAGATAAATAGTTATTGGCTATATATGCAATTGCATGATGTGATCTCTCAAATTTCCCAATGGAGTGCAAATTAAAATGGTTTTCAAGACACTTACCAATTTTTTTTAACGTTAAACATACTTACAAAATTAATCCATTTTGTAAATAAATTATTTTTAAGTAAATCAATAGTTAAAACATATTCAAAATAATGTATCAAGTGGCTTCTTTTCAATTGTTAACAAAGGACTTGTGGGGAACTTTTTCATCAGAAATCTATTTTTTTTAATTAATTAGAAGAAAATGTAACTACTTAGGCTTCGTTTGGCCCAACTTTTTTCTGACTTAAAAGCTACTTTTAAGTAAAAGTTAAAAATAAGAGCTTTTAAAAAGAAGAAGAAGCTGTTTGTCAGTTTTCAGTTTTTTATAACTTAAAAAGCTACTTTTAAGTTAAAAGTTGTTTGGTAAAACTGTTTTAAAAAAGTTTCATATATGGCGGCGGGGGGCGGCGGCGGTGGCGGTGCGGTGGCGTGGTGGCGGTGGCGGCGAGGCGGTGGCGACGGTGGCGTGGTGGTGGTGGTGGCAGCGGCGGTGGCAGTGGTGTGGTGGCGGCGGTGCGGTGGCGGTAGTGGTGGCGGTGGTGGTGGCGGCGGTGCGGTGGCGGTAGTGGTGGCGGTGGTGGTGTCGGCAGCGGGGGCAGCGGCGGTGGTCATAATAATAATAATAAGTTACTTTTAAGTAAAAAGCTCATATCTCTAGCTTTTTCTAAAAAGTTACTTATTTCTATTTTATGTTATAAAAATAAGTTACTTAAAAGCTACTGAACTTTTTCAACAAATGTGTTTGGCCCTGCTTTAGTTTAAAAGTCATAAAAAAGCCGGGCCAAACACTACCTTAGTCTTACGTGACATAACGTAATTGATATTAGTGTAAAACTTCCTTACACTGACAGTACATATCCATTAATTTTTTTAACACGAACAACGTAATTTGTATGAAAAATTACTAAATTGTTGCATATTTAACAAAATCATTATAGTGTAAGTTGCTTTATATAAAATTTGACTATCTTTTTTAATCTTAAAATCGTATTTTGCATGTATGATCTCCCTTAATTTCACATCTTAAAATCGTTTACAATATAAGTAAATTAGTACCTTCAGATATATAATTTACATAAAATTTAGTATGCATGATATATATAATTTATGAAGCATGGTCTCCGACATGAAAACATGACATGACTAAAAATTTAAAAAGTAGGACACTGAGACACGGTATATATATTAAAAAATAAAAAAAATTATATTTTTTTCAAAAAAAACAACAAGATAATTATGGCATAGAAAGAACAGTATATTTGATCATTCTCTTGTACATGTTGCTGCAGCACTTCTTGTGCTTGCCTTTACAGTTATCAATATACTATGTTTTGCCTTTAAAAAAAATAGAATCTAGGAGAATAGGACATAGAAAAAACAGTGTTGCAAAAAAACAACAACAGAGCGGGAATATGGCATAGAAAAAAAGAATGTATTGGATTTAAAGTATAAACAAATTAATAAAAATTATAAGAATGAGAGAAACTCATGTGAACACAAAACACATGAAAAAAAACAACAACACAAGTTTAGATGGAACAAAAACTCCTAAGAACACAAAACTGAGAGACATAAACATAGGCGTATTAGGTCGCGTAGAGCAGGAGAGAAAATTGAAAAGTCGAAACATGAAATCGAGTTGGAACAGGAATAAATGAAAGAAGAATTTTTGTGGGTTTTAATATCTTTAAAATTTTCAAATTTAAAATAACTTAAATAAAAATCGACTTTAAGAGCCCATTTGGTCTTATACTATAGAAAAAGCTCTTTCGTGCGCGTTTGACAGAGCATCGAAATAGCTTATAAGCCCCCCAATAAGCTCTTTTTAGCTTATTTCCATAAACTGATAGAAACAGTTTATTCAGAGCTTATGAGACCTTTTAATGAGATATCTCTTCGAATCCGGATGACTCCTATTTTTTCACACTATATTTTATTTTTTCCTCTATTTTTCTCTCCTTCCTCAATCAACCCCACCCCCACTCTCTCTCTCTCTCTCTCTCTCTCTCTCTCTCTGTATGTGTTCATGCCTCTTTTCTTTCTTCTCCTTCTCTCGTCGTTCTTTCTTCTTTTCAAGCAGCCGCCACTACCACCAAACAACACCATCCCCATACTTCACCACTTCCAATCATCAAACCTTGAAGGAATCAGTATGAATTCCTCTTCTAGTGGCCGAAATTGATTTCCGGGAAAACTTTGATGAGTTTTAGACGAAGGAACCGTGAAGACGACGAAGAAAACGCAGCACCTCTGTAACCTTAATGTGGACCACCGTTAAAGGCGATTTCTGCGCGATGAAGATCGGTCTCCTTCAACCGCGAGACCACCACCAACGTGCTTCTCTCCTTGTCCTCGACAAAACCCCACGGACTTTCGTGCTCCGCCGTGTCGCCGCCGTATGCCGCCGCTTTGATTTTTTAGTTTTAAATTTTTTAATCTCAATTACTAATAAGTGCTTATGTAAAAATGCATCCAAATGCTTTGATTCTGTATAAGTTATTTTCAATATGTGCGTCCAAACGCAAACATCTTATTGAATTTAACGCTTATGACATAAGCTCTTATACCATAAGCGCCTGTACCATAAGCTCTTAATTAAACTGTTTTCCCAAACGCGACCTAAGAATAAATAAAAAATTAATACAAGTGTCATAAAAGGTGTTTAGGGAGTGTTGACTTAGTGTCAAAATTGTGTCCGGGTCGTGCTCAAGCCGAAAAAAATAATTTTTTTTATTAGGACACTTCCAACACGTGTTGCGCCCATTTTGGTGTCGCACATGTGTCCGATATCTGGACACTCCCTTCTTAGGCGTGTTTATACTTCGGAAGATATAATTGGTATATATATTAACATCACATTATTTAATGGTTGATTGGATAAATTTTACGTTTAAAACATTTATTACACGGATTAAATTTAAAAAGTACTCAAGATTAAATGGATCCTTATATATTATACATTTATAATTTCCTAAAGTGAAAATTTAAGCAAGTAAAAATATGAATATCAGTGTGAAGAAAAAGAAATCCTTACGAAACTAAAGCCCAATTTATCAAAACAATTGAAGATTTGAAACTAGTAAAATCTGAAAGAAACTAAAAGCCCAATTTAATGAAATAATTGGAAGTTTTTATTTTTGAAGTAAAATAATTAGAAGCTTTGAAACTGATAAAAATAAGAGAAAAAAGCCCACCGTGGACACACGACCAAAACCCAATATAATAAAATAATCGAAAGCTTTGAAATGAATAATAAAAAGAACGCCCACCGTGGGGCTCGAACCCACGACCACAAGGTTAAGAGCCTTGCGCTCTACCAACTGAGCTAGACGGGCTGTTGATTAGGTAAACATATTTCACTATTTTATTTGTGTCTTTATCTACAGTGTGTTTTTGCCAATTCCATAAGTGGATTGATATAGGCTTAAATACATTTTTAACCCTTTCAAAGCAGGCTATTTTTATTTTTCGTTTTTGAGAATTTTTTTCTTATTTTTAGTTTTTCGAAAATTAAATGTTTTATTTTTAGTCATTACTAGTTATTTTTCGATCAAATCTAGATTTGAAAATACTCTCACACGCGTTTAGATTTGCTCTACATCGGTGAAATCGGGTTCAGCTCAGATTTTTCTCAAATTGTAAAAACCTAGATTTGAGTGGCTGGAAAAACAACTAGTAAAAACTAAAAATAACGCATTTAATTTTCGGAGAACTAAAAATAAGAATTTTTTTTCTAGGGATGAAAAATAAAATCAACATATATTACGGAGACTAAAAATATATTTAAGCTATTGATATCATTTTGACATTTTATTGAAAGTTCAAATTTTTTTATTGAAAGTAGTAGGATAGTGGGAAGGGATTGGGTTGGATACAATGAGGTAAAAACTATAATCAAAATATTAGCAACGCTGTGGTATAATAATGTAACTAGGCATGCTTTTATTATCAACCTTAACAGAATTAGCGTTACTAAAAGTTGTTTAAATACACATAAAACAAGCTAGTTAAGTTGCAAAAGAAAAATTTTCGTTTTCTAAGAGCCTCTAGCTGACCACGAAGCTTTAGAGTTGACCAATAGTTTAGTATCCTTAACTCAGCCTAATTACAGAATTTTAAGTGCGTAAATTTCGCATTATCACATCATGTTGAGGTTAGAAAATCATGTCAAAGGGAACATTCCCCCTTAGCTTCTACTAAATGTATTTGTAGTGTGTGTATAACTCATTTTCGTTTTCTCACGGCCCCATGAGACTAAGACCTTTGAGACTCAGTGAACAAATTATGTGGGTATGCCTCTCCTAATAAATCATTCTTTAAACAATCAGTTTTTTTCTAGATCAATCAGTTTTCTTTTAGAACAAAAAGATAAATAAACACAATAGCTAAGGGAAAAGGTAAGGAAGACTCATATATCATATTCATCACAGTTGGAATATGAGTGTAGGTGAACATGTGGTGCATCCTTCTTCCCCACTATAATAAATACCACAAAATAAAACCAAATGTGGCAATTCCACATAAATAAAAAATTTAAATAACAAACTGCATACAATTGTTACATTACAACATTCTAACATCATTGAGTGTTCATTTGTCACCATCAATCCAATATCTATAGCTTAATTTATTTGGGATACTACACTTGCTGATCTATATCCTCCAAAATCAATTCAAGACTAGTCAGGACTAATTTTATCTACAGTTCTACACTTGGTATAAGGCAGACATAGTAGAATAAGCTCCCAGAACCAATCTTTGCTTTTACTAGCCTCTACAATCTTTTCTCTTTTCATTTTATTCATAACCCTTTTCAATTTCTTCTTTGCTTTGGGTTTAGAAACTTTGATTGTTGTTACTGCAGGGTGAGCCATCAGTTTCACACCCAAGACAATTCTACCTGTAACCTGTTTTACTCCTCATTGGAGGTGGTGTCTTTACCACCGGCAACCCAATACTCCTTCACAGCAATCAATATCTTCCGAGGCACAAAGGGGCCATCCTCATGATCTACCATTTTGGTATCCCATCTCATCCCTCCAATAATTTTCTTGACCTTGATAAGGACATCAACTTCATCGCGGATGATGACCAGTCCTTCCGGCCTCAGGATGCGATCCATCTCTAGGAGGATGTCTTCCAGGTTGCACCTGTTAATCAAATCAGCAACATTTTCATTCAACTATGCCACATTACGGAATTCTAGTTAACATTTTTTTTCCTTTTAAGAACTAACTATCCATGAAGTCTAAGGGCTCGTTTGTCAATTTTCTGAATTCAAAATATTTTTCTGAAACAACTTCTAAAACCTATTTTCCAAAAGGAGAAAAGAAAAAAAAGATGTTTGGAGATGTTTTATAAAGTTGAAATACTTGTGAGTTTGTGACTTGAAAGCTAGAAACAAAAATACAAAAGATTTCTGAGATGATGAAAAAAGAACTATTTTTAGGAACATGTCAAACGATTTTTACTCTTTTTCTGCTTTTAAAAACTAAAAACTGTTTTGCACTAAGTTGATGGAAGAAGCCTTGTGAATAGTTTTATGTGTGACACTTTGAACCACAAATTATGACTTGTCACATACAGAAGGAGGAAGAAACTTACGTGCCCTCGTACAAGCTAAACAAACCATTAGCATGAATAAGATCATATGTCCTTGGGTATGTTGAAAAGCCTTCACACCTGAAGAAGGGAAAACGAATGTCATTGCAATTTCATTGTACATAAGTTTTTTTCTCCAATAGGCACATAAGGAACTTTAATTTCCAGGTGGATTTAATCAGTGAAGGAAAAAAATCTGCAGTACTGAAGCGCTCATCCATAATACATGGTTAATATAAGTCCCATTTTGCTTTACAGTATTGATTAATGAGTTAACATATATACTACGATAAACCATAAATCTCAGATTAATGAGTCAATTTTGTGATTATAGGATGCCAACTTGCAATGTAAGTGTTCATGAAATCAGAAACCTTTTAAGAAACTTGATAGAATTTTAGAAACTTACCAATCATGATAAATGCCAATCAGACCTCTTTCATAGACAACACCTAAAGTGTTCTTAGCTATTGTGGGCACAACATTCATCACCCAAGATTTTTGTGATTCAAGTGTAGCTGCGAATCCACCAAGGCCTGCATTCATGTCCATCACATTCCGATATCTAGTAGTGCCGACATTTGCATTAATTCTTTTATAAGTGTTAACATGCTTTTTCCACAATTTGTTGTCCTCTTGATAAGATTCAGCTGTAACGCCATCAATAGTGCCCATAGCTATACGCGGAGGTACTGCAAAGAGCCTAGCAGGAAATTTCTTCAGTTCCCCTCCAGCAACTTCACTTTTGCTGGCTACCTCAGGGAAAGGGGTTTTACAGACCTCCATCTTTTTGTACCTATCATGCATTTTACATAAAACATCACATCCCCAGCATAAAATTTAAAAAAGAACTATCCAAAATTAATGAGCACATAACTATCCAAAATCGTGAATAGCAGATAAGACAGCTATGTAAAAGTTTAACAGTCTCATGACGATTGAATGAAGTGCATAAAGATGAGCAGGACTTACCATACATCATCAGCATTATCTAACTCACATAACTTGGGAGATTTTCTTTGACAGGATTTAGCATTTAATTTCTTCCTCCAAATAGCAATATCACCTTTTTCATACTTCTTTTCCCAGCAAAGACTTTCAGCTAACTCCTCAATATTTCTCTGCTCTGCTTTCACATCCTCCTTAGATCGCTGCCATGTTTGGTAGTATGTTTTCCAATTAATTGGAGGGCCAGACAGAATCCAGTACCCACCGGGCCTTAAAACTCGATCAACTTCCATTAGATACTTTCCCTCTGCATTCAGTTAATGGGTGGAAATCAACATATAAATTCCACACAAAAAATATTTGTTTCATTCAGAATAATAAATATTTTCATTCCCACTCCCACTGGAAATGCAAAAGTAATATAGATGCAGCTGAAAGGAAATAGGAAGCCAAAAATTAACATAGATTTAACCATCCGGATTATAGAAGAGAATGCTCTACTAAACTCACTGATAAGCTACTCTTAAATCCCTCAATAACCTATGGCAAGTAATTGAATTGACATACTGGACAATAAGATATCAAATTTCCAGACATTTGCATGATTATGTTTCGAAGTTCAGGAGTATGATCATCCACAAAAGAAAAGGTTGAAAACTTTAAATTCTTGTTGAGTTTTTTGGATTATTCAATTTAGCACTAACCATTTGCAGCCCATGGTATTAAACATCGAGAACACTGGGCCATATCAAATGCTCTTGATGGGTATGGGAGATGGATGGTACCAAGAACACCAATAACAGCAGGAACCCCTCGTTCTAGTGCAAACTGAACTTGAGCTTCGTGGTTGTCCTTTGGAGCAAAGGACATAGCCAGCACATTTCTCTTCAACAAGTAGGCTCCCCAGCTTGCAACCTGCATAAGCGTTCATGTTTACATTGTTAAAGAAATCATGAACCGATAGAAAGGTACCAACTGAAGGCAAGAAAACTGTGCCACCAAACATTAAAAACAAAGAAATGACAATTGATTCTAAGTACTCAAAATACAGATAGTCAGCTTGAGATTCCTCAGTTTCTTTTTAGGGCGGTAATAAGCGTGACAGAGGAAAAGATTTCAAAGAAAAATTACATGGATAAAAATTTGAAAGGCACGTATATAACATGAAAAGTAAAGGTGACACTTTAGCAATGCATTCTTTATCAAATCTGAAATCCTTCGGTGGCAGTTTTGCATACTTGAACAAGGTTTTCCAATTCAATGATACAGAACATGACATTGTGTGTGGACTTCAATATGCTTTAATTGAGAATGGGAAAAGAGAGGAAAGAAAGGCAGAAAACGATTGAAGGAGAAGGAAAGAAACTGAGCTAGAAAACATGATCAGGACTTTATCAAGGACAAAATACCTCCAAACTGAATTAGTTTCCAAAGTGAGCAATTAAGGGTGTATGTATCCTCAGTTAAGTTCAAAGCTTAAGATGATCTTGATCTTAACCCATTAAAATTTACAGGACACCATTGCTAATTTTAGAGACAAACTCACATTTATGGAGCTTTTCCCATTTTTATGTCCTTAACTAAAGAAAAAGAGCATATCATCAGACAGATTATTTAAAATAAAAACTTACTCCACAACCAGTGTCCAGTGCTGTTCTGATAGAACCATTTTTAATAGGAATAACTGATGCTAGTTCATCAATATATGCATCTGCTCCATGAGGGAACATGGTACCTCCACCTGGAAATTTAAACACATTTCCCTCGTATTTCACCCAGTTTTGAACAGCCTTCTCCACAGTCAGGTGCTTGTAGGGAACATTAGCATAGTATGCGTAATCACGGCTTTTAGGCCAGGGAAAAGGAGTGGTGTACCCCTTGGGTGCTGGAATGAGACAGTGCAATTTTTCCTTTTCAGCAGGACAATGCCTTTCCCTATAGATCATATCTTCTCTTGGGAACGTCATCGCTCGGTCTTGCTCTTGGCAAGGAGTGTAATCAGCGTATTTTACATCACATGGCTTGAACACTTTAGCTTTTGGTTCAGAACGTTCAACAATATCCACAATATGGTGATGGGCTTCAAAATTCAAATCGGGTATAACATTGGGTATAACATTGCAGTCTGTATCTGTCATCACCTTATTTACTTTCAATTGAAGGTTATCTCCCTTTCCAAAACCATTTCTCTGCCATGCTCCCAAAAGATAAAAGAAACAGCACAGACCAAGCACAACAAATATTGACAACGGCCTTCGTGCTCTTTGGCCCGGTGTGACGTTTTTAGAACCCATTAATCAGCTGGTAGTACTCTCTCAAACTGTTAAACCTGAAGGTAGTACACACTGAAATTAGTTAGTGACAAGTTCTAGCATATCATCTTAAATGAAGCAAACTACCAAATATAAACTTAATAATTATCCAAGCACAAATCATTTAAACATTAACAAAAAAGGCACAGATGTAGACACCTTGTTTGATTTACAGCATGTTTGGATCAGCTTCTCTTTCATCAGAATCAATTATGAATCTAAGAAGTTAATCATAGAACTTTCCCCAGAAATGATTCTAAGTGTTTCCACGTTTGAAAGTCCTTCTAAACTTGATTCTAAAGGCATAATCAATTTTGGGGAGAAGCTTTTGTGAGTAGCTTCTGGGTTTCAAAATTGATCCAAACATGATATAAAGAAACTAGCAAAGAAATATAGAGTTCATGTACATCTAAACTAACCTGGTAACACATTTATTGTCCCCTATTATACAACATATGAATCCGATTAAGAGTTTACAAGGTAGTTCTATAGCACAATCTCTAGCATGGGAAGATCTCATATTTCCCCTATAACCATAAGGAAGGGAAACAAGCTTAACTCCCTTTCAGTCATAGTTACATCACCACTTCACTTAATTTTCTTTTCACAAGCATGCAAAAAATGCAAGTGGATCTAACATATAATTGGTAAAGCGGTAATGATTTAACACAAAGAGAAAGAAAAAACTCAAAAAGCAGAATTTTAGCTGATCTTTACTTCATACTAGAATCTACAACAACACTCCCTCAAACTCAATATTTCTAATTTTGCTGGATCAACTAAAGATCTAAAATGACAGTCACCAAAATGTAAGCTTTAGTATAAAAACCGAAACTTTATAGAGCAAATTAAGTGAACTCAAAAGCAGAAAGCGTTACAAAACTAAATCCAGCAAAACCCAGAAAAAGTATGCATAGAAATGCAATTGAAGAGAAGAATTTGAAGTAGCTAACCTCCAAAAGAGGTTCAGGTTGTTCTTCCTCTCCACTGATCCAGTGATCTAGATTAGATCGCAAAGAAGAGAGTGAGATCAGTGCACACACACACACAGAGGGAGAGAGATTCAGTGGTATTATTATAGTATGATATCTAACAAGATATGATGTGGAAGCGAACAGAAGACGAGTTTTGACAGTTGGACTCAAATCATTCTATATTGACCCTTGCGGAGAATTTATATCGATCCGCCGACACTGTTTTTAATAGAGTAAGATTCATGAATAACTAGTATTACAAACACTTCAAATACACCTTTTTTTTTTTTTTTTCTTCACATCATATTATATAACATATATATTACTTATCTTTTATTTCAATCTTTATTTATTCGTGTTAATAAACTCACTAGTCACTACTACTTGTGGTTTGGTACCTTTCATCCAAGATTCCAAATTGGAAAATTAAGGAATCACAGACTACTCCAAATTATTGAATTAATTGAACTAGATACGGCGTTACTTAATGATCAGCAGCAGCACCAGTGTATCATTATGTCGGTGCCATGGTGAAAGTAAGTTTAAAATAATTGTATCTTGAACAGGTACTTAGTTTTTTGCTTTTGGATCAATTTTGGTTTTGGTTCTGTTTGGCTTTTCCGTTTGTTTCTTTGCTCACTGGTTCAGGGTAGTTTTTTGTCTATCTGTATAGGGCGGTTTGAGGGGCTTTTTTTTTCTGTTCTGTTGTCTCCTTTTCGGGGCTCCAGTTGTTGGTTTTTCTGCTTCTTTTTGGTGGGTTTGGGGTTTCTCCTCTATACTTTTTGTCGGGCTGAACTCTCTCTTTCTTCTTATCTATATATTTGGTTTTTTAACAAAAATTCATTTCATATCTTTGAAATTTAATTGGTTGTTTACACTGAAATAAAATAAAAAATCTTTTCAATGTACATGCACATAAATTATTCTTTTTTAAAATGTTTAATATACACCAACAGTGCAAAATATTTACATAGTCAATTAAATAGATCAATTAATTATTTTGCAACATCATTGGTAAATTAAAATAAGAAAACTAATAAAAAGTAAACATGATAAAATACACGTAGATGTTTGTGTTAAATACTTTACGGTGTCAATACATATAAATTAAATCATTTTCCAAATTTGAGAAGACAACATGAAAGAGTGAGAGCTTTGAATGCTGAAAGAATGTGCAACAAATATGTTTGTGAAAATCTTGTCTTTGCTCCTCATTTTTCATTCTCTTTTATTTAATCATGAAGATTCTTCTAGTCGTTCGAATATTCTCTTCTCCTCAAAATATTAATGTTGGATGGAAATCATCATTTGCATTAAATGCATGATTCTTATCCTCTAGCCGGTTGTATGAAAAGGTTGAGGCAATTCTGTTGTAGTGTATGATGTGACAATTGTGAGAAGGTACCCGCGCTTTTGCTCAACTGTTACAATATAGCCAGTATTTTGTCTTCTAGCTTGATGTGAGCTTTGATCATTAGCATGTTGGTTCTGTTTGAAACGTTAAGGAATTATCAACACCTTTTTATGAGCAACAAGTTCTAAAAGGATTTAGAACGTGGACAACTTCAACATCAGCAATATATAAACTTCATAATGTGATACATGCTTCAGCAAGTGCTTATCCCTTTCAGTACTTAGCATCTTCTGATTCTTGATGGATTCAACATGATAGTTTTGATCATCAGAAGTTTGACTAAGACCTCAGAAGCATATACATACAAAAACTTCAAAGTATAATGTTACAAAAACTTAAGTATGTTACCATCAAAACTCAACATGGGAATATCATGATTTAACAAAGAACGACCGACCACGAATACCTAGTCCTTGCTCTCATCGAATCTCGCCAGAATCCTCTCTAGTTAAATTTGACTGGATGTTCACCCTATAGTTAAAGAAGGAACTAATTAGGCTCCTTAAATCACGCCCAAGATCAACACAATCGCAACCTCATAACAATGGAAGGAACAATTACTACATGGGAGAAACCCTAAATAGTCACTATATAAAAGAGCAAGACGCATAGGACAAGCACACATTGAATACTCAATTAGCTATAACAAACGGCTAATTAATCTTTATAATTTCTAATCTAATACATGCATATAGTTTTTAATTACAACATGTTAAATTATTATTTTTCGAAAGCAAAAGAATATAATAATATGGAATATACGGCCAAAAAAGAAGCGATCGTCACAAGAAAGAGGTAGAGCTGCCCGTCCGCCTAAAAACAGGAGAGGGACAACACCAACGCCTCAAGCCAAAAAAAGAATATACAACACCCCAATCGAAAAAGCCACAAAAAAAAACCAACAACAAAAAGCCCAAAAAAGCAACACCGACACAGAAAAAAACGCTCCTACAACATGTTAAATTATTATTGTGCCATCTAAGTCTAGCGTGATTTAGACAAGCCTTATCTATAACAAATTAACTTGATCTTTTAAAATACAACAACTCATCAAATCTTAAAACATGATAGCTTTTTTACAGTTGGAGCAATTGCTTGCCACTGTTATTCAGTCAACCCGAATTTGACTGGTAGATGCACACGCTATATGGAGTAGTTGAAATAAGTAGCTTGTAACTTAACACCAACGCCTTCAGAACTTTAATTAGCAGCTGCACTGCAAAAGAAAAAATAAGTCTCTTGGAATAATCTATGAATATCAGGTGCCAATTTCTCAAACTCTCTTTTTCTCAATATCTACACATAAAACATGCTATGCCTATGTGCATTTTCTGTCTAATGCTAAGTTACTTTGAAAAATTGGGAATTTCTTCTTCATTTTGCATTTTCTTCAGATCTAATACTGTCATAGCAATATTGTTAATTTGTTATTATAATATATTTTGCTTCAGTTATGTGTTCCTGTGAATTGGAGATCGATGGCAGAGTTACCAGGACATTTTCGTTTCTGCTTGCAAACAGGGAAACTTGTTCTTTTGGCAATTTTGGTCTCTGGAGGAGTCGTCCTGCAGATTTTGGTTAGTATTTGTTTTTCTTCATAATTTATTACATCAAATCTTTTATCACAATTTTAATTTTTAAGTGTTGATTTCTCAATCAATATACCTTTCTTTTATCTTTAATTAGCCTCTAAATGTACCCTAAAAATGTAACAAAAGACAACCTCACAGCAATACTAGTGCCACTGTTTTTACTTACCTCTGTTCTATATATGTGGCTGCAGGCATGTGCCTTGTATGATAATTGGTGGCCAATGCTAACTGGTGAGATAAAGCATCATAGAATTTGATTAACCCAGCATACTATATAATAAAACTACCTTGTTTTCATTTATTGGATTTTTATGTGACAAGAACAATATCCTTTCTCTTGCAGCAATAACATATGTGCTTCTTCCAATGCCTTTGTTGTTCTTTACGGGATCAGAACGTTCTTCTTTATTTTCTGAATCAGATAGCAGGTAAACCATTGACTTTTCTAGTCCAAGATGGGGAATTGAATAATTCAAATTTGTATTTTTTTAAATTTTGTGGTGTGATATTGAAATATGAATGATGGAGGTGAATGCATGCAGCTGGGTGAATGCAACAAAGTTCTTGACGGGGGCATCAGCTGTAGGAAGCATTGCAATTCCAGCCATATTAAAGCATTCTGGTGTTATTGGTTGGGGAGCTCTTGTAATGGATGTCTCTTCCTTCTTTGTGTTTGTATTTGCCATCATGTGTTACATTAGGATGAGTGATGAAGATGGTTACAGTATTCTTTGAGATTTGAGCTTTTGGTGGGGCTTGCTATGTTAGTGTAATAAAAATGTACTGGCAAAATATATTTTTGGTTCCTGTAAAATTCTTAAAATTTTGTTTTAGTCATTCTATAACTAAAATGCCCCATTTTGTTTTGCCAACTGAAAATTCATTCATTGAACGAAGAAAATTGGGTCATAGGCTCAATGCAAACTTACAAAATAATTCCATTACACTAAAATCCATAACTCTTCGTAGAGGTTTAAGAAAAACTACTTGTAAGTCCACAACCGTTAAACCCACCACCGTTGAGCTTGTTATACTGAATCCATAGAAACAGGCCACATAAACCCTAGCTTTGAGGGTTGAGGCCTTCGAGGTGGCATGGTGAAGGTGGAACGACATTGGCTCCAAAGCTCAACTCTATCTGTTGCATACCAAAGCGAAAATTTGAAATGAAAATTTTAAATGTCTCTTTTTCAAAACCTTGCTGGCTCTGTTGTGATGAGAGGAGCGGTGAGACCATGGAAATGCCGGCGAAGACGATGGTGGCCACAGTCGGTGGTTGGAGATGGAGGCCAAGGAGGTGAGGAAGCCGCGGAACATAACCACGCGTAAACGGTAGAAAAACACATGGAAAGAAGAGATTTTGGGTCCGTTTGTGTATGCTAAGAAAAAAAGTGATTCTACCTTTAAAAGATAATTGATTTTATTTAGGCACACACCTCTGTAAACCATTTTCATATACTAGAGCTCATCCCAGATCCGTGAACAGAACATGTGCTGCACAGCTAAAACCATGATAGTATAGCTTTTTTATAAAGTCATTCAATTTATTGGCTTTATAGAACTAAAGTGAACATGATGCTCATTACATATATCTTAATTGAGATCAATTGTAGTATTGACGGGGAGTGGCATTAGGCTGTAGTTTATGAATATTTTGTTTGGTGCTAGGTGACTAAGTACCTTTTGAAATGTAGGTATTTATGTTTGGATTTTGATATGTTCACACTTCTGTTTTTTTTACATATTACTTTTCACCTATTTTTTTCTATTATTTTTTCTCTATTCTTTTTTTTGGAAAACATTTTTTTCTCTATTATATTACATCATTTATTATATCACTTATTTTTCTCTTTTTTATTCATATAACTCATTAGCCGGAGAAGTGGAGGAGTGTGTAAATAACATTTTTCTATATATTTAAAGCATCAAGTCTAGACACACTTAGAATATTCAAATAATTCGTTTGGTGCTATGATTAAACATGCAATATTCAAATAAAAGATATTTGCTATGTTACATGACATACATTTCGAATTCTTAATTTCCTTTGATTAGGTCTATTATTTTGTACACACTAAGTATGACGAGTAAATATCATTACCATGAGTTATGTTGATATTTTCTTTTGTTACAATTGGAATATTGAGAGACAAACAAAAACTACATGAGTAAGTCTAGGTAAAAAAAACAAAATAACAAAAGAATGGGAAACTATTGGATGCATAAAGAAGATTCATCTCATTAAGCTTGTTGCGCTAAAGTATCATCAATAGTGTTCTGCAACGAGAGACGTGTAAGAAGCTGAAATTCAAATCCCAACTCAGCATGTTTTAGCATGTCTCCGATCCTCATAATATCATTCATTGACCAACGATCAGGCACATCAACATTATTGCTTCCAATCCGATGTGCAAGTAACCTCTCTATGCCCCAACTTCCAAACATGGGGACGACTCATCTCCCCGCTCTGCATAGAAAGGACCTCCCACACCAAAGCAAGCCGACAAACCTGTCAACCAATGCCTAGCAAAATTATGAAGGACATCCCCAGTTCCCATCCTATTGCGATCCAGGAGTCAACTACCATCAACATGAAGCTCGCCCACTACGCTCACGGCGCTAGGGTGTGCCCGTGTAGAGATCAAGATATGTCATAACACAAAATTAAGGTTCCAAAGATATATGCATTCGTTATTTCCAAAGATACATTCAATAAATTCTGCAGCAGCTGCTGCATAAGAAGACAAAACCATTGGAAAAAAGAGAAGGACAAAATTAAATCCGGTGAGCACATGAGATGACACACTAGCATGCATCGAATTTGACGTGGCAGCAACAAATTAAGAGAAATAAATGACGCACGGATGACATTTTGGTAACAAAGTACCCCAAAATGTGGTGTTGTTAGTTCAAGCTACTTACGCAATTCAACAATTCAACAAGTGTGGGTGAGAGTGATATGCACAAAACTCCCACCAAGTCCATCAATGAAGTCAGACTTTGAATTTGGCCCTATATATAGTTTTCAAAATTGGCTGCTGGATGAGGATGATGCTTTGCATTTGCAAGCTCCACCATTGCAAATCTTGATGTTATCCCTGTCATAGTTTTTAATGGAGACAGTTCAAGAGCTGCAGCTACAAACCCCAGGTTAGTTTCTCAATCAAAACTCTCTTGCTCTTTCATAATCACACCAAATTTTGGGATGGAGGAACAAGGTGTGAAACTTGGCTTCATTGTTTTTGTAACTGAAACACATGATGACATTCTCTATGTTCACCTTACAAGAGTTTTATTCTTTGTTCGCTACTAATACTGTTGCCCTAATAATTCCTCACAAATTGGCTAATAGTATATTTGGAAACCCTTCTAAGAAGATGCAACTAAGCTTCTAGGAATCAGAATTGTGGGAAAAAATAAGCTGATCCAAACATGTTATAACAAAATACTGAAAATAGTCATATCCACTATCCAGTTGCAATATCCTACTAGCTCTTGGAATTTAGAAAAAGAAAAGTTTAAGATTGTCTTATAGAAGGTACAGTTTTTGTCTCAATTTCAACATCTTGACATTGAAAGAATTTATTGGTACAAACTAAGGGATAAAGATTCAATTCAGCTGAATTTTGTTATTCAGAGTAAGGATTTGGAGGAATCAATTGGGAGGGGGTTAAACTCTATGATCAGCATCCCTCTGAACTTTGAATTAGTCTGTTTAGGTCAGCATCAGCATAATATAATTGATTCTACTAAAATTGCGTATGGTAAACGTTGGTTAAAATGATGTAATTTATATTTGGTACTTTTATGAAAAAGTGGGTTTTGTAAGGTAATGTTATGAAATTCAGTTGTCAAATCTTAGAATTGATTATGTTTAACTTAGAAGCAACTATTTGTTGTGGCAAATGGAATTGATTATGTGGCATTGATTCTGTTTTACTAGTGCACCCAAACATCATTTTAACTGGTTAGAATTGATTCTATAGAATTGTTTGTGGTTTCAAAACATGCTCTTAGTTCTAAGTTATATCAAATAGTGAAAAATCTCATCAATTTTTTGTAATGTGTTCTTCAGATGACAGGAAAGTGCACAACTCACAGAGAAACACAAAAGTCACCCAGCAACTTCAGCATCCAAGATTCTGGTGGTGGTTTCGTGTATCCCTCTATATAATCTTTCTTCTTGTAGGTCAATCTGCAGCCACACTTTTGGGAAGGTTATACTATGACAAGGGTGGGAATAGCAAATGGATGGCAACATTTGTTCAATCAGCAGGATTCCCTGTACTGCTTCCACTCCTTTTCACCTTCCAAAAACATGCCAAATTTACCAACATACTCATCAATGAACCCTCCAAAAGGACAAAACCAAAAGTTTTCATTCTAGTTTCTCTTTACATAGCTTTTGGGTTGCTTTTAGCAGGGGACAACTTGATGTATTCCTATGGACTTCTATATCTCCCTCTTTCCACATATTCCCTACTATGTGCAACCCAATTAGCCTTCAATGCAGTATTCTCTTTTTTTCTAAATTCCCAGAAGTTCACAGCATTCATATTCAATTCTGTAGTCCTCCTTACCATATCAGCTTCCCTGCTTGCAATCAATTCCAATTCTGATGACGACTCAACGGATCTTCCAAGAGAAAAGCATATACTGGGATTCATCCTCACACTCGGTGCTTCTGCCACATTTTCTTTGTACCTATCTCTTGTGCAACTTTCTTTTGAGAAAGTTATTAAAAGTGAAACCTTTTCAGCAATCTTGAACATGCAATTTTACCCTTCCTTCATTGCTACATGTGCTTGTGTTGTGGGGTTGTTTACAAGTGGAGAGTGGAAAAGTTTGGACAAGGAGATGAAGGGGTTTGAGAAGGGAAGAGTGTCATATATAATGACTCTGCTATGGACTGCTGTGACATGGCAAATAGCTTCTATTGGCATGCTGGGGTTAGTTTTTGAGGTATCTTCATTGTTCTCAAATGTAATAGGTACTGTGGTATTGCCTGTAACTCCCATTCTTGCTGTTATATTCTTTCATGACAAGATCAATGGGGTGAAGCTCATGGCCTTGTTGTTAGCAGTGTGGGGGTTTCTTTCCTATATATATCAACATTATGTAGATGACAAAAAAGCTAAGTTAGTTAAAAGACATCACCTTGAGGTTTCAAGGGGTGAGGTAGAAATCTGTTGAAGGAATGAACCAAATTTTTATGAATTTATAGCAATCTCTTTTGGAATTGAGTTCAGACAGACAAGGATTATGTTGTTGTTGCAACTTTTTGAACTGTATATGTACTAGTGCTAAACCAAGGTAGTTAATTACAATGTGTGTTATTCTACAATAAGCTTTTCTGGAGAATTGCACGCCTCAAAACATATGTATTTCTTATTTTATTATTTAATGTGATTCATTACTCAACTAATTAAATTAAAAAAAAATCATGGAACCATTTTCTTAGCATTTAAACTAATGTGGCATGGGATGGAAAAAACCCTCATTAGGATGAGAGTCAGTCCTACCATAATGTGGATGTTCCTGACTCGAACATAATTGCCTTTGAAGGAGATATCTGTCTTACACAAAAAAAAACTAATGTGGCATAACCAATAATCTGTTGGTCTAATGATAGACAAATTAGATACTTATAAGAATAATGACACAAGTTTGAACCTTGTGAAAGTCATATGTTGGGAGGGGTGTTGGCTTTTAAGTTGACGTACTGCTTTTTAGAATAAAACCAAGATTCAAAGTAGTAATGGTTTTGTGATGGTATGTCATTCAATAGTTTAAGTACGCAAGTAATGGATTTTCAGATTGTTAGAGATTGACTTTTGTGACAAGCATAAAATTAAACAAGCAAGTAAAAGATACAGATCAACAAGTATGAAAAACTGATGGGATTGTATTTTATTGATTAAGCTTTCGAGTATAATTCAAATACATATGAAGTATATTCATATGATTCATCAAAGTTGAACCCTACTTCATTAATTCCTTAATGAGTGAATAACTTCAACTTTCTTGCTAAACAATGATTCCTCACGTGATTAAAGAAGATTGTAGTATTTAAGATAGATATTTTATTGATTAGTAAATCTAACTCTATTCCTAGCAATTTGATTTATTAGATGATTCATTTCGTTTCAGATTAAAAAACATGTAGCTTTCACTCACAATTCAAATCTAGCAATATGTTCTAGGTGTACAGGCTAAAACGTAGCATAAAAAACAAAAATAACCATTGAATTAATGCATAGAATATGAATATATATTAAACCGAATCACATTAGATACATGAATGTTAAACACTTAGCATCTATTCTCAACAAGAATTCCCAACAAAAGAGAATTAGCTATCAATTTTTATGGATAACTTTACAAATGTAGATGTAGATGAAGAACCAAAGACGTCGCCATGTCTAGACGAGAGCTCCCTCTCCAAGCTCTTAAGGTTCCTCCCGTGTTTTAAGTATCAAATGTGCAAGAAGTGATCAAGATATCTTCCTTCTACACTGATTTCATCTATTTGAGTTTTCTGGCCGCCCTTGGCTCATTCGGTTGTCTTGCTCGCTTAAGTGAGTTAAGCAAGATACACATGTAAAAAATCATTTCCATTATATTCCATGTCGCTTAAGCTACCTGTTCTTCTCCAATTGTCTTTTTGATTCTGCTTCTCCATCTCTTAAGCCATGCTTAAGAGCAAATCATCATTCAAATCCTTCAAAAACCGCTTTCAACTAGCTTAAGTGAGATCTTTCCCTCCAAGGTGGATTTTCTTGGCTCTTTTGGCTTCTTTTGACTTGGATCTTTCTTGCTTTTCTTGGAGCTTCATACCTAAACCAAAATTTAGGGATTAGAGCTACAATTTACCTATAATTAAAATTAAAACTAAATATATACTAAACTACTCCATTAAGAGTTAACACTACATGTTAAATAAGTGTTTAAAATAATATTCAAATACACAAATTCCAATTCCAATCATTTTCCCTCGCAACCATCCTTCTTCGATCCATCTCCACCAACCCCCTCACCTCCCGAATCGATCATCTCGGAGCCCTAGCCCACCCCGCCACCACTCGCTTCGAGTTCCACCACGACGCCGCCTCTTCCCTCCTCCGCATCAAAGCCTTCTTCTCCCTCCCCTCCTTGTTCCTCTCCCTTGCCGCCACCATCTCAGTCGTCCACTCCACCCTCCTCGCCCCCTTTTCAGCCATGGTTGTGGATCCGAGTTCAGATCTGAGGAAAGAGAAAGCAAAGCAACCAGATCTGAAAGGTAATGACGCTTCGAGCAGCGATGAGAAGAGAGAGAGAGGAGATCTGATTTCGAGAACTCCGAGGATGGGAGGAGGACGAGATCTTCTGGGTTCTTTGATCTCGGATTTGGGTTCAGCTGCTGAGGTCGGATCTAGGTTCGAAGCTTCTCCTAACCGATTTCTTCTTCTTTCTCCCTACCTCTCTCTCGATCTCTTCTTGGGTTATGGGTTCAGATAAGTAAGATCGCTATGCTGGCTGGGTCAAACGGCGCGGTGGTCGACTCAGTGGTGCGGTGTTTCTGGCTCGATGGCAGCTACGATTGTTGTGCGTGTTTCTGGGTTTTCAGATGAGATGTTTGAAGAATATGAATACCAATAATTTTCTGGGATTTCATTTTTGTTTTTATTTACAATTAATTTTGTAATTAGAAATTGTTAAAACATGGGGCATAACCATTGAATTCATTCAAATTAGCTATAATTAGCTGCGAAATTTGCTGTTAATTAACTGTGAAATTAGCGGTTAAAGCTTAAACTTAGCTGCGAAACAGCTAAGAGTAGCTGCGAATTAGCTTTGAAATTAGCTAGGAAAGTGGAGAGTTAACTGCGAAATTAGCTAGGAAACTGCTGTGGAAAATTAGCTACGAATTAGCTAGGAAATTGCTGTGGAACATTAGCTACGAATTAGCTAGGAAATTGCTGTGGAAAATAAGCTGCGAATTAGCTAGAAAATTGCTGTCGAAAACTAGCTACGAATTAGCTAGGAAATTGCTGCAGAAAATTACCTTCGAATTAGCTAGGAAATTGCTGTGGAAATTAGCTGCGAATTAGCTACGAAATTGCTGTGAACCATTAGCTACGAATTAGCTTCGAAATTGCTGTGGAATATTAGCTGCGAATTAGCTACGAAATTGCTGTGAACCATTAGCTACGAATTAGCTTCGAAATTGCTGTGGAACGTTAGCTGCGAATTAGCTTCGAAATTGCTGTGGAACATTAGCTGCGAATTAGCTACGAAATTGCTGTGGAGCATTAGCTGTGATTTAGCTACGAAATTGCTGTGGAGCATTAGCTGCGAATTAGCTACGAAATTGCTGTGGAGCATTAGCTGCGAATTAGCTACGAAATTGCTGTGGAGCATTAGCTGTGATTTAGCTACGAAGCATTAGCTGCGATTTAGCTAGGAAATTGCTGTGGAACAGCTGCGGAGAAATTACCTGCGAAAATTAGCTACGAAAATGTGCTCTGGGATAAGCGAATTAGCTATCGAATTTGCTGGGGGTCTAATTCTAGCTAATTTGCAGCGACTTGGCTTGGATTTGACTGCGAATTAGCTGCGAGTTTCTAGGAATTATCTGAGGAATTATAAAATTGGCTGTTTGGATCGCGTATAAAATTAAAGGGTCCATTTCCGGGCTTCTTGAACATGTTAGAACCATTGTTTGCTGGAGGTTTCTGGATCAGAGCTTGCATTATTATACTTCTTTTAAGTATTTGTTTTCAGACACATGAATCCCAAACCAACCACCAAAATTGCACCTCAACATTGCTGCTGGTAAAGAAAACACAAATAGAAGAAGAAGAAGATGGTTTCTGAATCTTGACTAAAACCGCTGCGATCAATTTCCACATTTTTTTTTTCAATTCGCATAGTAAATGGCATCATTGAAGGATCTCACCAGGCTCTTCAATGGCCTCTCCTTAGTCGCCAACGAATTCGCCAAGCGCTCTTTACCCGCCACAAAAGGCAAGGTTCGCCAATTCTCCCACCCTGAACCCTCCTCTAACACCGTACACGCATCTCCTTCCACTGATTCCGTTGTTTATTTCTCCGACCACCCTTCTGATTCAACACCGCCACCACCAACAACAACAGTAACAAACAATGACGATGTTGCCGATTCTTCCCCTGAAGCAAACCAACCGGAAACTTCTAATGCTAGTGTTTCTGCTGTGGAGGCGAAGGTAAGTGAAGCTGTGAGACTTCTGGAACACCGCCGTTACTTATTCACTTCTTAGAGAAGTTCAATTTAGGGTAGCCTTTTCCAATTGCTATGATGTACATGTATTTATTGTGAACATGTAAGTTGTTTAAGAAGAGGCATGATAGTAAGTAGGATTGTTAGCTGATGCTGTGCAACTTTTGCTGAAGCTGATACTATGGTATGTTTACTTAAATTGAAAAAAGAAACACTGAATTTGTAGTGGAAATTAGAAGCTGATTTATTTATTTTTTGGTAAAACACACTGAATATGAAAGGAAACAATTACTGGTTCTATACTTCTATATAATCAAGGGTATTAAAGGATATTACTTTCTTCCAATTGTAGTTCTTTTTTCTTTTATCCTTCAACTTTTTTTACATATAGTAAACAATCACCACTGAATCATTCACTCAATTGTATTTAAAGTAATAAACCTATATTAAATGTTCATCTGCTATCAGATATTCATCCTTCTTTCAAATTGTTGAGGTTGGACAAACTCTCAAAAGTGCAGATTATTAAAACAAATAACTACGGTTTCTTATTGGATAAATATCCTCTTATACTTTATTTTATCGTGATCAAGTGTGACATTCAGAGATGCTTTCAAGTCTTGAATGCTGAGTTAGGTCCTGACTGGTCATCTAAATTGATTAGTTTTGATTATGAACCTTTAGTTATTGCAACTTAAGATTTTAGTAGAGTTAGTCCTATGTGATATTAGAGCCTCTGTGATAAGTGGTTATAAGTTTGATCATCAGTATCCTCATTCTTTTAATGAAATGTTAAATTTCAGCACTAGATCGGTAGATTTGTGTTTGTCCATGTAGACCCAAAATATTGTGCAATCATATTAGGGATATATAAAATTAATTCATGAGCCTTTGCCTTACATCATCAGGCTAGGTCCTTGATATTACAATTGATTTCGTATATTGAATATCTATAATCTTCGATCTCTAGTAATCACTCTTCCATCGGTCACAGATAAACATATGAAATCTCAAAATCTTGCTTTCTACACTTTTCCACAAAGCCAGACTTAGGTCACTTTTGAACAATCTAATTCACTTTGTTTTCATATCAAAACAAAATTCATTGTTATAAGAATGCCAAACTTTACCATCTTTTTCTTATGCATCTGATCTTAAGTTCCATATAATCCCAAGCAAGACAGTTTATATTGTCCCAACAGCAATATCATGCAACTTATGTCAGGGAACTTGTTCTTATTATAATATTATTTCCTAACTAGGTTCCTCATCTGATATTTAGGTGCACCGAGCTGTCATGAAGGATGGCATGCAAGTTGCGATGAAAATTCAATACCCTGGTGTTGCAGATAGCATTGAGAGTGACATTGAGAATGTGAAGCTTCTTTTAGACTACACAAATCTAATTCCTGAAGGACTTTACCTTGACAGAGCTATAAAGGTGCATATTTATTTATAGAATTCATATACACTTTCATGCTGTTTGTATCAATATTTTCATTTCACAGTCTTTAATACTGCAAAATTTCTGTCTCTTTCCCATCTCTTCCTTCCTTTCACTGACTTGCCTTCTAAGTTATCAGTTAGGTCCTAAAGCCATATTCAATTTATAAAATTTCTTAGAATTTGGGTTAGGCCTAACTCTACCTCAAAAGCTAGCTTAGGGGTGATATTGTTCTACCCTATATAGGAACTTATTTGACCATATCTCTAGTCAATGTGGGAGTTCTCAACAATAATTTTATCAGCATTTAGAATTGTGCAACTGATATAAACCTCAAAAAGAATTAGGTAAAAGTAAAGATGATTTTTGTTGATTGAATGAAAAGAACAAAAACAAAGAGAAAATGTTCTCCAAGGGTCTCATAGCTACTTTGACTTCCCTATATTCTACCCTTTTATCCTATCAGCAACTCTTTCATTACCACCTCTTTCTATTTTCCCTGCACCTATTAAACCATCCATCTAGTATTCCATGCACTCTGTTATTACTTGGATTTTGCAGGATGATATTTATCTATGCAGGATATTGCTCCATAGTCTCTTACCTATCATATAAAAAGACATTTTTTTCCATAATTTGACAAATAGATCTGTCCACATGTTAAAATATGTGTCAAGTGTCATAACATTTTCCCTGTATTTTACCTAGGTTGCCAAAGAAGAATTATCTCCTGAGTGTGATTACAGATTGGAGGCAGCAAATCAGAAGCGATTCCAAGATCTTGTTGCCCGTGTAGAAGGATTTTATGTTCCAGTAGTTGTGGATGACATTTCGAGCAAAAGAGTATTAACTTCTGAAGTTGTTCATGGTAATTTTAATAAATTTCACCAGTTCTTGTTATGCAATCTTTTTAACTTAAGTTACCAATCCCGATAATATTATAACTTTAGTTATACCATTTTGCAAGAACAGTTGACAAGGCATCATGGTAGAGTCAACTTCCGGCCTTGGTAGCTGTACTTTCTTAGTGTTAGAGTCTAATTCATATATTATCATTTTTCCGCTATTACTGAGTTTCTAAAGGGATATACCATGAGGTCATAGTTATTCTAATAGCTATATACTTCATGTTCATGATTTTTCACTTTCTGTTGCGTTTTGCTGCTTCATGTTTTTCAATGATAACATGATGTTTCCTTCAAACCACACACTGTCCACTCTGATTTTGTGCTCTTTTCTAACCTAGGAGGTGTTCTTTAATGCAGACTGATCCTAATTGGGGTAATTTCTTATATAATGAAGCTACAAAGACAATCAATCTTATTGATTTTGGAGCAGCACAGGATTATTCAAAAACATTTGTTGATGATTATTTAAGAATGGTTGGTTCCCTTCCTTTCTAATCTTTTCATATCAATAAGTAAGCTGAGGTTTGAATTCTTGATTTGGTTTATTGTTTTCTCTATTTAAATTTTTTGTTGCTGAGATTTGGATATTCAAGATAGATAGTGAAAGATCTCATTATTCTGGATTCCCTGTACTACTTCCACTCATTTTTAGCTTCCAAAAACATGCCAAAATTGCTAACATGCCCAACAATGTGCAACCCTCCAAAACTAGACCAAAAGTTTCCACTATAGTCCTCCTCTACCTGGTTTTTGGCATACTTTTGACAGTGATTGACTTCTTGTTCTCCCATGGACTCCTGTATCTCCCTCTTTTCACCTATTCTCTACTATGTGCAACCGAATTAGCCTTCAGTGCTTTATTCTCTTTCTTCTTGAATTCCCAAAAGTTGACAAAATTAATATTAAATTCTATAGTCCTCCTCACCATATCAACTTCTCTGCTTGCAGTCAATTCTGATGATGATGACCCAATGGATCATCCAAGAGAAAATAATGTAATGGGGTTCTTGTGTACCCTTGCTGCATCTTCTACATATACTTTATTCCACTCTCTTGTGCAGCTTTCTTTTGAGAAGGTTATAAAAAGTGAATCATTTTCTGCTGTCTTGGACATGCAATTGTACCCCTCCTTTGTTGCTACATGTGCATGTGTTTTGGGGTTGTTTGCAAGTGGAGAATGGCAAATTTTGGGTAAAGAGATGAAGGAATACAAGAAGGGACCAGTTTCATATATAATAACTCTGGTTTGTACAGCTGTGAGATGTCAAATATTCTCCATTGGTACACTGGGATTGATTTTTGAAGTATCTTCATTGTTCTCAGTTGTGATGAGTGCCCTGGAATTACCCATAGTTCCCATCCTTGCCTTTACATTCTTCCATGACAAGCTCAATAGCCTTGATGATAGCATTGTGGGGATTTCTTTCCTATATGTATCAACATTACATAGATGGCAAAAAAGCAAAGGCAAAAGATAAAAGTAATGGCCAAGTGGCTTCAATGGGTGGGGTAGAAATTTGTTGATGGAATGGACCAAATGTGGTGACTTTTCCATTTTGATTTTTGAACAGGTGTACAATATTTTTTCTTTCTTTCTATCCTCTTATCATGTAATATTATGAATTTGTATTATAGTTGTTCAATCTTTCCAAATTCACTGCAGACGGCTTAAATTTAAAGATATTAATTATATATTTAAAACCTGATTTTAAATATGAATTGAGCTGATCAGCTACAAAGTTACGACTGTAATGAACTTAAAAAATGTGATTATAACCGAATCTGTCATATTATATATCACATTTCTAACTTTTCATTCTTTTACTTTTTCACTTTTCTTATTTAGGGTGTCTGAACCTTTAATGGGTGTAGCAAACCACATGCTATAAAATTTGGATTGTGATCAACCTTATAGTGATAAACACCTTTGGACATCTAGAACATGTGGAGATATTAACATTGATAGAGGAGCTGGTCACATCATGGCTTTGCTGATTGCAGCAAATGAGGAGTGTCATTAGGTGTTTATTACTATTAAGGTGGACGGATATCATTTTTGACAAAAAAAAATTTCATCCTTAAACTTCTACCAAGTATATTTTAATCATTTCCTAATTGAAGTTTTTTTCTTTGTCAAAGTATGTGTTTGAATTAATGTATATAATTAATTTTAGTAAAATTATTTATGTTAAATGTAAGTTAAAAGTGAAGTATTTATATTTAAATACATTTATGAGAAAAATGGTTTCAGTAAGATAATGTCATCTAATTGTGAAATTGAAGTGTTTTAATGTATAGATTAATGATTTTGGTTCCAATATTTCAAATGTTAGAATTGGTTCTCCATTACTAGATAGCATGCATGGATCAATTTTTCTTTTCACATAATCAATTATACCCACTGTAGAAGGTAGGTGGTATAGCTTCACTACATAATTGATTTTGTTGTTAAAATCAATTGTAAATGAATATTTGTTGCCATGAAAATTCATAAAGAAATAAAGAGCTAAATCAAGGTTAGTTTTTAGCCGTTTGAAGAGGGTAGTCGTGGAAGACAGAAAGTTGGAGTTTTTGGCAAGTAACATCATGAAAATTTAGGATAGGCATTGTGATATTCATTCAAATCCTAAATTTTTATGATTAGGAAATGGATTCACTTCTCGATAATAGGAATTTTAGTTTTAAGTGAGTTCAGTCGATACATGTGAAGAATACCAAGTCTTCAACTGACTAGGATAAAAGGTATCATCAAAGCCATGATATAGAGATAGCCCTGTTATTTAGACATGTTAATTAGATAACGTTTTGCAGGAGGCCCCGAGGACTTGTCGTTGCTCCGGAACTACCCAGAGCACGTTGCACCCATCCTCTGGGAGACATACTTGGAGTTGCACCCGGTAAGCATGGACCTTTGTAATGGTAATGTTTAATTACTTTACTTTTATAAATTTTTACTTTTTAACATGGACCTGTGTTTTTATTTCCAGGAGTACATCGATAGAGGAGATCTGACGCTCACAACCTGCGGGCACAAGCTGAAAAATCTGTCATGTGAGGACGTGCCTGAGGTATTGGAGATCGTGCAATGGTCCACCCTGTACCCCCTCGTGTCCTGCTCATACACAATGACGGACAAGGGGCTGGTGTCTGCCTTTGTGGATAGGTGGCACCCAGAGACTTCCTCATTCCACATGCCTTTTGGGGAGATGACTGTCACCCTGGATGACATCTTATGCTTGCTGCACATACCGGTGCACGGTCAGATGTTCTCGTTGCCGGTGGTCGACGAGGCCATTGCCCTGGAGGCGTGCCAGCGGTTGCTTGCTGCTGACCGGGAGGACTTGCGGGTGGAGTTTGGGAAGACGAGGGGGTGCAACCTCAGATTCTCGTGGCTGGCCCAGCAATACGCCGAGGCGGTTACAGGTAAGCTTTTGTAATGACTAGTCTAAACTTATTTTAGATTCTATTTGATTTTATTCCTAGACTTACTATATTTTTTAACCTTCAGATAGGCGATGGGAGCACGCTGCCCGCCTGTACCTGCTTCACCTTGTTGGCGTGACGTTGTTCGCCAACAAGAGTCACACTTTCAGCAGTGTGACATACCTGACGGCGTTTGAGGACCTAAACATGGTCGGGACTTATGCTTGGGGCACGATGGCGTTGGCGGTGTTGTATGACCAGCTCGGAGTTGCTAGCCACTACAAGACGAAGCAGCTCAGTGGCTACACCTCCCTCCTACAGGCCTGGATCTACGAGCACTTCTCGACCAACATGTTCTTCAGACATTCAGTCCCGGGATATACAGACGATAAGCCGAGAGCGGCCCGATGGCGGTGTGGGAAGCAAGGGACGGTTCCATGTCGGACGCGGAGGACGACGACGAACTTTGTGTACCAGAGGAGGGGTAGGGGAGGGGGTTCGACCTTGACGTCAAGCGGGGGCATATGATTGTTGTAATTTTGTTAGATTAACTTGACTTGACTTGTTATTAGCTATATTTTTATTAACTTGACTTGTTATATTTTGGATGTTGACAAAAATATTAGCTATATTTTTTGACATGTTATATCTCGGACGGCTTATATAATATTTTCCTGTGGGTGACATATTTTGGATGTTGACTAAAATTTATAATCTGCAACTTAAATATTGGCGTAGTAAGAGAAATAACAAATAATTAATAATACAGGCAGACAACAAATATTTTCTGACAAGTTATGCTTCCGGTTTGTATAACCCGGAAATATGTAAGCTTTAAATACAAAACCGAGTTTTATAAACCGGTAATATTTTTTTAAATTTTCCACTCCGGGAAATATAATCTGGAAGATATATAGTTCCCGGGTTTATAAAACCCGGAATATATGTGTGGACAATTTCCGGGTTTAAAAATCCCGGAACACAACAATTAACATTCTGACTTTACTAATTCCGGAAGTAATTTTTAATATCAATCTGGGATTACTAAACTCGGTATACATACAAGTTCCGGTTTAATAAATTCCGGAACATGTTTAACAAATACACATTACATTTCGGGAAATTAAATCCCGGAACATGAATAGATATTGGTTCCAGTTTTTATAATCCGGTACGATATAATGTTCTCCACTTCCGGGAATGTAAAACTCGGAACGCATTAAATCTGTATTCCGGAAATTTAATTCCCAGAATGTATATCGACACAGGGGTATATATGACAATTACTACACAAAAGTGAGGTGGGATTTTCAGTGTTGGGGGTGGGAAATCTAACTCCCTTAAAGTTTCGGTCTTTACTTATCTCCTTTGATTTTGCTTTGTCGTTCTTTACTTAGCTGTTTACCATTTACCTTAGTTGTTACCAAGCCATTCTTACCACAATTCTCACAAGAGACTAACTAGAAGCTCTTTGGATAATCTTAAGAGCTTGAATTGAACGATCGAAGCCTCTTTCTCGAATAATCACTTTGATTCGAGAATCAACTAGGTTCCATATTTGATCGATCCACATCGGCTTGAACCAAAAAACTGACACGCTTAGTGAAAGTAAGGTATGGACAAAGCATGAAATCATCAAAGCAACCAAAGAACTAGTACTAGTTGAGTTCTACTCTTGGTTTCACTACCAACGGTGTGTAGGTAGTGGTGACCAGTGGACCACCCACATAGAAACTCCATACACACATCACCCAGTGCAACTACACTTGTTAGGCACTCCATTGTCTCATATAAAAAGAATTAAAAACATCCCGCCAGAAGGTGTTTCAAAGTGTGAAAACGAAAGGTCAAAATAATAAAAAATGAATTGACTCGTTCGTTCGAAACGGAAGCAGTTCAGTTCATTCAGCAGAAAAGCGTGATCACGTAACATAAAACCAACCAACCAAACAAACCAAGATAGCTTCCCTCATTCTTCTTCTTCTTCTTCTTCTCTTGCTCCTTCAACTATTCTCCTTCTTCTTCTCTGTAACCGCTTCGCTCCTTCCCAGACCAATGGCCACCATGGAGTCTCTCATCGCCCTCGTCAACCGAATTCAGCGAGTCTGCACCGTCCTCGGTGACCACGGCGGTGGCGCTGCTCTGCCTACACTCTGGGAATCGCTTCCCTCCATCGCCGTCGTCGGCGGCCAGGTTTTCGCCTCTCTTTTCCGTTCTCGTTTTCTTCCGCTTAGATAGTTCTCCCTTTGATTGGGTGTTTTACGAAATGCAGAGTTCTGGTAAGTCGTCGGTGTTAGAGAGCATCGTCGGCCGTGATTTTCTGCCCAGGGGATCAGGTTGGTTACCGTTTACTCTGTGCTGCTGAGAAAGCTGTGGAAATTGAAAATTGAAAATTCTTTGATTTTTTTTCCTATTTTTTTCTTTTAGTTCTGTGCCACTGGTAGAAGAATGAAATTGAAGGATGTTTTGAATGGTGTAACGAAAAAAAATTATGTGAAATTTATTTTTCGCACTTTTTTTTTGACGTTTTACATTTGATGTGATGTTTAGGGATTGTGACGCGGAGGCCTTTGGTACTGCAACTGCACAAGATAGAAGAGGGGTTACAAGATTATGCTGAATTTCTGCACTTGCCCGAAAGACGGTTTACAGATTTCTGTATGTCATATTTGGTTTTGAATCTCCATTGGTAGATTGTGGAAAATGGGTGTTCCTTGATTATAGTACATGCTCTGCATGCATTCCTTCTTCTTTCTTTCTTTTCATTTTTTAATTGAAATGTACTATTTAACATCATATAGTGTAGTGCAGCGTCTGTAGTAGCAGAATTTCTTTGGATTGGATCGTGTGCAATGAATGCTGCTCAAATTAACAGATCACAGATGCTATTTATACAATTCTCCTTGGTCCATAATTTTTGGCACTGCCCTTGATAATCTATGGAGGGCTAGGAATGAGCTCATATTTGATAATCTGTTTAACCTCAAGTGGTCTCCTCCCCTAGAAACATGGGTTAAACTAAACACTGATGGCTCTTTTGATCCGGGTAGCAATGTAGCTGCTTGTGGTGGGTTAATTTGAGACCATGATGGCAGATTTATAGTTGGTTTTTCTGACAAATTAGGAAGTTGTTCCATCATGCAAGCGGAGTTGTGGGGGCATTCTTCATGCCATTAGGATTGGTCTTGCAAGAGGTTACTCCAAGATTCTAATTGAATCTGATTCGTAATCTGCAATTAGGCTTCTAAATCAAGGATGCCAGGCTACTTACCAAAGTGCTTCCCTAATTAAGGAAATTAACAAGCTTATTAACCATTGTCCTGATATCCACCGGAAGCATGTCTACGGTGAAGCCAACTCAGTGGCTGACTTATTTTCAAAGAATGGATTGTCTTTGCTTATGAGTAATAGATTTTATGGTACTTTGCCTTCTTTTAGTTTGGTATCTTTCACTTTTGACAGTTGCAATACTCTGTATATGAGAAATTAGGTCGTCTGGTGCTTAGGCTTTTAGATACCAATTCTTTTTCTGCATTGCCTTTTGATGCTAGCCTGCTTGCTTAACTTCAATTCACAATGCCTTATTTTGTAGCCTCTATTAGGCTTCCCACATTTATGCAATTTCCCCATGGCGTTGTCTGTTCAAGTCTTAGAAAAGCTCATTCGATGTTTTCTGAAGTATCGTGATCACATGAGTAATCATGTGTTTCTGTGTTGGGTATCTCATATTTGACAGAAGTAATTATTATGCGTGTTGACACTGGTGAAATCTTTTAGTATATGATTTATGCCCACTATTTTCTTAGAATGTTTAAGCTGAAAGAAATGAGTAATATATATTTTCTAATCTGTATAATTTTTTCTTTTCTAGAAAAATTAATTTCAATTTGTTGTTTGATTTCTTATTATCTTCTGTAGCTATGGTTCGAAAGGAAATTGAAGATGAAACTGATAAAGTGACTAGGGCACCAAATCAAATATCGCCTATTCCTATTCATCTCAGCATCTACTCCCCAAACGGTAAAGAATTTATGTTTTACATTTCATTCAGGTCTCAGTATCCCTTGGTTCAGATTGTTTTATCTCATTATTCTGGGACATAATTTTCTAGAAGGAAAGTCCTTTTGTTGTTTTTATGAAACATACTTTGTGTCACCGAACTACGATGATATTTGCTTGAAGAATATGCATGACCAGTCCTTTCCACTTTTACATGTGCCATGAAAACTTGGTAGTGTTTATCACTACTTGTGCTATTTATTGCTCTCTTTGATGCTGTCTTTTTAATTTTTAGTTACTAACTTACTATGCTGAGGGCCTTGCTTATCAATTATGGGTGATTCAGTGTTCCATGAAAAGTGTATTTCTCTAATTGCATTGCATTATGCTTGGTTAAGTTGTTCATGCACTCCCGTCAAAAAAAAAGTTCTTCATGCACTATCCTTTTCTAATAACAAGAAGTTCGATAATCAAGACTCACCCAATCTAATGTTTTATGGGAGTTGGACAGCCTCTAATATTGTTGTATATTTGTGAATGCCTTTCAGCGTTGGAGAGGTTGCTCTTTGTATGTGGATTGTGGATTTTCCTTTTTATTTTGTGATATTCAAGTTCACCTGATTAATTTTTGTTGTTGTTGGCAGTTGTCAATCTTACATTGATAGATCTGCCTGGTTTGACAAATGTTGCTGTAGGTAAGCTTTCTGCTCATTCTTTTTTGTCAAATGAGCGTGTAATTCATATTATCAACGTTTTGTCTTTCCTGTTTTTGATTTAGTACGTTAAATATTTTTAACTTTGTCAGAGGGACAGCCAGAAAGTATTGTTCGAGACATTGAAAGCATGATTCGCTCATATGTTGAGAAGGTAGTTAAAAGACGTACTCTTATGTCTACACTTTCTAACAAAGAATTCTTTCTTGGTTCTTGTCTGAAAATCTGATGTTTTGGGTCTACTCTAATTCAATATAGTACAGAGAAGGTCATTCCAAACTAATGGGAATGACTGATGTTGACCTCCTACTCCAACTTCCTACTTAAATACTTGCTTCTTTTCAACCTTTTTTGATTTTGACATTATTCTATTGAACTTGTGGCTAAATGATAATTATAATTTGTAGTTACACCTTCCAATTAATTCCTCATTTTACAGCATTTTAGTTGGTGCACTTCAGTTAATCGCATTCGCACTTTTAACTCTTTTATGAATCTATTCATTATTATTTTTTCTTGTGTATTGCAGCCTAATTGCTTAATTTTGGCCATTACTCCAGCAAACCAAGACGTAGCAACATCAGCTGCCATCATGGTTTCCAGACAAGTTGATCCTGCAGGTATGGTGCTGCATTTAATTTACAATTGTGCTCCAACTATTATGTTTTTTTTTACAGTGCGTTCAAAATGTTTTCCCTTCAGGTGAAAGAACATTTGGTGTGTTGACAAAGCTTGATTTGATGGACAGAGGAACGAATGCTTTAGATGTAAGAATCCTACCTTTAGCTTTTCTGGTAAACTCAGTCGTAAACTCGTGAGATTATACCTTTGGCTTGGCGATGAAACTTAGTCTTGATTTTCTATGAATCTTAATGGACACATACATAATAAATTTCGTATATTGTCCATAATATTCTCATTTTGATTATGGTGTAGGTCTTTGAGGGAAGATCATTTAGACTTCAAAACCCTTGGGTGGGGATCGTAAACCGTTCTCAGGCAGATATTAATATGAATGTGGATATGATTGCTGCTCGGCAGAGGGAGCGTGATTTTTTTGCCAACAGTCCTGATTACGCACATTTGGCTAGCAAAATGGGCTCGGAATATCTAGCAAAGCTTCTCTCAAAGGTTTCTATTTATCCTACTATTATGCAGTTAATTAGAGTGTTGGGTGGGCATGGTTTTTTTGGCTATTTTCCTTCTTGCAACTCTTCATAGGGTTACTTGATTACTTATAGAAGTGGTTGAATTTCAGCATTTAGAGTCTGTGATAAGAGCTCGAATTCCAGCGATCGTATCTTTTATTAATAGAAACATCGATGAGCTTGAAGCAGAGTTGTCACGCCTTGGTAGACCAGTTGCTGTTGACGCTGGGGTGAGGAAAACTTTGTTGCTATCTACTATCAGTATCAGTAAATATAATTCCCATTAAGATATTCACCACACTTCGTATGATTTTGTCAGGCCCAGCTGTATACTATTCTAGAATTGTGCCGAGCGTTTGACCGGGTATTTAACGAGCATTTAGATGGAGGGTAAGATATTTTTTTGTTTGCGGAAATGCAATTTTTACTTTCAATTTAATTTATCACTGTCTGGAAGGAAAAGCCTTGATCTTTCTTGCATGTTCCCATCCCAGGCGATCAGGTGGAGACCGAATTTTCGCAGTTTTTGATTACCAGCTTCCTGCTGCATTGAGAAAGCTTCCACTGGACCGTCATTTGTCATTGCAAAATGTGAGAAAAGTTATTTCAGAGGCAGATGGATACCAACCTCATCTAATCGCTCCAGAGCAAGGCTACCGGCGCCTCCTAGAGAGCTCGCTTAGTTATTTCAAAGGTCCCGCCCAAGCTTCAGTGGATGCGGTAAGTGCTTTAAATAAATAGTTTGGTCCAGTTCACTTCTTCCATTCAAAATCAGCTTTTCCGAGTTTTTCTCCTTTCTTAATCTTGTCTTATGCTGTCTTTTGACACCAACTTAATCCACACTATATTTTGCAAGTTATTGATATATCTTAATTGCTATGCTATATGTTGCAGGTTCATTTTGTCTTGAAGGAACTCGTGAGAAAGTCAATTGGAGAAACTCAGGTTTGAGTTGAAAAAGAGTTTTTCTTTTTAATTACCTTTTTGGAGGTTTGAATTTTGGTTTTCAGTATGTAATGCTTCAGTCGTGTGTGTGTGTTTTAATTTTCGTTACAAAAAGCACTTTCATCCTAACTCAGTGTTGTTGAGACATAGAATTTCATTAAAAATCTTTTGAAGTTTTACTAACGAAAATCCAAATGTACACTTACTTTGTAGAAGAAATGTTAATTTTGACAATGTTGCAGGAACTGAGGCAGTTTCCAACTCTTCAAGCTGAAATAGCAGCCGCTGCTAACCAGGCATTAGAGAGATTCCGTGAAGATAGTAAGAAGACAACGTTACGATTAGTGGAAATGGAATCTTCTTATATCACTGTTGATTTCTTCCGTAAACGCCCCCAGGAACTCGAGAAGGGAGGGAATCCAGCTCCCTCCTCCGCGGACCACTACGCTGAGGGACACTTCCAGAGGATCGGTTCAAATGTCTTATCTTATATTGGTATGGTGTCTGAAACGTTGAGGAATACCATTCCTAAGGCCGTGGTTCATTGTCAAGTGAGGGAAGCTAAGAGATCGTTACTAGACCATTTTTACACTCAGCTGGGCAGAAAGGAGGTATAATACATAAAATATGAATCACCTGCCATAAAATATAATACTAAATACAATAATCAAGACACTAACATATTGGAAAGAAAAAAAGGGCAGTGGACAGAAAATTTGCTCATTGTTTGTGTTTATTTTTTCAGGGAAGGCAACTCGCGCAGTTGCTGGATGAAGATACTGTGTTGATGGAAAGGAGACAGCAATGTGTCAAGATGTTGGAGTTATACAGGTTGGCAAGGGATGAGATTGATGCGGTTGGTTGGTCGGGATGAGAAGAATCTGAAGTGAATATGAAGAGAAATTTTGTAGAAAAAAATGACTTATGATTTAGCTTTATTTTAGGGTATTGACAGTTCCGTTTGACGTCTGATTCAGAGAGTGGTATATGTTATTTACAGCCATGGTGGAATAGGCATTTTACCAAAAAGTTGGTTTTTTAAACTGATTTCAAAAAGGCGCAAAATGGAAATTATTCATTTGTCGTGCAATAAACTTTCAACATTTGCTGCTCACTTCTAGTTGGTTAATTTTTTGGATTAACTGAGGGGCTAAAAGCCCATAAACAAAGAGAACAATTCGTATTACAAGAATCAAACAAGGAAACTAAGCAAAAGGAAGGAATACTATCGTAGATTCTCATAGGCACGAGTGACAATTCATTCTTTGCAAAAGCTTCAACTACCGAGTTAGCTTCTCTATGAATGTGTCTTGTTTCCAATGGAAGTGCGAGAAATGGTTGAGTAAGCTTTTAATCTCTCTAACCAAATGAGTACTGTGACAGTATGACTAGAGTCAAGATATCCTTTATCTAGTAGCTTGATAGCCAATTCAGAATCCGATTCAACAAGAATCTTAGAGAATACTCAGGCTAATGCAATTTGAATAGCATGAAGAATTCCCCAAAGCTCCGTGTTGAGAATAGAATAGCTGCCCAAATTAACAGAAAAACCAACAAGGTAATACTCTCGTGGTTTCTTAAAACACCACCACAATCAGCTTGATTACTAGAGGGGGAAAATGAGCCATCAGTGTTAAGTTTGATCCAAGAATACAAAGGAGGAATCCATATCTCAGCATTACAGTTTGATCCAAGGTTTAAGTAGTCAACCAATTTTTGAATCCTGTTGCAGATGACAGGTGGAGAATTACCAACTCTGTCAAAACTAGCTTATTTATGGCCTTCCACAGCATATCCAAAGACTTTGCGCGACCCAAACCTGGCCTGCAGTCTAATTTTGCGACTCAAGTCTGGCTTGTGGCCTTTCATAGGCCAAATTTTAAGTTCTGGTTTAACCTTTTAAACGGTCTGGCCTAGCCTTTTAAACGGCCTGGTCTGGTCTATTAGCCTGTTTACGAGCATATTTAACAGAAAATATCTGCTTAAAAAGAGGCCAATAGGATAGCGGACTAATAGGTTAGTTTACAAAGGGAAAATGTATATGCCTTTTTACAAAAATAAATTATATTATGAGTTCTAAAAAAAATAAAATAGTATTTTATATTTATTTATATTAATAATAAAAATAGTATTATATATACAGGTCGGTCTATTAGGTCAAACAAGATTTTTTATAGCCTATATCCAATCGTTTTAGTTAATCCGGCTTTTTAAAAAGCCTAAGTCTGACAATTTTAACAGACGGGCCAGACCAGGCCTTTAACGGGTCAGGCCGCGGGCTTCTAACAGGTTGTCTGGTGTATTTCCACCCCTTACACCAAGGCATAGAAAAATGGAAATGGTTCTGGTTTGCTAGGTTTGACATGATCCATGTTTCTCTTCCCCCAATGAAGAAGTTTTTAAGAATAAAAGGAGGAATGGATGATAGCCAAACTTCGGTTTTTTTACACTAGTAGTGCAACTTTGAAAAATATTTACGGAATTGGTGTAACTTTTTTATTTATTTATCAAACTAGAGTAAATCGTCACTATCAATCCATTCATATTTAAAAAGAAATACTAAAATCGCCACTGATAGTGGCAACACGTCTCTATATATAGTTTGACCTGATCACTCTAGGCCATGTAATCACTCCCACAAGAGGAATTAGGTGGAACAACAGTTAGAATATGATCAATGATGAGTCTAAGAAGGCAAATATATAGCTTGTGAAAATCCCAAGAGCCATAAGCGATGGCAATTTAACTCGCACTCGCAGGTATCCACTAAAATCGACCCGATTTGACGGGTAAAACCTGCTTTGAATAGCTTTTACCCAATGGTTAAAATCAAGTTTGGGGTTGGGAATACATGTGCCTGAACCCAACCGGCACTCGTCCGATATACCTAATATTATGAAATTTAGTGGGTTCTAATCAAGGACGGATCCAAAAATTAAGAGTCGTGGGGGCAATATGTGCATTATCAACATTGTTAAATTTTTGTGGCTTTATTTATTTTTCCCTCAAGCAAGATTTATATAAAAGTTATTTTATTTAGGGGTTATTCAAATCACTCATGATGATGGTAATTTTACTCCACCCATGCAGACTAATAGAATTATTTATTAAAAGTAAAAAAATAAATTATAAAATTCCTAATTAATTACTTATCTTAAATATCATTGATCCACTTATGATAAGGTAAAATTACCCATAAATAATTTAGATAATCTCATTTATTAAATATGAGTCAATTTATTTTTTACAATTGGAAAGAATTATATGAGTCAATTTAATCAAAATGGAAAATTATAGATTTGTGTAGTGCGCAACTTTTTAATTTCAGGTTAAATTATACTATTACACACATTCATTAGCAAATTAACATTCTAACATATATAAAGATTGAATAATCTAAAATTCTAGAAGATAAAATAATAACAAAATCTGATTTTATATATCTATTTCCTTTCGGGGGCACTAAGCACTTTGTGGGGGCAAAATATCACTATACTTATAATCCAACAACATATTATTGGTATGTTTTTGGGAAATTTTGTGGGGGCAACTGCCCCCAATACTTCAATGTAAATCCGCCTCTGGTTCTAATATGATATGCGACTTTTAATCCATAATTTTTTGTGTGTTATAATGATATGACATGATGTGACTTTTAGTCAATGACTTAACAAATTAGGGCAGGTTTGTAGTAAGGTATCATATTTTAACAAATAATCTTATTTGAACAACAAGGTACTGCATGTTTTTTTTTCTTTCAAAATGATATAAAACAAGTTTTTCATGTAACAGAATGACATAAGTCTAAGTTGCGTTTGTTTTCCCACAAAAAACCTATGCATCGGGTCAGGTCGGGGCACGAGTCTAGGTCACAACGGGTTTACTGACGGGTCGGATAAACCTGAAACTCAATTGGGTCGAGTATGCATTTCACTTTTCCAAACATGTTGGAGTTATGGTCGGGTTTGGGTTTGGGTTCGAGTATGTGAGTTTGGGTTTGGGTTTGGGGCAGGAAAAACCCAACTCCAACTCAACCTGTTGTCATCCCTAACCATAATTATCCACAAGTTTCACTATAAGGATACTGGTAACTACGGGCGGCTTTTTATCGACGACCATAAATATGTTGGTAATCAATCCAATTACCGATGGCTTGGCCGTTAGTATTGCTTGTTCTCCTAGAAAAAAAAAACATTGCTAATGACTACGGTCGTCAGTAGGTGGTGGGAAGGCATAGGTAATGAGAACATTTGGCGGGGAAATTATCATCGGTGGATTAAAATTACAAATGGATATACTTGTCCGTAGTGTCACCGACCATACCCCCGAACAAACAGCCTCAAACAACCATCGGTAACCTCGTCAACTGCCCTATTAATGCCACGTCCCACTTGCCGACGGCTTAAACCGTCGGTATTGCAAAGCTTTTATAGGTCACCAACAGTTTAAATCATCAATATTTTAAACCTTTTATAGGTTATCGAGGGTTTAGTCATCGCTAACCTATATAACTAGATGCAACACGTCGCTTTCACCATACCACCTTCTACTTTTTATTATTTCTTTCCTTCTTCTTCTCCTTTTCATTCATTTTTCTAATTTTAATTCATTGAAAGTTTTTCTTTGTTTGTTTTTTAATTTTTTTCCTTTATTTCGTAGTACGTGTTGTTCTGATGGATCATATTTACAAAGTCCTGCACATTATTGAAGTTATAATTTTGTTTAATATACCTATATTGTAGTTTAGTTATAATTGGATAAAATTAATATTTGTAAGCAAGTAAAACTTAAATTGTATGTAATTAATTAACTTAATTATATGCCTTGTTTATATTGTAGGTTAATGTTTGTTAGCATCTTAGAATATTGTAAATATGTATCTTGTTCATATAATAATTTATGGTTGAATGAAAAAGGCCCTCTTTGCTAGAGATGATATGTTTCTTCAATGAGAAAAATCTTAATTTTTAATTATTTACCCCTTCATGATAATATTTCGAACCTCATTCGTCTAAGTTCCATATTACTCTATTTGTTCCCGAACAATCATAAAATAATTGTTATTTCATCAATAAGATACTTCTCCGATGGTGATAATTATATGTAAGTTGCAATTTTTAATCTATTAATTAACTTTCACCATTTGATAAATATCTTGTTGATAAACGGGATAGTATTGGGGTGATTGGAAACATATATATGAAAACGAAACTTAGGTGAATGAAGTTTGTTATATTTTCATAAAGGGCGTAAAAAATTAAAGGTTTAGGGTTTTTTCACCGATGAGACACTTTCAGCGAAAGTTTTTTTTAGTTCAATTATTACCGAGAACAATGGTCGTCGCTAAATTACCCATGACCATGTCCATCACTAAATTACTTGACGACAAGGATTTTTTCCACGTAACCTCTTCCAAACACTGGGCCTCATCACCACCATTAATACCCAGACAAGCATCCTTGTAGGAAATAAGCTTCCTACCCTCCACATTGGCATTTCCACCAATAGACTTCTGCTCTCCTCCTTTGTATTCACCTCCGGCAACCCCCACCTATGATGGACCTGGAGCCTAAACCCAAATCTTTATCCCCTCTCCCTTTCACCCTTTCTTCCAACCCATCTGGTATACCCCCTCATCAAGCACACTTATGGTTGTTTGCTAATTCAGTTGATACACTCTTTTTTTATTTGGTTGAAGTTGATACACTCATTAAAACAAAAGATTAAGACGGGTGATGATATAGACAATTCAAACGACCCACTTGTCTAGTTGGCACAATGCTTCAGTGTTGTTTGCTTAACATGATTTTCAAAGCGTACTATTGGAGAAGCATGTCTAATACTCATACATAAGTTAGAAATGAAAGCACAGTTGCTAATGGGGAACGCAAAATAAACATAACATCAAGATCTAATCAGGGTTGTCTTCTATTGCTATTAAGATCCATTATTAAGCTCTATTAGCTTCAAAATCTGCAGAACTTGGCGCACAAAAAGCTGGGATTGCCACAAATGATAAGAACAGGACCCCCTATTGCCTCTATTATTCTGCAGAATATCTTTCGGATACACTATTATTCTCTTTGTTTCACATCACAAATGGATCACTATTGGCACGCTGGGTCCAGAACCCCAAAATGGTTTCCACGTCATAGCTGATGTGGTTCATGGCAGTCTCTGTCAACACATGTAAAGCTTTTCCAAGATTCTCTCTCTTTTGAGTTTAGAACTCTGCAGCCGCCTAGGTAGGCTAAATTGCTCTGCACATAAATTATGAAAACTTGGCAGCAGGGCTGCTGGTATTCCACTGAGAATTCAAAAGAGAGGTTTAGGCATCAGGAGCTGGTTGCCATGAATTTAAAGAAATATTGGCTTCTAAAAATGACTATAATACCCACGATGGATGACATGACCTTTAAATCACCTAGCAAAGGTGGTGTATGTCATATTCTCATCATGCCAAGAGTATGCTCCTTTTGCATTGTGTAATGTATCTTGAAACACATTATCTAAGTGCATGTAAATTTCTAAGCACCTTCCACACAGAGATCAAGGTTCTTATTATGTTATCTTTGGCCAAGTGGGAATTCTAAAATATGCTGAATATAGACGGTCATCAAAGTGCACGAGGGCCTAATTCTTCCTTGTTATCCAAGTCAGGTTACTTCATATTTTCAATCCAGCATAATTCAGTCTATGGTTTAACCTACCTGTTAGGTGAGCAAAGGTCAATTGGCTCCCATAATCAAACCTTTAAGCTTGTGAATGTTGACTAATGCTATTTGAAACTCGACTATTAGCCTTATATTTCGTGTCCACGTTCTGTTTTGAAATACAGAATGAAAATAAGTGAAGGATATATATTGAGATAAGAAATTGGGTTTATTATTCAACCACTCTGTAAGGAAGTGAAGGAAGAACTGCTAATTAAAACATAAATAATGGTAATTGCTGACTAAAAGGATTTGGATCACAAGTGGTTCGTGTCTATATCTCTCATCATAAATATTTAAAGGGCTCCAAATATTTAATACATATGAAAAGAGGGATAGACACAAAAACTCCACATGAGAAAACATGAGAGGACCCTGATCCAACTAAATATCTTTACGTAATGTGGGTTTTACTCAAGATTAAATCTCTATACAAGAAACCAACAGGTGGTTGGTTCAAACAATACTTGTTTGATTCCCTTTAAGTAAGGTCTCAAGTTCGAGTTGAAAAAAACTCTCATTGGGATAGCTAGCCCCATGAGGATGTGAATGTTCTCATGGAGAACAAAATTGTCTCCCGTGGATAATATCTCTTATCAAACAAAAAAAAAACTTTGTATAGGAAGTGTCATTTGCAGCTAAACAGAATTGAAGATATTTAAAAAGGATATTATAACAAAATTTGAAAGGTAAGAAAATGGTTTTCAACGTCAAATGTAGACAACTTGCATGCAGCAAGAAGCTGAGAGACTATGGTAACAAAATTCAGCTCATTCAAAATGTGAACATTTTTTATTATTTACCTTTGGAATGTCAAAGTAGGTAACATTGACCCAATTCTCTATAAATAGGAGGAATCTAGTTCCCTTCATGCAACAATAAGCTTTCCTTCACCTTGATTGCTTTTTACATTCTGTCCTCCATGGCTCTCTCTCTTTTGTGTTTTCTTCTCTTTGCCACCTTTCTTTTCATGCAAACTCTAGCAGATACTTCATGCACCGATTGTTTTGTTCAATCTCGTGCCTCATATTACCCGAATTCTGAAGAAAATGGCACAGACAGTAAGAAAACTGATAGGATAACAAAAATGCAAACATGAACTGAGATTTGTCAAGTTCTCTCATGTGATCCTTTTGAATTCATTGCAGGTGGTGCATGTGGATTTGGCTCCTTTGGCGCTACCATCAATGGCGGGGATGTATCAGCTGCATCTAGTCTTTATCAAGATGGAGTTGGCTGTGGCGCCTGTTACCAGGTGATGATTACATACCTATAGAGGCCTGACTTTTTTCATACCCATTTCATATTGCTTTTTATTTTTCTCTTCATTTCCCATCATATCACATTTATACCCGTATAAATGTGGTATATTACTATAGAGCCAAAGACTAAATATTATTTAGTCATTTGATCCTTTGACTGTTTCACATTTACAACCATAATTCTTCAACTGCACTTTGCAACTTAAAAGTATGAATTCTAGCTCCGAAGTTAATATTGCTCACTACGTTGCCCTCTCCTTTTGGTCCTTTGCCAGGTGAGGTGTGCCAACAGTGCTTATTGCTCAGGCAACGGTGTCACTGTTGTTGTAACTGACCAAGGCTCAGGTGACAACACTGACTTCATACTTAGCCAACGAGCCTTCAGTAGGATGGCTCAAAACTCTGATGCAGCTGCTTCTCTATTAGCTCTTGGCGTAGTTGATATTCAATACAGACGGTAAGAGATATCCTTCCATAGACTTTTCAATTAATGCATGAAACAGTTTTTGCTTTCTTGTTATCTATAAACTTAATCGGTTCCTGCCTTTATCTCCAGTGTTTCATGTAGCTACCCAAACAAGAACATTACAATTAAGATACATGAGAGCAGTAGCAACCCGCATTACTTGGCTTTTGTCATATGGTATCAACAAGGAAGGAGAGACATAACTGCTGTGCAGCTCTGCGAGGTACTTTCTGCTTCCTGGTCCTGTAAAGATAGGTTGTAATTTTGTCAAATTTTTGAGCTGAATAAACTCAAATTTTTCAACAGATAACTTTGTCAAGAAGAACTTGGTGAAAGTTTGAGTATTTAAGATCAGATACTGATTTTCTATATTAAAACTAATTACTTTTTCCCCCCTAATTAACTTAAAATAGACATCACTACTACATATAAAAGACATCTTTAATAGTTCAACTCTTCATTCAACAGAAATGGCAGCATTAGTATTACTTGCCAACATGTCACAATTAAGTACACAAAATAAATAGAAAGACTAAGAAAGAAAGCATGAGTTAGTTAGGTGAAAAGTATTATATAACCTCTTTTGCTGATTGTAGACACAGAACTTTGTCTGTAAGTTACTGGACCGGAGTCATGGGGCAGTCTGGACCTCTACCCCTGCACCGAGTGGACCTTTGTCTTTAAGGATGTTGTTTAGTGATGAAGACGGAGAAGACACATGGATCGTTCCCCTTAATAACATACCAGAAGACTGGAAGGCTGGAGAAACATACGACTCAGGGGTGCAAGTGGACCAGTAGATAAGCAGCAACAATTTATTTATTAATCTGCTATTACCATGTAATGAAAGAAATAAGTTACCATAAGTTCAGGCGTTGTTGTATTTAATCTCGCTTTCATAACATTGTTTTCTCCTAATAAGTGGTGAGGAATGAGGAAATTATTTGTTCTTACTACATAGGCAACACATGCTATGGATGTCAACTAACTCCTCTACAGGATTACTATTAAAATTATTTTAAATTTAAAATATCTCATCTCATCTTTCATGATATACAAGTCACAAACATATACAAATGACGAGAGCCACTGTGTAACTTACAGACAAAGTGAACTTAAGGAATGAGATATTGAAGTAAAAGAGGTTATTTAATACTTTTCACCGAACTAACTGGAGAAGGTGATTATCTTCATATAATACAAGTCACATCTCATCTTCAAGTGACAAACATATACAAATATCACTTGGTTTACCACATACCTATTGAGCAATAATTGAGCCACTAGACTTACCATATCATTAATCACCCTTAAGGTAGACAACAGGCAGATATGAATAATATACCAACACAGATCTATCACAAAATACTAGGAGATCGAAAATAATGGGGGAATCAAATGCTCAATGCTGTCACTCAGTATTACAGAAAAATTCTACCATTATACCTCTGCAAGTAAACAGAAGCTAAAGATACTGATTAAAAGGCTTGAGGTTTTATCTATTGTCATGGTATGTACAAATGTACATCAAATCAACTGTTACAAACCTATCACTATGATAACAGAAAAATTCAAAATTCATAACATTTGCATATACAGATATGAATATAGGTAATTATCTATATCATTTTATCAAAGAAGGTGTTAGGATAAAAGGGTAGAATGGAGTTAAAGTGAGTAGGATTAGTTAAGGCAGTTAGCTAGAGGAGGCTCAAATAGATAAATAGGGGAGAATAGTAGAGAAGTACTTGCTTTCTTTAAAACTCCCAGTTCATGCAAGCACCATAAGACATTACAGTCTTGCCTTGCAAGAATTTTCTCTTGACAAACAAACTGACGGTATCTTCTTTATGCACTCAGTCTTTCAATTCATCTTATAAATAATTCATTCCAATTCTGTATTTTTACAGATTGATTTTATCTTAGAAGCTTATTCATGCAAGACACTGAGTAAGCCATTCTTCAAATAAATGAGTTATCCTTCACAAGAATATCCAGATCCAAAATCTTTGGGGGAACCAATCTGGATTCGGCGTCATCTACTAGATCCTTTTGTTTTCTCACATCCTTAGAAATACATCATCATTGCATCTCCCCTCTGCAACACCGCTAATTAACTGCAGTCTCTATCCTGTCATTTTTTTCCTCCACCCACAATTATCACCTCAATATCCCATTCCTTAACGCAAACTTTGTTTCTCTCCCAACAGACTGTATCACAGAGAATCTAATCTTTATCAAGGTTTGAAATTGTCCTTCTCAATTGAACCTGCAGTGGACAATTTCATCTGAGTTCCTAATTCACTCAACATCGAGTACATTATCCTTTTCCTATGGACTGAATTATTCTTAACAAAATATTTAGATTCAAAATCTTCCAGATGAACTAAGCTGGATGCTGCTTCTTTCTGTAATCCTTTTTCTCTTATCATCACTCTCACACGCTCAACATCATCCCATCTACCTTGAGTAGCATATATGTTAGACAACAAAACGTAAGGGCCAATATCCATTGGCTCCAACTTAATAAGTCTCTTGGCCACAATCTCCCCAAGCTCCGAGTCCAAGTGGGTCATACAACCAGAAAGTAGAGCCCCCCATAACGCAGACCCACCACCCTTCACATGCACCTTTTCTATAAGCTCTTCTGAATTTTTCACAAAACCAGCACGAGCAAGCAGATCAACCATGCAACCATAGTGTTCAACTGTGGGTTCAATCTTGTAAACCCGACGCATGATATCAAAGTACCACCAACCCTCCATGACCATTCCGGCATGTGTACACGCAGACAAGACACCAACAAAAGTAGCATCATTCGGCTTCGGACCCGTCTTCTCCATCTCCAAAAAGAGCTCAAGAGCCTTCTCCCCATTGCCATGCAAGCCATACCCCCTGATCATAGAGTTCCACGACACAACATTTCTCACTGGCATCTCATCAAAAACATATCTAGCCAAATCCATAGCCCCACATTTCACATACATGGTCAAAAGAGAAGTCGAAAGCAATACATCAACTTTAATATCGTTACTTTTGATAAGAGAATGAACCCACATCCCCACACTGAGCTTCCCCAAATTCGCACACGCAGTCAGCACGCTCATCAAAGTAGCCTCATTCGGCAACACTTCCCCACTTTCCATCATTTCATCAAACATCCTCAAACACTCCTCAAAACTCTTGTTCCGCACATGCAGCGCCAACATGGAATTCCACGAAACCACGTTCCTGGCGGGCATTCGGTTGAATAACTCAAGAGCCAGACGAACATTCCCAACCCTCGCACACCCATCGATCATACTGTTCCAAGACACAACATCCCTGTCAGGCATTCTCTCAAAAAGCTCATTGGCAGCCTCCAGGTCCCCAGCCGCCACATGTCCAGCGATCATGGTGTTCCAATTCCAAACATCCCTCTCAGGCATTTCATCGAACAGCTTGCGGGCAGCACCCGTTTCACCATTCTTGACATGCCCATCAATCATGGAGTTGTAACTGACAAAATCCAACTTCGAACTCGTGTCAAAAAGCAAACGGGCGTCGCTGACTCTCCCGAAAACGGAGTACATTTTGATGAGGGAGTTCCGGGTGAAAACGTTCTGTTCGAAACCAAATTTGAGAACCCGGGCATGGGCTTTTTCTCCTTCAACGACCGACCCGGTGTCAGCACAGAGTTTGACGACGAGAGGGAAGGTGTAGTGGTTCGGTGGGACCCAGCGGGCGAGCATGCCGTGGTAGTAGAAACGGAGGGCGGCGGCGGCGGAGGAATGAGAGAGGGAGCGGATGATGGCGTTGGAGATGAAAGCGTCAGGGCGGTGGAGGTGGTGGAAGAGGGAGATGGCACGCGAGACGGTGAGGGGATGGGAGCAGAGGTTCTTGATGGCTCTGCCGGCCACGAGAGGGTGGTGGAAGATGCCACGAACGATGAGTTGGGAGTGAAACTGGTTGAAGTGTTGGATGCCGTGACATGAATCCAACGCCAGTAACAGCTTCTCGTGGTGGGCTTTGAGGTCTGAACAACAATGGAGCCATGCTGCACCTTTCGCCATCACTGCCATTTTGGTTACTCATTGGTGGGTAAAATAAGTCAATTTAAAATTACACACAATTTTATTTGAATTTTTATAAGTAATATTATTAGTCCATCCAAAATAATGTTATTTAATTTAATAAACTAAGTTATTCACCAAAAAATAAAAGTAATAAACTAAATTACACAACCCTTTATAATGTCTTACAAATTTGTTGCTATAGCCTATATGTACTTGACAAGTTGAAAAATCTTAGTTTTATCATGGAATTAATTCTACAAACCAAGATGTAGCTTGGGAGCCATTAGCAACAGAGTAGGAAATGCAAATGTATAGAAGGGTATTTAGCACAATCCACTTATTATTAACATCACCCCCCTCAAATTGAAATTTCTAAAGTATAGCTAGTCACGACACAATTAAATCCGCAATGACGACCCTAGATTTGAGAGTAAAACTTGCTTTGAATAGATTTTTGAAAAAATTGAACATGAAATCGAGCCCAAACTTGAAGAAGTGGGAAGAAGGACAAGTTTGAGATTGCTAATACTCACTCCAAACCAATTCCAATATACTAATTACATAATTATAATTATAAGGAGTTGGTTTTAAGGCCATCCTATTAGTTCTCTCACCACCCCTCACTTTCTCAATTCCCATAATACTCTACGAAATAAAAGCAATTTTTGCACTTTTAAGTGCGAAATAAGAGCAATTTTTGCAATTTTAAGTGCAATTTCTTTTTCAGTTCGCGAGAAACTTAAAAAATAAATAAAAATACAATTTTCGCACTTTAAGTGCAAAATAAGAGCAATTTTCGCACTTTTAAGTGCAATTTTTTTCAGTTCGCGAAAGACTTGAAAAAAAATATAATTTTCGCACTTTTAAGTGTGAAATAAGAGTAATTTTTGCACTTTTAAGTGCAATTTTTTTCAGTTAGCGAAAAAGTTGAAAAAAATACGATTTTCGCACTTTGAAGTTCGAAATAAGAGAAATGATGCTAAATTAATAATAAGAATACGGTAAAATGCGGTTCTTCCTCTGTTAAGCGGTTCTTCCTCCTTCATCTAATTAGCTTTGGTTATTGCAGCAATAGTTTTATTAAAAAATAACCTCACAATTTGAAGCGATAGTTTTATTAACAATTCTTATGTAATTATGTCTAAATGTGGTGTTTGAGTTTCTTATAAAAAATAACCTCACAATTTGAATATGTGCCATTTTAAATAAGGAGGAAGAACCGCTTATTGTTAATTTGGCTAAATTCACTTGATCAGATGAAAGCATGGTGGTGGTAATGGAGATGGGGATGGAAATAGGGGGTGGTGGGTGGAGGAAGAAGAAGAAGAAGAAGGAAAATGATATGTAGGGAATGTAAATGATTTATTAAGGGTAAAATTGTATTTTCGCACATAAAGGGATGGTGAGACGACCAATGGGTGTGGTCTTAAAACCAACACCCTAATTATAGTTCTAATAATAGTCCGTTCAAAAAAAATTATAATTATAGTTAGATAATAATATTTAACTCACATATTTTTTATATTTAATCCTAAACTTCTTATATTTTTAATATTTTTTATATCTATTTTCATAAATTATTTGAAGGTCTTTACTATATGAATTATTTAATATATAAGTTAATAATATTTCATCATTAGTATCTTTGAACTTGCACAACTCTTAAAAAGTTCAGGGTTGGGAAGAGCTAAACTCGACCCCCGCCCACCACGTTCCCATGTCTAAATATTGTCGAAGAAGCGAAAGTTTTCCTAGCTTCTAGAATATCTGTCAACATAAAAGAAATTTTTTTGGCCGAACAAAATATGGTTAAATATAAAGTGTCTACACTTATTTTCAGGAAAAATAGGTTTCAAATTTTACTGTAAATTGATACTGAAGTCGTTTTTCAAATGTCAAACAATGCTGGAACTTACTGGAGGTGGCTATGTCAACTATTATTTACTTCCAATTTCTTAACCTTGCGATGGTCTCCCTCTGCTAGGGTTTACTAGCGATGTCAGCTACATATAGTGCTTCCTAAGTTCCGTTTGTTGTGCTCCATCACCGTTGGTGTCACGACTCTGTCGTCCTTGCTATTGGTTACTACCAGGTCTTCTTTTCATTCCTTGTTCTATTCTTTCTATGGACAGAAATCATCCAGATAGCTCCAAGTGGAGGAAAGTCGGGAAGATAATAATCGAGAAACCTATCCATAGGAACTCATTGCATCGCACCCTTAGCAACATCTGGTGCAATCCTAAGGATTTTCGGGGGGGGAGGAGTTGGGAGAAAAACTTTTCCTTTTCGAGCTTGATGAAGAGAAGGACGCAAGGAGGATATCCCAAGGAATTATGTTGGTGTTCCGCAACTCATGGTTACTGATTCAACCATGGAATTGTCATCTTGAGCCCACAAGGATGAGTTTCGCAAGTGCCAACGTTTGGGTACAACTATGGGGGCTTCCCCTCCATTGCAGGACTAGAAAAATAGGGATGAAGATTGGTTTGTTTATTGGTGAGGTGCACGCCATCGATATCTTTGAACTGCTAGACAAACCGACCTTTGTAAAGGTGTTGGTGGAGATAGACGTGATGAAACCCTTGATGGACGGTATAAACAGAGGTAGCTAGCCATAAAGATAGTATGTTCTGAGTTGATTTTAAGTACGAGAGGTTCCCTAAGTTTGCTACTTCTATGGCACTATTGGCCACGAGGACCAATTCTGTCCATTGGTAGATCAAGCTTAGAGGGGAGGGCTGGTGTCTTCTCGTAATTTAAGCCTCTCATTGCGAGCTACTATTTTTGGGAGAAAGGTTGTTGATAACCCAGGTGGTTGTGACTCTCGGACCATGGTTGGGAAGTATAGTTCTATAAAAAGGGTGTTCTCACCAGATCTGCTAGAGAAGTTTGAAAACTTGACAATGAAGGTGAAGAACCTGGGTAAGGGTGATAAAGGTTTTTTTTCCTGGTTGTATTGCTTTTGACTTAAACCTTTCTGATTCAATCATAGCAAGCAGATACATGTTTATCGTCCTCAGAGATTGTGTGAACATTAGTTCCACTAGTTAAATATTGATTTGAGCAGATAGAAATATAGTTTAATAAAATCGATTTTGTGATTTTTAAATATAAAGAAAGCAGTAAAAGAAAGTTTACGGGGATAACAAAGAAGAAAGTGTATTCAGAAATGTATTCACCCAATCCTCGAATTGTTTTCAACTCGAACACTTCTATAAAGGTTCATTTCATCTATGACGTTGAGAGCTATCCACCTAACTATCTCTAGCCTAGATGAATCTATCAATTGGAATTCCTAGACCTGATCTCTTAGTATCTAGAAAACCCAAAAGGAACATTATAACTCAATTCTCTTTCAAATACATTCCCAATGACAAATCTATCCTATGGCAAGGTACCATAAGCTTGCAAATCTCGTTGTTACCCCAGAATCCCTGTTGGAACTCAAACCCCACCCTTCACATGCAAATCCAATAAGCGCTAACATATGTGCTACCCATAAGGATATGGATTAACTCCAAACAACCAGAATCACAAACCATTTTCCTATACATTTATTTCTTTCAAAGACTTCTTAATCAATTTCCATTTCTAAAAGACTAAAATGACTAGACATTATCTTTCAAGTTAGAAAACGATATTTCACTTGACAAACAATGTTAAGGACAAACAATATTAAGGCTTAAGTATGTATTTAGATACCAATTGAGTACAATATGAATAAACTTTCATGTTAATCCATAAAAAGAATCTCATTCACTTTCTATTTAAAATATGTGTCAATGTTCGTTCTCACTAATGTCAATAGATATTCAAACATAACTTAAAACACCACAATTGGTTTAGTGGCTCGATTAATATTAAAAGAACATGGTTAATTGTAATAAATCCTCTGTGTTAGAATAATTAGAATTGCAATTACAATATAAATACAAATATAAAACCATCGAACATGTGTATCAGTTAACAAGGATAAATCCATTTTAATCGATCTTGAGTTCGAGCCATGTATCCCTGAGCAGGATATATGTTGTCTAGACAAAAGAATATGTAAAATATAAAATATATTGATAGTTAATAACTTTTTTAAAGCAATTTTTGTATGAAATAAGCCAAATTCAAGGAAAAATAACAAACATCAAGAGTGGCCCAACACCGCCTTGAGAACCACATTTTCATGTAAACATATGAAGTGCATGCCTGTACAAGTAGTAATCGAACAACCAAGGGATGGTAACCTTTGGTGAAAATAATTTTTAAACCAAATCAATTATGCTAAAAAGTTAAATATTTTAACAAGGAGACAAAGTATGTTAAAAAATTTAGTAAATATATTTCATTTGCAGCTATATTACATTGCTCCATGATTTATCCTGATATCTACATTTTATAAAATAATTATACCTTAATAGACTGTTGGAGTAGTTCAACATTGATTGGCTGTTGTTTAAACTTAATAGACTCCAAATACACATATCTGTTAAAAGTCGGAACAAACAATTTATAAATATTCAATAATTGGTCAAAGGTATTGTCCCAATATTTTTTTTAAAGTACTGTAGTAACTACATGGATTGGAAACAAACTTTTCTTCAGAATATTTCACATACTCCCAGGCCCCAGCAAGCTTTTCACAGCTATGATGAAATAAATGAGTCAATGTCGATGTTTATCTCTCCATAATGCTAAACAATAATGAATAGCCCAACAAGCTGAATTAAATGAGTTCTTTCACTGCTAACTCTCCACTTGTCTTCTCTAATTTTTTCTCAAGTAATGCTGTTGAAGTCTAAAATACTAAAGAACCTTTACAGATCTGAGGCAAACACATCACAAAACAAATAGCATGAAGCAGAAAGCTACAAAACTTTTAAGACAAGCCACATTCAGCAAGCACATCCACCGGACTGAGGATTAGATTCATGGCTACCAGAAGACCTCAGGTTCACATCAACCATATCTTCTTGTTTTGTGGTAGATAATGTTTCCATTCCAGGCAATGCAGCAGCAATTTTTCGAAAGAGAGCCTAAATATATATTGGTTTGATGAAGCAGTACAAACAAAATGTCAGGAACAGGTAACAGGTACATATATCATAATGCAAGCAAGTATATCTAGTATACAAGAAGCAAAGTTACGAAAATTTTAGTAGTTTGACTTATGAAACAACAAAAACTGTTGTCTGCATTCCGCAAGATATATCTCATTAGAAATGAAATCTGACACTATTCCAGATGGACACAATCTACTATCCTACATTTTAACATTTGAAACATCTCACCCAAGACAATGCAATAGGCATGTTGTTATACAAGAAAATCTTATCAACTAATTCTTGATAGGCAAAATATTGAAAAATATCAATGCAACAAAGGCTTTGTGAGAACAGTTTTCTTGATAGTTTCAAGCTGATTTCTATTGCATAACTATGGCAAAGAAGAGCTGCTTACCTTAATATTAAAGCCAGCTTTGGCACTAGCTTCAATGAACATAACGTTGAGCTCCCGGGCCTTCGCTTCAGCTTCCTCTGTAGAGACTTGCCTGTAGACTCATGCAAAGAATATTAGGTGTAAAAAAAGACAATGCTCCTCGAATGCTGCCCAATTTTTCACTGTATTTGGTATCTAGGGAGAATTGTTGAGAATTTCATTGGCAACTACTTATATATAACAGATTTTGAATATTTATAATAAAATTATTAGTCAATAAATACCTAACAATTCACCTTGGATCCCAAACCCATAAGGGTACCACAGCAATCCCTATGCCGTAAACAAGCAACCAAAAGGAATTGTGTAACAGTTCAAAGAAGAAACAAAAAACAAGGATGCAGAGCACATACGAAACATCTCAAGGACCAAAACGTTCAAGCTACTAAGGAGCAAATATAGGTCTCACTTTCATAGGAATATAAAAGGATATAGGGCACTCTGCTAATTCCTTGGGCTTCATCTTTCATGCTTAACAGTGACCTTCTGACACATTTCTAAAACCTAAGCTTAGCAAGCTACATTCTAAGCGCAGTGGTTAGGAATTGAAGTATTGTCCAAATCCACTTTTTATAAGTAGTCATACTTTCAGTTTTTTCAGGCAATGTTACAACCACAGTGGAAGGACAGAAAGCCATATTGGATAGCGTTTTAACTGTCCTTCCTCCCTTTTATCACAGACATATCCCTTTCATATGTACACATACATGATAACAAATATATTGCAGAAGAGAAGAGAATGAATAAAGCCCTGAAAGTGCCATGAAAATGCAGACATTCGTCATCAAACTAAAGGCGGGCAAGGTATATGTTTAATATATAGCTTGAGACGTTTTCCATTTTTGAGTCATCTATTCTAAATGAATTACAGACACAACTTTAGGCATGAAATAGTGGGATGTACCAATCCCAGCTATTGAGTACAGAACTTAGTGCATAGCTTATTTCACCATTAAACACATATCCTCCTTTATATGATTGATGAATTTTTCAATAACCTTACATTTCATTTCACACGGTATTACTCTCTTAGTCTCTTCCTATACGGCTATACCCCACAGTCTAGCCTTTCAAGAATGAAATGATAATTTGTATAGATTATGTACTCCCCTGGACTGCAAGAATTTATTATTTACTGACCCACAAACTTCCATTCGAAGTGTTGAATTAGTAATTAGCAAAGAATCAAAATAAAAAAGGTCATTAGATAATAGAGAACAAAAGAGCTAATCCATGAAACAGACTAGTATAAGATATTTGATGATGTCAATCTACCATTTATTAATTATTACCTCTTCTCCACAAGGTCAGTCTTGTTCCCAACAAGAACAATAATAACATCACTGCCTCTCTCACTGCGGACTTCTTCGATCCATTTTGAAGTATTTAGGAAAGTCTGACGGCCTGAATCATAAGAATACTAAATAATCAGAAAGCATTCCACATAGTGTTCTGGAAAAGTGAAAAGATTATGGACAAACACTTAAACCATTCCAGAGAAATTCAAGAAGTTGGATAAGAATAATAGGCAGCCGCTACTAGAGAAATCTACTTTTTCAAAAATTCTGGTTTTTGACGTGTCACTGAGTTGGCGCAGGTGCCTCCAACACTCTGGGGAAGGCCACATATTTATTCCACATTCACTCACTTTCTTGGTTATAGAAGTATTCAATTGCTTTAATGTCGTCAATATATAGAAAAAAGAAAAGGTTTAGCTTCTGAGAATGTCAAAAATGAAAATTTCACTCATATTCAAAAGAAAGATAAAGGAATAACTTAAACAAGGTTAAATTTTATTATTATTATTTATAATACATGACTTACATATTCCTCTCAGGAATAACTCCTCTTTCTTACTAAGTTTTTGCTGAAACAAACAATGAATTGCAACTCACGGCACTTTAAATTCAAATTTTCAATCATTCAGCATCCAGAAAAAGCAATTCTAGTTTAACTACTAACCTATTATTATAATAGAAAATCTGCATGAAAATATATATTGTGAAGAAAGGAATAGGTGAAAAGAAAACATGTCTAAATGTCATACTTGCAATATCATAAACGATGACAGCAACAGATGAATCCCTAATGTAACTTGGAATAAGACTTCTGAATCTTTCCTGTCCTGCGGTATCCCTATCATACACATAGAAAGGAAAAGTTAAGAAGAAATTCGATTACCACTCCTGACCCTTCCTATTCCTATTCCTATTCCTAATAGAATTTTGAAAATGATGAAGCCAAATCTTACCACAACTGCAGCCGAACAGTTCGATCTTCAAGATACATAGTTTTTGACAGAAAATCAATACCTATTGTAGCCTGCTCAGCAAAAGGAAAAAACAGTTGAGTAAATCATGATCTCTTTTTGTTTTGAATCTAAGGCATGATCTATGATTATGATCGTGAGCATTTATAGCAGAATGGATCTGAAAAGAGGAAGAAGAATGAAGCTAACCTGATAAGTGTTGTCGAATTTGTCGTACATGAAGCGAGTGATGATGCTGGTTTTTCCGACGGACTGATCGCCCAAGAACACCAACTTGTACTTCGCAAGAGCTGATACAGGCGCCATTCAAAATCGCTTCCGATTCCAAATTGCAAGAGAGAGAGACAGCCACCCCCAGATTTGATTTGATTTGATTTGATTTGCTTCTTCTTACTTGCTTCACTCTATGTATGTATAATGTATCATCAATTCACTTCTCTCAATTCTCCTTTCTTTAATTCTTTTTCTCCCTTTACTAATATATATATATATATATATATATATATATATATATATATATGTGTGTGTGTGTGTGTGTCTTAATAAAAGCAATCAAAATCACTATTTTACTACATCATAAATAAATAATATAGAAACAGAAAAAAAAACAATATATGATCAGATGTTTTTATAAAATATTTTACATTTCGGTGTATATAAATTAAATCATAATTTTATATACTTGAACTCTTAAGAATGTGTTTAGTTCCATATAAGGTGACAAGGTGTTGCTCCAACTAATAAGATTTAGCATAATTGGTAGATAGTTTTGTTTTTTAAGCATTTAGTCAAGGGTTTAATTCCTCGACTACGTGTATGGAGAAAGATTTGCTGGAAGAGACATATTCACTTAATGTGATCTCCAAGTCTCGAAGAGATTAATCTCAAGACTGTCGGCTATGGAGATACATTGGAAAACCATAAAAAAAAGGTGTTGCTCTCGGCTCTTTGTTGGGATCAACTAAAGGTAATTCATTCTTCTATTGTGGAACCATGGATGCTTGTAAGAGATTTTAATGAAATGCTTTTCCCCTCTAATCAAAAGAAATGAGGCACTTTCTCTATGTCTCGGGCTGAAAAGTTTGCGGACATGATTGATACTTGTAGTTTGATGAATATTTTCCCTTTTGGGAATCGTTTTACTTGGGCTCGGAAGCGTGTTGGTGGGTCTTTACTACCGTAAAAGCTTGATTGGTGTTTTATCGATCCCTAGTGGCGAATAGTGTTTTATGAAGGTTCTACTCAGGTTCTACCTCAAATGTATTTTCATCACCATTCCTTGTTGGTGCAATGAGCTTCTGTGCAAGCTAGAGTTGGGCCTAGGCCTTTCAGTTTTGAAGAGAAAGTTGGAGGGTCAAATAAAGGGCATTCAACGCGAGCTGGAGAGAGTTTATTCAGTTTCTCTGTTGATTAAGCTTGGCCAGCTTTAGAAGGAGTTGGATCTTACTTTGATGCAGGAGGAGTTTATGTGGTATCAAAAATCTAGGGAGCAGCATGAGCTGAAATCTCAAGACAAGATATATTTGAGATCGTTTGTACCAATGATTTATTCAAAGTCTCCCTCCTTGCTCGAGACATAGTTTTCTCCTTCCAACCTTTGAACTTCTTACAAACTCTTTTCCTGACAAAGTTGAACACTTGAGTTTTTTACCTCCTAATTAAAGTCGGGAGGCCAAGATACTTAATGTATCTCTTTACGGCCTTAACCCTAACAAGCTTTTAAATTCACTTAATTCGGCGCTATGCACATTTTTGCTACAAGAGAGTTTTAACTTGTCTAGGCTTATTTTATGCGTGGAAGAATGTTAAAAAGCTTTTAGGATGTCACTTACTTTGGTTGCACTTACTTTAAAATACAATATGTTTAAAATCACGATAAGAGTTATTTTTGTCATATGAAGTATTTCCTCTCAAAATCCTCCCACTTTTGGAGGTAGAAAAAATAAGTTATGAGTGGTTTTATCCCCTCTATTCCCCTTCTCTCTTTTTTTAAAATTTGTATTAAACATGGTTAGTTTAAAAAAATCCATCCCTCCCCCTCATTCCTCTTCATAAGAGTTTAGTAACTATACACTAATAATGTAAAATATTGTACACAGACATCCAATTAGAATTCACTATTTTGCTACAACATGAGTAAAAGGAAATAAGAAAAAAAAAATGGCAAGTAGGCTTTTATTAGATGTCTCTATAGAGCTCTTTACATAATTTTTTTTGTTTCCAGATATTTTACAATTTATAATGAATTAGAAATATCAAAGAATTTTAAAAATAAAAAATTCACCATCTGTTATATAAATTTAAGATCCTATACCTTTTTCACTTAACATGCTTTGAATAAGTATGTGTACATACATGTATGTTTCTCCAGGCTTGCAATTATTGGATCACTCACTCTATAGAAGAATTAAATTTAAAAACAAAATTGATCTTTGAGGTACGAATTAAACTTAAAAATCTTGAGGAACTTTACATAAAACATAACTTCCATTTCACTTCTAAAAAAGATTTTACACTAATAATAATGAAAGTAAACAAAGAAAACAACATATATATTACTCTACATCTAATGTCTATTATATGATCTCTTGTCTGTCTCCCTCTCTAATTTCTCTCGTCAATGTCCCTGACTTTTATTGTTTATTCTTGAGAGACAAACAATGTTTCTCATTTTATTCTCTGATGATAAGGGTGTAGGTTTTCTAAAGTGAGTGGACTCACTTTACATGGTAAAGTGAAAGTGAACATCACAACCATTAATAGTGATTATCTACTTTGAAAAAATTAATAAAAAAACACAATCAATGATTGTAATGCTCACTTTACCATGTATAGTAAGTGTACTCACTTTAAAGTAACATTAACCCTTTGTTAATATGGAAGACAGCATTAGACCAAATTGGTGAATTTATAACTAAGAGGGTACTTCAGGATTAGACAAGTGGATGATGCAAAGTGCAATCCCACATAACTGGAAGAGATTGTAATTCTCCTCTGTCAAAGGAGAATCTTCACCCTTCTCCACAAAACCTTCTTGGCATGTTGAGGCTGCTTCCATAACTGAACTCATCCATGTCCTGCTCACTTCATATTTCCCAGACAAGAAAACTTGTATGGATTCCACTATTGTCCATGCTGCATCAGAGTACAGCTCCAAGCAATCTGTTAAGGCAGAGTTATCACTATCCATTACTAATAGCTTCTCAATAGTTGCTAAGGTGTTTGTCACATTCTCTAGAGCTAGTTCCATTGCAATTAACCCCAGCCCTTGAAGATTTGTGGAGTGGCTCACTGGAATTGCTGGAAGAGATGTTGAGCATAAGGTGTAGCTCAAGATGGAGGATTGGTTGGCACATTTTTCACAGGTTTGGTCAATTATGTCATGGGGTGGTGTTGTTGTACTCAGAGTAGAACAGCTTGTTCCAAGAGGGATTGTGATGAGGGACAAGAAAAAGAGGCATAAGAAGAAGCATAAGAAAGAAGATTGCAACATTGTTTATTTAGTGTAAACTGAAAGTGGTGTGTGTGAATTAATTTGGTGGAGAGGTAAAGAAATTAGAATGAGTAATGTATGGTTCATATACATGATGGATTTCATGGATTGGGAAGTATTATTGTGGAGGAAGTTTCCTATTAGCTTGGTATTTGTTGGTTAATTATCAGATTTTTTACCGAGGTATTCTCACAACTAGCAGTTTTGAGATTAATTTTATCGAGACTCGGAGATCACATTAAATAGGTAAGTCTTTCTCAACAAATTAGTATCCATACACACCGCGAGATCGAACCATCAACGAAATATTTAAGGAGGTCAGTTATTTATCTTGTGCTTGACCTTTGTTAGTTTGCTTAATTATCCTTGTGTATCCATTACATGACAGTAGAGTTAATCATGTACATTTTGTTGTATAATGTGCCATAAAGTAGGCTTTTATTGGTGTTTTGATTAAAACGAATTTAACTGGGGAAGCTTCATAAGGTCACATAAAAACAAATTCACTACTAAGGACAAAAGGAGATGGACAAAACAACTTAGGTAATTTCTGTAAAGGGTATGAGAACCGAAGTTTCTTCCTCTTGTCTTAGAATATAACTGAACTATTCATTTAGCTCAAACTCCAAAGAAGGCAAGGGTTATAAGATCCTTATATCTTTATAGTTGCTCATAGAGGAACTAGATGAGTGAGTTTTATTAAAAATTGAGGTATATAAGTTGAATTTGACTTATGCGTGAAGTTAATAGTTACAAGACTCATTATAAGATCATTTCAACTTTTCTCATAAGTGCTTGTTAAGAAGTTAATCCAAACTTTGGTTTATTCCCTTGTCCACATCAAATTGAGATCTTTTTTTTTTTGGAATGAAACTAGATGAAGGATTTCACTAATGGCTAAGAGCCTAAGACATTCTATAATAGAATTAACCGATAATACATCACAACTAGTTACCAAAAGCGTGATTCCTTATTATGCTATAGATTAGGCCTTCAAAGCATTATGGATGGTTGGACTTAACCCAAAATGGGCCAGCACCAATTCACCAACCAACCCAGGATTTTCTGGGCCATGCAGCCCGAATCTATAACGGGTCGAGTACAGCATCAACAATAAAGTTTTAGGCCACCCTTTTTCTTAACTCTTGCATGAGGTTTTCCTTCTTCACTAAGTGCATGTATGAAAACTCGTTTGAAAATCCCAGTGAAATCAAAACAATGGTGGATAGAAGCTGTTTTTTTAAGCTTTTCCTTTTACACACATATTTTTAGTTTCATCGTGGTTTTCGAATGAGTTTCCAAACATATACAGTTTTGTAATTATTAGGACGATCGGGTGAAGAAACCAAGACTGGCGCTAACTTGTTGGTCAAATTTCTGTGCCAGTCGACTTCAACTTAGCATCGGTTTGACCTGTGCTGAATTGGTTGGTGATTCTAGCATCAGTCTAGAAACGTTGCTAATGAACAATTGATGGACGCAAATTTAGCAGATAATTTTGCCGTTTGTCAGAATTGACACTAGATACATGTAAGCCAACGCTAATTACACTAACATTATTTTTAAGTGGAACGGAATTTAAAATTAACATTTTTGCATTCGTTTGATCGACGCTAATGAGCTAATTTTAGCATCAACGTCAGGATTGACTAGGGGTGTTCAAAACCAATCCAAACCGAACTAAATCGATCAAACCGATCCAAAAAACCGAAAAAACCGATAACCGAAAAAACCGAAAACTGAAAAAACCGATGTTCAATTACTGGATCGGTTCGGTTTTCGGTTCCACTGTCCAAAACCGAACCAAAAGAAGATTACATACTTATTTTTTTATATATCAAATTACATATTTAGCCACACTTTTTATTAGTTTTCCTCTTCTGCCCCTTTTACAATCTGAAAAACACATGTGCTCCATGGAGAATTGGAGATTCAAGATTAACATTGAACGAAAATCAATTAGGAGCTGCAGCTGATTTGGTTTTTTTTTTTTTGTGATGAAGGATTAAACTAATGAAGGATTAATCTGATTTGGTTCTCCATTTATGTTTTTGTATTTGTTAGGAGACTTTTGATAATTATATTGAGTTGTTTATTCCAAAGTCCAAAAAGCATGGTGAATGTTTTAAAGTATTCCCTATTGCATAGTTTATTTTTATATTTTCATTTTTACGGTTGAAAAACCGAAATCCAATCCAATCCAAACTGATAAAAATTGGATCGGATTGGTTCGGATCTAAAAAATAAAACAACCGATTGGATGACGTAGGGATAAAACCGAAGGGATCGGATCGGATGAATTTTCCCTTCAAAACCGAACCAAACCGGACCGCGAACACCCCTAGGATTGACACTAAATTTTAACGCTAAAACACTCCTTTCTTATAGTGATCTTTATCCAATTGGCATCTGAGAGGATCAATACATCTTCACAAAGAAAAATATTTTATCAATTTACTCTTACCGAAGCTAGCTTAGCAACATTCTTTAATTGGTTTGAGTATGACAATTACAAATCTATATGGTGGTTTCTAGTTTATATTTCAAAATTTTATTAGTGAGATAAAGATCTTGTAACAAAAAAATTTCAATCCACAAAGGCTTGAGATCTTCTGTCTTAAATAATGTCTCATTTTTTATATCATCAATGAAATTTTACTGAAAATATTTAAATCACCTAAAATTTACTTTAGGTAAAACCCTAAACCCTACCCCAACTTAGATGACTCAATAATATTTTGATATATCTTTTAGAAAATTCTAACTGTGCACATCTCAAAAAATTATTAATTCACATAAAATTTTTAGACAAAATCAATTTTACTTATGCATCCAATTATCCATGTTTTTTTCAATTCACATGACAAAATTTGATGAGTGAAACAATAAATATACATTATTAAGGGACAGAATATTAATTATCATCCCAGTATGGGATATGAAGTTAATTAGAAGCAGGGACCATAAAACTATCCAACCAAGTTCAAAGTGGGTGCATGGTGGGTGAAGAGAAAAAAAGTTCAGTTCTAAGTCGCAGTCATCGACCACTTTGTCAATTCATCAAATTGGACCTATTCTATGAGCCAGCCAAATCCAAATCATAATCATAACTAAATTAAAGCAAGAACTAAAACCTTGGTTGTAATCATCACGCAACATCATCAAAACCAAAGCAACCAAAAATTAAATAAAAAACGAATAAAATGAACCTTATATATATATAGAAGGAAGGTAAACAGAGGAAATAAAAGCCATTCTTCCATATATGAAGGGCATACACTTACAATTTCAATCTCAATACAATAACAAATAAAATATAAAAATTTATACACTATTTTTATATACATAGCAACAGGCTTATATAAAGCTCATGAAATTTATTTTATGCATGACACACACAATATAAAAGTGTACATAATCTATTAATCATGCTTTTAGTGTTGATAATGAAACATGTGGATAAAAGCCAGAGACATTACATTGAGTTGGAAGTAAACATGGTTTTCCCATGTTAAAGGAGAAGATTCACCTTTCTTATCCTTAAATTGATCTTCACAAGTTACAGAATCATCCAAGGCAGCACTCAAGTTTATATTAGCCTTGTAAAAATCCTTGGACTTGAAAGCAACCGTGGCATCTTCTAAAGATGAAAGGGAATCCTTGTAAAGATCAAAGCAATCTTGTAAACAAGCCTTCACATAATGAGCATCAGAAGATAGGTTCTTCAAGAGCTCCTTAATGATGTGAAGCATGTTGGTTCCATTGGACTTGGTTAACTGAATTGACATTCCCACAAGATCTTCAAGGTTTGAGGGTGGTTTGGTCTTGGTGGAAGCTTCATTAAGGGATGCAACACAGAAATCATAGCTCAAATTCGGGTCACTATTGGAGGCTTCTTTGCAAGATTGAATGATAAGATTATTGGAGCCATTTGAGCATTGAAAGAGAATGAGAAAAAGAGAAATCACTAAGCATAAGGATAAGGAGAACTTCATTTAAGTTTTTTTCTTCTATGTTTTGTGAGAAATGGAATATAACTTTGGACCTTATGGTAATGTGATAGATGCAAAGTGCGTTATATATATTTTTTATTTGTATATGTGAGGACTATTGCTTTGGTATTTTGGTAGGAATCTGATGCTGCATGTTTATTGATGATGAAAAACTGAATAAAAATTGGTAGACATCCAAAGGGTATAGATCATTAAAGAAGGATAAGAGATAAGTGATAAATGTGACATATGATGTGATGTAACTGGAAGAAAAAAAGAAAAATAAAAAACGGTATCGAGAGATGTCTATACTATTTAAATGTAGACGAATAAATCATTGCTGGAAAAACTTGGTATGGTATGGGAAAAGCCAAATGGAAGCGATAATTCTGTTTCTTTGTGATTGCTTCTCTGTCCTGATTTGGTGTGTTTTGGTACTATTTTCTTTATGCACGTCATTTTAGCTATGGACAACAGGGAAACTTGTCACGTAACGCATGCATACATGTGAGCTCCTTAAGCAAAAGGAAATTAAGTTGATATATATATTTATATATAGTTACAAAACAAACACAATTGGGACGTAATTTACAATATTAGTTTTAATTTGGTCGTATATGATTGCAGTCGTTCTTTCAGATCAGGGCTGTGGTTTGGTGGGGAAAAAAAATCTAAAATATTGAAACGTTATGAGTATTCCACAAAATAGGAAGAAAAGTAAACTGAGTTTGGTGTTTCAAAACCATGATATTTAATTCACCAATATTTACATTTCAATAAAAAAAATTTAGGAGTTGTATAAATCACTTAAGATATATATTGGATCAAATCACCCTAGTCTTATATGGTCCAATAATATTTTGCCATGTGTTACGAGCTAAAATTTTCTAAGACACGTGTCAATATGACGGTTGTCAAGGTTTATGTTCCCTACAAATGTGTTTGAGTCCATTTTTAGAGTCTTTCCTATTGTCATACATCTCTACCATTTCATTAAGTTTTTCAATTTATGAGTTTTACATTAAATGGTACGGTTATTTCATTTGTTTAAAAAAAACTACTTAGCGTCGGCTTACATTGTGAAGGTTAGAGTTAGTCTATACAACTGAACTAAAGGACGGTAGCGTCGACTTAAAGTCAACTAGACATACGCTAACAGTTTGTGTCGACCGCGTGGCCAACAAAACACGTTAGCTTCGAGTCTTTTAATGTTAGCCACAACACCAATGCTAAGTCGGCGATAAATTTTCTGTAGCGTCAGTTTTTAACCTGTTAATGTCAACGCTTTTATATAGTGATTCAAATCACGAGAGATAGTAGTTGTGAGGACAAACTTGTTGATTTTATTCAAAACATTGGACTCCATACATGTTGTGATTTTATTCAATTTTTACCTGTTATGTTTTGCTTGTGATGTTTTTTCCTTGTATTCATATTGAGTGAAAGCCATTAGCCATGAGTTAGTTAGATGTCAGTTATGAGTTAGTTAGATGAGTAATGTCATTTCAGGCGTGTGAAAATCTTTACGTAAGGCACAAAGTAGGAGTATGTAAAAGCATTCATATTGAGTGTGACTCTCCGAAAGCCATCAACCATGATGAGTAAGTTAGATGAAAATGTCATTTATGTTTGATGTTCTAATTGTATGGTATCTCACTCCATACCTGTGGCTATATTTCAGAACAGGGGGACGTGAGGGGCTAAGTTGTTGAAGCTATTAGACTATGCCAGCATTCAATGAGAGTTTGGGGTGGTTTCGAAATAATTGGCTTCTTGACTTGTTAAATTAAAACATAAATGTTTAGTAAATACGAGTTTGATATTTCAAAAACCTTCATGGGAGTAGTAGTTCAAGGTCTCAAACTCCAATTATGAAATTTTGCACACAAAAAAAGAAGCCAAATTGTTACATATATTAACACTATATTTAATATCAATTGAAAATTTTGATTTGATTTTAGTTTAATATGAAAACTTAAAATGCATGTGTATAAAATCAACCTTCAGACCCATGAGTTAGTAAGATATATATATATATATATATATATATATATATATATATATATATATATATATATGATGAGAATCAATTATAAGTTATAACTATACAAATTTTGAAATTTAACATATATATCTGTATAAAATCAACCTTCAGACCCGAAAGGAAAGAGCAAGTGCTCTCTTGTTCTTGTTTTATACACAAATTAAAAACAAAACGGTGACATCACAGGACAGACATTTTACAACAAAAGATGCAGTTGCTCACCTCCCACAAGAGCTGGTCTCAAGCTAAAATATTTACTCAATACAACTTTGGTGGTGTGGAGTGGATACATAGACATGTCAGCTCCCATCCAAATTGTTGGTTTTGTGTTCTGCACAATGAAGACCACTTGAATAGTTCAATATACCAAGTCCCCAATATCACAACAATCACAGATCCGGATGGAGCCATACGTTTGATGTTTTAATCGATACAGATCGATACATCATACATGTACTTTGAGCCAATGATGCGGCTATAACTTAGAGTGCTGTCTCCAAGGGCTCCCACCGTCAAAAGCATGCTCTAACACATCTTCCATTCGTTTTGCAAGCAGTATCTGTTAAAGTTAAAAAAGAAGACTTTGATTTTGTGTTTCATTTCAGTAATGATTTTGTGCATCATAAAGAATGTAGAAAACCAAATACAAGACCAGAAATAGTTAGAAGGGGGAAGAGAATTTTCAACACCAAATACTTATCTACACTCTACATTAGTACAGCCACGCTCAGGTCAGAACCAAAAAACAGCAACTATACTGCAAAATATGGAAGCAAAATTACCTCCAAATTGGCCAGTACAGATGACGGTACTTCAACCAAGTCCTTCAAGTTCCTTTCAGGAAGGATAACTCTCTTAATACCATAACGATGTGCAGCTAATATCTGTGGAAGTTAAACCAAAATCAAATTATGCCACCTTTTAGAACCTTAACTTTTCAAACTGTCACTGTCGCTGGGAAGTGTTTATTCAGATATGATCAATGAAAATAAAAGCCAGGTATAGAGGCCAAATCAACTGCACAAATGCATTATATTTTGTAGTGTAGTTCCATTTATAATGGTCGACTGGATTCATAATTCTATTTGGTGATTGGTTAGTTTTTTTTTTATTTGGGGGGGGGGGGGGTATAAAATACATATAAGCCTTTCCATCATATCATCTGATGGGCTGATGGGCATCTCATCCTCACAATCAAGTTCACAATGCCTTAAAACACAAAAGAGACCCATTTTTTGCATGCCTATCCTAACAAAGATACATTTCTGTCAACTCATTCCCCCAAAATAAACTTGTTAAGAACTTAAACAAGTAAATAGAGCATAGTTACATCCACTGGGTAATTGTTACAGTTAGAAATAAAGTAAATAGGTAACACAGTTAGAAATAAAGTAAATAGGTAAAATCTCGTAATCATTGTAAATTAGGAAATAGTGATCATAAATTTATTATACCTATTACATATCACTTATCCCTTCATGCAGTTGAAGCACACGGATTTAGTCCAATTTCTCTTGGTCTCTTCTCATTCAACATGGCATCAGAGAGTCCATGATCAAGTGGTCTACAGTTTGATCATTGATGCCCCTATTATTCTAATAAAAAAGTTGAATTTCAGCACAAGGTAGGTGACCTTGTGCATTGTCCACCTTTCTAGTTCAATTAGTTCTTGCTTGAGGGGGTGTGTTAAAAATATTATATATAACCATTTATGTCTTCTCAAACAGCTCAAGTTTTGGGATAGTTGGCTCATGACAGACTCCTTAGACCAGAGTGGATTCAGAGAGCTGTGGTGTCTTTCAATCCCCAAGTTTTGGGGATTCCTTTTCTGTGTATAGCTCATACATATCTAGTACAATATCATTAAATAATATAGATGTGAATTTATCGACTTCAAGTGCTCTAATTATTAGTATATTAATTTATCCTAAGGTCTGATTTCATTCTTGTAAGGCCCATAGCCCAGCTCAATAAAATGGACAGGGGGTCATGAAGACAAAATAACATTACCTTATCCTTGACGCCACCAACAGGTAGAACAAGACCCCTCAACGTCATCTCTCCAGTCATAGCTGTATCTGATCTCACTCTTTGCTGACTAAAAAGTGATACCAATGCCGTGACCAAGGTTACACCCGCTGAGGGCCCATCTTTAGGCACAGCACCTGCAGGAAAATGTATATGTACATCACGTCCCTCCAAAAGATTAAATCCTTCTCCAGCAGCCAGCCTAAGATCAGTTGCCCTTGCCCTTACCTATCATGAGATCAATTCTTTAAAGTCAAAAAAAGCAAGTAATGATTCTTAATTTAATCCATGTGTCTAGAACATATAACACTGAGATGGCAAGTGTTCAACGAAAACAAACATGAGAGCCGATCTGCAGTAACACGGATATTATGCATCCTTGAATTAAATGACCAAATTATATCTAAATAGTAAAAGAAAATTTCACTTATTCCATGTTAGGACTTATCCATCTTGCTGTTCTCAAAGGGAACAAAGGTGCCATAAGATACAATGCTTATTAGAAATGACATCCCTAGATGATCTTTGGTGCACAAGATGTCATAGATTTTTTAAGTACAGAACCCTTACACCCCTTATTCAAAGGGCCAATAAAACATATAAAGATGCCGACAGGAACAAACCAATCACGATGAAATTTGATATTTTTATTGAATACCTAATTACTTATCAACTTACTTTGAAAATCCAACTTTTGATAATTCTAATATAATCGATACATACATATTATAAGAATATTGTAATATAAATTATTGTTTGCTGTAATATAATTACTCAGTATTATAGATTCTAAAAAAATAGAACAAAATTTAATTCTAAATTCTAAATAAATACTAACATAAATATATATATTATATATATAGGGGATCTATTCATATAAACTGACACACCAACGGGTTGTTAGCTCAAGTGCTACATGTCTAATTCTCCTTAAGCAAGAACTCAGGTTCGAGACCGTCAGACGTATGACAGTGATCATCTCTGTGCCAAGACCAGAATCATGATTTACAGGTCATCTTCAAAGTGTCTTCGACATTTTAGGGGATGAAATGAACAACCCAACCCATACCCCATTTGCCAATTTGTCTCAGAAAAAGTCAAGGGCTTTGATAGTAGAATGGACAAAGTAGAAGTTACCGACAATTCGCAGACGCACCTATTAAATCAGGACATTTGACATGTATGGTAAGTTATTCCCCTTTTCCAAAATCTGTTTTAATATGAAAAAAATAAAAAACACTCTTTCAAACTATGCATGGTTTATCTGCAAAATTTTATTTTTATGAAGGGGACTACTTCATAAATTAAAACACTTGACATCTACCCATTATACAAATTACTCATCTAAAAATCTGAATCTAAAGCTTATTTAAGAATTAAATCAATGGTTCTCATTACCCGTGTACTGGTACACAATTTTTCAAATGGTAAGAGGGACCTAATATCACAGACACACATAACTTTATAAGATATTCTACCAGATACAAATATCACAAACACACTATATTATATGTATAGTATATGAGTACACACGGTATCGAATATCTAAATAATATAGCAATATAAAAGAAAAATGTATATAAATAAATAATCATATAATACATCACAATAAGTAAAAAGAATATAATAATATAAAATAACACACACACACAAGCCCTAGTCCCCTATTAGCAAGGTCAAGGGAAGGGAGGCAGCAATACATCTTGTTTAGGAGGATAGATTATTGCTTATATAAATTCAATGGTATATCTGTAAGCTAAAAGGAACCCCTTGCAGTGGACGAAAGTCAATTAGATATGATTGCTTACCCATGTTAGTGCAATCTGAGCTGATTCTTTGATTACATCACCAAGTTGTCCAGTGAGATGTAGTTCGCCCTTCCCCACCATAGCTGTAGCCTCCACAAACTGAACTTCTCCCCCAAAAGCAGTCCAGACAAGCCCGACAGAGACTCCAGGGGTGGCCACACGTTCAGCAGCTTCACTACCATCAAATCTTGGAGGCTGCATTTTGGGATATCGACAAATTAGGCATTACTCCTACTTGAGCATATCATCAAATTAATTATCATTTAATGAATTGATTAGGTAAAATGCTTCACGTTAACATATAATCAAGGCAACTCATTCACTAGTAATAATACATTAGAACCATATAGTAAAAATGCATTATTGCATCAAAAAAAATGCATTATAGAATAGTATTGCATGTCAATTACCCCAAGCACTTTTTCAAGCATAGTTTCATCAACAACCAATGGAGAGGAAATCTTGAATGTGCTTGAGATGTCCTGACTATTATCACCCATTGGTATCACTTCCATTTCAACTTCAGTTCCATCAGCGAGTCTGTTTTCCAGAAGGGGTGTAGCGAGTTTTTGCATCCCTTTGTTCAATGGAACTACTTGTTCTTGCTCTGCAACTTTTACTGCAGCAGCACGAGCCAGGGCAGCTAGGTTCCTCTCCAAATTACGCACACCAGCTTCCCTAGTATATCTCTGAATGACAAGTTTCACCATCACCTAGATCAAATAATTCTTAATTAGAAATCTATACAACATTGCTTGCTAATAGCACAATTGGCATATAAACTATCTCAGTGTGACTATTATGCTTCATATTTTTTCATTAATTTTAAAGCATCCTTTTAGTACGATAGATATTGTAGAAGAAGGAACGCAATCTCAACGATGACTAAAGCGAGACTTTCAATATTCAATCTAAAAAAAGCATGATCCATGGTTAAAACATAGAAAACATTAGTTTTCCAAGATTATGCAGACTGAGAAAACAACTCCACTAGAATGGATAATTATAAAATTGAATTGTTAACCCATACATTTAGCAAAAACATGTAAAATACTAAGATTAATAATGCATCATATGCCTCTTTCTTTTTCTTTGAAATATGGATGTATTTGTTTGTTTGGCTTTAAAGAAGGCACCCAAAATAATTGCATTCCACTCAATGAGCAGAAAACTTGCATGTATCCGCATCTTCTTTTATATATTAAAAATTCAATACCTCTGGAATCTGAAGAAACTCAGAACTCAACCCATGCTGATCTAAAACTCTTGGAATCAAATGACGCATGGCTATCTGTAGCTTTTCCTCAGGTGTATATCCAGGAAGCTCAATTACTTCCATCCTATCAAGAAGTGGTGGAGGAATAGGCTGCATCCTATTTGCGGTAGCCACAAAAACTACCTTGGATAGATCATATGGGACATTTAAATAGCTAGCTAACTTTAAGGAACAACTTCAGAATTAATATGTTTTTTGATCAAACAATTACAATAGAAGAAACATTATTAATGAGAGGAAGAAGTAGGATAAAAAATAAGCAGGAAAAGATATCCTCCCTCAGTAAAGAGCATTAGAACAACAAAAATAAAATCAACAAAAAGAAACAAGTTCTAGCAAAGTAATAGGTATATCAGGGTAAGCGGACATTAACACAATTCCCTTACTAAAAAGAGAAAAGTTAACTTAAATTAGGACTGGCTTATCCTTAACAAATCATCCAAGAGGCAAACAGTTAAAACAACACAAAAATATATTGCTAGATTTATCAAGACCAAAATAAGAAACTGTTTATACTATGAAAAACTAATGTAGGCTGAAAGTGACAACCAGAAAGTGATAATGCAGAACAGGTCCCCTATCAGAAAATAGCGACTATACTCATCACTTCAATTGAAGGCTTGTATGTGGGTAGTATATGAGAAAGAGGAACAGAACACAAAAATAATTCTTCATCAGAAAGGAACTACATAAATCATGTAATCCAACAAACCAGGGAGGGGGACAAATAGTGGGAAGGCATGTTTAAGAGTGTAGGATACTGATCATTGAATGTTTTATTTTGTTCTGGATCAAGAACCTCTAGCAATGCTGAAGCCGGATCTCCACGAATATCAGAACCTGTCTTGTCAACTTCATCAAGCAACATAACCGGATTGCATACACCTACTCTCTACAATGTCAAATGTGAAAAGTATCGATTAGTCTAAGATCCTGACCAGGAAACAAAAAGGCAAGAAACTAAATTTTATGAGTTCTATTCTGTTAGGTCCAAACTTTTTACTTGCCCTTGAAGACTTCAAGTATGTATTAAAATGTGTAGCGAAAAGAATAAAAAAATTAAAAAATCAGTATACTAGCTTTAAAATACTTATTATGAAGTACTATGTTAATATTTGTGATAATGTCTTCTCCATTTGAATTTGTGCCCATATTTGTGCTCATTTTCATATAAGACACATAATTAGCAACTATGGATAAAGAATACATAACAAAACAAAAAATCATACAATCTTAAAACAATTAAAAAAACTTTGCCACATGATTACACTAATGAAAACTGTTTATTAACCTCCATATTCTATCTGAAGCATTCTATATATCAGACAATAAAAAGAAGCCTTACAGCATATGATCACATGAGAACAAATGAACTCAGCCACATGAATTCACTAAACAATTTGTTAGCCTCCATATTAACATTTTACACCTTCGACTTTAGTTGTCTTTCTCTCATTGATGAAAAAATTTGTTATGAGAAATGAAAACTATAAGATAGGAGGATCCAACATCCTTCGAGAGACAAAGAAACAATTGAACCAAAAAAAAATAGAGAAGAGGGAAAAATAACTCAAGGCTCTCCAATTTCTTTTTATATCTGATTCTGATTTCTAAAACTGACTCATGGAAGTGGTGATGTTCCTCATGTTATCTTTTACTGAAACAAAGCCATGTAGATAACATTGTTTTTGTTTCCTAATCTTTCTTAACTATTGTTACCACACGTCAAATACTTATTTATTTCAAATGAAAATTCATTGAAAGTAGTGAGTTTTATCTTATCTAACACTCCAGTCATAACATATGTATCAATTCCTCATAAATGTATAGTTCATTCTAAACAACCCACCAAGCAGTCCAACTTTGAACTTAACACAGTATAGGGCATTATGGCATTATGTGATCAGTGTGGCTCACCCAATCTAATGGGAAAACCGGAAAAGGCTAGTTGTTTTTCTTAAACAACCCACCTCTTCAGTGTCCCAATCTAAAAATTACTGAACCTTCTTGTATGTATTCCTCACTTGCTATTTTAATTTTTAACTAAATAACCATTTTCCTTGCGATACATTTGGAATCTAGATTTACTGATTTAGTCTCCCTGCTCCTAATATTGACTCAGGTCTCAAGTCTTTTTCACTAGGACAAAACCAAATGTCCAAAAACAAACAAGATGTATAAAAAAGTAAAAAAAAACTACCAATAACTTGCCATACGTAATTGCAAATGTCACATCAGACACTATTACAAGTAATGTTCAAAATATTAAGTGCAGTGCAACCTTTAATCCATCTATAAGCCGCCCAGGCATGCTTCCAACATAAGTTCTCCTATGTCCTCTAATATCAGCCTCATCCTTGACTCCACCAAGGGATATGCGTACAAATTTTCTGCCTAAAGCAGCGGCAATAGAAGATGCCAATGACGTTTTCCCAACACCTGGTGGTCCAACAAAGCACAACACAGGACCTCTTGCATCTGGTTTAAGCTGTCAAACATATACTTAAATTAGAAACACATTAAATTTCACAAAGCACTAGATACTAAAGAACAGTAACAGGGTATTTAGAAACCTTGCGAACCGCCAGGTACTCAATTATTCGTTGCTTGACCTTCACTAAACCATAGTGATCACTATCCAGTCGCTTCTGTGCAGCTCTCAAGTCCAGTTCAATCTCTTCACTGGCCTTCTGCCAGGGCAAATCAGCAAGAAGCTCTAGGTAAACACGTGAACTGTTATACCCAGGTTGCTGAGGCTGCATTTTTTTTATCCTCCTGAGTAGAAATTACAGTAAAATGAACTGATTGTCTCTACAAGGTTTTAAAATCACTTAAGATACAAAACCTGATTTTATTATTTTACCAAACATCTATAGCATGTAAGTTCCTTACAAAGAGCAACAATCACCATATTTAGCTATGTTTCCATCAAAAAGTACCTCAACTCTCTGTGTGCTTGTTTCCATACATTCTGTGGCATTCCTGCACTTTGCATCTTTCTTTCAAGGGCAGCCAGGTCATCCTCATCATCATCATTATCACCAAGTTCCTCTTTTATAGCCCTCATCTGAAATATATTTTGCACAACAAAAAAAGAATATTTCAATTAGATAAAAGTCCAAACAAGATAACAAGATAAACAAAGCAGTAAAATGCTCCTCTGCAGCAGAGATGGCCAAAACTTTCTAAATCCTTGCAACAGGGACTGAAAATTCTGGATATTATTCAGCAGATAGAGGGAGCTATGGTCCTTACAAAGGAAGTAATCCCTCTGGAAAACAGAATGACTCGACCACCCCAAAACCTCTATCAACTTTTCCATACCTCTTTCTACAATTCTCCTCGCCCATATGTATTGTCACTCCCCCTTCTCCCCAATCATTCTCGAATCTTTCACCCCACACTCCATATGCCACCTTTACGTTCTATTATAATTTTTCCCCTCTCCTCCGATAGATTCCCCCACCTCCTTACCCACCATTCTGTTATAATTTGATTTCTCCTCCAACAGATTCCTCCACCACTTTATCCTTAATATCATTCTTTTGTCTCCTCCCATAAACATGCAGACCCTTATTATTAGGGCCATCCTCCCTTCTCCTATTCACGTATGTCAATGGTCTATCACCTTGACATAACATATCGCTATTTACCTCCATATCATTGTTATAAAGGAAAGCAGAGGAAACTCTACTAGTTTCTTATTCCCTCCTCGGACAAAATCACTGATAATAACTTAGTACCCAAATGTAGTCTATCATAGCAACATCTATAAGTTTGTCTAACTACAACGGATAGCTTAAAGACCAAGAGAATTTAAATGCTTTGCCTGTACACCTACAACCCATCGTTCTCACCAACTGCAGAAGGTATAGCAATGACTAATTCAGGAGCGAACACTGATCATGCTAAACAAACTTGCACCCAAACAATGTGGTAGAGCCGTAGAAGCACTAAATATGTAAATTACTTATACCAATTGATAAGATCCAGAAAAGTAGAAGATAGAAAGTGTATTATTCGCAAGAGCCCTAATTCCCAAATTAGGGAATCAGAGAAGATACAAGAACTGATGAGTATTCGAGAGACTCATCCACTCTCCTAACTCCTAAGTCCCAATTACACAAATGATCCAAAAGATACTCATACTCTCATTAAACTCTCTTATTTATACAATCAGCTAGTTATCCCCCTAACTGACCAACTAAGCTGCTGACTAATACTAATTCCCAAACAGCTAACTAACTTCCTGTGACCCTATGGTATCTACCAATTACTATCTCTCAGGTTAGGTGCTTGCTTGTATCACTAAACACTGAATAGAACCCTGCAAATGGATATGAAATCTTACACTATGAGACCAAAATGTTTGCTAGAGATAGGCAGAGGTATACTTATCGAAGGGGTTTTCCAGCCATCATAATAAGTAATAACCATTGAAAACTTTGGCTTGAAAGATGTCATTGATTTATAGTAAGGTATAATCTTTATCAACATAGCCCATATACCCTTGCATTCATGTTTAACAAATATATTAAATAAAAAGCAAGAAACCTAACCTGCTGGCGCAAAAGAAATTCTTTTTGAGACTTTGACAATTGCCCTTCAACCTTTTGTGTAATTTTCTCAGCTACACGTATTGACTGTTGATAGTAGACAGACACGAGTAGAGAATTAGAGACAGGCAATAGAATATCAGACCCACATCAAGCATCATAAGACCATAGCTCTATTACTTGCCTGTAAATGCCTATCAACTAACTCAGTTGCTTTAGAAAGCCTCACTTTGGGGTCAACTGAATCCAACATAGATAGTTGTTCTTCAAAACTTATCTCAAAACTAGCAACAAATATATCAGCCAACTTGTGAACTGGAACATTGTCCAAAAGGAGTTTTGTCCTTCCACCAGTTTTTTGTTTCTGTAAACAAAATGTTAGCTACTAATACAATATAACAAAGAAAACATGACATCCAAAATCATATAAATAATTTACAACTATAAAACAGAAGTCCATTACCCAACCTAAAAAATAAGACGATGTTCAAGCTATCAAAATATGATGAATGCAGAGGCACCATTGCACATATTCAAAATATTAGAAGCAAATATGAACTGCTAGATATTATTCAACCAATCATACCAGAATTATAACTTATAAGGATTGTAAAGCTCAAGGCTCAAACGCAATTCTATGTTATTCATAAAATGTAGAAGTGTTCAAGTTACAAGCTTTACCAGCTCCAGAACAGAAATAAGCTCCATCGCAGTTGCTTTAAATCGGCGAGACAACATTATGAATTCTGGATCTTGCTCTACTTGTTCCATCTCTAGATTAAAAAACAGAAGCAACTCAACAACTTTAAAGAAAATGGATTGAATCTTATCAGTGATCAATTCATCAGGGAACTTCCCTCTTATTCATTTTTACTTTTTATCGTAATGCTAAAATGTGGCAAAGTAGTTAAATTGAAAACAAGGAAAGAAAAGAGAACAAACTACTTCAAGTTAAACCCGCATATACCCCTTCCTCATTAGAAGGTATACAATCAAAACGTTGAATGTTTATCTGATCTTTAACATCTTTTCCAACAAGTGAGTGACTGCATCTATGAAGATTAAAACATATATCAGATCGTCGTATCACACTGCGTTCTCGGACATCGTCATATATTTGGGAAGGTGACCTAATTACTATTAGTGATCATGCTTCAATGATCTATGCATTAATAGCAAGAAAACATATAACTGTAATATATAATATCTACATCAAATGGAAGGCATAAGTCTCCCCATCGTAATCTAATTATTTATAGCAAAATAATATCAAACTTTCGGGGGAGCAGATCAGATCACGGTATACGACTCTTGATATAATAATTATCATTCAATTTCTGTTGTTTTAATTTGTTACCCCGAAAACCACAAATATAATGTGAGTCACAAACACACAGACAGACACACATTTCCTGTACAAAAGCTAATGCCAAAGAAAAAGATGAATGACTAACCAGTCTTAGTCTCAAGGGAAGATATCCTTGCAGTATGATATATTCCTCTTGTGTTTAGCTCCTCGACACTAAATCTACACAAACCTTCAAGAACAACTATGTATGTGACCCTTCCACTTGGCTTCTCCACTCCCCTTGATAAATGTAATGCTCGAGCAGCCACCCCTCTGGAGTCAAACGCATTTTAAAATCAACCTTAATTTGCAGATTATATTTTGCACAAAATCCATAAGATAAGTAAAATATTTACGTTGCAGCATTAGAAAATTATTAAGCGTTTATAATTATGAAAATCTGAAAGTATAAATATAGAGGAGAAGCCATCAGTTCAGTCAGAAACAAAATATGAGGAATAAGAAGAGAAGGACAATAAACCAAATCAAAATTCATCAAGAAAAAATCTTAACTGATACATTTTTACATGGATTGCAGATGGACAGTTGAACTGTATGTACTATGTATGTATGTATGATGTTTTATCAAGCAACTTGATCAAAGATTCTTAAACTAACACAAAAGGTATTTACTTGAGCTATACCTGTTATGCCAATGAACAACATCATTCTGCTTTTTGGTATCAGGCTTATGAGAATCTGATGAACTGTCTTTTACTTTTGAGCTTTGATCTAGAAAATCAGTTCCTGCACCTACAAAGAAGAATAAAAATGAATAATAGAAAACCAAATTTATAAGTTTCCTAAACATTCAAAATTGTGAAGGGATTCTCTCCTGTGACTTTTCCACAGGACAGGATCTCAACCATTAAATATTTATTCTTTTATAATAAAGTAGTTAAAATAATATAAGTTTCAAAGTTCTAATGGTTGGATTATTAACTACACTACACCTAACGCAGTGAAACAATACAAGTGAGCATCCTTTTCCTTCAAAGTTATGTTCACTCTACTCTAACATGATTTTGCAGATTATCTTTTATGTTTGGATACTCTTGATTTTGCTTATGACCCTCCATTTGAATCAAAATTGAAGTTTTGGCTTTGATGTTTGAAAATTGCAAACTAAACTTTACTACAATCTTTCTTGTTTAGAGAAAAGTTTCCAAACATATATATCACTTCAGTTCAAACTATTCTTAACCAAAATCAATTTTACCAAACCAAGTTTTTCCAAAATTATCTTGTCAAGTTGGTAACACAAAAAAAAAAAAAAAAAAAAAAACCCAGTTTATCACCTTGAGATATAGTGGGACCCAGAGGCTTACTTTCAGCAGCATCACGAACTGGCAGGATGCCAATCAAGCCCTTCTCTTCCCGCTGCCAAAGTTCTTGTTCCACCAACTTCACACTACAATAACCAAGGAACCAGTAACGCTTAATGCTTAAAGACAAACTCAGAAATCAGAAAGGTTCAACTTTTCCGTACAAACCTATGCATACCAAAAAAGAAAAGGTGAAAAATACATGCTAAAGGGAATCAATCAATCAATGAAAACAGCTGCAATTGCTTCTATGCAAAAGAATCAAACGAAACAAGCACTTGAACAGAATCATCCGTGTTCAGAAACTTGATATGCCGATCAATTGAACAGAAAATTTCACGGAAACCAAAGTAACAGAATCATCCGTACCTACTAGGGGAAGTGCAGCGGATTCTGATGATGGCGCCGGGTAAGAGGACCTTGTTCCTGAAAGGAAGGATCGCCAGGCGACTCGGCAGCTCCACCGATTCAGCCATGCTCGCAACTCGGGTGTGCGTGCAATCAGTGCGAAAATCCCTTGATTTCTGAGAGGAAAAAGAAGGGTGCAAAGACTAACACCTCACCAACAATTGGAAATGGATTATATAGAATCAAATTCGCACCAGACAAAGGAAAAACGTAACTGTCTTCGTTTTCTTCTCACCTTTGATTTTTCTTTTTTACTTGAATTTATATTTATATAGGATCAGGATTCATATTTCATATGTTCAGTTTTTCTATTTTCCTATCATTTCTAACCCCTAGGCACCAATTTTTGCACCCTCTCATTTTTGCATTCGAGAATTTAAATCCCGGAAATTTTGCCCCCGGAAAATTTTGCTTTCAAGCCCAGAATGTGAAAGGGGTGCCACTTGATATTGGGATGGGAAATCTAACACCCTTTCTTTTCGAGGTGAAATCATATATCATATTTCTTATTTTTCTTTTTTCTATCTTTTATTAATATATCGGAAAACTAGTAGAAAAAAAATAAAAGCCGAAAAAGAATAAACAACGCCCAGAGCGTCTCTTAGCAAAAGAGTCTCCAAATCAAAGCACGACACATCAACCAAACATAGATCACCCGGCTGCGACGCCAACTTCACCGGAAAATCCGTTGAGAAATGGGTTGAAGCGTCACCATCCAATTCCTCCCTAGTAGGTCATGTATCTGTTGCACTTCTATCATGAATCGGGCTACATCTAGATCATCAATGGCATCCAGGAGCTCATTGTAACCTACCTCACATTCAATTTTACGATACTCTTTGTCTCAGGCAATCTACAGCCCATCACGCAGCGTTGTGGCCTTCACAAGAAGCGCATTTCCACCCATCGTACAAGCTGAAAAATCACAAATTCAGCACCCTTGATCGTTCCAAAGAAGACCACCGACACCAATACGGTCTCACACTCACGAAGTTCTTTTTTCTATTTAGGTGTTTATGTGTTTTAGATGTCTACCCATCATTTTTCATTTTTTGGTAGCACACGGCCCAAGCTACCTCTCGTATAAAGGATATTACAATTATCAAACATAAGAGGAATTAAGCAAAAATCAGATCGCAGTGATAAAAAGTGGCTGTTTGAACTCCTAGGTCGAGTGTTCGAACATTAGAAGCCGCACTCTTGGAGAGACATTTTGCTTTCACTACACCAAGGTCGAAATTGCAGGAACAATTTAATACACCAAAAAAAGACATTCATAGGCGTGATAGAAGAAAGAGGAGAGACAACCCACCGGGCCTTGCTTATGCGACCTTCCATAGTGGTGTCTCAAGCCTCTCAGCAGCTACCTCAGACTCTCCCCTCAGCTTGGTCTGGGCCTCCTTCGAGTATGATGAAGATTAATGTTGATGCTTCTGTTTCGCGCGACAACCTTGCTGGTTTTGGTTTCATAGCTCGGGACGACAATGGCGAAGTGTTAGCTATAGCAACTTCAGCTCCCATGGTTGTTCTGTCTCTGGTGTTGGCTGAAGCGCTTTGTTTTGGTGGGCTCTATCTCTAGCTGCTGAGCTTTGTTCCTGACAAACTATTTTTAAGACCGATTGCTTGCTCCTTTATGAAGCTTGGAAGCGTCGTGGTGATGGAAACTCTTATCTTGCTTCGGTGCTCCAAGATTGTCGTTTACTTCTTTCGAATTTTGACGTTTTCAAGTTTTCCTTTGATTGTAAGTATGGTAGTTGCATCGCTGGTGCTTTAGTTGAATTTTCTTTACGCTCTGGTTATTTTGTTTGAATTGAGGAATTTCCTATGGATTTATCCTCTTTAGTCTAGCTTAATGTAACAACGTCTCAACCTTCTGTTTCTTCTTAATGCGTGATTTTAGTTTTTGTTTTCAAAAAAAAAGGAAAAAACTTGGTTGATATTCTTTTTTATAGAAAAAGACTCACTTGCTCTATTTTTTATTGATTAATTTTTAATTGTATAAAAAGTTATTAAATAGTATAAGTGTACAAATTTACACTGGGTTTCAATTGATTTCTTTCAATTATACATACATATATATGACAATAATGCAGAATCTTGATGTGGAGTCCCCTTAATATGCACAAGTTTTTACTTGTTCAACCTTGCACAACCTCATTTTGACCCACAATAGGAGGTTTCCCGGATTTCTGTTTCTTCCTTCCATGTTTTTCTCAGTCACGTTTCTGTTTTTTCTCCTCCTTCCATGTTTTTCTTCTTCTTTTCTTCTTCCTCCTCCAAATCAGTGGCACAACCACCACCACAATTTGTTCATTCCTTCCATCCCTGGACATCACAACCACCACCACGACCTCCTTCCCTCATCGCCACCGCCATTTCGTTGTTCTTTTCCGGGAACTCAAAGACACCATCGCCACCTTCTCTCTTCAGATCCGGTCGAACTGCAAGCCCAATGAAGAAACCAATACCACCACTGGAATCCCCACGAAGTCCACAGTAAAACCCTTCCTCAGATCGTCGTTTCGCCGCTGTTGACCGCCACCACCGCCGCATGAAAATGGGTTTTCCAGCAGACTCCTTTGGCGTTTGAGAAAACGGACACCACCAAGTTGATCCTCGCCACGAGAAGAAGAAGTTCCAACCATCCGTTTCTTCTCTGGTGACATTGTCGTCGTCAGCCACCGTGGAGGGCGATTTCTGACATGGTCTCCGACGATCTTCCCTAACCCTTTATTTTTTATTTTCTTCACACTTTTGAGTTGTAACTTGGTTGATTGGAAGCTTGTAACTTAGTTTAACGTGTGTAATTTGGTTGATAGGAAATTGGTTGAGGAAGAAAACAGTGGGTTGAAGGAGTGAGGGAAGAAGATGATGTTTTTTTGTAGGGAGAAGAAGATGAGGTTGAAATTGATCTGGGCAAAAAAGAAATTGAATGTAAATAATTTTTTCTTATTCAGAAAACTAAAAAATGATTTTTTTTAAATCAGAAATTCAAAATTACCTGCGTTCAATTCACCCCCATGCTTTGTGCAAGGTTGCACAAGTTCATATTAAGTACACCCCTTAATTTGGTGTATAAATTAATTTTTCATAAACAAATAATTTAACCAACAAAGTATTAATCTAGTGATAAACAAGCTATAAATTCATAAAAATAAGAACAGAAATTCATTCATCGAAAAAGTCATATGAATGTGAGTAGGAGGGAAACCCCCACACAAATGAGTGACTCCTAAATAGACTCCCCTAGAACCAGTTCTGTAAGTCATACCTCTTAAATTTCTATTCTTGTGTCCCGTAAACAAACTTTATCCCCTAAAATAGAAAACCATATAGAACACTCCTATCCTATGTTCCTGAAAATGCCCAAATAGAAACTGTTGTGTCACCTCTCCTTAATCCGTACAATGTTTTCAAAAGAAATAAGTCTAATTTTACTTAGACCAATCAAAAGTTGATCTCAACAATCATCAAACACAACAAAAATAAACAAATATTATAAATTCCTCTCATGTAGGCCTGCTATAACCATTGTGTCCATACTTCTTATAAAATTCACGAGTTTATCTAAATGACTTAAAGAAAAACTTGGGTTACACAACTTTTGTCCTAAGTGAACCAATAATATTTAAGATAAATAAATAAATATAAAATTTATAGTCCACATATCTTAAATATGATTGATCCACCTAAAACTTGGGTTGCATAACCCAAATTTTTCCTCAGACTCAAAAATTACACATTTTTCTCATGTAGTTGTCTATCGAAGTATCCACTACTTGATCACCGTCATAGAAACTTTTGTTAAAGTCTTCTTCTTCTACAGCATGTCTTTCTTGTATTCTTTTCAATTACTAATGTATATATAAATCTTGGTATCAAATCTAAAAATTACCATGTTTAGTTTAAATTAGTGGATAAGTTAGTCCCGAGTTAAAAAATGGTAGCTGAAAGTTGTTTCTTTTTTTAAGGAGGAGGAGGAGTTGTTAAGTGATTGACGCATTAGTACTCATATATAGTGTTCATTTTAAAATAATTATCAATATAGGTATTTGATTTATCTCAAATTATTAATCATCATCAAAACTATGATATTCATTTTTATATTACAATATCTTTTTTTAAAGAAAAACATCATGTTTTTAATAGTTTTATTAAATAAAATGAGATAATAAAATGACTTTATATTATAATATGTAGTAAAATGAAAAGTATTTATTCTTTCCAATATAAAGAGGTAATGGAATAATTTAATGAAAATAGTGACGCTAAAAACATGTTAAAAATGAGGGGAAATATATAGTACTCCCCTCATGTTAAAAATGAGGGAAAATGCGTTATAATCACTTTGAACTTTGTGTTTTTTAAAGACACCATATGAACTTTTATTTTATCAACTAATCCTTAAGCTCTTGAAATAATTTTAACACTGATCTTTCAATTAACTTTTTTGGGCTAAGTTATTAATGGTTGGTAGAAATAGGTCCTTTACTTCTTCAAAGAAAAGACCACATTATGTAATAATAAAAATGTTATACCTTTTGCAAATAAACATATTAACATCTCACAGTTACTTGTAATAAATGTTTAAACTCTTACTAATACTAATAAACGAATGGATTTATTATAGTATAATAGTAGAAGTTTAATGATAAATTAGGATAAAATAAAAAATCATGGTGCCTATTCGCAAAATATATAAAATTTAGGATGATTGGATGATTTTTTTTCTAATAACAAAAAAAATTGTAAGTTACTCCGTCCTCCGTTTCAAAATAACTGTTCAGAAAAAGAAAAAACATGTATATTAAGAAATGCAATTAATATAATTAACTTAATTTTTAAAACATATTATCTATTTTCTATTTTAACCTTTAAAGTTTATTTTTATATCTCTTTATTTATTGTTCTCATAGGGTTATTATACAGAAAAACATTAATTAATATTATCTCGAAATTCTAAGTGGACGGTTATTCTAAAACATTTTTTTTCTTTCTAAATTGACAGTTATTTTAAAACGGATAATTTTTATTTTGTTTAATGACAAAACTATTTCTTTTTTCAAATCAACAACTCTTAGATCTTGGTCTTTTACTAGAATAAAATCAGGATCCATTGATATGTTCGAGAAATCCTCCAACCCAACAACAGCACTATTTCAATTAAACAAATTTATAGGTCAATCAAATAAACTTTTAATTGTACCATAAAAAAAATAACTTTTAATTAGGTGAAATGACCAATCAAACACTATTATTATTATTAGTATTATTAATATGGTGGCTTTTAGGGTGCACTTACACTCTGAGTGTTGTATTATGCAGCAGCAAAAATGACCTATAATAATGGGTGTAATGACCTGCTAATAAAAAAAATTAAAAAATGAAGTTTACAAAATTTTCATTATCACTTACCTCTCAACCTCTCCCTTGGTGTACTGTTCTGAAGCTGTAAAAGCAATTTAAATTGTTACTTCTACCCCAATAACAATTCATAGAGTAAAACGTACTTTTGAACTCATATCTAAATAAACCAATACATTGCAGGGATCAATGGAAGAGTAAGTTAATCTAAGCTAAAGAAGGATTCCATTTCCAACCATTAGGTACTCGTAAATAGAGCTACAAAAATCAAGTGATGCACAAGATGCTATATCCCTCAACCCCCTCCATCCCTTCTGGCCATCATCAAAATCAAAGTTGGTTTGAAATCGAAATGCACCGATGAGATATAAACAGATCCAGATCTGGTTCATTGGGAAACCAGCGAACCCACCTCCATAACAGCTGCACCGAACATTCTCTCAAGAAATAAATGGCCCAAATCGAAAAGGGGTGGTGGGAGGTTCTTTGAGGAAAAAGGGAAAACGGAGATGCTTAGGATTGGAGATTTTACGGAGAAGTTGATGAAGAGGATTGAAGATTTCGTTCTAGGTTTGCTGCTTCCGCTTTACTTTGCTTCCAGTGGGTTGAAGAGTGATGTGACGAAGATTTCGTGTCTGAAGATTTTTGAAATATGAAATTATGTGTTATGGAATCTTCAATTCACACTAAATCAACTCAAATTTTTGGGCCTATGTAATTGTTTTCTGTTTGATGAGGTTTGATCTTGTAATAATTCATGGGTGTTGGAACTAATTTCAATCTCTTGGGACTGATCTAGGGGTGAGAATAGATTAGGCCAGGCCAGACTTTGCGTAAATAGGTATAGTCTATTTAAAAAATTTAAGGTCTAAGTCTGGCCTGTGGCCTATCATATGTTTTTTATTTTGCTTTGGTTTGACCTTTTTAAATGTTTGGTCTGGCCTGAAGCTTATTTATATAGGTCTATTTTCGAATAAGGCTTTTAAATAAGTCAAACCTACATCTAAACAAGCCAGCATCTAAGTAGACCAACAAGCCTACATCGAAATAGGTCAACCATGTTTGTCAATCGATAAGTTTTAAGAAGGTAAAATTAAATTTTCTACAAGTACCAAAATTGGTGACAGGTTGGATGGATGTTAATTGAATTTAATATTTTGATTTGTTTGTATATTTTATTAAACTAATATATTAAATTAAAATGTTAATAAACAGGCCGGACTGATAGGCTTAATAGGCTTTTTTCTAAGCTTAAGTCTGATCTATTTAGTTAAATAAGCTTTTTAAAAAGTCTAAGCCTAGCCTTTATATTAAATCGGTCAGGTCAGGCCAGACTTTAAACAGGCCAGGCCATAAGCCCCTGTTGACGGCCTGGCCTATTCCCACCCCTAATGAGAGGAAGGTCTCCTGGCGGTGATGAGGATTTAGGTGTGCAGGCAAACAAGAGAAAGAGAAATGAAGATGAAGGGTTTTATCGTAAAAACTAATTAAAGTTGTAATAAATTATAAAAACAAATAGTTCGTGGGGCTCGTAGTGAGTAGGTCATTTAAATCATCTCATTGGATCCAACGGCTCTAAGAGGCATTGCACCTTAGACAACACTTTATTATATATATTTCAAATTTTTATACTCCTTCCATTCCAAATTATAAGACTCTTTAGAGACAAACTTGTTGTTCCAAATTATAAGACTCATTCTAGATTTCAAAAAAAAAAATAGATTTTTCCTTTTTTACCTTTTACATTCATTATATTTTCAATTTGTTGGGCATTGAAGTGCGAGTTTTAAATAGGGGGCATATATGAAAGATTTATACAAAAAATAATAAAACTAAGATATTAATTAACTTATTACATATTTTCTTAATAAACATGAATTGTCTGAACAGGTCCTTATAATTTATAACAGATCAATAATGTTTTTATCGTGCAAATTGACACGCGGTAATTAGGTAGTAAATATAATAGTCTATGCGATGAACGTGCATTTAGTCCACTCCTCACTCTCAGTGGAAAGCCACTTGAACATCATTATATGCTTTGAATGATTGATGATACAATATTATTTCCTCGTAGATTTTTGGCAAAACCACCTTCAAGAAAATATTGTTTTTAATGTGATTAAACAAATTGTAGGGATTAAAAAAAGGTAGTTTCATCTAACTCGTGTTAATTTTATAAACTCACCAACATTTCTTTATTTTATGTTCTTTTTCGATGCTTCCATGATAGAGTCTCATTGATCCGCCGTGTGACCAACGGGGCAACGCATCTTATCTTTCTCTTTTGCATCGGAACTCATATAATTGTAGTCGTCACTAAACACGTTATTCTTCCAGAGAACTTGACAAAATGTAGTTTTTTTTGGTAGATGTTTACCGAAGGAGAGTTACAAGAAACGCTGCAAAAAATATTTTGAGATAGTTGGTGATAACTACATTTCCTAGCGTTTTTTTTATCGTAACATTGAATATTTTTAAAAATAAATACCTATGCATTTATTTTTGTGTTGTCTAGATGAACTACCATTTAAGTAGTGCACTATGCACTGTCATCTTTCTGTCATATAATTATAAGTTAATTTAGAATTAAGATTGATGGACTTTTACTTGCCAACAAGTCAGCACATCAATTTGTAAAAAATCACTTTGTTGATATTCCCAACAAGACTCAAACAGTGATGAGTGGGTATATGCGTAACCTTAACAAGATTAAGTGCAGCTACTGAGTCCATTTCTACAATGAGTTTTTAATTTTGAAATGATCTTACAAACCTAACATCATGGAACAGTCCCCATAATTTAGTCTTCATTGTTGAAAAAATGCCCAAATTAAAGGTGAACTAGAATATTAGACACTCCAGGATATGGACCCTGGCTGGCTTAACGTCACTTTCTTCTTTTCTTTTTACCATCTCCGCGCACTCTGTGGCCGCTCCTCTCCTTCCGCCACCATCTTCCTCTCTCTCCCTTGTTTTTTGACAAGTTTTTAAAGTATGCGGATGATTTTGCTGCACAATTTTTTATCACTATGGCGCATTGTATTTGGTGCTTCCATCTTCATGGAGTCGTCCACCACAAGGGGCCCTTAAGATAAATTTTGATGCCTCAATGAATGAATATGGATGTTGCATGTTGCGGGCCTTGGTTTGATAGCAAGAGATCATGAAGGAGACGTGTTAGCTGCGGCCATTGCTTCCTCATTCGATGTCTTTTCTCTGGTGATAGCAGAGGCTTTATGCTTCGGATGAGATATGTATTTGGCTACAGATTCGGGTTTTAAGAGGGTGTGCTTTGAGAAGGTTTATTAGCAACTTCTAGCCTTCGGCGCAAACCCGCAACCAGTAGATCCCACTTTTTTTTAATTTTTTTGGGACTGTCGTGATCTCGCTGTTGGTTTTGATTTCTAAGATGTCTCTTTTTCTCATAAAGGTGGCAAATGTGTAGTTGATTCTCTAGCTAGGAAGACTTTTACTTATTATAATTCTATCTAGATTGAGGAGATTTAACAGTGATGTAATGGTTTCTATTTCGGTTTATTCTTATTAATATTATTTCATTTCCTTTGAATAAAAGTCTCACTCACATTGTGGACCGATAATCCATAAAGGTAATTTTAACTAGAAAAATTATTTTATGAATTTACTAGTGTTATATTTTGATTTTATCCCTATCCATGTTGACTTGGTCAAGATAATTCTACCTCTTTTTAACCTACTTTTTTCAATCCATTAATAATTGCATTATCACAATTAGAGCATATTATTCTTATTTTGGTTGTGCTCTCTTCTTCTCTCCCGTCTCCTATTCTCCGTGTCTTCCTTTGCTTTAACAAATGGGTTAATACAAAAAGTATTCTTTTAGTTATAATACATGAGAGGAATTTTTCGCGTCTTATGTGAATAAATCCTCAAATACAACGTGATTGCTCACGTCTCATACTATCAATTTCATTTTAGTTGTGACCAATTTCTACAATTTTTCCTATAATCTTAAGGCATGAATGCCATGAGACGCTTAGCGAGAGAGTGGTGTAGTTAACCTCAAATTATGGGTTTAGGGTTCCTCTCACCAATTAATTCAGATTTTGTAGCCCCATTATTAATCCCTATTTGTAGGCATAAGTTTATAATTCTTTGTTAGTTTGCCTCTTAACTCCAAACATGTTCAATTTGTTTTATCTTGCATCATTTTCCCCTTTCTCTAAGGGTTGGGATGTAGTTGAAAATCAATTTGATCATCTATTGAGTGTTCAATAATCTATTTTGCACATTTGATAACTCTTTGGCAAGTGCGCCAAATTATCATCTTGTAATAAAAAAATATCGTCTTCGAGGATTTTATGTTAAGTACCAACTTAATTAGCAAATTGTTGCTTAAACGAATTGAAAGCTTGATTTGTTAATAATTAGAAATGTGATAAAAGAAATGCAATAAAACAACATATACAAATAAAGAGGGAAAATGTACTAGAGGTATGATTTAATTAAATCAATAATATGTTCCTTAGTCATTCATCCCTATATGAAGTTGTTTATTTCGTTTAAGATGGTAATATTGTCTATTCACTTTCTAGTTCCTTAGTAAAGTGAAACTATCAATTGAAACCTTAGATATAATCCCTTAAACCCTAGAGATTTCAATATATGTATTAATGAATTCAACAACTCAATAAACACCCTACCTAATGTTCTTATCCATAAGATGACAGAAACACAAGTCATTCACTCACTATAAGAATACTCGCTACTACTGACGGTTTTTTCTCATTGTCACGACATCGTCGATGAACAATGTGATAATTGACGTCTTTGTCTTTGTCTCTTCAACTTCAAGGTAGCAACCACATGCCTACGTGGAATAACTGAATTCCATGTGGCATCACCACACGACCATAGTTCTAAGAGCCTAATTAGCTTGGTTTAGTTGGCTAATCAAATTAATTTAGCTCATCTCCTACTCGCCTAGTTTGTGCCAAGCCCATTGGTGGTCAACTTGTTTGGTGATTGTTCATTTGGGCCAGCGTAGTGACCCTTGCCCAACTGGAGAGATCTCGGCCCAAAACATTAGGCTTGATGCTTTTGATTCTCATATAGTAGGTTTATCAGTTTTTTTTTTTTTTTATTTGGAGTGGCTTAGCCCCTCATTTGCAAAGGGGGGAAAAAGAGAACCATTGTGTCATTAGAATAATCACTCTCCAATTCGTACTATTACACTAAAGTTTGATTATTATAAAATTCTAGATCATCTTTATCACTTTTTTAAATTTTTTAAAAGTTCTCTTAAAAATTTGAGAAAGAACAATTCTTTCCTCCTAAAGCAAAGAAATCTAAGCCGGAAAAAGAATCTGTATGAATAGTTAAAAATTCACCAAAATCGAGCCTTGTACACGAGTATCAAGCAACGAGCATCAAAGCAAAATCAAGGTATCATTGACATCATAGCTCAGTAAAGAGCTGCTAATGTGAGCGGTTGCTAGTTAGTGTGCGATTTGTAAGTATATATGGAAGCGGCTAAATGTTATGTTGTGGCCCGTGATGATAATCGAACCCACCCAAGTGTTTTGTCATTACAAAGAAAAAAAAAGGCAAAATCCAATTTTAGCGTGCCTAACAGTTCTGTCATCACACTCCCGATCAACACAAACATGTATGGACTATGGACGTAGAACACCATAGCAAATGCAAGTGAATGAATCCAGTGGCACAGGGGGACATGACTATGCCATGGCCTCCCACTACTTATTGGTTTCATTCATTTTGTATAAAATTGTTTGTTGGTTTCACTAACTTTGTATAAAATTACTTGTTGATTTCACTCATTTATATGAACCAATAAGATTGTCCCATAATTAAAATTAAAAAATAATGTAAAAATAAATAAAATAAATAACACAATCTTATTGGTCCATATGGACATGAGGTTGAATGACCCCAATTAATCATGGGGTCATTTAGCCGACCCCTTTAGCACCACCTAACTCAAAACTATATTCATCCCGCAGTGAATGGAATCAACCGCGAGTGTGTAATATAGGAAGAAATTCCCATTGTATTCAGTCCCATCTTTGATAAACTGAAAACTATGAGCACAACAACCATCGATCATAATTGACAAGGGATCTACAAAAGGAAACAAAACCAAAACCTTGCTTCCCCAAAAACAAAGAAAAAAACAAACTCGGAAAATGAGTCATTTCACAGAAGAGATCTCCCACAAGTAGCAAACACACCTTTCAATAGTATACCATTTTTACACCTAGCTACATTCACAAAGTCCCCCTGTACCAATCCCTTCTCTCTTGACCCTTGTTTGTGAAAATAGTTAAAAACTTGAAGGTTGTTTGATCCTCTTTCTGTCACAATTTTTTCTTCAAATTTCTTCTTTCCCTTTCCGAGATTATTGCATCAGTTCCTCTGTTTCTATTTTCTCTTGATTCAGCCAAAAACTATGCGGCAATAACTGCCCCTGTTGCACGAAACGAGTAATCTCTGGCATTGGTTGAAGAAGCAGAGTTTTTTTGCTCCTTACTTCTCAAAGCCTTCATCGATGAAGCTTTCATGTTCTTCTCCTTCGCTTCGTCTATCTCAATCTGTTCTTGCCTGCACTCCTCACTGCAAAAAGGGGTGTCCCCTCTGCATCAAATTCAACAATCAGAAACCACCATCAGAACCAGTTACATCAACAATCAATCAAAATCATAACTAAAGTTGAAAATCTCAAAAGGGTATTTGATTTAGCAAGTAGAACAAATAAAAAACCAATCTTTTCAGAAAATCGGAACTGGGTGGTGTGGATTCCTCGAAAGATCGAAACTTTGAATCGGAGGTGCAATAAAGTGTGTTAATTTATTGTGGGTTGGTTGCTTTGCTAACCTGTACATGAAGATGTCTCTGTTGTCTCCCAGTGGCTTCTTGCAGAGAAAACAAGCTTCAAGGAAGTGGGGTTGATGATGATCTTGAAATCTGGCATCGTAGAATCTCCCAGATCTCGGAGAAGAAACTGAAAGGTTCCTGAAACTTCCTCTGTTGCAGGAAGTGGCATAACCAACGGTCATGGAAGACCTTGACACAAAACTAGTACTATTGACACGATAACCAGAATCCATGTCTGGTAATGAAGCCAAACCGTGGTCTTTTTCCAAGTAACAAGGTCTTACAGGGGAGTGCATGAATTTGTTTCAGAAACTGAAGTGTTTCTGAAGTGATTTTGTTTTGGCCTGGGGAGAAGAGAGAAAGAGAGTGGTGTTAGTGTAGGAGAAAGTGGTAAGAGATGGTGTTTATTTATAAATAGAAAGATGGTTTTGGAAAGAAACAAAGAAAGGAAAAGGAAAAAGAAAGGGATGTGTAGTAAACAACGGCTGGTTACAAAGAATCCGTGAGACTGAATCCATTGGCTCAAACTACCTGCTCACCATCAAGACCGTTCAAAATCAATTATGATTTGTTTTTTAGGATTTGTATGATTGGGGGTTTAGAGAGTTGCCACTAATTGAGAAGAGGAAAAAGGGTAAATGAAAGAAGCAACTAGAAAATCAGATGATTTTTAAGTTATTTGATTGAACATAAAGTAAAAGAAAAAATAAGAGAAAAACAAAATAAAAGTACGTAAAATGACATAAATAAGTAAAAATTAAATATAATGATATAATTTTTATAAAAAAAAATGATTTTGGCAATATAATTAAACATATTTGTTATTATTAGTAGTATTTATTAATATTCTTTTATTATTTTTTATAAAATATAGAGTATGGCGTATTCTGGTCAAACCATACAAAATACTAGATGAAAAAAAATTGATGTGGGATCCGGTCTAACATTTGATTTTCTCAACATTTTCGTTTCAACCAAGAAGAAGAAGAAGACAATCAACGAAAAATTCATATTACTGTCGTTAGTAATTTGAATGGTACCATTCATCTGACATGTTACTTATAGCCAAGTCGTCAATAATTTGGACAGTGTAAACTTCATGCCTAATTGTTCCCGCAAAAAAAATGCAAGTTACCCACGGTCTCGACTGTCAGTAACTTGGGTGGCGTGGGTCGTTGGTCACTGTACTGATGGTGAAGGTTGTCAGTGACCTTCCCACCTAATTTTTCCCTAAAAAATGCACAGTGTTAGTCATCGATAATATTTTTTATTTTATTTTTAAAGCATTTTATCGACTACCCAATAATCAGTAATACCAAGATATAGTGATGACCTTTAAAGCATCATTAAATAACCGTCAATAATGATGCATTCCTTGTAGTAAAAGTAGACCAGTAATCCAACACTTTAAAATGGAGTGGATGCTCAATTTTGTCCCTAAAAGTGAAGACGCCGAACAAGTTAGTTCTCAATAATATTTAATATCTTAAATTACTCCTTCCGTCTTATAAGCACATGTTCGAACAATTGCGCTTATTAAGGAAATACGTAATAAAACTAGTTAATGTCTTGGTTCAAGAATATGTTGTGTAATCTTTCATATTTATCTTTATTAAAAGTTAATCCTGGTGTTAATAATAATTCCACTACTCTCTCTCATTTCTCCAATTTTTTTCTAAAAATGATAACACATTTGAATTCTTATCCCTCATATTTAATACAGAAAAAATGTTTTTCAAATTACTCTTATCTCAAATTACAATGTCATTTGAAAAGTTTGAATAAAAAAAGGTAATTTGAATTTTTTTAACAAAAAAAACTTAAAAATCTAATAATTCCATTGAATATGAAAAGAGGATTGCAGAGTAAGAGAAAAGAAGAGAACAACATTGCATATGAGAGCTTGTGATTGACTTTGAATATAGTTATCCCATTGCTGATTAAGTTTACCACGCGTATTGTAAAAGGAACACTCTAAAATACTGTTTGGAAAGCATGAAAGATATTAATGGTGAGTGATAGTAATTAAAATTTTAGAATTGAAAAATAATAAATGTAAGTGGTAAATATGAAAAAGAATAATATTATTTGGTAATCTAATCCGAAGTATTTTAGGTTAAAATAATTTATGAAACAATCAAATAAATAATTTAATAAAATTGAATTGAATGATGTTGTCCTAAAAAGTAATCTCAACTTTTAGGTGAGAAAGGGTGTTTAAGGAGGGTTTTTTTTTTGTCGACTTGTGAAAGATCTACCTTTGGTCCTAAGTGGTAGGTCCAATTTTGGACCAAAGCACACATGTCTCTCTCTCTCTCTCATGCAACGCGATTGGGGCCTCATTAGAAGAACTTAATGTGTCCTTCAATTATTAATTAAGGAGCATCGAAGTCTTCAAATCACATTTAATTTTAACACACCTTGGTGAATGGAATTATAATAATGTCAAACTAGTTTTATAGGGTGAAATATAATCCAATCTTTTTCTTTAGCCATTTATTATTATTCATACACTATCTATTGATATTTTAAAGTTAGTGTAAATAAAATGATGTTTGTATCATTTCCTTAAACTGACCGAGTAATTAAAATCGAGGAGCAGTAGTTGATATTTTTTCAATCATGAAAACCACATAAAACTGTATTATTGCCGGCTTCAATTCGGGTTGTAAAGAACAATAATTTAACTTCTACTAACTAAACATAATCATTTAACGGTTCAATAAAGTTCGTGGGTCGATAATGACATTTCAAAGGGAGGTGTGTTTGGGTTGCGTATTCAACCGTCTCTAATTATAAGATAACATTCACATATATATAATATCATTAAATATAAGCTAACTTAACAAAAATTAATTTCTCTTTTCATATTTGCTCTTGTATTTGTTGGTTTTTCAATACTATAATGAATGAAAAAATTGATATTAAATTAGAGTAAATAGGAAATATTATACAATTTTTTTCAAAACCAATGCATCAACAACCTTTATCATTTATTTTCTTAATAAGCGTGAATTTTACAATGTTAGCTTATAATTAGGGATGGAGGTAGTATAACTTCATCTGTTCCTCTATAATTGTCACTTTTGCACATATATTAAGAAATAACTTTAATATTTTTGTTTCTATCAAAATTACTACTTAACTTCCTAATATACCTTTTATGTCTCTTCTTAATTTTGATTATTAAATTTTCCTATCACCATTAAATTAAGGGTACAATTGGTAAAATATGATCAATACTCTCTTGAAATTGCAAAAATGACAAATAAATACTAGTAACAAAAAACAGATCAAAATAGTGACATTTATATAGAAACGGAGAGGGAGTATCTTTTTTACGGAAAAGTAAAACTTTCAATTAAGTTGTCTTTTGGTAAAAAATCCAAAATGAGATGAGATTCAATAGAAGGAGAAGTAACACCAAGCCACACTTCATTGTTAGACACCAAAACATGTTTTGCCAAGAAGTGAGTAGGTTTTATTCGCATCTCTGAACACATAAGATTAATCAACGATTTCATAGAAAAAGTTAATCAACACATTTAGTGTCACATTACTATTTGTCCAAAATTTCATAGTATATTGGCGGCTTTTTATAATCAGACATATAAAAAGGTAACTTATTTTCAAAAGTACTTCCATGCTAATTCGTGCACTTCTGATTGAAATTACTAGATCTATATTCTAATTAGAATGAATCCTATTGACCAACCACAAGGAGAAAAAAACTTAGGATTTAACAGAAAAATCTTGAAATCATCATATATCAAGGTGGAAAACTAAATCAAGTATTTTTCATGTGAGACTAATTTACAAGCGTAATTTAGGTTGAAAAAATAATATGTACATTATATGTGATAAACTATGTTAGAAATTAATAAAAAAAATCAATAGAAGAGTTATTTGACACAATTTAAAAATTTCCCCTTCGCTGTTTTACTGTACTTGACTCTTTTGTCGTTTCCGTCTACATGAGCCCACTCTCGAAATGGCCAACGGCGCTTTTGCGCCCTTTACCCATATGATTGTTTAGTGACCTCAATTATTGACGGGTAGGAGTGACTAATCTCTCGTCGTAAATGTTCGCATTATGAAATAAACAGTTGAGTATATAACGTGCGATACATTCTTATGGATAATGGCTGAATTCTTGACATTATTATTAAGAGATGAAGTGAACTAACTACTACGACACATTATTGTTGGCTTTTTGCCCATGATGACCATAATGATTATGATGATGGATGATGCATGGCGTGCGCTGGATTCTTTTTTTATGAGGTGCATGCTGAGGACAAAATAGAACAGGGGCTCATTTCCCAAAGACTTGTGTAGTGTTCTCCGTAGACACAGCACCACTCTACACGAGCCACCTGTTCCTTTTATTTCTTTCACCGCTCTACACGTGTGCTTCTCATGCGTATGTATCTTCACTCTTTCACTGCCATCTGCTGCATCCATATGCTCTCTCAACATTTCTATAATCTCACCTCAGCTACAACTTGCCTCCAATAGTCCAATTTAAGAGTATTATATCATAGACAAAAGTGTTTGCATATATTCTTCATTATACTTTACTTCAATATTGCTATATGTTAAGAAGGAAAGTTGACAAAAATGCAGGAAGTGTTGATGTAGCAGTGTTAATTGTCTTGTTTGACCGAAATTATAGGAGGTAGTGAGTATAACATTACAATAAAAGTGTTCATTAGTGTGGGTTAAAGGTTGACGGTGACAATTCTAAAACTAACGTTAAGATTGATTTAGCAACGTTAAAAGATTTGAAGTTAACGTGTATCATCGGCCACAAGCTAAATGTTAGCGTCGGTTAAACTGACACAAAATTGACGCTACACACATGCCACGAAGGCTGATACTATTGGCTTGTTGTCGACATCAGCATATAGATCGACTCTAGCCTTGACGCTGTAGTGCCGGACACGATCTACGCTAAGTAGGAAAAATTTGTAAAAAAAATGAAATAACTGTAGCTTATATGTAACATTAATGAATTGAAAGACTTATCGAAATGACCCAGATGTATGACAATAAGGTTTCAAAATTGTCAAAAATGCATTTGCAAGGAACATTTGACAAGTTCGTGTTCCCTGCAAATGCATTTGAGACAATTTTAAGAGTCTTTTCCTTATTGTCATACATCTAGACCACTTTGATAAGTTTTTCAATACATCAATGTCACATTATATCGTACGATTATTTTTATCATATTATATATTAATATTCATCTTATCATTAACATGCTTACAATATTTTGACAATATGAATGTCACAATTTTGCATACAATCCATAGATGTCCAACATTAAAATATGAGTATATTTCGATAATTTCTATATAAAGTTTCCCACTTTTGCATATAATACATTAAAACATGAGAATATTATTATTAATTTTTATATAGCGCTTCCCATTTTGCTTACAAATGATACAATCCCAGTCTAGATGGCAGTAAATAAGTAACGCATTGCGAATCAATTTCATTATTCTTTACGTGTATGTTTTGAGATCTCTTGTCATGTATTTCTCATCGTCTCTTCCCAAATAATAACTCTACTTGTTGTATTGTTGTCCAAGGAAAAGGTTGTGTCCTTCGTTCCACTTTGACAAACCAATTCATCACATAGAGACACAACCCTAGTAAAATAACACACATACAAATCACATTCAGAATATGTTAAGAAAAATAAAACTCACAAATCATATGAGTATCCAGTAGTACATGTGCTAAGTCGTCCTTGAAGGATCTTGTTTATTCCACTTTGGGAAACCAATCTATAACATATTTTATTCGGTATGTCTATGAGTGGCGGTGTAGGCAGTGGGGTGTCCCATGAAAGTAGGAGTGGGGCAGCACTGCAGTGGTGCATCGACGCGGAGGGGGGAGCGAGGATGCAGGCAGACTGGGTGGCCGATGAAGAGGGCGAGGCCAAGGGAGATGTTGAGATTGGTGGAGGAGGAGGGGGAGGAACAAGTGGCTTCGCCAAAGAGAGAGCGAAGGCCGCCAAAGGAGGGTGAGGGTGGTGGATGATGATAAATGAGCCAAGGGAGAGGGTGACAGTGACGGGGGAGGAGGAATGAGGGCAGATCATAGCGTCGTTGGAGGTTGGGTGAGGGATGCCGAAAGAGGACGGGGATTGGCCCCGAAGGTGGGTGAAGGGCGACAAAGAGATAGAGTGAGTGAAAGGGTTTGAGGAGAAAGAGAAAAAGAAGGGGCTTATAAGGAAGTTGGGTCAGATAAATCAATGTTGATTAGCGTCAGCTTGATCGACGTTAACTTTCACGCCCATAAAATGGATTGTACCTAGTTGACATTGTGCTGGTCACAGCCGACGCTGAGTTGACTGGCAAATGTAGCGTTGACCCTCAACCGCCGCTGATTGAAGGTGTGCGGAAGCTACGTTCATCGGTGATTTTAGCTTTTGTTTGATCGGAAACTAATTGGCCACAAGCCAACATTAAGTGGCGTCAGTCCAACCAACGCTAAAATTAAGTGAGTTTTGTTTACAATTTTCATCGGTTTAGCATCGGTTGAGCAGTTGAGCCTACACTAAAAAGTAAAAATTAGTTCAGCTTCAAAGCCGACATACAATTTTTTAACACTAAAATAATTCTTTCTTGTAGTGTAACTGCCTCTTATTGCATTTCTTATAACATTTTATTTGTTTCTTTTATATTTTGTCACTTTAAACTTTTAGCACAGTTAAGAAATATTATCAATAGTATCGTTTTTACTAAATAGTAGTAACACATCTCATAACCAAATCCACAAAATCATTAAGGAAACCTGTCTAGATAAGAGCTTGTTGTAGAAAATCCAATTCTACTCTATCATATTTCTTACACATGTTCTCGTCACGATCATCACAAGAAATCAATTTCCTCGGTGCCTCTAGCTGCGCGCCCGGTTCCCAGAGTCATCATGCACCATTTGTGAGAAATAAAGTTTCTTGTTAGAGCCATCAATAGTATCAATCTTGGCTATTTTTTGTTTCCAAGTTTCATCCAGGGATATAGTTTTAGCTGAGGATACATCTCTTGCCAACCTTTTCCATTTTTTAGTTCGAGATAGTGCCACATTGGAGGAGGAATCATCAGGTAACTGCACAGTAACATCAGGTATGGGGTGAGATTTTGTTACGAGATTTACATCAAAAAATTTCTTGATTTCTCGGAAGAATGTTTTTTGGGGATATATTTAGAAATACAAAATGGAGGGTGCAAATTCATGTTGTTGGGTACAAAATCCGACCCCATTAAGGCATTAAGTATCTAACATAGGGTTAAGAAGACTTTTATTTAGCATATCCTCTCATTCATAAATTTCACGTGATTGACCAATATTAGTTTCTACTGCACTATAAGTCATAGATGTATTTGCCATTGTTGTGTGTCTGTATCGCCACATTAAAAAATAAGTTTTTAATTTATTAAGAAAAAATATTATTACTTTTGAGTGCGTATTATCAAATAACTGGATGTGTGAGAACAGTTTACCCTCACATTGCATCCTCATTAAACTCATTTAATTATTATACACTTATAATGTAATCATTTTTACACATATGAATCAAATTTTTCCATGTTACGTTTCTGTTTTTTCTTGTTAATTTTGATTCAATATGACAAAATGATAATACTTAATTAGATTTTGTCTAAAATTTATTTTCATTTAGAGTATATAGATATATCAGCCTCATAAAATATAACAAATTATTAGACCATTGTGTACAATCATTCTTAAATAAATCATTCTTAAAATATTACTATGAAATAGTTTTAACTTTTTATCCGTAGTTTTACATAAATTGAGAGGCAACGGCAGCGGTTATTATATATTCTTACAGGAAAACGAAAAACTTTTGTATAAACTTTGTTTTTATGAAAGGGGATAAAAATTGTTACCAATTGTTTTCAACAATGGTTTTAAAATACCACAGTGATTTTACGTATCCAATGTTATCAACATACAATGGTTTTAACAAATGTAGTGACAGTATAAAAAAATTAGAAAGTAATTTTAATTATTTGACTTCTTATAAAAATAATTTATGAAATGTGAATTCTTTCACATGACTAGTATGTCTGATCGTTGCATGCACCTAGACTAGAAGCTGGTTATTATTGTTTTCATCGATAAATTAAGAGTAATAAATTCTCCTTATAAATTATTATACTCCACTGAAGATTCTAGACTAACAATTAAAAAAGTGGCATAATGACGTAGAGAAGCTACACAAAAGGATTGAAAGAAACAATTCAACAAAAAAATATTGCAAGACAATATATTAAGCACACAGCAATTGAAAAATAGAGTACAATAGCATAATTGGACCTTTCACACACTAATTATATATATATTTTTTTGTGATAGTTATTAAATAATAATAGATGGGCTTCGGCGATATCTGGACGGTTCTTTGTGGAAATAAATAATTAGAGGAAGGGATATCTAATTCTCTCAACCAAAAATAGTTGGGCTTCTCAAATAATTAATTCAGTGTTTTTTTTACATAACGAAAGAATTAATTCAGTGTTTGATTTGCCAGCGGTATGTAAAAGAATAATTTGTTAAAAAAAACAACTTAATATAATTTTTGAATCTCAAGAAAATTAATCTCATAATTATTATTGTGGTGCAATACCTTTTTGAGGAAAAAAAAAACTCTCGCCTTTTTGAGGAAAAAAAAAAACTCTCAACCATGCTCATAAATCACGGAACCAATGTGTAATTAAGTTAATAATACTGCAAGACCTTTGATACTCCTACTTTGAGTAAATAACACACCATGCATTTGGTATTTTATAATTTGATCCGGTTATCAACTCAGTCAAGAGGTAGTAGATCAATGAATCACTGATTTAATCCTTAGATCACTAGTTAAAACGATTATATGAATATAATATTTATAATTTTATTAATATGTTTTATATAGTGAAGTTAATTTAAATAATATTTGATTTTAATCATTTATATATAAATATAAAACGATGTAATTATATTATTAAGAAATAAGGTAGCCTACTAGGTAGGTTGACATCATTTTTAGTTATATTTCAAATATTTTCTTATTTGACCCGCGTTTTGACTGAGTGAAAATGTGATGGCCAGTTTGATGACATGACATGTGGAACTGGTCCGCAATCCATATCGGCCTAGCTGTGTGGCCGATTGGTGTCAGTCCAACCAACCCAATTAGCCAGTGTGATCCGATTTTTAAAACTATGTATACACTAGACTCTATTCTTCTATCCCAACCATTTTAACTTTTATGGCGAAATATCATAATTGGTCACAAAATCCGTGACCGAGGAATAATAGAAACATAATTGGTGATGAAGTTTATCGATGATGTTTTTCCTCGAAAATATCATCACTAATTTAAATTATCTGTTTTTGTGGTGAAGTGTTTATCTCTAAAATTCTTCACTGATAAATGCAAATTTTAACAAATACTTTAAAACTAGTAACGAACTATAGAGATGAAAAATAACCAATCGCTGATATTGACATTGTTACGATGAAGTTGTTAATTTGTAGAGTTTAATTTTAATGCACCGACAGTGTAAATGGTTTTACACATGCATCCAATCACATTTTTCTATTATCCATTTAAATTCAAATTTTATTATGACATGACAAATTGATGGATTCTGATTAGCTGTATGTGTAAAACTTCTTTACACTATCAGTGCATCAAAATTAAACTCATTTGTAAATCAACAATGAAATTTTCAACGGAAAAATATCTCTTTAAAATTTCTCACTAATTTCATTATTATTATTCATGATGCATATTTAGCCAGAGATCTTGAGATAGATTCCGACATTCCTTCATAAAAATTAAAATGAGGTGAGGTAGAGTTTATATTCTAGAGGTGAAAAAATTAGTGTTATATGAACAAATAGTTGAGTGTAATTTACTCAATTCCATTTTTATGTGTCACTTTTCATTATATTAATAATCTTATTTTATTATTTAAATTTCCCTCTCAATATCTATTATTTTTCTGCAAACTTTTATCCAGAAAGTTGTACAAATAAAATTTCATAATTTTATTGATTACGGCGAGCCATGTGAAGTGACAAACTGGTTATATTTTTGTGTACTTTTTCCAGTGGACTTTGGTTGATTATCACTTTGTGTTTATGACATGCTCATAAAGGGATAAAAAGGTTAAAAGTTCTCGTATTTTTAGGATAACTAGTTTTATATAATTGCCATCATTGTCTTTTTCGGTGGTGGAAACAACGGATGTTAGGCACTACCTTTTTTTTATAAGATCTTTTAGAAAATTCTACTAATAATTGCTCTTAAAATATTATTTTAAATTTTAAGTAAATAGACGTGGAAATTCATTAAAGATATATAAAATATGGAATTGTTTAAAATCACGTAAGGAAAAACTTAGTTAAACAAAGTCCTAATGACTAATCACATTTAAGATAAATAGATTAGAAATTTTATATTTATTTATTTATCTTAAATATCATTCATCCACCTAGGACAAGGATTGTGTAACTTAAGTTTTTTTTTGTGTCATTTAGACAAGCCCACAAAATATTTACTGTGTTAAGATTATGAAAAAATGTTCAAAATTTATAAGTTAATTTTTTCGTAGATAAGTTTTAACCTGTTTGCGTTACGTTAATTGTCTCTTCTAATAAATGACTTTCTCAGTGTTCGATTTCTGGCATATGCATTTTGTGCATTACATATTTTTTAAATTTAAAATATATGGAAAAAATGTGATTAGATATAGAAAAATTAAAGATATCATATTTTTGAAATTCTGAAAAAATTATGACAATAAATAAATAAATAAGAGACAGAATAACTTGTTTATATTAATTTCATATGATGTGTCAAAAATGATCCTTCACCGGTTTTTAGTCTTATAAAGCAGTCAATATTTAATTATAATCCCTAAATTTTAAAATGCTATATTGTTTCCTCATTTTTTTAAATAATAATCTTTAATCCTGGACATTAATAAAATGGTGAAACAAAATAGACAAAAAAAAAACGGAATTAAGATTAAATAAAGATTTAACATATGTGGTGTAAAATTTCTGTACAAAGAAACGATTGGTGGCTACATTAAAAATTAAACATTTAATTTGATTAAAATAAAAAGAATGTAGAGCTTTGGAAACCACAATCAATTGTACATAATTAATTCTACTTAATTAAAATTAATTCTAACCAGTTGAAATGATGTTCGGATGCATTAGTAAAACATAGTCAAGTCTATAAAATTAATTTCATGCACTCGCCACAATGAATAATGATAGTTGTTTTTGAAAATGCGACATTAAATCATTACATGCAATTACACCAGCTATTCATCAAAGTTAAACTCATTGTTGTGATCCTGCATTTTTCCAATATATACAATTGTTAAACACATATCTTTTGCATTAAAACTTACAAAATTGAATAAAAAATTACATTAAGAACTAAAGTTGGACTATTTCAAAGAATAAATAAAATATCTTTAAACATAAAATATTAAAAAAAATACCAATAATTGTTCAAAGACTAAACCATATCTTATCCTACATATTTTATCTTGATATGAAAATGAGAAAAAGACAAAAGCATATAAAATATTGCTGCAAGTTGCAACATGTATGTTTGTTTCCCTCTCCCCGGCATGTCACCTATTAAAAAACCATCCGAAGGGAAAACTAAAATCATCCGTTGATTCATGAATCCCATTTTCTCTTTCTTTTTTATTGCTGTTGCTTGTGAATGTGAGCTTTGTTTTAAATATATTTAAACTTGATGATTCTTTCTTCCCCAAGGCTAAAACGAATTAAAATAATGAGAAGAAAATTCCTTGCTTTTCTTGGAGGCTTGTAGCTCTAGGACTAGGTGGTATCTAATGTTTCTTCTGTTCTCCACCAATTAGTTAATTATTAGTGAGGCATTTTTCTTAAACATACTTAATTAGAAGATGACATGTGAGGTGGACTGAGAAAGTCTTCCGTTTCAAAAACACTATCTACCAGAGAGAAAAAGTTTGTTTCATAATAACTGCCTATTTAGAATTTTAAAATAACATTAGTTGATATTTTATTCATATAATGCCTTATGAAAACAATAAATGATATGCGTGTAGTAAAATAAATGATATTTTAAAAAAAAATATTAATTGCGTTTCTTAATATTTTTTTTTTTGGTTACATAAGGAAATAAAGACAAAAAAAAAAGCGACTAGATTACTGCACCCTTGCACAGAAGTGGAATCACAGAGGACGGATGCTCCTTCCAAACACGCATCGGACACTCTGAATAATATGCGTGTTCCTTCTATTTTTGGACAGTTATTTTGAAACGGAGAGAGTTCTAAATTAGTAATCTGTGCGATGCATAGGGTTTGACTTCTCTAAAGTAAGCCCACTCACTTTCTAGGGTAAAGTAATTAGCACAACCATTAATTGTCACTCAATTGAACGTGGAAACGCATGCACGGGACATATAAATAATACATAATAAATTAAATTTTATGTTAAATATACTGTTTATTTAAAAAAAATATGCTGCCTATAAGATTATGCAAATAATGAAATTTAAAATATGACGGTTTGGTAAGATAATATCAAAATAAATATCATAAATCAAATCTTGACTTCAAATTTGTAAACAAACATAATTATAATTGTTAAAATTGAATCAGAAAATTAATAGATACACACCATAAAAACCAAAATTGATGAACATATAATGACACGCGTATAATTTTTTAAAATTTAACAATAAGTTCTTAATGAATGTCATTTATTTTTAGAAACAAAATAGTCGTCATTATTTGAATGAAGAACTTAATGAAAAGGATGTAAGGAACTTAGGGCCTGTTTGATTGTAGTTTTTGAAAATTGTATTTAAAAAGAGTTTTTAGAAACTGTTTTTGAAAACTGTTTTTCAAAATAAAAGCAGAAAAAAAACTGTTGAATAAGACGTTTTCCAACATTTAAAAAATTGAAAATTGAAAACTAAAAACAGTAGCTGTTCTGGTATTTTAGTTTTTAAAACTAAAAACAAGAACTGTTTTAAAAAACAGTTTTCAAAAACAGGTTTTGCCAAGCAGATTTTTAAATTTTTCAGTTTTTAAAAACAGAAAACAGTTTTTAAAAACTGTAATCAAACAGGCCATTAATCTAAGATTTTTGTTTTTGTTACTACATAATACTGTATACTTTTATTTAAAATTCTTGTGCATTGTATTAGAGTTATCTTCATTAAGATATCCAACTTGATGAATATATATTGTTAATTTTAGTTTTGGTGATTTTATTTTTATCAGCGAGTAATATTTTTTTGTCGAAGAGTTGCTAAAGCCTTAAAGGGAGATCCCAGAAGCCCACAATGGACCAGTTAAAGAAGCCTGTTTGTTTTCAATTGGGTTTTTTTTATTGTTTTTTTGTTATACGATTGGACTGTTTATATATTGTCAAAAACTCCAGTTCAAAAAAAAAAAATTTGTCAAAAACTCGTCTTAGTAAAATATTGGGGTGTCTAACTAGTAAAAAAATATGTTAGTCAAAGATCCACCAAAAATAATTGATCCACCTGCTTTTTCACCAAAATTTGTCCACCTTTTATATGATAAATTAAAGTAACGAAAGAATTTGTTTATGTATTCTATTTCTTCACTAAGTATGATGATTTTTTCCCCATATATGTTCTTTCTTCTGTTTTTATTTTCCTTTTTCATTTGATATTTCTTACAAACTCACTAAGGGATTACCCAACGAGTACCGGTCACAGTGATAAAAAATGATTGTTTGAACCCTTAGATCGAGTGTTCAATTGTTAAGAGCTGCACTGTTAAAAAGATTACCTTCACCGCACTCAGGTTGGAATTGCAGGAACAATTTAATAAAAAAAACTCACTAAACGTATTCCAATTTCTTATCTTTATTTGTTAAGAGTGAAATCTGTTTATACTAGAACCAAACTTTCCCAGTCAATTCTCACTATTTATCTATTTATAACAAATTTTAATTTCTTATTGTTAAGATTTACATTGATTGAGTCAGGTTTCAAATGTTCTCAAGTAATTGATATCTACATATTAAATTAAATTACACTCTTTTGAAAATGACCAATAGTACCTTTTCTATTTTCCATTTAGAATATTTTTTATTGTTAGAGTAAGTTTGGTTTATTTTCATTTTGTATTTGATCATTTCCTGTCTACATTGTTATCAATCTGTTTCGTATGTACCAAAAAAAATTGTTTCCTATTTTCAAAGTTTTGTATGAAAACAACAAAAATAGTTTTTGTGTTTTCTTACAAAATTATGAAAATATGAAACAAACTGAAAACAAGATAATAACAATATTTTCTACATTTTTGGAATTATTAATGATTTTAAATTATATATATATATATACTTTTAACATTTTTGAATTTACCAACAACGTGTTGGTCTAGTGGTAGACAAGCTAGATTCTCATAAAGGTGAGAAGAAAGTCATTTGTTGTGAGGGACAATCACTCTATTTCGAACCGGTTAACACTTGATAATAGAAAAATAAACGTTTTTAAATTTAATTGAGTCAACCTGTTGAATACAAACATCTGGGTGAGTTGAATCAATTTAGCTATTTTTTGACTTATAAAAAAGGTGAGTTAGGTTGAATTGATTTTTTTCTTATGCTGAAATTTGTGTGAATATTTCTCTTAATTATATGTATGTGGGAGTATTAATAAGTATAGGTGGGACCCGAAAATGTTTATGAAAAAAGAGATAAACACAATTTCTACATGAAAAAATATGAGAAAATTTCACATGAGAGTATCTTAATATACAAATCCACATGTGTTGTTTTTACTATTGTACAATAATAACACAACAAATTAAGAAATGAAAAACAGAAAAAAAATTATCAAATTAATAAATATTTAAAAAATGAGTGACTGAGTTTTTTATTGAACAACACAGTAGTATCTATCTATAGGACTGTACCCAAGATTTGTCCTTTAAATTTCATGTCGACGTCCTCAATTTTTGTTGTTGTGGTTCTAGTAATTAAACCTCTGAGTAGAACCACAATCGACCACCAATCACACAATGTGGACCGCCACAATCTGCAAAACATCTTAAAAAACATTTATTCTGGCAGTTTGGAAGATTGCCCCAAATGTCGTATTTATTTTTTGTGAATTTTAAAGCCTCGCTATACTTTCTTTTTAAAGTTTATTTGAGGTTTAGGAAGGCAGCACACTCTGCTACAAAATTGTGTGTTTATTTGCGTGGATTTTAAAACCTCGCTAAACATTTTTTTTAACTCCTCATGTATGCGGGAAGTATGTCCAAAACACATGAGTTCACATATTCTTACTTGACCTAACTATAAACAATTAATGTTAACTTTTTATACAAGACCATGTCCTTTTAAGCCTATCATCATCATGCCGTTGAAATGAGTGCACACCCACACCCTGACCTGATATTTGACTTGTGTTTGTGTACACTGATTTGTTTCAAAAGTCTTCTTATGGAGCAACGCATACTAGTACCAGTCGCTGCAAAATTATGAAAGTTTGTGGGTTCTTCACCAATTAATTAATGACTCATACTCATGAAGTCTGGTGTCAACTTCTTAGCTAAGTTATCAAATTCATACTAACCTTTTATTAATTTTGAGAAAACTAAGAAAATGAGAGCATGAAAATTTAGTTATATATTTGAATTTCCAGTAAACTCAATCGACATCAATTCACGTCTGAGTCAATGAAGTAAAATCTTACTTCTCCGTTTACACGTTGGGATTTGTGTTTTTCCATTTGCATCAGTACGAATGAGAAACCTAATAGACACTTAACCATAAATGTGGCATGCATGAGAAATTGAAAAGCAATGCACAGCTGATTGTCTAATGGTGTCAGGCAATGAACTTGACTATATAGTACACATATATATAATTTACAGCATCTTCAATCACAATGAATTTTTTTTTTAGTTGAATCTTGAAGTGAGTGGTGAGAGGTATCTATCAATTTTAATTTAGTAGTTGTGTCCATTTGATAATATCACTCTCACCCTACTATGGCATTGGCATGCACAATCTCTACTACAATGTCTCCTGCGACAAGTGCTGGGTGTTGTTTACTACCTACCACTTTGGGTCTGGCACATGCACAGTGGCCATGGGCCCAAGGGTGATCACTGATTTGAGTAATAAATTATGGACGATGTGGGCTTTAATTTGTAGGTGCTGAATCCAACAAGTTTGGTGCAACTTGTCAGAGAAGCTATTGTTCGATCGTCACAAAAGAAAAAATATGTTCAGAGAAGGTAAAGGCCATAGTTCATAGTGGTGTGCCCCTTGTGGAGTGATTTTGGGGGAACTGCTGAGCGTGAGTGGGTGATACAATGTTGCAATTTGAAAATTGTATATGTGTGTGGGGTATGTTTAATTTTGTGGAGTTGTTATTCTCGTCGTCTCGAATTGGTGTCATATCATTTTTTTTAAAATCGAAAATGCCCTCATTAAATAAAAAACTAAAATGTAGATTTTTCTTTCTTTTCTGGATCATGGATTTTGACGCAGTTTAAACTGCGGATGGTGAACTTACCATTCGCAGTTTGAAACTGCGGGCGAAAAAAAAACTTTATTGAGGGATATTCACATATTTTCTGCATTTTTTGGATGACATGAATAGCTATCGAAATAACAACAATAGCAATACCCTAATTTTGTATATTACCTTTCTTAGTTCATTGATTTATATGTTGAAGACGAGAGCTAGACGTGCCATTGCGGTTGGTAAGTAGGTGGGTGTCGTTTTCGAGTGCCCTGACAGTGTAGCTGTTAAGCATATTGCGGCTCAAATTATGAAGCGTCGGAAGGCGTAGGTTCTGTTTCTTTTTGTGCAGGTGTCGTTTTAGGGATCTTGTTTCTTTTTATGGGTGTTTTCTGTCTGGTTGGGGGTGTGCTTAGGAGGTCGGGCTTAGAGGTGGTAGGAGTTGTGTTTTGTTATCTCTTTGGTTTGGTGTAGGTTGTAGGGCCTGTGTATTGCGTTTTGGGTTCTTGGGTTTTTTGGCATTGGTTATCGTCTGTTTTGGGTGGGGTTTTGTATTTATCTTTTTGTCTGGTGCTGCCTTCCCTTTCCTGTTTTTGTGGTGGGAAGGCAGCTCTTTTAGTGCTTTGTCGGCCAATGATATATTTATATATAATTTCGCTTTCAAAAAAAAATGTTAGAAGTATAAATGTGTACATAAATGATAAAAAAATTAGTTATAAAGAAACTGCAAAGTTGAAAAAGGTATTTTTTATTCAAATTATTCTAAAGCTTATAAAGTTTAAACAATTCAAGAACTTTAATTGTTGAAGAATTCATTGGTGTTAAATTTAACAATAAGACTACTAATGAAGATCTAAGCACTAAAGAAAACTTGAAATTACGGATGGTTCAATAACTGTTGGTAATTTCGGTGATTATCGACGGTTAAATCGTCAGTAATGAATATTTGCTCTATATAAAAAAAAAATAACGAAGACTTAAATCGTCGGTAATTGGCGGAAGTGTGGCGGGAAAGGTTTTTTCGCACGAACGTTGGCGGGAAAATTTTCAACAGTTGGACAACGGCTGTGACCGTCCATTTCGGAGAACATTTTTGCAGTTTTCATTTGAAGCATTAAATTTTACTATCTATTTTCCGGGATCTTACCGATGGCCGGAGCTGTCAGTAACAAAACCTATATGTAACTTACCAACCGCTTTAAGAACCTATATATATATATATATGAGCGTTGCCCATCACTTTCACTCACACTTCCTCTATTCTCTTCTTTCATTTTCTTCATCTTTTTATGTTTCATTGGTTTTATATAATTGTTAGTTAATTTTTTATATTCTTTATTTTTTATTTTGTAGTATTTGCAATTCTTGTGAGATAGTCAAAGCTTCATTACGATTAGTAGAGTTTTCCTTATATTTATTTATGTTTTCTATGTACTAATTATGTGAAATTAATTTGTTTATATTTGTGTTATTTTATTTATTTAAATATTCTAATCTTGCGTTAATTTAATAGGGATGGTGGGATAAATCTCGTTCTAAAATAAACTAATCTAGTATGGCTCATATCAATTCAAATTCCAATTCTATTATAAAATTGTACTTAATCAAATTTTATCTCAATCTTTTACTATCACAACAAATCCTAATAATTTATTATGAAGATAACAACCATAATACCAAGTTGTAAAAACTCTCAAACCCTAGCCACAAGCACACATAGCCATGACACACATAACAACATAGGGGGAATTTTCAAACTTATCCAAATTCAAACCACTCTATATTCTCCATAATTTTATGAGATCTATGATGATTATGATGGACATAACAAACTAAAAATTATAAACTTCACAATAATAATTCCTAAAACCCAACCCTTAGTGAAATAACTACTAAAAATCTTCTACCGCATGTTTCTAAGGAAAAAGATGGATCTACCAACTTTAAAACGAAGAACGGTATGAAGATAAACGAAGAACACTTAAAGAACTCCTTGAAAAACTTCTTCACAAACGTTTCCTCGGACTTCTTCCTTCACGAACTAGAATCGCCATGCGAAAAAGAAAAGAACAAGTCTTGATCGACCCCGGAATCGTTATGGACTTGATGTCCAATAGAGATCTTGTTCGGCTGGGGTAAAAAACTGTAGACTTAATTCCCTTGGTGACAAACTTGAGAGGCTTCACAGGTGGCAACATGGTTCCAGTGGGATTCCTAAGGCTAAGGATTACCTTAGAAGTTGGAGAAGAAAGTAGAACATTTACTTCATACTTTTTGGTGGTAATTCGGTCGCCAGTGTATGAAGTGGTCTTAGGACAACCTACCTTGCATGATTTAGAGACTATCGTCTCGGCACAAAACCACTACATAAGTTTCAAAAGGTGGAATGGAATCATGATGACGATACTAGGAAAATGTCTAGTAGTTGAAAGAACATCTTCTTTGGGTTATAGTCTATTAAAGGATACAAATTTGAAAGAAATTTGGGTTAAATTCTTTGAGATGTTCGAAAAAAAGTGCTCATCAGTGTCAACCAGTTGGACATCTTGCTTGTCAACTCACTTTAGGGAGTTTATACCCTCTTTACTAGGGATGATAAGTTTTATCAGTTGTAAACTTTTTAATACCATACGCTCTTCATGATAATATTTTGGACCCCACTCATCTAAGTTCATATAAATGTTTGTGTTTTGGAGTAAAAATTAGATAATTGTATATTTATTAATTAGGTACTTATCAAATGGTGAAATTTAATAAATTGTTACATATTATTATTTGCAATGTTTTATAATTTTCACCGTTTGATAATTACCTAATTGACAATTATAATTATAATATTTTGTGATACTCGAAAACACATGCATTTATATGAGACTTAAATGAATGAGGTCTATTATATTGTCACGAAGAGCATAAAGAATTAAAATTTAAAATTTTCTGCAACTGATGAAGCACTTTCATCCCTGGCAAAGAGAGTTTTTTTTTCGTTCGACTGAACAATTTGCCGATGACTTTAACTGTTTGTAATTTAAGGATGGTTATACCCATCGGTAATTTACCGATGGGAAAGACCGTCGATAAATTATCAATAAATTACTGACGACTTCCCAAAAACTGTCGGTAATATTATCGACGAGCGTTTTAATGGCGAATCGTTAGCCGCTAGAAGGCTGTCGATAATTTCTCATTACTGACGGTTTTACGATGTTACTGATGGCTTTTAGCCGTCGGTAATTTGAGTTTTTCTTGTAGTGTAGCCAAAATGGATGAGGACTTTGCAGATTTGAACTTGAATCAAACAAAAGAAGTTGACAACGAACCACAACATTGTCTGCTAAGCCAACCACTAAAAGAAAAATGGTAATTACTGACGACTTGGTCGTCAGAACTGTCTTTTAATTAGCCGGTAAAAAAAATTAAAATAGCCTTTAAATAATATATCATTTCCAACATAAGAAGTTACTTTCATATTGTCGTACATGTAGACCATTTCGGTAAACGGACATCATTCCCAACATAAGAAGTCACTTTCCTTTAACTAAAAGTATATTGAGTTTACCGACAACCTCGATCGTCAGTAATGACCTTCAGTTATTACCGAAGGTCTTGACTGTTGCTAATTTATGATAGTCACAAATTTATGCACTTGCAAATACAAATCAAGGAAAGAGTGACAGAGAGAGCCAGTGGGGAAAATGAGGCGGTGGGAATGGTAGTAGTGGTGGCGAAGATGGTGGTGGTGGGGAGAACGATGAGGGTGAGGTTAGGGAGGGAGGTAGTGGGAATGGTGGTTGTCGTAGTGGGGTAGGTGATGGTGATGGTGGGAAGGATGAGAGAGAGGGAGGGAGGGAGGGAGAGATGTAGTTGATGATCAAATCAAAGATAAAAAATTTTCAATTGAGTTTCCAAATGTCACTTAACATGCCACGTTAGTTTTTCCGTTAAGTCTCACTAACAGAAGTGAGGCTAGGAATGACATGCCCAATCCGTACTAAACTAACTAAATCGATATCAAACACCACAATTCATGTGGTTACAAACTTATTTTTATTACTAGCTAACGATTTAGTACATTTGGCAAGAAGTAATCATATTTAGACTACAGTACAGATCCTATATAAGACCAAAGCCAAAATAAATCAGTGTCTGTTCCCCAAAAGAAGGTTTGGTGTCTTGTTCTTATCATCGAAATGGGATAAAACAGTGACATAGGTAATCATAACAACAAGACATCTTTCCTCTACCTCCATTGATGGTAAAGTTGCTAGGGTTGGAAAGAACATCCAACGGATAGCATAGTTTTTCTTTTTACTTTCTTTCTCTTGTCTAACTCTACACAACACAAATTCGAATATAATATCATATCATATCATATTAAATTTGTCCTTGTCATTGTGGCTTAGTTTCAAAATTAGCAATGCGTTAATTTCTTATTTTAGGCACTTGGGTTTGGTCATATCCATGCATGCATTATGCAAATATAGAAATGTTCCAAATAAAGTTGCACACGTCCTTATTAGTTATTACAACGCGTGACACCTGCCGGCCATATTAATTCATCTGCACAATAATGAATCTCAATAACATTTTTATAACATACATTATTGGGATTGGATATATCACTTTGCTTGCACAAGGGATGTTGCCATGAGATCATGCATCTGAATTTGCTTCAAATCTTGTATATCTATGAATATTCAATTATGGTTTATCTCATTTAATTAATTTCTTTAATTTTCATTCATGTATGTGTTATTTTCTATGACACCTTTCTGGATAAGCTCAAGTGTGTCATTCATTCACCAAACCAGAGGAAGAATCTGGCAGAATTATTAAATAGCTAGTGAAATTAATGAAACAATTGTCCTTAATCAACAAATTAAAGTTTAATTAACATGCACGGTTCAGATATGAAAGCAATAATCATCAATTTCAAGACACAAAGCTTTGCAAAAGTGAGTCATGAATCATGATCGATTGTCCTTCTTTCATGAAATAATAGGAATATATATAGCGTGTGTTCTATGGCTCTGTCCATGACAGCTCAAACTTGTTTGATCCGTAAAATCTTTTACCCACGAGGCAACGACCAATAATTTATACAATGTTGCTCTCATTCTCAGTCTCTCACATGAATCACACAGTCTAGATTGTCCTTTTTCCCCCATATTTAATTTTTGTTACAGTATTTTGTTTTCCTGTTTCAAAATAATTTGATTTTCCTTCCTTCTTTCCATGGAAATGAAGAGTCAGAGAGTACATCGAATACAGATGGTAAAGTGGAGTAAGGTCACATGAAGGGATACATACGGGCATCTTGTATTAGATGAGATGAGTGTGTATTGTGAGATATTATATCTATTCCGACTTGGGTTTCCATGGTTCAGCCCATCTTTAATTAGATGGCCATCATTGGATGCAATTCATACATAACGTTCGTTGACCTAGGCGGATGGAGCCGACCCGACTTGACGACCACGGGTGACTTAGCCCAAATCCGCAACTCGAATCTTATACCGCAACAGAGGACTTTTGATCGATATTTCCATGGAAGGATCCAAGGCCAATCCCTCAGCTCATTGAAGATATTTCTAGGAGAAGGGTTTAGACCTCCTACGTGACAGGGGAAACTAATAAACACTAACCAAGGAGTTCATCCAGGCTGTCCAACAAGGTACGAGAGAGAACATCCTCTGTTACGATCCAATATTGATTCCTCGCATCCTACGCTGAGCCTGTCAAGGATCATTACTACTGCACGGCGATGACGGATAGTCAACGCCAAGGACGTAACCAGGAAAAATAGTTAGGGGCGCGTAAATTTAGCACACTAAGCAAAATCAACCATAGCTAGTTGGAAGAAATAGTATAAATTTTTCTAGAGGGAGCAAATAAAATAATTGAATACTATTTTAATAAGGAATTTTTTTCTCTTGAGGGGCAACCACCTGGTTTTCTCTCAACCTAGTTTCGCCGCTAGTCAATGCTATTTTATAACTATTTATCAGGTACACACAGTTTGTCCTACCATTACTCTGCTAAAATTATACCTAACTTGGTGTTGGAGTGCCTTTTCAAGTACCCCACGTACCCCCAGTTTGACGACGGAAGACAACAAACATTCCATTAGCTCGACGACAGAGGACGACAAACGTTCCATCAGCTTGACGACAAAGGACGATGGAGTGACCCCATTGTAGTCGAGCTGAAACAACATTAACGTATGTTTTTATTGTTTAGGCCTATATCTCTCTCTGATATTGGTATGAATAGTAACGTTAAATCCTGATCATATAACCATTCATGCATGTAGATGGTTGTGATTGAAATTTATTTAATATTCACATGACCTTAATTTTATAATTTTATGTTTCATTCTTGATCATTAATGGTTTGATCTAATATATGTTCACGATTTAATGCATGATCTCATCTCTTACTACTAAGAAGTTATCTCACCTTATACGTTTGATATATATTGTATTGTCCCGTAATCAAGCCATTTTGTCAGTCACTAGCATGTGGAATTTTCTCCCCATATCTCGCCTAAATGCCCCAATGACATTAAAGTCATTTCATATAGGAATGAATCAAACATAAGTTTTGTTTGGTCAAACTAACCGTTGGATAACAACTATTTATCACATTCATTATTTGTGCAAAATTTTTGCAAAATTTTGAAAACTATAAGTCCGCAATCAAATATAGTTCTTATTTTCATATATTAAAATATATATATGATGTTAATCTTGATGTATCTAAATGACACACTAAATAATTTTGGATTGATATAAAATTTATAGATATGATATATATGATACTGACTTTTAATCAAACGGTGGATGTCAAGATTTAATTATCTAACAAAAAGTTATTGAATGGTGTAAGATTAGTAGTGAAAGACACAAATATAAGTTAATCTCTCTTTATTTCTCTTTATTTAATTATATGTATGATTTCCCAAAAATGACTACTACAACCACAAAGGATGAGTAGTTGCTAGGGATCATGTAACTGCAAAAGAAATTAGATATTTTTATCTGGTTTCTCTTTGAAGTCGTAGTATCATTATTAGGGTAAATGGTAGCTAGGTTAAAGTTTTACAAATGACAAACCACGTGCCAAACACATATTTATTGTATTCAAAATCTTTTAATAATGTCACACTTCTCTTTTCCTCTGTTGCTTGTCTCACTTGTTTGATAGCCATGATTTAAGCTAAAAGTTATCAGTTTGGTTTTGAATTGAGTTCCACCAATTTGATATAATTGAGCTTCGAGGCCAAGACTTCACATCAGATGATGATGCCAAGTCTTGTCCAATTCTTTGCATGTTGTTTGGTCTTTATTTTCATCTTGATCCTTTCGTTTTCTTGGTACAGAACAACGAGTAGTCCTTTTTTTATTTATTTTCACATTGTCCTAGCTTATTTTCCCCCCTCTTAAAAAAGGTTGTTTCTTGGAAGTTGGAACAAAGAGACTAATTTGTTTTCTATCTACTTGATAAAAATAGTAAATAAATTAGACAATCCAAATGAAAGAGTCGTGACACAAAGATGAAGGGCATTTTTCCTCAGAAATCAATTGAAAGTTGAAACTGCCTTTGTTGGCAGTGTCCTATACTCCTACTAGTGTGTCGGTGAAATTAAAAAGGATTATTAACCTGCTTTAGTTATTATAAGTGATCATGAATTGGATTGATTGATTGATTTTGAATTGGATTATTAGCCTGCTTTAATATTAGGAAAGCTTAGCTTCAAGTCAAACTTTCCTATAAAGTTTGTGATATATATTAAAGCAAGTTATAAGTAAATAACTTTTTTCCTTCATAGCCTATGGCAGAAATATAATAGTTCATTCAAAATCAAGTATTAAGTTAAAAGGGGTTGTTAGCACTTCCTTCATAGCCTATGGCAGAAATATACTCCTCCTTTCCTTTTTATAAGAGGTAAATAACTATTGCACACCCCTCAAAAAGAGTAGTTAAAGTGGTTGTTAGCATTTAATTTGTTCTCAATTTACATCAACTTTCCAAAATTGCCTCAACTTACTTTTTAAAATTTCTATCGATCATTAATGCATTACATAGTGGAAAGAGAGAGAAAATCAAATTAAGTAAAGGTAAGTTTGTCAAAAAATAATTAATGCACTATAAATTTCAAGTCGATTCTTATAAAAAGGACCATGACATCTCTCAATTTGTCTCTTATAAAAAGGAACGGAGGGAGTATATCAATTTTGATAAAATTGAATATGGTAAAAGTAAGTTATAAGTAAAGTGATTTATGTTTCAATACATTTGTGAAAAAACTTTTGTAAGGTAATATTGTGAAATTAAATTGTAAAATTTCATAATTGATTATGTTCATCATAAACGTTAGTAATTCATAGTTTCAACGTAAAATTAATTTGAAACTGAAATTAATTGTGAGAGAAAATAAACACCCAAAATTTTATTCTAAAAGTAAAAGATTAAGCCCCGTTTGGAAGGGCTTATTTGAGCTTATCTTATAGCATAAGCGTTTATGCAAGTGTTTGAGAAAACTTATGTAAATAACTTATGGCTTATCTATAAGCTGATTTGAGCTTATTTTCATAAGCTATTCAGACTAGCTTATGAAAAAGAATTTATGCTTATATATAGCTTATTATCAATTTATTTCAATAAATTTTCAAAATAGCTTATAAATAAACACTTATGTCATACGTGCTTACAACCATAAACGCTTAATTAAGTTGTTTTCCCAAACGCGCCCTAAATCTTATAAAAAATAAGACAAATGGATTTTCTGGGAGAAGCATGGAAATTGGCCTTATGTATGTGATATTTTTTGGGCATTAGTTTTAATATCATCCCCATTGATTCTCTTACCACCCCATAATTTTTAAAACCCCAAAATACCCTTGATTTAAAAAAAAAACTTTTCCTTTCCCATATCATCAATTGCGGTTCTGCCATCCTCACATTCAACCTCTCGCACCTTCCCCTCCCACCATCCTCTTGCACCTTCCCCTTCGACTCATAGTTTTCCTTCCGGTTGCAGTTCTGCAAGCATTGTAGGTAATTTATTTATCCAAATCAGAAAACTTATGTGTGTGAATCTGTTTTTTTGTTCATGTTCGTATTTTGGCCGCACCTAACAAGTGCGATTTTTAGGTTCCTTTTTGGTAGTCGCACTTGTTAAGTGCGTTTTTCCATAACTGTTAGAAATCGCACTTAACAAGTGTGTTTAGGCTGCATGTTGTTCGCACATATTAAGTGCGAATTCTGGAAAATATTGAAGATGGGTTGGACGCACTCATGAGTGCGAATTCGGGAAAATTTTCTCCTCTGTCTTTTCGGACTTTTGAGTACGTTTTTTTACATAGAGGAGCAATCCATCTTGTTTGCACTTGTGAGTGCGAAATTCACATTTCATAGTGAGTTTATTTCACACTTACAAGTGCGATTTGCATTTGGGAATTCCCAGAATTCGCACATTTGAGCGCAAACTGTCTTATTCTTTGCATTTCATGGTTTAGTTTTATTCTTTGCATTTTCTAGTATTGTTATATTTTGTTTTTTGACAGAAATGGCAAAGACACGTTAGACTGCACCTTCACAACAACCTCAAACAGCGGCAGAACAAGTAGAACGTATCCGACCAACTGCGTCGATACGTAGACAACATGGAAAAGCTCCAATGGTGGAGGAGCCATCTAACCAGCAACATGAGGAGGATGCTTATGTTGATAATGACTAGCATATGAGCTATGGTGATGAGGACGACCAGCTTGCTGACAATGTTGAGGATGAAAACGACAACGATGATGGCCCTGATGATGGTGGAGACAATGATGATGATGCTGAGGATTATAACTGTTAATATGGGATCCAACCCGCAGGCCAGCCCGGCCCGTAGGGGGTTGAGATTCTTAAATCACAGTCCATTTAGAATATGGGTTAGAACAACCCGGCTCGTTTAACCCGCAGGTTAAACGGGTCAGCCCGCGGGTCAGGTGAGCCAGCCTGCGGGTTGGGCAATTAAAAAAAAAAATTTGGTTGATTTTGTTGCTTCTTGGGTTGGGTCGTGTGTCTCGTGACTAAGTGTACTGCAAAGTGAGTCTGCAACTGCAAGAGAGTGGGTATGGTTTTGGCCGTTTTGCATTTTGCAGAGTGAGTCGAATTGAAATTTGGAATTGGAAGGTCGCCGCCGCTGGGTACTGAAACCCTAGTTGCACCATCTCTTCATCAAAGTCGCCATCACCATCGCCGCTGGGTAGGGTTGATTTGCATTTTGCTCCGCTACTCTCCGGCTCTCCATCTCTCCATCGACGTCACCATCGCCGCTGGGTAGGGTTGATTTGCATTTTGCTTCGCTCCTCTCCAGCTCTCCATCTGTTCATAGACGTCGCCATCGCCTTCATCACCTCGCTGCACCACCGTCGCCACGCTGTTCGTTCCGTCTCCCCCACCTGGTAGCTCCGTTGCCAGTTCCGCTGCTCTTGCAGTTGCAGATGGAGTGAGTCGAATTGAACTTTGGAATTGGAAGGCCGTCGTCGTTGTTGGGTACTAGAACCCTAGCTGCACCATCTCTTCAACATTTTTAATTAAATTCCCCAATTTTTAGGTTTTTTATTTTTCTACTGTCAAAACGAGCCAGCCCGCGAGCCGGGTTGGGTTCATATTTTCTTGACTCGTTTAGAAACTGGTTGCTCTAACCTAACCCGTATTGATCCCAATCCGTGATGGCCCAGCCCATATGTGCCGGGTTGGCCCGTATTGACAGCTCTACTGAGGATGAAAGGCAGCCTGCAAACAAAGAGGAAGCAAGAGAGTTAAAGCGGCGGCTTCGACAGATGGACGCGGAGGATAAGGACCTTACCTCCTTCAACTACTTCAACCATTTTCAAACACCTCATAACATTTTAAAGGACAGGACCTTCAAGTTGTTTTTTTTCATCTATTTATATTATTATTCTTTTTTCTCATATACTGTTCCTTCGAATGAGTTTCAAATAAAAAAATCATTTAATGGTCTATTGATACCTAGGTAAAATACATGAAATACAATTCGGTTATTTCTTTCGATATTCTTCAAAATCCCTTAAGCCATGAATCCATCCGGGAAAATTATCATGTCCGGTTCTTTCGGAGGATGGATTTATAAGAATTCACCTATCCCAATAACAAAAAAAACCCGACTTGAATGATCCTGTATTAATAGCTAAATTGGCTAAGGGAATGGGTCATAATTATTATGGAGAACCCGCATGGCCCAACGATATTTTATACAAGATAAGTTAAAAATCGCACTTAAAGGTGCGAACCATATCACTGTTCGCACCTTTAAGTGCGAAATGAACATAAAAAAAATAGTTTTGCACTTAAAGGCGCGAACAGTGTGTTACATTCGCACCTTTAAGTGCGATAAATAACATGCATAATCTAGACAAGGTTGATTCGCACATAATAAGTGCGAAAATTAACCGCCCTTAATAAGTGCGAACCTAGAACGCACTTAATATATGCGAACAACTTACACACCTTTCAGACCTCAAGGGATGGTGAAGGATAAGATGAGAATGGTGGTGAGTTGGTTGAATGATAAGAAATGGAGTAAAAGAATATGATATGTTAGGAATGAAATTAATTTTTAAAGATATTTAGGTAAAATACTACTAAAATGGATGGTATGAAAATTAATGAGGGATGACACTAAAACTAATACTCCCTCCGTCCCAAATTATAAGTCCCTTTAGAGACAAACTCGGTGTCCCAAATTATAAGACCCCTTCTAGATTTCAGGAAAAAAAATAAGCTTTTCCTTTTTTACCCCTTGCATTCATTATATTTTAAATTCCAAAACTTTAATTACCACCTCTCTGCTAATTACTTCTTTTATATTCCTAACCAACTTTTGGTATATCCAATATTTATATTAACAATTTCCAGATTTTTTTAAATAGGGGCATATTTGGAAGTTTTGTATAAAAAGTAACAAAACCAACATATTAATTAGCTTATTACATGTTTTCTTAATAGGCGTGATTGTCTGAAAATGACCCTATAATTTGGGACGGAGGGAGTACTTATTTTTTTTGGGTACATTGAAAAGCTATGTATGTGATATGATTATGCATACTTCTAGATAACTTTTCTACGTAACTATTTGCCAGAAATTAAGTGCATTTTTGTGTTATATAGTATATATGTTTTTTAAAACCAAATTGTATACGTACTTCGTATAAATAATTTTTTAGTTTTTTTTTTTCGAGATTTGGACATATTTGTCAAGAAGTGTAAAGGATGTATTGTGGATACGTACTTATTCGGACCCAACTGGGCCTTTGAAGTTTGTGCAATGTTGGACTTTGTTGTTATTCACAAAAAAAAAAGACTTTGCTGTCGAAAAATATTTTCTTTCCCATTTTTGGTATTTAACTGTGCTTCCCACATTATTAAAATTAAAATTAAGATGATGGGTTGAATAAATTTGCTGTCATTAAAAAATTAAAATTTTGTTTATAGTCCCTATTAAAATTTGGTTCAAATTTATTCTTTAGATTTTTGTATTAGAGACCGAATCCCCATAATTTTGGTAGTTTTCAAGGATTAAAATTGAATAAAATTAAATATACTAACTTTATAGAGACTATAAAGATATTTAACCATGCATATGACAGACAATATTGTGATGAAGGAGAGTCTAATTAACAGAGAGTCTAAAAGAGAAAATAACTTTTTTCCTTTTTTTTTTTCAGTTAAATATAACTTTCATTAAATTGAATTAAAAGACAGTACATTCGCAGACAAAAGAGGCAAAAGATCAACAAAATAATCCTCTATCCAGACATGGTACCTAGAAATAAACGACTTCCTAGCTAGAAAATTAACGACAACATTACATTTCCTTTTAACATGAACAAACACGAAGATAATCTAGATGACAGGCATAAACAATTGTGGCCCTGTACCGAGCAGAACTATGGCCTCAACGAGATCCTTTTACGAATCAGAAGGAATTTGCGCCATGGTGGAGTAAGCTTCCTTGACAACCAGATACGTTGGGAGCAAGGAACCTAAGACCAACTTGTTTCATCAATTCCAAATCGAATATGCCAGAGCAAAAATAGTATTCGGCGCATCACCTTGTTCTACCTCCAACCAACTTGAGATCCAATCTAGAAAATGAACAGGCTCATTGAGTATCCTGATTGAAAGTGGGCTAACAAACCAAACTGATTGATTTGAAGGTCAAGATAGAAGGAGATGAGATACTAACTCAGATTTCATGTGACAGGGCACATCTCGTTCGATCGAATGTCTTTTTGGACCAAATTTGTGAGCACCGACAACACCCCTTGACATGCTCTCCATATGAAATTTTCACATTAAAGGAGAGCATTTCCTGACCATATTCTATTTCAATTCATATGAAGCTCATAAGAAGAGGAAGGCTGGTCCCTCATGTTGGAATCCATTGTCCAGTTGTAAGTTGTAACTAGACTTTACAATGTATGTCTCACCCGAAGTGTGCGGCTAAATCAAGCAATCCATCTACGCCCTTGTGGAAAAAGGAATCAACAAAATTTTGACACCTTAACAAGAGAGAAATTAGTATATACATTACCCTTCTGTTCCAGGCCTTAGTATCTGCATCAATCAATTGCGCTACACGCACTAAGGAGGACGAGTTCACACAACCACTATGCACCTTGTGATCACTTATGCTTGGGATCCACCTAACCTTCCATATGTTGACAACCTCTCCATTCCCAATCCTCCATATACAGCTACCTTCAAATATCTCTCAAGTTAAGAATTCTCCCCCAAGTAAAACTTGGTTTGAACCCCAACTTTACTTCCATGATGGTTGAGCTATTATAATAACATGCTTAGATAATTGTGGAAGCTACATAATCTTCATTAGTGGAGAGTCTCCACCATTGCTTGGCCAAAATAACCAAATTGAAATAGTGAAACATGCGAAATCCAACCCACCACAACGCTTGGGCCTAGCAAGATTATCCCACCTCATCCAAGTAATCTTCTTGAAGTCACATCATCTTCCTAAAAAAAATCTATTGATCATTCTCTCAATTTGGGAACACAAAGAGCTAGGTAATAGAAAGCAACCCATGACATAAGAAAGGATCACCTTGACAAAAGATTTAATCAATACATCTCATCATTCCTTTGAAAAATATTTTTTCTTCCATCCCTTGAGCTTCTTCCACACACGATGCTTGAAAAAACTGAAAATTTTGGTTTTGGACTTATCAATGATGGTAGGAAATCCCAAATAACTATCAATCTCTCTACTACATTTACACCCAACAAATGTATAAGCGCATGCTGCCTGAGACTAGACACGTTTCACTACATAAGAGCTGAGTCTTGTCAAGATTGACCATCTAACCAAAATATATCTCATAGGACTCAAGGATGTCTCCTACATGTGTTGCTTCTATAGAATTGACATGGAAGAAGATAATAGTGTCATATGCAAAAAATATGTGATACAATAGGCGCCTTTTGGGAAATTTTAATCCTATGAATAAAGCCATCTTCCATTCACTTCCTCAACATCGCACTAAAAACTTCCCCACATAAGATAAACAGGTAAGAGGAGGGGAGAGAGAGAGAGAGAGAGAGAGAGAGAGAGAGAGAGAGAGAGAGAGAGAGAGAGAGAGAGAGAGAGAGAGAGAGAGAGAGAGAGAGAGAGAGAGAGAGAGAGAGAGAGAGAGTCTCCCTGGCACAAAACTCATTGAGGAGAGAAGCTATTGTGGGAGAAACCATTGATCGTTACATAAAAAGTAACAGAAGTGACACCTCATAATCAAATTTATCCAATGAGGAGGAGCCCATTTGGGTAAGAGTGCCTCAAAGGAAGTCTCATCAATTATGTCACAGGCCTTTGACATGTCTATCTTCAACCCATCACCCCCTTGCCGCCATTAATTTTTTTTCTTCATGAAGTGGAAACACTCAAAAAGCTGTAAGACCATTATCTATAATTAAACGATTAGGCACAAAAGCACTCTGCGACTTATCAATAATATCAAGAAAGATAGTTCTTAGTCTATTAGCAATAGCTTTTATTGCTATTTTAAAAACAACATCACATAGGCTAATGGGCATGAACTCACTTGCATGCATAGGCCTCTTAATCTTTGGGATGAGGATTGGGAGAGTTTAATTATTAAAGCTCGGATCAAACGTTGTTATCTAGGATGCCCAAGACAAGAGATAAATATCTTCCCTAACAACATTCCAATTTTTTTAAGAAGTAAAGCTGATATACCAGGTCTTGCGGGGGCTTTGGTCAGGTGCATCTACAACAAAGCAAAAATGACTTCCTCCCTAGAAAAGGGATCTCCCAAGATAACCTAGTGCGCAACTGTAATTTTCCCACTCACCAAAGATGTCGTTTCTTCAATATTTTGAGGATTGTAGGTAGATAAGGTATTCTGAAAATATTTCGTGACCACATTAGCAATATCCTCCTCCTCTTTATCAATAACCTTCACATCATTTTTAACTTTATTAATCTGGTTCGTTTACCTCGTCATCAATGCCTTCATATGAAAAAACTTTGTATTATGAACCCCATATTTCAGCAATGATACTATGGATCTTTGAACCCATATTACCTCCTGTTCTGGCAAGTGATCAAGCTCCCTCTCTATCTCCAAAATAACATCCAAATTGGTGGCATGACCACTACCCTCCTGAAGATCCTTCAAACACCCTTTAGCCATATTAATATGCTTTGACGAACCCCCGAAAAGTTCAGCATCCAAATTTGAGATTTTAAAAGCCGCATTTCCAAAAGAATAATCCCAATACTCACCAATCGGCTCATTATAGCTACCACACTCCTGGAGCCATAACTCTTCAAAACTAAATGTTTTTTTAGCTTGCACCTCTCTTGTTGTCGAGCCCCGAATCTGATTTAAAATCTCCAAAATAGAGCCACGCAACGCCATTATTTGGTCTAAGTGACTGAACATATTCCAAGAGACTTATTATAGCTTCTAGAGATGTGGCATAACACAATAACCATTACCATATCCTCCTCATTTGATATAGGAAGGAGGTAACTTATATGGTTATGAGAAAAGTCGTGAATCTGAACGTCCACACGGTCCTTCCAAAACAAACATAACCTACCAGCTATGGATCTACCATTCGTTGAACAACTGGCAACATAGACATTATTAAAACTTGTTGTCCCTCTCATCACTTGCATCTCATGATCAAATTTACGGGTCTTCATTAAGAAGACAATGTCCGAAGCTTTAGAAGTAATGTTAATGAGCTTAAGAGACAGACCGCAAAAATGAGATGGACATGACATCTTGATAAAAAAAAAAGCTTAAGAAGTATGAGTCTTCTCACTTATAGGTTGCTCAACATACATATTTTCATCCTATGAGACTTCTGAACTTAATCACACTCAACACTCCAACAATTTCTCCTCAAGTATGAGCCATCCATTTGCCTAGTATAGCTCACCCACAAGGGGAGACCTTCCATACACAAGCAAAGGCACTTCCAAACCTAACAACATCATCCCCAAGTTTCCAACGATTCCCTGGTTTAGAATTTAGAAGCTAAACTTGGTTTAGGTTATGAAAATACCCTCATTTGTAAGGTACTCGAAGAATAATTCAAGTAATAAGAGATGAGAGACATGTAGATGGAGGTGCAAAGACCAATCCCTGCAAATGATCAAAACCACACTCTCGAAAGAAAAAAAAAAAACCCTCATCTATAAGATTGTTCAAATTCTGGAACCTTTAGAATGTAGGCAACCAACCTTAGTTAAAAATAATAATTTCATTTCAATCTACCATGTCTAATCTAATGCCTTGCAAGTTAAAATTTGTTACCTGAATGCATACGCATACACATTCCCCCTAAAATTGACATCTGAAGAGCCATTCTTACCTGAGTCATGGAATCAATGAAAAGAAAAGCCAAACATCCAACTTAACACGCAATTTTGATGATTCCCCAAAAAAAAATCCTAGGGAAACCAAACCATGCATCACTCTCATAAGCACGCTGAATCAACAAACCATTCTCAAAACTCTGCAACATTTTTGACCATTGACATTATAAAATTTGAAAGCCATCATCAACAAAGAAACAACACCCATCCAATTAATGAAAGAATATAATAATAAATCAAATATTATATCGATGATGCAGTATAATAATTTCTGGAAAAGAAATAACAAAAAAAAATTAATAAAATAAAAATGCCACTTCTACCCATGTGGTCATGTACATGAACTGAAGGTAAATCTGCTGCTACAACCAGATTTCTTCTTCATCGATCATATCAAGAAATTCATAAGAGAAACAAAAATGTACTTTTATTATTTTTTTACTATGGACATTGGTGTTGTGGAGGGCAATTCGGTAAATTCAGATTGCTAAGAGAGAAGGACCTCAACTGTTGAATTCTTGAGGGTGAGGCAAACAGGGCATGCTCTGAAATGCGCATCGCATTCTGCACAAATGCACAAGTGCCGACAAGGCAGGACCACCACCGAAGCCACGCGCCTCTCGCACCCTCTGCATTTCGGACGCGCCGCCGCCCGCTCCGGGTCGACGTGCGCAGACTCGGCGTCCTCCGCCTGACCTTCCACGGCGCACGAGACGCCGTCATCTCCTCCGCCGTGGCACATCATCGTCTGCTGAAGCTGCGCCTGGAGCGACGCCGCCGTGATCTCCTGCGCCCTGGCCTTGGCCTGCCACACCTGCGCTTCCACGCTCAGCTGCGCGGCGCGTGCTTCCAGCTCCGCGTTCCTCCGCGTGGCCTTCTCCACCTCGGCCTCCTTCTCTCTCAACCGCCGCGCCACCGCCTCCTCCGCCGCACGCAGCAGCGCCCGGTAATGCCTCTGCCTCTTCTCCGCCAATGTCCGCCGCAGTTGCTCTCCCTGGTATTATTCACCATCATTCGTACGTTTCATATTCATTCACTCCTAAGAAAATAAAAAGGAAGATTTTCAGATTTTCTGAAAAAAATTGTACCTGTGCTTGAAGCAATTGGTCTATTTCATCCCTCTGTTGTTTGATTTGCGAAGCAAAACCTTCAGATAATAGAGATAGGAACGCAGAGGAGTGAGCCCCATTTTGTTGTTGTTGAGATTGATGTTGTTGATGATGAACTCTTTGTTGTTGTTGTTGTTGTTGTTGTTGTTGGTGGTGATGGTCATCAAAGGATAAACATAACCCAGTGGAGACTCCATTTTGTTGATGATTGTGGAGTTGAGAGAGGTTTATGAGTTGTGGAGGCTGAGATTGCAAAGAGAATTGGTTCATGATAACACTAGGTGTGGCTTCTCTGCCTCTCTTGCGAGAATTAGTACCTGCTATGAAATGAAAAATGAGAATCGAAGCGAACCAGCAGTGAGAGAAAGAGAGGGTGTATATTGAAGTATTATTACCATTGATGATGTTGTTGTGGTATAGCATGTGTTGAGATTGATGAAGGAGGCCTCCAGGTTGTGGTTGTTGTAATGAGTAGTCATGATGTCCTTCTTGGGTGTTGTTTCTGTTATTTAGAAGGAGAACATTGGATGGATATTGAGCTTGAACGGCCATGAATTGAACCAGCAAAGTATTGCGTTGTTGTTGAGGGAAAGAAGATAGATGGATGAGAAGGTATAGTAATAGTGGTAGAAGAGAAATAGGAGATGCGATTGAATGAATGAATGAGTCCAAGAGAGAGGCACCTTATAATTCTGCTGGCTCTCTCTTTTTTCTCTTCTTCCTCGGGGGTGAGTTGCCTTTTCTTTAGAAGTAGTCTCTCGTGTTTGTTATTGTTATTGTTATTGTTTCCTTACTCACACCATTAATATTTATTTAAATACTTTCCCTCATTCATTTTTTACCATTTACATAATCATAGTAAATAAATTAATAATAAGAGAGAGAGAAAGGTGCATGGGATTGTGTGAACGTTGGTAAATGGGTGATGTATTGTATTGTTGGGGTATGCAGGTTCCTGCCGCTACCGCTGCCGCTGGAATTGTTTCTTCTACATGACATGGCCCATGCGTTTCTAATTCTACTCTTTTTTCTTTTCTTTTCTTTTCTAGACCCAATCAAAATACTATTATTATTTTAGCCACCTAGCGATAAAAATGATAATTCAGTCCCCTTATGCGTATTTTTGGATAACGGAGATGTCTCGGGAGTTCTATAACAAAGCTGCACTGCTCCCACGTGGAATAATAGATCTCTATCTATGGATTAATTTAATCACTTATTTTCAGGATTTTTATTAGATACGTGAAATATTCCTCTTTATATATTAACATTTACTAATATAGTTTCTATTTTTTAAAAATTAATGATATTGTGTAAGTTATACTTTAATTTATGATTATGATTTACCTTTTGTTCACGTAAACCTTATGATTGATGATAAGAACATAAAAATGGAATTTCGTTATTGAAATATAAATTATTGACTGTGATTTTAATTAATTTAATAAATGAGAATATAAATTAAGCCATATAAAATTAATACCTAAATTCTCCTTTTCAATCACTCAACGTGATCTAATCCTCTGAAATCAGAATTGTCTTCCCTCTTCTGTTTAAGACCTTGGTTCAAATCTTTAAATTGTAATCATAATTTATTTTCAATTTTCTTATCGAAGGCATGAAATTTATTAGATATTAAGAATTCAAAAACAGAATTTTTATCCCTATTCTTTTTGATCAGTATTTTTCATTATTCACGACATCAATACATTACTCAGTATCAATAAATTAAATTTATAGCTGTAACAAAAAATAAGTATATTTCTTTTTATGTGGTTTCCTTTTATTAATTTCCTAATGCACTATTAATTGAATGGAGACTGGAGAGTCATTGATAAAACGTTTAATCTAGAATTTTAAAAGTCACTGGCACTGGGTTAGTCGTAAGGAATTTGATTAGATTGATAGGCTCAATTTCAGCTACCATCATTACGTACACACAAAAAAAGTCTAATCTTGTTAGGAACACATTATATTAGGGTTAATTTGTGATCATCCAAATTTAACTCAATTAGATAACTTTGTGTCCCCCATACTCCAAATGTTATATTTAGCACTTTCCTTGTTAAATCTTAAAAGCAATGTTAATGGTAAAGCTGAGGTGCAATATTTACTGGGTCTTGAATGTTCAAACCCTCAAAAGCTATGTTTTCTCCTAGTAATTCTTTTCTTAGAAATTTTGTGTAGATTTAAGCATAGATGCATGTTTGGAAGAGCTATGTTGAGTTATCGTTCTTAGCTAATTAAAAGGATTTCATAGACTATTTCAATATGACCTAAAACTGACGTAGGGAAATTCAATCCCCAGATCAATAGGGAATAGCAGTAACAGAAGAAACTTTCAAACATGACAAAATTTAGTTGCAACAAAATTGACTGTATAATTTAGTTTTTATTTGCTAATTAATTATTGAGAATTTCAGACATGGGTAATGCCTTCACCTAAGCATTAGATTTCATTGATTGTATCTCTAATTTAATTTTCTTTCATTTTCAGGGGTCATACTTACGCTAAACTATGCAATTAAGTTTGTAATTACAATAAGACAAATGTTAAAAATGTAATAAACGCACGATTTTCCTCATGCTAATCTTAATAATGAGTCTAGAAAAATAGACGCACCAAACATGTTAAATGTAACCGAAAAATAAAAAGACTGACATCACGTAAATAATATTATTGCTCCAAACATGCATCTTGTGAAAGCATAAATCCAAGGAGTCGCTCCAAATCCTCGTGTCAGCCTTCAGACCCTAAGAAAAATAAACAAGAAAAGACATTGCTAGGTTAATATCATGATTTCAAGTTACTTTCATGAATAATCAATGAAAGCGTAACTGAAGGTTTATTTAATGTAAATAAAAGAAAATTTACACTTAGTTTGTTTGAGTCTATTCTGTGAGGAAGGAAGTTGGTAGGATGGATTATAAGTGAAAAATAACTTTTTTTATATGTTTGGATGAGAGTGGGAAATGGGGAGCAAGGAAAATCAATGGACTACAGTACCAATGTGGTTTTCTCATTACATGTTTTTTTAATAAGCGTAATTGTCGGAAAAAAAGTCTAATGAGTATTAATCATTTAATTGTCTTATACAATGATTATTTTGTTTTGTTACATGATCCAACACTTTCATCCCCTTTTACATTTTTAACTTTAAGCTAATGACTAACTATTTCAATCTTCAAAATCTGATTCTCAAGAGCAATTTCTTTTGCTCATTAAATTCGATCTTCATTGTCTTTTACTACTCCCCAATAATAGTTTCTTTTTTAGGGTCTTTCATAACTCCGCAATTATTCAAAGTTACTTTTTCTCAGCGTGTTTCACAAGAGCTAAGCTACAAGTAACAAAATAGAAATATAGGGACTGATCATACACTGTTATTTTAATTTTTTCTTTGTTGACGGCCACAATATAGTAAAATAAAACCCATACAAATCAACATTCAGAATATCTTAAGCAAAACGAAAGTCACCAATAAATTGAGCATACAAGCAGTGCTAAGTCAGCAGGTGGCAGTGGGGAGACAATTGCAACATGACAGTGGCAGTGTGACAGTTTGACAGCAATGGCGACACGATAGTGGGGCGACGACACGACAATGGAGAGGCGGTGCGACAGTGGGATATGATGGTGGCGTCAACGGAAGGAGGTAGAAGAAGTCAAGAGAGAAGGTGAGAGTGAGGTTGGCAGAGGAGGAAGGAGAAGCTGAGTGTGAGAGTGTAGTCGCTAGAGGGAGGAGGAAGAGGTCGAGAAAGAAGGTGTGGGTAGCAAAGGAAGAGAGAGGTCTTGATGGTGAGGGTGAGAGTGTTGTCTCCGAAGGGAGGAGAAAGAGGTCAAGAGAGAAGATGAGGGTGGCAAAGGAAGAGGGAGGTGTTGAGGGAGAGGTGAGGGTGGCAGAGGAGGAGGGAAGGGCCGAGAGACAAATGAGGGTGAGGGTGAGAGTGGCCTCCCCCGAGGGAGAAGGAAGAGGGAGACAGTGTGAGTGGCTGAGGAGGATGGAGGGGGTGACATGTGGTGCTCAAATTTATTTCTCCGAACAATATAATAAATTAATTTTATCTATCTAAAAATTGAATTCAATAAAATTTCAGGTCTAATTTATACCTTGAGTAAAATTAAAATTTTACATTATGTGTCAAATAAATAACTCTAGTCTTATCCTAATTTCAAAAAATCAACTGACTAATTCTACTACTTAACTTCATCAAAGGCTACCATGGCTTAATAGCTTCGACACGTGAAATGATCTACTCGATCTAATCTACCCCAATCCTTAATCTGAAAATGTCTGCATCACAGGAGGTGAGACACCAAAAATATCATATCATACTAATAACATACAAACATCACATATAATCATACAAATATAACTTGCGCATGAAGTGCATATGCCAACCTTTTGCCATAATCTTTCAGGTCTTACAAACTGAAATATTAGTCCACTTTCAATTCAATCATAATGATGGAGCCCAGTTTTTGCGTACTTCGGGAAGTCTCAGGCACAGTAAGTGGATCGATAACACCAGTTACCCCTACTCTGAAAATAGTCCTGGGAAACCGCATTATCAAGACAGAAGGCGGTAGTATACCCCTCATATTTCTCAGCTAACCATCAATGGATATATAAGTTGTGCACAACTATCCGATTGCGAAAATTTTACTCCCCTAGTCCTTATTCCTTCCCTGCGAGACAAGGGTTTATGATAACAATAGACATACAATCAACTCCTTCTTACTTCAAACGAAAATTCATATAGTTTCTCCCTGATGTAGATTAGTTAAGTTCAGAGAATTCACTAGGTACTCAGAGCACCATCCTTGGAGAAAATCAATCCTTTGTAATCAATTATTTTTCTCTGAAAATCTTAAATATTTGCAATCAAATAAGATAGTGTTCAAACTCTATTATTTCCAAAATAATTCAAATAAATCCCAAGTGGAAATAAGTTATGTTTTCAGGATATAAAACCCTAGGATAATAAGGTCAATTTTTGTAAACAAACAGTTAATTAATTACAAAGGTTCCAATTATATAAATTCATCAAAGTGTCTTCTCGGCTCTGAATACCTTATATTCATATTTTTCGAAGTCAGACAACATCCCTTCCCGAGATGTGCTCACTCTCCGTGAATAGTGTACAACACACAACATGTATACAAATAATCAATTTATCAGTCTCATAATCAGAGTATTCAGTCAATAGTGTTCCAGGATAACAATCAATAATGACATACACAACCATAACACTCAATCCATACCTTTTTATGTTAATTCTTACAGAAATTATATAAACACTAAGACACACGCACATTGGACATTTATGGTTAGTCCAAGATGTCTCCCCCCTTACCTCAATTTTCAACGCATATCATCAGGTCTGAAAGTCTTTCTGGTCTCTTTTCTAACACCAAGCTTTATGTTAGCTTTGATTATGTCCTGTGTTATTCAAGCTTATTTGATGAGTATCTTTATCTATAATTTAGAGTTAAATTGATGGGGGAAATATCATGAGATAAGTTTTGGTCTAGGAAATACATTTTAATTGCATCCAATTTTTATAATTAAATTGGTTATATGACGTTAGGTCATTTTACATTATATTTTGAAAATTTAATTAGAATTTAACAAAATGGAGCTTACCATTGGGTCTGGAATGGTCTAAAACCTTACGAACGGGTCATTCTGAGCGGGAAACGAATCAAAATTGACACAAAAAACCTCCAAAACGTTCTGGATGACATGACACCTCCTGATTGGGCCACGTGGCAGATTCTGATCAGTCCCACAAGGACGAAACGTGGCAGGGCTGCCGGGAGCGTGTAGCGCGCTCTGCGGGTGACCACCACTCGTCCCTGACCTCCATCCGCGTGTGGCGCGTGCGACGAGTGAACGGACTCGCTGTCGTCGTGACGACGCGTGCGAGCGTCTCTGGCTTCCATTTTTGATTCTGGGCACAGTTCAAGAATCCTCACAACCGATAAGAACCTTGTTTATATCATCAAATTGTAATTTTAAGGACCTTAATTTTAAGGACCTTTGAAAAACGACCATAATTGATTCAGTGTGTTGGGTGTTTCATGGTTTTGTATACCTCAACTTTTGGTAAAAATGGGTAAATCCACAAGGAAATTCGAATGTTGATAAAGAGGCTGGATTCTAATAATCTTTAGGTTCTTTAGTGAAAACATTTAAGTGTCGTTTCTGGGTTTTTTATGAAGTACGACACAATGTTCTTCAAAGATGAAGAAGAAGTGCAGTAGAAGGTAGAAAGAAAAGAGAAATAAAACTGAATTCAAAAGAGAAAAAAGATCAAAGTGACCGAAAGGAAAAGACAAATAAAGTGAAAAGAGAAAACAAAATCAAAATGGTAGAAAGCAAATTGCATTGAATGTAAAAGCGAGAATCACAACACCCTGGAGTTCTCTTGGTTAGCCGTCTGTCGCATAAGACCTGTAGGTGTCGTTTGAGAGTTTTGAGTAGTTGTGTGAATCTGAATATTTTTACAATGAGAAGTCCTATTTATAGACTAGAAATAAAACTGCTATTCTAATCCTATGGTGGAAATTAAATCTTAGAAAATAACTCCTAAGACTAGAACCATACACTTGGCATAATTATAGCTACTTCTGATAACTTCCTTTGATGACTCATCATAATTTATCCATGACTTCTATGTTCTGAACTGCTACGTTTGAAATCCACCAAGTTTCATTCGTGTCGAAGAACTCTTTCGAAGAACTTATGTAGTGCCTCCAAAATATGATATCAAAATGTTGGCCATAGTTGAAGTAAACCACCTAATTGTTGTTCGAAATATTCTTCCTTCTTGCAGCAACCTGTAGCAACTACTTCCTTTTGATATTTAAAATTTGCCACGTTTGGTGGGAATTGTCTTCAATGTGCCCTTGGAATTATGGTCTTCGACCAACTTGAAGTAATGGTCTTCGACCAACTTGGAGCAATGGTCTTCGACCTTTTTCAGCATAATGGAATTTCGATGATAACACATGCGACAGCATGCACGGAAGCAACAAACATGTTTACAGACGATGTAGTAGCAAGCGATGGAAAAACAGGCAATGTAAACGATACTGGAGCAAACGATGCAACAACAGCAGACGATACTGGCATGCACGCATGGAAACTCCACGTTCAGAATCTTCAAGTCTTTTCCAATTTGGCACATGATTTCGACCAATATTGTCAACACCATATTTCCACTAAGAATTTAAACGTAGCACAACTTATTATTTTTGGTTTCTTGGTATTTCGACCAAGATTAAATTCTGGTATTAACAGAGACCCCCCAAAATGTTGTTTCTCGAAGGAAGTGAGAGGAACAACATTTTGATTCAAGCACCAGAATATTTTTCTTGGATAAATTTTCTTGGTCGAAAATACTAGTAAAACTTGGTCGAGACACATCAAATTCGACCACTTTTTACTAACATTGTTTATGCAAAGTCTAAACAATCTTACAATACATAAAATATCAACTTTTATCTTCCTAAAATTCGCAGATATTAAATTTGAGATCATAATATTATGTGGAATAATATTCTTAAGTTCAAGTTGTTCAATTCTTACTAATTTGAGCATATAAACTTAATTTTATTAAGTTCCAGCACTCGTATAATTAAGTGAGACTTAATTCAGTTCAAGCTTATTTATTTATGAATTAAAATTATAATAATTCATGTAAATTATTTTTAATGGTAATAAATTTATTTTCATTTATTTTTTTAAAATATTTTTAAGGTTACTTTGATCTTCTAAAGTGTCAATATATTGTGTCTAATTATTATTTACACGTCTTTCTAACTATTATTTTTAAGATTATATTTATCTTCTAGTATTATTTATATTAATAAAAATACGAGATGTTACACGGGTTGAGGGAGAGAATGAGTGTAAGGGTTTGAGGAATGAGGGAGAAAAGTGGATTATAAGGAGGATGAGGTGGATAAATCAATGAAAATTAGGCCGACGCTAAAGCTTGGGCCCGTGAAATGGGTCGTACCATTTACATTAGCATCGTTCAAAACCGGTGCTAAGTTGATCGGCGAATGTAGCGCTGACCACAAACCGCCGCTAATTATTGGTGGGCATAAGGCATGTTGATCGATGATGTTAACATCCTATTAACCAGCGCTAATTATCCGTAAGCTGACACAAATTGGTTCGACCATGTCGACACGAAAATCATTTGAGTTAATTTCTTTAAAATTAGCATCAACTTTACGCCGGTTGAGCCGATGTCAATGAGATAAAATTAAAGTCAATACTATCACTCACGCTAATTTCTAACGATAAATGATCAATTCTAATTGTAGTGATTTCTTTTCAACAAACCATATAATGGTTAAAATGAGTTGTAGTATAATTAAAGGTTAGTGAATAAATCCCACGAAGAGAAGAAAAAGATTGAGGCCGGTATATATTGGGTGATCTTCCCCAAAACCAAGAAGATTTGTGACTTTAATTAATGAAGGAGAGCGACAAAGAAAGAGAGAAGCCACTAAAAAGGAAAGTAAAAGGGAGGAAAAAATGTGAAAGAGAGTGCTTGGAATATTGGCATCACGCAATTTGTCTTTGCTTAGGTCCCAACAAGAGGGTCGGCTACCTCACTCACTCACTCATATCCTTTTTATTTTGTGTTTTTCTTTTATGTTAATGTTACAACCTAGCACGGCAAATAAGACCTCTAATACTATTAGTATTAGACATTGTTTTCTTAACCCTCTTAATCAGGACAACCCCACTTTTCTCCATCTGCTCCTTGTTTTGTTTTTTATTGTTTCAGTACATAATATTGGTGCTTATGCACTTAATAGGGGCAACAACTTGTCTTCCCTCCTTTGTTTCCTTCATAAATTCTAATGCATCAAATACAACACCCTCTCGTGTCTTCTTTTTTTCCTTACTTTATCTTTTGGTCCACCAACAGAATATAGCAACCCATTCTCTTCTTTAGCTTAGCTAGCTCCAATGATAATGCCTCCTTAATTACATATTATATATATTTATATATGTATAATGAATTTTATTCATATTTTTAAAGGCTATAGATTCTAAATTAGATTTATAGGTTTGACAATTATTACCCGGAATTATGGAAACTGTTCTCCAAGAAACAAGATTGGACCAACACCCTAGTTGGTTGACCTCACATACGAATTAATAATCTTGTGTTCACAATTGAGCTGAAATTATCAATTATTCAGGGTTAGGTAAAGTAAAAGGCGATATGATACCCATGATCCAAGGTTCCATCTAGAAAAGCATAGTCTAGACTAAAGTGTGCTGTTTCATTGAGAATGCAAGGAAGTCATATTTTCATATAATGGGTTGTTAAATCAAACAGATGAGTTAAACATTGTTGATTGCCATTATATCCGGGAATAGTGTGTGAAATGTTGATGATGGAGCATATGCATGAAGGGCCAGGGTAAAAGACCATGGTGAAATTTAAAGGTATGGTGAGACAAATTGATTATGATTAAGATAGTTAGACATGTCAATATACAGAGAGCTCTTTTCGGGTTTTGGTCTCTTGGTGGTAGTGAACTTGTTCTTGGGGTTTGGGTTTTTAAAAAGTTGTTCTTCCTTGAACGAGATTCAAGAATTCTCCTCATCTATAGTGGTGGCGTGCGTCTTGAAATGACTTTGCTGGCATGGTGGAGCTGTGTGGTCAATGTTCAAGTTAGTAAGAGAGTTAGGAGAGAATCTCAGAGTTAGAAGAACTCAAAATTTAGTAAAATGAGTAGTGTGTCAAGTAAATGAGTGATCACACATGTATTTATAGGCTCGGGATCCGTTCTCATTGTGTGTGCTTTATGGGGAGCCTATGTGAAGGGTCTTTTGAGCGCAAGGTTAGCTTTAGGCTGTCTTGCTTGTCCATTATCTTTTAAGGTTGTCGAGAGACCAGTCGACATTATTCCGGACGAGTCGTTCCTCAGCGCAATAATCAAGTCCACCCTCATGGTACTCACTTAACCGCGAGACCTTTTAAGCCAATTGAGATGCTATTGATCTTTTTGAGCCAGCCGGAACAGGAGCCTCCTCAGCTTGGCGTGTCAAGTTTGATATGTCAAGCTTTGTAAAGTTTTGGCGAGAGAAATTCGCTCAGAGAATGTCCATGAGATGTTCTTTGGATCGTCTATGGACTTCTGGTCGACCTTGCTATTTTTCTAGGAACTTTTAATTTTGCTTGGCGTGTTTTATTCGTAATTACACCATCCATGTAAAAAAAAGTTGCACTAGTTTGGTAAAATTTTGTAAAAAGTACACCATCCATGTACAAAAGACTTGATCTACAATTTTTCTTTCTGATTTTCCTATACCACAAAATTTTGGAAAAAAAATTCATAGGAAAAGTTTGTGGGAAAATTCACAAGAAATTATTCGAAGGAAAATTCACAAAATATCATTTAGTTGGAGGTTTAAAACCCCTGCTAAACATGAAGAGGGAAAAAAACGTTTAACAGCAGTTTAAACTGCTGTTAAAACACGTATATATAATGTTTACTAAAAGGCTATTGGCTAATACAGTACATATGTTCAAAAATCATTTTCCATTGATCAATGTCAAATATTTTTTCTTTCTTTCTCTGCTGTCTGCCCGTGCCAAGCCAAATATTTCGTGACTTCTACTTCTATATTATTCAAACCTTGGTTAATTATTAACAATTTAAAGAACAATTTGGTCACATCATAATATCGTATGCTCGACAAAAGTCTAAACGTTCTGGATTGAGCAGCTAGCAATCTTTCCCCTTAATAAAGCGTGGAAACTACAATTAATAATCATCAATTCCACGAAATGTAAAATAAATCAATTATAATTGATGAAACTCCAAAATAAAGGAATTACTTAATTAAAAGAGTAGAAGGTAATCCAACTCTTAGGTACGTGAGACTAACTTGATATATTATTATGTCATTAATCAAAATGAAGCAAGTTATGATATGCTGTTAATATTACTTAAAAATAACAATCTTATGAAGAAAGGTGCAAATATGAGTCACCGTCATCAAGAAATGTCATGAAAGGTAGCGCATTTCCCTCGGCGAAAACAACTTTGCTTAACACATGAGTTCTTTAATTTTGTCCTCATTCATTACCTCTCTAACCCCGAATTCTTTGACCCCACATTTCCAACCCAAACTAATCTCCTTCCATTTTCTAGGGTTTTCCATCACTTTGTCTTTCTTATCATTTTCTTCTCTTTGGAGATCACAATTTTATTTTTTTACTTAAATGCACTTTCTGTCCCTGCAAATACACACTTTTGCAAAACGTGCCCCACCAATTTTTTTGGCACGAAGTGTACCCCCTGTTTTTTCACATGTGTAGCGTCTACCCATCCGTCAGTTTGCTGTTAAAAGTTGGATGAAGGGTTGACGCTAGGACTGAGCATCGGTCGGTTTCGGGCAGTTTTGGGCTCACTTTGGCCTAACCGACCAAAACCGAACTGAGCATAACTAGGCCCATCTCCGGCCGTGATGAAGGTCGGTTTTGTCGGGTCCGGGTCATGTCGGGTGGCGGGTTGTGCGGGCGGGTTACGACGGTTTCAACCATCATCATTCATCACCACATACAAGATAAGAAAACAGAGAAGAAGAATGAATGGAAAAAAATGACAAAGAAGATCCACCACATGCATGTTCAGATCCAGCAAAAAATCAAAACAGAGAAGAGTATATGGAAAAAAATTATAAAAAAATCAACTACAAATTAGCGATCCACCACATGCATGTTCAGATCCAGCAACTGTTGGGTTTGTCGAAGAAGATGAAACCTCCCAAATCGCAGATTGAAGACGAGAGCGAAACGACAAGGAGAAGCGAAGAAGCCTCGACAGTGCTTTGTCTCGCGAGGCGAAGGCGTTTTCGAAGGCGAAGAAGTGCAGAGAAGGGAAACAGAGGCGGAGGCAGAGATGAAGGCGTGTTCGATGACGGAGAAGAGAAACAAAGGCGGAGGCGAAGGCAGAGAAGGGAAACAAAGGTGAAGGCGGAGAAGGGAAACAGAAGCGAAGGCGAAGGCGGAGAAGGGAAACAGAGGCGGAGGCGGAGGCGAAGTGTTTAGGGTTAGGTTGAGGAGAGAGCCAAAGAGGTGAGGTGAGAGAGGAAAGAATGCTGCAGTGGTCGTTGCAGCGCTTATGTTAGGGTTAGGGTGAATGGGTGATTGAGTGGGTTTTGATATTTATATGATGGGGCATGTCGGGTTGGGTTGGGTACCGTTGGTATTAAAATCCAAAACTGAACCCTACCGTGTAACTCGGTTAAACCCGCCTCTTTATTTCGCCCCAACCCGTAAACTGAACCGGCCCGGCCCACCATCATTTTTTGGCATCAGTTTTTTTGGGTTTGGGCCGGACCGGTTTTGTTGCTCAGCCCTAGCTGACGTGGCATGCCATGTCATTAAATAAGAAGTGGCAAAACACCTCTTTTGCCAGTTGAGCTACACAATCAATTGATAATAATATGGACAAACTTTTATTTATACCATCAATAAAAATTCTATCATCCTCAACCTCCACAACACCATTTAGTAACCCAGTCTCATCTTCACTTCTCTAGTGTCGATTAACCCACTTCCATCACCTTCAATTTCCTTCATCATCATAAGACCCCCAAACTCTGGATCCAAGCCTCCCAACCTGTGACCAAACCATAACCGAATAACCAATTGAAATCTCCATTAACAACACACCTCAAAATCCTTCCTCCTACCATCAAAATAGAACCACCACAACCTCAGTCAAGCCATACCCTGAAGCCTTTGAATCACCACCCCCATCCCTATTTGCAACCTCAAATCACCATCACCAAACATTTTCCTTTACCCAAGCCAGAAAAACCCTCCATTAGACTCCCCAAATAAAAATCAGAAGCATAAGGAGAAAGAAACCCCAACACCTGGATTCCAATGAAGACGATGAAGACTCGGCTTTGAACTTGCGAGGAAGCAGCAGCAGACACGACCGGCGAGGAGGAGAGAGAAAGGTGCAGCGGCGACGAGGTGAGGGAGAAAAGCAGCTGCAGCGGCGCAAAAGTGAGGAGAGGAACTATGGGTTCGATGGAGAGGGGTGGTGGCTGCTGGCTGCAGAAACAAAGAAGATGCAACAGTGAATCGATGATGGAGATGACAGCGAGGGTGGAGAGGATTGGCGGCGATGGTTGACGGAAGCAAGAGGAGAATGAGGGGGTTCAGTTGCAAGGTGTAGAGTGAGGGAGGTTAGATGTAGATGGTGAAGGGCAAAGAGGTGGTTGGCGGCTAAGGCTGGGTAAGGAGATAGGAGTTAGGGTTTTGGTTGAGAGGGGGAAGAGAGGAAGGAAGGGTGGCAACTGGAGTGTGAGAGAGAGTAAACGAGGGCTGCATTTTCTCTTTCTTTTGTTGTTATGATTGATGATTTAAATAAAAGTTTTTTCATATTATTATCAATGGATTGTGTAGCTCAATTGGCAAAAGTGTGTATTTGCATGGACAAAAAGTGCATGGCACCAACTTGTTTCACCATCCCCACCACTTCCCCACAGTCTAATCCACTACCTAGCTATTCGTTTATGCTAGGGGTGGCAATTGGATTCATGAATCCATATCCATCCAATCCACTCACACTTAAAACCATCCAACCCATCCATTTAAAATTTAAAATTAAATGGATGGATAATGACTCATCCATTTAAATTAGTGGATGGGTCATGACCCATCCGTGATATTTTGAAACCCATTGGACCATTTAGTTAAAATTAAAAATTACCCACTAGTTTTTTTATAAAATATAAAATAGATTATATGGACCTCGAACTCTAAAATCGACCCGAACCCGAAAATCTGGCGCGAATCTAAAAAATCGATCCCGAACTTGAAAATCGACCCGAACCTGAAAGTCGAGCCCAAATTTGAAAAATTGGTCCCCAACTCGAAAATCGGCTCAAATTTGAAATATTAGCCATGAACCTGAAAATCGGAACCGAATCTGAAAAATCGATCACAACCCTAAAATCCGACCCGAACTTGAAAATCGGTCTCAAACCCGAAAATCGGGCCCGAAAATTAAAAATCTGGATCAAATTGAAAATCAGCCCTAAACACGAAAATTGAGTCCAAATCTGAAAAATCAGTCTCAAACTAAAAAATCGGGCCCGAAATTGGGAAGTCGGTCCTGATCCCAAAAATCGGCCCTAGACTAGAAAATCAGCCCCAAATCTGAAAAATCGGCCCCGAAGCCGAAAATAAGGTTTGAATCTGAATAATCGGTCCTAATCCAAAAATTGGGCCCAAATCTAAAATTAGGCCCGAACTCGAAAATTAGGATCGAATATGAAAAATCGCCCCAAACCCTAAAGTCAACCTGAATTCGAAATAAAATCGGTCCCTAATCCTAAAATCGGGCCCAAACTCAAAAATTGGGACTGAATCTGAAAATTGGGCCCAAACCCACAAATCAGGGCCTAATTTGAAAAATAGATCCCAAGCTCGAAAATCGAGACAGAACACGAAAACCGAGCCCGCATATGAAAATCGGCCCCGAATATGACCATTGACCTTGAACCCTTAAAATCGGCGCCCGAATTTATGGTTCGGGGTTGATTTTAGTGTTTGAGGCCAATTTTAGGGTTCGAGCCCAATTTTCAGGTTTGGTTCGATTTTAGGGTTAGGGATCGATTTTCAGATTCAGGGTCGGTTTTATGGCTCGGGGTTGATTTTTCATATTCATACCCTATTTTCGAGTTCGGAGTTGAGTTTTTGGGTTTAGGCCCAATTTTCGAGCGCGGGCCTAATTTTCGTGTTGGAACTGACTTTCCAGATTTGGGCTCGATTTTCGAGTTCGTGACCGATTTTTCCGATTCGGGCGCTACTTTTTGAGTTTTGGGGGATTTTCAAGTTTTGAACTGATTTTTCAAATTTGGGCTCGATTTTCGGGTTTAGGACAGATTTGAAGTCGATTTTTGGGTTTTCGAGCCGATTCTTGGGTTTCAAACCGATTTCCGGGGTTTTACAAGCTTTTTTATCAATGAAAAAATTTGTAAAAAAATCGAAGTTAATGGATGGTTGGATATGCATCCATTAAAATTCACTCATGGATGGGTGGGATGAATATTTTTAAATGGGTCATGGATGGATTTGATAACTTTTGAAGCAATTTAAATGGATCATTAATGGGTTAATGGATGGTTTTGACCCATCCATTACAATGTGGATCCAAATCCATCCAACCCATCCATTTGACAGCCCTAGTTTGTGCCATTCTCTTTAACATTTTTTTCTCTTTTATTTTATTCTTTTAAAAATATATTTTCCTCTTGTGTTTCCCTTCTGTTCCGCCCAATCCAAAACGCCACATGGTCTAATAGCATTTTAGCCAGCCCAAAGGTTTTGCAACCAAGCATGTATCAAAGTAGTGGACGAGTTGACTAAGTTAAAGAAGAACTCATCCCAGATGATCAAGCGTATCATTCCGACACATTTAATGATACATTGTATGGTTACTCAGTGGTTTTTTTTTATCAGCCATTTATTTTTCTAATTTTTTGGGAAGAGTTTTTTATCTGCTGCAGGGGTCGAGCCCTACACCTCACCTACATGTCCCACAACTCTTACCATTTGAGCTATCCTTCGAGGGACTACTTAACGGTAAACATGATATTGGAAATCATTCCTCAAGGTTTTCTATAAACAAAAGATAGTTTCCATAAACTGATTCCATGAAGAAGTTACATAGAGTATGTAGAATTGTTTAACATTAAGTACCAGCCCAAAAGCGTTCATGAACAAGATAGAACGAATTGAAACATAAGAGAAACCTACCTTGTTTGTCTTGCTCGATCAAGGAGAAAAATAAAACAACACTTTCACTTCTAGAACTTGAGAGGAAAAATCGGCTATGATGTACGAGGAAGTGCTTGAAATTTGTGATAGAACTCTAGGAAAAGAAGGAATGAGATGGAATCAGAACAATTTTTAAGCCATGGTTAAACCTTGACCTTTCTTGAATATAAGACCAGGGAGGTGCACAACAAAACTACCAGAAATTGCTCACCTAACACTCTTGGAAGGAAGGGAAAAGAAAGAATGTTTGGTCTCCAACGAGAAGATAAGAATGCAGCCAACCAGCAGAGAGAAGATTCAGATAACTCTCACGATGCCTAAGAGTTGCTATTTATGCTAGATGAAAAATCGTAGACAACCCCAAAGAGATAAAAATTTCTGTTATTTTAATCTTATCTACTAAAAACAAACCAAATCTATATCTCATAATTTCAAATTTAACCCATAACAACCCACTTATATCTCAAACAGAACAGAACCAAAACTTCTGCCCAAAACAGAACACGTCCCAAAACTATTCTCTAAGAGATATCTTTTCAATTTTTCCTTATCTTAAACCACAACAGAACTATACGAGATAAAATGAGTAAACAGAAGGAAGGAAGAGAAAGATAGAGGGGGAGAGAGAATAAATTTTGTATTCCAGTATGTTTCCAAACGGTAAGTGAAACAGGGCATAGAAACGTTTATACATTTTGACTAGAGACGGTAGACTAGTTTGTTAGACTAGAGACTGTAGACGATGCTACATATGCTGTAGACAATACTTTCACAAGTTAACAGGCCTGTGAACGATACTATTACGACTATGACTAACGATACTCAAACTTGATAGAATAAAATACAATCTGGTATAATTTAAAGTCAACAAAACCAATAGAAAGTCAACAAGAACCAAACTACAAAATATGAAATAATTTAGGGACCTATTCATAAATATTAGAAAAATGAGGGTCTTACACTTCTTAAAGACCTCATGTCACAAATACGACGCTCACTGAGCGTATAAATACATGTTTAGTCGTTATTTCACTTAAGCATTATTCATTATGCACACTCTTAGTTTTTCTTAAACTTTGAGATTTTCTCTTTAATTTATAAGTTGACTTGAGCGTTATAGTGTCTTTTATAGGTATACCTCTTGCAGTTCTACATCATGCTCCGCCGTGAATATTGTCACGGTAATCAAATCATTCAACCTACAACCACTACGCAAAGATGAAATTTATGGAATAACACCTTCCAAGATCACCTTTGTCCTCCCTCCACTATCACAAGCCAAGTGTTGTGAGCATCAAATTTTCAACGATTTACCATGCCGTTCTGTTTTGTTTTCTAAAAATTTATGTGCATTATTTGCATTGAAACGTGATTATATTGAATAGTTGATAAGAACCGACATCATACCACAACAATTTTAAAAAAATATGATGTATTAATCCCGTGTGTTTTATTAAGATTAGTGACTCACATTTGTTTGTGCCCTACACATAGTGAAGTGAACAATCACCAAAACCAAACCAAACCAGTCACCGATCACGTTCTACCGATATAATAGGCTCCCCGGTTGCTTCTTGTGGATAAGCGCGTTCTCTATCATACGCGTCATGCCTTTCACTTCATTTTTGTTGTTTTTTAAAATTTCCGGTCAAAGGTGATATATTTAGCTAGTGAAAGATAATGATTTCTACTAATCCAAATCTAACTTATATGTATGTAAACTTTTCTATTTTGGCTTGATTAATAACAAAAAATTAATGTCTATATCAAGCAAGAATGTGAACCAAGTTAAAGTATGGATACCTATCTTTAGGGTTGCGCTCACAAGGCATCCATGCTCTGCGATACATAATCAACATTTACGATTCTTGGGAGTTCTTTTTACTGCTATAAATTTTAATGTCAAAATTTATAACAGTAAAAGTTTCGCACATGAAAAGAATATTTGAAATTTTTTACGACTTCAAATTCCAAAATGATGTTTATATATTTTATTTTAACCTCGCAATTCAGAGGTAGTTGTGTTTAAGAAAGCAAATGTCCAATAATATTTTTGTTATCCTTAAGGTATTTAAGTCTAATTTATTTGTTAGCTGCATAGGTTGTTGTGAGGAAATAATAATCCAGCTACCGTATAATGTAAGACCGTAACAAATAATTTTTTTTTTTATGAACCACCTGATATCCCGTTATTTTTCAGATACCGACTATTTTAAATATAAAATTTAGTCACAGTTAAGATTTTCCGTCACTCTTTGCAAGTGTATTGTGTGGGAGTCGAAACCGAGTATTCCCTAACTTAGCTGCCCTTAGTAGGTAACATAAAGCAAAATCTGATGGACTAGCTGTGTTAACTTTTTTTTAATTTAACTTTCTTGGTAATGCATGCAGTCTTGTCGTGCTATAATCAATCCCACTAAACCCAAAAAATAAACTAAAATTATCTAATGCTTTTTGAAGAACATAACCTGTACTGACTGATTAAAATGAAATACTAATGAGACTCATCACTGATCCACCTCGAAAAGTTCTACAATACATGTTCTCAAAACGGTCTTAAAATTATTAATGAAATTGTCAGTGTTGGTAGGAAGGAGAGGGTGGTGAGGTGTTATAATTTATGAGCCACCAGTGTGAGTGTGCATTGACTTACGTTTTCTGATGACCATGATAATGGCAGTCACAAGAAAGAAGCAGTAGAGCAGACACACATAGCAGGGAGAGAGAGAGAGAGAGAAAGAGAGAAGGCAAAAAAAAAAGTGACTCTAATGAAGAAACAACATGAAGGTGTGGGGAAGTGGTGGTGGGTCTCTCTTCCTTTGTATTTGGTGCAAAAGAATCAAAGGCTTTATCTTCCTCAGCAACCCAATTAACCCTTACTTACTACACATTCATTCATTAGTGGGCACAACTTTTATTTTCGACCCTTTCCTCTTCATGATATCCATCTCACCCATATAGCTAGGCCCCATGCATGCACCAAATTCTTGAGATCGTTTGTGAAGCGTGTATGTTCAAATTTGTCTTTAATTACGATCAATTCAAAATGGAGTTAGTTGAGAAATTAACTAATCATTCTTGATTTTGAATGTTTGCACCTAATTATAATTCAAAATTTAGCTTCCTTTAACATATATATACATAACTTAATTGAAGAATATATGGTTGCGTTGTTAAGTTTGAATTCAATGTCTATATGCGTCCCCAATTTTAGTGACGTTGAGCTTTGCAATATAATTATGAGTAAATGAAGATGCCAATGCTCAATTTCTTTTTCTTTTTTTTTAATTGTGTTAAATGTCGGTTAACTTGAATTAGATAAAATATTGATTAAGTTAGTCATTTAAGAACTAATCTGATTAACATTTGACACAATCAGTGACCACGAAAGTATTTTTTTTTTGTATGTACTAACTTATCCAGTGCTAGCTAACATTTTCAGAGATGGAAATGAGAATTAAACTAAGGTCCTTCAATTTAATTAATTATAAGGTGGTTAGATTCGGGCCAAGAACATTAAATGAAGGGAATTTTTTGGAAACGCCAAGTGGACCACAAGAGAAAAGATGAAGCTCCTTACACTTGCATATTAGAATTTAATTTAAAAAATCCAAAATTATGAATCACTTTCGATCTGTTGCCTTCTCAAATGAAAAAGAAACGAGTGCAAGCTCCCAAAATCCCCAGCCAGAATGAGTATGGAGTGATGGAAAACAATTTGGGTTAAGAACAAAATTTATTGAATGCACAAAAGCAGTGCAAAGTGGTCCCCTGATCCAACGGATGGTAGCACAGGTACCATGTTCATATTAATAGTACTGTGCCTATCACATCATGCATGACTGTGTGAATTTTTCTTGTAGGCTCAGGCTCAGGGGTGCAAACAACTTTCTCTTGTGCATGCAAATAGGATCGATCTTTCCAATATAGGCCACGTACCCTTTGTTTTTTACCCTACCCTACCGACCAGTTACCCTAGTTTAAGTTAGTTGTGACTTTTAACTAGCTCTGTGGTAGGACTATGAATGTTGGGCCACTCCATTACATTACAAATAGGCCAAAGAGGGCCACTATCAGCCCTAACACTATGTTTGCTAGAGAAGAATTAAAAAAGAGAGAAAGAGAGCAAGGTCATTAGTTTAGGAGAGAAACACGAAAGAAAAGAAAGAAACAAGAGAAAAATAGAATAGATCAGATTTTATAAGTTGTTTGAATGACGATAGAAACAAAAAATAAAATAGACAAAATTAGTTTTCGTATTTAAAAATAATAATTATATATCCAGTTCAATACTTTTCTAACGGTGTGACACAATTAATAAATGCGCTTAACTAAAAAAGTAGAAAAAAAACACTCCACACTAACTTTTCTCCCATTTTGGGAGATTGAAAAAAGTGGTGAGACCCACCTTTTGAGCTCCCCCTCCTCCCCTCTATTTCTCTCTCCTCTATCTATTTCTCTCTACCCTTTCTCTACTCTAACAAACAACTCCTCAAGGGAGAGACTAGAGTGCTTCCCAACCTTGTTTGCTTGCATGAGGGAGGGAGGGGGATAGGTTGGAAGGTGGGCCTTACCACCTTTAAGAGGTTCTCCTAAAATGAGGATTGAAGGGGGAGAGTTTTTCTTATATATCGTATTTATCTCGTACTGGTGATTTTAAACCGTTACAAAGTGAAGTTTTTTTTACACGAAACACGTTAGAAGGTGGACCCAACCACCTTTTAAGGGTTTCCCTAAAATGAGAGAGAGAATCTGTCATTGTATTTGCCTTGTACTAATAGTCTTAAACCATCACAAAGTGATATTTTTTACAGCAAAAAACAATTTGACACAAGAAATAATTTTCTCTCTCTTCGTAGTCTCATTCTTTTTTTTTCAATCGTACCAAACAAAGAGGTCATTTTTTTACCATCTCATTTTTTATTATATTTCTCACATCTTTAATTCTCTACTCAATTTTTGTCTTCTCTTTTTCTCTCATCAACCGAACAAAACAGAAATGGATGAACAATTATATTTAGATATTATTTGGGCTGTAGAATGTTTAAGCCATAGGATAACGTTAGTTGTATATATGACTATCCATAGTTTATGAATTTTACCCTAAATAATCTGTAATGCTTCCCAGTTGGACTTTATCAAGAAATTTGAGCTTTAATCTTATCTTTGTTTTCTCTCTTTTAAGGTTTTCAGTTGCTGCCAGTTAATTAGGGCTTGGTCTATTACTTTAATCCTACCAATTTGATGCTTTTATTCTTCTTCTCTATGCTTCCTACTGAGGATTCTCGCAGTTTGGTAAGTTTTCCTACTAATTTGCAAGTTCACATTATATTTGTATCATTCATGTTAAATTATCTTATATATATTATTCTAGGCGAGACAGTTGGGCAAAGAGGTCTATGTGCATGAGCATGTGGAGCACTCACAAGAGGGTAGTTCGAGAACTTGCCTCTTAGATGATTTTGTATTTTAATTTCATTTACACACTTATGTATTTTTAGTTTTTTATTTTGTGATTAATATTTTGTTTTATTTTATTTTCTATTTATTATTTTATTACACACGCAAAAAAATAAAAGACTGGCCGAGCCTATGGTAATTTCTTGTCATCAATTACGTCGGGCAGTATCGTCAGTTCGGTTCTTGGACGTTGTTAATTTGCCGACCGTCTCGAATTTGTTGGAAAATTATTGACCGAAATGACTGTTGACAACTTACAAACATGCATGCCCGTCGACAACATTTCAAAGGGCTTGACCATCAATATTGTTGTTGGTATTACAGACGGTTTTGAAAAGTTTTTGGTAATTGTTACTGATGAAGAGATTACCTTCTGTAATCTGTCAGAAACTCTTACTGACCAATGAATTTATGATGTTACTGATGATAATAGTAAGAATTCTTGTAGCGAGTTTTTTTCTTAAAAGGAAAAGTATCAATAACCTTATTTTTTTACTAAGCATACTTTTAAAGTTTGAAAACACACTTCTGATTAACGGAAAAATACTTAAATAAAATGACACATATTACGATACATGCTAACCCACTTTTTTGTACATAACGGAAAAACTTGTAACTAAATAGGTTCATAATAAATTTGGAATTTTCATTAAATTACTCAACCTCAATTCACGTGTAATTTAACTTGACAAAATCTTTTACTCCTCATTAAACTCAACGTGCCAAACACTTTTTCTTCTCTATTGGTATCATGAGGTGAAATCACATTTGTCTTTGTATCCACGCATTAAGTTTTAGGCAAGAAGATACAGCTGCAGACTGCATAAAAAATTTGGAAGTGTTCATTATACAAAGAGTTTATATTCTCTTGAGGACGTAGATAATCGACTAAATCTATGTTGCGTATTCCAATTGGTTGCTTAGTACGATCCCAACTTCGAGAGTCTCAATCTAATTTTGGCTATTTGGGGACCATGTAACTGCAGAATCAGTGCTGCGTGGGGATTTGGTTTTGGAGGTTTTCAATCTGAACTTCGGCTATAAAGGATCATGAAAGGTTGTCAAATTTTGCAGCTTTGGTTTATCTTTGGAGCTATTGCTGAGGTCTTTATCTATGAGAGAATCACGCTTTTGAATCACAGTTCAAAGGAAATATATAGTATTGCTTTATCTTAATGCCATGTATTTGGTTGTGAGTTCTAAGATAGAAGAATGGTTTATAGTTTATCAATTTTTAGGTAGTTTTGGCTAAAGTATTTTCATGCTTTGTGTGGCATCTTGATCTACCACTTATTTGGATGGTTGACTTGTACAACGTTTATAACTTGTAAATATAATATTTATAAATATATAAAATAAAGTTTGTAACTTAAAAAGTAAAAGTAAAACAGTTGTTCAAAAATTATATGTCAAATAGCTACAAATTTATTATTGTCGTTGCTTATTCACCGCAATTTAGTAGATGTGTTTACATTCATCACCTGATCAAGTGGTGTATGGTAGACCGCCTGAGTTTTCATATTCAAATATTTTTAATAGAGAGATGTAATGAGCGATTTGTTTACTTAATAAAAAATTCTTTTACTTTGAAACCCGGCTAGTTTGATTTGGTTAACTTAATCGATTGAGTGCTTATCTAAAAAAAACTTAATCGATTGAGTTTTAATTCATTCACATTCTTGTTTCTTTTCCACCTCATTTTTATTTATTTTTCTTTCTATCTTTTTCTGTTTTTTATGTCAAATCACTAATCATATCTCTTATTTCTCTCTCATTTCTTCATTTATTTTTATGGTGAATGAGGTATTGAAGTGTGAACATAAGTTGTTACTAATCAATCCATTTAGGAAAAAAAACCCTTAATCATGAGAAGTGGTGTGACAAGGTAGACATTTTCCGTGAACAAGATTGTAATTAGTGGGGAGCAACCGAACATTATAATTAGTTTAATAGATAAGATATAAAGTCAAGAATGAACTAATTAATAGTGACTTGATATAACTATATAGAATAATACTAGGTCTACAAATATGTAAGTGTATAGCCACAAAATAGAAAACTTAATTAGTTGCATTCAATTAATTGTTGGCGTTGTCAAGCTGTATTTTATACTCACCATCTACAAGCGCACCAACCGCCAAGGCCTTTTGTTTTCAACTTAAGGGGGGAATATATAAACATAATTAAGTAGATAATTAGCATAAATATTACTAGGAAATGATGAAATATATAAGAGTGGCAATCTTAAGTTTGTTTTGCCAACTTTTAAATGTTTCTTGGTTAAACAAACATATGTGATATGATATATAGTAAGCTATGATTTGAGAGCAAACACGAGCAAGATAGAGATATATTACGCGACGTGTAAAGATTATTTAGCAACCACGACTATGATGCAAAGCCAACCATTTATATCAACAAATATACAATAGAGTTATGATGGCTTAATTGTGTACCAAGCAAATCAAGTTAAAGATATATACCATCTCATCCTAATCAATATATATATAGTGAGAACAAGAGGCACGACCATGACCCTTCTCCTTTGAATGATATAGTTTTGTCCTCACTTGGAAGCAAAAAAAGTGAAACTAATTAGTCACAAAGTAATTGTTAGATTCTCTCTCTCTTTCTCACACACACCAACACACACACAAGAAGGTTTCCCTATCGTGGTCATGGATGGGCTCATGGGGACCATTGGAGAAGCTAGCTAGGTGATGGTTAGGGGAGACTAATGAGGATGGAAATGGAATCATTCAAATACCATGTAATGGGTTGGCATGCTTTGGAATGATGGTGTCAATTGGTTTTTTTGTTTCAAGATGCAAACAAGAGAAGCTGTTATCTTTCAAAACACAGGTCCCAATCGAATATGTGTATATATTCAGCTAGATATCCCTGCTTTTAGGTAGCATCTTTGCTTCCTTCTACCGTATGGAGAAAAGGGAGGCAAGGAAGGAGAGAAAGAGGGTTGTCCCTCTCCTACTTAGTTAACTTATGCAACTTTATTCTTATCATTTATTGGAGAGAAAGAGAATGGCTTTTAAAAACAGTGTCAAACATTTGGATTCCTACTTTAATTAGATGTAATGGTGGTGGTTTATTTTCCTAAAGTATCCCAAGGTCAACCGTTATGAGACTAATTTTTTGAGATATTGAGATCATATTAAGTGGGTAGATATTTTTAACAAATGTTTTTCCATATGCACCGCCCAGGAATCAAACCCTGGACTAAATGCTTAAGGAGTTCAATTATCTACCAATTGTGCTACACCTTGTTGGTGATGATGTTATATTTTAACTTTGAGTTTTAAAATAAAACATTATCATTACCATATCAATTAGTGGTTTATAAGCAGTAAAGTTATGCGTTTATTAAACTTCAAAACATCTTGTTTTGTCTTTTAATTAGTATTTATATTGAATGTAAAAAATTTAAGATGAACAATTTAATTTATTCCGTTATAACTCCAAAGAAGAATACTCCAACGAGCACTGATTAAACATAAAATCCACAAAGAAACCAAGTTGTCCGGTAACAAGGTTCAATATTCTAATGAGTATTGATTCAAGCAAGAAGGACTAAGAACAAAAGGACTAATGGCAAGAAAGTAAGAACTATATAATGAAAATTGCATTAACATTAAAATCGGAGGAAATCTATTTACTTGTTGTAAATCCTTGAAGTTATGTTGTCCTAACTGTAGACTTGGGCATTTCATCAATAATTTAGATGCTAACCTTCATTTTGAATTATCAAGTACTATTTGTAGTAATAATTGCCAATAAGATCTTGCAGATGAAATTAAAACAAAACATAACTCTTTAATTTATGTCATACACTTAGCTTAACATTGACAATCGAACTCAAACCGCTGCTCGGAGTCAAAATTGCTTCAGAACGTGGGCAAGACTTTAGACGTGTGTTGGTGTCTCCCTCTTTAAAGATGCTTCGAACCTTTATAATAGAGGAATTGAACCAGTTGATATGAAATCGAATACGTTTGGAAAATTGGACTTAGCTTAACCTTGAGAACCTTGTTGCCTTGTAATCATCTTTGAACTTGGACATGTGTTTTTCAAACCGAGATGCTTCAAACTCCTTCAAGTGAGTCGTGAACACTTTGACCTCGAACTAACTTTGGGCATTGATGTCTAACTTGATCTTAAACGCTTGCATTTGTATTGATCTTTGAAACTTGATTTCGAATTAACTAGTCTTAAAGCCTTGCATTCGAATTGAACTTGTGAGTTTGTGCTTGTGTTGTTGGTCTCAAATTTCTATCTTCGATGGAACTCCTCAAGCATGACCATTAAATGAACATTTGGTTTGATAATGATGTTTAACATTTCAACTTCATCTTTGGGCTAGGCCTTCAAATTTGCTACTCTACCCTTCTCTATGTACTAACAAATTAAGAAGTCGCTCTCTAATAGTTTGAAAATTTCGTATTAACATGTGTTCAAAGCCATATCCATGGATTTTTTTTTATCAGAGTAAGATGAATAAATTTTGATAATTAAATTTAACTATAAATTGTTGAGATTAAAACTGAAGTTAAGTGAAACTATATATTAGTTAAATTTAAATTTGGGTCATGCATTTATAGATGCATAATTGCATATGGTCATTATTTCTCCCACAAAATTAAAGGAGCTTTTTACATTTATACAACCCAATATATATGTACATATGTATGAAGAATAACAATACTCAAAAATATTAATTACACATGTTGTTGTGTTGTGAAATTCAGTTAATGAGAATCTGACTATGATTGGTGAGCTAATACAATCAATAATTAGATTAAACAATATCTAGCAGAATTAAATTGGTGTGCTAAAATCCCGTTCAATAGAACAAAAGCTATATATAAACACATCTACCTCATGCCTCAAAAGCGACCTTTGGAAAAGAGTGCAGAAACAAGTGGACCTCAAAATTTTGATGGTAAAGTGGACCCATCTAAACAAGTCTAAAATTATATACTCCATTTATTAATGAAATTAATTTGTGAGAAATGAGAAAGATAAGTATGTGAGGCATGTTGAAGAATACATAATATTATGTATGTGAAGCTAGCCATAGCAATTAAAGTTGGCCTCACCTAGATATATGAATTTCTTTTCTCTTTCAATTTGGATTCTTACTTGCCTTTCCATGCGGGCATGCACAAGCACGAGTCTCCCATCAAACGTATCAGTAAACTTAAAAATGTTCATAAAGAATTTGCCTACATAAAAAGATCAGGATAATCGTGTGAAAATATCTTTTGTCCTAGATTTTCTATCTATTTCCACTACTATATAGTATATACTCACTTTCCTTTTTACCTATAGCATTAATACATTACTATAACCTACTATATCTCTAGGAAAATGAGAGCCATTAATAAGACTCACGCGTCAGATACACACATGCATGAGCATGATAATAAGGAACTAAAGAAAGAGGACCTCCCCTCCTCCATGAAAGATTCTTACTGCTTTTCTTGTTAGAATCAAATCAAGCTCGCCAACAAATATATAAATATGAAAAAATACTCTAGCTAGTGTCAAGGTTTTATTGGTAAAAGATATAGATACCAATGTAACTGGTTAAATATAAGTGGGCATGTATTATCTTTACCGTTTAGATTCATTTTCTTGGTAATGTCGTCACACATACTGACGCATATTAAATTCAACTTATACATATTTGATTCTTCTAAAATAAAATTTTGGGCTTAGGTTTTTTTTTTAAGATGTTGTCTCTTATGAATTATACTTCATTCATTTCAAAATAACTGTACAGAAAGAGAAGAAACACAATATTAAAAAATGCAATTAGTTTTGCTAGTTTTTTATAAAAATATTATTTATTTTCCTATTCTACCCTCTAAATTGGATGTTTATCTCTAATCATTTATTCTTCTCGTATGGGCATTATTTGGAAAAATATCAATTAATATTCTCTTGAAATTCTAAGTGGACAGATAGTTTGAAACAATCTTTTTCTCTTAATAGACATTTATTTTGAAATAAAGGGAGTACTTATGATAAAAAAAAGGATTAAATATGTTTTTAGTTCTCGTAAAGTACGAGTAAATTAAATTTGGTCCGTCAAAAAATATTTCATAGGTTTTAGTCCCTATGTAAATGAAATGAGTGAAATTAGTTCCTTGACTCATTTTGTGGCGGTTTAAACCGCCACTACAATCAAAATTAAATAATTTGTGAAGTTAAAGTTCGTGGCTAATACAAAAAAATCGCCACAAAATGTACAAGAGGGATTAACTCCATCTATTTCAATAATGTTGAGGATTAAAAGCTATGTAGTTTTTCTGAGAGACCGAATTCAATTTACCCCTATTTTACCTAGACTAAAATTATATTTAACCCTAATAATATTACTGATAAAAAGTAACTAAAATGATACCCTTGGCTTTTTTACTTTTCTAGCAGAGTTTTTAAAAATATTTACTAAAGTAAAGTAGTGCAACTTTTTTTTTTTTAATTTCTAAAGTAGTGTAATCGCCACTTATAGCGGCGGTACCCTTTTATTTATTTATGAAATTGCCATTTCAAGTGGCGATATTCTTTTTTTTTTTTAACTTTTTAGCGACAGAAAATAATTCACCACAAAGTCCTAGTGAATAATATAAAAAGAATTATTGATGGAAAGATGAGAGAGTAGCTTTCCGTCACAAAAAAATTTCGTCACTAATTACTTTGTGACGGAAAATTCCTCTCTAAATCACGTCCCCAATTCATTCTCTACCATTTACTAGGATTTTGTGACGGATTAAACTTCCTTTCCAAATTATATTATGTCGTTAAATACTTTGCGACGGAAAACTGGTCTCTCCACATTTCGTCGTCAATTCCTTTTATATTATTTACTAGGCTTTTGTGACGGAATTGTTTCCATCTCTAAAAAAGTCAAAAAGTAACAAAAGAACGTAAAAAAAAATGTATCGCCACTCTAATTATAAGTGGTGATTTACATTACATTAATAATTAAAAAAAGTTGCACTATTTTAGTAAATATTTTTAAAAACTACATCAGGAGAGTAAAAAAGCCTACCCCTGACGCATAACATGAATATCTAAATGTTATTTTCTTTATAGTTAAAGAGTTTTGTTATAATCTCTAATTAATGAAAGAAGAAAAATAAAATATCAAATAAAAAATGTTTATGGAAGTCCTTTAATAATGATTTATTCTAAATGTTCACAACTATTTAGTCAATTATGTTAATTGTGTCCTGAAGGTATTTACTAAACCCACTCTTAAGATATAAACAACTTCAAGTTTTAACCATCTACCTTAGGAAGCTACACATGTGATCAAATGAGTAAAACAGAGTTACCATCTATCTTTAAATTTCTTTTATTTTTTTTAAAGCTACTCTTTTATCGTCTAGTTTTGGCTGGATTCCAAATTCAAGTAGTTTCTACTAAAATTATTGATGTGACATGTTTGGTTCAAGCGATTAATTTTCTTGTGAAAACAAACAGGTAGCATATAGTAGATGGAAAAATGAAAAAAGGAAGAGCATAACTCTATTTGAAAAACATATAGATGTGTTGGAATATCATATAAGCATAAAAACCTACCTTGAAGTCCTAAACATACAAAACGATTCCATGTGGGAGTATTCAAAACTTTGTTTAATCTTTACAGTTCATTCAAATTCCTCAAGCTAAAGGGGGAAAAACAAAAATTGCCCAAACTCCCATGCTGTTTGAGAAAGAATAAATTCAGAGCATCTGTGATACTTCATTTATGGTGATCCACTACAACAAACCAGGCAGAATATTACCCACGAATATGAAACCATCACTAATTTACCAAGTTATTGACCCTAAGTTGTTAGTAGTATTTTCTCGTTCCTATATAACAGTCACTATTTTGATATGTTTTTTGTTATTATTTATTTATCACTTTTGCAATTTCAAGAGTGATAATTATTAAGTAACGGAGAGAGTAATGTTTTATGCCAGGAAATTTGATGAGAGGAGTTATGCGTCAGTAACACCGGTAAATATTTCTTTTCTGGAAGAGGAGTTGCCGCCATTTTAACAACAGTTGTTTTCATCAGTAACAGTAAATCATGCTTGTCGGAAAGTTCATTATTAATTTGGTAACAGTAAACCATGCTCAACATTAAATGCAAAAATATTTTAAGTTCATTATTAACATGATGATTATTAATGTATGTTATTGATTGTAATATGAGTTATGAGTTGTAAAACAATGAAATAAAAGTGCCTTGTATAGTAAAACAAATGAAATTGAGAACCTCAGTGAAGTGATCTAAATGTATGGTAATAAGATTACACTACCCAAAATAGGCTCAAATGCGTTAGTAGATCTAATGCTTGAAACCCATCATGAGGAGTTTATTCTATTAGCCATTCATTTAGATCGTTATTTAAGTTTTTTGACTTTTTTCAAACTTCCCTTATTAATGTGACAGGTCCAGAGACTGTTTATATGACCAACACTAAAGGGAGCAACATTAGCGTCATTGCGTTGGTTCATCTACCCTGATGCCGACGCAAACGCTAGGCCGACGCTAAATCAGATATTGCATTGATTTTGACATGTTAGCGTCGATTTTGGCTGACACTATTTCGTGTTTCTTTTGTAGTGGTAAAGTTGTAGGTAACTTTTTCTGACAAGTTCATTACTAACAGATTACAACCAAGGTTTTACTGAAATTTTAAATAAACACGGAGATCCTTGAGTTTGGATTGTAATTTTCCGTCAGGAAAGTGTTTAATTCATCCAATCAAGGAATTTGAATTATTCTATTAAAATTGAATAGCCGTTCAATCTTGGTTGAACCACTAGGATTATATGAATGCGTGAATTTAGAATTGTAGTGACTTCAGGAATCCAAATCCTAGAACCTTACATATAAATTATATATTTTTTTCCCGTTTTTTAATAATTACACCAATTGAATACAAATTTGATCTCCTCCTTAACACAGAGAGGTAGACTTTGAAGAAATCAAAACTTCTGTGGTAGAACTTAAAAAGATTGAATAAGATCAGGAGTTCAGATTTTTCATCTGAAAGATACATTTGCATAGACTTGAAACAAGGAAAATTGACCAAACATCTTAATAATGGATATTGAAGGGAAAACTATGCACTAACTACACCTGATGGGAGAAGATATGGTAGATGGGGAAGAAACAAAAACAAATAATGGATATTGCATGTGTTTCATTCATTCATTTTTTGCACCTTTTTCTCCCATAATGTCAATGTTATTCTGTTTAATTTACATGTTAATTAGTGTATAAGTGGGGGAGGTAAGGTCAATTTTGTTGTCAAGTACATGTCTAGAGAGGGGGGCTAACAAAGTCTCACACAACATAGCAACCTTTTCTCCCACCAATCTCAGATCACAGCATATGGTGTCTGTCAGTGATACATTTTCAACTCTTTTCCTTTCCTTTGCCTCCACGTTGCTTTGTTGCCTTCTTCACCCTTCCTCTCTGTCATTGCCATAATTCATCATGCCATTCACTTATTTTGGCACGTACCCCCATTTCAAATCCCCTTCCCACTCAATATAATTTCTTCACCTACCTTAGCAGACAATTAATCTCAATAACATCTTGGAAACAATTATAATTAGTAAACAAATTAAGATGAATGCTTGAATTAAATTTCTTACCTTGATTAGTCAAAATTAGTTTGTAGTGTTTTCAAAATTGTCTAGCTTTTCAAGTAATGTGTGTCCATAATTTTCCCAACTTTCATTCACAAGCATGGAATGGAATCCACCTTTTGATTTCTAGCTCTCTGAATTTCGACACTAATAACTTGTTTTGATCAGCTTGGCACACCCTCGAAATTATATGTTGCTTACTAAAATACTTTTGTGCCATCACAATACTCACACAGACGGTAGGATTTCGAACACATAATCTTTTGAAGAGAATTAGTCCGTGGTTACAAATTATACCAAACATGTATGTTTCATTCATATAATGACAACAGTAAACTCAACTTAAATCTTGCAAGTTAGTCAAACCTTGCTGCATAATCTTTTGTAATTATACTATAACAATATTATCTCTACACGCTTTAAACATCTATCATAATGTTTTTATAGTGGAAGATGCAGACATGTGACATTGCTAGAGTTAGAGCTTTCTGTCCTGTTTGGCTATAGTCATACATCATATTTAAATTCATTTGTTTTCTTATCAACCATCAGATTTAAATTCAAAGAAGAACTACAATGTAGACACCCACTAACTATAATGGCTATTTTATTTTTACCCCAAACATTCATGGAGGATCCTAATTTGAAAATTGCAGAACTGGGACCCACACAGCATACAGGGTCTAAACTAATAGGACCATATATATCAATTTTGTAAATCAGGTACACTTGTAACAGACCCACTAATTAATTGGATCCAATTGTCCTTTCCATCAAATTTGTTAGGGCCCCAACCTTTGCTCAAGTTTTATGCATTTGTATCATATCCTTTTCAGTCACTGCATAACGGGCGACAATTGATATCAAGCACATCATGTGACTTGGAACAAATGGATGGCAAAAAAACAGTTGAAAGTTTAGTGTACATGTAAGAACCATGGATCTAATTGTCCCCCTCCCCCATAGCTTGGTTTTAGCATAGTCTACTACCCTAATCCCCCATTTTTACCCTTCTCTCTAACTTTTTCCTAAAAACTTTTTGACCATTCTAGAGTGATCATGGTGCACAAGGACCTCCTTGTTGCTAATAGTCGATTCATTGATTATAGTTTCACCAACCGAAATTGGAAGGTGGTGGTAGTTTTCTTTAGTCATAAAGATTTTTGTTTTTTTACTTCTTCCTTTCTAGGTTATGACTCTTTAATCTTTACCATTAGTTTTGGCTTAAATATCTTCGAAGTTTATTTTCATTTCTTTGTCGCACACAAGTAATAATAATTACAAAATCCTTAATCAAGAAATTGAAACAAAACCAACAATTCGTTGAACAAAACCATTTCCATTTCATTGAATCTTGTATCACATATTTTTTTATAACAAAAAATTTGGGTGGGTTCGGCTCCGGTCACCACCACGGGTCAGGGCAGGCCTCCGGAACCTTCAGTCGCTTGCAGAGGTACTTACAGATTGCCCACCAACACCACCCTCACATCGATAACAAGATTCAAACACATGACTTTTGAGGGGAAGTGATTCATCTTTTACCAACTGAGCCGATATGTGTTGGTGTTGTATCACATACATATATACCAAAGAATGTATGGGTATTTTGGTAGGATTTTTCAATCTATTTTCTTTTATTAAATAGGTCAATTTAGTCTTTTTATTGCTTTTTATTCTTAATTTGCATTTTTAACATGTTCAAGCAATTTTAGGGTTCTTTTATTAATTTATACCTTATTGCATTTTTCATTAAAGTGACGTGGCATCCGGCTGAAAATCTTGTACCACCGTCACTTCATGTTTGAGCTCGTTCTCTTTGCATATACATTTTTTTTTACAATCCAATCGATCAGATTGAAGACTAGATGTTGTGAAGTGTGACTAACATATTAAATTTGCAACAGTACAACGGTGAACGAATTCACACGAGCCATTTTATGATGAATGCTCAAAGTTGACAGCTTGCAAAATGTATTGGAATGATTTGGCTGTTGGGCATTGCTACGCCAGGACTGCGCTACGTTAGAAAATTATCTTGGACCAATTATCTTGATAGCTTGCAAAATGTCTTAAAATCTCTTTTTTGAGACCTAATAGGGAACTTTTGACATCCTGGTCCAGTTAGACACGCCAGGAGATATCTTGGAGGCTTCTTAGAGAGGATTTGTGGAGCTCTGGTAGGCTTTCAGGTCTTCCTCGTCTTGGTTTGTTTCCATGGTACCATGTTTGGCTGACTTTCCTAGTAGGGCTGAGCAAGCAGCCCGTTTCGACCCAAACCCGAAAGACCCGCCAATAAAAAAACTGAAATGGGTTGAATCGGGCGGGTTCACGGGTCCACGGATTGGAAAAAACGGCTTGAAGCGGGTATGTACGGTCGGGCTCGGGTTCTTTTTTTTCCTCCAGCGGTACCCGAATATACCCGATATATATATAATAGTTGAAAAGGCAAGTGCAATCTGACTTTTGCTTGCATCATGACTTGCTTTTGAATTTTAAATTTATGAGCATGCCCTGCTACACGCTACCACATGTGTCAAGCCTAAAAAGACTACAACTTGTCATCATTTCCCTAGGCTAATATCTATCACATTGATTACCTTGATAGCATCATAGCAATACCCAAGTCCCAAGCTTCACTTCAGAGTTCAGACTTCACTCTTTATCTTTGGTGTGATTCTATTTCTAACCCCAAAAGCTAACATAGTAGAAATAAGAAATAATCCTCACTCCACCGCCGACACTAAAAGCGGTTGCGGCGCTGCGATTCTTGGTTCTTGAGCCCCGCAGCGTTGCGCGCCTCAACCTTGCACCGTGACAGTGAGACATCAAACAACACTCCACCGGACCACCGCGGCGGTGAGACCCCAAACAACACTCCACCGGACTATGCGACGACGAGACGCACTAACCCCACTTCATCTTCAATCATAGGTCGTGTGTTCTGTTCCTCTTCGATCGAAGTCCAAAGGCTTCTCTTTGTGCAGTACATCTTCGATTAGAGGCTTGCAAGATCTAAACTTTTTGTTTGATAGAGGACAGTGAGAGTAAGGGTTGTGTTTGTTCTGCTTCTTTGTATTTTTTTATTCTATAGTTCTTCTTCTCTGTATTTTTTCTATTCATCTTCTTCATGGGTTCTTTTCTGCTATTTTTGTTTTATCTTTGTGATATTTTTTCCAGGAACTCTTCATTTCTTCTCCTCTATTTTTTTCTGGTTGATCTTCTTTGTTTGGTGATGGACAAACCGCCCCAAACCGCCCGTTTAACCCGTCACCCGAGATAGCCTGGACCCGATAGACCCATTCTCAACTTCGGTCGGCGGCGGACCTAGTTTTTAACATATCGGTTTTAGTCGGTTCAGCTAAAATCAACCCAAAACCGACCCGAACCGACCGTTGCTCAGCCCTATCCTAGTACTAGGGGTAGGGGGTGACATAATTGACTGTTTGTTATATTTTGATTCTGTTTCAATTTAATATATATATATATATATATATGACTTTTTTTATTCGCCACGAATTTCATCTCTGTTATTATCTACATTTGAGTGCACACAAAAGTTTGTTATTTCTTACATAATTGAGAAATTGGTTTGAAGTAGGGGCCTAAGAAGTGGTTGATTGAAAATTTTACGCCTTATTGATGAGGGTAATGTGCAGTTTTATTGGTTGGATTTAATTTGTGATTGATGCTTCAATTGGGCTTTGTTTAGGGTAGGAAGGACAATATGAGTCACATACTCATTGGATACTCGTAAAAAATACTCATTACAATAGGGTAAAAATATGCTGTATAAGTATGAAATTGGACATGAATAAATACCTATAAAAAAAAGGATGACACAAGATGGATGTAGGGATGAGGAGCCACTCCCCACCTCCGCCCCCGCCTTTGCGGGTGCCATCCCTATCTAGAATGTGTCCTCAATTTCTTGATGGGCCTTAATGAATGCTTCGGTCAGATTTGTGGCCAGATAGGCACATTTTGCTTAAGGATCCAAGTCCGGTGATCAATCTTTTGTTTTTCACTTGTAGTACAATAAGCAAAGGGAAGTTGGCTGTAATCTAGGTGCCCTTGATGATCAAAATGTATATGTTGTTCAATCTAACAACAAGGCAAGAAAGATAAGCAGAATGAATTGAACATATTAATCAAATGAATGAACTAGAATGACAATGTTCCTTACGCATTGTTGTATGTAATTTGTTTTTGAAAGTAATGTAATAATAGGTCTTGCACCCACCTAGCTACTCAGCAACCCACAATTACAGGTTTTTTTCTTAGTTCAGTACTAGTAGTCAAAATAAATGCACTAATGAATCAATACGGAAATCTCTGATTTAATCCAGTTGCACACAGATACCCTGGTTATGATTGAATTAAGTTCATTTTTGTAGTTTCTTAATCTTAATTAACATAATTAGTTAGCTCTTGATTATGATTTTGCCTGGACTTGAATACTTCTGATTTTTCTCAAAAAGTTCAAGTTTACTATCTTAAGTTTTCAGTTGAAAATCACGTTCGCAGCATTGGAATTCAATAATTTGCTTTAATAAAAGCAATTCAAGACCTCTATTGACTTTCAATTAGGTTCAATTGAAAAGCAAACGCACACGACTCTAGTTGTTTTTCCATTAAAAACCCGACGAATGTGAGGGGTTTGATTAGGCAAACTCTTGTTTACATTTATCCAACATTTAAACAAATGCACACTTAGTAATCAATCATTTTTTTTCTAATACTCCACCAATGTACCTTATTCTACCATATCAACTATTCATTTCATACTAATTCTGCACACAAATTTCTCCTTTGGAGCATCACGTAACATGAGATGAGACTTGTCTGCTTATAAGTTTCATAACAGTGTGCAAAACCATGTGGCCCCTGACACTCAACAGTGATGACTAGTGATTTTGTGTCTGAGATATTCTAGCTTTTTTCATAGGTGAATGCTTTTTTTCTGAAACTGTTTTGGCCATTTCCAGTGGCATAGAAATGTCAGCAATCCCTTTACAGTACCAGTTCTAAATTATAGAGAAACCATGATTCAGATGACTAAGAACCCATGATTCTTGGCTCAACGTACACGTGGGTTACTTTTTATGAAGAAGAATATTTTATGAAATGATCAGAACAATCCCCATAAAAAGAATGCTACAGTAATGTGAGTTAAAATTTCTGTTAGAATTTTACGAGGATCAACTTTGAACTTAATGAATCATGATCTCGCTTCTTCAATTCACGTCGTTGTACTGAACGCCGCAAATTTTATATTCTCCAATAATATTTTGAGATAAGTTAAATCAGATTTACGTTTGTACTAATGTTAAAACAAATTAACGGTGTTGGCAAAGTTAAAATGGATTATAAGAATACCTGTTTTAAAATTTGATGCCCCGGGAAACCACCATTTCCATGTGAAACTCTTAATTTACAACACCATCATAGTCTTTGTAGCCTGGAACAAACAACAATCTTAATTTGTTGAATATAAAATATTCCTAGATGGACAATAAGAACATGTTTGGTTCTACTATTGAAAATTTCATAACAAGAAATCACAAAATGTAGCTTTAATTTTGAGTATGTCGTTATTTGAATCGTGTGTGATCTACTAATCCAATTACACTATGTACCTACAAATTAGAAAATGAATTAATCCACTAAAATAATAGTAATAAAAGGTAGACATACGAAATTTATCAACATCCAATAGACATATATTATTAATGAGTATGTTTATCGAATGTCTCGGAATTTTGTATGTCTTATGTATTATTATTGGCAAAATAAAAAAGAAAATGAATTGTTTTAAGATATTATGTCATGTTATCAACGAGTTAAATATGCACATTATTGGAGGCAAGAAGATTTATTTGCACCACAAATGACCCATGTTCCAAAAAGTTAAGTAAAAGTCAGATTACGTTGATTATGTGATATATGAGCACTTTCTACTTTGGATAGGCTCTTCTTTATTGCTTGCTTCCTTTTCCTGTGGTGGGCTAATATAATATGCTCCATAATGCATCAAAACCTTACAAGAGAGAATCATTATGACGATCAAGGAGTTGAGAACAATATATTGGGCATGATAATGGGTCTGATAAATTAGCAGATTCTCAAAAGTTGATGTTGAGATGAGTATGGCCATCCATTGAAAATTTGAGAGTTGTGAGTACTATTGACAGCCTTGTGTCAAGGGGAAAATGTCCTTCCAAGTTTCATTCCCACCAAGAAAGTAGGTGGTGGTGTGGATCGAGAGGCATGTAAGGAGAATAAAGCAAGAAAGAAATAAACGCACTTCTACATTAAGAAACCCATATATCGAAAACTAGAAGGAGTAAATTCAATTAAAAATGGAGTTTGTGTTTGAACATTTTTCTACAATTGATTTAAAAGATAGTTAATTTTGACGAGAAGCTTTTCAATGCTAAATAAACTCTGAGGGAATAAAAACCGATACCGCTACAAGAAAAGACCAATTAGACGCTAAAATCACTGATCAACATAGCGTCCACTTGCGGACAATTAAAACTAGTTTTTGGCTGACACTCCATTCACCGGTAACATTAGCGTCGGCTGCGTCTGACGCTAATGTGCCAGTGTACAACCCTTCTCGCGAGCCTCGAAGCTTAGCATCAGCTTGCCCGACACTAATATTCATCGATTTCTTCGCCTCATCTTCCTTATAAGTCTCTTCTCTCCCTCATTCATCAAACCCTTATACACTTACCCCCCTCCTCCATCGCACTCACTGTCATCCTCTCTCATCAGTCACTTCCTCCTCCTCCGCTGCCCCCACTCTTAGCCTCTCTCATCGGCCCATCCCTCCCTCCCTCCCTCCTCGTCCTCCACCCTCGGTCCCTTCATTCTCCCTCTGGTGACGTCGCCCTCACACTCTCCCTTGGCCCCTCCCTTCTCCTCTGCCGCCAAATCAGCCTCCCTCCACCACTTGATCCCATTGTCACACCACCTCTCCACTGCTGCGTTGTCGTACCACCGCCTCACTTCTGTGCCATCGCACTACCACCACCACTGATGCATACTGACTTGGCTAGTATGTTGAGATTGTAAGGGTTTTATTGGTGATTTTTATTTTGCTTAAGAGATTGTACTTGTTTTATTTTACAATGTTGTGGTGTTTTATTTTACTATGTTGTGGTTGTCAACGGTGTATGATCAATCTTTATTTTAGTATATTGTTACTAGTAGCTTAAGTCTTGTGTTAAGAAAAAGAATCTTAGATTAATTGGAGAGTTATAGAAGACCCTAAAAAAGAAATTGTTACGGGAGGCGCAAGAAGGGAAGATCGAAAGAAGCGAGTAGAAGAAACTCATATTCTTGAGAAACAAATTTTGAAAATCGAAAGTTATTCCATAAGTGTGAAATAAAACTTGTAAAACAAAAAGAAAGTGTTGGGTCATTTGATGGAACAAAATATTAATTGTAACAAAATAATTAAATTATTTATAAAATATTATGACCGTTTGCCATTGCAAATGACTTCTACTTGTTATAGATATGTTAGAATTATTTTCACTCCAATAGCACTAAATTTATTTTAAAAATTAATAATTATTCAATTTCATCTGGTGTTTGTTTTTCAGAATTGATGAGTCTTTTTATTCCAAGGTAAATGAATTATTATACATAATAAAGTGTTTGAGTGGCCCATTGAAACTAGATTCTACATCTTAAATCCACTGTGCTGTGCTGCTAGCACTTGCAAGCACCTAAGTGATTCAAGGAGGTAATTAGGTATATGTTATTTGACTTATTTCAGTGTTTTACCACTAATTAATGATATCCAGAAAATCAAAAAGTTTTACCCTTCTTTTGTAGATTAAACGAAAACATTAATTATTGTTGAACGTGCCAGAGCACATATTCTAAAATGGTTAATTTCTTAACTTCTAAGTTCTAAGGTGGTGAACAGAGGAAAACATCAATAGGGGCAGGGCAGGGCAGGGCAGGAATATGTACGGCATGCCTTTGATCATCTTATTGCCTTTAAGCTATTGACCCACAATTTTAGGCCAACTATGATGCCCTCAACGAGGGTAAGCAGCTTTATCTTATTCCCTTCAAAAGTCAAATTCAGTGAAGTCAGATTTTGTGGAAAAAAAAAGAGAGTTGTTCAAAGTTCGAAGTTTATGTATAAGACAAAGAGAAATAGTTTTGATTCATTCACACATATCCTCTTCCATCTCATCATTTCCACTCATGCTCCCTTTCGATTTTTTTCAATCACTCTCCGAGTAAGTGAATTGGAGTGTTGAAACATCTTTTTGTAAAGAGAAATAAACACGAACTCTTTACATAACATTTTGAGTCTTGATTTATGTACATAAAAATAGTAAAAACACGTCCGTACGCCATTTTTTCCTTTCTATCTTTCTCTTCCAGTCACATCATGTTGCCTATTATATCTATCACTTATCTATCTTCTCTTTTTATATCACTCGAGGTATTTACGCTATAGAGATTATCACCAACCATTTTTGAATCCATTTATCTACTTATTGGGTGATGGAAGAAAAACTGTTGCACCTCTCCCCCAAGTTTCCATTTTCAACTCCCAAAACTCAAAGGCGCACCACAATCACTCACCTAAACAGCTGTTTGAAGTTCGTGCTTACGTCTCAGGTTCCAATCATGAAAGGTGTAAATGTTAAATGTTTAACATAACCTGCCGACAAACACAGGCCAAAAAGAAAGTTGATAGTGCCTTGTCATTGAAGCCTAATACACTCTATTGCAACATAAGTGGGAAGGAAGGTATATTATTCAAATTAGTGTGACAAGGATTGAATTTCAAAGTGTACAACAATAGTAATATGGGTAAAAACTTCGACCAAATTCTATATATTATAACCGATATAAGGCCCGTTTGGAAGAGCTTATATTATAGTATAAGCAATTATGCAAGCATTTGGAAGAGCTTATATAAATAGCTTATGACCTACCTATAAGCTGTTTTGAGCTTATTTTCATAAGCTATTCAGAGTAGCTTATGAAAAAGAGCTTATGCTTATATATAGCTTATTTCTAATACATTATAATAAATTTATTAAAAGAGCTTATTAATAAGCGCTTATGCCATAATCGTTTATGGTCATAAGCGCTTAATTAAGCTGTTTTTCCAAACAGGGCCATAATCTTAAATTGCATTATGATAATATACCTTTTAATATTAAAAAACCTCCATAAAGAATACATTGTTCATATGAAAGAAAAAATTAGCAATGACATCCCTAATATCATGCTAAGAATAGCTAGAATTTCTAAAAGAAGATGTCATTTGTTTGATGAGAAATATAAAGAAATTTTTGATACTCAAGCGTCTAAAGCTCTACTTTGGAAGTAACAATGAACTTGTACCTCCGCGGTTCAATGATCGGTTTGATTATTTAAAGATTATTTTTAAAAATTGAAACGAAAATAGACCCAGTAGTACTTTCAAATCATGCTTTGATTAGTTCATCTGAATAATTTATTTTGTTTAACCTAATGGGGTCCAATTTTAAGACCATTTAGTGGCCTTCAATTTTGAGTACCTTGTTCTAATTACATAGCATTGTCCTTGTACAATACAACATTTGTTAGTTCTGTTTCTCTCCTGAAGCTAAATCTTAACCATCAAGAAATCTAGCCTCATAACTCCTCTACATCCTCAAGAGACGAAAAGTGCTTGTCCACAATGTTAAGAGTTTCTTGATCAATTTCATTGGTTCCAACCCAATTTGGGAAAGAATAATCCAATTCTGCTGCTGGTGCCTCATCACTTTGAGGTTCAGCAGTTTTTTCACTCTCAAGCATTTCAGTGTCTTCAACTTCCATTGTGCCAGAGCCTTCATCTGATTTGAAAAGCTGGGACTTCATCTCCAAGCACAACTTCAAATCCTCCTCAGTTCTGGCTTTGTTAATTTTATCCATGAGATCATTTAAAGCTGATAACCTTTCAGCTCTCTTTCCACTTTTTGAAGCCTCATCAGCAGCTTCATCCGTTGGTTCATTGGTTTCACCATCTGCAGCACTATTCTGAAGCTTCATTAACCCCTCATCCACAATTTGTTGTATTCTCATTCTCACGGCATCGCTTCTCATCGAGTTTGAACTTATCTGCAATTTTAACCCAGGGATCATTGTCTCGTTGTTCTCCGTTGGAGTCGGATTAGATTCCAATGCAGAGGAAACATTGTCATCTGAAGACTTCACAGCCAATACTTCTTCCAGCAAATCTACATTTTGCATGTAGCGGTCAAAAGCTTCATTCTCTACTTCGATTTTTCGCTCCTTGTATTCCTTTAACTTGGAAAATCTCCATTCGTTGATAGCAGCAGCATCCTGTAACAATCACTCACAATTCACAATGCTATACAATTCACACAGCATAGTTTGAATATTGTGGTGTGTCTGTACTGTACCGTTCTAGTCAGTGGCTTTTTTGAACGAAGTGAAAGGTGCAAATTGTTGAACTGAGCAAAACTATTGGAAAGTTGTCGAAGAGATGCAACTCTACCAGCACTTCTGAAATAAAAAGCAAAAGGAACCCAAGGGTAAAAGATAAGAATCTGAAGCATGCTTTAAATCAATTGAGTTATTAGAAGGAAATCATTACAGCAACAAACTGGAAGTTCAAGAAAATTACATTGAGAAAATGGATTTTGGATTTGCTTGAGAGACAACCTCTCAGCCTCGGGGATTTCTGTCCATGTTCACAAATTATGAACAATCATTAAGTCCTTAAATTTCAAGGATCAAGACATCTATAATCTATATAGTATTTAGAGAAACAATTGTTTCCTGAAATCTAACGATCAACACTCACCCTCAAGTTGGTGCACATAAGTTAAATGCAAGGGTGGAATTAGGCCAAGCCACTCGTAGGGGCCTAGGGCCTACCCTACATCAGGCTCAGGAAGACCAAATTAATTAACAATAGACTTTTTTAAAAGCCGATTTAGTCAAAAAGACTAAGATAGTCTGGCCTGAACGTTTTAAGTAGGTTATACCAATGTACACAAAACCTAGTCTGGCCTAGTCTATTACTGCCCCTAGTCATGTGCGTCAAGCTTGTAAAACATATTAACCTTGGACCCCAGACAGATTTAGTTGAGATGTCTGTTAATTGATCATCACGAATTCAAAAATGAGGTAGGAATTTCTCTGGACTAGATACCTTGCCTCTGCACCTGTATTATGTTTTTACTTTTCAATGAAATATGATTTCCTCAAAACATAATACAGTATCAACAAGTCAACTTTCTGTAACTGAGATGTGCGATCTTGCCCACACTACATCTGTTTAAGCAGTAATATCAATATGGCCTTTGTTTCCATAAATCAACACCTCTCCATGAGAATATATCTTAAAATTTAAACTACAAAGGAAAGTTGAGGAACCAACAACATTGACTATTTGAATATATGTTACGATCAGTTGTTAGCTTGGCTGATTAGCTTTCTGTTAAGAGTTTATTTAAGCTTCTTCTAGAAGCTTAAGATATGCTGGAGTCTGTATATACGCATTGCTCTTAATTCAGCTTCTCAAACTGAGAATCTCTCTTTTCTTCTTTACATTCTCTCAGTTCTTTTCAACATGGTATCAAGCGCTGTTCTCAAACCATGAACCATGGCTTCTAGCAGCAACCATGTTAGAACTGGTAGCAAGACTAAGAGAATGAACACAGACAATAGGAAAAGAATGCCCTATCCAGGATCAATGTGATTCTGGAATAGAGTTAGGTATTATTCTGTAGAAGAAGAACAAGAAGTTCTTTGAGAGATTTAGAGATACAATCTAGTTCCCCATGAACTAGCCCAGCCAATTCTCTAACTTCAAAAACTGACTAACCTCTCCTCTAGGCTAGTATTTATAGCTAACATACAACTAACTAAAGAACTAGTTCAGTTATACAGCCACAACTCCACGCTAACACTATTAGTCAATCTTCCTATACTTCCTCCTAACATAGACTTTCTTAACAGCTGGTCATACCTTCTGCCTATCAATACCCCCTACAAGAACCACCTTGTCCTCAAGGGGAAAATCATGGCATTGTTCTTGAATTTGAGCTGCTAACTCCCATGTACTGTCACAAGAAGGCAATTGTTCCCAGTTAACCAGCACCTCAATATTGCCCATTTGATCCTCCCTCCGTTCCAAGATGTCCTCAGGATGAATCTCTAAAGGCTGTGGTTCAAGATACATAAAAACTGGATGTAACATAGACAAAGCAGGTAAATCTAATTGATATGCCACTGATCCCACCTTGCTAACAATCTGGTAAGGGCCACAAAAGCGGGCAGCAAGACTAGCATAAGGTCTCTTGGCCAAAGATTTCAGCTTATATGGTTGTAACTTCAAGTAAACCCAATCCCCCACTACAAATCCCACCAATCTTCTATGCTTGTTGGCATGTGACCTCATCTGACCCTGAGTCTTGAGCAAATTCTGTCTAAGTTCTGCCAGAATGCCATCCCTTTGCTGCAACAACTGATTGAGCTCCTCCACCTTTGAAGGGATTGAACAACACTTAATTAATAAAGGAGGGTCTCTCCCATATAATGCCTTAAAAGGAGTCATCCCTGCTGTGATATTGTAATTAGAGTTAAACCAAAACTCTGCCCAAGATAACCACTCAAGCCACTTAGGTAAGTCTCAAGAAATCTATTTACCACCTCAGTCTGTCCATCCGTCTGAGGATGATAAGCAGTACTAAGCTTCAGTTGCGTGCCAGTCAAGTGAAACAATTCCTTCCAAAAATGGCTCAGAAAAATCTGATCTCGGTATGAAACTATAGTAGCAGGAAATCCATGCAATTTGACCACCTCTTTCAGGAATATAGCAGCAACCTCCTTAGCAGAAAAAGGATGGCCCAAAGCAAAGAAGAAGGAATATTTAGTCAACCTATCAACCACTACAAAAACAATGTCCTTGGCCTTTACCTAAGGAAGACCCCCAACGAAATCCATTGAAATGTCCATCCACACCTGAATGGGAATTGGTAATAGCTGCAATAAACCCCCAGGAGCCAGAGTAGAGTATTTGTTTCGTTGGCACACATCACATTCCTCCACAAACTTCTTGATATCCCTTTTCATTCCCTCCCAATACAAAAAACTGGTTACCCTCTTATATATCCTGAAAAGTCCAGAATGTCCTCCCATAAGACCTATGAAGCACAGACTCCGACAAGGACACAGGACACGACACGGCTAAAATCCAGAAAGTAGAACACCGGGACACGGCTATATATATTAAAAATAAAAAATTATATATTTTTTTCAAAAAGCAACAAGATAATTATATTCATAAAATTAAGAAAACAGGGGAATAGGGCATAGAAAAAAACAGTATTGTAAATGAAACAGCAACAGAAAAACATGGTAATAGGGCATAGAAAAAACAGTGTATTGGGTTCAAAGGTTCAAACAAACCAGTAAAAATCACAAGAATGGGAGAAACTCATGTGAACACAGAACTAAACACAAAACTCATGGGAAGAAAACAGCAACACAATTTCAGATGGGACAAAACACAACTCCCAAGAACACAGAACTCACTTTGGGAGCCACAAACATAGGCGTATTAGGTCACGCAGAGCAGGGAGAGAAAACTGGAGAGTCCAAACGTGAAATGGAACTAGAACAGGAATGAATGAAAAGTCTTTTTGTGGATTTAATATTTTTAAAGATTTCAAAATTAAAATAAAATTTGACTTCAAAAATAAACAAAAAATTAATACAGGTGTCCTAAAAGTGTCTAGGGAGTGTCGGCTTAGTGTTCAAGCTGTGTCCTAGCCGTATCCAAGCCGGAAAAAATAATTTTTTATTCGGACACTTCCAACACATATCACATGCATGTCCGACACCTGGACGCTCCCATTCTCAGGTGTGTCCGTGCTTCAGAGCATAGGAGTATCATGACACTCATCAATGATAATAGGAATTTTGTTGGAAGTGCTACAAAGTATTGATTTGCCTTTGTACAGTAGCAGCCCTTTTTTAAATTCAAAACCTGCATGAGATCCAGGAGCAGCCACCTAGTCCTGAATCACTAGCTGCCACTTAGGGTCCTGTTAAACTTCCTGAGTCCAACTCTCAGTTTCATCCATGGATAAGATGGAAATAGATGCATACATCTCCCTCTTGGACAAAGCATCTGCAACAGAATTTTCTCTCACAGGTTTGTACTGAATCTCAAAGTCCAAACCAATAAGTTTCACAGCCCATTTGAATTGCTCAGCACTACAGAGGTTAGTCAATGACTAACCTCTGATCAGTGAGGAATTTAAGGCTTCCTTGAACAGTTCTGACAATAAAGTGCCTACCTAGCAAGTAATGTCTCTACCAAATTAGCCGGCCAATCAAGGCCCAAAACCACATCTACTCCCTTTAGTCCAAACAAGTAAAAATCTTGTATCACCTCTAAATTCTGCATCAGCAACAACAATTGTGAACACTTTCCCTTACATCTCACCTTATGACCATCACCCACCTCAACCACATAAGATTAAGAATGGCATAGGTTGGGTTTGAACAAGCTATTGCCCTTAACTTTTGAGCCACCAGAGAGGACAATGCTATTGCCCTTAGCTACCACCACCATATTATTCTCAACAGTCAGCCAAGTTAGAGACAAAGGTTAAGGGATCTAACAATGTTTGAGAACTAGTGCCAAATTTTACACCGATGCAGGAATTCAAAACAATCCGATAATAAGATCCTTCAGCCTAGGAACATCCCAAACTGACTCAAGATACTTGTAAAGACCATGAAGAACAAACAACATATATAGGTTTTCAAGTTTGAATAATACATTTTGTAGAGTCTCACTCTTCGAGGAGGAACCTTGATTTCTTCACTGGCGAATTTTGCTTTGTTTAAATACGTGGGCAGATGCCAAATTATGGACAAAATCATATAAATTCCACACATCATTGGAGTAGACATTCCAAGCTTTCTTCAAAATATCAAAGCATGCTTCATGGGAGCAAAAGTGGACCAGTAGCTTTGAATCAATAGACTACAAAAAGTAATGGGACCAATTGGTAATCAACCTTCCTCCATCAGTCCCTATCCTCAGAAGAAATTACCTCAGTCTTGTTCAAATGATCAGAGATTTCTTGGCCTAAGAACCAGATATCAATAGCAGCATGCCAGTCCAAAAACTTATTGCCAAGAAAGTAAATGATACCAGTCCCTTTTTGGAGGAATCTGTCATGGAACTTAGTGTAGGACCTAGTCACATGTCTGGACACGGAGGGATCCTTCTTGCAACCTATATTGAGCAAGAGACGCAGACTTGTCCTTGACAGATGTCCTTCTAGTGGTACACTAATTTAGATAATAATTGATTGTCATTTTCTTTAATATTGGCATCCCTTTTCTAAAGGATTGAAATACATAAAATTAGGAAAAGGTAGGAACCTAGCTAACAAGGGAAAAAATCATATGATCCTAGCTAACAAGGAAAAAATCATAAATTGAAAATGTCCTTCTAAAGATAATATGCCTATTACGGAAACAGAATAAAAGATGATAAACAAGAAATCAAATCTTTTCCTTATTAATTGGGGAAACTTCTCCTGCTACATCTCTGATATTTTTGTCTCACAAAAGCATCCATATCAGAATCATATGATATGGAGGATGCATCAAAATCAACGGTTATGATGAGAAATAATGAGAGAGGCTTGAACAAGTCTGTAGTGTTACAGCGCCTAAAAAAGAAACAGAAGGCTGACCAGAGTGTTGGAAGGTATTCGTTATGAAAATCCCAGCAGAAAATGCTACTTGGGTTTCACATGCGAAAAGGCGGCGCGTATGTGGGCATGCAACATTTTCTATACCAGATGTCTCCTCACCTTGGTGGTTGCAGACATCATCAAAGTGGGTCACGATGGTCAGACATAAACCGAGTGATTTGCAGTGATCAGAGTTGTTGAGAAGTCTCACATCGATTAAAGATATGGCCAAACAAATGTTTATAAAGGGTAGAGCAACCCTCAACTCTAGAGCTAGCTTTTGGGTTGAGTTAGGTCTCCCAAATTCTAATATGGTTCAGAGTTTATCCTAGATCCGTTTAATGGAGATCATGGGTCACCCCCAGATGTTCATTCTTGCATATTCCACGCTCTAGATGTCCAGCCCTGGGCGTAAAGGGATGCGTTGAGAAATAGAGATATGTCCACTGTAGCCCTTATATATGGGAAGGTAATCTTCACCTCTTGAGCTAGCTTTTGGGTTGAGTTAGGCCTCCCAGATAAGAGTGATTCACAACCAAAGAGTGTAGGCTCACACCGGCTACCTCTTGCATAAGAGTTTGAGTCAAATAAAGCTTTGAAACTTTGGCACAATAATATAGTAACTGCTGAATATCGTGATTCAGGCAATGTAAAATATCAGATAACTGTTGTCTGTAGTACACCTTCCTGCCAAGCTTTTAACACAAGAAAGAAAAATTGCCCCCAAAAACATTTATTTCTTTTTAGTTAAGCCTAACATGTATGAGATACGAAACTAGAAAAATGGATACGATCCAAATGTAGGGAGCATATACTCATAACTTACACTGAATGAGGTGGCTCCAAGGATTGTTGATCAAGTGGGGCAGCACCAGAAGAAGGCGTCTTTTCAGGAATTGTTGAATTTGCTTTTAACACTGCATTCACCATACGACAAGTAAAAGAGGGTGAGGGGAAAGGAAATCTGCTAAGATCTTCATATTATAGGAAATAATAACACAAGCAATAAAAAGCACACAAATATACTCAATCTTGCCAAAGATTCATAGAACTATTGCATCTTTTCCTGTGTTACATTTTCTTACATCTTAATTATCCTTAGTAAAAACAAGAGAGTTGTATTTTAATGCCACTAATTAAACAACATTTGTCCACAGTCCCACCAAGCCTTAAGAATCAGGCTTCTCCAAAGTATGGAGCATTGCCATCAAAGGGCAAACCTGGTGCTACAAAGCTCCCGCTATGCACGAGGTCCAGGGTGGGGTCAGATCCACTTTGTGGCACTTTGTGGATCTAATGTAACCAGCCTTATCTTGCATTTTTCCAAGAGGCTAATTCCATGACTCGAACCTATGACCGCAAGGTCACATGGCAACAACCTTACTGTTGCGCTGAGGCACGCCCTCTAATGGAGCATTACCATTACTTTCGAAAATTCAAGGGTGGATCACAGTTACCAAAATTTTCTCTACCTTCATGTGAACAGAGATTTGGGACGTGCATCCCAGCTCGTAGAGCGTTTGCATTCGAGTTCACTTGAGAATGCATGTCAACACACAAGTCTGAGATGCTTAGTGAGCAATTTAAGGGGACTCTACTTTGCAACCAAAATTATCAAAGGGAAAGAAGGAGGAGAAACTGTTATCAGCAACAGAAGTGAGGAGGAAAAATGTGAAGACAAGAAAGAGGAGAGATGCAATTTTGTGCTACATCTGAAAAAGAGAAACTAAGGGAGAGGGGGCAGTTTATGTGGTAGTGAAAAGGGAAAATATTTAAAAAGCTTAATGAATTCAGTGGAGTGGAGATTGCTTTTGACTTTTACCATGTCGGTGCGAAGGAAAAAAACAACTCACAATAAATGATGCATTAAAAAAAAAAGGAATAAATGATATTTATTCATAATTATTAACATGCAGAAATGTATTATATATTTAGAATATATATTTTGTAAGTAAATATATTAAGCTTGGAAACAAGATCATACCAAAGGTTTCACAGTTTAAGTAACTAGGATCAATTATACAAGATAACGGGTAAATCGACAAAGATGCTACACACAGAATTGAAGCTAGGTGGTTAAAAAGGACAAAAGCATCAATAGTTATTTGAGACTGCAAAGTACCTAACAAGCTCAAAGGAAATATTACCGAACCATTATAAGACTTGCTATCCTCTATGGTAGCAAATGTTGAGCTTTAACGAGACAACATGAGAAAAAAGTTGGAGTAGTAGAAATCAAAATGTTAAGATGGATGAGTAGCCAAACTAGAAAGGATACTATCGTGGAGAAGCTGACAGAAATTCGATTAGGGTGGTATGGACATGTACAAAAGACCTTTGGAGGCACTGTGAGAAGGTTAGATAACATGGTCTTTAGCCCTGTGAAGACGGTTAGAGGGAGATCAAAAAGATCATTGAAAGATATTGTTAAAAATGACTTTATTGTCAATAATATCTCCTTCAAAGTCTGGTTTTTTATCAAAATCAATGGCGTAGTTTGGTCAATATAGTCGACCTTACTTAACGGGATAAGGCTTTTGTTGTTGTTGTATTTATTTTGTAATTTTATTATTTATACTCGGAGCATTACAAAACATACAAAGACCTCACATAATATACTAAGCATACCCCCATGAGCGATAAATTTGACTAAGTAATATATTGCACACACGTACCCATACCGAACAGAATTATCAATCTCTGATAGCGGCATGTAGTGGTCCCACACATAAAATACCATTGCAGGATAGCAATAACGGAATGACTACTCTACTGAAATTTTAGACATTAAATAGTTTATATTACACATACAAATGCTGAAGAGTAAAATATTTATTCAAATTTAAATGCAAGCTAATAACTATTAATCAAAAGTCATATATATTAAGCTAAACACACGAGTATAAGCCTACCAGGAACCAAATTTATTTAAGCCAAAAACTTGCAAAAATGGGAACGAGAAAATAGGGGGGGAAAACAGTGGCCAGAAAATGTAGCAGGGCCAGTAAACACCAGGGCTTGGCCGAAAATACTCCGACTAGCAGTGGGTCTTTGCTCTTTGCAAAACGAACAAGAAAACTTATAAAAGAACAGCGTATATGGCAAGAAAATGCAGAGCTGGTGGCTAGAAAATGCAGCAGGTTATGTAAACACCAGTGCTTGGCTAGATATTACCAGGGGTTGACAAGAAATACGCCAACAAGCACTTGGTTTTGGTTTTGGTTTTGGTTTTGGCCTCCTCTCACCAAAACCCCTGCTCTACCTCTGGTCATAGCGGGTTCAATCGGCATGGCACCGCGACATTACGGGAGGTCTAGAAGATTACCTCAACCATAAGACTAGCAATATTTTATAGTACTTAATGCCCTCGCTAACAAGAGCATAAACTACATTTTACGAATATGACAATGTTGTTATAGATGAGTGACATAAAGAATAGATAAGATCAGGAATAAATGTAATAGAAAGAAAGTTGGAGAAAAGCTTATTGGGGAAAAGATAGTAGAATTGCATCAACATGATTTGCAATTGAGAGCAAAGACTGACAGGAACCCTAATAAGAAGAGTTAGTTGATCATATAGAGGATATGGCATTAGCAAGGACTTGGACCTTAATAGCCTCTGAGACTTGGTGTTACACATAATGCAAAGACATGATCCCTATAATTCTAGCAGGAAAAGGGTATGTTGTTATTTCAAATTTAAAATCAAAGGCGTGGTTTTCATCAAAAGAGGGGTGGGAAGGTAAACGCACCATGAATATGACATGGATTTTGATTTCTGGCACAGCAACTCTTGCAACACTCATAGGGACACCTGCACCATAGAACAATAGAATCAATTTGGATTAATTGGGTTGTATTATGATTTATGACTGTGTTTTGAATTGAAATTGAGAAAGGAACCTAGAACGAGCAACATTGCCGCACTGCTTGCACTTGGGCTTGTTATGGCCGCGTTGGGATTTGGGCGGCGGAGGATTAGCAGCGGCCACGGCCATGCCTAGGGTTCCTCCTCCCTTCGCCACCGTGTTGTTGTTGTTCGTTGTCGCCATAGACGATGACACCAACCTTTATTTTTCTTACCGAACCCACACACAACATAAGCCAGAGTGAATGAGACAACTGAACTAGTACATCATCGTACTTAGGAGCAGCAGGATCTATATATTTGACTTCTTATCCATTTTTTGGTTTTAAATAATAAAAAATAAACGGCTGCAATATCTCAATAAGATACTGTTTTTATTTTCAACACCAAAAAAAAATACTACTATTTTATTTTGTAGAAAAAGGCCAAGAAATTAATGGGCTTGTTTGATTCACCTATTTTCGTTCACTAGCATGCTCTCTTCTCCACATTTGTTCCTTCGTGTACTTTTTTTTAACTTGCTTTTATTGCTAAGAACAATCATTTAGTGCAGTTACCAAAATTTCTAAAAGTTTTGGTTTAAAATAAGTGAGTTTTTTTTAACGGTAAAAATAAGTGAGTTTAAATGGATTATAGCGTGTTGATGATTCTGTTTGTGTATTTTTCAGTTATATCAAACAAACAGACCATATGGAAACTATAGGGTTCTTTAAAAAAAGATAGAAAAAGATTTATTCATAAAGTTGAGAGTAAGAGATAAAATCATTTCCATATATTTGATCATGGTTTATAATTACAGCTTTAATACCTGTTTTTGGAACAAGTTCCGTATAAAGAAAAAAAAGTAAAAATGCAATCATTCAAACAAGATTTATTCGGTTTTTTATGTTAGCCTAAAAATTTACCAAGTCTAAAGATTGAGTCGAAGGATTCCAACAAATTTATTTTGATCCAAATTTCGTGGAAAATAAATACCAAAGTATAAGTGGTTTGACCAAAGCTATTAAAGACTATGTTCAAGTCGGTCGAAAGTATTATATGTTTTTTGTCTTACAAAGCGTTGTGTAAAGTCATTATTAGGCTAAGTTATAGCCCTAACTCCAAATATTATTCAAACCGATTCTTTGGAGGTATCATACATGCATGTGAAAGAACTCAAATAAAAAGCACTTGTATGAATACAATTTCAACATATGCAATAGGGTGTTTCTGTCGTACCTAACATTGAGTGGACATAGTCACAAAGAGCGAGTCACGAGATAAGAACACGAGAAGATAAATGGTGGGGTTACTCCTTCACCTGTTTGCTTCAAGATCTTTACTTCAAGTCAAATGCTTTGGACAATGTCATCCAGATCAAATACTTAACTTTAATAGAGGCATCTGCTTGTTCGACCATCTTGGCCTGATAGGGATTGGAGACTCAAAAAAATGACTTAGCCATGAACGGTTTGGGTGACACCCAACTTGAAAGAATGTGGATTCCGCTTGGGATCAATGATGACAGTGATGTTGTAGATGCTATCAACTTCGTCTTGAAGAGGAACAGTCAAATAACCTTGAGCAACAACTCCTTCGGAAGCCTTGTTTAGAGGGAAATCCCGCGACTGGAAGGCGGTTGGCAAAGTCACGGTCATTGTTCGTTTTTGGTGTTATCGATAATATGGTTACTTGGGGCTGAGAAGATTTTTACGAAGGCCTTGCGGTAGGCCCCAATGTTCACGTATAGAAACCTAGGAGACCGAGTAATAACAGAAACAATATAACTTAGCCATATAATTCAAAAGCGAGTATGCATTGCCTCCGTTGTCCCCCCTTTTATACATTATCCTCAACTCATTACATTAGTAAGACATTAAACATGCCCCTTATTTTCCTCCCTCGTTCCCTCTCTAATCTCGTTATCATAGGGTTATAGAAATGTTGCTACCATATTTAGATTCATATGAAATAAATACCCATAAGTGACCTTCCGCAAATAGTAAGGAAAGTAGCGGTTTGCTGAGCTAACGATGAGATGTCAATCTTCTGGTCTGAGTTAAACACCTCAGACATTCTGTAAGACCAATACCTATTTGAAAAGTCTAAAAGTTCAAAGGATGCTACTTAATACACTTTTCCTTTAAATAATATGAATCTCTAATCTTAATTTCAATAATGATTGTTGAACATACGTATAGGGAGAGACCCTTGTGGTGGTTTTCACCGCTACAAATCGAAAGAAAATAAATTCGTGCAAACTTTCCTGCAAAAAATTATATAATTTTTATATTTATGTTTTCACAAGAAAATTTTACTAGAAAATTTGTAAAAAATCATGTGTCTTTCTTCTTCAGGACTTGGATCCTCTCATGTGTTAATCTCACATGACCATGTTATGTGAAGATCTCAATCTTTAAATCTTTTTTGATGGAATTGGGCCCTTAATAGATATATGGATGGAGAAAATTAAAATTGTGCGAGAAATAATATTGACCATCAGATTTCATTAAAAAATTAATTAAGGACTCAGACCCTTCACATGACATGGTCATGTGAGATTAACACATGAAATGATCCAAATCCCTTTGTTCATGGGTTCAACATGTCCTTAAAAAAAATCTTCATAAAAGTCTTTATAGACATTGTCATAGTGCACACACCTAAAGTGAGGAAAAAAATAGATAAAGAAAGAACTAATGAATGTAGTATTTTTAATGCAATAAAAAGATAAAAATAAAGAGAAGAACACATTATGTATAAAGTGTCTCCATCGTTTGAGTATCTAAGTACGATTATTAGTCAATGCTATTGGTGCTAGATTAAGCTCTCAACCAAATGACCATGATTATATTTATGTGAAGATGCATGGACATGGAAAAACTGAAACACCGTGGATGTTATTTCCTTTTGAGTTGACTTACTTTAGCACGTGGCCACATAGTGAGTGTGCCTATTATTTTGAATAAAAATTGGTGTATTCTCGCATGGGAATAAGATTTCACACCCCCATTACAAGAAACTACACCCCAAGCATTTTTTGAAAATACCTTAAATACCCCCAATCTAAAAAAACACTTTAAACTCCCCACCCCACCCATTTCCCCTCTCTGCTTCGTCTTCTCTTCTTCCGGTTTGAAACCCTCGAGACCCACTCCTCTTCTCTTCTTCCGTCGTTCGAGCTTCCTCCTTCGAGCTTCCCTCCTTTGAGCTTCCTTCGTTTAGCACGTCGAGCTTCGTCCTTCCTCCTTCGAGCTTCCAGGTACCTCATTCTTCCTCTGTTCTTCTCTTCATTTGTTTAGTGTTGTTGTAGGCTAGATGGTTCTACCATTGTTGCAGAACTATAGCTTTCCGGGTTGTATAACCCAGAATATAGCGTATGGCTACCGGGTTATAGATCCCGGAATTTTGTTGCCTATTTTTTCTACAAAAATTGTCTTCCGAGGTTTATAACTCGGGAGAAATGTGTTCCGAGACTTAGAACTCGGAAGGATTGTCTTCCGAGAAGTAGAACTCGGATGTTCTAATTCCGGGATTTAAAACCCGGAATTAATTGGCTTCCGAGATTTGAAACTCGGAAGTTATAGTCTTCCAAAACCCATTCCGGGTTATATATCTCGAAATGACAAAAACCTTTACATTTGTTAGCCTTCGAAATATATAATCCGGAAAGGTGTTAGGAACACTATAACTTCCGAGTTGTAAATCTCGGAACCCAATTAATTCCGGGTTTTAAATCCCGGAATTAGAAAATTCAGAACCCAAAACCAGATTTCAATTTTGATTATGTTGTGCATGTTCTAAATTTGATTTTATTTTCATAACCCAAGACTAGATGGCAAGGACTCACTTCGGACCCCGTGGATGTGGTCGTGGGCGGAACAACACCGACGACAGTGGTCGTATCCCCGGTGGGCGTCTCCCACCCACAGCGAGCTTTGGACTACACTAGGCAGAGGACGACATCGAACTTTGTGTACCAAAGGAGGGGTAGGGGAGGGAGTTCGACCTCGACGTCTAGCGGGGCCAGATGATGGACCTGATTTTGTTATATTAGATTAGACTAATTTCGTAATTTCAGTATGGCTGACCGTGTAATATTTTTGATTGCGATATTTTCAGTATATTTTTTGACTATATAATTTCATTAATGTGTGACATATAATCTTATTGTGAGTATTATGGATTTATTATAAATAAATAATAATAACATAATATGCAGGTAAGATTTCAATTATTTACAAATATTTAATAATATAAAAATCCCTTTTGACTAATAATTTCCCTGTTCCGGGAAATAGAACCCGGAAGTCATTTCATTTCCGGGTTTAGATAACCCGGAATGTGTCCTGAAGACAATTCCGGGTTTATAGAACTCGGATGTTCGTAATTTATGTTCCGGGTTCACTAATCCCGGAAACAATCTTAAATACATTTTCGGGATTAGTAGCAAAAAGGTGTTCCGGGATTTTAAAACCCGGAACATAAATAATTAAACTTTCCGGATTTTACAATCCGGTTTGTTAATTTTCAGGTATACTTCCGGTTTTGTTAAACCCGGAACGCATGAATCATGGGTTCCGGGATTTCAAAACTTGGAACGGTTTTCGAAAGAGGGTACATAGGTAAATTACTTAAACAAAGTGGGGTGCATTTTCAGGTGGTGGGGGTGTTAAATCTAACACCCTTCTCGCATAGCGTACACCATTAGATAAAGATAAAAAAAATAGGAGAATGTAATATATAATGAGATGTAATTGGAAGAAGAAAAATAAAAATAAAAATGAAAATGTGTTGCACTATTTGAGTGGACACCAAATACTTTACTCCAAAACTCCTTTATGCATGTGATGTGTCGGCAAGGCAACTGGATAGGATGTTGAATCACTCACAAATAATTCACCCGCCAATACCTACCATTATCAAATCTGCTTCCTGTCTTTATTCAACCAACTCTTTTCACTCTCCCTCAATTCCCACACACAATATGGAGGGTCTCATCAAGGGCTTGGCCGATTTTGCTCTTGGTGCCAACGATCAACATCAAGATCCGGATCACCACCAATCACGCCATGATGATCAACGCTCCAGATCCTCTTGGGCTGAGGTGGTATCCGGAGATCAGGATCAGGATCAGGATCATCAGGTTCCCATATTTCCTATGAATTAGATTCGGATTCTACTACTAATGTGGGAGGGAAATCAATGATTCCATATTTTCAAGTTTGAATTTTGCAGGATCACCCTCAGCCTCATCATCAAGGTTCCAGATTCTCCAACAGACCCCAGAACGAAAAGGTCACTTTTTTTCCATTTCTTCATTCTCTTTTCACTCTCACTCTCCACTCAATCAAACACCCTTTAAACAATGATAATAAAAATGTGATCTTGTTTTGGTGGGTGAACATTATCATTTCAGGAGGAAGAGAAATCGTGGGGGCGACGAGATGACAGTTACAGTCACAAGGTCAGTGACAATTATTGTCTATTGTTAATTACTCATGAAAAGTTGAAAACCCTGCTTGCCTGCTTACTGTATTGTGTATTTTTTTTCCATTAATAGGAAAAATATCGTCCCCAGCAGGAGGAGTTCGAATCTCAAAGTTTCAACACTTCCAACAGACCCCCCAAGGTTCTTAGATCCAATTTAACATAAAATTGCAATTTTGACACCTTAGAGATTTGATGACTGCAGCTTAGCTTTAAATAATGTGTTTTTTTCTTCTGATCTCATGGTCAATTAATATTTGAAATGTAAATGTTGCTGAACTGAAACCTAATCCTGTTCATTTTGATCTAGTAGTAACAAGATTATTGTTGGTTTGTTTGTTACCTTGAAAGTAATGGATCACTAGGGTCATTTCTCATAGTGACAGATGACAGATTATTATAATGACACTTAACAGTTTGTTGTATGTTATGAAAATAAGGTTGTGGTATTGTAGTCAAATTTGATGCTGCATGGTTTGTGCTGGATATAGATGAAAACTAAGATCTTATGGTCTTGCTGGAAGGTCCATTTTATCGCCCTCGCAGGCACTTGCTCTGATCCAAATCTCTCTCTCTCTCTCTCTCTCTCTCTCTCTCTCTCTCTGTCTGCAGTAAACTCAAGATTGTTTTAAAAAAATATTAGAAGAAATCAATGTTTATTTATATACAAGATAAATGGTCCACTGAACTGGGTATCTGAGTAAGTTTTGTTATTGGCCAGCTTCTGTCTTCTTTTAATGCCATGCAGTGTGTAATGTGCAGGATTTTTCAATTCAATTTTAATTATTTTGGTAAAATTAAACTTTTATTTTTGCAGTTGGGTGAAGATAACAACGATGGATGGCAGACTGTTGGCAAGCCTTCAAGGAAGGCACACAAGGTTTATTTTTTAATTCAAATCAATATGTCAAATACAAAAAGGTGCATTTTGACTGTTGTGTGTAATTTAAACATTTTGTATTATGTTAATACTTCTATTGGTATTAAGCCCAGATAAAGAAGGAATGTTGTGTTAGGTCTGGACAGTCAACGTAAAACTGACTGTATCATTAATATGGATCAAGTGATCCATATAGTCGCGTCACCCTGACTTTGTGGGATACATTTTTGTTGTTGTTGTTGTTGTCGTTGTTGTTCTGTCGCTCGTATATCTACTTTGAATTTTACTATATGTTAACTTTGTTATTGAATGTGTGGTGTAATCAGTTTGAACTTTTTATGCTGCATCACTATCTGAATCTGAGTGATGTATCTTACCAACCTAATGTAGGTTCCAAAGGAAAACTGGAACAGCTATAAACTACCTGCTGATGAGCAACAATACTCTAATGAGGTTGAAGCTGGTGCTGGAGTAGAGCCATCACAAAATGAACTTGCTGATCTGTCACGAGCTTGCGAAAAACTTTGGGATCTTGATTCAAATCGTTTGGTACCTGGAAAGGACTATGAAATTGACTGTGGTGAAGGGAAAAGGGCTTCCCAAAAGGATGATATGGCAGAGGGGAGCTTGTTCACTTGGGTTAATGATGATGTATTCAGAAAGCCTACTTTTGCTCGTTTTCTTTCGCTTTTAGACAATTACAACCCACATCAAGGATCTAAAGAAGTTGTCACATCTGAAGAGAGACAAGAGCAAGCTTCTTTCATAGAAGAAATCAGCAGGACAGCACCAATTAAATATCTTCACAAGTTTCTTGTATCCAAGGGAATTGTATCAGGAAGCTACCAGGATTTCAAACGAATGATGACCGGTCTGTGGTTTGATCTTTATGGCCGTGGTGGCACTTCTGGTTCCTCTTCTGCTTTTGAACATGTTTTTGTTGGAGAAATCAAACAAAAGGGTGAAGTTTCTGGCTTTCATAACTGGCTGCAGGTGTGGCATCTTGTTTTTCAGTGTATCTATTAACAATTCATACCAAATGGAATGTGCATTAGCTTAGGATGTTGGCATATTTGGTGCTATTTTAAAAAACTATGGTGTTTTACTTTCATGTTATTGTACACTTACGGTTATGGTTTTAGATTATGACTTACATTGGGTGTTAATCTTATGAATTTTTATTTCAAATTTAATTTAGTGATGGGATTTACATGATATTTTCCCTATCTATGCTAATTTTTATGCATATGTATATGTTAAAGTATATATTTTACATTTATGGTAGAATCTTACGATCTTGCACCCCCTCTCCGATCATTCGATGGATCTCGATTTTCACAACATTGTTGTTTTCAACCATCATTCAATATTACCGGCTCCAATGGGTTTTGGATCTGTTTTCCCTGTTTAGTGGTATAGTCAATCTAGCACTTTGCAGAATAACTTATTTCAGATCAGCTAGTTTCTTTGTTATTTTATTTTTTTTCCTTTTTGCAATGCTTCTTTCCAATAATATTCAATCTTGTTACTGTGAAGTGGTTAATCTATTAAATGAGTAGATGAGGCTTACATGGTTTTAACTAGTAAATTTGAACTTATTTGCCATCATGTGAAATTTTTATCTCACCTACTGATATTTTGGCAGTTTTACCTTGAAGAAGAAAAGGGAAGAGTTGATTATCAAGGCTATCTCTTTCCCCGTCGACGCGGAGAAATTGTGAGTGACTATCTCTTGAACGTAATTTTTATTTTCTAAGGACATAGATATTAAATTCTGGTGCACACTAGATACAGGAAATAAACTTATGCTCTAGATTGACATCTTTCAGCAGCAATAAGTTAATTTTCCTAAAGCAAGAGCCTTCATTATAAGTTTTCAATCATAGTTTTGTTTTTCATTACAAATAACTCTTTCAGTTATTAGTTTTGTTAGGAAGTTGTAAGCTGTAACCCACATCATTTTTAATGCTCTTTGCCAATTGTAACTTGCAGCCTGACTCTGAAACCCAGCTTCTGACAATTCAGTTTGAATGGAATGGTGTTCTGAAATCTGTATCAAGCACTTTGGTTGGAGTGAGCCCTGAATTTGAAATTGCTCTGTATACCCTGTGTTTCTTTGCTGGTGAGGAAGATAACCACATTCAGCTTGGTCCATATGAAGTTAATGTCAAGTGCTATCGCCTTGGTGATCGAATTGGATCTGTTTTCCCCATTGCAGAATCTTGAATTTTCAGTTGCAAGGAATGATAGTAGCTATTATTATTGAAATCAATTCTTACAATACTCGAGAACTTGTAGTTCATAGCTTTAAAGGCAACAATATCAATCAGACCAACATTGAACTATACATTCTGTGGCTATTTTGTCTTGTACAAAAAAATGCTGAACTAATTTTCTTCCTTTTTGTAATCCAGACTTCAGAGTCATAATCAATATGCTATTATGTGTTGTTGCAAAATATCTGTGATCTTTCTGATTTGCATAATTTTAGAATGGGATACAGCTATGTGACAATGAGAGATGCTGCTCTGGATCATCAGGAGTTCCTTGGATATTTCTTGACCAACTTTTTGATTTGTGAAAATATCTAGGAAGGAGATATTTTGGGGAGTGTTCCAATTTTGATTTTACACCCAATGTCATGCTAAATTTTCAAATTTCCAAATATTTTGCTGAATTGATTTCAGTTCTATCTTTGAAATTCTCTGCTATAGCCTAGTTCACCTTCCCCCCTTAGTGGCTAAATTTATCTGCAATGCCCATCTTATCTGAATAATAACTAAATCTTCCATCTCAAGAAATACTTAGTGTGTGTTTAGGTATCCGGGTAAGATAAACGTACTTTCACTTTAGGGCAAGATGAACATTTATAAGAAGGGTTTTGTTCACTATAGGGTAAGGTGAAAATACTTTCATCCAAATTTATAAGATGAGTTATGTTTACTTTTTATCTAAATGTGAGCATTAACATTTATTTGCACGGGTGTCAATGCTCATATATAACTAGTGAAGATGGTACTTTAGCACTAATAACTAGTAGTCAGTAAGTGTAGTATGGGTGTTCACGATCTGGATTGGTTCGGTTTGGAGAGAAAAATTCATCTGATCCAATCACTTCGGTTTTGTCATTTCATCATCCAATCAATTATTATTTTTAATTCGAACCAATCCAATCCAATTTTTATCAGTTTGGATTGGATTGAAATTTGTTTTTACAAAGAATAAAAATCAAAATCAATGAAGAAATAGAAAATAATCTGAACCATATAACATCACATTACAAGTCTAAATGATGAGAGTTTGGAATAAAAAAGTAAATACAATCACCAAATGTCTCCAACAAATTACCATATTCATCATTCTTGACTCTGTACCTCTAAAATAATAAGAAAAAGAAGAAAATCTCATGAGCAAGGTATATGTTTTTCAACTTTAAATCAAAAGACAACATGGCATGTATAGTCTACACCTCTTTTTCTCCAATCCTATAGGTATGAGGCACAACATGGTGTAACTAGGGTTAATTAATTTTAGCACAATAATTTTACATATAGTTAATTAATTTCGGTCTGATTTGGATTGATCCAGTTTTGAGCACCAGAATCAAAAACCGAACCAATCCATTAGAAATGCAGCAGTTTTCATTATTTTGATTTTTTTCAGTTTTCAATTATTTCAATTTTTTAGTTCGGCTCAGGCGGTTTAATTTGGTTATGAACATCTCCAATGAATGTAGAATTTTCTCCTTCACTATAATTGCCCCATAATGTGGAAAACTTAGAAAGAAGTCCAAACTAAACAGACTCTAAATTAGTAGTGGGCAAATGTGATTTTTCTCATCATGACAAGAAGAGAAAGAGACTAAAATTTTACCCAAAAGTCAAGCATTACCCATTTAAATTCAAACTGCGTTCATAACTTCATCAAAAATTAGAATGGTACGTCCTCCTTAAATAATGAAATAGCTTCTTCAGAGAGTGAGAGATTCCCTCCATTCCGCTAGTTTCTTACATAAGAATTGAGGCACACTTCCCTTCCCTTCCAGTTCCATATACATTTTCCTTCGATTTTTGGTTAACTTTTTTGTTTTGTTTCTTGTATGACATATTTGAAGTTAAGAGATAAGGTTCCATTTCCTCCACAAAATTAGGTGAGTGAAGTACATGGAAACAGCTCATCCCAATAACCCTTGTTAGGATAGAATACAAAACATGCACTGCTCAAATATTGTGAACCATCTATTCCTTAAACAGGATCAGCTTCCTCAATTTCTCAATCAATGCAGATCCATCATCACCGACAACTTTTAAGTTTAATCAAGTTCTTCTTAATTTGTGTCTCTGTCCCCTAATAATATACATCTTTTGTCTACGTGGATTGTAATCCCATTAGGTGCACTTTATGCAATTCTGGACATAATAAGGTATTTTTCAGCTCACAAAAGTTATCCATACGTGGGAGTGGGAATCAAGTCACGTGTTATTTTAAGGTTTATTTTTTTTAAAAGCTTTTTTACATAACATTATATCACAATTAATCTACTTATTTCTTGACATTGACCTATAATCAATAAAATTCAATTGCATAACTATTTATAATGTGTATATTTAAGATTTGCTGGTGTCATTTTATTTTATTTTTTGAATTCTGAATTAAAAGGCATCACCTATTTCTAATCTTCTCCAAAAGAAGTTAATGACTTTTCTAAACAACATAAACATGATCTAATTTTTATTAAATAATGCATTTTAATTTTAATTATTTTGTCATTCTATGAGATGCATGGATTCTAATAATTTTTTAATTAACTGCTTTTATGTAAAATGAATTAACTTAATCACAAATCCATATCACAGTGATTAAATCCTATCACATGTTATTGTGTCTTGTCCTGTGATCCGTGATTCAAACGCCTATTTTTTTTTCTAAGACATCTATTGTTCACGAGAAACAATCATATTCAAATTAATAACATTCACATTTTAATGGAATTAACTCTTTCAGCATACGTTTTTTCCTTATAAAAAAATTAGAACTCGAGACATTGCTCAAATGGGATGTGCCACTTGAACCATTGGTGGATCCCAACACCTTGTGAGGCTAGAGAGTAAAATTGTATGACTTTCTCCCTATAAAATTTATTCAAAAGTTGAACAAATGTCCTCTCATCTAAAGACAGCTTACTTTCTCTGCGCCACTCCATGCATCTTTGTATGAGTAATGATAGGTATGGTCTAATTAAACTTCTGATGTCTCTAAAAAGGGTATAGACCTTACCCCACAATTTAAGTTGATTGATTAATTAAGCTAACAACTAATTCACCCAAAAGCTTAACAAAGACAGTTTTGCATGCTTGATCAAAGTGATTTATTTATCCTAAATCATGCAACATCAGAAAAGCCCAAATAGTCAATAATAAATTTTCCCAAAATTCTACTGCAAAGGATGGAAACTTTCTGCATCATCATTTGATGTTACCATTTTTTTGTTATCATGAAATCAATTATGGGTGATAGCAAATAGAGATTCCTGCAAGTACAAGTCGTCAAGTTTTGGACATGTCAAACCAATTACTACAAGCTCTAGCAGGTATAAGGAAAATTGTCACCAAATGACAAAAAACTTCTAACCCTATTTTCAATGGCTGAATATTATTGGTCAAATTAAGATTCTATTAGTGGCCATGAAGGAAATGCATGTTTAAAACCTGAAATAGTATGAAAAGTTGAGTAGTTAACCAAACAAACGTAGAAAGAACGGTCCAGGACTAATGAAACCAAAGACTTCCTCTGAACCACAGGGTTTCCTGACTTAATGAGTATTCAGCAATTCTTATCTTGAGCAAGATGAACCAGAACCAAGAAAATTTTGAAATTGTGAGACATTTTCATCCACGAAAACACTGTTAACCAAGACAGGAAACTAATGACAAGCTAGCTCGTTTGGTGGGGTTTGTCATATGGGGGCAATGCAAAACCACTCATTAATTATCACACCAAGCAATAATTTTGCAATATCAAAAAGAAAAAAAATAGAAAAGCAAAATAATTAAACGTTCTATTTTGGCTTTGCTATTCAAACCTTTTTGCAGCTGCTGTCTGCCAATACCCTGCCATAAATTTCAACAATTTGGATCAAAATGAGAAACGTTTTTTATGTTTATGCATATATGATTTCAGTTGAATCTTTACTACTTATTTCATTTCCACTTCAAGCACTATGAGACAAACATTTGCCACCAATGTTATACGTTATTAAGGAAAAATACAACAAATGCTGAGGTGCCAAAATAAACAGTGTTATTTGGTGGAAATCATGGAGGGTAACATTTAGCATTTTCCAACATTTATTAATGCAAACTATTGTACCTTAAGCAGTGCAAAGAGTTCAGATCAACTAAATATCATGGGAACCATTGAAGTACATGTAATAAGTCTATGCATTGAAATGAATGCAGTAAATTTCCCATTTCTTGTTTACTCAGGCTTAAACTTTTCATTTGGAACTATTTAATATTGAATAATCTCTTAGCCACCATGTTGTTTAATCCTCTTCAGTTTACCCCAGTGATTTGCAATGAATGGAGAACAGGACAAAAAGATGTCATTCCTTCGTCCTTACTCCTTAGTCACATGCTTTATTCTTTCCTCTCCTTAAAACACCCATGACATTATCAAGAATCCAGACAAATAAATTACTGTTGAGTAAATAGCCAGCAAAAAATTGAAGCCCATACGTTTCAAGTTAGATAAGAATGGAAGAGGTGGACACACGTAAGCAAGGGTCAAATAGAACACCAAATTTTGCTTTTTAGCACTTTTTCCACTTTTCAATTAGAGCCCACCAATGTTGTCAACTTCAATTCCCCAAGCCAAGTTCCCTTTCTATAAGTAAAAGCACACCATCTTCACCAATTTCAGCAATTCCTACAAACCCTTCATCCATCTTAAAAAAAATGGCTTTAACACTTCGTTCTTCAACCTCTTTCATTACTCAGAATGAAACCAAAGTCCTTAAAACTTCTGATGATGTCCCTTCCACAATCAGCTTTGCAAAATTTAAGCCATGTTTCCGTCTCCAAGCTAAAATGTCCATGCAAGAATCACATCTCACCCGTGAGAATTGCTTAGGATCTGAAATAAGGAGAAATGAGAGAATGGAGCATCTGCATGCTCACTCTGTTGCTCAGAACCACAGTGACTCAAAGAGGGTACCGGTGTTTGTGATGCTGCCACTCGATACGGTAACAATGGGAGGAACCTTGAACAAGCCAAGAGCAATGAGTGCGAGTTTGATGGCCCTAAAGAGTGCAGGAGTTGAAGGGGTGATGGTGGATGTGTGGTGGGGTTTGGTGGAAAAAGATGGGCCTTCGAAGTACAACTGGGAAGCCTATGCTGAGCTTGTGCAGATGGTTCAAATGCATGGTTTGAAGCTTCAAGTTGTCATGTCTTTCCATCAGTGTGGAGGAAATGTTGGAGACTCCTGCAGGTATGTCACAGTACATGTTTCTATGTTTCTTGTAAAAGATATTTTGAAATTTTGGTTGGATTTTGATGTTTTGAAACCCTTTTTGAATTGTTCCATTTCCCTCCCTCTAACCAAAAAATAAATAAATAAATTGTTCCATGTTATAGAAAAGCAAGCAGCAACTACAAAGTAAAAAGTTTGAATGCTATAGCATGTGTGGATGAGCTTATCTTTTTTTTAGAATCAATTATAACAACTAGAAACTGCTCATTGAAGCTTTGTCTCATAATTGATTTTGTCTTTTGAATCAGCTGTAAAAGAATTTCCAAACATGCTATAGATTTCAAGCATATTTACAATTTTCTAGCTAATTGATTCAGTTAGGAGTAAAACCAAGTAGAGGAACTTCTTTTACAATTTTCTTTTCATTGCAACTTTTCAGCATTCCTTTACCCCCATGGGTCAGAGAAGAAATCAGCAAGAACCCTGACCTGGTTTACACAGACAGATCAGGGAGGAGGAATCCTGAGTACATATCCTTGGGCTGTGATTCAATGCCTGTTCTCAAAGGAAGGACTCCCATCCAAGTATATGCCGACTACATGCGGAGCTTTCGTGACAGATTTCAAGATTCTTTGGGCAGTGTTATAGTGGTAAGTAATACAATCACTAGTGCTACAAACCATCAAACATAGACACTGATATGGGATGCAGATACCACAATACAATAAAATTTAGTATGTTTAACTCAGTATTCTAAAAGACCTATACTTTTGCAGGAAATACAAGTAGGGATGGGTCCCTGTGGGGAGCTGAGATATCCATCTTATCCAGAAAGCAATGGAACTTGGAGATTTCCTGGAATTGGAGAATTCCAATGTTATGACAAGGTATGAAAACATTGTATTAACCTATTACTGTACATTAATCCAAAAGCACGTTTAAACTTGTAATGTTCCTATTAACTGATGACTAGCATAGGGATAAGAAAGACCTCTTACAAATGATTGAATTTGAAAATATCTATTGACTAAAATGACTTGTTTGTCATGCAGTATATGAGAGCGTCATTGGCGGCGGCAGCCGAGGCAATTGGAAAGAAAGAATGGGGAACAAATGGTCCCCATGACTCTGGCCAATACAATCAATTTCCTGAAGATACTGGATTTTTCAGAAAGGATGGAACATGGAACTCTGATTATGGACGATTCTTTCTGGAATGGTATTCCAGTAAATTGTTGGAACATGGTGAGAGACTCCTTGTATCTGCAAAAGGAATATTCCAAACATCTGGGGTGAAACTATCTGGGAAAGTTGCTGGAATCCATTGGCATTACAGATCAAGGTCGCATGCAGCCGAACTAACTGCAGGCTACTATAATACAAGACACAATGATGGATATCTACCAATAGCTAGAATGATGGCAAATCATGGAGTCGTCTTCAATTTCACCTGCATGGAAATGAAAGACAGAGAGCAACCGGAACATGCTAATTGCTCTCCGGAAGGGTTAGTTAACCAGGTAAAGACGGCAACAAGGACGGCCAGAGCGGAACTTGCAGGGGAAAATGCACTGGAGAGATATGGTGCAGATGCATATGCTCAAATTCTGTCAACAAGCAGGTCGGACTCTGGCAACGGATTGGCTGCATTTACATATTTAAGGATGAATAAGAAGTTGTTCGAAGGTGATAACTGGCGTCACCTAGTGGACTTTGTGAGAAGCATGTCTGAAGGTGGTCGGAAACAGAGACTTTCAGACTCTGATTCACAGGGGAGTGATCTCTATGTTGGACATATCAAACGAACTCTGAAGGAGCACAAGAAAGAGGTTGCTCTTGTGTGAATGTATATATTAATTAGAAGGTTCAGGTGTCATGGTGTATAGTTAACAGCATCATAAGATATTTTTTTATAGTGAAGGGGAAGAAGCAAAAGAAAAAAGGAGAAATGAGCTAGACCTAGAATTATGATGTGTGTATATACAGAACAATGGCATATGCCACGCCAAAACCTGAGATGATCAAGATATTATTTTATTTCATGTTCATGTATATAACTCCAACTATAAAGGAGAAAAACTTTATCTGCTGAAGTTATAAACCCAATGTACATACTCATAATGGATTCTATTCAGCACCCCTTCTATGTTGTTGATTGGTTCATCTCCGCAAACATTTATATAAGTTCACTGATTTCATTTTCTCTCACTCTGTAAAACCTGCATAAAGTAAGCACACCAATTGTTCATAGAGAAAAATCTCGCCATGTTATATTTGAACATTTTTCTTGTGTTTCAGGTTTTCAATTCCTAAATTAATGCTACAAATAAATAAATAAAAACACAATGCGAGAACAAAGTAATTAATGGGCCAAGAGGAAACCAGTAAAAAGAACAAATAGTTTAGCATAGAAGGAGGTCAGCATCCGGGTCGCTAACTATTCAGGAAAAAATTCATCATTAGTGATCAACACTAGTGGGATATCAGATGGGTCCTAACGCTTAAGAATAGATACTCTAATATTAAATCTTACATGACAAATTATTGTTATCAACACTTTGGGGAAGATATGAGATCAGTCCTAAACTGAATCCTCTCATGTTAAGTTTTCATATATCCTAGCATCCAAAATCTTAATGTCTATATATCTTGTTCTGATACTAGGTAACATGCACCTTAACCGGTGCCGGTGATTACCACTCGACCAAGAACTGAGGGGCTACTACCCCAGTGCTCGAGTAAACATACCGACGAACATCCATTTGACCGAGCTCGAAAAGCATAGACCCGCCAAGACCAAACCTTCATACCTCTCGGCATCCACTTTGACACATGCCTAAAGCTAAGGGACTACTGTTTAGGTACCCGGTAACATGCACCCTTTACCGGGTGTCGGTGATCACCGCTCAGCCAAGAGCAAGTACACAGTCCTTCCAACGTCCATCGCTGCGCATGACCAACGTCAAGAGTACTGTTGTTTGATACTTGGTAATCGACATCGTACTAACCACACTAGCAGGGTATTACCCCCGACAGGCAGTTCAAGCAAAAAGCCGATACACGAAGCCATAAGGACTAACATGTCATGGGACCATGACAAAAGGCCTGTATAAACGGCAAGTCCTCAAAACCCGATTAAAGCTTGATGAACATCCCCAGCTCAGCATGGCGTCCCACCCCTCAAGGAATCTGTCTAGTCAAACATGCAACGAAGAATGCTAATTACCCCAAGTCACTGCCGACCTCCGCAAAGACCATGACAATCAAACCCTTACCATGACCGGTTGCATTTCCAAGGCCGCTCATCCATACTGAGATTGTAACTTGAGGTGTCACAATTTACCATGTCCTTTCAGAAGTCAACAACTCTCTGCTCGAGGTATAGGCGTGATGCTCGAAGATTTTATACAGTATGAAAGTCCGCCTTATCCGTGCGATTAAACGGTGTGTTAGGAAATTCAATGACCCTCCATCATTGTCGTACCCCATACTCATCATGACAACTTATCCAACCTCAGACTTCCTTACCTCGGAGCCCTTAAAACCCAACCATATAAAAGCAGGTTCTACAAGGCATAATTATCTTTTTCTTCGCTTCTCACCCATGTTCTAACTTCGGCGTTGGAGTGTTTTTGCAGGTCCCCCACCGGTGCATCACTACAGCAGAGAAGCTCACCAGGATAAAAGAACCACCACCTCTTTGCCGTTCTCCACCTCTCTCATCACTTGGTCAAACTCATCTAATCATATCTCTTAATAGAATTTCATATATTTTGACCGAACATCACTTACATGTCTGTCAAGAGATAGAAATAAGCAAAATTTTCTCCCATGAGAAAATCCATCTCAAGCGTAATAATCGCACCACTCCATGATCTAAAAGAACTTCTTGTAAATCAATAATATGAATATTCAATTGGAAAATGGCACTTTAAGGGATTTGAAACCTTTCCCTATTCCTAAGTAACAGGGTGTGAACTTATATCTGAAAAATAAACATTTTTTTAATATAACTACTGGATGATGATACCAATCAAAGTGAAACCCAGCATGAATCTCTCCCTCCAAGATAACATATCATTTTATTCAATCAAGATTGCATATTTCCTCTTCAGAGATTACCCATGAAAGCAAACAGTAGCAATAAAAGTACTTTAAGCATGAGCTAAACAAAACATGTCAAATTATCATTAAGCCAACCAACAGTTTTACAAAGAAAGAAGCTTTTCTCTCCAACCCCTTCACCAAACTCAAAATAGAGAAGTCTAGAATCAACATTAGTTACAAATTAGTGCGAGTTTTGAAGACATACATAATAATAGAACAGATTAGTGTAACCATCTCAACAAAATTCAACAAATTCACGAGGTGGGGTTTCCGCGACGGAGGTCTTCGATGAGGTGAGAGAGCTCTTTGCGAGAAGATTCCCTCCCAAACATGAATCCATACCTAGCTAGCATGAATTTTTCAAAAATTATTCATCAATTGGTTGAAATTCAAATTAGTAGAGTGAGTGAGGATGATGAATGATTGAATTACCAGAAGGAAATGGCAGAGAAAACGCCAGCAGTGGCTACGGTCTGAACCAGTGTGATCCTCTTCTCCATTCACCGATTGCTTCGCTTTCTTTCTCAAAACAAACCCAAATCAAATGCAATGTCCCCTGTTTTTAGTTTTTCTTTTTTTGTCAACCCTTCATTTTGTTTTAGTTTTAGCACAGTGCCCCTAAATTAATATGGGCCTTTCAACACCATCAGGCCCAACTTAATGCCTCTCTAAATTCATATCACATGACCAATAAAAAACCAAATTTTGCAATTAGATTTAGTCTTGGTAGGGATTTTAGCACCTACTTCTGTAAATAACTTTGATTTCGGTAGCTATTTTATAACATTTCATTATTTATTGTTGAGTGGCTAATAAAGGGCCACATTCGTTATTGACACGTGTCTAAAATAATTATACATGTCATATTTAGTGTAGTGTTGATATGTGGAAGAGGTCGAACGAGTGCCGTTCATCTACGTTCTCATATTTTGCGCTAAGTAAATTTATTAGAATACCACACAACATATTTGATCTTTTTTTGTCAATTGTACTTAGATTAATATCTAAAGGTTGCCAAATAACAATTACATCATGAGACTAGAATCCCAATGAATGATTTTACAATGCAAACAAATAAACTTTTAAGATTAAAGCGTGCTCACTAATGCCAATACAAGTAACTAACATACTAAAAATCATATACAGCCCCTAAATTCTTAAGGATAATGGTGAATCAAGATGACTTTTTGAGCAGTAGAGTTTTTTGCCCTTTAAGCCAACAAATCCATTTTCGCAACTCATTCGACTTTACCGGGGCTACAATCTGTTTAGCCTTTGAGAAAGCCTATGAGAGGAGTTTAGTCAGCAGCACTAAAACCATGGGAAAATAGGGCAGTTGCATATCAAACCCTAACAAGTAGCAGTAAAGAAAGGAAGGGGAGAGGGAGGTGGTGGTGGTAGATGCGGAGGTGGTCACGGCTAAGGCGCGACGCCAACATCACAATGTCATTAGCGGAGACCGTAGGGAGTGGAGACATGTGTGGTGGGTTGGGGAAAACCATAAATGACTGTAAAAAAGAAAGATAAATTCGCACTTAAAAAGGAAGAAAAACTCACTTATTGTGGTAGCAAATCCCCTAATGTGAAGGAAAATACACGTATTCTTTTCAAAAAAAAATAAGAAAATACACGTATTGCGGGTGAAACACAAACCTAAGGGGGTGTTTGTTTGGGGGATTGAAAAAGGATACCCGGGGATCTTATGCCCGGGAATATAAGAATGGGAATGTTATTCCATGGGATCTTTCAAAAATGTGTTTGGTTTGTTGATTCGATTCCTGAGAATCTTTATCCATATTCTTGGGAATAATTATAACATGCGTTTGGTTAAAAATGCATATTCCTGGGAATATATATTGGAATTCTTAAAATACCCTTATGCACTAATGAGTTCATATGGCATCATGTTAGCTTTTATGTTTATTGTCCTTCAGATGTAGGTGCAGGACCTGATTGATAAATGTTTGATCTACCAAGCAAGAATGAAGGGACCGATTTCTAAACATGCAAATATCAATCAGATTATAACATCTACTGCTACGACCTTTTCTCTCTATACATAATTAAGAACATGCGAGAACACACAAACATATGAAAATCACGAACCTGTACAAAGCAAGTGAGCCAGCGATAAAGAGGGATGGTGAATGATGCTAATGGAGTGGATTATATATACAACCGAGTGAGGGATCAGTTAGCGACCTGGTGAGATGCGTCCAGAAAAAATCGCGCATAGTGGAAACAGAAATGGGATAGGGATTTGGCGGGATTCGTTCGCGGCAAGTTAGGGATTTCGCGGGTTTCATTCGCGGTGGGTTACAGAACTGGTGGCTCATGGCTTCGCAGGTTCTAGAAAGAGATGACAAACGTGGGTAGTGGCATATATGGGTTTTCACACAAAAATTTGTCATACCTAGTTTTCATATTCAGCTTTTCCACCCCTCTACCATGGGAATGAAAAAGGCCTCTGAATTGGAAAATCACTTACCCAGGAATGAAAGATGCCCAAGAGTATTTTTTTAAAATCTTCTACCAAACGCGGGTATGCTGAATGTCGGACCAAAATTTCCGGGAATCCTTTTTCAAACCCCTAAACAAACGCCCCCTAAGAAAAGCCTCCATGGAGGAGGAGGAACCCCAAAGGGAGTGGCAGCGTTCGGATTTGAAGTGAACCTCTCTGATCGGCGACGATGAAAGAAAATTCTGCTTCAACAAAGTGAATATAAGTTGATGAAACCCAACCTAACCACTCATACCTCAAACCCAACCACCCCCGCCTTAAACTCAAGCCACCTCCAAACCGACACAGGAACAACCATCATTGGTCTCTCTCCCGATCAGATCCCAACCCACCACCACATTACCCCTTAACTATCACCCAGCCACCATGGACTCGAAATTGAATTCGCACACCTCGAAACCCTAGTTTTGAAATAATCTCAAAGAGGGAAAGCCATCGAAGAGGAGGAGTGATTCGAAATCCTAGGTTGTGTGGATTGTTTGAATGACTTCTCTTGTTGTTTTCTCTCTTCACCCTCATCAAACTCTTCTTCTCACCTTCCTGTTTTCTCTTTATTTGGGGGCTGGACTTGGTGATAAATATGATGTTGTTTGAGTCTTGTTTGCATGGGTGACTTGAAGGAATGATAGTTGCGAGTACAGTGGAGCACGAGGTTGGGGGTTCTAGTGTCGTGGGTCTGATGGTGGTTGGCTGGAGGAGTGGGAGTGTCGTCTCTGTTTTGGGTTGAGGGGCGGTGGAGTAGGGGCGTTGTGGTGACCGTGGGGTGAGGGGAAAGGTGATAAGAGGAAAAGGTGGAGAAAGAAATATTGTTAATGGAGATGAGAGAATGAAAGGTTGATGCTCGAAGAAGGAAGGAGAGGAAGGGAGGTGGGGTGGTTTGCATATGGTGGTTGGGGTGGGAGGTGGTGGTGGTGTGGGACGGTGGTGAGAGGGAAAAAGAAGAAGAGGGTGGGCCTGGTTGTCCTCCACGTCACTCGTGCGACTGTGTTAATTTTTAATGTTTTTCTTTTCAACTGTGATCTTCCCACCGGTCTATTTCAAAAGTCCCCATACCCACCCAGCCACATTAAAATGACGGTGTGCATGACAACAAATGCTGTCATGTGAATGACGCATGCACTATTGTAATAAGTTGCCACATGATATTGTTTAAGCAATCACTTAACATATTTTATTCATTAAGGTCAAACTTGGTATGCCCAATACATATTTCAATTCAAATAGCATACTCGTTCGTGGCCAACAAAATATTCTCTAATCAATCTTGTTGATCACGATATAACTTCACTGGTTAGGACTCTAATTCTCTAATGATAAAAAGTTGAAAAAGTTTGAGTTTGAAAATACTATTCAACTAACTTCGAAATATCTGATGGATAGTTGGATGATAAATAGTTGGCCAAGAGTTAGATCCTTCAATGGTATGTATTGAGAAGAATTTGCTCAGAGATGTCTACCCACATTTAATGTGATCTTTGAACCTCGAGGGGGCAACAAATTGCAAATTTTATTTAACTCTAAATGACAGTATGAAACGGCAACAAACTGCAATGAGTTATGATTCATAAACATCTTTTAGATATAGACACCCAGAGAGAGAAAGGAAGAGAAGAGAGATAAGTTATGAAAGAAGAGAGATAAAAAGAAAAATAAAAGTGTCTAGGAGTGTCTGAACTGTTTATACGTTTATATATTTATGAATCATAAATCATTTTTGAACTGCAATTGTCTATGAGTGTGTTAGGAACGGTATCCACCCATCTCTCTGTTATACAAATTAACGCGCTCTTATTAATTGACATTTCACTATCATAACATAACATTGAAGCTTTACATTACAAACCAATGGTTGGAGCTAGGCCAAACTAATTAGAAAGTTCAAACTCCAAATCAATAGAAGGCTAGAAGCTAGAAAGGAAAAATCCTCAAAACTTAACTCCCAAGGCAAGATTGACCAGAACTGCTTCATGGTACATAGATGATCTGTTCAACTCATGTTAAACTGACAAGTTTCCTAGTTCTTGGTCCTCCAAAAATACTCACCAAATTGTTTCATGTAGCATGCTTGGATAAACTTTTCCTTCCTCATAATAAATTCTAACACTCAGATGCTACTCATAGAAGTTTCTCCTCCTAATTGATTTTAGTTGAGACTTTTCCAAACATGCAAGTACACCATCTATTTACCTTTTCTAACCAATTTGGACCGAGAGGACTCACCAACATCTTGTGAAGTGTTTGATGTCTCTGAATATTCCAACGCTTGCTTCAAGCTTTCCACAATCTGACTCATGGGTGGTCTATCTTCAGGGTTCTTCTTTAAGCAGCTATCGGCCAACTTGGCTATTTTGCGGGCCGCACCAAGAGAATACTGGTTCCTGAGACGCGGGTCCATGATCATGGTGAATCTGCTGCTGTCTGCAGGGTACTGTTTAACCCAATCCAGTAGCTTTTGTTCAGCTGTTGGACGGTTTCTTTCCAATGACCGTCTTCCAGTGAGGATCTCATAGAGCACAACACCAAAACTCCACATGTCACTCTGAACTTTGAGATGACCTGTTTCGATATACTCCGGGGCAGCATATCCTTGTGTCCCAACTACCTGATAACAAAAAGCATACATGGTGTAAATTCATATGTTCACAATTCATTGTTGCAAATGAATAGAATCAAAGTAATGCTGCTTAAATGACAGCTTCAGGGATCAGATTTGGTTAAATCTCAAATGTGGCTTTAGGAGTGGTGCATAATGATGAGAGCATTTGCCTCCTCTAAAAAGAGAGGGTGCAAGTTTAAAGGATAAATCGGAACGAAACAATCAACTGTTGAGATTGTGATAGAATACAAGCACATATATAATTATAAGGAACTATGAAGTAAATAAAATCTCAACAGTTTGATTTTTCAATAAACAATTATGATTCTCCACTTTACCTTATCTCTCATGTTAGAGGAGCTAAATCTACGATCATATATGCCTAGAGCTGTAACAATCAAGCACTTTTGAATATGAAAGCGATAATAATTAGCACTTAAGAGTGGACAATGCATATCCACCATAAAAACGTACCGCAGTAGATACATGAGTCTGATCACCTTGTGGCCCTTCCCTAGCAAGACCGAAATCTGAGAGCTTTGGGTGGAAATCAGAATCCAATAAAACGTTTGAACATTTAAAATCTCTGTAGATCACCTTCACAACATGATAATGACAACTTTATCAACCAAAATAGGTATTCACATACACAATTGGAATTGGCAATAAGAACTTAACAGTCATCTGTATCATACTACTCCCCCCCCCCCCCCCAAAAAAAAGTTTGCATATCCTACTAGTAGCAAGTATATTTCACTAGATCTACCAAGACAGCAACAAAATGATTTAGCAAACATTCAGCATTAGCGAAAAATAGAAAGCTTAAGCAATTTTTAAAATGTGCATCATCTTAAATAATGGTCCAACTCAAGGAGAACGACACTAACAAGACGAATATTGTTTATGAAGATTGCATTGGAAAATGTCAAATAAAAAATGGCATGTACTTAGGCTACATGATAAGGCAACAAATATCATCTTTCTGAAACTAAGAGCCTATGAGGTACCTGAATCTCCAGTCCCTCGTGTAGATAAGCTAATCCTTGAGCAGCACCAAGCATGATCTCCAACCTAGTTTTCCAAGGCATGGTGGGCAAAATTTTATTGAAAAGGTGGTGTTCCAAGCTCCTGTTGGGCATGAACTCATACACCAACAGCCGTTGGATTCCTCTTTCTCCATCTACGGAGCAGAACCCCAAAAGCTTAACTAAATTCGGGTGATTAACAATGCTGAGAAATTGAACTTCTGCAAGCCATTCTTTATGACCCTTTACAAGAAAAGAAAACAGCCATAAGAATGTAGGTATATTTGTAAAGACAGTATAACTATTTTCCATAATAATGCCAATGATTTGATATGATTCTGGATCATTTAAGTCATGCTGAAAAAAATCATGATACATGATGATTTTTAGGAATAGTATGCTGGGAACTTTCACAAAACCAAGTCCAGGTAATGGATTTTTCCTATCCAAATCCAGCTTATTATTAGCAGTATGCTTTCACTGCAATGTAAGATTCTGTCAATGACATACAAAACAACAATGTAGATGCAAATAAATTATAGTATTCCTTATGCTTATTAAATTCGTATTTGGAAAACCTTCTACATTCTGAAGCCAAAATCAATTATTGGGAGAAGCTTTTGTGAGTAACTTCCGATCCCAGAACTGATTTTAAGAAAAGAGAAGCTGATCCAAACATGAAGTGTTGTTAGCCCTTACAACATAATATGCTCAGTAACTATCTATCTCATTTGAGTTGCTAAAAGTTCTATTCAACTTCTCAAAGAGCATGTTCGATAAGAGATACGCAACCAGAAAGAAGACAACATCTACACCAGGATAAAAAAAAGATTAGCATAATGGAGGTTAAATTATCATATAGGTTCTAGAAAACCACGGATCCCAAAGAATCAAATATTATATTCCCTTCACCAGATCACAATAATGGAGGATAAATAATCAAATACTACTAAAAATCTTAGCCACCAGCAGTGGAATCAACCATAGCACGTGTAGCCCATATCAAATTGAACAAGGGTCCAAACCAATAGTAGCTCTTTCAATTATTAAGATAACCAGAGGAAAATTGAACTATTGGAATTTGGAACAATGTTAAACTAATCATGCACGCACAAAATAAGCAAAAAGAGAAGAGGGGAAAAAATTAAACTTGTGAATTAATCATGGAAGCATATTGTACCTGAAAGCCTTGTGTGTTAAGCCTTTTGATGGCAACTACAATTGGATCACCACTTTCTCCATCTGGGGGCTTGATAGATCCTTTATACACACTCCCAAAACCCCCTTCTCCGATCTTCAACATTCTATTGAAACCATTTGTGGCATCTCTTAGCTCCTGCAAAGTGAACACTCTGAAGTTGTGTTCTTTCTCTCTGTACAAGTCCTTCACACTTTTCACAGCTGATGACACAGAGCCGGTGGAGTTTGATGCGCGGTTCGACGCGGAGTTCTTCTTCTTGCTCCGGTTCTGCAATTCGGGGGCGGATTTGGACTTCTCTTTGAAGAAGAAACACTTCATTTTCTGATCATCAAGTAATGATGTTGGAAGAAAAGCACAGGGGAGAAAAGGGGAACAGAGACAGAATCTGAAAAGTGAGAGCTAGATGGAAAAATTGGAGCTTTAAGTGAATTTTGAATGAGAAAACGAAAAGAATGAAGAGGAAGTGAAGTGGGTAGGCTTAGAAGAAGAAGAAAAGTTGAAGAGTGAAAAGATTAAATAAAAGAAGATAACTTTTCCGTGAAGTGATGGAAATTGAAGGGAAAAACATGGAATGGGAACAGAAAGAAGCTGGTGTGGAAGATAGACAATAACAACATGCGCGTGAGGAAGAGAAAGAGAGAGAGAGAGAGAGAAGATAAAGACATGAGTGAGAGAAGAATAAGCAAAGACCACGAAGACCTTTCAAACCTGCGAGTTAGGGAAACTAATAGGAATAGGTTGTCAACCTCTCATTCAATGCATGTACGAACCAAAACAGAGGAAAATTTTGGTCTTTAGTTTTTCATCTTTAACGTCTGAGTAAAACAACTAGACTAAACTAAGTTTTTGGTCAATGAAAAATATCGGTTGTAAGTTATATGTGATTATATGTAAAATAAATTATGATGTCCTTCAAATCTTTATGATGTTTAATTTAAATGAATCAAATCTTAAGTAAATACTTAATGTATGCAAGGGTCAATCACATTCGTCCTCAATGTCAAACTTATGCCTTAAAGCTATGTTTTGTAGAGGTGAGTTCGTGAAGAGAGAAAGAAAATAGAGAGTTATACATTTTTTGTTTTTGTGGAAATTGGAAAGAGAGAGATATGCAAGAAAGAAATAGGTGAGAGAGAGGAATAGTTATTGTTTTTGGTTTGCAAATAAACATGTGAAAGAGGGAAGTCAATGTTGTGTTGGACCACTTTTTACAATCTCTTCGATTTTAAGATAAATGAAGCTCCACTTTGGTAATTGTTATAGATCCCTTCGACGCGCTCTAATACAGTAAAACATTTTCCCTCTATAAATAACTCAACCCACATGATGTCAAGACTTGATTGTGTCACCCGACGTATGATCTTATGGCTGAGACATGATTGTTTCCGCAGACCTATAATGTCATGGCCGAGACATAGGTGTTTCCGCCGATCTACAATCTCATGGTCGAGACATAGCTATCTCAGTCGAACTATAATCTCATGGCTGAGACATAGTGCAAATCATCTAACATATAACCGGGATATAGTCTTCTAACCTAAAACCGAGACATAGTCTTCCAGCCTATAACCGGGACATAGTCTTCCGGTCTATAACCGAGACATAGTTAGTATCAAGCAACTAATTATCTCAAAAGCTTTAAGTTTTTTTTTTTTTCATGAAACAACTGATATATTCACACATAATTTTCTTTCCATCAACTTTAATGTCATATATTTCTTCTTTCTCTATCACATCACCTATCATGTCTCTCACTTATCTTTCTATCTCTCTCAAGGTGGAGCTCAAATTGGGGTGTGAATGGGTCATTTTTCTTCATGAAAATATAGCTCTAAATTCAATGCAAAGTGAAATACCATGGCTGAGACATAGTGCGAATCATCCGACCTATAATCAGGACATAGTCTTCCGACCTATGACCGAAACATAGTCTTCCGATCATAACCGAGACATAGTATATCCGACCTGTTAGCCTCATGGCCAAGACGCAGAGAATAGAGCAAGATTACTACGGTATATCCCCTCAACTCTCCATAAACAACGCCATATGTAGACCATGCATAAGTTTCCACACTAAAACTAAAGTAACTTGAAATAAACTGCCCTGCTCATGGAAACGTCTGAGACACCATGTGCCAACCGACGCAAGGCTTGACGGTGAAAAACCTTATTCAACACAAACCCTATGTTCCTGCTTAGAAACTTACTAATCAACACATGCACAAAACTTCATGAAAGACCTCGAGAAAGTCGAATAAACACACCACAAACACAGTTCCCGCCCAAAACACCACCGGTGCATTCACCCACGCTAGTGACACAACCCAAGGAAGAAAAGCAGAGGCAAGAGACATATCCACTATTTAATACATGACCGATGGAAGAACACCTTTAGGCCATCCAAGGGTCGACCTCAATGCGTGTTGAACCTTTGACCAACAATGATGCTGACGTTATCTCAACTCCTCTGGCCTCGTACCTACATAAGGAACCACAAGAGAAAACCAAGTAAGTGAATCTAACCTACCTCATAATCTCCCCTACACCAACACTGATTTGGGGTCCGAGTATCTTCACAAGTACCACCTCGGAGGGACCCGACGCATGAAAGAGGAGAGCTCAGAGTCCAATCGCAATCGAGAAGAGCACCCCCAAAGAATTCACCGGTTCCAAAAAACTAAACACCTGTTTGAGGTGATTGATTGGATACGTCAAATCAGGTATGATGCAGATATGAGTTTTGGCAAGATGTGCAAATTTATACCTTATGTTCACATTAGTGATACCAATTTCATGGTGAAGGACATTTAGGATCAAGGATGGGTCTTCAGTCACTTCCATGCTTGTAACCCGAGTGTAGTACGAGACTTGATCAGAATTGTGGCTGGGCTAAGTGACACTTCGTTTCAAGATTCATGAGGTGGAATATAAAAGCCCAATGGTGTGTATATATACTGTTTCCTCGACATATCCTCTGAGGACATTAGCTCAGCTACAACATAGCGGAGGTAATTGGAATGTAGCTACTTACGTGGCGCTTCCATTTAAGTGTAGGGTTTAAATTGGCCTTATCGGAAGTAAAGAAGCGTCTGTCAACTTTTCCAAAACAACAATTGTTGGATAACGAATTTGAAAGCAATGACAGAAATTATATGAAAAATTAACCATGACAAATGGAAATAGATTTCATGAATATACATGAAAGTTACTCCTAATAAATTATAATTTTATCAAAGAAATGAATCTCAATGCAAACATAATTAATTATACACACAAATTATGGAAAGAAATGCAAATATAAAAATACCCCCTTCACCTCACACTAAACTAAATAAGAAAGTTCATAAAAATCCCTCCTTCCTCATTTCCTCCCCTTAATTTTCGCCTGACCAAATGCTGTAAAAATAAAAGTCACTGTATATTACAAGATTAACAACAACACAATTAACAAACCATCTCAAGGGCTCATTTGTTTGGCTTTCCCTATAATTCGACAGATAGGAGCTACATAGTAAAAAATGTTCAGTTCAAGAAAACAAAAAAATCACGAGCACATGCCTATACCAATGTTCTCTCATGCCTAGGGTCAATCAACCCCTCCGCTATTTGGCAACAACAAACTAAAGTATTGGCAGTTCTGTTTCTCGCAACAGCTGCAGCCAACGTCATCGCCATCAAATCAAAAAGCCAGAAATCAATTTGATGAGCTCATCACAATTCTTCATCTGTGATGACTCCAGAGCAGTCTTCGGTTCATGACTGGAGGTGCTAATCCTGGAATGTCGCGAATGTCCTTGTTGTTTGGGTGCACAAGCTGAATTTTTGAAGGACAAGTTAGCACAGTAAGCCATAATCTTTTTTTGGTACAAAAAATTGATAACAGTAAGCCATAATCTAAGCACTGTCAAGGGATTTAATCAGTGCGGAGAAAAAAAAAGAGCAGTTTGGCAAATGCACAGCAAAGGTGGGTTCTGGAATGTAGAATGAAAGAATGGTGGTGTGACTGTTTACAAAAATGAAAATGGCATTTATAACTATCACATTCATAGGCAACGAATTACCAGTGTGTTTGGAAACTCATCCAACAACCACGTTGTTGACCAAAAAAAAGGAACGACATTGAAGCCAAAATTGTGTAGGACATAAGCTACTTCTCTTAGCTTCTGTAAGAGTAGATTGTGCACACGAAACCAAATGTGCAGTAAGACATCTTTTGATTTTTAGTCTGTTAAAAACCCCAACTCCACCAAATAGATTTTGAAATGCATTTTTCTTATTGTGTCTATACTACAAATAATGATCATAATCTGAGAGAAATTTATTATGATAATTGAGACTTGGCTGCATGGATGAATAACTCAAAAGTGATTGCACACAACATAATAAAAACATTGTCATGTAGAAGCTACAGATCTGAAAAATGCTATCAAAATTTGTATCTAATGAAGACTTAGAGACAGAGTTCTTTATGATGATAAATAACTATATTATGCTTCATAAGCAACGCATAAATGCTTCCACGTGTTGTCAAGCAATTTCTACCATAAATAAATTAAGTCATCTAAGCCAAGCCCCAAAAAATTCACCTTGTACTAGAGACAATAATAGAGGTTAATAGTTTTAAATTGAACCATAAGAGTTGAGAAGTAAATTTTTCTCACCTTTACAATGATGATGGTAATTACTCCAATGACAATAAGGAAAAGTAATGCCATGATACACTTGTCAGTGGCAACCTATTGCGAAAACGTAAGTGAGTTTCTAATAAATGATTCATATAGTAAATATAGTCATAAAATGGTGTGGATTCTGTAGAATTTGACCTGCCTACCGATTTCCTTGACCAGTTTAGAGGCTTTCTTCATAGAGAAATGGATTGAATCCAGTTCATTGACAACTCTGCTCATTTGTTCCGTCTAGACAAGGAAGAGATTACAGCCTTTAGTCCCCATGTCAATTTCAAATTTAAATTTGTTTCTTAAGGGGATTGGTTTTTGGGGTTGGGGTCTATGCATAAGATTCATACCTGAGCTTTAAGAGCTGCTGCAGTATCTGTACCAACATTTATTGTCTCTTGAACAACCTATTAATGCAGGTTCACGAAATAAACTTTCTGTCAGCAAAGTTGTCCTTTTTACCCCCAAGGAGATGGACAAAAGAATTCAAATATGCAGAACATTCAAATCAAACATCATCAGTATTTTCCAGTTCTCATTCACAACATCCTCTTTCGTCCAAACTTCCAAAGGAGAGAGATAGGATTTCAATTGCGGCCTTAAGGTGAGTTACATATAAAATGGCACATTTTCAACCACATTTCACTGATTTTATTTTTATGCTTTTGCAATATCATGGAAAGCCAGAAGAATTCTAACAGTGAGAATGATATGGAAAAATATAATCAAACTCACTCAAGCCTGGAAATTAATAAATGCAAAATTGGGATGGCGGAGCTTCAGGGGAATTGTGTTAAATCAAAAACACGAGAATGTGTTCATAAATTTAATGAGGAAGAACGTGTTAAGAAGAGATGGTTAAACTTTCATAAGATATTTTAGGAAGCAAACTGACAAGCAGGTGGAGGTGCCATATAAACAATAGAAGACTAACAGGTGCCATATAAACAATAGAAGACTAACAAGTAAATCGGGGGACAGAAAAATAGTACGAGACCTAATGAAAGGAAAAAACAATACAGCTTCTTAACTGATTGCCTGCTGCTATCACTATAATAATGAAAGGAAAGCAAGCATGATATGCTGAACTAAGTTGTTTTTCTCTTGGCCAAGAAAAATACTATACCGGACTGTAAAATCTATTATACTTTATGCATATCGAAATATAAATGAAAGTGATACTTAAGAAATAAACCAACCTTCTTCCCCCTCTCGATGGCTTGATCTGTCTCATCCATCATCCGATTCCCATGATCAAAAAGCTGTTCATTTGTCATTGCTGTAATACATCATAAATGCTCCACATTAACCAAAATAGAAAACAACTTAAATCCTGTTTGGTTATGCTGTGAAATCCACACAGCTAGTTTTTATTTAATTTTAATTTATAACTACTATTAACATTTTAAGGTGGCTGGCCAAATTATAGAAGTGCTTTTATGTGAGAAAAGAAAATGTGCCATTAAAGACAAGCAAGAAATTAGTGTTTCCCCAAGGAAGCAGAAGCAGAAATTTTTTATATCTACTTATGCTTTCTATAGAAGCTTTTTTTAAAACAAAAAAAAAATTGTTAAAGAAGGAAAATTATCATAGCAAAACCAGACAGGAAGTTAGACTATGAAGCCTGCAATGTTGAGTTATGCGGGCATATCAAAGTAATCCAACCAAGACTATCTCTCAATATAAAATATTGCAGGAAGATAATTTTTCTCATCTCTCACTAGCGCGGCATAAGGGTTCTTTTTCCCCTTATACATTCCACATTTTCTATCCATGCTTCCCCCTTGACTGCATCAATATTTACTAGAATTAGGTGGTGTTTCCACACAAAACGAATACAACCATGAGTTATATCCCATAAGAAAAAGCACAGGCATTTTTGAAGAACTGAGAAATATGTATTGGTTAACAGAACAGAACATATACCAAGTCTGTTTGACCAATAATGTAAAAACAGGAAAAAAAATTGATTATCGGCTTTCATTTATTTGACTGCTGAAAACATTTTATGATACACAAGACGAAAGTTAGCATAACTGATATGAAGAAACCAGAAGGCTTACAAGAAGCTAGCAAGACATTGTCCTCAGCATAACCTTCATTGGGCCCCTCAAAGAGCTCAACTCGCTTATTCTCAATATTTGAAGCATATCTGCATTGCAATAATGCGCAGTCACACAGTTAAAAGTTGCTACCATCAAAGTATACAACCCATTAATGTAAGAACAGAATGACTTTTGATGACATTTTGAGGAAGCAGAAAGTATATAATATGAGCGAAGGGAAATCTATGTCTTCAATACAGGCTAAAATCGATCAATTAACATAATGTTTTCACTTACTGCTTTTTCAAAGCAACATACGAATTTAACTCTTTGATCTGCAACAAAAATGGCAAATGTTAGTCAGCACAGTTGATTGAGTGTTCTGCCATGCATAAAACAAATAAATACAAAGTAGCAAAATTAAGGCGTCAAATGGACAAAAGTCTATCATGTAAGTATCCATAGAGCTAAACATCTTCTCACCATTGACTGCTTTTTCTCATTCAACATTTTGTTGGTTTCCCTGTCAAAGTTGCCCTCCAAAGTTTTGACTTCTTTATCAAACTCTTTAATAAGCCTGCAAAAACAGATCCAACAATATATACAAATGAGTAAGCATAGAAACCGAAACCGAAACCTCAATTGCTAAATTAAATCACAGTAATTCACGATCACAGCTCGGTGAGCTTCCAATGCGAAATCAAATCAACCTTAACCATGGAAAAAAAAAAAAAAAACAGGTTCGTTTCATTAAGAGAAAAATCAAATCAAAATCGCATTCAGGTTTTTTGCCATTTATTTTCAATACAGATCTGAAAATGGTGACATAATGTGTTCAAAACGGGACAATTGATGATTCGTTGCACATATGAAAGAGTCAACATTACCGTTTACAGTCTCGCATTTTCTCCGTGAGCTCTTCCAACTGCCGGCTCTTTCTGCTGGAATCCTTAATCTTCTCCAACTTCTGAAAACCATTCCTGCACGAATGAAAACAACACACCCAAAACTGGTTCAGGAAACAACAGAAAGGAAAAAAAAAACGATAGAGGTTTAAGATTCTGACGATAATGCGCGGAAATTATCGGCGAGGTGTCCGTCGATCTCCGCCAGGTCCTCGCTGATCGCCGACAACTGATCCATCTCGGAAAAACTCCTCAACCTTGAGATTCCGCAGCAACAGCGAGATCTGATTGAGGAAATTTGTTGTTTGTTTGGATGAAGAAGATTTTGTTGCAATGGTGGGATCTAAACAATGTTTGATTTTGAATGGAAGGATATTATCAGTGTCGAGGAACCAACAAAACATTGGGCGTTGTCTTGTTTCTCTTTCCCTCCCTCGTCATTGGTAATTTACAGAAGAAGAAACTTTGTGAATTTTCTTTTCTTTTTCTTTTTTAGATTTGTTTTAAATGAATTTGCCCGTTTAATTTAAACCGCTATTGGGTTCGTGTCAAGGTGGGGCTAGTTTTGCTATATATCTAGATTTTTACTTTGTAGATAACTAATTTTGTTAAAATTAATTAGGGTAGAAGTAAGAGTTTGTGTCTGGACATATAAATATGAGAAAATTGATTTTGGTTGGATAATATCGGCCACTATTCAGTCCAACATCTCGACTAAAATGGATATATCGGCCAAGAGGGTTAAAAGTGGTGAATCTTTTTATCTTAGCCACAGCATCTCAACCACATTTTGATTAACTAAGTTGGCAATCTAATAGTAATAAACTTCACATATATTGAGCACTCCACCTCTATCACTAGTAGTTTGGTCATTTCTAAACACAAACGTTACTCATTTAGTAACTTTGTGTTTTTCTTAGATTTGAGTTTCTTTCTCTGATTTAAAAGCCGACTTGAGCGTTAGAGTTGTTTTTTGCATGTCACCCCATCGTTGCACATTGTGCTATGCCGTGGACTTTGCTGCCACATTTAGAACATTCAACTTACAACCACCATGTAAAAATCAAAGATGCTCAAGATTCAATTTATAAAGAAAGAACATATTTGTCTCAATTTATTTTCAACAACAAAAAATTCACTTTTGTATTTTGTAATTGTTAGTGTATGCTTTTAGTAAAAAATATAATTAAGAAAGCGGAAATCTAGTTATTTCATTATTTATAACAGTTTCCAAATTCAATATAGATTAAAGGTAAACTTGCCATGGAAAATTTTACCAATTCAATTCATGGTAAACTCAACATACAAAAATTTAACTTATCCGCTAATGTATTTTCTTTAACGGCATTAATATATTAAAATATGTGAAATTTGTAACCGACATTAAACTAAATATAATTATCGTAGCTATGGCCCACTAGTTGGTGAATGGTGATTATTATTTTTATTTTTAACCTAATCATCGGCGATGATCGAGCATAACATGGAAGCATGTTCTTGTCCCTAGAGAATGGCTTACTAAAAGAAGAAAATTGATATATTAGTATTATTAGTATGCGTCAACAGTTTACAGGTACACCGTTCAAAAAAAAAACAATTTATTGGCATATAAAATGTACATATAATCGGAAGTAAAATTAATTAAGTTGAGCTAGTGATTTAACCCTTCATCTATTAAAAATAAATTGTTAAGGGTTCAAATCTCAGCTCTAAACCTAGATGTAAACTCTAAAAGTATCACAAATATTTTTTTTGTTACATGTGCAAATAATTGAGTATTTGGTACAAAGAGCTTAAAGAAACAAAACAACTAAGTCTTACGAAAGCATTTCACAAGCAGTCATCCAGCAACACAGGGGCAAGAACTTCTGGAGGCCTATCCTACACCATCAAAGGGAAGGAGGAGTCAACCCCAAGTTAAGCTAAAAAGTCTGCTACTACATTTTCTTCACGAAGCAAATGAGAGCAAAACACAACCCATTTTCTTCACGAAGCAAATGAGAGCAAAACACAACCCAACCTCGCCTAAGCAACCTCTTAATCCGAGTAATAATCGAAGCATAGCGATGAAACACTGGATGATTCCATCAAAAGCCCCAAAGCTAACTTCGAATCAGAGAATAACTCAATATTACGAAACTCACGCTGCCAACAAATCTCCAAGCCATGCATAATTGCTGACAGGCCAGCGTATAAACTGTAGGATCATAACGAAAGCAGAATCTGCAATTTCCAAATACTTCTCCACAGGTAAGCCTCCGTTGTTGAAGAACTAGGTATTTTGAAATTTTCCTCAGCTAGATTTGTTTATACAGTGATTTCACAGCTAATTTCCCCTTGAGTGAATTGACATTATACAATTCTTATATAAAGCAAAATATTAGCCAGGCTTGGTTTTAGCTATCCCTACTAGAAGCTAGTAATACTGTGTTTATTATTTTAAATCTTTATTTATTTTTTCAGCATGGGACAAAATCTAAGGGAACATTTCTTAGTTACTCTGGAAAATCTAAGCCATATATACAAGGTTTATAACTATAGAGAACTAAAACAGTGGAAGGATCCATACATGTAAGATTGGATGACAAGATAAATTTTGAAACATCCCACAACTTGAAGAATCTCTTGCAGGTTTAGATCTGAATGAATGAAGATCAAATTCTAGGAAAGTAACTAACAGATTATGTATCCTCATCCATGCTTAAAGGTGAAAGGAGATAAGCAGGAACTTCTGTTAATGCAATCCAATAATTCCCATACCTTGTCTTATATAATCCAGTGAACTATTAAAAAAATTCCTTTCACTGTCTTTAGAGCAGTGAAGAGATTTTACTGGTCTTTCTAAACATTTCCATCTGTCCTCTTTTCAAAAGTTTCAGATACGTAGTTATGCAAGAGAGGTACATATACATCCTCCCTATTTGATGAGTCAAGGCTACCAACATCTTCGTCTATCTCTTCTTTTGCTTTGCCCCACAATACAGCATAAAGACCACTTGATATTATTGTGCCTCCAATAATACTGCAAAATGCAGAAAGATTGTACACAAATGAATAGTTAAATAAACTATATCATTAAATAGGTACAGTTATTCTTTATATGACAACATTATTTTGAAAAAAGGACTCTTTGGAGCTTATTAATGGATTAATGATATTTAACTATTTAAAATGGCTTGTGATCAGTGGGGAAAAAATTCAGAAATAAGCAAGAAAATTCCCTAATAGTGGCTAGTGTCAGGTTGAGGATGTATATATAAGCACACACATGTGCAGATCACAATTGCTTTATTTATCTACACTTGTATATTTTCTTAACCATGAAACAAATCCTGAAATTGAATTAGAGAGTATTGATTCATTTACACTTTACTTTCTCTTCTATCTCATTTTCACTCATTTTCTCTTCCCATTTCTTTCTTTTGTTTCTATCAAATCATTTTTTCATATTTCTCTTTTATCATTATGTTCTTCCTTATTTCATTACGCGGAGGTGTGTGTGAAATGTGAAGTCGTTGAATTAGTCATACATTTTAACTTCTAAATTATACCTCTCATTTTAGATAATCCACACATCCTACTTGCAAAATTTACCATAGTAATGCTAGGAAATAGACAGTTGTTACAAATTTAGATCTTATCTTCTTTTTGTTCTTACAAATTTAGAAGATGATGACGGATAAATTTATTTACTAAGATAGATGACAATTACCTCATTTTATATAAATTATTCTATTAAATTTATTATTTATAATTATATTAATTTTTAAAATATTTTAATCGCAACAGATATAAAAAACTACTTTTTTAAATGAGGAAAATTCTTAAAAATATGCATATTTACTCTTTAAAAAAAGAATTAATTTGTAAAACTAAATTCAAGATTATGTCTAATTAATCTATTAAATTTTATTTAAAATCATTTATCATTCAGTTAAACAAAAAACGCACAACACACACTATAAATTCAGTCTTTGTTGGCACAGCATATTCATTTTCTCACTTTCCCTTTTTCTTTTTCTTTTCTCTTCTCTGCACGAAAACCTTTCTCTCGCACGGTGGCGGTTTCTTGCGCATCGCTTCAAGTTCGATGACGATGAAGGCCGCGACACTTCGATGACGATCGACACGCTGGATTCGGAACGGCGTCGTATCTGAGCGCCGGTGAGTGCGAGCACATGATGAATTCGACGATCTTCAACACTGGCGTTCGTCCTAGGTAATCAATTCTTCTCTTCACTTTCTCTATTTTTCTTCTTCTTCTTCTTCTTCTTCTTCTTCTTCAAATTTCTGAAACCCAAGCCCTCCTCCTCCGTTCTCTCTCGTTTTGATCTTTCTTTTTTCTTCTTCTTCTTCGTTTTGAATTTCTGGGTTTCTTTCTTCTTCTTCGTTTTGAATTTCTGGGTCTTTTCCTCCTCTCCGTATATTCTTTGTTGTGAGAATCACATTCTTGATGCCAAAACCTTTGATTTTGATTTTATATATCTATGTCTGTTTTCATTCACTTTGTTTGTGTTGTGGACTCGTGCAGGTAAAGGAAGGGACTTGTGGCTGGAAAAACCACGTCTAGCACGGTGGGATTCACCCACCGTTTGATAGTTTTTTTTTCTTTCTGTTTTCCCCAAATTTTTTTGTTTGAATTGAATTGTATTCTTTTTCTTTCTCGCCTTCTATTTTTTGGTTAATTGGAGTATGATTTCTGGAACATATGAATTTGAATTGAAATTGTGCTTCTTTGTTGCATCTGTCTGTTTTGGGACTCTGTTTTCCCTTTTTTCTGAATTGGAAAGACTGGACCTGTCATTCTGTTTTCGTTAATTGGAAAAACCACGCCAATCTGTTTCCCTTTTTTGTTCTAGAATCAGTTTAGGTGACATGATTGTGCTTCTGTTTACTGCCTGAATTCCTTTTTATGCTTTGACACTGAGAAATCTTGGTCATTTATATTTTCATTTTAGAAAAATCAAGTCATTTTGAGGATACATATATTTATAATCATGGGCGTAATTTGTAATAATTATTAGTATGTGAGGATGAGTTAATCTTGTGGAATGGTTTGTTGATCTTACAAACTTATATAGACAAGTAGCCATTTCTGATTTCGACGATTCCTGGTTGATACAGATCCAATTGAGATAAAAGGAGTTATCCCTGATGCTCCCCATATTTTATTTTCCAATGCTCATGATCCTCTTCATTTCATACTATTTTGCATCCTTCTATAATTTTTCTTACTGAGAATTAATATATGAATTTTTCTAAATTTTGCAAGGAATTGGAATAAATGTATTAGTTTGAAAGTACAGGACTTCTTAATTTGAATAAATTGCCCGCAATGCTCATTTCATTTCATACTATTTTGCATCTTTCTATAATTTCTTTAATTAGAATTAATATATGAATTTTTCTAAATTTTACAAGAAATTATACGTAATTGGAACGTGATTTATTTTTTAGGTGCTTTTAGAATAAATGTATTAGTTTGAAAGTACAGGATTTCTTAATTTGATAAGAGCTATATTTTATCACTTTTTTAACTCTGTACATTCTTCAATTCTTTGGTATATAATCTTAATATATTCTTAATCTGTACCTGAATAATTGTGGACGATCTTATTAAACTTGTTTCTCTATAATTGGTTTTATACTTCTATAAGGGCACAATGCCAACCAAGAGAATTTTGGTCACTAAAAAAAACAACTAGATAATTGATGAAAAATTACTTATGTAATTTTGGACAATCGTTTTGTGCTACTGTTCAAAAAGAGTATATTAAAAAAGTGAAAAATTATTGCTATTGGTAATTTAATGATAAAATAAAATGAGTAAGGTGGTAGGCCAAGTAGGGGTAGGTGAAGGGAGGTTTAAGGTAGCGTAGGTTAAGGGAGGTTAGGGAGGGGCAAGGGTGGGTGGTAGGGTATGGGTTGGGTAGGCGTAGTAGGCGAGGGAGAAGGGGTAGTAGGTAGGGAAGGGGGTAGGAGGGGGAGGGTACCCGCTCTCCCCTAGATGGGGTAGGTAGGTAGGGAGGGAGTAGGGGTGGGTAGGATAGGGTAGGAGGGGGAGGGTACGTGGGGGTAGGAGTGAGGGTAGGTGGGTAGGAGCCCACCCTCCTCCCTCCCCCAGGGGAGGGGGTGGGGTGGGTAGGAGCCCAGCCCTCCCACCCTCCCACCCCCAGGGCCCACCCTATAGGGCCTGAGGGACCCCACCTACCCCCCCAGAGCCCGAGGGAGGGCCCCGGCCCGCCCCCTGGCCCCTCCCTGGCCCCACCCTCCCCCTCCCCCAGGGCCCCTACGCCTATCCCCCACGCCTACCCTCCTACCCCTTTCCCCACTACGCCTACCCTACGCCTATCCCCCACGCCTACCCTCCTACCCCTTTCCCCACTACGCCTACCCTCCTACCCTACTACGTGACCTTACCCCTCTCCCTACTACCCACCCCTCCCCCTTACCCCCTCCTACCCCACTACTCCCCCCCTGATGCAACACTAATAAGGTTCCATGCAATACAATAGTATATATTAGTTAAGTAAATCAAACGAACTATATTATTAATTAAGATTATTTAAGTATTCTTTAATTAAGATTATTTAAGTATTCTTTCCGCTATCAAAAGACCTATAGATAAGAAATTGAATTTTGTGGATAAATCTTCATGGCTAGCAGACAATTGCAAAGTTTTATTTATTTATTTATTTATTTATAATCTAACAATTTACCCTCTAAAGTACCCCATGGCTACTAGCTTCTAACTGAGACAATTAGAAACACATGGTAATTTTCCTGAAGTTCGCTCTCAGTAAACAATTTGGTGTTCCTGTTTGCCAATTAATTAAAACTAACAGTAGAATATTCCATTTAGAAAAACATTAGAAGATTAAAGAGCAATTCGTCTTGGAAAGTAAAAAGGGAAACAGAAAAAATATTAAGCACAATTTATTTATTTCCCCTAAAACTAAGATCATATTCCATTAAAAAAAGACTAGAAGATTAAAGATAGAGCAATTCGTCTTAGAAGAAGGGAAACAGAAAAAGAAATTGAGGAGGTATTGATTCCAGAAGAAAAATTGATTTCCCATCATATTCCAATTAACATTTAGTTCGCAGCGAAAAGCAATTCCTTGTGTTTGGCGTGGTTTTTCCAATTAACGAAAACAGAATGACAAATCCAGTCCTTCCAATTCAGAAAAAAGGGAAAACAGAGTCCCAAAACAGACATATGCAACAAAGAAGCACAATTTCAATTCAAATTCATATGTTCCAGAAATCATACTCCAATTAACCAAAAAATAGAAGGCGAGAAAGAAAAAGAATACAATTCAATTCAAACAAAAAAATTTGGGGAAAACAGAAAAAAAAAAAATATCAAACGGTGGGTGAATCCCACCGTGCTAGACGTGGTTTTTCCAGCCACCACAAGTCCCTTCCTTTACCTGCACGATTCCACAACACAAACAAAGTGAATGAAAACAGACATAGATAAATAAAATCAAAATAAAAGATTTTGGCATCAAGAATGTGATTCTCACAACAAAGAATATACGGAGAGGAGGAAAAGACCCAGAAATTCAAAACGAAGAAGAAGAAAGAAACCCAGAAATTCAAAACGAAGAAGAAGAAGAAAAAAGAAAGATCAAAACGAGAGAGAACGGAGGAGGAGGGCTTGGGTTTCAGAAAATTGAAGAAGAAGAAGAAGAAGAAGAAGAAGAAGAAAAATAGAGAAAGTGAAGAGAAGAATTGATTACCTAGGACGAACGCCAGTGTTGAAGATCGTCGAATTCATCATGTGCTCACCCTCACCGGCGCTCAGAGACGACGCCGTTCCGAATCCAGCGTGGCGATCGTCATCGAAGTGTCGCGGCCTTCATCGTCATCGAACTTGAAGCGGTGCGCAAGAAACCGCCACCGTGCGAGAGAAAGGTTTTCGATCTCCTCCGCCGTCGGACCCTCTGCGTTGAAGAATTGGGCGCTGCAAAACAAGGAGAAGGAGAAACAGAGCACCAAATGCAGAGAAGAAGAAAAAGGGAAAGTGAGAAAATGAATATGCTGTGCCAACAAAGACTGAATTTATAGTGTGTTGTGCGTTTTTTTGTTTCTAATCAATCTCAGTAGGATTTGGTTAACTGAATGATAAATGATTTTAAATAAAATTTAATAGATTAATTAGACACAAGAATTTAGTTTTACAAATTAATTATTTTTTTAAAGAGTAAATATGCGTATTTTTATATATTCAATATTCTAAATTTAGAATTCCTCATTTAAAAAAAGTAGTCTCTTATATCTGTTGCGATTAAAATATTTCAAAAATTAATTTTTTAAAAATTAATATAATTATAAATAATAAATTTAAGAGAATAATTTATATAAAATGAGGTAATTGTCACCTATCTTAGTAGATAAATTTATCCGTCATCATCTTCTAAATTTGTAAGAACAAAAAGAAAAAAAGATCTAAATTTGTAACAACTGTCTATTTCCTAGCATCACTATGGTACATTTTGCAAGTAGGATGTGTGGATTATCTAAAACGAGAGGTATAATTTAGAAGTTAAAATGTATGACTAATTCAACGACTTCACATTTCACACACACCTCCGCGTAATGAAATAAAGAAGAACATAATGATAAAGGAGAAATATGAAAAAATGATTTGATAGAAATAGAAGAAAGAAATGGGAAGAGAAAATGAGTGAAAATGAGATAGAAGAGAAAGTAAAATGTAAATGAATCAATACTCTCTAATTCAATTTCAGGATTTGTTTCATGGTTAAGAAAATATGCAAGTGTAGATAAATAAAGCAGTTGCTATCTGCCCTGTGTGTGCTTATATATACATCCTCAACTTGATACTAGCCACTATTAGGCAATTTTCTTGCTTATTTCTGAATTTTTTCCCACTGATCACAAGCCATTTTAAATAGTTAAATATCATTAATCCATTAATAAGCTCCAAACAATCATTTTTTCAAAATAATGTTGTCATATAAAGAAGAACTGTACCTATTTAATGATATAGTTTATTTAACTATTCATTTGTGTACAATCTTTCTGCATTTTGCAGTATTATTTGAGGCACAATAATATCAAGTGGTCTTTATGCTGTATTGTGGGACAAAGCAAAAGAAGAGATAGACGAAGATGTGGTAGCGTGGACTCATCAAATAGGGAGGATGTACCTCTCTTGCATAACTACGTATCTGAAACTTTTGAAAAGATGACAGATGGAAATGTTTAGAAAGACCAGTAAAATCTCTTCACTGCTCTAAAGACAGTGAAAGGAATTTTTTTAATAGTTCACTGGATATTATATAAGACAAGGTATGAGAATTATTGGATTGCATTTACAGAAGTTCCTGCTTATCTCCTTTCACCTTTAAGCATGGATGAGGATACATAATCTGTTAGTTACTTTCCTAGAATTTGATCTTCATTCATTCAGATCTAAACCTGCAAGAGATTCTTCAAGTTGTGGAAAAGGGATGTTCCAAAATTTATCTTGTCATCAAATCTTACATGTATGGATCCTTCCACTGTTTTAGTTCTCTATAGTTATAAACCTTGTATATGGCTTAGATTTTCCAGAGTAACCAATAAATGCTCCCTTATCAGCTTTAGTATCAAAATTTTCAATTTGATCTTTAGTGTTAAGAATGTAACATACACACCCAAAAGATAATATGAAATGTTGACTTTTCAAACTTTCCACAATTTGTATGGAGTTTTCTTTTATAAGGGATACTTAGGCAAAGAGTTATCATGCAACATAGTTTTAGTCGTCTCTTCAAACTTCCTCAGTTGATCAAAACATGATGACAAAAGTACTCTACATTAAATTATCTAAAGTATAGCAATTTCTGGTTACAAGGGTGGTGGAGATCTCATTGGCGTTCACATCAATACAGTAATTGCTGAGCAGAACTTAGAAACCAAAGAAGCCAAGCTCGCTAGCTCTCTCCTTCTTCTCAAATGTTTCAAAGTACTGATAGATGATGGTTACCGCGAGCAATATCCCTGTTCCTGAACCAATTGCTCCCATGAAATCTGCCAACACTATCAGAGCACCAATACAAATGCCTCCAAAGGCTGCCGCAGTGGGAATGTATCGGTTAAGCTCTTTCTGCAAGTTTGACTCACAGTGTCTAGGCATTACCATTTGTTGCTCCTGCAAGTTCAAAAACATGTAATCAGTTAAATAAAAAGATAAACACTCAAAAAACTTTCAATAAAAAGATGAATTTCCATGCAATAAAACAGTGTCTAAGTTGTCCAAAGTCCAAACCAATGAGCCCAATCCTGAACCAATATTGTAAACTTATCAATTCATATACTACCCAATTTCGGAGGAGGCCTGCCAAATGCATCTCATCCATGATATTGTACCAGTTCATCTCATCCATGATATTGTACCAGTTCATCTCGATATGTATGAACAGCTAAAAGTTCAATGATAGTTTATAAGTATATGCTACCTCCAATGGGTCAGCCAACGGCCCCAAAAGTATAGTAGCAGTTTGATACTCAATTCGAAATTTAACCTTGTTTGAAACTTAAATAACAGTTTGGCCCATGCTGAAAAAATAAATGAAGATTTAAAATAATAAACACAGTATTACTGGCTTCTAGGGATAGCTAAAACCAAGCCTGGCTAATATTTCGCTTTATATAAGAATTGTATAATGTCAATTCACTCAAGGGGAAATTAGTAAAAGACTTACAAATCCCCTGGTTATCAAGCAGGTGCACTTGTGATAAATAGTGAAAAATAAAGACAGAGTAAGCCAAAAAAATGCAGAAGTTACCAAGTTTTCTATATAAAAAAAAACTTCAATTTAATTTTGACAAAATCAGAACACTTAGAGGATTTCTACTAATAATGATTTCCAGTCCTTAACCGTGCAATGGTCTTGTCAAAATTTGAAATTGGATTACACCTAATTTAACAATCACAGTACACTAACAGCGAGCTATCAGACATTTACGTATATGCTTCTATATCCTCTTGTCATTAACAAATAATGCTTGATTTGTTGAAACCATAAATCCATGTAGAGTTAAGGACACCCACACGTGGGGTACGTTACGCAATTGTGTGTATTACCAAGGGCAGAAAGTGCATTTTAGCCTTTTATAAACTAGGCATTTTATAGGATTTGAGAATATTTCATAAACAAAGAATTGATAGTATTTTAAAAAACTAGGAATTGAGAGTGTTTTCATAAACAAAGAATTGAGAGAGCTATTTCATAAACAAGACATTTTCAAGGAATTGGGAGTGTTTTCATAAACAATGAATTGAGAGTGATTTTATAAACAATTCATAAACAAGGAATTTAGAGTGTTTTATAAAAAAAGAATTGAGTGTTTTCATAGACAATGCATTTTAATAAAATTGAGAGTGTTTTCATAAAAAATGAATTGAGAGTGCTTATACAATAAAAGGAATTAAGAGAGTTCATAAACTAGGAAATGATAGAGTTTTTCATAAAATTGAGAGATTGTTTGTATAAATAAGACATTTTCATAAAATTGAAAAGGTGTTCGTAAACAAGACATTTTTAAGGAATTGAGAATGTTTTAATAAATAAGGAATTGAGAGAGTTTTCATAAACTAGACATTTTGATAAATTTGGGAGAATGTTTTCATAAATAAGGAATTAACAAAGTCTTTTCTTAAACAAAGACATTTTCTAGGAATTGAAAGTGTTTTTTTAAAAAAGAATTTGAGAGAGTTTTCATAAACAAAGAATTGATGGTGTTTTCAAAAACAAGAATTGAGAGATTGCTTTCATAAACAAGACATTTTCAATGATTTTAGAGTGTTTTCATAAACAAAGAATTGATGGTGTTTTCAAAAACAAGAATTGAGAGAGTGCTTTCATAAACAAGACATTTTCAAGTATTTTAGAGTGTTTTCATAAACAACGAATTGAGAGTGTTCTTATACACAAGGAATTGAGAGTGTTTTCATAAATAATGCATTTTCATAAAATTGAGAGAGTGTTTCATAAACAAGAGATAGAGAGTGTTTTCATAGAAATTTTTCATAAATTTGAAAAGTGATTTCATAAACAAGCATTTTCATTAAATTGAGAATATTTTTCATTAACAAGGTATTGAGAGGTTTTATAAACTAGACATTTTGATAATAATTACATAAACAAGGAATTTATAGAGTGTTTTCATACACAAGGAAATGAGTGTTATGAAAAACAATGCATTTTCTTAAAATTGAGAGTGTTTCGTAAACATGATATTGAGAGAGTTTTCATAAAAGTGTTTTTATAAACTAGGCATTTTATAGGATTTTAGAATATTTCATAAACAAAGAATTGATGGTATTTTAAAAAACTAGAGATTGTTTTCATATACAAGGAATTGAGAGAGCGATTTCATAAACAAGGCATTTTCAAGGAATTGAGAGTGTTTTCATAAACAATGAATTGAGAGTGATTTTATAAACAATGAATTGAGAGTTTTTTCATAAACAAAGAATTTAGGGAGTGTTTTATGAAAAAAGAATTGAGAGTGTTTTCACAGACAATGCACTCTAATAAAATTGAGAGTGTTTTTATAAACAATGAATTGAGAGTGTTTATATAAAAAAAGGAATTAAGAGAATTCATAAACGAGGAAATGATAGATTTTTTCATAAAATTGAGATAGAGTTTTCATAAACAAGACATTTTTAAGGAATAGAGAATATTTTCATAAATAAGGAATTGAGAGAGAGTTTTCATAAACTAGACATTTTGATAAATTTGGGAGAGTATTTTCATTAATAAGGAATTAATAAAGTCTTTTTTTAAACAAGACATTTTCTAGGAATTGAAAGTGTTTTTATGAAAAAGAAATTGAGAGCGTTTTCATAAACAAAGAATTGACGGTGTTTTCAAAAAAAGAATTGAGAGAATATTTTCATAAACAAGACAATTTCAAGGATTTTAGAGTGTTTTCATAGACAAGACATTTTCATAAAAGTTTCTATAAACAGACATTTTTAAGGAATTGAGAGTATTTTCATAAACAATAAATTAAAGAGTCTTTTCTTATACAAGACATCTTCTAGGAATTGAAAGTGTTTTTATAAAAAATAAATTGAGAGAGTTTTCATAAACAAAGAATTGATGGTGTTTTCAAAAACAAGAATTGAGAGAGTATTTTCATAAACAAGACATTTTTAAGGATTTTAGAGTGTTTTCATAAACAACGAATTGAGAGTGTTTTCATACACAAGGAATTGAGAGAGTGTTTCATAAACAAGATATTAAGAGAGTTTTTTCATAGATAAATTTTCATAAATTTGAAAAGTGATTACATAAGCAAGACATTTTCAATAAATTGAGAAAATTTTCATTAAATTGAGAGAGTTTTTATAAACTAGACAATTTGATAATAATTACATAAACAAGGAATTTAGATAGTGTTTTCATCACAAGGAAATGAGAGAGTGTTTATAAAAAACAATGCATTTTCAAAAAATTGAGAGTGTTTCGTAAACAAGATATTGGGAGAGAGTTTTCATAAAAGTATTTTTATAAACTAGGCATTTTATAGGATTTGAGAATATTTCATAAACAAAGAATTGATGGTATTTTCAAAAACAAGGAATTGAGAGAGCGATTTCATAAACAAGGCATTTTCAACGAATCGGGAGTGTTTTCATAAACAATGAATTGAGAGTGATTTTATAAACAATGAATTGAGAGTTTTTCATAAACAAGAAATTTAGAAAGTGTTTTATAAAAAAAGAAATGAGAGTGTATTCATAGACAATGCATTTCAATAAAATTGGGAGTATTTTCATAAACAATAAATTGAGAGTGTTTACATAAAAAAAAAGAATTAAGAGAGATCATAAATGACGAAATGATAGAGTTTTTCATAAAATTGAGAGAGTGTTTTCGTAAACAATGCATTTTCATAAAATTGAAAAGGTTTTCATAAACAAGGCATTTTTAAGGAATTGAGAATAAAAGTTTTCATAAACTAGACATTTCGATAAATTTGGGAGAGTGTTTTCATGAACAAGAAATTAACAAAGTCTTTTCTTAAATAAGACATTTTATAGGAATTGAAAGTGTTTTTATAAAGAAGAAATTGAGAGAGTTTTCAAAAAAAAAAAGAATTGATGGTGTTTTCAAAAACAAGAATTGAGAGTGTTTTCATAAACACATTGGACCGGGTGAGTGCCTCCCCCCGGTGGCGGGCCATGAAGACTTATGAAGACACTTCGCTTTCATACTTCAAGCTCGGTGTCTTGTGGACCGGGCGAGTGCCTCCCCCCGGTGGCAGGCCATGAAGACTTATGAAGACACTTCGCTTTCATACTTCAAGCTCGGTGTCTTGTGGGCTTGTGAACAGGGCGAGCGCCCCACGACAGTAAGAGGGCGACCGACATTAGTAAAGGGCGGCCTAGAATGGCGACCCAGGGGCACATTTGTAATACATAGGATATTGGGCCTGATCTTTGAGGCCCATAGGCTTAGTCTAAATTAAATGTAATTTATGGCCTTCCTCCCTATAAATAGCCAAGGGAGACTCATGTAAAAGGGACCTGAATTATCTATTCTCTATGCTCTCTCAATTCGAGAACACAGGACATTGAGAGAGTGTTTTAAAAAACAAGGCATTAAGGGATTGTTTTCATAAACAAGACATTGAGAGTATTTTCATAAACAAGGAATTAAGAGTGTTTACAAAAACAAATAATAAAGAGTGTTTTCATAAACAGAACATTGAGGGAGTGTTTTCATAAACAAGGCATTGATAGTATTTTCATAAAAAAGAAATTGAGAGTGTTTTCATAAACAGAACATTGAGGGAGTGTTTTCATAAACAGGGCATTGAGAGTATTTTCAGAAATAAGAGATTTGGAGTGTTTACATAAACAAGGTATTGGGAATATTTTCATAAACAAGGAATTGAGAGTGTTTTCATAAACAAAACATTGAGGGAATGTTTTCATAAACAAGGCATTGAGAGTATTTTCATAAACAAGGAATTGAGATTGTTTTCATAAACAGGACATGGAGAGAGTGTTTTTCATAAACAGGGCATTGAGAGTATTTTCATAAACAATGCATTGAGAGTATTTTCATAAACAAGACATTGAGAGTATTTTCATAAATAAGGAATTGAGAGAGTTTACAAAAACAAGGAATTGAGAGTGTTTTCATAAACAGAACATTTAAGGAGTGTTTTCATAAACAAGGTATTGAGAGATTGTTTTCATAAACAAGGTATTGGGAGTATTTTCATAAACAAGGAATTGAAAGTATTTTCATAAACAGAACATCGAGGGAGTGTTTTCATAAACAAGGCATTGAGAGAGTGTTTTTCATAAACAATGCATTGAGAGTATTTTCATAAACAATGCATTAAGAGTATTTTCATAAACAAGGAATTGAGAATGTTTACAAAAATAAGGAATTGAGAAAGTTTTCATAAACAGAACATTTAGGGAGTTTTCATAAACAATGCATTGGGAGTATTTTCATAAACAAGGAATTCAGAGTGTTTTCATAAACAGAACATTGAGGGAGTGTTTTCATAAACAAGGCAATGAGAGTATTTTCATAAACCAGAGATTTGGAGTGTTTACATATACAGGACATGGAATGAGTGTTTTTCATAAACAGGGCATAAATTCATAAATTCAATTCAAAGCATGAATCAACCAAACAACACCCACAATGGGAATCTACATAATCATGTTATCTACCCTAACGTTCCATCTATTTCAATTCAAAGCAAGGATTATTATAATCAGAACTCTTAAAAATTCCATCTAAAATGCATTCTTAATTTTAAAAAGAAAAAAAAATGACACTCATTCTAACCTCTTGAAATCAGCGTAGTAACCTTATCATTCTCAGCCAGAAATGATGACGTCTTAGCATCTCCCGTGCTACACGTAAATCTCACATAACCATTCTTCCGAGAAATAGAACATGGAATACCTTGAAATCTGATAAATCTACTCGACCTGTACATAAACAAATATCATTTACGCATGTATATGGCCATCACAAGATAAAATAAAAGAATATACAATTTCAAAATGAAAATAAAAAATTATGAAAGAAAATAGAATCTAGAACGTATACTACTCCTTCAATTATTAATGGTTCACTTTGAGTAGTTTCAACGTCTCAACTACACTCAGTTTAAGCATGGGATGTTAGTGATATAGTCAGGTTTGGGTTATTGTTAGTTTGTGTAATGTTTTCTGTTTAGTAACTGTTGCCAGCTGTAAATTAGATTCGCAGGTGGAGTTAGTTAGTTAGTTTGTTATATCTTAGCTTCTATAGAAAGCTAGAGCACTCTATAAATTCTGTTGAGGCTCTATTTTATAGTTAACAAATCAAAAATTGAAATTCAGAGCTTTCTCCTTATTTTTCTTGCTCATGAATTCTTTCACCTAATGTACAAAAAAACGCTAGCTCAAGTGATCCACCTCCAATCAACTTGGAGGAAGAAAGTATAGCTAAATTCTAAACTACAATCACATTCCTCCCATAGTTTTTAATTTGCATGAGCATAGTTCCACGAGATCCTTAAGAATTCAAACCAAAAACTACAGCATTTTAAAGAGAATGTGATTACTCCCGGACCCATTCAATTTCTACAGGAAATCTTTGTACATTTTCTGAATTTGCATTTTTAAATATCCAACTAATTTAATTGCAATTTGGAAGTTATTAGGGAGAACTCAACACTAAAAAAACTAAAGCAATTGCGATGACACACATAAAATTAATTATAATCGCTAATGCTGCCTAATTAAGACACAAGAAAGAAAATTATCACTAATTGAGCCATATGATCTCATGTTTTCTCCAAAAAAATACTCTAAAGATACACATACACTTGAGCATAAATCAGACACGGGCAGCAAAATGAAATGAGACGAAAATAGATTTAAAATTTACAACTCACTTGCTTGGCATCCCAAAGTCAGCAAGCTTAACAGCAGCACAAGCGACTTAGCCCCTTTGATGTCCCTAATTGCATAAAAGAAAAGGACAAAAAAATTATCAAAATGGCCAAATCCCAATTGAAATAGTAATTTTGAGAAAAAGAAATATAAGGCACCTAAACAACTACAACTCGTAACCAGCCATACAGTGGCAATGGATACATTAAGGAAATACCTGCACCGGTAGTGTAACACCAAGTAGGGTTGTAATATCAAGTACAATACTAGGATTCCCATCCCATTGCATTTCTGAGTCTGTTGTAACACCCCTAGAGAAGAAAAACAACAAATTAGAAGCTCCAAATAAATGCATGACAGCAATAAGCAAAATTTTTAGGTAGAGATCTTTAAAAAGAAAAAGGAGTTACATGAAAACATGATTGATAGCTTCATGGTGGAACAAAATTTAGAAAGCAAGAACACAACTAGAAAAATCATAAATAAGAAGTCTCAGTGGACAGACTAATCTGTAAAGGAAATATGACAGGTATGCATAATGCCTCAATAGCTCTCTTAGCATCATCTGAATGAAGCTCAGTAACAACCATACTGCATTGAATCACTAGCAATCAATCCTACCCCCAAGTATTCCAAGGAACCACACTACCTTAATGCTTTAACCAGATGCAACGAGTCCTTAGCAGGAACTTTAAAACTTTCTTCCCTATTAACTGTGCTATTGTAGATGTGGAACAGACCCTCTAAGCATCCAAAAGCTTTATGTGGCAGTCTAAATCAGAACAAAAACATTTGTCATTATTAACTTCTATGGTAACCCTAACAGAATATGGAAACTTCTATGCTAACTAACTAATTGAAAACAGAATCGGGAAATACTAACAGATTCATAACTAACACAACAGCTAACTTATGACAGATACTAAGCAAGCTATTCTAAGTAGCTAACTAGCTATTGCTCGAGTAATATATACTCTTACACTATTTGGTAAAACCAGTTATAGAGAAAGTAACTTATTCACTTTTTTGTTGAACAGTTAGATTCCTGCAATGCTTTCTTGAAGAAAAAATGTAATACTCTTAAACAAATTGAACCACTCACAAAAGCACAAGAGAGTTTTTACCACTGTTTATGAAAATGATAAAATCAAATTTACAACGTAAAACTTTAGCGCTAAGCTTCATAATTACATCAGAAAATTTATTAGCAATTTGAGTAAAGTCACTCATCTCCAATGACTATGAATCATACCGTGCAAGAGGTCCTCTAAGATGCCTATGGCCAAATAATCATAGATAAGTAGCCTTGCAGAAGGGAGCCTGCAGTAATCACGTAGGTTTACTAAATTGATGTGCTTGATGCTACCCAAAATCTCAAGTTCCCTTTCGAACACTTGATCACACCCTTCACGACTTCTGCCAATCTGCTTAACAGCAAATGCACCACAATCATTCATCACCATTCGGTAAACAGTACCATATCCTCCCGACCCTACTATATCCTCTTCTTCAAGAGACTCCAGTTTTTCTATGGTTTCAGATGATGTGTATGGAAGATCACCATGGAATGTGATAAGTTTTGTGCCTGTTAAAGGATTAGGTTAGCATTTATTAAAAAATGAAGATTTGTTTTCTTCTGCTGTTAATGAGAGGAGTTTGGTAATATTTGAAACATCACCATTCTTACTTGCTTCTGGGTCGACTTGTTTCTTGACATCTGTGTATCTCATAACAGCTCTTTCCTTCTTTGACAACAAACGGATCCAGAGGAATGAAAGGATTACGACAAGTAAAAGTCCCATAGTTATCATGGCACCAATTAGCACCACCTTCATGAAATGTGAAGAAGATCTTTTGGTAGGGACTGCATTTATTTAAATGTTCATAGTTATCATGCAAATCTATACTCAAATGTAGATCAGTTATAACTTAAAACCTAATGATAGTGTTAGAAATTAAATCCAAAGATTTGACTTGCCTGCAGCTTCATCACTTTCAGCATGTGGTATCACTACAGGGAAACCAAATGATGTCCGACATGGTTTTTGGACTTGCCGTCCGCAAAGATCTAAATTGCCAATAAACCTATTCATATGAAAATAATCTATAAATTCCAGCGTAAAGAGTCAATGAATCCATTCATGGAACAAATACAAAATCAAAGTAAAAGGAAAAAACAGTACTATCCAAACAATATTTTCTGGGGCGTGGGAAGGAGAAAACTACAAAAGTATAATGCTAATGTAAAGTGATTTTTCATTATCCATAACTTAAACAGAGCAATTATAAAATGTGAAATTAAAGAGCAATTAAAGAGCCAAGAGACTTAACAAATCACAACTTACAGTATTTTCAGTTTCCTTAGACGTAGAAATTATAAAATGTGAAATGTTGAGAATTCAAATAAGAAGGCAATCTTTGCTCCACAATTTGATCATTCAAATAACTTATAATAAAATATGCCTTATTTTTTACTCTAGCAATTTAAAAATCAGAGACTAAAATGCAAGCTTGAGAATATATTTGCTCATCACACTACTATATCACATATGAGAATACCACTTAACCATTATTTATTACAAAATCTCCTAGAACTTAGAACTGGTTGGCCTAGAGGCTACAATTTATATACCAAACCAGAAGACTTTGAGGCAAGAGTACATACGAGTTCTTCTGAAAGGTGCTTAGAACTCCAATGTCAGGGATTTCTCCAGAAAAGAAATTGGTAGACAAGTTCCTATGATTAAGAGTATCAGCATAAACAGAAATATAAAGTTACCAATATCATTATGCCACCGAGCTGTAAGCTAAATAGACTTACAGAATTTGCAAATGTGAGAGACGACCAAGAGAAGAAGGTATAGCCCCTTTTAATGAATTGCTAGACAAATCCCTGTGTTTAAACTCTGTTAAAATACAGAATGGAATCTGAACTTTGATTGGCACTAAATCCAATCTTAATTAAAACATCCATTGTTGAGTTAGGTAAAATGAATTAACATGTTAAAACTAAAAATCCGCGTGTGTGTTAGAATGAATGAATCTATTTATTTATTCCTAGTATGTGGTGAACCTATTTATTTATTCTTGACTGACAAAAGAATACATATTGTGCTACAAATAACCATTTTTATCATCACCAACCAAGAAACGATATTATCAAGAACCATCAGCCAAGGAGCGATTTTTATCATTAAGAAACAAAAAAGATCAAGATTCAATTTCTATGATCAAGAACCAAACTTTATTGTGAATCTAATATCAAAAACAGTTTTTATTGTCAAGATGCAACCTTATTATCAGGAACTGATTTTTTTTCTAAGAGATCACATTTTAATCATCAAAGGATTCAAGTGATGATCAAGAGTCTCACCAAATAGTAGACAAGCCAGAAATACAGAACAACAAATCAGCTCAGAATATTAGGAAGCCAAAACCTTCACTACTGTCTGTATCCATTTAGATCAAACAATGGCACCAAATAATCAAAACATAAAACAATCATAATAAAGAAGAATGAATGTCCAGTTTTCATCAAGCATGAGAAAAGTCAGAAGCGAGGAATCTCAGTCACCAAGTCTCAGTCATCAGAAAAAAAACAATAAAACAAGAGATAACCAACCAAGGGAAGAAGAGACGCAGCAGAGTTTGGAATCCGTAGAGGAAAAGCTCCGAACTCGCTCAGGAGTGCCGACGCTAGGAACCAGACTGGAGAAGACGAACCTTGCTGCAACGACAACTGACGGCGGTGTCCCGGCGCCAGAATGACGGAGAGGAGAAAACGGAACTTTCGCCGGTGCTTCAGGGCGAGAACGACGAAGGCATGCGCGATGAAGACTTGTCAACCGGGAAAAGGAAAGGAAAGGAGTGGTGGTCGACGGTGACTCCAGCTTTGACGCTCGAGGTCCGGTTCTTGATGAAAAGAAACGGAAGTGATGACGGTGCTGTGGCCGTTTTGGGGAGAAGGCGAAGGGAAGGTGGAGTGCGTGGTGGCCGGCGAGACCCCGGAAAGGGACGGTCGAGGGGAGCGGTGGCGCGGCCTACGGGTTCGATGGAGACGGTGAGGCGAAGGAGGAAACCTGTGATGGTTCGAATTGGAGGAAGTGTGGTGGTGAAGGGAAGAAGCAGAAAGAGTGGAATAGCGACATTATTAAGGAAAGACACTGCCGTTTTTACTTTATTTTTTTTGGGTTACACTGCCGTTTTTACTTTAAATATAGAAAAAGTTGCCGTTTTTACTTTAAATATAAAAAAAGTTGCGTTTCAAGTACGCGACCGATTATTTTAACCGTTTAAATATTTTATTTTTTTATAAAATATTATTTTATTTATGTTAATTTGATATACTCTCAAATTTAAAGCATAATAAATAATAAATATGCTTTCAAAAAAAAAGCATAATAAATATGTCTGTCCCTTAAAAAAAAGTTTAATATGTCAACACACTATTCATTCATTTAATTTTTTTTAAAACGTTTGGTAAATTAGCTTATTTCAACATGTTAAAGCTTTTTTAATTTATTCTTATTTTTATCCTTATTATTTTTTAAAATTTCATTGTTACCCTTTTACATTTATAAAAACACTACATCATAATTATAATATATTCTTATTAGACTTATCTCTACAGTTGTCGCTCTCGCTATTCACTGTTAAACTAAAATATATAGTTATTTTTTATTCTATTTAATTCAATAAAAATATAAAAAGGAAAAATAAATTAAAAGTTAATATTATATTTTTAAGATGATAAATAATTTGAACTAAATTAAAATATAAAGTTATTTTTTATTCTATTTAATTAAAATATAATTATTGTTTGAACTAATATTAATTTTTTATTAAAATATAAAGTTATTTGTTTGATTTTATTTTATTTAATAAAAATATGAAAACGAAAAAACAAATTAAAAATTAACATTATATTTTTCAGATGATAAATAATTTGAATTAAATTAAAAATATTTAAAGTGGTAATTATTTTAATATTAATATCATATAGGTAGTGAGGTATAAAAAAAATGTTAAATATAAAAAAATTATACAAGTATATCTTTCTAAGTCATTTTATAATTTCAACAACTAGTTTTACCAAGTACTTATTCTCAATTACCTTAAAAAAAAAAAACAATTATTCTCAATCAGGTAGCTTTTTAGTTTTTGGCTTTAGCCTATAAGTTTTCAGCTTTCAGCCAGCTTATAAACTTCCAACTAGCCTTTTAACTAAACTTGTAAAACATAGTCATAAGCTGCCCAAGTAGCTTATTAAAAACGCTTTAAGCTATTGAAATAAGCTCAATTACCAAAACTTTTAAAAAGTTTTTAAGCTAATCAAATAATCTTTAAACTAGTCAAATATATTTTAAGGTATGTGAAGAACTCATATTCCTGTTAACTCTACCTTCCATTTGTGGAACTTATTTATTTATTAATTATTAAGAAAAAACGAAAGTAAAACAAAAGGAAATGAGAATTAAATTAAAGAAATACTTAATGTTGCTAATGCGGAGGAATTTTGTACGCTCTTCTCCCTCTCAGCACAGCTCTTCTCTTTTTTTTTTAGTAAATCAACATATTTTGTAAAAGTAGTTTAAAAAAAAAAAACATATTTTGTAAAAGTATTAATATGCTTACCCAACCCTAAACAACACGAGAACCAATCTACTCCCTATAATTTATATGAAACACATCACTACTTTCTCCAACCTATTAAATTGACTGTTACAGTGCCTTTTGCGGTGCATCACCTAAAAAAAACTATGAGGAAGTAAAAAAAGATCAATTAAAAAATTTACGACTAGAAATTAAATAAATTGAGATTGTAACTAATATCTAAGAAGGTAGATAAATTTAAACTTTACCTTAAAAAAAATCTAAAACTTACGGAAGACATTAAAATGCTAGCATAACTTTTTTGGGAGGTTCTCATAATTTAGTATACGAAAGTTATTTTTCCCATTTTGGGGTTGAGGGTGCAACTAAAAAACTACTCCAGGCAATGGTTCTCTTTTATGTATATTGAATTTTTTTAATTATCAGGTAAAAAACCCTGCTATAACAGGTCATTTACAGTGGTGCACGGTGCACCACTTAGGGTGCAAGTGCACCCTAGAAACCACCTCCAAAATATAACTTATATTGTGACTTATAAACCATATAAACTATGTCATGAGAGCAAAAACATGAGAAATAAAACTATATCATGATAACAAGAACATGACATCAAGAGCACACAAGAAATGGTTCATACACTATCAACTATATCATAATCACTTCAATGATATTTGAAATAGTCATGACAATAGGTGCAATAAAAAAAACTAAATAACAGCAGATTGTGGCTCTTGAAATGCTAAGGAAATTATAAATTTCTTTTTACAAATTATAGAAACTTTTTTTTCTTCACCAAGGTATTCCCACATCCAGTTGCCGTGAGAGTAATCATTCGCCCCACAGTTAGCGACGAAGCGGTAGGGGGCTGACCAATGAGTTTTTTCCATTCACAAGAGTTGAGATTCGAACATCAACTACTTGGTTAAGGAACAAAGTGTTGAACCACTATACAAACCCACTTAATTACAAATTATAGAAACTAGTTTCACTTTGAACCTTATTTAAATATATAAAAAAATATTTTTTCGTTTTATTTAGTGCATCAATAGTGGTTTTATTTATAAACCACCTATTATCTAGTTACCAATGCCGACTAATTCACTCTTTAGTCCTCCTCTGAGTCTCGAGTGTATTGTATGAGAATCGAACCCCGAAGTTTTTTCTATACATTATGTCTGCGTTGCAAACTGAGTTATCCATGGTAGATTGCATCAATAATATTTAAGATAAATGAGTTGAAAATTACACTAATTTTTACTAATTCTTTTATAACTAATTATATTGATCCACCGTGAGAAATGACCTATGAGGAGTTAGACAACCTTTTAAAAAGAGTATGGTTTGGCTCGTGCAATATAGCGCTCTTCTTTTTTCTTGTGGAAAATGATCACTAGCAAGAAGAAATCAGATCAAATGGAATGAATTAATTACAATTGTTTGTTTTGGTTATTTTTTGTCTTATTTCAATTTGATCTGATTGGTTTCGTTGTCATTAGCAACAAATCCATACAAGTATACAACCTGATTTAACACTTCTCTTCACGTCTTTTGTTTTTCTTGATTCAACCAAAGGGACAACTTTGATTCTCGGTCTATTAAAAAGTAAATTAAGATTTCAATTTTTAGATACCTAACAAGATTAATCAAAAAAAAAAAAAAAACAATGCTTAAAATCATATAAAGTATATTTACTAAATAGTGTGGTGAGTGGTGACTACCTAATACATAGGTAGTTGCACATTGCTAATGCTACCAACTAAACATCAATATCATTACATTAACAATCCAAAAGGAAAAAATAAAATGAAGAGGAAAAATAAATCATTACAATATACTGATTATATCTGTCATATGTAACCTAAGTGATGATAAAATAACTAAACTCCTCTTATGATAGACATAAGGATTTGTGGCTCTTTCTAACGGCTACAACTTGGGCGGTTCACTTTTTTTAATACTTGCAGGTTGTGGCGGTTAAAAATAGCCACAAAACTGAATGTTGGAAATGTGTCTTATGTATCGCAAAGGTTATTGACTTCTTGTAAAAGGGTTGGATTAAAGATTGATCCCTATGAGAGATAGCATCAAACAGGTGAGAAAACTCAATGAACCATAATAAGAAACCCTGTTTGGAGACCCTGATTTCTGTGGCCTAATGTTAGACTCTGTTGGGTTGGGAGCCATCAATGTTGGAGGACTAATGTTGTCTATAATAGGAGGAGCTGAAGGGAATGGAGGAGAAGGAATTGGAGGTGAGGCCTTCCAAGAAGGGTCTGTGTTGTTAGGACATGGAGTTGGAGATGGAGCAAGAGGAGCACTATAGTTGTTATTATTAACTGATAAACATTCTTCTGAGAGTACCCCATCTATACCATGACATCTAATTGAAGATCCAGTAACACATAAGTTAGGACTAATAATTTTCACATTGTTGAGAACAAAATTCCTCCTACCATTGTTAGAGATTCTTAGCTTACAATTTGGCAATGAAGTGGGAATTGTTGTCCCTGTTGGGAATTGTTCCAAGGCACCAAAGAGCAAAGGTGAAGGGATTGAATGCCTGAGCAAGAAGCTAGAAATAGATCCTTCTTGCAGAGCCATGTTCGCGGCGAGCATTCGATCATTGGGCATCAAGAAAGTCACGTTTCCTTCAAGTCTTGTGTCAGGTGGAGACATTTTGATGAGCATTACAAAGGTGAAGTAGTTTGCTCTTTGCATCTCCTCAGTGGCTGCAAGAAGATTATTGTTATCTGTTGGGGTTGCTGATGAAATCAACATCAATAGGAGCAGTGTCACCAAGAAGAACATGTTGCTTTCCATTGTGATGTTTTCTGAAAGTTGCTTGATTTCTGTCCTCTTTTGAATGGAGTTTGGTTTTATCATGAAATGGAGGACATTCTTGATTTTGATAGTTGAATGAGGGAAGGGTGAATTTTTTGTGTGGACATGCAAAGATGCTGCTTCACCAACTAAGCCTCACACTTCCCGGATGATTGGAAGATCAAACGTGTAGGAAGTATGATTAATGTATCACCAAACTTTTGGGAAATATGAGAGTTTTTTTCTAACTCCATGTTAACTCGTTTGAGCCGGGTAGGACTAGTATGGACGACAACGTTTGTTATACCAAGATTTAACACAACTGTATTGACATAACTTGAACACGAGACATTTGCTTAAGCTAGAAAAACCTTGTATCTGTTTATCTGCGCTCTTAGTGATGGTAATTTGATAGCTTTTTATAGTGTGATATTTTGAGACACTTTTTTTTTCTCTCCATCTTTCTCTTCTACATACATCAGATCATATATCATATCTATCACTTATACCCCATCTCTTCTTATATCTTTCAAATGTTATACACCTAAAGGGTGTACACCAATGTTTATTGCCATTGAAATTATTAGACCCCTGAATCTTCTTATCCTCCTAATTAAAACATGGGTAATATTATATAGTATAGAGACATCTTACAAGAGTCGCCCAAATTGGTTTTAATAGATACACCGTTTGTGACCTAAGTGCTGATTTTAACATTTGCCTTAAAAAACATCCCTCTTAATTTGAAGAAGATATTATATCTTTCTTCTAATATGAAAACAATGTCTCAGCAAACTCTTCTAACATGACAAAGCTATACTGAGGCATTGCAGACATTTCATGTTGGAAGAAGGCTTGGTGATGAACTTGCCACTGAATTTGACAAGTCTAAGAGCCACCCAGCTGCTTTGACAACCAAAAAGTATGGAGTGGGAAAATGGGAACTTTTATAAGCTTGTTTATCAAGAGAATATTTACTTATGAAGCGCAATTCTTTTGTTTACATCTTCAAGCTTTGCCAAGTAAGTTTAGAAATTGGATATTTTGATTTTACTGTCTCATCATCTTCAAATCCATTACTGACTGGTTCTTTCTCCTTTTGGCTTGCTGTGATGGCAATGATCGCCATGACCATTTTCCCCAGGACTGAGATGCATATAGACTCTTTGGGATGTAGGAGCGTCGAGCCTCTTTGGGAGTTTGTTGAACAAATTTGATTTGTTTCCATTGCTGTTAGTTTTATCCTACTGCTATACTTCTGTTCTTTTTATTGTGCTTTCCAAAAAAAGTACAAATAGTGACACATCCCGTGCAAATTTATGATGGTTTTTTACTGGAGCAAATAACAAGTGTCGGGTGTCTAACCGATTCGAACAACCACGGGCAATTTTAATTGGTTCGTATTCTGTTTAGACCAAAAATACATTTAATCCAATCCGCGTGCGCTCCTAGTTTACCAATCAGCGCTAAAACAATATTTTTCATGTGGGAATAAAGAAATTTAGATCAATAAGATCTAAAAACACGTGCGAATTGAAAAAAACGAGTATGATATTTCTATATATACATGACGCATGACACTTGTAATCTTGATCTTGATATCTACCACTTGGCTACATGGACCACCTTGTGAGACTAATTTTCCTATTCTTCTTGTTCTTCCCCACCTGCTTATCTTTCACTTTTCAAACTCCTTCCCATCACAATCACAACAGAGAATGTTCAAACCAAAGTTCTTCTCTGAAAGAGCAGATTCTTGAGCTGGCCAATAGTCCTAGCATGGTGAAATGGATGAAGAGTATAAGGAGAGAAATCCATGAGTACCCAGAACTTGCATATGAAGAATTCAAGACCAGTGCTCTCATCAGGCGTGAGCTTGATCAGCTAGGTGTTTCTTACCACTGGCCTGTGGCTAAGACTGGTGTGGTTGCTAAAATTGGTTCTGGTTCTCCTCCATTTGTTGCTCTTAGAGCAGATATGGATGCTTTGCCAATTCAGGTCACTCTATCTTTTTGTTAATGCCTTGTTTTGTTTCATATAGTATGTTTCAATCAACTTATCTTTCATGATCAATTCTGAAACTCGAAACTACTCCCATAAGTTTTTCCCCAGAATCGGTTTTGGCTTCAGAATCAGTTGTCGTGGTGGTTTTTTCTCTCCTTATCTCCTGTAATACTACTCCTGGGTACAGGTGTTTGCTTGAATTGGAGAACTGCAAGCGGTTTGATAATTTTGATCTTCGAAAATAGAAGAGGAAACAAAAGCCTCGTATACTAATTCTGAAAGAGTTTTGTTGCTCATATAATTTATAATCATTTTGGAAAGTAGAAAAGGGAACAGTGCCAAGATTCTGTGCTTTTTCACATTAGCTAGTTTAAACCACAATCTCAGGTTAAGATCTGTACCAAAATTCTCACCTTGATCTATTAATGTTGTGACTAGGGTAAAAAATCAGTTAATTTAATTTCCTTTCACAACTCTTACATTGCATTATCTAATGTCATGCCCTTTGCCAAGACTTCTAGCCCCTGACTTCTGCACTTTAACTCAACAATGTAAAGTAATCTGATCATCCAATATCAGCATATCACAATGTAAAGGAAAGTATGAGCATAAGATTCTGTAATGCTCTAATCTCCTAGGACAAATTTAGACAATGATTGGATTGAAATATATGCCTTGTTTGAGAAATGCTTAATTAATATAGTGCTTGTCAACAGGAACTGGTTGATTGGGATCATAAGAGCAAAGTAGATGGAAAAATGCATGCTTGTGCACACGATGCACATGTTTCCATGCTCCTTGGAGCTGCAAAGATACTGCAAGAAATGCAAGACAAGTTACAGGTAAAGTGAAATTGGAAAAATAAACATTAGGATATAATTCTTTGTTCCCTTTACAATTGTCCTTTACATGCATGCAGGCTACTGTTGTTCTAATTTTCCAACCAGCTGAGGAAAGAGGCCTAGGTGCGAAAGACATGATTCAAGAAAAGGTGCTTGAAGATGTAGGAGCTATTTTTGGATTGCATTTAGTGTTAGAATATCCCTTAGGTGTTGTCGCGTCACGACCGGGAGAATTCTTAGCTGGATGTGGAAGCTTCAAAGCAAAGATCAGTGGAGAAGGAATTTCCCAGCATTGTTTTGATCCGGTTCTGGCTGCTTCAACATCAGTGATTAGCTTGCAAAACATTGTTTCAAGGGAGGCAGATCCTTTAGATTCTCAGGTGGAGTGAAATACTCAAATTCTTTTTGTGATTTGGAAGTTTTACTAAAGAATTTAATTTGGCAGGTGGTTTCTGTGTCCATGGTCCATGCAATTGCAGGGTCTGCTCATGACACCATCCCTAGTTCAGCTACAATAGGAGGTACATATAGAGCATTCAGTAAAAAGAGCTTTGATAAACTAAGGAAAAGGATACAAGAGGTATTGCCTTATAATATCTGGTTGTGTGAACTACATATTGGTAGTTTCATTAAGATATTGAATATGAACTCATTAATAGAATGTTTGGATCGGCTTCTCTTTCGCCAGAATCAATTTCAAATATCCACTAATAAGAAAACATCAAAGAAGTAATGAGCAAACTCATCAAAGTGGATTTTGGCTTTCTCTAAACAGGTTATTAAAGGGCAAGCAGAAGTGCATATGTGCTCTGCTGAGGTTGAGTTCTATGGTGAAGAACATCCGACGATCCCTCCGACTACAAATAACGATAGAATACACCATCTAGCATGGCAAGTTTGTAGTAAGATTGTTGGAGAAGAAAACATAAAATTAGCTCCTACCTTCACTGGGAGTGAAGATTTTGCATTTTACCTTGAAAAGGTACCTGGGTCATTTTTTCTTTTGGGTATAAGAAATGAAAAGACTGGATCCATATATTCTACTCATAGTCCTCACTTTTTCGTTGATGAGGATGCTCTTCCCATTGGGGCTGCATTACACGCGGCATTTGCTCTTTCTTACCATTCATATTCAACAAATTCTTACTTTTAGTCACACATATCTAAAAATATATATAATGTTTCATGTTGAATTTGCTGGAACAGGCTGCTATTACTTCCACTGCTTATAATGTTCTGCACTGCACTGCACTTTTATACCATTGAGTAAAATTCCATTATTAAGGAAGGAATGAAAGCTATTAAATACCTTTGCTTCTGTGAATATATATTACTGAGTGTGTCTATTATATATTCCATCATTTGTTTTTCTATTTTATTCTTCAAAGTATATTTATATATATCTATCCTCATTAATTCTTCTGATAAAATATCAATTAATATTTTATTGGAATCTTAAGAGGATAGTTAATATGAAACAATTTTTTAGTGCTAACAAACAAGTGTATTGGATGATGATAATGGAGCCAACTAGGGAGTGGTTGAAGTTGTTTGATTGTCATTTATCGTTATTTATAGTGAAGCACAAAAAAGGATACAGGACGAGCATAATAATGAGAATAATTTGCATTTGGGGTGAATGAATGATTAAAAATATAGGAGATGATATCATCATGATATTGATAGTTTTCCCCAAATATGGAGTTAAAAAAGTGACAGCCAACAGAAAGGGGAATTACTTCCTTATTTACTCATGACACGTAACACTTTATTTTAAGGGCCGCCTTCTAAAATATTGAGTTAAAACTATTAGGTATAATTATCATAATTTTAACTCATCTAGTAATATTTTTAAAAATGTTATCATTTAAAATTTTTTAAGAAAAATCTTAAAATATTATTAGGCCAAATAAGTTAGGGTGATTTTACCAAAGTAAAAATCAAGTGGATTGATATAGTGGTTTACAAGGTTTCTATGACTAATAATCTGACAAAAAGAATTCAAAACTAGTGCTTTACAAGGTTCCTATGATAAATGGATTAAGGGAGCTGCTATCAATACAGCTTATGCTCAGACCAAATCAATCGTTTCTTTCATCAAAGATAGGGGAGCAAAGCTTTTTCTTCCTTCCAAGACCAGCCTTCAGCATTTCATGCACAAAAAACTCATATTTTGGTCCCAGAACTTGGCACATTACCCCAGCATCTCTAGTGGAAAATTTGTGTGTATGGTGCGCAAAATTCAATTTGATAGCTTCTTTCTTCCATAACCATGATCTTGGATCAGTTGTGACAATATATCTACCCATGTGTCAGGGACACCAGGCAGACACCAATGCATGCAATCCTGACCCCAAATTGCAACTGCATCCTTCCTTCCTAACCATATTGCCGGATGAGCATCGGCTCGAAATTCACTTAGATGAGTTACGTCAAGTAATTGGATATCTGTGCCTTGTAATGCCTCTTCAATCACAGAATTCATCTGTCTTTCTTCCTTGTTAACTCCATTATTCCTCGGTTCAAACCATAAGTCAAGCTGTACAGGTATTAGTATCACAAAAACACACGAGACAGAGAACAACACTGAACAAGTCGTTCAGAAAATGTGCGACGTTCAAGTCATTTAAAACAAAAAGAGAAACTTTTTTCAAACGCAATCTAGAGTTGGATGTTTATGTGAGATATTCTCTACAGGTACATGACAATGAAATTCGAGAAAATATGTCTTGTAGTATAATAATTTCATGGAATAATGAATCTCGAGAGTCAGGAAAATGTTTAGCACTATTGAGGGGAAAACTTAGGAGGCATAAAATCAAGGCAAGTTTATGAATACACACCTCATTCTCCTCAAGCGGCTTGTTGAACAAGCAACTACCATTTTGATTCCAGTCTCCACCATAAAAGTGCCTTGGGGATTGTAAACGCCAGAACTTAAGTGTGTTTCTAGGAAATTCTTTTTGTATGTATGCAATCGTGTTACTAATTACAACTTTAAGTCCATCTAACATCCCAAGCGGAGGAACTATTGGTTGTCCTGCTTTATAGAAGACAAGAGGTTTCTCTTTCGGGAACTTGTCATAATTCCACCTTTTAAAGACAAAATTGAGTAAATCTATATGTTCAATCATTCGAATGGATGATAACAACAAGAGATGGATGGATGATAAAAATAAGAAGGAAACCCAAAAGTAACTGGAGATCAGTTGATTCAAAACATATATTGCATTACAAATTACAAGTCTAATATCCTGTTCTTTTTAATATTTTCCCTATTATTACCTATTTAATTCAGTTGAACATAGAATGAAGGCAGTCAAAACTCTAAATAATCTTCAAGTGGTAATGCATCATCCAAAAATTTAAAAATTCAAGAAAAGTTAGAGAAATACCAGTGACCAGTGTTAAACACCAGGACATCATAGAAGCCAGAAATTTTAGCCCAGTCATCTGCAGGAACATCAACATCAACTCGATAAATACCTTATGATGGATCTTCCACCCCAGCTTCAGATATTTTTGGCTGCCACCTTTGTTTAATCAGTAATTAGCACATAAGATTGCCATTTCAAGAATTACAACAAAGTAACAAAGTAAAATAAGACAATTAACCAGCAACTAGAAAATAGGAAGCACTTAACAAGAATTTGTAAAAATTAAAACCTTCAGAGAAAGAAGTTGAAAGTTGAAAGAAGAAATTATAACAGAAGGAAATAGAGATAGTTGACTTTATGGCTTGCCATTTTTTATCCCATTTTTTATTAAGTCAAATTATGACGTATTACTGGAGGAGTGAAATAAAATCGTTATTAGCTAATTCAAAAGTGCCCCTCCCCCGCCCCGTTAAAAGTAAACACAGTGGTGGTATTGAAACCAGAAAAAAGGCCACCCGATATCCATAAACATACTTTAATAACCAAAATGAAGTTTATAACCATATATATTCTTAAATTCTACAAAGGAAATTGAGGAGCAAGCTGCACTGTATAACTGCAGAATCTGTAACAGGAATGTTATACACCTTCATTAAAGAGGTGAATAAAAATGCATTTGATTAGATTTCTGATATGTACTGCGCAGATGCAGTCTTTATATTTCTGCTTTTATGATGTATTTGAGTATCAACATAAACATGTCTAATTATGTGCCTGAATTATAAATGAACACTATACTGCAGTCAGTATATGAGAAATAACTATAAAATGGAAATACCCTATTAGAAACTGATAGCACTAGCACGACAAAATATATAGACAGGTCAGTGTAGCAACCCAGCAAGAACATATAGTTATAACTAAATCTTCCAGCTAGAGCATTATTAGAGGATACACGTAAGTTCGCTGTTAGAGATCTGTCAGTCTTAGCTCTACCTACACTTAGCTACAAACTTTCGATTAGTTTTGATTCTGTTAGTTAGACAAAATCATGCAAGTGTATTTTGCACAGCTGTATTGCAGAGAAACTTTCATACATACAAGTTACCTGCAGTTGTATCAAGCTACGTAATAACATTGAACAAATTGCTCTTCTTCTCTGTAATCATTTTGCTAAGATGGCATCACTAGCCCTGTAATCTAAAGTTTTAAACTCGACTATCTCAATCCCGGGACAAATTCGTGGCTTTAACCTCCTTAAACAACCTCCTATCAACTTCGATTCCACCATCACGCGCCCTCAACAATCAGTGACAACAACACATCATGGATGATACATGAGACAGAAGACATGCCTTAAAAGTTAAAACTCATTCACTTTGCTTCAATTTCAGTCACCCAATACAACCTAACATCTATTGGTTGCCATCAATGTTCTACCATAAGTTCAATACTTAGATAAATCTCTAGGAATCCAAGTCACATCCTAATATCTAAATTCTGACATTAAGTTGAAGACTATTTGGCATAGAGTTACATAGCTACATGCAGAATTCTGAATAAAATAAATAAACTTGTCTAAGGGAAAGCTTATTCTTACTGGTATTTGGAGAGCAAAACCGCACGATGATAAGCAACAGTGACATTGAACTTGGGAAAATAGGCACCCCTCCAAGCACCCTTCTTTTTCCACTTGCGTGCGCCCTCATCAGCAACCCTAAGAATGCATAGAAAAGAAGCCAAAAACTTCTCATTGAGCGAGTCCCCAACGAACCCAACATTCTTATTCCTCATCAGACCCAGAAACTGAAACGGGTCGATCCGGGGCAAATCGCAGCCCCGAGGCACCCATTTCCAGGAATTGATGAAGCTCAGATTTTGGCACTGGTTTCTGATGTAGTTCCAGGCGTTTCGGTGGAAGGGGCAGGTATCGTCGTAGAGGGGGCTGCGATCGGGATCCAAGACCCAGTGACCTCTGAAGAGGTTACATTTGGAGAGTGCAAGTGATTGCGAGGTTGAAGAAGAAAAAGGTGTTTGAAGAGAGAGGAGTGAAGAGAAGAAATAGAGGGATGCAAGTGTTAGTAAGATGAGCGAAGGGATGAGATGTGAAGGTAGCTTTTGCGACATTCTAATCTTGTGCACTCCTGGAATCTACTACGGGTGTTAGATTTAACACCCCCACCACCTGAAAATGCACCCCACTTTGTTTAAGTAATTTACCTATGTACCCTCTTCCGAAAACCGTTCCGAGTTTTGAAATCCCGGAACCCATGATTCATGCGTTCCAGGTTTAACAAAACCGGAAGTATACCTGAAAATTAACAAACCGGATTGTAAAACCCGGAAAGTTTAATTATTTATGTTCCGGGTTTTAAAATCCCGGAACACCTTTTTGCTATGTTCCAGGATTAGTAATCCCGGAAATGTATTTAAGATTGTTTCCGGGATTAGTAAACCCGGAACGTGAGTTACGAACATCCGAGTTCTATAAACCCGGAATTGTCTTCAGGACACATTCCGGGTTATGTAAACCCGGAAATGAAATGACTTCCGGGTTCTATTTCCCGGAACAGGGAAATTATTAGTCAAAAAGGTGTTTTTATATTATTAAATATTTGTAAATAATTGAAATCTTACCTGCATATTATGTTATTATTTTTTATTTATAATAAATCCATGATACTCACAATAAGATTATATGTCACACATTAATGAAATTATATAGTCAAAAAATATACTGAAAATATCGCAATCGAAAATATTACACGGTCAGCCATACTGAAATTACGAAATTAGTCTAATCTAATATAACAAAATCAGGTCCATCATCTGGCCCCGCTAGACGTCGAGGTCGAACTCCCTCCCCTACCTCTCCTTTGGTACACAAAGTTCGATATCGTCCTCTGCCTAGTGTAGTCCAAAGCTCGCTGCAAGGTAGCTCGACTAGGTCCACCGGCTGTGGGTGCATCATGCGCCGTGAGAGATTGCGTCGACCAACCCTCCAGTCTCCGCAGCATAGACTGAAATGAAACCAATAAAGTCATTGAATTATCAAAGGTGTAATTGAAAAATATTAATATATTTCAGATAAAGAACTTACCGCAACACCAACACTGTCGCGCATCTGGTCTGGTATCAGCAGAGGGTGGGAATGATGCAAGAACCACATCATATAGTCAGGGGATGACTCTGCAGGGAAAGACACCTGGAGACCAAGTGGGATGACTGCATCTGTGAATGCTACAAAGGCTGCATCTATGTCATCCGCAGAGGGTGGTGGACCAGGAGGAGATCGAGGGACAGTCTGTACATGCCCAAACTGGCGGAGGACCCTCTCTGGTAGGTACGGTCTCGTGGCGTCTGGTCCACGGATGTATCCGGAGAACTGAGACACTGGGTGTAAAGGACGATGGTCCCTATGCCCAGCATAAGGGGTCCAGATGACCGCGTGGGCGTCCATGTCGTCAATGTGTTCCCTCCGTGTCCGGCAGGGGACTGTCCCTTGCTTCCCACATCGCCATCTGGCCGCTCTCGGCCTATCCTCTGTATACCCCAGTACTGAATGTCTGAAGAACAATGAAGAAGGAAAGTGCTCATAGATCCATGCCTGGAGGAGGGATGTGTAGCCACTGAGTTGCCTCGTCTTGTAGTGGCTGGCACTTCCGAGCTGATCGTACAGCACCGCCAACGCCATTGTACCCCAAGCATACGTCCCGACCATGTTGAGGTCCTCGAACGCAGTCAGGTACGTGACGCTCCCGTAAGTGTGGCTCTTGTTGGCGAACAATGTCACGCTAACAAGGTGAAGCAGGTAAATGCGGGCAGCGTGCTCCCATCGCCTCTCTGGAGGTTAAAAAATACAGTGAGCCGATTGAATAATATTAAATAGAACCTAAGAGGTATATTAAGCTTACCAGATACCGCCTAGGCGTAGTGATCGGACATCCACGAGAATCGGAGGTTGCACCCTCTAGTCTTCCCAAACTCCGCCCGTAAGTCCTCCCGGTCAGCACCAAGTAGTCGTTCGCATGCATCAAGGGCAATGGCCTCGTCGATCACCGACAGCGAGAACATCCGTCCGATCACCGTTATATGCAGCAAGCAGGACACGTCATCCAAGGTGATGGTCATCTCCCCGAATGGCATGTGGAATGATGAGGTCTCCGGGTGCCACCTCTCTACAAATGCCGAGACCAACCCATTGTCCATCATAGAGTATGATCAGGACACTAGGGGGTACAGAGTGGATCTCTGCACGATCTCCAACACATGTGGTACGTCATCACAGGAGAGGTTCGACAACTTTTTCCCGCAAGTCGTCAACGTCAGGTCTCCTCTGTCGACGTACTCCTGCAAATAAAAACACAGTTCAATGTTAAACAATTAAAAACTTAAAAATGGCGAACAGTGCTCGAACGTAAATATGCTTACCGGGTGCGACTCAAAGTACGACTCCCATAGGATGGGTGCAACATGCTCGGGGTACTTACGGAGCAAGGAAAGGTCCTCGAGGCCCCCTGCAAAAGGAGGCTCCCGCTGAAGAACTAACTCTCCAGTCTCGGGCTCAGAATGCCCCTCTGATGCTGGTGATGATGGTCGTGGTGGGGGAGGAGGAGGTGGAGGTCGAGCTGAAGAAAAAGCATCAGACTGGGCAACTCCAACTGGTGCTGGAGGTGGTGGTGGTGGTGGTGGTGGAATGGGCAGGACCTCTGCCTGGTCAACTCCAACTGGTGGTGGAGGTGGTGGGGGAGGAGGTGGAGCTGATGAAGAAGCATCAGCTTTGCGTTCCCGGTTGGACGCTGTGGGTGGGAGACGCCCACCGGGGATACGACCACTGCCGTCGGTGTTGTTCCGCCCACGACCACGTCCACGGGGTCCGAAGTGAGTCCTTGCCATCAAGTCTTGGGTTTTGAAAATAAAATCAAATTTAGAACATGCACAACAGAATCAAAATTGAAATCTGGTTTTGGGTTCTGAATTTTCTAATTCCGGGATTTAAAACCCGGAATTAATTGGGTTCCGAAATTTACAACTCGGAATTTATAGTGTTCCTAACACCTTTCCGGATTATATATCTCGAAGGCTAACAAATGTAAAGGTTTTTGTCATTTCGAGATATATAACCCGGAATGGGTTTTGGAAGACTATAACTTCCGAGTTTTAAATCTCGGAAGCCAATTAATTCCGGGTTTTAAATCCGGGAATTAGAACATCCGAGTTCTACTTCTCGGAAGACAATCCTTCCGAGTTCTAAGTCTCGGAACACATTTCTTCCAAGTTATAAACCTCGGAAGACACTTTTTGTAGAAAAAATAGGCAACAAAATTCCGGGATCTATAACCCGGTAGCCATACGCTATATTCCGGGCTACACAACCCGGAAAGCTATAGTTCTGCAACAATGGCAGAACCATCTAGCCTACAACAACACTAAACAAATGAAGAGAAGAACAGAGGAAGAATGAGGTACCTGGAAGCTCGAGGGAGGAAGGACGAAGCTCGACGTGCTAAACGAAGGAAGCTCAAAGGAGGGATGCTCGAAGGAGGAAGCTCGAACGACGGAAGAAGAGAAGAGGAGTGGGTCTCGAGGGTTTCAAACTGGAAGAAGAGAAGACGAAGCAGAGAGGGGAAATGGGTGGGGTGGGGAGTTTAAAGTGTTTTTTTAGATTGGGGGTATTTAAGGTATTTTCAAAAAATGCTTGGGGTGTAGTTTCTTGTAATGGGGGTGTGAAATCTTATTCCCATCTACCACTTCTTATTAGTAAGTTACTGTTCATAAGAGAGGGTCGATCTTGGCCATCCATTCATTCTCATCATCCAACGGTTCATACTTATTCTTGTCTCCAGAATAGGTTTCATCAGTTCTAGTGTCGTCTCCCCATCCCCTTCGTCATCCGCTGCCGTCTTCGCCATCCCCTTCGTCATCCGCCGTCGTTTTCACGGCCAGTCACCGAATGTTCTCTCCCGATGCATGCTGTTGCCATTTTCTTTATGGATGCACGTCGCAGCAGCTTCAATTTTTGGGGTCTTCCTATCCCGATGCATATCTCTTGATGCCGCCATCTTCTTCCTCTCCTACTCAATCGGCTATAGCTTCTAGCGATCCATCATCTCCACTTTTTCTTCATCCATTGTTTTCACCTCATGAACCTTCCTGATTTCCTATTTCATTCATCTCCCCTAACCTCTGTTAGGGGGGTTTGGGGACAACTCACAATTGTCCTTCACGGCTTCACCTTTCCTTTGGTGAGTTGTTAATGGGATGGCCACCGATAGCCTTCCTCACGTCAGCCGCACACGTCGTCACGGGAGATCGTTCAACCAATCAGGTATCAACACCTCTCTTCACCAATGAATCCTTCATGGACCTATCTAATCTTCTCTCTCGGTTACTTCAGTGGGGTTTTTCTCTCATACGTTTGGGTTTGAAATTTAAAATCAAATTGTATGAGAGCTTTTGTGGTTCCTATATATCCCTCCTCTCCTCAAGGATTTTGTGGTTCACCCAAACGATGATGCTGAGAAAGGGGAAAATACGGAGGAGGAGGAGGAGGAGGAGAAAAAACTTGAAAAAGCTTAGGTCTGATGAGAAGAAAGAAGAGGTTTCTTTTCATTTCAAGAATTTTCCTCCTTTTCATTCCAAGGTTCCTTTACAATTTACTAACTTTTTTATATCCGTTATAACAATCGAGTTTTTCAGAAACAAAGTGAGTGTTATTGTTTGTTTGTTTTGCAGACTAGGCTCCAAGAAAAATCACTTAAGAGTCTTCTAATGTTTCCCAACATTAATTTGCTCTAAGGAAATAGGTCCAGTAAGGAATTCCTAAATATTGCTCACACTAGCTCTGTCTCTATGATACATAAGGTTTTGTATTTTGTTGAAGATAGTCCTGTAAGTTTTCAAGGTATAAACTACTTTTTTCTTTGCAAATTTTATGCCTTTTTTGTTTCGAATGTTCATTGTTTGGTTTTTGTTTTGTAGGAATGCAGAAAAATAATTTTGAAAAGAAGGAGGCAGATCTGTTCATCGACGTATCACAAGGTGAGGATGGTGGCCCTTTGTGTGATTTGAAAACCAAAGAAGAGAACCATTATTTGAATTTCTAAGTTGAAATGCATTGCCCATTTGTAGTATGTATGGCTGATTTTTCTTCCCACGGTGTCACTTCAAATGTTTTAATTTATTTGCAAAGTAAATAGTGCCTCTCTTTGTTATTTCACTAACTAAAGAATCGCGTATATTTTCACTTAATGACATCTGAGGTTGACCAGGATGAATCTGTCCGGTTATGGAATGTTCATACTGGAGTGTGCATTTTGATATTTGCTGGAGGAGGAGGACATCGTAATGAAGTCTTAAGTGTTGTAAGTGTATTTGCATCTAATGTATCTCACCCTTTTATTGATTAATTCCCAAGTCGATAATAGAAGTTTCGGGTATTAGAGATTCGTCTAACGGACTTTTTTTTGCTTATTGTAGGATTTTCATCCGTCTGATATACATAAAATTGCCAGTTGTGGCATGGATAATACTGTCAAGATATGGTCTATGAAGGGTAAGTATGTACTACTGTTATTTTATTGGTAGCTTTAGTTTATCCTGGTATCATCAAGTTGAGGTTCACTGTACTTCCCATAATGTAATCGATGATAGCATAGGCTCACAGAGATGAAAAGTAAACCAGGGAAGATTACAAATTAAGTTTTTTCCCCAAAAAGAGTTATGACTGTTTTTGTCTACCATGACTCAGGTTGATTATCAGATTCAGAAAATAAACATCTATAAAATAGTGCATCACTACTTAGTTCCAACCAATGTTAAATTTAGTTATAAGAGGTAAAGGCTTTAAATTGAAAGAAGGATGAGAAATTGATAAGCCTATAATCCTGTTTGGACTTTGGATTCAACAGCTTAACGTCTGGAATTTGTTTAGAGGAATCATACTTTTTTTTTTGTGAATAAAGGATCTTTGATATTTGTTTCATGATAACATGGCAGCTGCAAGTAACATTTTTTCTCTAATTTCTTGGAAAATTCTTGTGGGGACGTGATGCTCCATTCTGTTTATGCACTGGATCAATGCAAATGGGTAGTTGAGTTGATGATTTTAAGTTGGGTCCACTCCATGCAGTATAGTGCCCTGTGCACAAAAACCGGAATGTAGTTAATGTGTGCATAAAAAATCTCATCTATGCATGTGAAATTTTACATATTGCACCAATGTTATTCTTGACTCTTGTCCTTTTCGTTGCAATCCATCATGTTCTTTGTGTTGCTGCAAAGTTCTGGAGCTATGTCGAAAAATCATTCACGTGGACAGATCTTCCTTCTAAGTTTCCTACAAAATATGTGCAGTTTTCTGTAAGTAATAATTCTTTTTAGGTACTTATCAATTATCATGGATCTTTTCTAATAGTATTAGTGCCTAATTTCAGGTCTTCAATGCTTCACTTCATTCAAATTACGTTGACTGTACTAGATGGTTGGGTGAATTTATTCTCTCAAAGGTGAGTGATTGCTCTGTCCAGCGTCTTTCTACTTTCTGGTAGAAAATACATTGTTTCTTGAGTGGAATGATTGGTTCCTTGACTTTTTCTTTTGAAGTTAGTGTTCAAGGAGTAATAGTAATATTTGGTTTAGAAGATATAAATGTGATAGAAAGATGATATAAAGCTCAAGCTCTGTAATGTGCTTAGTTACATATTGTTTAGAGAACCTGATGTAATTGATCTAGATTTTATATGCTTTAAATACTCATTTTCGAGTTTGTAGTATTTTATATCCTGTCTATCTCTATATTTGGTGTTTTCTTTCTTTCTTTCTTTCTGTAAGTGCTATTTAGCATGTCTTTTTGCGTACTCTCATATTACCATACCATATTGTCTTTCTTTGTTCATTGGCTCTTTCTAGTAAGTGCTTTTTGGTGAGATTAGGTTGCTTACTACTTTTATAAAATCCCAAGAATTTAAATCTTCAATCCTGAATGAATTTGTTTCATGACCAAGATATCAACAAGTGTTTCAACATCATAACAAAAGCATGTCAAATCTCTTCAATCTTGAATTAAGTACATTTAAGATTCTAAGATTTGCTAAGCTTGAGCACAGGCAAGTTCCTTCTAAGCTGGCTGTCAGTTTTTTTTTTTTTTTATTTCTATCATCATTGCAGTCCTCAAGTTCAACAAGGTCACTGATTTTGCCGCTATGTATCTTCGCTTGGCGGAACCATTCAGGGCATGCATCACTAACCTTAAATTGATCATAGAATACTTTAAGCTACTTCATAATAAGGAAGTATGTTAATCATTAAACTGGTGATTTGATTGATCTCTTGCAAGGGCTCTTAATGTGTGAGTGAACAACTTTAAGCAAACATAGTCTTATATGATAAGTTGATAGACAATAACCTGGTCTTTGTAACTTTATTGCATTTCAATATTTCTGAAGAGTCTGGTGGAAGTTGTGTTTTTATTGTAGGAGGATACGGAAGTAGTAGTTGAAATTGGTTTATGTTCAATTGATTACATAAAACTGAGGTGAATACAGGTATATGAAAGGCATTCAAAATGAGATAGTGACTTTATGGAATCTATTTTTTATTTTAAACAATTCTTTACCATATGTATGATGTACGTGGTTAATAGTTTGTCTATTAATTGTGTTTTTTGATCCCTGGTCTTCACCATATTGGTTGTTAGTAAATTTGATACGATGTTGAGGTTTCATCTTATGAGGACATAAATTTTAATCTTAATTTCTTTGTCTTGTGTGTTATTAATCAATAAAATGGAACTTAACCATCAACAGTGAGAATTACTGGTTTAGCTAAGGGATTTCATTCTAGCTTCCGTACATGGCTGGTGTAATTTGTATTATGCATACTTTCTTCTGCATCATGGTGTTTGACATATCATGACGAGGTCCCTGCCTTTTGTTGTCTAAGAATTGTCAATACTACTCAATAACTAGAACCTTCTTTAATCCATTGAGAAAACATAAGGCCCAATACATAAACATGTAATGATGTTGTGTTGTAATGCTTTTTGGCTTTTTTAGTTGGTTAATTTAGTGCAGTTGTAAGACCTGTGATGTTGTATGGGATTGAAAATGTTATGAGATAAACTAATAAGAAGATAAGCTCAATTTTTCAAAGATGACAATGTTATGATAGATAGTAAAGAAACATAACAAGATAGGATTAGGAATGAGCACATTGGGGAGAGACTTAGGGTAGCAGATATGGTGACAAAGATGATAAAATCTTATTTTAAGTGGTTTATATATGCCAATAAAATTTATATACCGAACCAACAAGAAATATTTAGATACAAATGGTTTGTCATAGAAATGATTCATAAAAGGACATTATGAGTTGCTTGATCCATGTAGCTAACCCCCAGTGGGTTAAGAATTTTGTTGTTCTGTTCAGTCCCTCTAACATACATATTGGTTCATTCTCTTAAAGTGTTCTATTTCCTTTTTTACTTGATAACATTAAGCTGCAGTGTAGGTGTAGGTTTTCATATGCCGAAAGTACTTTTAATGCTTTTATTGCTTAGCAGCTGTTGGTGTATAATTGTCACCTAGAAAATATTCTGGAAGCTTTCCCTGATATAGCCTTTTTTATTAGTGAGAATGATACTAAGGCTTATGCAAATCTTTTTAGTTTGCATTGTTGGATGAATATTTGTACTTCCAGGACCTTATAAAAGTAGAAGGGAAGGAGAAAACCTAAATATTCATAATCTTGAGCAAACAATAGAAGCTCATGAACTGGTCAAACTCATTCATCTTTCTACATGCCAACACACATAATAATTCTAAGAATGTGGTCTTTGTCAATATAGAATTGAGGACTTCTACAGCTTACTTTTTAGTTTTTCATATTAAATAACAAGGCCTAAATGGTTGAGAATCTTTTTAATTGTCAAATATTTTTTAACCAACTTACTGGGTTGACAATATGTGGGAACTTAACTTGGTTTGCTTTTATTAGTACTTTGGTTTAAATGTTCCCTCTGTTTTTGTCTTTTTGTGGAATAATGAGCATATTGTGAGCTTAATCGCTCAAAACATGACAGTGATATTACCAATACTACTTGAGGTGTTTGAGAATAATATCAAGTCCCATAGGCACCAGGCAGTTCACATGAATGTTCCTGGAAATGGGTTCGGAGCTTTTTGAAGAGTTCCAGAGGCAGCATGTTGTGAAACAGGCCATAGCCAAAGAACTGACTGAGAACTAAATTGCAAGAGATTGACAGAGGCTGCTGCATAAAACGGGGTGGAGGATAAGGTTACAAATTAGCGTTGTTAGTTTGCTGCCTCAACTGTAAAGTGTAAATTAAATAGGTGAAGGGTCAATAATGTGCTATTCTTCTTTCTATTTTGGTTCCAAAATTTATTTCTTTTGTTCCCATATAGTTTTTTTCTCCTCTTCTTTCTTATTATCTCAGTTGGATAATTAGCAATTTGGAGAAAGAAGTGATTTATGTAATTCAATGGAAGTTGTTAGCTAAAAAAAATTTAATCATTGTCATTCATTTGCGTTGTCATATTATTTATTTTTTTACTTTTTTTTAAATAATTATATTTATTGATTTTTTTTGTTACAACATTTACTGATTTTTTTTTGTTACAAGAGGAAAACAATATTCATTCATTTAGATAGTTGTTGTGTTGTTTTAGATTAATCAATTGGAAAATGATAAAGATGTTATTGCTCAAGCACAAGCAATTGTAGCTCTTGAAGCCTCACCGCAGTTATCGTTTTCTGTTGTGAATGCTCTAAGTCTAAACAATTTTCTCAGAGACTCCAAGTATTGTTCCTCTGTGTAATGTATAGTAGAAGTGTTTTCTATAATTGCATTAAATATAAAATTAATATATGAAGTTATTTGGTCCTAACTCGAAGCTTTTTGGAGACTAAGAATCGAAGCAGCATTTGCGTGGGCAAATTCGGCATCGAAGGCATTCAAATGCTAGAATACTTCATGTATTATGACTTTTGCCATATCAGTTGTTTGCAAACACACAAACTAAATTTATATCCTTCATTCATTAAATAATTTTTCATGTGTGGGTTTAATATAATTATTGACTTCTAATAACTTCCCAAATCCTCTTATAGCGAATCTTAGTATCTAAGAAAAAAATATTCATTTGTTTTCTTTTCCAAATTATGTACAATGTTGAACTCCAAATGGAAGTTTTATGTTGTTTAAGTATGCAATACAAAATATGTGATTGCTTTATGGAACATTGAAATTCATTTGTGGTAATCAAGTTCACAAGTAATTGTGGTTCTAAATATTTTGAGACTTTAATGTTGCATTCTTGCATGACAGGAGTATCTGTGAAGTTCATTTATAAACTTGTCTAAGGGAAAGCTTATTCTCACTGGTATTTGGAGAGCAAAACCGCATGATGATAAGCAACAATGACATTGAACTTGGGAAAATAGGCACCCCTCCAAGCACCCTTCTTTTTCCACTTGCGTGCGCCCTCATCAGCAACCCTAAGAATGCATAGAAAAGAAGCCAAAAAATTCTCATTGAGCGAGTCCCCAACGAACCCAACATTCTTATTCCTCATCAGACCCAGAAACCGAAACGGGTCGATCCGGGGCAAATCGCAACCCAGAGGCACCCATTTCAAAGAATTGATCAAGCTCAGATTTTGGCGCTGGTTTCTGATGCAGTTCCAGGCGTTTCGATGGAAGGGGCAGGTATCGTCGTAGAGGGGGCTGCGATCGGGATCCAAGACCCAGTGACCTCTGAAGAGGTTACATTTGGAGAGTGCAAGTGATTGCGAGGTTGAAGAAGAAGAAGGTGTTTGAAGAGAGAGGAGTGAAGAGAAGAAATAGAGGGATGCAAGTGTTAGTAAGATGAGCGAAGGGATGAGATGTGAAGGTAGCTTTGACGACATTCTAATCTTGTGCCTTGTAATGCTCCTGGAATTGAATTCATTGCCAGACCCAGAACCTCCACACTCAAAAGTGAGAAGGCTTGACAAATGCACACCATTTTCTTTTTTCCCTTTTCTCAATTCTACTTACAAATGTGACACCAAAGAAAAAATAACTCACCCTCGTCCTCATACTTATGTAAGTAGCAACTTAAATATGCCCGTCCATAACTTTTAGGTACTGATATGCTCATGCCTGTAACCATTACTCACAATTTACTTCACTAAAATATAACTTTTAGTATTTGTTATTTAAAAAAAAAAGCCAATATGTAACTGCTGTTATAAAATATAAAAAAAATTAATTAAAAATGTGAAAGACCATCCATATACTTAACAAGTAAAATGATATTATTTTTTCTTAAAAGTAGTAAGCGAGAAATTTATAACTATAGAGGAAATTTATAATTTTAGACTTGTTAATATACTATGAAGTTATTTTTTTTAACGGAATATATACTTAAGTAGATAGCAGTTTACTTTCAGTAAGAGAAATGTCTAGTTTGTTGTGAGAGATGAGTATTGATTCTGTGAGGCTGTTATCAGTATAAGTGTGTGTAGTGCTATCATACAATTGCTATATATCACCAATTTGAATATATGATTTCCCAATATGACTAATAATCTGACAGAAAGAATTCAATACTAGTGCTTTACAAGGTTCCTATGATAAATGGATTAAGGGAGCTGCTATCAATACAGCTTATGCTCAGACCAAATCAATCGTTTCTTTCATCAAAGATAGGGGAGCAAAGCTTTTTCTTCCTTCCAAGACCAGCCTTCAGCATTTCATGCACAAAAAACTCATATTTTGGTCCCGGAACTTGGCACATTACCCCAGCATCTCCAGTGGAAAATTTGTGTGTATGGTGCGCAAAATTCAATTTGATAGCTTCTTTCTTCCATAACCATGATCTTGGATCAGTTGTGACAATATATCTACCCATGTGTCAGGGACACCAGGCAGACACCAATGCATGCAATCCTGACCCCAAATTGCAACTGCATCCTTCCTTCCTAACCATATTGCCGGATGAGCATCAGCTCGAAATTCACTTAGATGAGTTACGTCAAGTAATTGGATATCTGTGCCTTGTAATGCCTCTTCAATCACAGAATTCATATGTCTTTCTTCCTTGTTAACTCCATTATTCCTCGGTTCAAACCATAAGTCAAGCTGTACAAGTATTAGTTAGTATCACAAAAACACACGAGACAGAGAACAACACTGAACAAGCCGTTCAGAAAATGTGCGACGTTCAAGTCATTTAAAACAAAAAGAGAAACTTTTTTCAAACGCAATCTAGAGTTGGATGTTTATGTGAGATATTCTCTACAGGTACATGACAATGAAATTCGAGAAAATATGTCTTGTAGTATAATAATTTCATGGAATAATGAATCTCGAGAGTCAGGAAAATGTTTAGCACTATTGAGGGGAAAACTTAGGAGGCATAAAATCAAGGCAAGTTTATGAATACACACCTCATTCTCCTCAAGCGGCTTGTTGAACAAGCAACTACCATTTTGATTCCAGTCTCCACCATAAAAGTGCCTTGGGGATTGTAAACGCCAGAACTTAAGTGTGTTTCTAGGAAATTCTTTTTGTATGTATGCAATCGTGTTACTAATTACAACTTTAAGTCCATCTAACATCCCAAGCGGAGGAACTATTGGTTGTCCTGCTTTATAGAAGACAAGAGGTTTCTCTTTCGGGAACTTGTCATAATTCCACCTTTTAAAGACAAAATTGAGTAAATCTATATGTTCAATCATTCGAATGGATGATAACAACAAGAGATGGATGGATGATAAAAATAAGAAGGAAACCCAAAAGTAACTGGAGATCAGTTGCATCAAAACATATATTGCATTACAAATTACAAGTCTAATATCCTATTCTTTTTAATATTTGCCCTATTATTACCTATTTAATTCAGTTGGACATAGAATGAAGGCAGTCAAAACTCTAAATAATCTTCAAGTGGTAATGCATCATCCAAAAATTTAAAAATTCAAGAAAAGTTAGAGAAATACCAGTGACCAGTGTTAAACACCAGGACATCATAGAAGCCAGAAATTTTAGCCCAGTCATCTGCAGGAACATCAACATCAACTCGATAAATACCTTCTAATGGATCTTCCACCCCAGCTTCGGATATTTTTGGCTGCCACCTTTGTTTAATCAGTAATTAGCACATAAGATTGCCATTTCAAGAATTACAACAAAGTAACAAAGTAAAATAAGACAATTAACCAGCAACTAGAAAATAGAAAGCACTTAACAAGAATTTGTAAAAATTAAAACCTTCAAAGAAAGAAGTTGAAAGTTGAAAGAAGAAATTATAACAGAAGGAAATAGAGATAGTTGACTTTATGGCTTGCCATTTTTTATCCCATTTTTTATTAAGTCAAATTATGACGTATTACTGGAGGAGTGAAATAAAATCGTTATTAGCTAATTCAAAAGTGCCCCCCCCCCCCCGCCCTGTTAAAAGTAAACACAGTGGTGGTATTGAAACCAGAAAAAAGGCCACCCAATATCCATAAACATACTTTAATAACCAAAATGAAGTTTATAACCATATATATTCTTAAATTCTACAAAGGAAATTGAGGAGCAAGCTGCACTGTATAACTGCAGAATCTGTAACAGGAATGTTATACACCTTCATTAAAGAGGTGAATAAAAATGCATTTGATTAGATTTCTGATATGCACTGCGCAGATGCAGTCTTTATATTTCTGCTTTTATGATGTATTTGAGTATCAACATAAACATGTCTAATTATGTGCCTGAATTATAAATTAACACTATACTGCAGTCAGTATATTTGAAATAACTATAAAATGAAAATACCCTATTAGAAACTGATAGCACTAGCACGACAAAATATATAGACAGGTCAGTGTAGCAACCCAGCAAGAACATATAGTTATAACTAAATCTTCCAGCTAGAGCATTATTAGAGGATACACGTAAGTTCGCTGTTAGAGATCTGTCAGTCTTAGCTCTAGCTACACTTAGCTACAAACTTTCGATTAGTTTTGATTCAGTTAGTTAGACAAAATCATGCAAGTGTATTTTGCACAGCTGTATAGCAGAGAAACTTTCATACATACAAGTTACCTGCAGTTGTATCAAGCTACGTAATAACATTGAACAAATTGCTCTTCTTCTCTGTAATCACTTTGCTAAGATGACATCACTAGCCCTGTAATCTAAAGTTTTAAACTCGACTATCTCAATCCTGGGACAAATTCGTGGCTTTAACCTCCTTAAACAACCTCCTATCAACTTTGATTCCACAATCACGCGCCCTCAACAATCAGTGACAACACATCATGGATGATACATGAGACAGAAGACATGCCTTAAAAGTTAAAACTCATTCACTTTGCTTCAATTTCAATCACCCAATACAACCTAACATCTATTGGTTGCCATCAATCTTCTACCATAAGTTCAATACTTAAATAAATCTCTAGGAATCCAAGTCACATCCTAATATCTAAATTCTGACATTAAGTTGAAGACTATTTAACAAAGAGTTACATAGCTACATGCAGAATTCTGAATAAAATAAAGAAACTTGTCTATGTGAAAGCTTATTCTTACTGGTATTTGGAGAGCAAAACCGCACGATGATAAGCAACAGTGACATTGAACTTGGGAAAATAGGCACCCCTCCAAGCACCCTTCTTTTTCCACTTGCGTGCGCCCTCATCAGCAACCCTAAGAATGCATAGAAAAGAAGCCAAAAAATTCTCATTGAGCGAGTCCCCAACGAACCCAACATTCTTATTCCTCATCAGACCCAGAAACCGAAACGGGTCGATCCGGGACAAATCGCAGCCCCGAGGCACCCATTTCCAGGAATTGATGAAGCTCAGATTTTGGCGCTGGTTTCTGATGCAGTTCCAGGCGTTTCGGTGGAAGGGGCAGGTATTGTCGTAGAGGGGGCTGCGATCGGGATCCAAGACCCAGCGACCTCTGAAGAGGTTACATTTGGAGAGTGCAAGTGATTGCGAGGTTGAAGAAGAAGGTGTTTGAAGAGAGAGGAGTGAAGACAAGAAATAGAGGGTTGCAAGTGTTAGTAAGATGAGCGAAGGGATGAGATGTGAAGGTAGCTTTTGCGACATTCTAATCTTGTGCGCTCCTGGAATCTACTACTTCTTATTAGTAAGATCTTGGCCATCCATCCATTCTCTTCATCAAACGGTTCATACTTATTCTTGTCTCCAGAATAGGTTTCATCAGTTCTGGTGTCGTCTCCCCATCCCCTTCGTCATCCGCTGCCGTCTTCATGTCATCATAAGGTTAAAAATTGAGATCTGCTATCAGAGTTAGTCAATAATATGTTTTACAAACTGCAAGTGTTTTTGCAACATAAAGCACAATCAATCAATGAATGAATCATCAAAATCTTAACAATAACATTCAAATGAAAAAATCATTCCTTTAGAAACTGAAGCACATATACATCAATAACGGTAAAATCAAACACACCGTATTTTCCAACGATGCCAGCCTTCTTAGTTCTCTTGGTCTGCAAAAACGGAACAGTGTGAACTCAACAATGACGCACGATAAGAAGAGTGAACTATGAAATTGAGGAAGAGTGAAGAGAAGGAGAGTACCATGGTTGCGGCGGGATCGGAGGCGCTGTATGCACAGGGGAGGAGGGGGAGCGAAGGAATGGAATGGCCAGCGAAACCCTAATTTTCTTTCTGCTTGCTTTTATAGAGCCACGTTCTGTGGATTGGTGGGTCGGGTACCGATCCGATTTTATTCGGCTATAGAGAGTAGAGACTATAATGATGTGAATTTAGTCAATTTACAAAATTGAAAATGTATAAAATACATATATATTTCCATATATATATATATATATTATTCAATATTAATTTATTTAGCTTTTCAAAAAAAATATTAATTTATTTGGGGGATTTTCCCCTCCCCTCCATCTTACCAAATAAAATTTTAATTTATCTGCATATTAACATTTATATAATTCGTATTTTAGAATAACTAGTATTTTAATTAATTAATTTATCTATCATTATAAATTATGATATTAATTTTTAAATATTTCATTCTCATTTTTTAATTAAATGAAATTAAATAATATACATAAATTTAGGTTATAATTTAATTAAATAAATCAACAAAAAATTTATTTTTAAATTTCTTATGAAACTTTGAATAATAGTTACTGTGAAATATTTTAAAAATTTATATTCTTAATATAAAGAGGTAATGGAGGAACTGAGTTAAAATAGTATGAGTGAAAGTGATGAGAATCAAATTAATGTTATATGCTCAAATATTACTTGAAGAGTGTGTTTGGTAATGAATTTAAGCTAACTTAAAATTTACTTGATTAGTTTCTAAGTTTATTTAGCATAGGTTACGTTTGAGAAAACAACTTAATTAAATATTTATGATTATAAACGTTTATAGCACAAGCATTATTCGTAAACTAATATTCTCTCCGTTCCTTTTTATAAGAGCTAAACCTTGCACACCCTTTAAGAAATTTAAGTAGTATAGTTTTTTGCATTAAATTTGTTCTCAAGTTGTTGAATTTCCAAAATTGTCCTTAACATATTTTTTTTAATCTCTTTCCATCATTAATGCAATTCCATATTTCTAGAATTGAACAGGGGTAAAAATGTGAAAAAATAATTCATATGACACAAAGCTTTATGTGGTTCTTATAAAAAAGAATGGTCAACACCCCTCATTTAACTCTTATAAAAAGGAACGGAGAGAGTATAAGAAATTTGTTAAAATAAGTTAAAAATAAGTTATTAATAATCATAAACTTACGTTACATATGTTACATAAACAAACCAATTGTATTTATTTTATTATAATTAGTATATTGTAATGACATTTTTTTCTCCTCATATTTTTCACTTTTGAAATGTTAATGTAATGATATTGATGTTTAGTTGGTAGCATTAGCAATATGCAACTACCTATGTAATAGGTAGTCACCAGTCACCACACCATTTAGTAAATTCGCTTTATATGATCTTCAGCATTGCTTTTATTGTTGATTAATCTCGTTAGCTATCTAAAAAATCTAAAAAATGAAAACGTAAGTTACTTTTTAATAGACTGAGAACCAATGTTGTCCCTTTGGTTGAATAAATACGTGAAGAGAGGTGTTAAATCAGGGATTTGTTGCTAATGACAAAGAAACCAATCAGATCAAATTAAAAAAAGACAAAAAATAACCAAAACAAACAATTGTAATTAATTCATTCCATTTGATCTGATTCCTTCTTGCTAGTGATCATTTTATTTTACAGAGGAATCTAACCTTACATAACAGATCGAACGAGGAGATCAGATGTCGAAGAGCTCAAGCATGGAAGAGACGTTGAGTGATGCTATCCCATGATTCGATTACGCGCCGTCGCGCTGCTTCGACTGCCGCTTCGGCCGCCGCCTCGACGCCGCCACTCCTCCCTCACTTGTTCCAGATCTTCCACTGTTCATCTTCTACAAGAAATCCTTCATATTCTTTCAGAAATCATTTTCTCTATTATTTCTCAATTTCTCAATTAGATTTTATTACTGAGGGTGTGAAATACTTTGAATGGATTTTTTACTGAGGTAAGTTAGAAGTTACTGAGGATCCTAAATTAGATATTGCAAAAAAGTTGGGGTCATTTCATAATTAACGAAAGTATAAGGATATATTAGAACTTGGGGACAAGTTTTATTAGTCTTGATATTAGTGGTCTAAACCACTCCTGTACGTACACTCGTTTATAAGGACGGGTACCACAGCCAGGACCCTAAAAAAATATATAATGTTTCATGTTGAATTTGCTGGAACAGGCTGCTATTACTTCCACTGCTTATAATGTTCTGCACTGCACTGCACTTTTATACCATTGAGTAAAATTCCATTATTAAGGAAGGAATGAAAGCTATTAAATACCTTTGCTTCTGTGAATATATATTACTGAGTGTGTCTATTATATATTCCATCATTTGTTTTTCTATTTTATTCTTCAAAGTATATTTATATATATCTATCCTCATTAATTCTTCTGATAAAATATCAATTAATATTTTATTGGAATCTTAAGAGGATAGTTAATATGAAACAATTTTTTAGTGCTAACAAACAAGTGTATTGGATGATGATAATGGAGCCAACTAGGGAGTGGTTGAAGTTGTTTGATTGTCATTTATCGTTATTTATAGTGAAGCACAAAAAAGGATACAGGACGAGCATAATAATGAGAATAATTTGCATTTGGGGTGAATGAATGATTAAAAATATAGGAGATGATATCATCATGATATTGATAGTTTTCCCCAAATATGGAGTTAAAAAAGTGACAGCCAACAGAAAGGGGAATTACTTCCTTATTTACTCATGACACGTAACACTTTATTTTAAGGGCCGCCTTCTAAAATATTGAGTTAAAACTAGAGCTGGGTATGCGGGCCGGCCCGCCCCGCATAAGCTCGGCCCGCATAAGCCCGCCTCGCATAAGCCCGCCCCGCGTAGGCTCGCTTCTAAATGAGCTCCTATTTAGGAGGCCCGCCCCGCGGCTCGTCTAATTGCGGGCTGGCTCGCGGGCCAGAACATGTTGAAAAAAAAAAACTTAAAAATCAAATTTTAACAAGCATACTACTACAAGCTTTCAAATTAAGAGTTCATTAAAAATACTACATCAATTTAAGAGTTCATTAAAAATACTACATCAATTTAAGAGTTCATTGCAAACTTTTTGGTAGTTTACCAAATTAATTATACTAAATCAATTATTACAAATAGTCAAACACCATAATAATTCAAAACAAACATAAAAAATCAATTTTAACAAACATACTACTACATGTTTTTTGAACTGATGTGTTGTGTTTGTGTGTGTGCAGTTGTGTTTTTTAATTTTAGTTTTTTTTTTTAAATTTCATTGGCCCGCGGACGGCCCGCGAGCCCCGCGGGCTAGCTCATTAAGTTCGCGGGTTACGCGGGCTAGCTCACGTAGGCCCGCGTTTAAATGAGCCTATATTTTCCGGGCCACAGCCCGCGCGGGTTGCGGGACTCGCGGGCCGGCTCGCGGGTTTAGGCTCATATACCCAGCTCTAGTTAAAACTATTAGGTATAATTATCATAATTTTAACTCATCTAGTAATATTTTTAAAAATGTTATCATTTAAAATTTTTTAAGAAAAATCTTAAAATATTATTAGGCCACATAAGTTAGGGTGATTTTACTAAAGTAAAAATCAAGTGGATTGATACAGTGGTTTAGCGCTCTGTCCTTTAAACAAGTGCTTGGGATTCAATTCTCAACTCTTGTGAAATGAAAAAAAAAACTCTTTAGTCAATCTCCTACCATTTATAATTTGAGAGATCTAACTCAATCCAAAAACTACCTCTAGAGTTGAAGGTTGTTCTATCCTTTCATAAAAGTTATATTGACCATATCTGTAGTCTGGAGCTGTCAGGTTGGCTAAACGAGTTGGGTTGGGTTGGTTAAGTTTCAGCTTTGAGAGACATTGGATCAGTGCAACCCAACTCGTTTAACTCGTGGGTTATACGAGTCAACTCACGGGTTAGGGTTTTTTCCATTAAAAAAAGACTAATTTGTTTAGTCTTCGTTCAAAGCCGGCTATATGGACTCTTTTTAAATAGAAAAATGAAAATTCCCGATTTTTTAAATTGAGATGAACTTTTGTGTTTTATTTATTGTTATTTTAGTTTTTGTCTCATTTCAAATGAGGCAGTAAAATAATTGTGTTATTAAATCTCGTAAATTAAATTCTTTTACTATATTTCAAATGTGACAGTAAAATAATTGCACTGATAAACCACTTGCTTATGTGTTAGATATCATTTTTTTTAAATATTTTTTATAATTATTTTTTATAACATTTTAAACATTTTCTAATCCAATTTCTTCATTTTCTAGATTTTTTATATTTATTTCACCCAACACACGAGCTCGTAGCAAGTCGGGTTGGGTTCACATTTTTCGTGCTCGTCAAGACTCAGGTTGGCATAGCCCAACTCGCTTTTAACTCAATCTGTGACGAGTCAGCCCATATAGGTCAGGTTGGCTTGTAATAACAACTCTACCCTAATCAATGTGGACTTCTCGACACGCTATCAACAAATTTTCTTTTCAATATCATCACTTTTTTTTGTGGTTACATTCAATATCATCACTATTAATTATATTGTTTCATCTCCTTGCACCGAAAAAAAAGAAAATTTTGCCGATATAATAATTTTCGTTTCAATAAATTTTCGTTTTATCTCCTTGGCCATATAATAATTTTGCTGATATTATATTTTAGCTTTTCCTCCCATTTTCTTTTAAATTTTCACAACTTTACCAATAAAGTCCAACACAATTGATAAATATGTGAACTACCTAAGCACTTAGTCCAGGATTCGATTTTTTGGCAGTGTATATAGAAAATAATTTGTTGAGAAATACCTACTCAAGCAATGTGATCTCCATGTGTAAAGGGTATTAATCTTATGACTTTTAGTAGTGGGATACCTAATAGAATTTGATGGAGATGATAGAAGAACAAAATCATTTCTAAATAGAGTGTTTCTATCTCAAATCATCAAGAGCATGCATATAGGTAAATATGACAGCGGAAGCGTACTCAGATTCTTGATGAAGTTGATGTAGAACCGCATCTGTTAGAAACTTGATGCGCAAGAGAAACTGAATCCATGAGGAACTTGATGCGGAAGCGGAACTGTATCCTGATTAACCGTGCTGTGAAAGTATGGAGGTTTGATCTTTCAAGACAATATTCACAATTCCTCATAACCTAATGAGTGTCTCATTTCTAATGATGGAATGTTAGAAAAGAAAACTATGCATTTGTCTTGGGGACCATAACCCTTTATATAATAAGAACATGCCATTTCACCAAGAGTCGTGTCGCATAAAGATTTGTAATTTCTATTTCAGCACATCATTAAAATAGAAATAATACTTATGATCTCTACATATTATAAACTCATACCAAGTGAGATGCTATAAATCCCAAAATATAATCCATAGTAGATCACTCTAAAAGGGAATAATCTGTAAGATATATTTAATACATGATAAATTATTGGCTTAAATATGTTTGGGGTCCCTGACATTTAAAAAGGATTCAGTCCTGGTCCCTGAAAAATTAATTTGTTAAATTGGATCCTTAACACATGTTTTTTAATCAAATTAAGGACAAATCCAAATTTAAGTTGATTAATGATTTTAATTAGCCCGCCCAGTCATCGGTCTCAGTCACAATTTTTTAATATTAAGCCTGTTTTTTAATTCCGCATCAGCATTTCTAAATAATCTTTATTTTTTTTAACCTTTCCTCACCCCAAAATTACTTTCCTCTAAATTACTTATCCCCAACCCTAATATTCTGAAGAACTCGAAGGTTTGAGGGGAAGAAAGAAAAATCACAGAAATTGGAGGAAGCAGAAGGACGAAGTGTTAAACCAATACGTTAATCCACGTGATTACAAATTATAGAAACTAGTTTCACTTTGAACCTTATTTAAATATAAAAAAAAATTTCCGTTTTATTTGGTGCATCAATAGTGGTTTTATTTATAAATCACCTATTATCTAGTTACCTTTTTGGATGCCGACTAGTACACTCTTTAGTCCTCCTCCGAGTCCCGAGTGTATTGTGTGAGAATAAAACTCGAGAGTTTTTCCCACACATTCTGCTTGCGTTGTAAACTTTGTATCAATAAAATTACACTATTTTTTACTAATTCTTTTATAACTAATTTTATTGATCCACCGTGAGTTATCACCTATGAGGAGTTAGACAACCTTTTAAAAAGAGTATGGTCTGGCTCGTGCTATATAGCGCTCTTCTTTTTTCTTGTGGAAAATGATCACTAGCAAGAAGGAATCAGATCAAATGGAATGAATTAATTACAATTGTTTGTTTTGGTTATTTTTTGTCTTATTTTCAATTTGATCTGATTGGTTTCTTTGTCAAGGATGCGGTAGCTTAGTTTGTTTCTTGTTGTTTGCTTTCTTTCCTTATGTAACCAAAAAAAAAGAAACAAATCCCTGATTTAACACCTCGCTTCACGTATTTACTTAATCTTGATTTAACCAAAGGGACAACATTGGTTCTCAGTCTATTAAAAAGTAACTTACGATTTCATTTTTTAGATAGCTAACAAGATTAATCAACAATAAAAGCAATGCTCCCTCTTTGTATTCAAAAGGCTGTTGCCTTGGATGTTGGTTTTTCTCACACTGTTAATTGAATGATATAGAAGTTGTTGTAAAAAAAAACAATAAAAGCAATGCTGAAGAACCTATGTAATAGGTAGTCACCCGTCACCACTCAACAAGATTAATTTGATTCTCATCATTTTCACTCATACTATTTTAACTCAGTTCCTCCATTACCTCTTTATATTAAGAATATAATTTTTTTAAATACTTCACAGTAACTATTATTCAAAGTTTCATAAGAAATTTAAAAATGATTTTTTTGTTGATTTCTTAGAAATGAAACTCTATTTAATTAAATTATAACCTAAATTTATGTATATTATTTAATTTCATTTAATTAAAAAATGAGAATGAAATATTTAAAAATCAATATCATAATTTATAATGATAGATAAATTAATTAATTAAAATATTATTTATTCTAAAATACAAATTATACAAATGTTAATATGCAGATAAATTAAAATTTTATTTGGTAAGATGGAGGGGAGGGGCAAATCCCCCAAATAAATTAATTTTTTTTTTAGAAAAGCTAAATAAATTAATATTGAATAATATATATATATGGAAATATATATATGTATTTTATATCATTTTATACATTTTCAATTTTGTAAATTGACTAAATTCACATCATTATAGTCGAATAAAATCGGATCGGTACCCGACCCACCAATCCACAGAACGTGGCTCTATAAAAGCAAGCAGAAAGAAAATTAGGGTTTCGCTGGCCATTCCATTCCTTCGCTCCCCCTCCTCCCCTGTGCATACAGCGCCTCCGATCCCGCCGCAACCATGGTACTCTCCTTCTCTTCACTCTTCCTCAATTTCATAGTTCACTCTTCTTATCGTGCGTCATTGTTGAGTTCACAATGTTCCGTTTTTGCAGACCAAGAGAACTAAGAAGGCTGGCATCGTTGGAAAATACGGTGTGTTTGATTTTACTGTTATTGATGTATATGTGCTTCAGTTTCTAAAGGAATGATTTTTTCATTTCAGTGTTATTGTTAAGATTTTGATGATTCATTGATTGATTGTGCTTTATGTTGCAAAAACACTTGCAGTTTGTAAAACATATTATTGGCTAACTCCGATAGCAGATCTCAATTTTTACCCCCTTCTGCATTCTTTGTTGAAATGCATTATCTTTAGATAATAATGGTTGAGTCCTGAATCCTGATGGGTTTAAGTTTTTGGTATCAGAAAATTGATGTGCCTGTCCAAGTTACTTTTATTCTTCTTTACCCAGTTTTATTTGTTGAATTTTGTTTATCGGTCACTGCTATGTTTTACATAAACATATTTGGATTAATCTATAGGTTTTTGAAAATGGTGCTAAGAGTTGTGTTTTAAGGTTCTTTGATTAATACTCGGTAAAATGGTTTATCTTTGCCTATGATGATGAAGATTTATGACTTTCTACCTGATATTTGTGTTGTTCCATTTATGTTTGATTTCTGTAGTACTATATATAAGAGGGGTTAGTCCCCTGGTTTTGGGCTTTTAGCCCCTGCTTTATAAAAAAAATATTGCTTTGATTAATTACTGAGGAGCTATTTCGCATCATTTCTTGTATCAGGTACCCGTTATGGGGCTAGTCTGCGGAAGCAGATTAAGAAGATGGAAGTTAGTCAACACAGCAAGTTTTTCTGTGAATTTTGTGGAAAGGTAGACCTTGCAGGACATAATACTCTACCAACTAAATGGTGTTTAGTTGGTTTAGTCTAGCTCTTTCAAAATTGTTTGATTCTGATTATCTATTATTCTTTGCAGTATGCTGTGAAGAGAAAAGCAGTGGGAATTTGGGGATGCAAGGACTGCGGTAAAGTGAAAGCAGGCGGTGCCTACACTTTGAAGTAATGTTCTTCACTTTTTAACTTAAATATTTTATTTCCCGAATCTGCCACCAGGTCACCTGACTTAGTTCTTACTATTTTACAGCACTGCTAGTGCCGTGACTGTACGGAGCACCATCAGAAGGTTGAGGGAACAAACTGAGGGTTAAGCTTTTGGTTTGTTCTAGTCCTTTTTATAAACTAGACTTGGGGAGTAATGCCTAGTTTATTTTCAGAGAACTATATTGATTGTACTCAAAGTTAATTTTTATTCTAAGTTTTACCTGTGATGACACTCGTAATTTTGGTTGTCTGGAACTCTTTTTGATAGAGCAAATTAGTTTCACAGTTTTGTTTTGTTGTTTACAACTGCAATTGGCCCATTGTTACTTTTTAATGCTTGTTGAGCTGAATTTTAACTTGCTGCCGTAAATGCTCTTGCTATGTTCCGATGGTAGTTTCCTTAAGATCTTGACGGGTTTTTGTTTGTTATTCTTGTTAAGGGTTAGATTCATTAATAGTATTTTGTCCTTTCGATTTTGAATGGGCAAAACATCTAAATTTAGTTTTCCTCCAAAATGAGTAAGACTATATCTATAATTGATTTAAAAAACCTCAATTTTCAATCAATTTCACTTTACAGGAGTTTTTTCCCCAAAACTTAGTAGAAAATCATTATACTGGTTTTGAACAAAAAGATTGTACAGAAGTTATGTTATATTTAGTCCTTAATGAAGTACTAAAAAGTTAGTCTAAAAGTCATTACAGTTCTGATGCTCAAATTTCACATAGGGCTCTAAAATCTACAAAATCTACTCACATATTTGGTAGTTCAAATCTTTTTTATATGACTTTTAAAGAGACATTGTCACTGAATTTATATAGCCAAGAAGAAGATAATATGCATGTTGAATGTGTTACGAAACTTCCATTGGATTTACATTAGCATCTTTTTATACTAACATTAATAGTGAAGCAATTGAAGATCCAAATTTTTCAAATAGTTATAGACATGGAAGAGTAGGCGGCAACGGAAGCGTTAGTAATGAACTTTAGGTTGACACATGTCTTTTGAATCAAAACTAGCAACAATCAATGCAATTAAGAAATTTTACAGGCGTCATTCATTTGACTATGTGCTGAAGAGTTAAGCCCAAACAAATATGTGGGCAAGTGCACAAAAATTGGTGATGGATTTGAATGGTAAGTGTACAGAAATTGATTTGAATGGAGGATAAGAGCATCTTCTAGTAAAAGACATAATACGTAAGAGATAAATAAGATTAGCGGTGTCCACACTAGTATAACTTCAGTTATTCCACAAGATCATGAATTTGTAATGGCTGAATGTATTGTTTGGTTGGTAAATGCGAATCCTGGTATTGTTTATCGCAAAACTAAAACCAATTGCGAAGTTATTTGGGGCCTGGGAAGAAACATACAATTTATTTACACCAGATCAAAACTACATAAAGGTGGATTAAAGCAATAATCCAAGGAAGGGAGTTAGAGCAATGATTCATAGAGAAAATAGTGGGAAATGATGGTGAAGTGAGGTAGAGAGAAGGGAACAAGAGGAGAAAGGTAGAAGGAGAAACCGAAGATGGTAATAAAGATTAAAAACACTAAGGCGGCAATATCACAACAAAGCATCAAAACATAACAGAGAAATCTTAATAAATCCTCTTGAAATAGGTATGAGATACAAACTATGCCTGTAGCTAACATTCATGTATTCTGTCCTTAGCTTTTTCTCGCAGCCCCTACATTCAAGGACCTAAGGCTCTGCCGGAGCTGCCCTGAGGGAGTGTTTAACATTAACTATAATGTTGTTTTATAAAATAATTTAACAATTAATAAAAATATATATAAATATTACAATTATTTATATCTTTTAAAATGTATAAATATACATTAGATACTTTTAAGAATAATCTGTTTATTGAATAATATTTTTATATGAAAAAATATTATTAATTATAATTTATTAATAATAAAACAATATTTATAAATATATAATTTAGATAAAATATTTTTAAAATTAAAAAATAACGCTATAAATTATTTATTATTAACTATTGATAAATAAGGAAACAACACAAGAAAGGGAGGTTTGAACTGTGTTCTTAGTTTTCAAAATAATTATTAGCTTGCAAAGAGCTTTTCGTAAACGGTAGGCAGTGAAAAATAAACAGAGAGTAAACGATAGGATAAAACGGTTAATGCAACGGAAATAAGACGTGTGAAAGTGTAGACGATGCAAGCAGTAAATGTGCAGACGATGCAAACAGTAAAAGCGTAGAAGATGCAAGCAGTAAAAACAGCATACGCAATATTTATCCTGGTTCACCCCCTCAAACGATAGGGCTACGTCCAGTCCTTGGCTTAACCAAGATTTTCACTATCAAGTATTCAATAGGACTTCTCTCAACAAGTATTCGACAGGACTACTCCCAACGAGTATTCGACAAGACTTCTCTCAAGCATTCGACAGGACTTCTCCAAAGTATTCTACATGACTTCTCCTACAAGTATTTGACAGGACTTCTCCCAAGTATTCTTTTACACGAATAGTCTTTTCTGCAAAGTCTCTTCTAAAAGAGTGAGGTAGAAAGATTTAGGCACAACTAACTCTAAGTATTTTTGGTAGAGGATATGACTCTTAGGAATATACTTGAGTTTTGTAAAACAAAGATGATCAGACGATAGGTTCTCTGTCTAGTGTGAATATATAGCCTGATAGTGTTTGACTCTTTGGATTTGCTCACACTTAGAAGATTTTCACTCTTGAGGTTTTGACACTTGAGTATTTCAAAATCAGAGCTTGTGTTCGTTGTGTTGTATTCTCGTGTTCTGTTGTTATGTGTTGTTCTTCTTGTTTCTGAAATCTTCAAGTCCTCCTTTCATATCTTCACTTCAAATTGGGATTTTGAAGAAGTTGTAGTGAAGCTGTGTGATTTCTCTTGACTGTTCATCAACGGGTCTCTGCTTTGCATTTAATGCATTTGTCTCTTTGTCTTTGGCGTCTTTCCTTAAACAATGAGGTATTCAAGCGAGACTTTCTTGTTGCAGCGAATCTTTGCCATTTGAAGGAAAGAGAAAAAATAAATCCCTTTATTTTATTTGACAACATTGTTCTGTGCCTGGGAATTATGTCTCTTGACATTCTGACATTTGTCACGTGAAATGTACTCTTTTCCTCGGTGAGTGGTCTTGCTAGCTGTAGACAACATTGAATATATTTTCTTGATATAATATAGTCTTCAAATTAGCCTTAGACGATACTTAATCTAAACGATACTTCTTCTTTCATCAGATAGTGCTTCCGAGTAGACGATAGAGATATTTCTTCTTTCTATTTTGTCAAGCAGATGATAGAGATATTTCTTCTTTCTATTGAGATATTCCTTCTTTCTATTTTGCCGAGCAGATGATAGAGATTTCTCAGCCTTCTATTTCCCGAGCAGACGATAAAGATATTTCTTCTTTCTATTTTGCCGAGCAGACGATATAGATATTTCTTCTTTCTATTTTGTTGAGCAGACGATAGAGATTTCTCAGCCTTCTATTTTATCAAGCAGACGATAGAGATATTTCCTGAAAAGAATAATACACAAAGTTTAGGAAATTTTTATCTATCGTAAATGAACTCTTAAACATAATTGTTATTACTCAAAATATGATAAACGTTATGAGATCGTTTGAACTTAACAACTATAACGTATGTGTGTATTATTTAAAGAAATTTCTTTAAATATATTTTTGATCAATTATATATTAGTAAAAATGATTTGAGGAAACATAACAGGAGAAAATAGTTATGACCAAAGTTGAATAAATGTAAATTTACTAAATTATATTTAACTCTATTAAAGTTATAACTTATTTTAATTCTAAAGGATAAAATTAATTTATTGTTGATAAAAAGTAAAAAAATGTTTTTATGGCTTATTTAATGGTACTAAAAACTCGTTTCGTAATTTAAAATATTTAAAATTCACTTAATAATTTTTCATAATATTAAATAAATAAGTTTTTAAGTTTTTAAAAATACTTCAATGCTAATTACTAAATATTAATTATTAAATTTCAGTAATAATTAGTTATTTTCACAAAGAAAACTCTACAAATATTAATTTAAATATCTTAACACCATTATTTTTATTTTATTTTATTTTATAAATTAAAATATTTTAATATGTATAATAAAAGAGAAATGGGTGGAAAATAAAAGAATGCCAATTTTACCCATGCTATTGAAATTTACTCCCGTGAAGCATAAACTCATTTTCATTTTCTGTTCTCATTTAAATTATTTAGTTGCTTCACCATGAACCGTTAGATCTTCTGCTGCTCTCAGAGATCATGTGGCGCAGGTTACCTTGAAAGTGAGGTCCAGGTCCTGGAGCGTCGCACCTGCTAGAGTAGCCGGAAGAAGGGACTGTGACGTGACATTTATGGGCACCATTTGCGTGTGTATCTCAAGGCGGATGTACCTCCAAGGATCTTTTTAGGCTACATCAAGCCCGAGGAGGGTCGTTGCGCTATGTCAGGTGAGGAGTGGTTAAACGAGATCCTCTCGATCACGGTCTCCCCGGGTAGTAGGATGTAGTTGGGCGTTTGAGGGGCAATCTTGGGGCATTTGAAAGTCACGCGCTCTAGGGAAGCATTGCCCATAACAGTAGCCCCCTAGGCCCTAGCCCTGACACTTGGTTACAAGTGCCAAGGGGTGCAACGAGCCTTGTCATCGCGTGTTGAGCAGAGAATGTTTGGCTAAGGGATAGGGGTTTTGTTGAGGAAGGTTTCCACGGATCAAAATCCATATTCAAATTTAATTTAAATTTATATTATCATATTTAAACATTTGTATTAAGGTAGTATTTGACAAAATGGAATAGATGCCATAATAATAGAATGAAAAAAAAAGTAACAGAATGAGTATTGTCAGTTGAACATATATATATATATATTATTACTTTTTAGAAAAATTTATAATATATATATATATATATATATTATTACTGTTTACAAAAATTATCATATATAAATTTTACTTTTTGAATTGTTACTTGATGAATAATGTTGATTCATGTTGAAAATGTTTAAAGAACATGATTCATGAGGGCAAAGAATGAGAATTTGTTTGGTTGAGCCTAGTGGGCAGTATTTCTATATTTTTATTCAAGATTGAATCTCATTTGTGAATTATGTTTCTTGGTTTTGCAAATGACATTAACAAAGCATCCTAATGCTCAAATTCTTTCTCTTGGCCAACTCATGAATCTGTTGGTTGTCTTATTGGACAACCTAACTTTTTCAGAGGGGGTGAGAATGAGCTGAGCAGAGTAGGATTGAGCATAACATAATATCACGAGAGTATTTTACTTTGAGAAAAGAGTGTATAAATCACCTTGAATTTTGTGTCTTTCACAAATTGTCGCCATGAACTTATATTTTATCACAATTAATCCTTATCCAATTTCATAACTCATTGATTAAGTATTAATCTCTTACTAATTATAAATAAAATGATTTATTATAAAAATAGTAGAAGTTTAAAGACTGATTAGGAGAAAATAAAAATTCACGATGCCTATTTGCAAAAGGCATTAAGTTGAGGGTGGTTAAATGCATTTTCCATAGGGAATGGCTTCGCAGTATATTACGCACGCTTAGCAGCATTTCAGGTTCGGAGATACATTGAATGCGATGCATGGGAGCACAAGCAGGAGCACTAAAACCAATTGAAGATGTTATGCTGCACTGCCCAACTTGTTTCATAGAAGTAACAAGATATTAGGATAGTTTCCTATAACTCATGTTTTAGTTAATTTCCTTTTTTCTGAGCATTGGGCTTAATTTCCATTTTAGCCAATCATAGAGCAAGTGACTTAACCACACCAAATTGATGCTTTAAAGAGGTAGATTGGGGTCATAGCCCGATTGAGAGGTTTAAAGGAAGAGGTTGGAAAAAGAGGATTAAGCTAAAATGGATAGAAAATGAAGAAAAAACAAGGCAGAAGTGAAGGGTGATGGTGGAGAGGAGGAGGGGGTGGAAGGTGGTGGCAAGATAAAGAAGGAGAAGAATATAAGAGGCATAAGACAAAATAACCCTTACTGTTGAGTCTTGGTTCACTCATACACTAGATGAACTGAGAATAGATTACAGCTTTATGCGGTTGAAAGGATAAATATCTTCCGAATCTAAAAAGTATTTATGCATGCAAACATGGTGAGAGGATTCACTAAACAATAATCACAAATAGCAACGAGAAAGGCATACAAGGAACATGGTGTATACATATTCCATATAACCAATATTAATTTTGGATATGCGAGTTTAACATCAGAGCAAAGCTATAATATCAGCAAAAAAACATGAATCCATTGAGATCAAATTCACAAATTCAGAGGCTACACAAATGGGAGGTAAAGGATTAAAATGAAAAATAGATATGTAATCTGAACATAAGACAACATTAAGTAAGTTTCATGAATACAATTTGTGATAAGACATTAAAAAGTGTCATCAAGTAACTCAACACTTGCTCTTTGAATTTGAAGCTGAGAGTGAAACTAAGCTCTTGCTTCACATGTCTGCATATTTCTTTACAACAAAGCTCCTACTACAAGTAAAAGGAACGGCTAGATTGTGCTGGTTTGGAAAGCTTATGACCCACTGTATGTTGCAAGGAGTAAGACAGGAAGAGTTAAATGAGACAGGGGCAGCCTCTTACTTTCATGATAGCTTAAACTTCAGCTTCAAGGCTTGTGAATTTTGAACCCAAAAACTCTTGGAACATAGCCCTGCGATGGTTTCTGTGGCTTCAGTTGTCCATAGGTCATCAGGAAGAGGTGAGGAAATGTTGTTCCAAAATAAGCTCCATCAATGTCTGGATAGAGTTAAGGAAATTTGACAAGTACATGATTCAGTATTCACCAATAACTTAAACCACAATTATATAGCCAAAACATAGAGCAACATTCAATCATCCCAAAAGACATAAGCATGCAAAACATATTAATAAAATGACTTCTGGCAGCAATATAAAAATAAACCAAAAACACAAGGAGAAATAAACTTCCTAACATTAGAGTGTGTGAGAGGGAGAGAATAGAGAAGAGATCTTCAAAAAATTTACAATTCTAAAAGGTTGTTCTCTTTACTGCAGTTAACTCTAAACCATACCCAATGTTTTCAGAAACTATCCTTAAGCTTGAGGCTACAACAGCTGGAAGTACAATTACGGATATAGTTTTTCTCAGAGAAGAAAATACGGTACTCTTTTTATAGAGTCACCAAACAGTTTCCAGATACCATAGTGGTTAAACTTAAATCATTTATCATTAATTGTTGGATACTACTTTCTCTTATTCCATTATGGACCAGCATAGCCTTGTCTACATTAACAACTGTTATAATATAAAAATATATGATGAAGTTATTATAAGATACTCTAAGATATAATGTTCTTATATTCTAACAACACAACACATCCAAACACAATAAAAGTTTCCAGAAGTTTTATCGAGTTTGTAGTAGTTAGTTATTCTTAGATATGGATATGGTTAGTCTTGTTTAGAAACTAGTTTATATTACATAAGCCACATGCAATCTGTTTTCCTTTTCCAGATTGCAAATACAAGCTGGTATATGTAATGAGAAGAAAATTGCCAAAATAAATTAAACCTGAAACGATACGTAGCTAAAAACACAATACTTATATCACAAACAGACAAACTAAAGAATTAAACTGAAAAACAAGGAGGAAATGAGAAGCACACGAGAATAGAAAGAACTAGTTTCAAGGTGAGACAGCAAAATATAGCACCAGCAGCTTAAATCAATAAAAAAGAGTTGAATTATAGGTATAAGGATACTGCCTTGATACTTGGACCGCGGATAGTAAAGATCTTCACACCTAGGGCAGTATATTTTCACAGTACTTGACCTAGGAATATCTGACTGACCAACAGGAAGGCAGGGTTGTCCAGAGCAGTAAACTCTTGGGCATCTGCCAAAATCATAGTTCTTGTACTTGTCCAGCTGCAAAAGTTCCAATATCATTAACAGTGTCAATCTCCTGGATGGTTACATAAAAGCAGTGGTAAATGAGAGTGAAATCCTACCATAGCAGTCATTCCTTTGCTTGTCAATACATATCGGGCATGAATCAGACCATAAAGCATCTCTGCTGCTGATTCAATTAACTCATTTTGTTCCTCTGTGAACATGTCACCTGCGAATTCCATCCAAACCATTGCATCCGTTACACAATAAAGAACAAACAATGACCAAATAGGTTATCAGAACTACAGAAATACAAGTGTACAATTTGAATTCAGCTTCAAGGAATATAGTTTTCACAACAGAGTAAAAGTAACTGAGGAACAACACACACACACAGACTAAAAAAAATATGAATGTAAGCTTACCATGGGAGGACTCAACATCCAAAATTAAATCAAGAGCATAATCATAGTATGGAACTTGGCTGCTTAATCCACAGAGGTTGAAGTCATCTTGGATGTAATCATCATCAACCTCACAGAAGAATTCATTTCCTCTCAGATTGCAGAACCAAGAGATCCAAGATGTGTCATCTCCATCAGAACCACTAACATCTGACTCTTCACTGTCCGTTTCAGATTCCTCTGCAGCCAATGCATACATATAAGAAAATTAGCTCATAAATGCCAGAGGTAGCAATATATCTATTAAGTTTCTTTCTTTCTCTATCCCCCTCCCTTACACTGTCAACTCTTGCTACCTTACAAACAACATATCATTTTGTGCATCTAGTCCCCCACAGAAATATACTCACCAGTCAGTCACCATTGTCTAGAAAATTATCTATGTTTTGTTTGAAAAGGGATATAGACAATGAACTACAATCAAAAGCATAAGAAACATTACAATATAACATAAAAAATATGAAGGTTATGAAGTAACATTTTCCTGGACTGGTAAAAGCAAAATCAATGCATATCCCACATAATATATTTCCATTCCATTTTCACAAATTGAGTTATGAAACTCCTCTATACTCTCACAGTACATGACAGTAACAGATGAAGATTTCATTAGCTGATAGCATGAATCAATCACCTAAATTACCAGTATAGCATGCATGATGATTAAGCACCACTAAGAGTAAGTAACAAAACCCAATGACAGAACCTTTCACATCATTCAACCCAGAACTGACATCTACATCTAACATCCTACAACATGAATTAATTGAATGCACTGTCAAAATCCATCATTGAATTAAACTACAAACAGCTGGACCCCACACAATAATAAAAACACAGAGCAGAACAAGCACAGAAACTTAAAGCGGTGATGGTGAAAACGAAATTAGGTCACCCCAAAATAGGGGGAAACTGTATTGGGTGAAAAAGTTAGGATTTTTATATTGTGAATTGAAAAAGGGGTAATGGGAAAAGAGATAAGGGTAGGACCAGAGAGATTGGAGTTTTTGGAAGCGGAAGCGGAACGAGGGTCGTTGTCTCTGCTGTCTTTGCCGTTGTTGATGATGGGCTTGGAGGTGGAGGGAGAGGATCGCTCGAGCTGCTTGTCGAGGACGTCGTTGATTCGCTTCCGATCCTCCGATTTGGAAGCGGAAACACCTCGCTCTTTGTACATCCTTCTTCGATTATCACGCTCGCAAACTTGGAATCCAAAAATTGGATGATTTGATCAATGTTACACACTCACTCCCTCCTCATACCCCTTTTTCCCCTTCCTCGCTGTGATGTAGAAATTGGATTTCGCCTCTTTTCTTTTCAGTTGCTAGTTAGAGAGAAAAAGATTGTCTAGGGTTTTTGTTTCAGGGAGAGGGACCCATACCCACGTACAAACACAAACAACACACCCACATCAACACCACACCACACCACACCACAATGATATTTGTATTTGGCAATTCCTCTCATTGCAAGCTAGCCCATTTGCAATCGGGTCCGACCCACATACCTCTCTCAACTAGATTTGGATTCACCCGTAAAACAAAGTTCAATATAATTGGTAGATAATTCAACATAATTGGTAGATAGTTGAGTTTCTTAACTATTTTGTTCGAACCTGCACATAAAATCCCTTGCAACAACCCACCACTTGCGAGTAGTGGTAGCTCACTTAGTTGAGCTTAAATAGAAAAGGATTAGGGTTAAAACCCTAAAGAAAAAACTAATTTACTAACGAGTAACATCTGCTTATAAGAAAAACACACCACTCCCCACCTTTGAAGTAGCTTCCATCTTTATCACCAAATAATTGTACAAAATGAATTCATCCGGATCAATTATAGGATTTAAAACATCAATTTAAACAATATAAAGTAGTACCTCTTTAAAACATAATAAGAATTATCACATCTTCAATAATTTATCTACATTGAGATGTCATGATCAGGTGTGCTTACAAATTGAATCTCCACCATAAGCCAACCCACTTACAAATTGGGCTTGACCTCAATAAATATAATATAAATATTATAAATTGTGAATCTCAAATTCATAAGGAACAAATAATTATATAGGCTTCCAAGGAAAATGTCAAGTTATCCATTCAACTTATTTTATAAAATCAAGATCCACCAATTGATAGAAACCCGTACACTGAAAATTCTAACATTCTCCCACTTAAACAATATCAATTGAGTGTTATCATTTTAAATATCATTTTAAAAACGACTCTCAAGTTGAACAACGTTGTCGCCATTAACGTAACTTAATAACAACACCATAAAAACATGATCAAAACACATAATAAAGTCATCAACTAAGAGTCATGAGTGAAGATAAATCATTTAGAGTATAGTACATTGATGACCACATAACTAATAATCTTATTAGCACGATCACAAATATAAGTATCTTTTCAATGCTATTGTGTATGGATCCTCCATTGTTTCTTCCCAAGAAAACACAATCAATCTCCACAACGGGCCTTGAACCAAATAGAAAAATTAGAACAATTGAGCAATCTGATATTGATTCCATCACTATCCTTCTTCAAGATCACATGTTGCCTGCAAGTGCTTTACCAAAGTCAATGGGTTGATGTGAAGCAGTGAGCTTCCATGATTTATCACCTGTGAACTTACAAGATATTGTGCTTTATGATGAGGCTATGCATATGAGAGAATGCTCTATTGGCTATACCATGGAACAATTTTATGGTTATTATAATTAATGTAATTTGCTTCTCCAAAAGAAGAGAACAAGAGGTTAATGCCATAAATGTAAGTGGTTTTTTGAATAGACTCATTGTGAAATTTATTTGTACTGTCAATTAATTAGTGGTCTAGTTAGAAATCCATGAATATGAAGAAAGGCACAAGCTTGAAGTATTGAGCTTTACAATTTATAACTTTATAATTTGAGACTTAAATAAAAGAGACATTGAAGGGTTATGACCTTCAATTATGTATTGTGGTATATGAAAGGGTATAGTCCTTTTGCACTTATTTTTTATTTTACCGTTAATAAAATACTCCTTGCTTTTCATAAGTGGTAAACTAACTTTCTACACCCCTTAAGAAAGTTAGCTAATTTAGTTTTTTACATTAAATTTGTTCTAAAGTGTTGTTAAATTTCCAAAATTGTCCTTTAACATAGTAAATGTATTTCCATATTTCTAATTATTTTTATTTATTTATTTTTAAATAACCCAACACTATTTATTGTATTGATAATTAACTTTAAAGAAGAGAGTGGGGGATTAATGAGAATTACACAAAATTTGTTACCTACCCATTTAAAGAGGAAAAATACAAGGAAATATATTAGATAATTGATTGATAAACATAGTTCATGTACTGTTGAATGAATGAAGAAGCAAAATAAGAATTTTAATTATAATAATTAATGAGTAGTGTACCAAGTCTTTGGAAAATAAAAAAAAGAAAGGTCATAATTAATGTAATACAATTATTATCCAGAATTGAATAAAGTAGAATGGTGAAAAAATAATTAATTTGGCATAAAATTTCCTCTAATTTTAATAAAAAGAAACGACCAACACCTCTCATTTACCTCTTATGAAAAGGAACTGAGGGAGTAACTTATTGCACATAATGCACTACAATTACTAGAATAGAAATTATTGCAGTTAGTGCATTTTACTTAAAAGTTGTTATCCAAAAAAGAACACATGTTGTGACTTGTAAACAGTGGCGGAGCCAAGGGGGACTTGGCTATGCCATGGCCCCCCACTACTTGTTGGTTTGATTTTACTCACTTTGTATAAAATTACTTGTTGGTTTTACTATTTTTTTATAGAAGTTCATATTGACACCACCCACTTCGAAGTTCTCCCTCCGCCACTGCTCGTAAACCATACAAAACTATGTCATGAGAGCAAGAGCATGCGAAATAAAACTATATCATGACATCAAGGGCAAGCAATATCATGCTAGAAATTGGCCATGCAACTATTAACCATATCATAATCACTTCAATGTCATTCAAGATAGTCACATCAGCAAGAGAATTAAAAAAAAAAACACTAAATGATGGGAGGTTGTGGCTCTTGAAATGGTAATGAAAATATATTTTTTTTTTACAAATTCTAGAAACTATTTCCTTAAATACATACATACATTACTCTAATATTCTAGAAACTATTTTATTTTTTCATACTAACTCGTAAGTAAATCATGGAACTTTTTTTACTCTACTCCAATAATCAGTTGCAGAGTATCCTGCAGAAAAGGAGACTCATCAAGAAAGATGGCTTGAAGAAAGCAAAGCGAGAGAGAGGAAACGAAAAGATGCAAGTTTTCATGAAAAAAAGGGTTATCATAATTACTTTTTATTGAGCAGGTGAAGTCTTTTTAAACAATAAAATAATTGGTAAATTTTCCTATAAGAAAAGGTGTTAAGTACTACACACACTACCAAAAAACCATACTATCTTTTATCACAAAATAATATATTAAATTTGTCAAAATATTAACTAATACAAAACGAAGATGAAAATGTGATTAATAATTCTAGAAGCATGAAGCATATATTTACAACAAATAAATCGTAAAATTCAAACACTCTTTTTTTAGACTCAATAGCCCATACAAAAAAAAACTTTTAATTGTTATTCTTGTTTCACAGACATGAAATTCTTTTCATCCACCACCCTTTTTTATTAGATTATTTAATATAAATTGGACCTAAAAATGCTAATCGAGAATACGAGTACATGATGCATCTCTCAATTCATCGAGCTGAACTACACACGTGAATCATATTATGATTAGATTTACACAAGCAACAATCATTTAACACAGATATACCTCTTGAATGGGACAGATTTGGTATTTACAAAAAGAAAACATAATCCAAGAACAAAACCACAATAAACATTGTATCAAACAGAGAAAGAGTAGATATACAAATTATTTTGGATCTACATGAAATTATTTCGACATATTCAATAATAAATCTATAGAATTACACAAGAAAAAAAATTTAAATTTGCAAATACTAAATCACAAACCAGGGTTGGTTAAATGACCCCATGATTAATTGAGGTCATTTAACCCCATGTTCACATGGACCAATAAAATTGTGTCATTTATTTTCACATTATTTTTTAATTTTAATTATGACATGATCACTTTTCTTATGTCCAATGAGTCTCCTTCGATGAGGATTGAGGTGTTCATGACATGATCACTTTTCTTATGATATGTGTTTATACTGATATGAATTGGAACATATAAAATAATGTTTCTCTTTTTAAAAAAAATAGTTGGAGTATAATGCTTACTGGAATTTTCTCTTGGGAACCATGATTAGGAGGTGATTGTGTGAGATCAATTTTTACTAGGCTAATGGAGGATAAAATATGATTTTTTTTTAATGCAATAGACAAAAAATATAATCTTGAGATTGTATTGGATAGGAAAATATTTATGTAAGATTAAACTTGAGAGCTATTCTGACTGAGTCCACATTTTTAGAACCTTTGAATAATTTATGTTACAGTTATGAAGAAAAAGTAGGATCCATACTTTTGAGCAATGGATGGGTAAATAATAATAATAAGACCCTCTGGGCTGATATAAATATAATAAAATGTCAGTTCATAGTTTGCCCCCAGCATGACACAAAATTTTCAACTATGTGATTCAAAGATGTAATCTTATGTTTCTTTGTTCTATTTAACAAGATAAGGTTGGTTGTTCAATTATTATATTCTTAATCCAATTTAATTTGGTTGTCTTATCATATTATGAACTTTGAATTTAACTGTATGTAACTGATACTAGAGAAATTCATAACCGAACCATGTAAAAGCAATTTCCTAACAATATGACAATTGAACATGACTCTTTTCCTAATGTCTTGCTTACAAAAGAAAAAGATGACATTTGATTTGTTTCCCATATTTTAAGTGAAGAGTTTCAGCCAAGTAAACTACTTTGGGTGCATCTTGGAAATTTTCCTGCTTTTCTTCAGATTGTAAATGGTTACATCATATTGAATCAGACAGACGTTTGGCCTTCATTATGAAAGGTGAAAAATATTATCATATTAATGTATGTAGATGGAAGAATAGTGAAGAGTGAAGACTTTGACTTTAACAAAAGGGGGGAAGAGTGACAGAGAACCCTCTTTAGTTGATACTATCTTTTCTTCTTAGATTTTCTAACCTTTTCCCTTAATTGTAGTAGGGTTCCTGATCATCATGCTATGTACTTTATTTCATCTTAATAAATACAAATTTATCATTATTGTTTCATCAGCCCAGGGTCACTTGACCCTACACCATAATCTAAATGGGTTTGAGTCCAATAAACATGATATAAATATTATACATGGTACACCCTAAACCGATAGTAAATCAAATAATTACACGGGCTTTAGGGAAAATATCAAGTTATCCATTTAACATTTTTTATAAAACCAAGACCCACCGATTAATAGAAGCCAACACATAGAAAATTATAACAATGACATCATCAAACCCATTTTATTAAAATTCCTAAGAATCACCAAAGCAACATGAAGGCGGAGTAGAATCCTTTCATCTCCATCACTAGTAGAAAATATCTACATTCCATCAAGCTTCATCAATGTAACTGTCCTCCAAACAATAATCAATGACCAAGCAAGCAACCAAAGTTAGCATAGAAAAGAAGGTGGGATCTTTGGAAATCACCCCCAAGGTATCTCCTTGATTGAATCATGCCTCTCTCCACCATTGTCATAAGCAGATTTATCCTTGTTCTCCCATATCATAGTCTTCATGGTGGGATTTGGGGGTGATAGGAGGGAAGGATATATAAAAGGAAGTTGGAGATGAGGGTTTGGGGATGATTTCAGAGGAAGGGAAGGCAGTAGCTAGAAATAGAAAAAAGGCAGGGAAGCCGATGAAGAGGAGAGGATGTTTATGTAATTTTAATGGATGTACATAAACATCCATTAATGGATGTTTATCTACATTAATGGATGTTATATCATATTTTACTATCTTGAGCCAATAAATCACATGGAGGCATTTGACGCTTCAATCTGACATGCTTTCCTCTATTAACTGGTGGGTGACTTCATAAATGCACCCACATGGACACAGATACATACACTAACAAGTTCATAAGAAGAAGCCAAGATGTAAATCCTATGTAAATTTGGCCATCTTCTGGCACTTTTTGCCTTACACATGGTAACTTTGCTCTATTATTCTAACTCTTCCTATACACTTAAAATAAGAGCAGCTGCTAAACGCGAGGAACCTATTTGCTCCACAATGTGTCATCGAGTTCGATGACAGAAAGTGGTTCCAAACAGGAACCTTGCGGCGATAATAAGAGGAGAAGATAAGAGAAGGCGCATAACTCAGGAACCAATTTTCAGAAATCTCATTATTTCTGCTAGACCTTCTCCTTTGCCTTGTCATATTTAATAATACTCTGTGTGCAATTTGTGATGAAGGATGACACTGAGATGAAATGCTTTTCTACCATCACAAGTCTGAGGATATGATTGGTATCATTTATCAGTTATTGTTATGGTGCATCCTGCTTTGCACAGCCTTTACAGCTGCGACTCTAGCTGCGGTTGCTGCTTTATTAGCTGCAGCCACTACTTTATTCACCCTTTCATCCACCTTTTCCAAATTGTAAGCTTTACCAGCAGCACAATGTGCATCCTGCTCAGAATGAGACAATTACCAACTATAACATTTCTCATAAAGGAAGGAGGTTTCTTCCTGATTTCGTTATTTGAATGTCCTTCATGATAACAATCAGGAAGAAACAAGTAGATCAACTATTAGCATGTTTGACTCTGCTTCTTAATTATCATAATCAATTTTGAAATCCGAAAGCTGCTCACAGAAGCTTCTCCCTAGAATTGATTATATCTTTAGAATCAATTGTAGAAAGACTTCCATACATGCACTATAATGAGAACCAAAGAATACATGCTTCCATCAATGTTTTAAAATTCCTTTTTTTAATATATAAAAAAGAACAACTTCCCTACTTATACCTTTCTTATCCAATCTTCTACTACCTTTTAGTGTTTTTGGTAGAAGTTTTGTATTGATCCATCATAAGTGCAAAAAGGACTAGTACCTGGACTGCTTTGAAAACTTTGGCGTGGTCCACAGCACATGGAGACCCGGTGAGACTGTTTTGCCTTTTAGGATCATCAAGAACACCATTCTGCCAGTGACCACATTGTGTTTCCCCATTCCTGAATGTGTAAATTCCCAGTCCTTGTCTTCTTCCTTCATGCCACGCCCCCGCATATCGATGATCATTCTGAAATTGATACACTCCAAAACCATGCATCTTGTCTGCAAAATATTCCCCAGCGTATTTGTCCCCGTTTCTGCAGTAACACAAAAAATTACAATTAACACCCGGTCAAAAGAGAGATAATTCCTACATGTTGAGTAAACCGAACCTTCCAATCACAATAGTTCTTTTGTAATGCATCAAATAAATGTAGAAACCTTAAAATACTACAGTATTAATGACAATAACAGCATTATACCTCCTTCCAGCCATTAATGGTGTATCATATGATTGAAGAAGAAAGTTAGACAGAGTTAGGAAGTTATACAGTAACTTAGAAGTACTTTAAGCTGTTACACAGTAACAGATTCAATATTCCAATCACTTCCAAGTAAAATTGGTTGAGACATAATATTCTTGATACTCGCCTACTCGGTCAAGTTCCTATTTAGCAGAAACAAGAAACAAATTTAATTTCCTTCAGGCAGATCGTCAATAACTTAGAAAGCAATTGTCTACTAGAAATGTAGCATGAACATCTTTGATCTACTGACACATGCTTACAGGCAGGCAGAGCTCTGTTGCAAGAAAGTTGAGAAGTATACAGAAAATTTGATTGACTTATTGTCTGGTGGTTAATGAGAAACTAGATCAACCCTTTTCATTTCTGATAGTAAATGTTATAAACAACTGATTCAAGTTTCAGCACCAGAGTAAAAGATAAAAAGAAAATCTATCACGTCAGCCAATGCAACAAAAATTGTTGGCATTTTTTGTTTGGCTAACTGCAAAGCGTAGTAAAGCGAAATCAATATCCTCCTAAGCTTGTTAAACAAGATTGGTAAGGTAAACAAATCAAACTTGTGCTTCTAACATAGGTTATTGACAATTTGAATGGTTATTTTTTACAACCAAAACTTTATACCAAAAAGGGTCCTAGAATCACAATAACTATCATTATATCATATGTGAAGACTAACAGAGTTACTAAGAAGCATTTGTATCATGCAATATAGGATATACATATTGTCCAATAATGCTCTGACACATACCTCTCCAAGCCAGATGAACAAGAAAACAAAACTGGCTTGAATCAGATGCACACAGAAGTTGCTATAAACCACACTTCAGGAAATGCTCAACAAGTTACAACCATTTTTTTTTTTTTGCATAGAACAACGTGAGAATACTAAAACTGTACAGATAATGTCAAATCTCTATCTTCCAAGATATGTTTCAGTGGCGAATTCACGACCAAATGAAGCTGTTAGTTCGTTTGTTAGTTAGTTGGTTACAACTATGAGCTATCAAACCTAAGAACCTAATCCAACTCTACACTCCAACCCAGTGATTTTTGAAAAAAAACAAAACAAAAAAAAAAACACTACTCCATTTCACACGCTTGATGAAGAATCAAAATTAACCATGCCAGAAAATGCAGAACTCACCTGAAATGGTATTGGCCTATTCCATGTTTGACACCCCACTTAAATTCCCCAGCATAGCGGCTCCCATCATTGCAAGTGTGAATGCCAAACCCATGACACTGGCCATTAGACCACTCACCAGCATAAACATCACCACCAAAAAACCTATAGATTCCAATCCCATGCCTCAAACCCTGCCTATACTGCCCACGATACCGGCTTCCTCTTGCCCATGTCTCAACACCATATCCATCATACTCTCCATCAACCCAATCACCCTCATACCTCCCACTCATGTGATAATGATAAACCCCGCTCCCTGAACACTTACCTTTGTGAAATTCACCCTCATACACATCCCCATTGCTATAAACCTGCACCCAAGATCCAGAATTTAACCCTTTCAATTGCTCAGGCTTCGACCCAATAGACCACAGCACAGGCTGAGAAGAGTTTGAGGAGGCTAAAGAGGAAGAAAGCTTTGCAGACAACGATTGAGCGAGGAATAAGCGAATCGAGGGTAAACGGGGGAGTGCCAAATTGAGAGAAATCAAGAGCGCTGCTGAGAAAGAGAGCACGAAGAGGAAATCCAAAAGGCTAGGGCTTGAAACGAGAAAGTAGAGAGAAGGAAGGGGGAGGAAGATGAGGAAACGGAAAACGGTGAGAAGCTTCAAAGTTAGAAACTTTGAGCCAAAGGGTGTCGTCGATAACCGAGGGCGGGTTCTCTTGTTGGGTGATGATGGGTTATTGGAGAAGCGTTCATGGTGACAGATACTTGGTGGTGGGTTTGAATTTGATGATGGTGGTGGGTGGTGTGAAGAGGAAGAAGATTGAACTGAGAAATCAAAATGGGCTTGTGTTTGGTTTTGGTTTTGGTTTGGAGAGAAGGAAAGTGGAGTTGAAGCTGAATCGGAAGCGAGTTCTTCGTTTTGTTTTCCGATTTGAAGCTCAGATTTGAGGTGGTGACGCATTAACATAACAAAAAAATTGGCACTACGCTTTTTGCGTGGCGTGTGGAGAATCTATCTATCTATCTATCTATGAATAATGAGTGTTTTGCAATTGGAGTCGTGGTTTTGTGGTTCTTCAATCTGCGGCGAGTGCAACGTTGCTGCTGTTGGTTTTGTTTGATTCTGAGAAAACCGGCGTTTCTGAAAGTGTTTTGGCCCTTTGGGGCTCAATGGGATTAAAAGTGGAATTTGGAATGAAAAAGTAACAGGACCACCCTGCTATTGCTATGTTGGATTTATTGAAATGCATACAATCAATCCTATGTATGTAGTAGTAGCATTGCATTATCTACACAAAATATTTCAGAACTAAAAAAAGCAGGATTGTGCGTTGAATTTGGTTACATTAGGCGACACGTAGTCATATGATAATCTGATGCTATAACAACCGCAATGCTTGTTATTTAATTTGGTGCGTAAATGGGAATTAATTGAGATTCAAGGATGATAAGGGCCAACAAGATTATGGATTATGATTTTTTAGATAATTAGTGAGGTGAAAGATTAATTTCACGACAGTCAACTATAAAAATAGGTGATCAACACAGACAACATTGATATAAACGTTTATTTATTAGCTAAACTTCAACATTTATATAAAGATTTAATTTGATGCTTATTCTACTTTTTATTATTAACATGTTTAGTTATAAAATAAAATGTTCTAGAATTACTCATTATTAGAACCTACAAATAGAGCAATCACATGGTTCTGCAACTTCAGCTATATTTACGGAAACGCCACTATGCTCTTTCCCTTTCCATCAAGAAACGTATTAAATGGAAAGTCTTATAACAATAGGATTTAGGATGATTTGCTTTGGTCATCAGTCTTCAAGTTAATATTCTAAACATTTGAATTTTATCATCCTAATAATAATATATACTTGTTTAAAATGGTTTTCTTTATATTATTTTGTTCACAAAGCATTTTCCGATGTAATTAAAAAATAAAATTACATAAGTTCAGTAACGAATTAAGACATTTTTATGGAATAATAAATCACTTACTAAGATATTTTTAAATCACTCATCAAGATTCTTTACATTAACAATGAGAATTGAACATACAATCGTTTGATGAGAAATGATCTGTCATCAACTAAGCTAACATGTATTGTATTTGGAGCAACAAGGCCCAACTTTTCTTACATTATTGTTTATACACAAAAGAAAAGTTTGATAATTTTGACATATTTGAGATTGATGTGAATTGTGAAATACTATTAGGGTATTTTTTCCCTTAATATATGTGCTATTCATGGGAGATAATTTTATTTGTGTTGAGAATATTATATTTTAGTGAGACTAGCTATACTTGTGGAGATTTTTTCTACACACAAACTTAATTTTAAAATTTTATTTAAAAAGAATCTAACATACTAATGAATTAACAATATGTGATAAGTACAATTATGATTTTATTTAAAGTAAACTCTTCAAGCTTAAATCACATATGATTTTTATGAATGTTGTTTTTACAATCAAGTTACGTGGCAATTATATGAAACCGTCTTTGCTGATGTAGAATAGTGTCGTTTTGTTCCATATTGGTAATAAGATAAGCCATTAATATACGAACGAAAATAGAGTAACATCATCATGAGATAGATACAATGTTGCCAACTTGAGAATTAGGATGATAACATGATAACAACTGAAATGAGAGGAATCAGGATAAAAGGGGTTTAATTTAATTATAATGAAAGAGGATAAGAAATTTAAAATGGGTGAAGCCTCCACATGTGCATGGTTGGTAGGGCTACTTTGTTCTTATCCTAGCCTTCAGTGGGATTGGATATCATTACTTAATCCAAACTTTTGTCCTTATCCATTTCACATATCTTCCATGTCTCCTGATCTGGCATTGTCAATGCCTTACTATCTTCATTTGCAATCACAATATTCAGAAAAAGAAGCCAAATTAAATTATGGAGGAACAACATATGGAACCTTGTACAATGGTAGTTTAGCTTACAGAAAAATTCTCCTTCATTCCTTTTGTTTGTTTCTTTTTCATAATCTCTGTTGTTTGAAGCTGGCATCTTTCATTTATTTAATCATTTGTGTATTTTGGTTAAAGTTAAAGAAGGGCAATAGCTTTTAATCCTCACATTTGGCTCATTTTTACCAAAGCTCTCTTTCTTCCATTTTTTTTTTTGAAATATTATTAGAATCAAGCTAAAATTGTATATTTATTTGATTCAAAAAATTGCCCGCAATATTTGACCTTAGTCCTTTTTGGAGAAGGAAAATTACATTAATTAGAATAGCCATGAAATTATTCAACAAGTATAGCCAATAGAGCATTGCCCCACATGCATAGCCACAACACAGAGCATAAAAGTTAGTAAGTTCACAACTAATAAATCATGGAATCCACGGGCTTTACATCAACCCATTGATTTTCGTAAAGCACTTGCAGGCCACCTATGATCTTGAAGAAGGATAGTGGTGAAATCAGGATCAAAGTGCTCATTGGTTATAATTTCTCTATCGGTGTCAGGGCTTGCTGGGTAGTAGTCATGCCAATTACAACATTTTATTCCACTTTCTTAGGCTTAATCCTTAGGGCCTCATAGGGCAACTCTAATAGGTTTATCAAGAGAATCTCGTGTTACTTTGTCATTTACAGACACATCTAATTGAAAATCAGAAAGCAACTCAATCTAATTAAGTTTTCTTGGGGGATTTGGTAGTCTTTGATGTGGATTTAGGATCAATCACAGTCTTCTCAGATGTCAAATTAAGGAGCAAGACGTGATTGATATTAGGAAGAACACCCCCATGAGTCATGAGGACAACATCAAGACATTTTCTGAGCTCCTCATCATTCCTCACAGCTACCATAATATGCTTTGGCAGAATCCTACTATGTAAGTTTGAATACATAACCTATAATGGAATTCCTTTTGTTATGTATTCAAACTTCCAGAGTAGAATTGTGCCCAAGCATATTATGTTAGCGGTGAGGAATGATGAGGAGCCCGGAAAAATGCTTGATGGCATCCCCATTTCTTGTGGTGGTTCTCTTCCTAATATTACTCACGTGTTGCTCCCTAACTTGACATCCGAGAAGACTGCATTGATCCTAAATCGACATCACAGACTACCAAATCCCCCAAAAAAGATTAATTAGATCGAGTTGCTTTTTGATTTCCAACTGGATGTGCCTGTAAATGAAAAAGTAACACGAGTTTCTCTTGATAACCTATTGGAGTTTCCATATGAGACATTGAGGATTAAGCCTAAGCAAATGGAATAGAGTGTGGTAAATGACATGTCCTGATCTGTCACTACTACCCAACAAGCCCTACACCGATAGAAAAATTTGAACCATCGAGCACTTTGATCCTGATTTCTCTTTATCCTTCTTCAAGATCATAGGTGGCTTGCAAGTGTTTTACGAAAAATTAATGGGTTGATGTAAAGCTAGTGGGTTCCATGATTTATTAGTTGTGAACTTAGAAGCTTTTGTGCTCAATGTTGTGGCTATGCATATGGGGTAATGCTCTATTGGCTATACCTATTGAATAATTTCATGGTCATTCTAATTAATGTAATTTTCCTTCTCCAAAAGAAGAGAAAAAGAGGTTAAGGTAACAAATGTAAATGGGTTTTTTTAACAGTCTCATAATGATTTTTATTTGTATTGTCAATTCATCAATGGTCTAGTTAGAAACGCATGAATATGAAGAAAGGGACAAGCCGGAGTATTGAGTTGTACAATTTATGACTTAATCATTTGAGACTAAAACAATGAAGACATTGAATGGTTTTGACCTGCAACTATGTATTGTGGTCTATGAAAGGGTAAAATCCCTTTGCACTTGTTTTGTTTAACAAATTAACTTACTACACATAATGCATTGCAAGTACCAGAATAAAAATTACTGCAGTTAGTGCATTTTGCTTAAAAGTTGTCATTCAAAATAGAACTTATGCTATGACTTGAAAACCATAAATACTAATCACAAACCAATTCCAAACAAATAATCAACCACGATTGTAGATCTACATTGAAATCCATCGAAAAGATTAAAACTTGATCTCAATTATGTAAATTAAAGTTTTAGGGTTACAATCTTAGTATAACTCGCTTTGATACCACATGTAGAGCATAAATTTATCTCGATCAATAATGCGATTCAGAACAACAATCAAACAATATAAATTATGTATCTCTTGAAGACTCAATACTAATTATCACAACTTCAATAATCTACCTGCATTGAGATATCATGCACAAACGTGTATTTCGGGACCATGATCTTCCTCTCCTTCTCCGCTAGAGTTTAAGAGATGAGAGGAGATCCTGACCATATATATAATGGGAAGACTGCGCAGCTAGAGTTTAAGAGATGAGAGGGGATCCAGACCATATATATAAGGGTTAAATATGTTTTTGGTCCCTGAACTATGAACGAGATTTGGTTTTTGTCCCTCGCCGATGTAAAGGTGGACTTTAGTCCCTAGACTATAAGAAATTGTTGGTTTTAGTCCCTGCCGCCGGCGTGGTCAACGCCGGAGCTCTGTTTTGCTTATGTGGCACTGCCACGTAATTAATAAGACATGTGGAATTTTTTTTTATTTAAATTAAAAAAAAACAAAAAAAAAACAAAAACAAAAATGACAAAACGCATAAACCCAGAATCTCTGCTATCTTTTCTTCTTCCTTCTTCCTCTCATCAACCCAGAATACCCAGAATTTTCTTCTTCCTTCTTCCTTCTTCCTCTCAGAAACCCAGAATTATATTGTTTCTTCCTCTCCCTCGATGCTTCTTTCTTCTTCTTCCTTCAACCCAAAACACCAAAAATCTTGTTTTTTTTTCCAGAAAAACAAAACATCAAAAATCAAACACCAACCTCCATTAATTTTTGTAGAATCATATTATTTCCAGAATTCTTCATCCTCCTTCAACCCAAAACAAACAAACCCAGAAATTTATCACCCTCCACACCCAACCTTCAACCATTTCATAAACAGAAACAAGAAAATAAACCCAGAAACTCAAAGCAACAACAACAAAAACCCAGAAACCTCACTTTATTCAAAACTGAAAATCAAAGCATATACCGAAACAGAAATTCGAAAACAACAAAAACAGCAAGCCAGAACTCAAACTGAAATTCAAACCAACAAGAACAAGAACAACAAGCTAAAACTCAGAAACAAAACTGAAATTGAAAGCAACAACAACAAGAAGAGCAAGCCAAAACTCAAACTCATTCAACCCAGAATCAGAATCGTGAAGAATTCAACCCAGATCCATCATCCCCTTCAACCCAAGCTGCAAAAACAGAAAAAGAAGAAATTGAAAGCAAGAGCCACAAGAAGAGCAAAGGACGGCCGCGGTTGACGGCGGCGAATGGCGGCGAACTGCGGCGGCGGCAAAGGACCATGGGATCCTCTTCTCCTCGTGGCGAGGATCATCTTCGTGCAACCCGTTTTCTCAGAAGCCAAAAGGATTGGCCGGAAAACAGCCATGAAGGCGGCGGCGGCGGTGGTCGACGGCGGCCGATCGTCAAATTTCTTTAGGGGTTTTGATGCGGACGTTGTGGGGATTCCATTGGTGGTGATGGTTTCTCCTTTGGCCCACTGGTTCGGCCGGAAACAGAGAGAGAAGGAGACATTGACGAAGTCGCATCGGAGGAGAGACGATGGAAATGGTGGTGCCTCGTGGCCTGCTTCTGGGCTCTGACGGAGGACGAACGAAGACGGTGAAGAAGAAAGACGAAACAGGAAAAGGAAGGAGAGAAGGAAGAAGAGAGAAGCACGAAGAAGAAGGAAGAAAGAAGAAAAGAAGGAAGAAGATTAGAAGAAGAAAGCAGTTACGTTTTGTTTTTTTTTTTTTTGTTTTTTTTAATTTAAATAAAAAATTAAAAGAAATTTCACATGTCTTATTAATTGACGTGGCAGTGCCACGTGAGCAAAACGGAGCTCCGGCGTTGACCAAGCCGGCGGCAGGGACTAAAACCAACAATTTATTATAGTCTGGGGACTAAAGTTCACCTTTACGCCGGCGAGGGACGAAAACCAAATCTCGCTCATAGTTCAGGGACCAAAAACATATTTAACCCTATATATAATATAACAGTAACCCTAGTTTCCATCCATCATGGGCCCTAGGTCACTTGGCCCTACACTATAACCTATTACATTTACCAAATGGGTTTAAGCCCAATAAATATAATATAAATATTATACATCGTGATTCCTAAACTCATAATAGATCAAATAATTACATGGAGTTTCAGGAACAGTATTTAATTATCCATTCAACCTTTTTTATAAAACCAAGATTCACCTATCAATAGAAGCCCACACACATAAAATTATAACAATAACATCATCAAATCCATCTTATTAAAATCACCAAAGCAACATGAAGGTAAAGTAGAATCCTTTCATCTCCACAACCATAGATAACATCCACATTCCATCGAGCTTCAAATATCTTAGACTCCATGTCTCCAACCATCAGAAAAAATTTAAATTTAAGTGCTCTAAGAGTACGCACTCCTTCCATTAAATATGTTTTTTGTCCCTCTAAAATAGAGGTCAATTGGAATTGGTTCCTGAAAAACAATTTAATAGAAAAAAAATTCCATCATTAACAAAATGTTTCGAAATAGTCTTTTGTTGTTTGTGAGATCGGTTAAGTGCTGAGACAACAAAGATACTTCTCTCTCATACATGGCATTCCACGTAATTTCATGTCATATTTTATTTTTTTATTTCATTTTAATTATTAAAATTCCAATAAATAGACATGACTTGTTAATGGTTTTTTTTTTTTTTTTTTTTAAAGAATATGCCCAGAATTAGCATGACAATCTTCCATAAGTTCTATGCCCAAGTCATTCTATTGGCCCTTTCAACCATTCATTTTTTTTAGGGTTAAATATGTTTTTGGTCCCTGAACTATGAGCGAGATTTGGTTTTCGTCCCTCGCCGGCGTAAAGGTGAACTTTAGTCCCCAGACTATAATAAATTGTTGGTTTTAGTCCCTGCCGCCGGCTTGGTCAACGCCGGAGCTCCGTTTTGCTCACGTGGCACTGCCACGTCAATTAATAAGACATGTGAAATTTCTTTTAATTTTTTATTTAAATTAAAAAAAACAAAAAAAAAAAAACAAAACGTAACTGCTTTCTTCTTCTAATCTTCTTCCTTCTTTTCTTCTTTCTTCCTTCTTCTTCGTGCTTCTCTCTTCTTCCTTCTCTCCTTCCTTTTCCTGTTTCGTCTTTCTTCTTCACCGTCTTCGTTCGTCCTCCGTCAGAGCCCAGAAGCAGGCCACGAGGCACCACCATTTCCATCGTCTCTCCTCCGATGCGACTTCGTCAATGTCTCCTTCTCTCTCTGTTTCCGGCCGAACCAGTGGGCCAAAGGAGAAACCATCACCACCAATGGAATCCCCACAACGTCCGCATCAAAACCCCTAAAGAAATTTGACGATCGGCCGCCGTCGACCACCGCCGCCGCCGCCTTCATGGCTGTTTTCCGGCCAATCCTTTTGGCTTCTGAGAAAACGGGTTGCACGAAGATGATCCTCGCCACGAGGAGAAGAGGATCCCATGGTCCTTTGCCGCCGCCGCAGTTCGCCGCCATTCGCCGCCGTCAACCGCGGCCGTCCTTTGCTCTTCTTGTGGCTCTTGCTTTCAATTTCTTCTTTTTCTGTTTTTGCAGCTTGGGTTGAAGGGGATGATGGATCTGGGTTGAATTCTTCACGATTCTGATTCTGGGTTGAATGAGTTTGAGTTTTGGCTTGCTCTTCTTGTTGTTGTTGCTTTCAATTTCAGTTTTGTTTCTGAGTTTTAGCTTGTTGTTCTTGTTCTTGTTGGTTTGAATTTCAGTTTGAGTTCTGGCTTGCTGTTTTTGTTGTTTTCGAATTTCAGTTTCGGTATATGCTTTGATTTTCAGTTTTGAATAAAGTGAGGTTTCTGGGTTTTTGTTGTTGTTGCTTTGAGTTTCTGGGTTTATTTTCTTGTTTCTGTTTATGAAATGGTTGAAGGTTGGGTGTGGAGGGTGATAAATTTCTGGGTTTGTTTGTTTTGGGTTGAAGGAGGATGAAGAATTCTGGAAATAATATGATTCTACAAAAATTAATGGAGGTTGGTGTTTGATTTTTGATGTTTTGTTTTTCTGGAAAAAAAAAACAAGATTTTTGGTGTTTTGGGTTGAAGGAAGAAGAAGAAAGAAGCATCGAGGGAGAGGAAGAAACAATATAATTCTGGGTTTCTGAGAGGAAGAAGGAAGAAGGAAGAAGAAAATTCTGGGTATTCTGGGTTGATGAGAGGAAGAAGGAAGAAGAAAAGATAGTAGAGATTCTGGGTTTATGCGTTTTGTCATTTTTGTTTTTATTTTTTTTTTATTTTTTTTTAATTTAAATAAAAAAAAATTCCACATGTCTTATTAATTACGTGGCAGTGCCACATAAGCAAAACGGAGCTCCGGCGTTGACCACGCCGGCGGCAGGGACTAAAACCAACAATTTCTTATAGTCTAGGGACTAAAGTCCACCTTTACGTCGGCGAGGGACAAAAACCAAATCTCGTTCATAGTTCAGGGACCAAAAACATATTTAACCCTTTTTTTTTATGAAACCTTGAGATGAGACCCTGCTGAAAATGATTCCTTATCTACATACTCAAAGTTGTAATCTGATTGAATAGGAGGGAGCTTCCTGCTGGACTAGAAAGCTAACCTAAAATGTTAAAATAGTAAAACTTAAGCTATGTCCTTTTACAGGTTTCCTATTTAGTTGCAAGCTTTTTATTTTCGGTAAAAATTGACATACCTTAAGCTTTTAGAGGTTTCAAATTTTATTTTCAAGATGGTTTCTACCAATTAAAAGTGGGATTGTTTCAACTTATTTTTGAAAACAATCACTTTTTTTAATAAAAAATTATTTTTCTGAAATTTTAAAATGTTTGTTTCAGCTTTTTAAAAAATCATTATTTTAAAAAAAGCTGAAAACAAATTATTTTGAAAAGCTACTTTAATTAGCTTCTCAGAAAAATCTATTATGATACGTTATAATAGATGAGAGAGAAGATAAAAAAAGTGATTTTAAATAGTCCAAGCTCAGCTTATGTTTTTCTTAAAATCTCTAAAAATTAATTTCTTTTCTTTTGACAGTTAAAAATCATTATTTTTTAATCTGAAACAAACGCACTCTAAATTACTCTTTAACAGAAAAAATTGTGAGTTGTTTGTAGGCTTAATAGCACTTTTGGTCCCTAACTTATCACGATTTGACAATTTTGGTCCCTAACAAAAAAAATTAGCCTAAATGGTCCCTCACTTTGTCAAACGACAGCAGTTTTGGTCCCACGTCAGTATTCCGTTAAAAAACTAACGTTTTCTGTTAAAAATTAAAAAAAAATTGTAAAAAAAAAATCTTTCTCCAAAATCTCAATATTCATCTCTTTCTCATCTTATCTCTTTCTCCAGAACCCCAATCCTCTTCCTCTCCTTGCGCCGCCACTGCACTCTCTTCATCAGGTCTTCATCGCTAATCTCACCATCTCTTCTTCTTCCTCTGTGAAACCCGACCCAGTTCCCCAATTGAACCACATAATCTCCTCCTATTCTGATCTCAGTGTCACATTGGTTATCCCTTCTTCAAATCTGCGATTTTTCCTTGTTAGGGGAAGCCCCTTTTTGACTGTTTCCGTGACCCAACAAACCCCTATTTCCATCACCATAATCCACGCCATTCTCTCTTTCTCCTCCAATGAATCTCTCACCAAGCACACCTTTAACCTTAACAATGCTCAAACTTGGATTCTCTATGCTTCTTCCACAATCAGGTTGAGCCATGGCCTCTCTGAGATTTGCTCGGATGCTTTTTCTGGCGTGATTCGGATAGCTTTGTTGCCGGATTCTGATTCGAAACCCGAGGCGGTTCTTGACAGGTTTAGTTTTTGTTACCCCGTGTCAAGTGATGCTGTATTTGCAGGACCATTTAGTGTGAAGTATAAGTGGGAGAAGAAAGGGTGGGGTGATTTGTTACTGTTGGCTCACCCTCTTCATCTTCTGCTTTTGTCTGATACTGATTGTGATGTTACCGTTCTGAGTGATTTTAAGTTTAGCAGCATTGATGAGGAGCTTGTTGGTGTTGTTGGGGATTAATGGTTTTTGAAAACGAATCATGTTTCTGTGACTTGGCATTCCACTAAGGGTGTGAGAGAAGAGTCCCGTGGTGAAATTGTTTCAGCCCTTTTGAAAGATGTTGAGGGCTGAATTCATCAGCAATCACAACAAATTCTTCATACTTTTATGGGAAATTAATTGCAAGGGCAGCGAGGTTGGCATTGGTAGCTGAAGAGGTGTGTTTCCTTGATGTGATTTCAGAGATTAAGGAAGTTTTTTAAGGAAACCAATCCTTTTTTTTTTTTCAGATCGAAAGGAGAGAAGGTTTTTAAGAGGATGGGATTTTATGAGAAAGAGATGAAAATTGGGGTTCTGGAGATAGTTTTTTGTGTTACAATTTTTTCTTTTTTAATTTTTGACAGAAAACGTTAGTTTTTTAACGGAATAGTGACGGGGACCAAAACTGCTGTCGTTTGACAAAGTGAGGGACCATTTAGGCTAATTTTTTTTGTTAGGGACCAAAAGTGTCAAATCGTGATAAGTGAGGGACCAAAAGTGCTATTAAGCCTTGTTTGTATTGTAAAAAGATCAGATGAATAGAAATGACACTGGGGTTGTGTATTCTTGCATTTTTCCTTTTATAATACAAATATTTCATTTTCTGAAATAAACCCTTATATTACAACCACAATCCGTCAAGTTGAGAACATTGTAGGTTCCAGGATGGGCAAATGGAGCACAAATTCTGCAATATGAGGCTTAAGTTTAATCATCAGCAAAATATCTCTCCTCTGCATCAACATTGGCCTCCCTCTGCCAATGATCATCAAGGGTCTCATCATTATCTATTTTAGAGTAATCTAGGTATTCATGATCTTCCCCTAATAGAAACTTCTGCTGCATAATGTAAGTGAATTGATTCATCCGGTCCTCCAGGTCTTCTAAAGATAACGTTGATTCCTGATTCTCACTGACTGAACCAGATGGAGCATTATCTGTTACATCTGGCTGATTCATGTCCCTCTGCAAGTAGACACAAAGCATATGATAAACATTAGAGCACTCAAATTCCTTAAGCCCAGAAGATGAGGAACAGTGGATCTAAAAATAACATAATGTTAGTAATAATCGAACTGTTTAAACAGACAATGAAGCCAAAGAGATCATCATAATAAAACAAGAATTTGACGTAAAACATAACACTTTCAACAGAATCACATAGCTTTGCTTTGCTCTCCTTCCAAATTGTCATATGAAGTTGAGATTATATAACGGATTTGACGTAGCCAGGACTGAAATAGTATCAGTTCAGTTGAATTATTCATCAAACAAGACAATTCTCTTAGTTATGACTGCAACTCTGCAAGCAAACAGAGAAAAGGAGAGAATTATCCTTCCAAGGGTTTTCCCTTTTACAAATTACAGCTGGGCTACTGCTTAAACTAAAATAATCTGAGCCCCACCCCCCTATGATCTAAGAAGCCCCACTGGCCACTACCTTTCTAACCATAACCACCTAACTAATTCTATATCCACTTTGCAACTAATTCTATATCCACACTCTCCCCTTGCGCACCTCTCTAAGTAGCAGGTGGGCCAACTTCGAGCAGGCCTCATTGACATCTGGCTTATACCGGGGGCTGGGGATGCCCACCAAAGCTGATCCTATGGTTACCCCTTCAACAAAGCTTCCCCTTTTTACAGCCGAGTCTCTGGTTTCTTTTCCAGAACTTGCAAATATGAATTTCCCACCCTTGTACCCCCTCTACTATTTGACCAAAGCCCTCCTGTTTCAAGTTCAACTATAACCACATAACTTCAATAAATCCTTTCAGAAATGTCTGAGAATATAACTTTTATGTGCAAAGATGAGTGCTGCTTGCCACAAGCATGGAGATTAATTGACATCCTTCTTATTTAGAGAGACCAAACCAAAATCAGTTTATGGGAATGAGATGCATCATCTTTCTCATGACTCTTGAAGGGAAAAGATGATGCAGGATTCAATTCAAAGAAAAATTGGTTTATGCCGAAGTAGTATTCCTTCTAAATCTGGTGTAGCCAATTAGTTAAAGGGTAGAATTGCCTCCTATGGAGGATACCTGATGTCCCATATCAAACGAAGAAAAAAGAGAATCAACACGGAAGGATCATAAAAGAGCATAACCAACCCTTATATTATACTAATTGCAATTATGCAGGTCATTAGCAGAAGGAGAAAGAAAGGAAAAGCGCACAGAACACCCGTGCTTCTGCATCAAGCACAGACATTGATCTAAGATCTATATATCATGGATTAAATAAACTAAATCTGCATATCTAAATCTGTAGATCAACTGAAAGAAGATGATTAGCACATTAAATTTTAAATTATCTTAAACAAGGTCAGGGGGAGATGATACAGTAAACATATACTTTCAAAAGAATAAGATCTAGCAGTTGAAACATTATTATGACTATACAATAGTTATGACTATACAATAGAGGGTACGTGAAATTTGAGAGGAGGTAATTCTTTCCCCTAACGTGTGCATGGTACTTGCTCACAGTCAGTTCCTCAACTGTCATAGAATCATTCCGCATTGGTTGTTTTATGGAATTCCTTATTTAGCATTTTAAGTGAATACAAGGTTTGCCCTAATCCCCTACATCAATTCATGCTTATTAAGATTAACTTTCTTGGTTTCAATAGAACTAGAAGTAAAGTATAGATAGAGTCTAATTTTTTGTCATAATGTGCAACCTGCTACACTTCGATAACTTGGTGCATCCATTTGATTAAAGCGTAATTCTCCTACAGGATGTTTCTTCAGCACAAGACTTAATTTGGTTGGTGAGTCTAATGACCCTAGTTGGTAAACATCTCAATAGATTAATCAATTTCTAGTGCATTCCTTATCCTCCTCTCTCATTACAATTTCTCTCCACACCTCTACAAAATTTACTAGTGCGCCGAGGGATTAGTTTCACAGCTATCGCTATGGAATACTTGGTTAACACAAAAAATTTACTAGTTAAGAAAGAAGAAAAAATGAAACTTGCATGAAAATAAAATCACAAAATACATGAATTGATAGTTCAAAGAGTAGTAGTACCTCTACAGGCAGTGCAGTAACACTACCACTTGTCCTCTCTTCCTCTTCCTCTTCTTCTTCATCTTCCTCCTCCTCCTCCTCTTCCTCTTCTTCTTGCTGTTGAAGTCCTTCATTACCAATCCAATCCCTTTCAGCAACACCCATCCTCTGCTGCTCCCCTCTAATCTTGGCAACCAGCTCCGCCTCCTCACACCTCCTCATCAGCGTCTCCGACCACCGCTCCCCGGGCCTCGCCATGCCCCTCCCGCTCTGATCCTGAAACCTCCCCACATACTCATGATGCAAGTACGGTTCCCTCTCCCTCATCGCCTCCTCGGAGAAGTATCGCCCTCCCCTCAGCAGCCCCTCCAGGTAAGCGCGCCTCCGGTTCTTAACCCTCACCTTGGTCCTCCTCACCTCCTCCGCCGTCGGACTCATCGCGCTCCGCAGCCGCGTCACGTGCCAGTTCACCTCGTAATCGTCCTTCACCGAATCGAAATCGCGCAGCTCCGTGCACGTGAGGAGGGACCCGTACCGTTCGAGGAAGAGCGCGACGTCGCGAGAGAGGAGGTCGCGGAGGATGGTTTTCCGCTGAGAGGGGAGATTGGTGGCAGATTGAACGGCGCGAGGGAAATACAAATTCTCCAAAGATGAGAGTCTCTCTGAGATTCTCTCCACCGCTTCGTCGCTAATCTTCGTCACCTCCTCCTCCTTCTTCTTCACCTCCATCACCATGTGTTGTCTCAGACTCACTAGACTAAACGGTGGAGTAGTTGAGGCAAAAAAAAAGTTGCAAAGTTTTTTATTTATACACCTATCACTCTTGGATCAAGTGTGTCATCGGCCCATTATGTGAGTTTTTTTTTTTTTTTTTTTGCCTATTGGGAATACTCTCACGGTTCTTCCAACAAATATTTTACCCCGAATTCGACTTGGAACATCACCCTTACATGTACTCCTTCCATTCTTTAATAACTGTTATTTCAGGATTTTACACATATATTAAAAAATTATATTAATATTCTTGTTTCTATCAAAGTTACTGTCTAAGTTTCTAACATACCATTTATCTTTCTTCATAATTTAGACTCTTTAACTTCCTATTACCATTAATTTAAGGGTAGAATTGGTAAAACATAATTAATACTTTCTTGAAATTGTAAAAGTGACAAATAATTAGAAATAAAAACAAAATTAAAATAGTGACAAATATATAAGAACAGAGAAAGTATCTAACTTGTAAAATTTAAAAACAAAAAAACTTGTTTGATCTTTGATGGACCTGTTTTCTCAAAATTAATCTACGACCACCAGCATCCTCCTCTGTCTCTGACCACCTGCGAACACTACTACCGCCCCTCCTGGAGCAGCCGTTGCACCACCCGATTTCACCACTGATTCCACCCCTGCCGCCTCCATGATCCTTCATAACCTTTGATGTTGTTTGTTTGAGTATTACAACAACTTGCCTCACCTCTCCTCCACCTTTAGATTTCCAGATTGGGCACTTTTTGGTGCTCCTGAAGTCATGTTTTGGGCTTCTGTGTGTTCCACCACAGGTTGCAACCCTGGCAGAGCTAGATGAGTTGTCTTTTTGGAGCACTGTTTAAAAAAAGTAGATACAAAGATTTACCTGCTTAGTAGGCAGCTGGATTATATGTTGAACTTTTGGGGTTTAGGGGATTTTGTTTAACCTTTTGGGTTTTGTTTACTTCATGTACTAGCTGGTTGTATCAGCAGTGGCAAGCTTGCTCTTAATTTACTTATCTTTGTGCATTGCAGTGTCACTTCTTGGGGTTTTAGTCACACATGATGTAAGTGTTGTTAAACAACTCATTTGAGTGTTTAATCTAAACATCTTTGACAAAAAAAGAAGCTAAGTTCACCATTGTTTGATATTATAATATTGAATGGTTGAGATTGAAGCAATGAAATGATTTACATGCCCCTGATAATCCTAACAACTTCAGTACCATCACTCCCTTCTCTGCACTATCAAGGGTCGTTCGTCGTGGTGGACTCTGGCGGCGTCTTCTTATGTGTCATCGAGTCAACCCCGTCCACCACCACTGCCATTGAAACAACCCACAAACCTAGGTCCGAAACAAAACTCCATTGCCCAAACCACCATTTAGGGTCCAAACTCTCTCCTAAACCTTGTTGTTTCCATCTCTACGGATGACCTAATCCGTTTTTTTTAAATAAAAAACTAAGCAGACCTCCCTCTTCCCCTAAAATATGAAATGGCTACTCAAATAAGGAAAGTGAGAGATAAGAACATGAGATTGAGAGAGGACAAGGACAATACTTGGTGGTTCTGGCGAGGCTGAACAAAGGTGAGGGAGCATGGAACAATGACAATGATGAAGACACAGTGTGATGGCTCTATTCTGACAGTGGTGGTCACAATGAGGGACTTGCAGTTCTAGTTCGACAAGGGATACAAGTTGTTGGCGGAGAAGACACTGATTCAGGGAGGCTTGATTGGTTTGAGTTTTTGGCTAGAGATCTAGAGGTGCATGGTTGCTGGATTGGTTGATTCTGGTTCAGCCTGGCTTAAGGGGAAAGGCTAGTCGGTCGACACCTCTAGTTTCGTGACATGATGGTCACACCGTAAAGGCTGGATCCTTGCTTCGTTGCTCCCAAATGGAGGACCTGTCACATGCCCCTGAATCGCCCCTTAGCGATCCTCGAGGTGGATAACAATAAAATGTGACTATACACGAGAGAGGTTAGACATCCAAACATCCCACACATGGAAGGTATTACTTACCAGCAGTATAAACCACAACAAAGGAAATTCCCGGGCAACTTAATCAATATGGTGCCCTCACTCTCAACCTATATTACTATTGACTTGAGCGTCAAAGTGTTTTTACAAATATTGCTTAGTTAGTAGCGTGCTTGGTCATACCAGGAATCACATTCACCTTGTTATTTCTTAGTTTTTTTTTTCAATCCGATTGCAATTACTTTGCTTCATATTATTTGAATTAAGGCTTTAAAAATGTTTGCCATTGTTTCTCTTACGAGCATGTGAAGATGTGCAAATGTTGATATGGAGAAATGGAATGAGAACATATATATGATGAAAAATTATGAGATAAAATGTGAGAAATAAGAAATGAAACGAGACGATGTATAGATAAGACACGAGACGAGAGAGGACAAAAGAAAAATAAGATATAAAATGAGAAAATAATGAGATATAAGATGAGAAGATGAAATGAGATGATAAAGATGAAACAATATATTTAACAGCTTCTATTCACACTCACTTTCTAAGTCACACTATTCTCACCTACTTTCTATTTCCATATTTTTTTTTTCCTATCACATCACTATTATATCTCATAAAAAGATTGGTTGAGACACCCAATTTTACACCAAATTACACCCACATTTCCATTAATTATTAATTAATCTAGATTAACTTCAACCAACTTTCATGCTAGCAAAATATTTTAGCTCATTCTCGAAGAATGCAAAAGGAACATTAACTGAAATCCAACCATACCATAATATATCAATTATATGTACTTCACCAATAATGTTAATATTTTAAAATACTCATCAAATATACTAATACTCGCTAATTTAAAGGAAAAAAAATAAAGCCCTAACAAAACCTGACTGGAAAAATTCAATGAGAATGTAATTTACAACTTACTAAGCAAGGCTAATTTAGCCCCTGATCAAGCTCTTACATACACACCCAATTCTCTCAATAATTGCATAACTGAAAGTTGTGTGCTCTCAAGCGACAATTTCATCCACGTTAGAATTAAATACAAAACTTGGGAAAGAAGTTGTTATGTCCCTGCATTAATATCAATAATAAAGTTTAAACATCAAAATATGGATGAAACTAGATTCATATTTACCATAAAAATATTCACACATACCTTAAGTAGGGAAGGGTCATGATTTTCAGCAGTGATGGATTTTCAGAAACAAATTTTCGCCACTCGTCAATGTCTATTTTTCCATCTTGGTTCTGGTCAGCATCCACGAATGTCTGACCACAAAATAATATGATGTCAAGCTTAAAAGTTTCTATTTAATTTGTGCTAATTGATAAAAGAAACAAAAAAGAGGTTACATCACAGCATCAATTAACAAAAACAGCATTTCTTCCACAATGTAGATGAACTTTCATATCTAATATTCTACATTATCCAGGAATACACACCTTGTCAATAATTGTTTCTACCACCTCATCTGCCAACTTCATTTCAGACTCGCAAAGAAGTGCAATTAGCATTTGCTTGACCTGTCAGAAATCACCAAAAAGATATGAATGTCACACCAAAATATCTTTTTATAAAGAACAATTAGAAAAACAAAACCAAAATGAAAATCATCACTTTCAAACAGACAGAACAACGTAGATTTGCACTTCATTTGTTTCGTCGAACAGAACACTTTAGTTGCATTGAAAGTATATATGAACAAATAATCACCACCTTACCTCTTGGCGCTCTATAAAGCCAGTACTGTCCAAATCATAGAGCCTAAATGAAACTGCAGTAAATCCCAAACATAATGGATCAGTTCAGCCAGATCACAGTACGGAATCTAAGGTAAACCACAATGAGTCAAGGTTTTTCAACTTACAGTCGATCTTGTCTTCTAGTGGTGCATTTGGGTGGAAGACATTGAGAGATCTAACAAAGTCATCAAAATCAATAACTCCCTTCTTCTTGACATCAAATAGATCAAAGATCTGCATGTAAAAAATTTCTGATATCATATAAATACATATCCAGTAAATTGATAATGGGTACTTCAGGGAGATACCAAAAAAAACTAAATGTCGAGAAGAAAATTAAAAAGTTGCAAAGATAATCAAATGTTGCTTTCTATTTCAAAAGGAAACCAGGAAATAAGAAAAATAGTGTACATAGTTTTGGACCTTTTCAATGAATCAATTACATATTGGGTCAAAATTAAAAGAATGCTATGGTAAAATTTCATTTGAAACGATGCGGTAAAAAGCAAAGTGCAACTCGACAGACATGATTCGATCTGCGGATTCTAACATCCTCCATTTTATGTAGTATTAGTATATAGAAATAGGGATGCTTTTGGCTTGACATTGTTTGTTCTATTTCACTAGAACCCATTATTTGGGGGATTGAAGAGTATTGATGATGTAAATAGTACATGATAATGATGGAGCTGAGTTGATTCCTTTTTAGGGGGCAAGTATCTAAGATCAGTGAAGATGAATTTTAAGTATACTATTGATAGAGAAATCAAAAGGATCCAATCGATCAAGGTCCAAAAAAAGTCAAATTTTGTAGGAATTGGTAAAACTATGTAGACCAAAAGTATATCCTGTATTCACAATCACAATAACTATGTTACAGACTTTTGTTAAAAGGAATAATACATTCAGTTTCTTCTAGAAAAATATAGTGAAACAGTGAATTTCTCCAATAACCTACTTGAATTGCAAATCGCTGATCTAAAAGCACATTTAGGTCAGCTTAAAGGCATTCAAACATGCTTGCAAGAAACACACTTACAGCACAGTTATCATTATTGTTGAAGAAAAAAGAATGGTGTTTCGTACCCGGTTTGCAAAGATATTTTCTTTTTTCCTATTCTTGAAGATGGCCAATTGAAATTCTTCCTGCAAAGCAAGAACAACCATAACCACATTATGGGCTATGAGTTCCGTGTGAAGAACAAATAACCATAAAAAACAAAAATGTTAACTTGATTAGGACAGAGAATAATTTATGAAACAAAGCAATAAGAAAAAAGATAAATAAAAAATGAGAAAAACTCAGATCATTTATTTATGTCACAATTGATTAACAGGAAAATTCCAAAATTGCATAGCACACTGAAGTTATGGGCCAAATTCTTGAGACAAAAGTACGCACTAATGAAAATAGCTCAATTTCTCATAAAAAATACCCACCACAAGATAGATGTAAAAAACTAAAGATAGAACGAAGTTACGCAAAAGGAACGAGTGGAAGCAGAAACAAGGACCAATTTATGAAAAACTGAAAAAACAAAAGGGATTTGCCATGCAGTACCTTGCTTATTAATCCGTCATCAACAACAGAACTGCTGATGCTCTTAAAAAGCTCGAATAATGCTTCAACTTCACTGACAGTGACTGGAACCAAAAATTGATCACAAGTTTAAAGACATAGAGATAGAGTAATACAATAACAAAAGCATTATGCATCGCTACATGGAAACATTTTATTAATAGTCAACAAGTAATGAGACCCAAACACAACCATTCTATCCATTTCCGTTGAGACACTGAGACATACGAACTCGACTTTGTTTTTTAGATTAGCAGAGCTTGCTGAATAACAAAAGCATTATGCATCATCATATGGAATCATTTTTCTAAATAATTAACCAGTAATGAGAACTGTTCTATCCAAATTCCCAGAGATCAGACTAAGTGATAAGGACACAAAGCCTAGTTCTCAGGATCTGGTGATGAGCGAACACAGGTCTCCCTTTTTTTCTGGTTCCCTTTATATATTTATCTTAGTTGTCAATTACCAATCATTCACCTTCTAGGCCTCATTGATGGCTTACCCAACGTTTACTCTACCACTGGCCGACCTAGTTATGCCAAGCTTTAATTTACTTGGCATGTACAAGACCCAAACAAAAGCATCCTATCCATTGACGTACAAACTCGATCTGTTTCTTAAATTAGCAGAGCTAGCTTGCTGAATGACAAAAGCATGATGCATGGGTATATGGAAAAAAATTTCTTAATAATTAACCAGTAATGAGACCCAAACACAATAATCCTATCCATTTCCATTGAGACAATGACATACGAACTCGATTTGTGTCTTTAATTAGCAGAGCTTGCTGAATAACAAAAGCATGATGCATGGGTATATGGAAACATCCTTCTTTATAATTAACCAGTAATGAGACCCAAACACAATCACCCCATCCATTTCCATCGAGACACTGACATACAACTCGATTTGATTCTTAAATTAGCCGAGCTTGCTGAATAACAAAAGCATGATTCATGGGTATGCGGAATCATTTTTCTTAATAATTAACCAGTAAAGACACCCGAACACAATCATCCATTCCCATTGAGACACTGGCATATGAACTCGATTTGTTACTTAAATTAGCAGATCTAGCTGAATAACAAACATTATGCATCACTACATCTATATGAAATCAATTTTCTTAATAATTAACTGGTAATGAGACCCAAACACCATCATCCAATCCATTTCCATTGAGACACTGACACATATGACCTCGATTTTGTTTCTTAAATTAGCAGATCTTGCTGAATGCATGGGTATTAAATTGTGTGCCCAAAAGGAGAACAGTTTTGCAGCAAAAGGGAGAAAAAGAGGCATTTTTTTCACTTTGGTGGCAGAATGGAAGAGACTGGACACAACATCATCTTTGGTGTGGCTTACTTCACAATAAGCAGAAGCAGTGCAATTCATGATATTACCAAACATTCATATACCCGAAGATATAGCACAGCCTATACAAATAAAGCATGGTGAAAATCAGTTTCATCCATGTAGAGCAAATTAAGGTAGATTAAAATAGGGTAGGCCCAAGCTTTTTACAGATCCACCTTGGCCTATTTTTAACAGTACACATACAAAGTGAACTGTGTACTGTTAAAAATAGGCAAAGGTGGACCTGTAAAAGTTTTGTTTGTTGTGAACTTGCAATCTTCCCCTTCTCAGAAACCCAACAAGAAACATGTTATATAAAATTGCAGACCCTTACATAACAATATAAATGTTTAACACATTATACTTTTAAGATTCACCCAGCAAGTGCAAGACTAGGAGCAAATTCACAATAAGAAGCTCCTCAGAAGCTTTTTCAGTTAGAGTTCAATAAACAGACAATCACAATAAACCAGAGTTATAACTGTACAAGAATTACAGCTTATAGCATCATTTCATTGACAAAATGAATCAACTTACAAGCTGTCTGTGATGCAAGAACTACTGGATCCTCTTGCCCTGGAAACTGCTTTCTTGCCTTAGAGTTGAAACAGCCCATTTATGGAGGGAGGAAATGCAAGGCAGCACGGCTCAGGACCGGTGCTCGGGTTTCCCTACATATATATAATCAAAATAACCTTATCCTTATAACTCAAACCCAAATTTAAAAGCCACAACATGTAACAATAAACAAATAAATCAACCCTACATGATTTGTTTTGGACCGAAACCCTACATATTAAATTGACAAGACCCCAACTAAAAAATTTAAAAATTCAAAACAAAAAGGATAAAATAATTAAAATAAAGCATGCAGTCTGGAGATTGCCAACAATAATTGACCATTAACTAAATATAGCATGAGCTCAAAGCCAGAAAAAGGCGTAGTTTATGAAATTATTGAGTTTGACTATACCAGACAAATTGGTGCATGAAACAGGGGGCAAATAACAACCATATTGAATAGTTAAATAAATTAAAAAACTTGACCCCGGATTTAGAATTTTCAACCCAACACCAAGATGAAGTAATCTTGTATACATAAGGAACAGTCAATATCACAGAATCCAATGGATCCCAATCAAGGGGCTAATGAATCAGAAACAAAGAAAAAAGATTAAGTCTACATTGTGATTAATTTTTCTTCTCTAATAAACCCTATCAAAATCAAACAATATCTGAATCAAACCCAGAAAAAAGAGAAAGTTAGAACATGAGCAGAATCCGAAACAAGGAGGAAGGTGATTGGTTGAAAGGAACTCACCCAGTTGAAAGGTGTGAATCTAAAAAGTTGCCATTGGAGTGAGTAAGAGGCGATGGAAAGCAAGGAAGTAGAAGGAGGAGGAGGAGGAAGAAGAGGAGAGAGAAACACGCGGAGTTTTTGAGAGAGAGAGAGAGAGAGAGAAGAAAAAGTGACTGAAAAATGTATGTGTAGTTTGTTGAGTTCGTTTTATATATAATTAGTACTAGAGAGAGAGAGAGATTGTCGAAAAGTGTGAAAATCACCGGAGTGAAGTAAAGTCGGAAACGCTAACGGCGAGGTTGGTGTGGCGGCGGCGGCAGGGACTAGTAAATATTTTTGTGAGCATCTTTGCGAGGGATTTGGAATATTCTTATTTTCCTATTTGTATTTTCAGTTAATTGATTATGCAACGACTTGTTTATTTTTTTCTTTTTTCTTTTTTCTCTTTTGAATCCAAAATAAGGAATTTGTTTTGGAAATGTCCAAAAATAGGCGTCGGTTTGGAAATTGAATTGGGTCCTGTAATAATCGCGTATGAGAGAAAAGCCATAAGTTGTTACCAGTTACAGCAGCGTCATTATGCTCACACGCTTACGCACACGCTTCTCACATGTTTTCCAAATCTTCATTAATCATTAACAAGGTTCACTTAGTAGTTAGTATGCAAAAGAAAAAACTTGTGCAACTTTGCACAAGTTAGCAAGTTACTCTTTTACCCTTATTTCAGAAATTAATTTCATCATCATCTTTCCATCATCTTTTTCAATTTTTTCCCAGAAAATAAAAACAACAACAAAAACAATCAAGCGAGCCTGTACATCCAGCAACCCAGAGAGCAAGAGCAAGCAGATAAGTCTTCTATATTGTGGATGGGTTATTATCTTAGATTTTAGTTTTAGAACATTCAGAGTCAAAATTGAAGTTGAAACCTTGGAGGGCTTGATATGCGTGAAATAAATTTCTACAACTTTCTATAAACAAGAAAATTTTCTTGTGTTAACTGGTGTCCAATTTGCCTTCATTTGTTTCTAGAACATTCCAGAAACGCCAAAGCCCTCATAGGGGTACTAGAAATCCACGAAATTGAATGTATTTAAGCCTATTTTACAGGGAATGTATTTAAGCCTTTAGAAATTGAATGAAATGGAGCAGACCAAATTACAAGTACAAGTACTATATAGATACAATAAGAGAGTTTGTTTCCTATAATGTGGAAGACAGTAACGCAAGTACAAGAGATGTACAATTTGAATCTTATCTAATATAATTGATCAAAACAAACAACCCTTATTCAATTCCAAATTGCAATTGTAATAAAATCATGATAAATATTGAATCCAAACCATAATATTTGATTGATACTTTAGCCGACCACTTATCATTTTAACTCCCCCTCAAACAAGATGTTATAAGTTTTTTTAAAAACTAGATATACCAGCATGTCTGACCAGTTTGATTGAGAATCAGTCAGGAGGACGATGGAGTAGAGCAGTTTACGACGTAAAGATTAAGGCCTCGTTTGTGGTGGTTTTTGATTTTGTATTTTGAAAATTTAAAAAACCAAAACTAGTTTTCAATTTTAGATTTTTATTTTGTTTTTCAGTTTTAAAAATAATGTCAACTTTGTAAATTTACGATTGTGGGTGATAGCGGCAATAGGATAATGGAGGGGTCAGGTATCAGTGGTGTAGGAGGTGATAGTGGTGGCAGTGGAGGTGGTGCCTGCATCAACGATGTTGGTGGTGAAGATAGAGGTGGTTGTGGTGGGGATGAATGTGGTGGTGGATGTTACCTGGTGGTAGCGATGATGGTGGTGGTGGCATCAGCGGTGGTGGTGGTATTGGTGGTTGTGGCGGAGACGATAGTGGTTGCAGTGGAGGCGATGGCGGAGGTGGCGACTGTGGTGAAAATGACGATGTAGTGGTGGAGGGTGGTGGTAGCAGTGGAAGTTACAGCGGTGGAGACAGTGGAGGTAGAAGTGGTGGTGTTGGAGGATAGCGGTGGATGTGGAGGTAGCAGCGGTGGTGGCGGTAGTGGTGGAGGAGGCGGTGGATGTTGGAGTGTGGTGGCGGCGATGGTGGTGGCGACGGTGGTGTGGGTGGCGGTGGCGGCTAGGGTTAAAATGGCGATGGCAGTGATGGAAGCAGCGGGTGGCGACTATGGCAGTGGCGGTGGTGGCGACGGTGGTGTGGGTGGCGGTGGCAATAGTGGTGATGGCTAGGGTTAAAATGGCAATGGTAGTGGTGGCGGCGGCGGCAATGGTGGCGATGGCGGTGGCGGAGGTGAGGGGGTGGTGGATGGTGCTGACAGTGGGTGGTGGTGGTGATGATACATTTTATTGAAATTAAAAACCAAAATCAGAAAATCGTATTCTGTGGTTTTAAAAATAATGCTAAAATCGTTTTGAAATTGAATTAAAAACTAATTCAGCACCATTTTTGTCGAACATATTTCATTTTGAAATTTACATTTAAAAACCAATCTCAAGGTTTTTCCTATACTTGCCCCGCTATGTTAGACTGCCACGAGGGATTAATAATATGAAAAATCAATCCACGTGTTATTTTATAAGTGGGACTTTTATTGAGCAAGGAGTGCTACATTAGCACTAAAATATTTCTCCAACCGATGACATATTAGTTGCAATTATATCATTATTATTTAGGACTTAGACTTCTCATAAAAGAACATCGAATTTGATATGTTAGACCTAGCTTGTATCGTATGGGTTGAAGGCTTGAAGCTAAAGCTAGCCTTGGCCACTTCGATTGTTGCATAGGATCTATACCTTTGACAACACACATTTGATCTCTTGTAACAGTGGTCGAATCCATGAAACTAATGTTGCTAGGTTAGTAGACCACTTTTGACTTCTTAAATGACAAGCAACTAGTGTTTCACCTAGGAAAACATAATTTCCAAATATTGACTTCTTATCATCAATACTTGTCTAATCTGCATTTGAAAAACTTCAAACATCCATATTAATGGAAGGTTTTAGGAGCAAACAACACATTTTTCTTGCTTGAAGATAACTTAAGGTCATTTTTACTCCCTACCAATGTAAAATAGTAGTGTTACTTAAAAGTTAGCTCAAGTTCTGAATTCAATGAGTCAAATCTGGTCTAGTTTTTGTCAAATATGGAAGACCTATAATTTTTCTTCGATACAGTGTCAGATTATTCATCTCTTCTCCTTATTAAGTAAAGACATTTCCTGTTACCATCATTTTTGGTAGGTAATGCATATTTTATTTAAGTATTTTTTTTTAAGATATTCCGCAACTAATTTAAAATAAGATTAAGTGAGTAAATTTCTACCAACAAATGTTTTTTCATATGCATCGTTCGGTAATCAAATCCTAAACTAAATGTTTAAAAAACTCAACTATCTACTAATTATTTCATACCTTACTTTCTTGGTATTTGCATACTTTATTTGTCTGAGACACGTGCCCCTAGCTAGTTATATTGTTAGTTTTTAATCTCACCGTAATTTCAGATAACCAAATGAAATTAATGCTTTTTAATTGTGTTTTGGTTCATGTATCCTTCTGTTTTTTAAACATGTCATTAAAGCACTAACCACATGCACATGCTTTAGATTTGTCTTATGTGTCAAATAATCCGAACAGGAAAACCGGCCAAGTTTATTACTTTTACAATAACAAGCGATCAAACATGAGCGTGTAGCGCAAATTATGATATTAGAGATTAGAGAACCGTATTTTACAAGGTTTTCTTTTTTGGTACATAGTATTTTACAAGTTAAAAGGAAATACATAAGCTTTTCGATCCTATGAGTTATTTTAAATTTTGATTCATTTAAATCAAGCTAAGTGAATTTATTAATATAGATAAAACTCTATCTATATCTATTTTATATTCAATAATTGAATAAAAGTATTACATGTCATTAGTAAAAACTTTATTTAACTTTTTTTACAGAAATGTAATCATTCAATTGAAAAAATCGGCAATCTACTTTTTTTTTTATTTAACTTTTTTTTGAATGGGCTGGTTTTTTTATTTAACTTAAACAAAAGTTAAAGAAGTATAGAGATAATTAAAACTTAAACTATTTTTTCTTCTTCCAAAACTAGTGGAATTAGTCGTGCAACGCTCAAGTGTCAAAAAAAAAATTTGTTAACTATTTTTAGTTTAAAATGACACAAATATATAAGGCTTAATAGCACTTTTGGTCATTCACCTTTCACGATTTTGCACTTCTGGTCCCTCTTGGAATTTATTAGTAAAAAATGTCCCTTACTAAAGCAAACGACAGCAGTTTTAGTCCCTCATCACTATTCCTTAAAAAAACTAACGTCTTTTGGATTTTCCATCCAATATTTGACGATTTTTTTAAATAATATAAAATAATAATAATAATAATAATAATAATAATAATAATAATAATAATAATAATCCTTCTTATTCTTGATCTGTTTCCTCTTCCTCTTCATCTTCAAATCATATTCTTCTTCCCCCTTCTCCCCAGCAGCCACCACTGAAACCCTCTTCTTCTCCATTCTCCCTCCCTTCTCTACTCCTCCATCACCCCCTCCTCTTCTTCACCATGCTCCTGGTCAGAATCCCTAAATCCCCCCACCACACTGTCTCCTCCATCACCTCTCACAGGCAAAATCTCTCCATCACCCCCTCCTTTTCTTCACCATGGCTATTTTGCTCAAAATTTATAAATCCCTCCAGCAGCCACCACTGAAACCCTCTACTTCTCCTATCTTCTCCCTCCCTTCTCTACTCCTCCATCGCCCCCTCCTCTTCTTCACCATGCTCGTAGTCAGAATCCCTAAATCCCCGCACCACACCGTCTCCTCCATCACCTCTCACAGTCAAAATCCCTCCATCGCCCCCTCCTTTTCTCCTGGTCTGCGTGATGATGATGATGAGAGCCATGAGCGGGGATCTTGAAACCTGGGTTGATGCCTTGATGAGGGATCTCTGCACCGTGGGCTCTAGCACGAATAAGGGATGGGTGAGGGGTGTTGTTGGGTCCTTCTTCACCTTCTGCCAGGGAATTTTCTAGGTTTTGTTTGATCTGTCTTTTCCTTTTTCTCAATTTTTCTGCTATTATCTGGGTTTTGTGGAACTGGGTGTGTTGTTGTTGGATTTGTAGGGTGTTGCTGGAGGAAGATGAGGTTGGTGAAGATGAAGATCTGATGAATTTTTTTGGTGAAGGTGGAAGAAAAAAACTGGTCTGTTAATATCATCCGATGAAAAAAAAAGTGGAAAGGTGGAAAGGTTGGTGAAGATGAAGATCGGATGAATTTTTTTGATGAAGATCTGAAATGAAGAGAAAAAGAAACGAAGTTGGAAAAGAAAATGGGACTAAACCTGGTCTGTTAATAAAAAAATTTATTAACTTTTTTTTTTCAAAAAAAAAACCCTTTAAATATTGGACAGAATAGTGGCAAGGGACTAAAATTGCTGTCGTTTGCTTAAGTGAGGGACTGAATTCTTGCATGCTTTGTTATCTTGAGAGAGACTTAAGAATTTTTTGTGAACTCAGAATTTGATCTTGAATATGTTAATTTTCCTTTAGTAGCCCCATTGAGCCTTGAAATTGAGTCTATTTTTGTTGAAGCCTACTATTGGAATTATTGTTGAGTTGTTGAGTGATTTTGAAAAAGGAAAATGTTAGAGCTATGTATATATAGGTTTCTCTTGAAAAAAAATGAAAAAAATTGAAAAAGGAATATTACAATGAAGTGGTGGGGTGAGAAAGAGTGTGAGGGTAGTAAAATTCATTTCATTCATCTCATACATCTCACTGCTTTATAGAAGATTTTTTTTTTTAGAGAACCTATGTGCTAAATTGTTTAAGCTCTTATTCAAAAGAATCACTTAATACGAGTCATTATCTGAGTCAGCCACTTGAGTTGCCAAGTTCTTGAAATCCATACCTGTTTCTGAACCCTTGGCCAAGTTTCAACCCTTGTAGTCTCTCCAAAGTTGCACTGCTGTACTTTTTGGTTTTGATTTGAATGATAAGCAGATTAGTTTCAATTCACTTGTTATTCATGAGCTGATTATTTTGTGAGCTTTAAATTGATGAACTCATTCTGCTGTTTTGATCAAATGTCGTCCTTAGTTTTCTTGATGAACTTTGTTTCCCTAACATGCATGTTTTCCAACCAATTGTGTTTTTCTTGAAAATGTATCTTGCGTTGTTTTGTGCTAGTTTGGGTAATTTGTTCTGAGCTTGAGGACAAGCTTTCGCTAAGTGTTTTACGCTTGAGGACAAGCTGTCGTTGGGTATAGTGGTGTGATGACTGGGATTTATATGACATTTTTAGCATCTCTTTCTTTGTTTTTATTTTATTTTTATTTGTGTCTCATATAATTTTTATTTAATTTGTTAGAGTTTTTTTTTTGCATTTGCATATAGATTAGCAATTATTATGTTTTTAGTCCTTTTAGTTATGCTTTATTGTAGTTTTAGTCATTTTTTAGAGTTTTGGTCATTTTAAGGACATTTGTGGGGGATCTTGATGCAATTAATGAAGAAATGGTGGATGAATTTAAAGAAGAAGAAGAAGCATCAATCTCCATATGCTTGTTTAACATGTGGGAATTGAAGAGGGAATTGATGAAGAATTGTTGTTTCAGAACAAAAGGGAGGCGACATGAAGAGCCTTTATCGCCATCAAAGAGCCATCAAAGAAGGTGTGCAAAAGAGCAAAGAATATGAAGCTTCGGACGTGACCAACGCCTGAGCGTTGGGGAGCCAATGCTCATGTGTTGGCTCTCTGTCTTATTGTCCAAAATTGTTTAAATCCCAACGCTCAAGAGTTGGGTAGTCAACGCTCATGCGTTGCCTCTTTGCCATACGTGCTGTTTTAAGTTAAATTCCAACGCCTAGGCGTTGGAAGCCAACGCTCATGCGTTGGAGTGTTGTCATGAATTATTATAAATAGCAGCTTCTCCTTTGTTTGTAGATATATCTACACTTCTCTACACATCTCGAAAATACATTGTTTCTGAGCTTTGCCTGGACTTGTGGGAGGCCACCTTGAGCTCCCAATTCAGGTCATTTTTATTTATCATGTCTTTGCTAGCCATGTTAGGCTAGTTTCTTTCTAGCATTTGGGTACTATGTGAATCCTTACTGAGGTATGCTTTAAGCTTTCTATTGCTCTATATGAATAAAGTTGTAGTTTCATGTATCTTTTCTCCATGTTTATTTTGCTTGAGTCGATGCAAGTACCATGCTTTCTTTTTGCACAACGGTAGTTGGTAGGATTAAAGGGAAATGAGATTAGATTAATCCGTTTATCCGCCACATAGGTGTAAGGGTGGGAATCAATTGTGATGACCAGAACTAAGAACACTAATGCTTCAATTGGTTTAACTAAACACTAAGGTATTAGGTTTAGTAATTGAATTGAAAGTTCTATTTGATTAAGAAATTAATAAGTAGAAGTTTAGGCTAAATCACCATGAAATGATTTCTAAGTTTATGTAGTTATTTGTTTGTGAAAGCATAATTAGGTTAGGTGAAGCTATTATCCATATGTTGTTTTTAATTAGAAGTGCTTTTAGTTCTTATGCTATATAAAAACAATCTAAATATAAATTTTGTGTTTGAAATTCCAGAAAACCGATTTCAAGTCAAACCAATCCATGTGGAGACGATAATCTTTTATACTACTTCGATACAATCTGTACACTTGTAGAATTGCTATCAGTGCTCTTATAAATTATTTGATGATATTAAAAATTAGGTCAATGCTAATTAGTAAATATCAATTATTAAATTTGTGTAATATTAATTATTTACACAATGAGAACTCTAATTCTATTAATTGAAATCTCTTGATACAATTATTTTTTATTTTATTATATTTAATAAGTAAAAAATACTTTAATATTTATTTATTTATTTATTAAAACTACAATAATTTTTATATACTATTAAAAAATATTGTAAATAAACGCAGATGAATTATATCTAGTGGTAGTATATAAGAAGAACATGAAGAATCGTATCAATTTTTATGTGGTGATGCAAGGGTATTGAGAATTGATTTGTAATGATGTGATTAAATCTTAGATCATGAAATGTAAGTCCTTTGAGGATGGAGAAACTAAAATATTTTTAACCTTGAATTTTCACAACCCAGTCTAACCCTTTTGTTTTTATAGAAAAGAGAACTTTTATTGAAAAAGTAGAAGGGGAAAGTACATATTTTGGCAAAAGTAAAACTCTCAGCACCAAACAGAGAGCACCTTACAAGCAAAGTTCCTTTACTTAACAACTCACAATACAACCCATCAGAAGCATATATACCCAGTAGAGGATAAGGAAAAACCACATTACATATTGTTCATAATAAAATGCATAAACTAGCTAGAGCATTAAATGTTTCTCTGTGTAAGAGGGATGGGTTGAATGATCAATGATTCAATGAGACCCTTAATTTCATGATCTTGAATACTGTATCCATCTCCAAACTGGTACATGAACAATCCCACACGTGCAGTGTTTACAGCAGTACTTATGAAACACTCAGAGAAACAAGAATTATGAATCGCTTCATTCATCTTCTTCCATATTCTATTCATCACGGATTTTATATGCTCACGAGCTTCTGCCTCAGAAGCTCCACTTTCATTCATGTAGCACTCAATTGATGTAGGAATATCACCCATCTCATTTTCACGCTAAAAATGAAAGTGAAAAACAAGTAGTGAGAAAAAATTGAAGAGTTTTGCAATGAGAAAAGAAAGACATTGGTATAACATACCTTAGATGATCCAAGATCATTAGCAAGGCGCAAGAGCATTGATGAAAGTCGAATTATATCCAGGTATATTTCCAAATTATACAACTCTTCATTTTTGATTGAATGTGGAATCAAGAAGTAAGAATTGATAAGTAAAACAGGTCCACCAACGGTAATCCAAGAAATCTCTAAGTATTCTTCAAGGCTTGGCTTATATCCACTATGGTACCACTCTGCTTCAATTAATTTTGATTTACATGTATCTGTCCACTGATAAAATAGGTTAACAATGCTCTTAATTAATTAATTGTACAAATTTATACCAAAAATAGATAATTAATTAAGCGTGCGTACCACTTTCACTAGATATGGGGTGATATTGTACCCATTCTTCTTTTGGTTTTGTGAAGCAATTTCATTCACAAAGTCATAGAGTTCATGAAAGTATATTTTCATGTAGTCTGGGAGACTGTCCATGGCATTTAGATCCCATCTAGAAGTACAAGAATAATATTTATTATTGGTGGTGTAAAACTTGTAAAATAAATTATTTAAATAAAATCATTATTAAGCAGCGCTAACCTGTCAATTCCTTCTGTGAAAAGCTTTAACTCTTCCAAATTACCATACAAATCATAAACATCATCAACTACGGTAATTAGGGAATTGACCTTTGCCATGTTTTTTCTGTAATATTCATGATCTGGCCGAGAATTCATTCCAACAGAAAAAACATAGGCCTCAACCAACCTATCTCTCGCAAAACTCAACTTTTCTTCAAAATCCACTTCTTTCCACCATCTTGTGAAAAGGGAAAAAGTGATGAGCTTTAGTATAAGGCAGCAAAAGTAGTTATCCTTCAATTAAAAGTTGGGAGTTTCGTTTGGCGCCACCCGCAATTGGGGTGGCGCCACCCCTTTTTTTAAAATTTCCAAAATTACCCTTTTTCAAACAAAAAAAAAACTGTTCTGCCAATTTTTTTTTTTTTTACAGAAATGATTTTTTTTTTCAAATCTCACCCCACCCCCCTTCAACTCATCACCCTCACCATTTCTCTCCCCCCATACATTTTCGTTCTACCCGGATAATGTAATGGACGAAAGGGACAAGTCATAACTTAAAGTGGGTTAACATAAGTGAAAGAAAAAATGGATTTCGGAGTTTTCGACGCGTTCTGGTTATTATTCGCACTTCAAGGTGCGAAATATGTCTCAAATTCGCACCTCTAGGTGCGAATTTATGTTAGATTTGTTTTTTAACGCATTTTACTTGGGTCGCACCTTTAAGTGCGATTTTGGGACAATTTCGCACCTCAGGGTGCGATTTCATGTTAAAAAAAAACTGAGAAAAGATCTAAAAAAATTCAAAAATAACACCAAATAATTTTTAAAAATTATGGGACCACCACGGCTGGTCTAGTTGAAATATTTAGAAATTTATGGTGAAATAAAAAAATTTCAAAAATTAAAAAAAAATAGCGTCCAATTACTTTTTTTTTCTCTTCAACTTTGTAGTTCAGCCCGTCGCCATCCGAGACTATTAGAAATTCAATTTTCAGAGCCAGAAATATTATAAAAAAACAATTTAAAATATTATTTCCCACCCATAAGTGCGATTTGGAGGTGCGATACACTTTGAAAAAAATTTAAAAAAATTAAATAATGCATTGTTTAAAAATCGCACAGATGCATGCGATTATGGGGGTCAAAATCGCATCCCTAGATGCGAAATTGACAAAAAAATAATGTAAAAAAAATACATTTTCTCGCATTCCAGTCGCACCTTTACATGCGAATTTTAAGATAAAATCGCATGTCTAGGTGCGAAAAATAACCAGGGAAGAAAAAAAAATTAAGTTTTCATGCGAGAGAATCGCGTTTAGCAGGAACCTCACTTTGTGATATTTGCGTCCACATGAAAATAAACAGATATTGAAGTGGTAGGGGGAGGAAATGGTGATGGTAATGAATTTAAGGGTATGGAGGTGGGGTATTTGTAGTTTTGACATTTTTGGGGTGTTGAGATGGTGTTGAGAAGATGAGAGTGATGGGGTTGGCAAGGTGATGGTGGTGGTGACAAGGTGAAGCCGTGAAGGGGGTGGTGAAGGGGTATGGGAGAGAAGAGGTAAAGGGGTGGTGAAGGGGTATGGGAAGAAGAAGGATATTGGGGGGTTTATTTTATTTTATAGGGGTAAAACAATAATTTATTGGAGGGAGGGGTGGCGCCACCCGCAATTTGGGTGGCGCCAAACGAAACTCCCTTAAAAGTTTAATTTTCAAGAAATGTGTGCCATCAAACAGATGGAGTAGCAATTGACAAATAAATTTTTTATATTCCACATGATTTTCGATCTTCATTTCACACGAGAGGAGCTATTTAACTAATTTTTATATGCTTAATTTTATTTAAAACATGATTTTTTAAAAAGTCACATGACATTAATCTTGACCATTCATGATTAGATCTAACGATCGTGATTTATTCACATTTTTTCATATAAAAACATCTTTCTCATATTCTCATATAATACATTATATATATATATATATATATATATATATATATATAGGGAGCGTATCAAGTGAGAGCGATGTTTATTATGAGAGATGAGAGCGTTCAATCTTAGCCATTATATCTACCATGAAGGGTCAGGATTAAAACAAAATGGCATGTGACTTTTTTAAAAAGTCATGTGATCACTAAACTACTTTTAATCTCAACCACTCATGAATGGTTGTACGGCCATGATTTAACGCTCTCATCTCTCATAATAAACATCGCTCTCACTAGATACGCCCCCTATATATATATATATATATATATATATATCATAACATCTTTAAAATCTTTTCTTTTTTAAAACGTGTTGTAATTTATTGAACTAGATCAAAGAAACATCAAGGTTTAGAAGTGGAATCACCCCTCAAGAGCCTCTTCCACCAACACAGAAACCAAGCTATAGCAAAATATAAAATCAAGCTTAATATGATATGACTTTATAATATTCGAGGATTATAACTTATAATCAAGAAATTATATAATCGACATGTCACCTGGATGAATCCTTGAGTTCTTCTATATAGATGGAATGAGCAATGTTGAAATCCAGTTTGGCTAATTGAAGTAAATCCGGAATCATGTTTGGGTTTCTTTCGTAAACATTAATGAACCACTGAGTCTCCCATCTAGGAGTCCTCCAATGTAATGGTAGCTCCAAAGCATGACTGATTAGAAGTGATGTATAGTTACCTTTGCTCTCCTTTAAATATTCTTTCATCAATTGTGAGGTAAAATCTTTTGCTTCATCCAATATAGCTTCATCTTCAAATGAATGAAATGAGGCTTCATACAATGATAACATTCCCTCCACATCAACATACTCACCTTTCTCAAAATTACCCTTCTCATTTTTAAAGGGAATGAAAACATCTGTAATAACAACAACAATCACACTAATATATCAACAACTTTGATATATTCACACACACCATCTTTTTTTATGTCAATTGCGTCAAATAATATTCTTATCTCTCTCTTCTTTTCTCATTACATCACATATATATTATATTTCTCGCATTTCTCTCTATCTCCTATTTCTATCTCTCTCTTATAGGTGTTGATGTAGTGAGTGTGAGCAAACAATTTTTCTTACTTAGAAACATTATGATTTAAGAAAAATATTTATGTTCACACTCAAAATCAAACCACAAGTAGAGAGAGACATAAAGAGAAAATAGAGAAGTGTGAGATATGATGGGTGGTGTGGTAAAAAAAAGATAGGAAGAAAAAACAGGTGAAAACAAAATTGAAGAGAGAGTGAGGTGTGAATAAATTAAAATGATTAATTATTTTAAATTTAAATATTAGAATCTAGTAAAAACCTGAAGATATAATATAGCCATATTGCCTTAAGAGCCTGAACTTGAGTGCGATGGCATATAAGTTCTTCTCCTCATTTGAGATGTCTGTTTTGTAAACAATATCCAAGATATTTCTTATTTCATTGTGAAAATGATAGTCCACTCCAAGCCTTTGCAATACATCAATAAACTCTAATTGATCAAGCTCATTTTCCACTTTGCAAAGAAATGACCTTACATCTTCCCTTAGCACTCTTACTTGCTCTTTGAAATAGTCTTCCTACATTAATTTACCAAGTAGATATTAGCCTGAACATCATGGAACTTGTAATTGAATGGAGGTTTCAGAAGTTGACAAACATGAAAAAGGGAGGGGGGAATACCTTATATTCACTAGTTAATGATTGGATGTAATCATAAGTCCATATTGAAGGTTGAAAAAATGTAGGTCGAGGAGTAATTGTTTGACTATTATTGTAAACTTTACATATTGCCTTGTGTTGAGTTGGACTATGGACCTTGGGCTTGAAGCTCCTCATTGCTAGATATGAAGACTTTTTTTGGTGAGGAAAAGACATTTTAGTAATGGTATATGGGAGTGAAGTAATTTGGAGAGAAGCCATTAGAAAACCAATCTATATATCGGAGAAGTTTTCTTGGCTTTCCGTGGTTTTTTCTGTGCTAATATGAAACCCAAATGAAGCTTTATATAGATAACCATGAAAGCACAATTAAGTTTTAAATTCAGCTTTAGTGAATGATTAATTACAATTTAATTAATATCTCTGAAGCATGCATGTGCATATGTTGGGAACTATTCTTGTTTTTTGTGAGAGCTGTCAATATGGGTTCCAACCCGCAGGCTAGTCCGGCCCCTAGGCGGGTTGGGTTGTTTAAATCACAACTCGTTTAGAATATAAGTTAGAACAACCCGGCTCGTTTAACCCCCGAGTTAAACGGGTCAGCCCGCGGGTTAGGCAATTAAGAAAAAAAAATTGACTGATTTTGTTGCTTCTTGGGTTGGGTTGGGTCGTGAGTCTCGTGACTAAGTGTACTGTCAAAGTGAGTCTGCAACTGCAAGAGAGTGGATTGGTTTTGGCCGTTATACATTTTGCAAAGTGAGTCGAATTGAACTTTGGAATTGGAAGGCCGTCGCTGGGTACTGGAACCCTAGCTGCACCATCTCTTCATCAACGTCGCCATCGCCATCGTCACTGGGTAGGGTTAATTTGCATTTTGCTCCGCTCCTCTCCGGCTCTCCATCTCTTCATCGATGTCGCCATTGTCGCTGGGTAGGGTTGATTTGCATTTTGCTCCGTTCCTCTCCAGCTCTCCATCTGTTCATCGACATCGCTGTCGCCTTCATCACCTCGTTGCACCACCATCGTCGCGCCGTTCGTTCTCTCTCCCCCACCTGGTAGCTCTGTCGCCAGTTCCGCTGCTCTTGTAGTTGCAGACAGAGTGAGTCGAATTGAACTTTGGAATTGGAAGACCGCCGTCGTCGCTGGGTATTGGAACCCTAGCTGCACCATCTCTTCATCGACGTCACCATCTCTTCATCGACGTCACCATCCCCATCGCCGTTGGGTAGGGTTAATTTGCATTTTTCTCCGCTCCTCCCCAATTTTTAGATTTTTTATTTTGCTACTGTCAAAACGAGCCAGCCGCCAACCCGCGAGCCGGGCTGGGTTTATATTTTCTTGATTCGTTTGGAAACGGGTTGCTCTAACCCAACCCGTGACGGACCAGCCCATATGGGTTGGATTGACCCGTATTGACAGCTCTAGTATTAATTACCTTTTTTCCTGATCAAGCAGAGAAGCTGTTCCAATTGGTCCTTGCAGGCTAAGCCTAAATTTTTCATTAATTGTTTGGTGGTTGCTCTCGTACCCATGGTATAAATGAGTGTATCATACATTAGTGACATGTACCACTAAAAGAAATACACATAAAATGACATGTATAAACGAGCGGGGACTTAATACTATTTTCGTATTTGTACTTATTCATTTGGTATTTACTTAGTAACCCTACTTTTATTTAATCAATTCAGTAATGACCCCATTTTTATTTCAATCACTAGATTCATGTGTTCCTCAAGTTCGTCATCTTCTTCAACCACACTCATTATTACCAGAACCCAACACCTTCAATTTCTCTTCATTTTCAGTTTATCAATTTTCTTCTTCTCTCCCAATACCACCCAAAACAAAACCTAGACACATCATTATTGCATAGCTTCCGACCTATCTATCTTCGATTACCTTCTTATTGCTCTGTTGTCTGGTTTGTTAACTTATATTCTTCATAAGTTGTTCAATCCTTCATGGAGCTGATTTACAATTACAATAAATTTGTAACTTTAATCACTGAAACAAAATAATATTTAGAGGTGTGAACATGTAATTGGTCCATGTCATTTTTGTATCATGCCTATAAAATTTGTCGTGTATTAGAGAATTTGTCTTTTTGACTAATTTTGATTAGCATAGAAGTCATACGCAATCTTCTCTTTATTCACTTTATCCCTTCATAGAGGGACAATAGAATTAATACAGGTTTGGCAAAGATGAGTATGAAAGATACGTGGAACAAGAAGAGAAGCAAGATTAAGACTGTTAACTTAGGGTTTAGGAAGCCCTATTAATCACAAATTTAAAATTTAAATACTTGTTGCTTTCAGCCTTTCACCACTGAAACGACACGTGGTTTTTGAAGGTTTATTTTTTCTTGCTTCTTGGGGGCAATAGGGAGGAAATGGAAAAACAATAATGTTTGACTTTGGTGCACACTATTTTGGTGTAAATACCTAAAGAAAAAGAAATATATGAATAAAACAGAAATAAATTATACATATGATTAATATATGATATTATGTGAAAGGAAATTAAAGATAGAAAAAAATTGTGTTTGTCGGTGGAGATACCGTTTTGCGGCCTACTAATTTGAACTAATGGAAAAAAGAAAAGTAGGTGAGTAAAAAAAGTAGTGTAGAAGAGAAGTAGAACAAATATAATTAGATTAGTATTCTATTAGAGTTAATAAAAAAATGAAAAATTATAGTTATTTCCTTATTTTATTCACACTTTAAGATTCTAGCACATACAAGTATTAAGAAACAGTAATGTTATTGTTTTTATCAAAATTATTATGTGACTTCTTAATATATTTTTCATCTTTCTTATTAATTTTGACTTTTTAATTTTTTTTATGTTAAGAGTATAATTCTCTTAAACCTTTAAAAAGTGATTAATAAATAAAAACAAAATATTTCAAAACTGTGACAAATAAAAAAGAATGCATACCCCTTCACCACGAAATCATATCAAACTTCTCACCATAATCCATCGCTCTGCCTTTATCACAAAACCTAGGTCCCTCATCATTTTCTTCTTCCCCATATCCAACATCTCACCCACCCCACTTACAACCCATCGCTCTACCTATTATCTTCTCCACCCACGAAACCCATTTTCTCAAATCCCACAAAACCGAAGAATAGAGCTTCAACCTTTGGTTCTTGCGATTCGATTTGGGTCCCCTGAATTTGGGTAGCAACCCTTTGGTGCTAATGCTAGTTGTGGTTCTATTGCTGCATCATTTGGAGGACGTGGAAGCTCTCGGGGTGGCGTCGCTGGTTGGGCTGTGTGTGCCTGATGACGGACATGAGGGAATTCCCACTGGAGGAAAAAATCTTCGCCGTTGCAGGACTTGGAGGTGGGGAGGCGATTCTTAGCCACTTTACAAGTGTACAAAGGCCCGAATTAATAAAAAGATCGTCTCCACAGGGATTGTGGTTGTTTACTATAAATTTCTGGTAATTTAACTATTGAAATGACGGTAAAAAGGTTGATATATTGTTTGAAACAAGAGATCGTGAATGTAAGTAAAAGCAAATGAATACGGGAATGAAACGATGGGTTGAACGTCCTAGGAGAAATGATTTCATCAACCAATTACTATGTCTTTACCCACTTCAACATAGATATATGAATTTATCCAACTCTTCTATGGTGCTAGGTTTAGATATTCACCTATTAATTCCTTAACTAAGTGAACCTATTAATTGAAAGTAAAAGAGTCAATTTCTTAACCCCAAATACTCAATTAATGCAATAAAAGATCATCAATCAAACTACCACAATCGAGTATTGCCCTCATTCCTAAGCTAGCAAAACTCTCAATTAAACCATTTTTCAAAACCCTAACTCAAACCAATTTTTCAATTATGCAGGAATTAGAAAGAGCCTCATAGAGAAGAAGAAGAACTCATATATATATATATATATATATATATATATATATATATATATATAACTGAAATGTAATCAAGACATAGAGTTAGGTTAACTACATCAATCCCCTAATACAAAGGAACTTAGCTACTCATGGTCAAAATGAAAGCAAAAAGATGAAGGGAAGCAAGAAGATCCATGGTCACCATGTGGGGATGGAAACCCTAGCCCTAGCACAGCTCCAAGGATGCTCCAAGTTTCTCCCAGATGCTCCAAAATGTCCTAGATCCCTCAAAATCGTGAGTTGCTTCTATTTTATGTTCCTGTGGGCCGGCGCAGCCATGCCCATCATCTGGCGCGCGCCGGTGTGAAAATCCTCTTATGCCCTTAATGAAGTGGGGAGAATGCGCCAGCTACCTTGCACGAACGCGCCAGACACGTGCAACATGAAAATCAAATAAATAACATAAAAAGGAAAAAAATCTAAAAATCCTAAATTACTTCTAGAACACTAAAACCTACAAACCAGGGTTAAAACATACTAAAAAGACTAGATGAACTTTAAAACTCCTGAAAATAGCCTAAGATAGCTATAAAAAAAGGTTCTACAAACTCGGGTCAACAACGAACAAGGGAGACGTCGATCTGGGTCCCCTGAATCTGGGTACGATTCTAACTTCTGCCCCTCTTCCCTACGGTTCCAGTAGCACCGTCTACGGTTTGATTAATTGATTCAACAAGATCAGGGGGAATAATAGACTTCATGGTTTCACTCTCTAAATATCCTGGGTTTCAATATTGCTTCTGGGTTTAGGGTGTATGGGTATGGTTGGGATTTCATGGTTATTGCTTTAAAGATAAAGATGATGGAAGATGGGGTATGGTTTGGGTTATTCCAGTACTACGTTTGCTCCGTAAGGTTAACACAACCTCATGCAAGGCACTGTGCACTCAAAACCTAAATATGTTGGAGTTTCTACAACAATACTCATACTATCAAAGAGGGAGGAAGTTTTTTGTTATGTTTGATCTCTATAAGTCTTCTTTCACCATGTCAAAAATACAACGAATATAATGTATATCCATATATATCTCTATTTGATTATATGAATCATTGTCATATAATATAGACGTGGTGTCTTTTCCTCTTCCAACACCCATGTTTTATGATCAAAAGCATTAAAGGTGGTGTTTTAAAACCATTAAAAACAAAACTGTAACGAAGCTAAAGCATTTAAATTGATCAAGTAACTGAAAAATAAATTAATCTGAAATAATAACACTCGAATGTCATTAATCCTTTAGAAATTTTTCTGTTGGGGAAAATGAGGGTGCAAGTAGTAGCGTTAGCAACCCTAATTCAGAACTTTTCATTGAGATTTCTCCAACCCCTTACAAATTGTAGAACCCCTTCCAATGGTTTTGGAGAATGTAATAGGTGTTCGTAAGAAATTTAAAAAATTGAATGACGAGATATTAAAGTGATTCTTCCTCTGAAAAGGATTCTATTGACCCCCTATTTCCCTTCGAATCTTGCACACACTCCACTTATGGGTTGTAGGAAAGGTGTTCAGCTTGAAATCCCATCTCCCCCAAGGGAAATAGATTGGATAAATAAGGAATTCCTAGGAAGTAAGTGCTCAAACCTTCTTCCTTGTCGAATCTCCCTTAAATAACCTTAAACTCATATTGTAACAACTTTTGGTCACCTCTTGATTCCCTCTTATCGTTGTAACCAACCCACTTTTGTTCATAAATTTCATTAGCAAGTGTCGAGTAGAGAATACTGCTTCTAGGTCATTCAAAGAAGGTCGACCAACGAAGACATTGTACTACCAGGAAATAAACCTTTATTGTTTTACTATATTGCTCTTTTCCTAGAGTCATTCTCATCTCAATGTATCCCTTCGGGGTGGCTTTGTCTCTAATAAATCTAACTAAATTTGTTTCATAAGAAATTAGATCGTCATCAAGGAATTTCAATGCTCTAAAACATTGGTAGAACATCACATAGGCCGAGCTTCCCGAATCTACGAAATCCTTCAAACTTTTCCATTAATGATCGTAACTGAGATTGCAATTAGGTCATCGTGATCAACTAGAATTCCCTCATAATATTTGTCGCAGAAATCGACAATTGGTTCGTTTGTCTGACCATAAGGTTTAACACCTCCTTTCGAGCTTCTAGTGATTTTCATCATCACCTTCAAATGTTTCTTTTGGGAGTTAGGGGAAGTTCATCCCCTAGAGAATCCCCTTGCTACTGAATTGATGTGAGGGTGAACTGCTACTTCTGCAGAATCTCCCTCCTCGTTATCTATTAGGGAAGGACTTTTGTCACTTCTTTACTTATGTGAATCATCGTTCTTATCTCGATGAGAAGAACTATCTCGTCCAGGTCTTCTTGCATAATGATTTATTTTGTGGTTCCGACCGGAATCTTAGTCTCGTGGGATCCGAGATCTCCTTTTATATTCCTTATTGTATCAAATTATTAGGGTTGATAGCAATGTAAGTCCCACATTGCTAATGTTGATGAAGGAAGAAAGAGGTCAAAGAAAGCATCTTGGAGAAGTCCCACATTTTCTAGAATGGTGAAGAGTGAGGGAGTCCAAGGATATACATAAAGATCTCAAGTTCCTCGTTACAAAACACCAAATACCAACACTGGGAAACACTTTAAGCTTATATTTGTGTTTTTCTTTTTTTCTCTTATACTCTTGCTTTAGAGTACTGTGAGATGTAGTTTAAGTATTTACTTTGGAGAGTGTAGGTGTATCGGGGTCATGGGGTGGTTGAGAGTGAAGTCTATGTGTTGTAATAATTTTCACATAATGATCATTCTCTTGCTGTCGGTTTCGACAACGGTTTCACCGATTTAGGAGTTTTCTACATTATATTCTTGTGTTGTTGATTGTGCTCTTGCTTATTTTATTTCACCAGTTGTGTTATTTCCTAACATATATATTGAGAATTCAAGTGTGAGTTGGAGTCCCACATTGATTAAGAATGAGTTAGGTGAAGAGTTTATAAGAGATGTGACCCATAAACAATGTCTCAAGGTGTTGGGTTAAGATCTGGTGTCCAAATCTTTTGGTAGTCTTCGATGTTGGCCTATTGGTGCATGCTCTCATGCTTTGGGCTCCCTTTATCTCCCCAACAAGTGGTATTAGAGTCGATTGTTAGTGTAACCATGATGACGACTCCTTGTGTTGAAAGTATTCCTAGCGGTGTGGTTAGGCGGCGTGTCCAGTTGACAAGGTGAAGTGAACGACGGTGCAAGTGTGGATAGTTTACGCAGATGGGGAACATGGTAATATGGTGGTGACTAGAACTTGAGGGGAAAATGTTGAGAATTCAAGTGTGAGTTGGAGTCCCACATTGGTTAAGAATAAAGAGCTTATAAGAGATGTAACCCATAAACTCAGTACCTTAAGGTTTTGGATTAAGATGTGGTGTCCAAATCTCTTGATGGTCTTCGATGTTGACCCATTGGTGCATGCTCTCATGCTTTAGGCTCCCTTATCTCCCCAACACAAATTTCCCCTGCATGCATCGTGAGATTTCTTTACATATTTTTTTAGCTTCTCATCTCAGATAATTTGATTAAAGACATGTTTTGGATTAAGACATGTGTTTGAGGCATTTAGCATTAGCAAAGTCGTCGGAAATGACTTATGAGTCAATGGCCGCGCTTAGAGCAGGCTTGATATCATTCATTGTGTCGATTCTATTTTGCTTTGTTGACTAGTGGATGGGTTAAATCTCACTTTTAGTCGTCTAATCGGCTATCGCGACTTCACTCAATATTTAGTTCTGTGGGCCATTCTGAATAATATTGGGCTTCATGGCCCTTGTGGTCGTCCATAACAAGTATCTTCTACAAAACTTGGAACACAAAACTGCAAATTTCAAGAACATGAGACACTCTCAATGTATATAAGAAAAAAGAATTAATCATTACAATTATGGTGATTCTAATTGATGATATTGCTTTTTCTATATTAAAATCATAATAGACATTTTTCATCTTTTGTAATACAAACATCATATCTAGTTGAATGTAACACCCGCCCTCTGTCTGCTACACATTGTTCATTTTTGTTGGTGCCAATGCCAAGAGGACACACTTCACAACATTACAAGTTACAACTCAACTGAGCTGTTTGTTCTTTCTCTCTAATTGGAAACGTGTCTCTTTAAAAAGTAGTGCCCCCACGCACATGAAAGATCTATCTCGTTTTTTTCTTCACATTTCATCATACATGCTTAACTGATTCTCCTTCTCTCTCTGCCTTCTTTTTTTGTTTGTTTATTCTTATACCTCTCAATCATTCTCATCATGCTATGATTTTATTTTACAGCAGCAGACACATACATGAAATGGGAACTCTGTTAAATACTAGGAAATAACTTCAACATAACCTCACTCTTACATATCTACAATTATCACCCCTCAATTTTCTTTTCTTTTTTGTTTCATCTCTTTCTTTAATCCCCTCTATTTAACGGCTTCTATGCCCTATAAGTCTTTTTTAATTTTTAAATAATTCATGAAAGTATCAATAGATTATTGGTTCAAGTAATATATATTTAATTTTTGTTAATTCAAGTTTTGTTTATGAATAAAATTACTGATAGGCGAGCTAGCTCCATCAAAAATAGATATTCGCGACTTAAACAAATTCATGAAAGTATCATTTCATTTTGAGAGAAGGACTAATAAAACTCACTTTAACATATACTTTCAACACATTTTCATTTATTAATTGAAAATCATGTGATTCCATTAAATAGGAAGTGTCGATCATATTTTTAATAAACCTAATATATGAATTTCAATTAATAAATAAGATAATGTTCCATAGAATATTAAAGTGAGTATCATAACTTGGTGAGGCAGAAGGTGAGTTAATTAAGCTCTTTGTTCTGTTCACTTGAGTCCTGAATTGAAATGGCTTGATTTATCTTCTTTGAGAAGACTACTTTTCCTTCTCCTGTGGGTCTCTTTTGATTCTCTTTAACTATGCTTATTTCTTTGAACATTTCCTTGGCTTGCGTATGCCTCTTAATATTTAATATTAAAATTAAATTGGCATCCAAGAATTTATACTTTTCAAACATCATCATGCTGTTGTTTGAGTCTTCTCTGTCTTTATCTCATTTGGTCTTACTGTTTCAGAGGCACCTTTTGCTTTTGCCAGGGTTGACATGGAGGAACGGTATGAACCATTAAAGGAACTTGGTTCTGGGAACTTTGGAGTAGCTAGGTTGGCCAGAGATAAGAACTCTGGAGAGCTTGTTGCTGTCAAATACATAGAGAGGGGAAAAAAGGTAAAACCTTTTTTGCCAGATTCATTCAGTGTTCATGAATTCAGTTCATTACTGGCTAATGCTGTTGCTTTGTGCATTGATTGTTCTTTTCTTGAGCAATTTGAAATTGAAAACTTTGCCACCTTGTACCTTCCTATGGGTATTTGTGATATGATGTTTCTGGGGCATTTTTTTTCCTTTACTTTGAAATGAGGGAATCTGCATTAGAAGGTAAAGTGTAGATTTTTTGATAGATTTTAGCAATTTGATATTTTATAGTACCTGGGCACTTCAACGTTTATCTTAATTCTTGTGTGTTGTTGAAAATGCCCAGCACTTCAACGTTTCACAATATTAGTATGAATTCAGGGTATAATCATATGATTGGATTATGGGAACTGTATACCTGAGGAGTTGTTTTTCTGGGGATAGTATTTTTCTCCCTCCTTATATTTCCCAAACTAGTCAACTTTCACAATGTATTCAGTAATTGGCAATCTCCATAAAAATCCTCATTGCTATCATCTGAAATGGCGATTTTCAACGAGACGTGGTGTGGTGGTTGCTCACCACGCCCTTAACCATGAGGTCAAGGGTTCGATTATTGTCCATAGAAATGAAACACATTTCGTGGCCTGCTAGCCGTTTACTGCTATGTGTGATCGATCGCCGGGGATTAGTCACTATTGTTGGCAGTGGATATCCTGCTCTCAACCAAAGCACGAAATGGTGGTTTGGTTTTATAAGACAAAATTCTTGTACCATTATGATGGAACCCTTCAAGTCTTTAAGTTCTAGTACCAGCAGCTAGAGCAACCTTTTGTTTGTTACTTCTTCTTTTTTCTACCAGGAAAATGGAAATGAATGCATAGTTTCTCATTAAGTCTTTTGCCACTTATTGTCTAAAATTCGACTGTCCTTGCGAACCCTGAGTCCTGACACCATTCTGTACCTGAAGTTGATATGTGATGATCTTCATTTATTGGTATTACTCATAGAATTTATATTTGTTGCTCTGTCTATCAAGCTTAAATAGCTTGCTCACCACACTCAGCGCCTGTGGAGAAGGTATTATCAAAGCTTAATTATCTCACCCTCTGAAATTGAATTATGTATATTGGAGCAACCTCAGTTTTTCTTTTCAAATATTTTTCTCCAAATCTTTCTGATCTGCGGTTTTTATAAGATGTTATGTTTGTGGTATCAGATTGATGAGAATGTTCAGAGGGAGATAATTAACCACCGATCTTTAAGGCATCCAAATATTATCAGGTTCAAAGAGGTAAAGAGTTTGTTTTTCTTCGTTTCATTTGAAAGAGAACTCAGCATTTTGAATTTAGTATGTGGTTATCTGCAATATTTTTTATGTGTGCAGTGCTCATGTTACACCCTGATTGATTCTTGTCCTCAAAAGAAATTTGCCTAGTTCACAATTAAATGTTACTGACTCGAAGAAACCCATACATAATTCTGAATTCCCTTTCCAATGAGTTATTATGACTGCAAAAAATGAGATAGGAAAACCAAGGAGGATGTATAATAACAAAATATGAAGATTGATATGCCACTTGCTTATTTATACCACACTATCACATTAACACACTAATATACAAGCTAACTAACTAACTGAATTCCTAATCACCTAACTAATGCTTCACCAACATATAACAACCTACACAACCAACATGATAACAGAAATGGTAGGGTTCTATCAATTAATATTCTGATTTATTTATTTTTCCTTTAGCATGGGCTAGGAATTAGGATCGAGTTTTGCTTCAATTAGTCAAGCGACCATGATTTGTTCTATCCAGAGCTCTCAAAAGTTTTATACAACAAAATTCTGAATGAGATATCTTTTCTGCAGGTGTTGCTGACCCCTACTCATTTAGCCATTGTCTTGGAGTATGCTTCTGGTGGTGAACTATTTGAGAGGATATGCAGTGCTGGTCGATTTAGTGAAGATGAGGTTATGGAATTTATGTGGTTGAAACTGTGCTTTTTCCTTTCAAATAATCCTCTTACATTCACACATGAATAAGGTATTCATATTGAAATTAACGAAGGGAATGAATTCCCTATATTACAGGCAAGATATTTCTTCCAGCAGCTAATATCTGGGGTTAGCTACTGTCATTCAATGGTATACTCCTGGAATTCATTGTGCTCTTCTTTACAAACTCGTTGCTCAATCGTAATGTTATGCTTCCTAGTGCAGGAAATTTGTCATAGAGATCTGAAATTGGAAAACACTCTCTTGGATGGGAATCCATCCCCTCGGCTTAAAATCTGTGACTTCGGTTACTCCAAGGTTAATAGCATTTCACACAAAATGAGCCTTTTTGGAGATATATGTGGAGCTTTCATAAGTTTCTAATCTTCTTTTGTTCTTTCCTATTTAATTTAATATTCAATTGCAGTCTGCTATACTGCACTCTCAACCTAAGTCAACAGTTGGAACTCCTGCATACATTGCTCCAGAGGTTCTGTCAAGAAAGGAGTATGACGGAAAGGTACCTAGAGTGTGTTTGAATTTCCGTTACATTCACCAAAACACACTTTTATTTCAATCCATTGCGAGACATGGATTTCTCTATCATTTTCCTGCGGGCCTTAGCCATGGTTTGACAATTGACACACTGTCTTATCATGTACATCCATGAATCAGTGCATCAAATAGTCTTAAAATGCTCAAATTATAAGCAGTTTGGCTCTTTTGTAGGTTGCAGATGTTTGGTCCTGTGGGGTGACTCTGTATGTCATGTTAGTTGGTGCATACCCATTTGAAGATCCAGATGATCCTAGAAATTTCAGAAAGACTATAGGGGTGAGCTCTTATTTCAACTTCAAAACTTCATTATATTTAATCCCCTATTGCAGGAAATCTAACCTCTGATCTCTGATTTGTAGAGAATTATAGGTGTTCAGTACTCCATACCCGACTATGTTCGTGTTTCTGCAGAGTGTAGGAATCTTCTTTCTCGAATCTTTGTTGCCGATCCTGCCAAGGTATGTATCATTAGTTCTATAAAAGGATAACAAGTACTATAATAATACTATCAGAATTTGGGTTAGGCTAACTCTACCCTAAATGCTAGCTAGAGGTGAGGGCTGCTCTACCCTTTGTAAGAACTATCTTGGTCATATCTCTAGTCAATGTGTTCTACCCTGCATGTGGCCCATATACTAGGGTGGTCTCCACTAATAGGCCTTAGATAAACCTATGTTTCACCTTAAATGCAAATGATATTGATTTGTTTAATAGCAACTCAAGTCCATTTGGAAATAAACCCTCTCACATCATGTTAAAATTTGTGTCTATGTCTCTTTTCATAAACGTTCTCACAGTTTCATTATTTAATATCATATTTAGAGAGATAGATAACCCCGCCTATGTTTGTAAAGCTGGTCCTAAACCTGAATCAAAGAGGAAGGTTGTGTAAGGCTTTCGATAGCCAACGTAAAACTGACCAATATCTTTACTATAGATTAATGATCCATATAGTGACTTCACTTAGTGTGAGATAAAACTTTGTTGTTGTTATTGTTGTTTTTTATATAGAGATTGAAACAAAATTTTAACATGATAACATCATGTGAATCTTCATGAGTGGATCCTGATGAGTGAATTTGAATTTAGATTATGTATGATGAGAATCTTCCCATTTTCCAACCTAATTATTTCTGATCCTTGTTAAAGAGGATCACCATAGCAGAGATAAAACAGAACCCTTGGTTTTTGAAGAGTTTGCCTAAAGAAATCATTGAAGCTGAAAAAAAAGGTTATGTGGAAACAAATAAGGACCAACCAAGCCAGAGTGTTGAAGAAATCATGAGAATTGTTCAAGAGGCAAGGACACCAGGACAAGGAGGATCCAAACCTGGTGATGTTGGACAAGCTGGGACTGGCTCATTGGACGTTGAAGATGATGAGGAAATTGATGTTAGTGGTGACTATGAACAAGTGTGATCAATGCTTTAATTGGTAGATGCCATGGCTTGTGTGTATAAGATAATATATACTATGCATTATTAACATTCATGACTCATTTTCTGAAGGTGTTCTGAAGATATATATTACACCTATGTTTTTTTGGTGTAAACCACATTTATGTTTCGAGTCGGGTAGGACCTCTATCAGCAATATTATACCTATGTTTGAAATAGGTTTTGTGTTCATTTAAGTGAATAAAATTAATAAATCTCTTGAATTGGTTTTTATTTTTTTGTAAATCACAGGCAAATAGGTTTTGTACTTGGTTTCTTTAAATGATTTCTATAGACATTATATTTAACCTTCCTCACCCTTTTCTTTGGAGAAAATCTTCCTCAATATTTTGATATACACATGGTGCATGATGCACAAACAATATAGTAGAATCTAGATTGGCATAATCACATTGACTTCTATAATATTGAGATCTGTTTGATCCCTGACAAAACAACAAGAATAGGAGAGGTGATGATTCATGAAGACTTGGTCTTAAACACACTTGCTGGCATATGTGATATAACATACATGAAAAAGATATTATATTTTAGAAAAAAATGAAAAAACATTAATTTTGCATGAATCAAACTCGAATCCTTGATCTTCAATAAAGCAGATTACCATTTAGCCACAGACCCCTGGTTGATAATTTTCCCCTAATGAAAGGTCTTATACGTGTAAGAGTTAAAACAAATTAAAAACGAAAAACTGAACTCGACGTGAATCGAACACGCAACCTTCTGATCTGGAGTCAGACGCGCTACCATTGCGCCACGAATCCGTTGTTGATATGTAGCTCTCAGTAAACCGAATTGTACTTTTAATAAAAGATTTAAAACGGATAAAATGAACTCGACGTGAATCGAACACGCAACCTTCTGATCTGGAGTCAGACGCGCTACCATTGCGCCACGAATCCATTGTTGATATGTAGCTCTCAGTAAATAAAATTGTACTTTTAATAAGAAATTTAAAACGATTAAAATGAACCTGACGTGAATCGAACACGCAACCTTCTGATCTGGAGTCAGACGCGCTACCATTGCGCCACAGATCCGTTTGATGAAATGATGGTCTTTATAAATTTAACATATTAAACTTTAACGGCATCTGTGTACACACAGATCAAGGGCTTTTCCATTTGTGTGTGGAAAATGGGTGTTTGAGTTACTATATATTGTTGCCTCTCGGTCATGAATATTTGATCCATTTTCATTTCACATTTGTATGAAGTGTGTCAATATTTTAGATGTGTGTTCTCATTGTTCCCTTGCTTGGTTTCTTATTCTTCTTGACCCACCATGACACTTTTGATGAAATGACAAAACATACAAGTGTCTCCAGTAGTACTATACTCAAAAGACTTAACATTTGCGCCCATAATAGAGAGGTCAACTCATTTCATCTTTCACACTATAAAGAATGATTGTTCATTGAAGAGTTTGACTCTTTACACCAATTCAACACCCCTATAAAAATCCACTCTGTCCCCCAATGTGCACACACAGAATAAACTTTCTTGTTTTTGCCAATTAGTGTAAAATAAATTTGTTTGAACTAATCAATAATATCTTTGAATCAGTTTCATCGGAATCAATTCTGAAACTCAATTCAAAAACTCAGAAGTTACTTAGAATCATTGGTTTCATAATCAATTGCACAAGAGTTTCGAATCTTTCAATACATTTGTATTTCTACCTTAGTTTGCAAGGTGGGTACTCCACTTGAATTCACTTCATCAACACGATCACCACCACTACCCATCTCAATTTCCTCAGCTTGATAAGTAGAATGAACACCATAGAGCACATAGAAGATGGTAATGAAGCATGCCCATATAGCAAACCGTTGGAAAGATATGATTTTGAGCGTGGTCATGAGAAAAACATTGAGAAAAATGGACATTGAAGCTGGCCATGGCATGAACGGCACACACCAATGATGAGCATCATCATCTTGGGCACTGAGGTTGCTGTTGTTACTACTAGGCACCACCGCCACAATGTGTTGGAAGAAGACTATGATGGAGATCATGAAGGCACCGAAGAGTAAGAGAGCCCACCATTGCTGTTTGAATTTCCACGCCATGGAGAAGCAGAGTGCGGTGAGGGAGAGGAGGAAGAGGAACAAGAGAGTGTGCTGAGGTGGGGTGTGGTTGGTGATTGTATATCGACGGTATATGAGAGCATTGGCTACCATGTAGAACACCAAGAGCGTTCCAATGCTGATCAACTCAATTATTATGTCAAGCTCTGTGAAAAGAGCAATGGCTGCTGTGCAAAATCCTGCATGTATTGAGAAAACAAGAGATTCATGCTTATCTTCACTAGTGAATGCTCACTTTCATCCCTATCTAAGCGTAACACAAGCTAGTCTTACAAAAATGAAATACCTTTGCGGTTTCTAATTGTGTGTCAGATGTCGACCAAGTTAGTTCTTATCGTCAGATATACATCGGAAACATCAAACTAACTTGACCGACATTTGACACAATAATAACTGCGAGGGTATTTCCTTATTTTAGGGACTAACTTGCCCGCATTTACACTTTCAGAGATAAAATTGAACATTCAATCATTCTTCACATTTCCTTTTCTATTTTTCATATTTCTTTTTTTTTTTATGGATAAAATTTAGAGTGAGAGGATTGTGGCACAGTCTATGGCAAGAAAGTTGTCAAGCTCAGAAGCATTTACAGTTGACTTACATTTACCTCACTCTAAAGAGAGGTGGAGGCTCAAACCTGCAACTTGTTAGATGTGAGACCCTGTGATACTCCACTCGACGAATTCTTAGGGTTTATTTTTTCAATTATCTTTAATTCTTGATCTCTTTTTCTCTAAATTTGAGCTCTTAGGATTTCTCTATCTCTTGAGCTTAGTTTCTTAGGTTAATTCAGAGATAAATAATTTGCTTACCTAAAAAAACTGTGGCATTCAATGGGGTTCCTGTTGAAGGATGCACTTTGGCCAACCAAGATGGCACCAGCCTTGCCCTTCCTATAACACAAAGGTATCTTGCTTGGCCTAGCATTGCAACCAAGAGAGAAGCCACTATGCCCAAACTTGCACCTCCTCCAACAAAGTTACTTGCCCAACCCCAACCAATTTTGAGGAAAGCTATTGAATATGATGCTTTCTCTGATATCTATTAAATCATATATAGCAATAGCAACTTTGTCACTACAAAACAACAAATATATCATTACATATCATGTACAAAGTTATAGTTCAAGAAAAGAAAAATGCATGCTTGGAAATCTTATGCAATTTATTTTAAAACTAAAATCAATTCTGGAAAGAAGCTTTTGTGAGTGTAGCTTATGGGCGGCAAAATTGATTCTGAGGAAAAATAAGGTGATTCAAACATGTTATTAATTGTTTTATATACTACTGACCTTGTTGTAAGGAACCATCATGCACAAAGACAGAGCCATTAGGCAATAGAAGAAAGTGGTTATGAGAACTGAACCCACAATTCCAATGGGTAGGCTCTTGAAAGGGTCTCTGACCTCCTCAGCCATGGTTGAAGCTGAATCATAGCCTATGTAACTGAAGTAGACTATTGCTGCTCCATCAAGAACACCTCTAGCACCAAAAGGAGCTAGACCTTTTGGACTAACTAAGTTTTTGGCACTTCCATTGCAAAAACCAGCAACTATGATGAATCCAAAGAAAATCACATGGAAGACTGTCATAATGAGGTTCAATACTGAGCTTTCCTTTGTACTGCAATCAACCAAAAACTAAGAACAATAATTAACATTTTTTCTTCTAAAAGAATGGAGTTTTCCAGTACTGCAATCAAACAAATATAAAAAGGATGGAATAAAGTAATAAAACAATCATTTTCAAAATCCACTAAAACCAATTATATATATTCAAAGTTGTAACTAATGATTCAGCAATCCATGGTTTATTAAAAACAAGTAAACAAGAAGCACCAAAATATATACAAAGGTACTTTGCTAGTTGTTTTCACATAATAGGATAATATATTAAAATGTTCATCCAGTAAAAGGTGGATGGCTAAGTGCATGTTTGAAAATTTTTCTATAATTAGTTCAAAAAACTAGAATTAATTATGAAAAGAAACTTCTATGACCAATTTTTAGGTGGCAGAATTAATTATGGGGAAATTGAAACTAATCCTAACTAGCTATAAGCTAATAAATAGATATACATCATAGCAAAAGTAAACAGAAGGGGAAAAAAAGAAAAAAAGGAAGTAAGAAATAAGTCCAACCTATGACACAAGCACAAAGTGAGAATAAGAATGAGAGCAACAGCTGGAAAATCCAACATGTTATAATCCTTTGGCAATCCAGGGACTTCCACTCTCCATACATTTGGATTATTTTGTCCAAATGTAAAGCTCAAATATTCTGTAAAGCTCCTTGCTACAGCAGCATTTGAGAAGACATACTCCATCAGTATATTTGCCCCAGCAAAATATCCCAAGAATTCTCCTACAACATAAATAACCAAGTTTTTATACAAGAACAATGAGATTGTGCTCATGTTTGGATCAACTTATTTTTCTTTGAATAAATTGCGATACTCAGAAGCTCCTCCCCAGAATTGATTCTGTCTTTAGAATCAATTGTAGATAGATTTCCTATAAAAGAAGTAAAACCCAATGAAAAAACACACATGATGGAAAGAAAAAGTTTTTGTACCAAAAGTTAATCTTAAATAACTGAAAGCTCCTCCAGCAACTGGTACTTGAACAGCAAATTCTGTGTAACACAAAGAGGACAGAAGGGCTGATATTCCTGCTATGATATAGGATATGAAGACTGAAGAACCAGAGTTATGAAGGGCAACAGGACCAGTTGTGACAAAAACTCCAACACCAAGCATTCCTCCAACTCCAAGAGCTACCAGATCATACCACTTGAGCTTCCTCTTCATGTCAGCCCCAGACCTCTGCCTCACTTGGTTGAATTCCTGGTCTGGGGTCCAAGTTGCTAGCATTCTTCTTCTGAGTCTTTGAGGAGTTTGGGAGAGGGAATGGAAATAACTTGACAACATTGTCATGATGCTGGTATCAGTTTAGATACTAGAGTTATTGTCTGTGATCACTGAGTTTCTTTTCTTGGCTTCAACAAGGAATGTATTGAAGGTTTTAAATAGAAAGTTTAGAGAGGGAATATTGCTAGATTGATTCCTTTCTTAACAGTTAATAAGAGTCACTAGGCAATGTCCATAGCTTTTTTGAAAGTACCTACTTTCTCCTTATAAGGTGTTTTTCAAAATCAACAATCAGGCACCCTTCTCCTTTGAGGATCTCTTAGAGGGTTTTAAATTGTAGTCCACAACAACGTAAAAGGGTTTATTAGACCCCACAACGGTACTGCGACCGTAATTACGGCAATAGCAACTCACATTTGTCTACAAATCCGCAAAACAACTGTGATCCCAAATCCCTGCTCACAGCCACTGTGCCTGGAGAGACCAAGGCTTGTAAGCTATTTTATGGTTGAAAGCATCCAACTGAAAATAAGAAGAGTAATTAAAAAACAACTTTGTGAGAGGAATATCACAATATGAAGATGTACTTTGACTAATTCTTTTGAACTTTCCCTGGAGATTAAACACTGAAAAGATGTGACAAGCATCCACAAAAGCACCGAAAGATTTCTGCACTAATACTTAAGTATAGTTGGACTTGATTCTACAAAATATTCACATTGCGCAGTGGCCACTAATACAGTTATAAATTGGTACTTGTATGCTATTAATTAGTAAAGGGAAACATGTTACAGTCTTTTACTTAAACGGAATTATTCTGTATAAATAGTTGAGAGTATTTCTTAAATTCTCCCAAGATCAATCCTTTTTTCTTGGGAGGTGTGAAATTGATTGTAATAATGTAACAAGTCGATATTAACTGATACAATAATAGATAAGGAAATTCAATGCAACATTTGGAAGAAAACTCATATTCTCTTTGTGACTTTTTTGCAAAATGTTTTCTTGACCTTCCTCTTCATTAGCATACTTGACAATGTGAGAAAATGTAAGATTTTAGAGCATTACCATATTTGTAATGCTTTTTATGTGTACTTAATGGCGCTAGCTTGAACTTTATAATTGTTAAGAATACAGTTTGACTTCAATTAAATTTGGAGTACGGAAAGAATAAATTACAATGATACCTTGATTATTCTCAACCATTGGCCAGACAAACTCCTAGCAAGGTTCTTTTGTGACATGTGTAAACCAGTTGCACCTTATATCATACTTCTCACCCAGCGATTATCATGCATCATCCAATTAAAGCATTACAAATAATAATAATAAAAACTTAAATGCGTTTTTAGTCCCTGCAAAATACATTGTTCTTATTTTTCATCCCCGAGAATTTTTGTTTTTGTTTTTAGTCCTCCGAAAATCACATGTTTTGTTTTTTGTCCCTACCGTTTGTTTTTCCATCCAATCTAGATCTGCTCATACACGCTTAGATTTGCTCAGCAAACAGTGAAATCAGGTTCAACCATCTTAGATTTTTTCTAGATTGTAAAAACTCAGATATGATAAACTCAACTATTGAATTAAAAGTTTGAAATGAGTAGATCAAGTGTACAGAGTTTTATAAAATTTTAAAATAATTGGATGCTTCGTCAGACCGCTTCAATTTGATGGATAATATACGTTTTAAAATGTAAGTAAAAATGGACTGTAAGATTACGTACCTATAAAATTTCAATTTAACCGAAATTTGGCATACATAATCAATGTGATAATATTATATAATTCAATGGTTATATAACGACACTTAGCGCCCCCTGAGGCTCGCTCAGCGTCCAAATTGCTTCAAAAATGGGTTTTCTGGGCGCTCAGCACTCCGTATATGGCGTCCAGTGCTCTACTTTCTTCAAAACAAGGTTTCCTCAACCTCCTTTGGTCGGCCAGCGCCATTTTCTACATGATCCCCGATGTGGGATGACGTGAATTTTCATGATCTTATTGAAGCTTCCATCCTGCATCAAAATTAGGGGATTAAACATGATTTCTACACAACATCTATCCTCAAACTATGTAGTTTACGATTTGATCAATTGAGGCATAAAATGAACAATAATGCAAGCATGCAGGTCAAATAAGTGCCCCTGTGAGATCGAATGTATCGTTTAAGTGGAAAAGAATTTTGAATCAACGTTTTGCATCAGTTTAGCCAGCACTAAAAAGTGAAAGTTAGCGTTAGTGTTAGGGGCTGTCGCTAATATTGACTCTAAAACATGCATTTCTTGTAGTGTCAACTAAGATATCTCGAGTTCCACGTCAAAAAAAATCTCAAGTTCAACTTGGGCTTGTACGCACCACAGGCTCATTTTGACATGAAATTCCACTTGCTTCTAAGCTTTAGACTTGAAGAGTTGTGTACCCCTACGTTCTCAGGATATAAGACATACCTTTAAGTCAGACCCCTAGAGAAGGCATACACAAGGGGAACCAAGGAAATATTGGGATAATAGCTACTAGTTCCGATTGACTTGCGCCTTAGGATCTATTGAGCAGCTCAATACTCTTAGGTAACTAACAATCATAACGACTACATGCGACAATAAAGAGAAAACAGCTTAAAAAACATAGGAACCAGGAGTAGACAAATGGAACTAATATTATGTATGCTGAGCAATCATAATATTGCTATAATAATTAAAGTTCTCTCATCCATTAGCCTTTCAACTGTATACAAAACCTATTGGAATAAATATCCTAATCACTTGGAGCAATCAATGTGCTGCATGCCAGATCCTCATCCAAATCTTCATTCTTTCATTCAAAAACAATTTTCTTTTTGAAGCAACAGGCGACTTGAAGGTGTATGATTTGAGATTAATTTATACCTTTTTCATGAACAAATTATACTTAAGATAAATTGCTAAACTGCTAAACATTTATCCACTATTGCCTGCCATTATAATTTAGAAGCAACATTTGGATATAGTTTGTCGATTGTTTTATTAGTGGTTTATCTAATCAAATAAAACTCACTGTACAACTTGACATCATGATGATTGACAGGGTCACTATGTAAAGTTTGTGACCCGTATGTAATGGGAAATAGCTAATCATATTCATATCACCCCATGCTAATCACATTGCTATATGATCATTTAATTATTTGATGGCACAGCACTCCAAATTATTCTGAAACTAACTTTTCCTTCAACAATGATCACTCGCTATGCAAACTCTCCATCTTTAATGCAAGTATCTGTCAAGGCTTCATACACGCATTATTTGAAATCCAGTTTTTTCTTTTCTTTTCTTTTCTTATTTTGATGAAGTTTCTCAATCTAGTTTGATCCTATGAGTTGAACCAATCTTAGTTATTAGCGGGCTACCTACAATGTAATGTCTAAACCATGTAAATATAATGAGGCAGGGTTCACTTTCATAAACTTACAATTCTGCCCACTCGTTGCAGTACTGTTGTAAATGATTAGTTAGATGATTAATTAGCTTCAAAACAAAGCTTTATTTAGAGCCATGCAATGTGCAGGTAATTAAGGTGCAAATGCAACCACCGTGCGTTTTACATTTAGTGCCATGTACAGTACATGGGATTATTAATGCCTAAGAGAAAGTGATGGGAATTTATTTTTTTAAATCAGGGGGTACATTGCCGACAGGTGCGGCTGCCGCACTAAACGGCTACAAAATGTGTTTCATTCTTATGAGCGATGATAGAACCCTGACCTCATAGTTATGTGATGAGGTGAGCAATCATCACGCCACACCCTCGTGGTTCATGGGCATGTCATTTGATTACAAATAAAATTACATATCTATTTTTAGGTGAAAACCACTAAACGCTCGCGCGGATCAATCGACAAGGAATTATTCTAAGTAGAGATTTCGGGTTCGAGTTTTGTGAATGTAGATGCGTTCAATACTTAGTAGGAAAAGTTTTATCGCTCATAATGACCCTTTCGAGCTCGATGAGATTAGCTTAGGAGATTACCTATGTTTATAAATGTCATATTCATCCTCTTTAAACTCTGATTAAGACTTGATTGATAATAATAATAATTGTAAAAAACAAATTGAAAAGCACAAGGAGTGCAACTTTGGTTTCAATTGGATTGGTGGTTAAGCTGCAGTGATCAAGAGTGCTATAGCCTTTTGCTTTGTTTTTAATTTGAGGTGGGTCATCCAAATTTGCATTGACCTCACTGCTCACCTCTCCTCTTCCAAGCTAGTGGGTGTGTTGGCCACATCTCTAAAAGGATCTGTTTCAGATTTCTTTGCCATTGAACTATCATAGGGTCATTTCATGTGTGAAAGATGCTTTGCTTTGTTATTATATATATCATCACAAGAGACAAGAGACAAGATACTAATTATAAAGAACAGGGAGAGAATAGTGAAAGATCACTCCAGAAGAGAAAAGAACATTTTAAAATACCTGCAGGAACCAACGCGAATATATTGCCTTTTCTACTTCTTCTTTTCCTACACTTTTTCGAATTCAGTTGGTTGTCCTTGTCTTTTAGTCTCTAGAAAAAAATATTCATAATATTTAGTCCTTACAATTATTAAATATGTAAAGTTAATCAATGTCTTTCATTTTGCAGCGGTTTTTTTACATTAGTGGCGCTAAAAACCCTTATAAAATGAATTATTGACGAGTTTTTTCATTAGCGGCGGTTAAAAACCGTCATAAAATGAGTTGGTGGCGGTTCAACCCATTGAAAAATAAACGAAATAAGCTAACTTCATATATTTCACAAATGTTAATGTTGGGACTAAAATTTATGAAATATTTTTAAAAGAATGATCAAATTCAATTCACCCTATTTTAGAAGGCTAAATCATATTTTACCTTTTTTTATATATTCAATAACCTAGTTAATTGATTTGATTTTGCTGATTATATGCTTGTAAATGGACATCAATGACAGAACTGGCATATCGATAAAATCATAAGTGTATCCTTTATCATTGTTGTTGAACACCAAATTATAGAAAAGGAAAAGAAAAAAATTACTCCCTCTTGTTCATAATAATGGTTAAAAAAGAAGTAGAAATACGTATATTAAAAATATAATTAATTTTGTTATCTTTTAAAAAATTATTATATATTTTCCTATTTTATCCTTTAAAATTTAAAATGTATTTTTATCTTTTCCTATTTCCCATTTGTTTTCTCATAAGGGTATTATTTAGTAAAACATCAATTAATACTCTTTTGAAATTCTAAGTGGACAGATATTTTGAAATAAATTTTTTCCTTATAAGTGGACAGTTATTTTAATGCAGATTTATTGGATAAAAATTTAGTTTAGTATAATATTAGTCATAAAATATTTAATGCCACATGTTATATTTTTATTAATTGAATTTGAAACTGTATTTAAAGTGTCTAATTTGAGACAGTACACAAGAGGTCGCCAAAGAATTTAGAGCAAAAGATGATAGATTTAATCATGACAGTAAAATCATACATGAATGGTTGAAATTAAAAGTATGTAGATTAAAAGTCAGTTAGTATTCTTTTAAAAACAATTATGATACATAGACATTAAATTGTACATATGCGTCACATATACCTCATTTTTTCTCTCTAATTTTCACTTTTTATAACATCACATCTCACCTCTATTGCTTCTCTCATTTCTCTTTCTTACTCACGCTAGGTGTCTACCTAATATTTTGCTTTTGAAAAATTCATGTAACTTTATATTTTAATCTAAATTATTCACGGTTAATATTAAGATTTACTTTTTCCATTCATCTCACCTGGTACCTCATCAATATATAACAAAATTTGGCAACTCAGAATTTTTGAGCTAAACCAACTGCATATATTCATAGCAGATGTTAAAACTTACGGCAATATCCATGCAAAGCTACCCCTAATAATTGGCGTTTGTCATTGCAAACAAGAAATTCACAGGTTTCCACTCAATGTTTGATTATTAAGTTTAGAGGACGAACCAATCATTAATTAAAGCAATTATTTCCTTAATTGAATCTTTAAGCTAGGCATAAATACCCTCTTTCTACGGCTATAAGCCTAGTCATACTCTAGTTATTTTTTCAGGTTTGTTCATCCAATCAAAACGAAGAATTCTTTTATCCTATGCTCAGTGCCTTTGGAATAACCCCTTCACATGACAATCATATTCTAATACATTTAATAGAGCAAAAGGAAAGCATATTTCTTAGGAAATGATTATAGCCTCATTACCACTTAATTTATTAGTTATTACAAGGAAAAGCCAAAGTTCAAGGAAGAGGAATTATATAAAAATGCATGAGACCTAGGCATAGCATTTGCTGCACAATAATTAGTCCCATATTCCTACACAGGAGAATTCATATATTTAGTTCTCAGAAAATAACTAACTTCAGTAGTTCAATATAGAACTGCTTGCATTGCAGTGCATTTGAAACTTTTACATGGGTACATTACATATGATGTTTTGTTGTGTTTATCTTTTGGTGAGCAAAATTACATGGGTAGTGCTTGTTGGATTCTAGGCTCTAGACTCTGGAGGTTGCAACTTGCAATACAACTAGCACTAAACATTAACACAATCATTATCCTAAGAGTCTAGACTATGAAGAATTCTTGCATATACCTATAGACCACTGATGGGAGCCGTACATCATGGGGCCACGATGTGCTTCAAGGAGGATTCACTCACATGTATAAGGGCAATCCGTGCACAAATGCTCCCGCATATTCAAGGTCCGGGAAGGGGTCCCACCATTTGATGTATTATACGAAGTCTTACCCTATTTTACATGTATGTATCAAGTATTTGCTAATCAAAGCCTCGACCAAGTATCTAGAAGGACCACGTATCTAGAAGGACCAAGTGTGTTGAGGATGTAGCCATACAACTAAAAAAATTAGAATCATCCTATGATTTTCATTTACCTAATGTCAACAAGGACATTATTGGCCTCATACTAGGGCCAATCAATGACTTGAGTAAGTAAAGTGCATGTTTGGAAACCTTTCTACGGTTGATTCAGAAATTAGAATTAATTATATGAAGAAACTTATGTGAGTAGTTTATAAGTTTCAAAAATGATTCCGAAAAAAGAAGTTTATCAAGAATGCATGGAATGAAATTTAGTGAGCAATAAAGACTTAAAGTGCAAGGAACTGTGAGATTAAATGTGATAACCTTAGACACTCAAAATATGTGTAAAAGATGAAATACTTTCTGGCACAAAAGCAGATAATGTTTATATGATAATATTAGGGCCAAATCAGATTCATTCATATAAATTCTCTGTTGAGGCACGCGGAAGCTCATATGCCACATGTTATTCTAATCCATATTCCAATTGGTTTTGTTTAGCCCCTAGATTATAGCCATAGAAAGATTAAACATCATTTGATTATAATGCTAATGACAATCACAATATCAAAGATAGGGTAAAGGGGATTCCTAATTCTGTGTTCCCATGGCCAAAGCTCAATTTTATATGTATGAAGTGCTCTAGGGCTTTATACCACATGATGCTAAATAATAATGAGGATTTTTTACCAATGCCTTCACAACCTCTACTTTTCAGACAACAACTGTTACTTTGACTGTTGACTTAGAAACAGTAGATTTCCTCAACAATTTTGCTCTTTCATTGTCCCCCTCATGTTTCCCTGATGACTCCATTCCACCTTATCAATTCAATTCTTCTAATCAAAATTTGAATGACCAAGTAGTCTATAGTTTAATCTCAATTTTTAAGACCAAGTAGCCTAGATTTTGATCTTATCACTTCCATTTCCTACGTAATTGGATTTGTCTAATCCTGCTAATAAAAAATTTGAAACCATCCATATATCTTCACACTTCTAAGAGAATTGATTAATGATTTCAAAAGAAATTAATTTCATAGGACTGTTTGAAAACTCAACTTAGCATTGATAATGAAGGATTCAACCCTAGAGATAATTTAGTAGTGTTCATTTATAACTCATGTGACAGCTAATAAATGTATCCAGCAACAACTTTTACTTAGATCATCAAATAAGAAGGTCGACAGTATCATTCATGTCATTCATCAAACATTCGATCAAAATCACAATTATAATGGGCTTCTGTTGACATCTTTGTACAGAAGATACCGTGTTGGAGTTTTCCCTAGGGCAGCATACCTGAAGACAGCAACATATTTATTAGAACATATGTTGTAAGACGATATGAGTTTGCATATAATGTAATGATGTATTATTAAGAATGTACTCAAAATCTTCAAAAGGAAACAGAAAGGGTGGGGAACAGTGTAGTTTTATGTAATTTACCATTGTGGGACGAATGGCGCCATCCAAATGACATCACCCGCTTGAACTGGGTACCTATTCACAGACAACCCACAAAAACATCAACAAAAATTGTATATGCAAAGTATCAGCTTTCAATGATTGGGATAAATACAATATTTTGTAACAACTCAGTCTTGAAAAGACCATGAATAATATATTCCATCCAATAACTCACTGAAGAAACAGCCCTAAATCTAGCCAAGAAATCTGGCAGGTATCCCAATTTGGAGACTTAAATCAAGAGAACGTGTAATTCTCTCAACCAGGATGCACATAAATTCATACCTGCCCGGTAAGTTCAATACTTCAATAGCTCTAACACAATTTGTAGCCAATATAAGGCCAGGATCCGCTTTTCAACCCAAAAGCTCAAGGGGTTAGATAGACATGACACAAAAGTCATAGAATTTTTATATACCAGTCACACTCAACACTTCCGATTAGGTCAAGTAAAAACTTCTCTTTCAATATTGCACTATCCATTAAGTTTAATTGAAGCACAGAGAAAGTGTGTCACTATCTTGAACTCCATGCAGCATAGAGGCCAAATATTTTTTTCGTCAATTCAGGTCAGTAAATCTTACCAACTATCACCTAAACGATAAATGCCTTGCCCTTCCAATAGCAGCAAACCATGCTGGTTATAATGGACCTCCTGCAAAAGCCACAAAATTAACATCAACTAAAAAGGCCTTTAAACTTTCATAGAAGACAAACTAACTCTCTTGTAAACTCATATAAGATAACTCTAAGAAGTGTATGATAGATCCTAACATGGAAAAGAAAATGCCCCTGCTGATATCAAAAACAATTTCATGGAAGTGCAACTGCATTAAGGATGTCTATTCCTTTTTTATTATTATTTGATAAAAAATAGTTTTGAATGGATAAGTTGAGCTTTATCATCAATAGAAAAAATGAAAAATACAACTTATTATATCCATAAGTATGTTAATCTAAATTGTTCCGGCTCTTGATTTATACAAGTTACAATTGTGACATCACAAGAAATAACTTAAATTATTTTTGGAAATATGTTAACATGTGCCCTAAACACGATGATCAAGATTTAAAAAGTAATAAGTATTCAGCGAAAATTATGTTACCGATGTATTCCCTGTTGTGCTTTCCAATTAATAATTTATATTTCTTGAATCCTAGATTACTGCTCTTAGGACATTGGTGAGCAACACGCCAAGACAATTAACTTAAATTATTTTTGGAAATATGTTAACATGTGCCCTAAACACGATGATCAAGGTTTAAAAAGTAATAAGTATTCAGCGAAAATTAGGTTACCGATGTATTCCCTGATGTGCTTTCCAATTAATAATTTATATTTCTTGAATCCTAGATTACTGCTCTTAGGACATTGGTGAGCAACACGCCAAGACCATTATTATTTGATATTTAAAAAGATTGGAACTTGAGATAATAGGTTAAAGCAGGAAATTTACGTTAAATGCATCCCAGTAATCACCTAGTCCATGGCTACAACTTAAAATTACAGATCTTAACGGCAACTTCTGCAAGTTTAGGACATAAATGTAATTGTGCATTATATAGCACAATCTTCATATATTTGGTTTGCCCAATAAATACGAGAGGTGACTGTTTATCAGCATATCCTCACTGTAACATGACCCACATTCTCAACGTAGCTGTATGGCATGCATGCATATCATATCCATATCACTACCTCACAGGCAGAGGAACAGAAGATTACCTTCACATTGAGAAACTCTCCAGGTTGAAAATCCATAATCTGCAGGCACAGTTAGTTGGGTACATCAGTAACATTTAAATAAAATTGGCCAGAAACCACGATTATATGAAAATTAAATGTAATGAATAGCAGATTTTGTCAAAAGAATTGGACCCCGAGTACATGAGAGAGCTTACATGGATATTGAAGTCATATGCCAAAGACGTTGGAAGTAGCTTCCGCAGTTCAAAAACCTGATAAATGAATCCAGAATGGAATAAAAACTGTATGTGTACATGATACAATTTACAATCTTGTTTGTCAAGAAGGGGGGGGGGGAGAGAGAGAGAGAGAGAGACTAAAACAAAACACTCAGACTTGATAAATTAATCATTTGGTAATTTTGGTGTAATAGACCCAGAAAAGCCAGGCCAGACAGTGACATGTTGACAGTGATTAGATATGGACGCTCAGATTAATGATAGTGGCCTGAACCCAAAGCATGTACGAGTAATTCTAGGCAATGACATTACTAGTTGTAACCGTAGCATAAATGTTTTCTTATGAACTATCATCATAAATTGGAAAATATAATAGTTGAAAAAAAAAAAGAGGAATAAAGCATAGTGCCTTTAAGAATATTGGAGCAACTTACCTCGCCTGGAGTTTCAAGGAGTGGCTGCTTATCTGTTGAATTAACCAGTGGCTCCGGGACATGATCTGGCAGTGTAGCGTATCTGACAGGTTATAGATATTTTGGTAAGTCAATATAGTACTCATGTAACTGCTTCCTGTTTGAATTTATGCAAAAAAATTACAATGTCTGATCCTGAAAAATTACAAGTTGTGAATATTTGTCAAAGAATCATGAAATATAAATGGGTTCATCAATATATTTTCCATACAAATAATTAATTGCATGAATTCTCAATTCTCATAATGATCAGGTCAAAAAATGAGACATATATTTATATTTTATAAAAGGGGGAAATGTACAAACCTCCGTTCAAACACCACAATAGTGGCAGAAGCATCACATTCAATTGAATGTTCAGAATTTGGAGGCAAATAAGCATATGAATCAACCTGGAAGTCAAAACATGGCATCAAAATTTTTTATGCCCTTTTAAAAGAATATGTTGACCATCAGATTTCTTAAGAATATGATATATAGGCTAGTAGCAAGGAAAAACACAAGACACCTGAACTAATGCAGTAGTAATATATTTCCACTAATCTTGGTTGCATTGCATGCTGCGCATAGCTAAGCAGTGCGCAAATAGACTAAGGTTAAGTATTATGATAATAGGAAATATTTTATATTTATTTCTATGCTTCTTTTTTATAACATGAAAACCAAAGGAGCCAGTCTTGCATTAGAATCACTTGAGCTTGCTCATGAAGTCAGAATCAAGCAAAACAAGCAGAAGTAGGACCTTCTCATTGGTAATGCCTCTGTAAATCTTACTCGGCAGAGCAACCTCTCTTCAGCTGAAACAATTGTTGCTCAGACTCAATTTGCCAATCTATTACCATCCATTTTAGGTTGAGGTCAAAATTACATTGGAGGAGGAGACATCTTTGGGCGTGGCAGAGGCAGAGGTGGTACAAACATGGTGCAATGCCAAGTTTGCTTTAACATTGGTCATGACGCACACAACTGTTACCATTGTTTCAGTCCTCCCTACTCACAGCAGAATTTTGTGCAAAATTTTAATCCAATACAACAAAATTTCGATCAGCCCATCTTTTCCTCAAGCTGATGCTCCTACCATGCAGCCACAACAGTTTTGTCCTGTGATCTAGCAGGTGCAATCTCATTAGTTAGGTTTAGGGTTTTAGGTTATTCCTATTAGTTGGACAGTTAAATAGGGGAACCAGCTGTGTAATTGGATTCATCCTATTAGTTGAATCATAGAACCAATATTGGTTGTAAGGAAGAAACCCTTGGGGGACTCTCTCTCTAACACTTTCTCACAATATTTTCATCTTCTATTAACAAAAAAAAGGAACAAATGGTATCTCAGAGACACATCAATCAAACTTGAGATTTATATATTAATTGTTACGGAAATTAATTTTAAAAGTACTAAAATTAAGTATTATACTAACAGAATTACTTCATTTTCATACAATGAAATATTTATTACCTTCAACATATGGCTAACACCAGGAGCAATAGTGAGTCTGACAGAACCTTGGACCACAAAGATGAATCTACACAAAACAATCTTGTAAATATATGAAACATGCATTTAGAACCAAAACAATGTCAAATGGTTTGGAGTATCATGGAAATGGAATTGGGGAGCAGTAGATTCAGAAATTGAAAAACTGAAATAACAAGTTCACAACCTCTCCACATCATGCAGCGGTAATCCAGATTTTGAATTCTCTGTAAAAGGGGCAAAGCATAGATCAGAAGCATACCAGCTAATGCCGTTCTTATAACAAACTATAAATTTTACAGTACATTAAATACTAAATGTCACAAATGAAATGTCAATATGGATGAGTAAATGGACAGTGTCAAAGGTATACTAGGGGGATATAACGGAAATTGTAACCCTATGTCATTATGATCCCTAAAAAAGAAGTGAATAATATATCATTAACAACGAGACTGATACAAAAGAAGGGTTGATAACATGGTTCTTACTTCTAAGTCCTGTGAAGAGGGGAAAGGGAGGAGAGGGAGGCCAGAAAGGACATTGAAAGATGTTGTTAAAGGCAACCCCATGATCAATAATATCCCATGTCATTTGGTTTTTTATCAAGCGCAAATGCGCAATGACGTCAGGTGATCCATATAGCCGATCTCACTTAGTGGGATAAAGCTTTTGTTGTTTTAGTTGTTGTATTCAGACTGGAGATTAGTTACAGGATAATGAAACAAACAGGGTAACAGAGATAATGGCACTGAACCATGCGATGCAAGAAAGATAGTTTGCTAAGGTGCAGCTACAACTTACAAGCCATTCCAGGGCTTTGATTTGTACATGTGAAGCATGTGACAGTAGTTCTTGAACCAGTATGACATGAAACATTAGACCATAGAAACGCCATTTTCAATTACAGAGAAAGATGATGCCTCAGTGGGTGATGAACCAGAATTTCTGACATTTCCAATGGCCTTTACAACTTAGTTTTTCTTTGATAGTTTTTCTCATGTGTTCAATATTTAACATGTCACTTCATTATCTTTTTCAATATTTTATCTAGCATGTTAAGGATGCATTTACATATCTCATTCAAATATTCAGTGAAAGAAAGAAGCAGTATAAAAATTATGCATCATTGTATATGAGAAGAAAATGGCATCATAAGATTAGTATGTGAGAAAATATATGTGGTATGGATTAATGTATTTCCCCATGCTGAAGCAACAATACTTCATCTGATGAATGAGAATGAGGCCCATATGTAAGGCTAAGCGACCAAGTTAATGCAATAGATTCTTCGAAATGAGTCACAACTCATAATCAGACCTTTCAGCTTAGCAAGGTACATTACAAAGTGAGAGCCCACTTCTGGTGAAATTAAATATGCCCCAGATGTGTTTATCCTGTCAAAGCAATTCAAGTTACCATACAGCAAGAGGCTTAAAAATCTTAACCAAAATAAAGAAGGAAAGTCAAGGGTACCAATCAGGCAACGGGCTATATACATGACTCTCTGGCGATATCAAGGCATGATCTCTCTTATAAACACTGCGTGTGAATCCAGGAAAATCTGACAAACAAAACCCCAATAAAGTAATCTCAATACAATTTCAATATAAATTTCTTCTAGAAAATAAACCAGTACTCAACAGCCACAAGAACCTTGAGATCTAACAAATGTTTTGGTATAGTCAACAAAATAAAACAAAGATCAGAACTCAAGCAAGTATCGTAATAATCAAGCCTGGTAGTTGAGCGTCACATTTCACCACTTAGGCCAATTCTTTCAGCAACCAAAAATATTAAGCTCGTAGTAATAGAGATGCCCACAACTTTGTCTTGGAAAAAATTCATATGTTCAAAATAAGGGAGTAGAAATGAATCAACCAAAGCAGTGGTCATGAACTTCTTGAGTTTGACCAGGCTCACAAACCTACTAGAAATATACGCTTATATATGTTTTATTATATACCTAACTTATAGCTGTATATGAAAAAAGCTCGTAAACAACTAAAATGCATATTGTGTTTACTACAAAGACCCCCTCAATCAAGAAAACAAACATGAAACCCCCTTTTATTTATTGAGAAAAAAAACTGCAACTAACTTTGAAATGATGTCAAGCCTAATTAAATTTGTTAGCTAAGGCATTAGCTCATGGATATTTTCTACTCAAATGTTACTTTCATATCCTTGTAACCTCCTTTAGGTGTGAAGAACACAATCATTTGGTGTATTCAAATGGTCAGGTGCCAAAATGAACTTTCAATCAAACTGTGCCGTAGGAATGACATGTGAGAAGTATTTGACTAAAAAACTAGCTTTATCATGAATTTGTTGAAGTTAGTCAAAGCTTTCTTTTTTGTAAAATAAATAAACTATTGTGCACACAGATAAACATAAACATGCACAAAGATATACAGCCCGTTTGAATACAGACTTATTGGAGTTTGTATATTAGAAAATGCACTAAATAAGCTCCAATAAGTGCTCTTTGATTTGCATCCAAATGGGTATATAATTAAACATAAATAGGTGCTTATTTGAGCTGGTTAACCAGCAAACAAGTCCAGAACGTTGTAACTCAGGATTACTTTGATTATTTCCAGTTCCACCCAAGTCATAAATTACATACTGACTTCACTCAACTCTTACTCTCCTTTAGCTTAACAAGTAACCTAGCACATAAAGATTTCAACTTTTTCAAGGGAAATCAAATGAGTGACCACATAGTAATTTGAAAAACGTTTTAAGAACAAAAATAATAGACTGACCTTGAAGGTTGAGAGGGGGGTTAGCAACTTTCCAATAAAGAGGCTTCGAATTCGATTCCTCGCTAAGCACAGAAGGAGCAGAGCAAAACCCTTCTTCAGCCAATGCATATTTAAACAGACCTGAAAAAAGCATAGCTGAAGTTATTTCCTAACTTAGCCTCCTTTTAGCTACCAAAGGAACAAAATAAAAGAGAGTGGAATGAAAGAAGTGAGGAGCGGAAGAAGAGGGAGTACCCGAAACGAGGAGAATAACAAATATACTCCGCATTTTCAGAAGCAAATAGGAGAGTGGCTAGGATGTGAAGCGTATGAATTTGGGTGTGACAATGGATGGTGGAAGAGTGGAACTGTCGTTTTCGGTCTCGACCATATCACAGACCAAACCATTCATATACGTGAAAAGACAAATATGGACTCGGATGGCAATTAAATTTTAATGTAATTTCCACCAATAAAAAATTAGGGTTTTTTTTTTGGTTACACAAACTAGTAAAAAAAAAAAAAAAGTAAGACGCCATCCCCTTAACCATTTTTTATGGTTTTGTCCCTTGCCATGGCCATACAACCGACGAGTATACCCATCTCAAAGACGCCATCGAGTAGCTGGTCCAAGGCCGCTGGCTAGCTTGATACATGAAGAGAGGTCAAATGAGAGAGGCAACAAATCTAATAGAAGAAGGTAAAGAGCTACATAGTTGGCCGCCCAAGGTGTTGTGAGGCAAAATAGATCCAGGTCTATGAGAGACAAACGCCAATATAGTTAGAGTGGGTGTTACCCTTAAGATAGAGGACGCCATAGATGATCCTTATCACCATAGAGGACACAGTGAGATAAGGCAATTTTAACAAACACTCGCCACCATTACAAGGGGCTTCGCAAAGGAGGCCACTCAACAAATGCCAAAAGAACACACTTGCGATCTAAAATATCAGTCACAACCTAGGAAATAGGAACCTGACTTCGCCGTCCTCTTCAAAGAACCCTTATCTTAACTGTATCTGATGACAACTATGGCAACATGGACATGGAGCATGATGACCTCACCATTAGTGAGGGAGATGTCAAATAAAGATTCATAGATCACATAATTTCGACGAATTTTCTATTCTATGATGCTTTCAAGAAGCTTTAATTCAAAGGATATTACCTTATTCCTTATGGGAATGATCTTATGGGAAACGAAAGTTGCACTGGCCAGCGACAAGTTTAACAAAATTGTCAATGTCAAATTCTTGGTATTATACTGCCATGTTGCTTACAATGCCATCTTTGGACGATCAATGTTGAGCGCGTCAAAGACTGCTATATCCACTTCCCATCTACTAATGAAGTTCCCAGCGAGTGGAAGTGTAGCGACGATAAGGGGTATCTTGTTGCAACACGAGCATGGGAGTTTACAAAGAGAATGAGACCAAGAAAATAATTTGGCTTCTTAGTTCACGAGGGCCACGTTGATAAATGACCACAACCAAAAGGTTTCTTCAGACCTGTTTGTATCGGGAACTTACGAAAAAACCACCAATGTAGGTGCCTACTTGTTTGTTAGTCTAAGAGTAGAGCTCATGGACTTACACCACAACAAAGACCTATCTTCATGGGCTACAGTGAATATGTCGATCATCGACCCTAATCTTTGCTGCCATAAGCTGTTTGTGGATCCAAACCACAAGTCGGTACCTCAGCTAAAGAGGAGGACCGACTATGAGAAACAGAAAGTGATTAAGGAATAAAGTGCCGAGATATTAGAAATTGGGTTCAATAGAGATACCCAATATGTAACATGGCTATTCAAAGTCATTCTGGTAAAGAAATTGAGCGGAAAATGGAGGATGTGCATGGTATAAGAACATAAACAAGTCATGCCTAAAATATCCTTTTCTTTTTTCCCAACATCAACATGTTAGTTGACAACACTTCTACCTATCAACTCTTGTCGTTTATGGATGCATATTATGGTTGTAACCAAATTCTTTTATACCTCGATGACAATGAAAACACCACTTTCATAACCGACAATGACAACATGTTAGTGCTACTAAGTCGAGCCTTTTGACTTAAAGGACACTAGGATAACATGCCGAAGGATGTTGACCCAAGTATTTCCCAGCCCTCATTGGGAAGTCGATCGAACTATACATAGATGCATGCTCTTCATAACTCCACCTTCTTGAAATCACATAGAGGACTTGGAGTAAGTCTTATACCAACTTTGATAGTATAACATGCAATTTAACTCAAAAATATGTACATTTTGGATTTGAGCTCGTAAGTTCTTTGGTTTCATGCTCACTCAAAAGGGCTATTGATATAATAATTAAAATGTCCACTTGGTTGTAAAAAATAAGGTGGGATTGTTCTTTTTCACTTAACTTGCTTTGACTTTAGTTTTACCGAACAAAAGTGAAAAACAGTGTAGCGGATTCTTGTTACCTGCGGGGATATAAAACAAGGCGCGAAGAGTTGCCATTTGACGTTACGCGGGGCCACGTGCTCGAGAGGGTTTAGCAACCGAAACATTAGGGTTTTACTTCCTGAACTGAGTAGCAGCTGCATTTGAGAACAACGAGTTTCAATGTCCGAAGCAGTTGAAGAAGCAGGTTCCATGGATTCTGTGGTTGCTTCACTATCGAAAAGCTTCAGTCAAGTGCCTCCTTCTGCTGTTCCGGCGATGCTGGATTGCATTCTGTTGGCCACTGGTTTGTCCCCCCAATCGCTCTTCGATTCGCTTCTCCTCGATTTCCCTCGTCTGCTCAAGGTACTACTACTCCTGTTCTTCCTCTCTCAATGGTTGCAGTCGAGAAAATGGTTTTTGATTTGATTTTGAATTTGATTTTAAGCCTTGTATTGAGTTTTTTTTTTTTTTGGAGTTTACATTTGGTTATATTTGTTGATTCTGATAGGATATTATCAAGGAGGATAACGATTTGTATTCCGATCAACGTCTCCATCTTGTGTCACTGGTGGGCTCATTTTGTCACCTCCTGAAGAAAATAGGTGAGTTACTTACCGACTTACCGTTCCATTTATGGCGTTGTTCTTATTAGAAATAAAAAACCATTCATGTGGCCTTTACCTAACATGGTATCAGAGCCTCTATGAGTAAGTGATATAGAGCTCGATCCCAGCTGCCCCAATTCTTCTAATAAGAAAAAAGTTGAATTTCAGCATGAATGGTTTTATATCATATTCCAACAGGTTTGTTGTCCCTTTTGTTTTGATAATTATTGAAGGCTTTTTTGTACACTAAATGGCCTTTTTCTCTATTCTGCATCTGGAAATGCATTTCTGAGTACAAAACTATAATGCTATGCTGAAATGGAGCATTTGTTGCAATACATTTCCCTTCATTTTGTTCTTGGTACCCATGATCCATCTAGTTTATCTATTTGCAGGGGCTGATTGTGATGCGACAGTATCTTTCGTGCGGAGATGTTTTCTTCCTTTAGCTAAGGCGCTGCAGCCATTGCAGCATGACTTGCTGAATCAGGTATAATAATGTGTTAAATAGTTAGGAAACCTTATTTTATAGGGAGAACTTTTTTAATGTCTGACTATTTTTATCATCTGATATGCCAGATCACAGAATCATTTATGAGCGTTGTGATTGAAACTTGCACCTGGGAAGTTCTTGAAGCAACTTTAGTGCCAATTTTTTTAAGATCACTCGGTCTTTCCATGGGTATGGTACATAACGGCGATTTGGATTTCTATGAATGGAGTGACAAATCATGTCACCAGGATTTGAGTGATGCAACGGACAAGGAACTCTTGCTACCTTCATTGAATTGTTTCAAATTGCCAACGTCGTGCAATGTTATGTCTGTAATTATGGAAGCCACCCTTCAGTTTGTGCAATCAGATACAATCTCTAAATCAGCAGAAAGAAAATGGTGTATTGCAGATAAGTTTGTTAAAGTTTTGATTTGGGATTTGTGTAATATGACTGAACGGATGCTTTTACATAGTCCAGAGCACAGGTCTTGTGCAGTTGGCTTTCTTCTACCTATCATTCTCAAAGCATTCCCTGCCAATTGCTTATTTGAAATCTCGATTCGTGGGCAGAAACATGGTTTTTCTCGGTAGAATCCGTTGAACGAGTTAATATTCATCTGATTTATATACAATCTTTATCAGAATGAACTCATCTTGTATATTATTGATTTTCAGGGAGTATTTCTTGATCAAAATGTGGAACTGCTGCAGAACATTATTTTCAATGGGACCTTTGGAGAGAAGAGAGGGATATAATATACTCTCTTTGTATTTCTCCTTTTCCTGGTCTACTGATGAATATCAAGACGCTAACAGTGATACTGTCATTAAAACTGAAAAGTTTGACATAAGAGTGGAAAAAGAGTTCTGGGATGAAATAAAGATGGGGCTGGTACTTGAACTCCTTTTATCGTTTTCTGTTAGATTGTCTAATTTGTTGTTGTGTTGCTTACTTAAGAATCAAACTGAATCTGGTCAGGTTGACAAGGAGAGTTCAGTAAGAAAGCAAAGTTTACATATATTGAAGATTGCTCTGAATATACAAGATGGAACTAATTCTGTCTCCAGCATTTCAAAAAGGAAAACCAATGGAAAGCATTCAGTACCTGATCGTGTGACAAAGAGGGAAGTATGGGCAGACAAGGAAGCCAAGTCACTTGGTGTTGGGAAGCTTTCAACATCAGATGACCAGATTTCTAACAGCCAGCAATATTGGGATGCGTTTCTGCTTTTATATGAAATGCTTGAAGAATATGGTACTCATTTAGTTGAAGCAGCTTGGAATCATCAGGTGTGTAATAATTGGTTAACATTGTTATCTTATCTATCCTTGAGCTTTTTGAAATTACAGGACTTAGGCAGAAAAGGAGGACAAGAGAGAACAAGCCCTGTATAATAGAATATACTATTGATAATTGATATATGGTGTGTAATGATGTGTGAAAGTAGAATGCACTAACTTCTATTTATACTAATACAAGATTCCCCATTCTAATTAAATAATGAAATACAATGAAGTACAAGACCACTTCTTAGAGAACATCTGAGGTATCTAAGAACAAGCTAAGCCTGCTCGAACCACCACACACGGTGGTTGAGAGGTGGGGGGCGGTAGGTTGGTGTCGGGTTCCTTCGGGTGCAAGTCATCGGTCGTCGTTCTTGGGCCCGGGGGTTCCTGCAAAGACACTCTGATGCCAAAGTAAGAGGTCGGGGTTAGAGGATTAATCCGAGTAGATTGGGATTAGAAGTGTGTACCTTATGGTTTAGTGGATCCTCCTTATATAGAGGTCTGGAGGTGGCGCGATCCTCGAGGATAGGTGATGATGATCTTGCCAGAGGATCGTCCTTGATCGTTGGATCTTCTGCCACGTCTAAGGGATCGGGCGGTTAGGGCCGGTCCTGGGTCGTCGCGCCTACCAAGGTAGCCTGGTGACAAGACTGCTGATTTGACGTGTAGGAGCGATCGGCCATCAGTGTATTTTCCCCCTCTCGGCCTGTCGTCGTAGGACCGAGGGGGTGAAGGACCCTGCTGGTCGGGCAGGGTTATGCCGAGGGGCCTGTTGCGTGGCCGGGAGGGTTACTCCTGGAACAATCTACAATAATGGTATTATGGGTTAGTTTTCTATATTGTAACAACCATCCAAAGCTTGCTGTAAATTGATTGTTTTGGATTGATAAAATATGGGAGGAATGCTTGTTATTTAGGAATAAGTTGGGAAGTGCGAAATGAAGGAGAACAAAGAGGTAGCAAGTTGTAAAACATCCTTACTTGAATTGTTGTTTGCCATTTTTGCCTCATGCTTGAAATGTTAATTTTTTTTATACATAGAGGTGATAGTGCAGATAGTATGTATTTTTTTTTTTTTTTTTTTTTTTATATTGAGAGATGTGTTAGGTGTGTCCAGCTTAGAAATATCTGCGTATTTGTTTTTTTAAAAATTTATATGGTTGGTTTATTGATAAACCTTTTTAAATTGCAGATAATTTAATGTATCCTGGATACGAAGTTGTCTAGACATTTTTGTTTCTATGGCATTTTATTTTGAAGTTTCTGGGTCAAATAAATCTTAGTGCAGTATTCTTTTTTGGGGTCTGTTTTGACATGTATACATTCTTTGTACATAGGTTTCACCTCTTGCCAGATACTCCTAATGTATATTTCCCCCCTTAAAAATCTTATTTCTGTCGGGCTTGGTGTTTTGGTTTCTGGGTTTTGTGCTTCCCACAACCAATGCATCTAACATGCTGAAATAATGGTTCCATACAGGTCTCTTTGTTGCTTCAGTTCTCTAAGTCATATCTCAGTGTTGGAAACATCATGCATAAAGTTCAACTGGATCAATTTGAAATATATGGTGATACTTTTGATTGGTTATCTATTTTGTGGGAACGAGGCCTTCATCATGACAACCCTCAAGGTTAGTGTGGAATAATTGATATATTTGACAGTAAAGCTTTGAAGTCAGAGTGGGACTAAGTTACCCAAATTCTGTAGTTTGTCATGTATCAAATTGGTCCTTTCATCCTTTCTCATCCTTTTACTTCTATGATGTTTCCTAAATATATGCAGTAAGGTGCCTGATCATGCACTCTTTTCTTGATATCCATTCGGAGAATTGTGGGAACTACATAAAATTGGTGCCTGAAACTTTTGTTATTGGTCCATTTATGCAAGGGATGAATGACCCAGTACACCACAAAGAGTTTGGTAAGTGCTTCACTCCATTGGCCCTTTTAAAGTCATTGATATTTTGCTGTTTCCTTGTATATACAAATTTGGTTGTTTTTGATTGTATATTTACGTAGATTAGGAATCAACTGTAATTACCTTATTTAATGTCTAAAATCAACGGGTTCCATTTTTATATTGATATAAATATAAATTCAATGGCTGAAAGCTAATATCTCATGCATCCAGTTCAACCATTATTAGGTCCTCTAGTTGTTATAAGAGCCCGTGTTCAATGGTTTTGAGAAAAGGAAATTCTAGCCATCACTAGTAGTCCTGTCGATCACCCGCCATCTGGGCCTCAGCCCTAGTATCGACGACAAGTTTTGGTTTTTGGGCTTCATTGTCGTGTCTTCACCCCGACAGCTATCTTCAGCAGCTGGTGTTTTTCCTGGCTAGTCTGCTGCTGTTTGGCAAGACTACCAGCAAAAGAGCCTCGTTCTATGCGGCCCATCCCTAAAGTTCCAAACCTAGACGGCCCGTAAATTTGTATATCATAATTGTGCCTTAAGTATGGCATGTTACCATGGATGCTTTCATCTATTTCACCTTAGTCTATGTTTGTAACATTTGAAATGGATAAATGATGGGTCATTTTATAATATTGAGGAACATATCAACACGAAAATGAAGCATAACAACTTCAACTCCTTTGCATGACGCCACGTGCACTCATAGGTGTGAGAGGCTTCTCCTCCACATGCTGCCCCTTCCAGCTGTGTGAGGAGTAGCATATTGCAGTCTTCTGGCCAGTGTTATAAAAAAGTGTCCATGACATTGCAGTTTTTTGACTTGCCACTATATATGTTATAGTATGATGGATTTTCCATTGCGGGCCATGTGCTGTCAGTAGAAATGGCAGAGAGGAAGCATTAAAAGAGTGTTGAGAAGTCCCACATTGACTTGAGATATGACCAAATAAGTCCTTATAAATGTGAAGACAATCCTCACCTCTAAGCTAGCTTTTAGGGTAGAGTTAGGCCTAATCAGAATTCTAAGATGGTATCAGAGCTTATCCTATATCAGTTTATTGGAGACCGCACATATATGGGCCACCCACATATGTTCTTTCCTACAAATTCCACGCTCTAGATGTCCAGTCCTAGGCGTGAGGGTGTGTGTTGAGAAGTCCTACATTGACTACAGATATGACCTAATAAGTCCTTAGAAATGGGAGGACAATCCTCACTTCTAAGCTAGCTTTTGGGTAGAGTTGGGCCTAACTTAAATTCTAAGAATGAGAGATGGGTGACATGACTTGACCCATTTTTCAAACACATGACCCATGAAAGTAACCCTAATAAAAGACTTACGACTCTTTACCCCTCGCACTATTACTCGAAACTCACCATCAATATAAAACTCTACAACTGGTGAATTGCACTCATCTTTAGGTGATATGCTTCATTAACCTTCTCCAGCAACCACCCATCTCCAATGACCTTCATTCTTCGTCAACCTTCCATTTTGGTGAACAAAACAATCCTTTCCTTTCTTATTGTTTTTTCTGTTCTTTCTTTTCTTTTCTTGCATCCTTTACTTTCTCTGTGTTCTCTATGATATCTTGATTTTGTTGTTCTGGTTTTTCTATCCTCCCTACGCTTTTCTTTGTTATGTTATTTTTTTTCCCTGAAATTGTTTTCTATTTTTATTTTTCTTTCTTCCCTTTTTATTCTGAATCGCCCCCGCCAATTCTCCAATGCCCTTCTATTATTCTATATCTAATTCTCTTCTATTTTATGCTTTTTGCCCTTTTTGTTTATTTTCCCTCCAACCCTCTTCTATTTTTATGTCACTTTGAGTGCTTTATGCCTTACTTTGTACTGAACTTATGTTGTGAGACTCAGTTATCAATCAGAGATAGTGGTGCGTAGAGGCCGGCTCAAAAGTGATATAACAATATAGTGCATAGCGGGATGGCTGCTACACTGAAATTTGTAATATACTTTGTATAATTTATGCTATATACATATAAATACTAAAAAATATTATATATCACTTAAAATACATAATATATTCGTAATAGCGATAAAAGTCATAGCTCTTGAACAAAAAATACAACTAAATACCACAAGTGAAAGTAACTAAACATCAACATTCAAATAAGAGTTCCTAGCTACATAAGAAATGATCAATCATCATCTTCTAGCATTGGCACTTTTGTTGAAATTGTAGATCTCTCCTGCGCCTCTTCTTCTATTTCCTCTCCACTTGCTGTTTCTTCTTCATCATCTTCTTCATGTTTCATCACTTCCTTGCCTTTACCTTTCCCCCTCCCTCTAGAGGTTGAAGACCTAGATGTAGGGGCAGTAGCTTTCTAACCTCTTGTTTGCTGCGTAGTATATGCTAAGGGCTGACAAACACCAAACATATTGGCAACATCTCCCCAAGTTAAGTTTTCACCATAAAAAACCAAGTCATTTTCAGCATCTTCACCATCTCCACCCATTTCTCCGACCAATCACTCATTTCTATCATCAATGCCATCTAGGAGACAGGTCAATGACATCACAGACAATCAAACCGTTCTTGAAGAGCTTGGTTATATTTAATATAAACCAAGTCTTGTAACTTTTGATGCTCAAGACTCCTCTTCGATTGAATCAATATTATAATATAAAATGAATGTTAGTTTCATAATCATTTTATGAAACTATAAAATCAAATAATTTAATTAGTATTAACTTCATACTAAAAAATGCTCCGGTTTTGCTCACAACCTAACAAACTACAAGTCAAGCTAAGCACTTTAATAGCAAATGCTTGGAAATTAGGAGCATGTTGTCCATAGTCCTCCACCACTCAGCTACAAATGTAGCGACATCCTATAAGTTAGCGTTACAACATCCATGCTACTCTATGTATTTAAATTTATAAAGAGATGAGCTTTCTCACTTACCAAGAGACACTATAGTCCAACCCTGAAAGCATGGTTTGACAGATTTAGTAGTCCTTCAAACGTTTGATATGATCCATCATGAGGCAAACTTCTCAAGTTTATTAACACTCTTCTACTAGTTAGTGTATTTATCTTGTTCTTTATGCAGATCATATCGCTATTATCAAATGTCTCAAGTAGCATTTGTTCCAACAAGTCCAAACCAAGGAATGATTGTAACACTTTATTGGAATCGAAGTAGCTCAATCAGAGCAGGTGTCACCATATCTCAGAGGAAGTATGCTTGAGATATTTAGGAGTCAAGATGCAAATTGTAAGCCAATGCATACCCATATGGTTTCTCATGTCAAACTGATGTTAAATCAGGGGGAGCCCTATACAAACTCAACTAGATATTGAAGACCGGTGGGGAAGATAAATTATCTTATTATTACTATTATAATTTGGGATGCCTATCTCAATCCAAAAGCTAGCTCAAGAGTTGAGGATTGCCTTCCTATATATAAGGGCTATTGGCCATATCTCTAGTCAATCTGAGACTTCTCAACAATTACCAAACCTGAGTGTGAGCCTCGACGCAACAGTAAGACGGCTGCCACGTGACATTGGGGTCACAGGTTCAAGCCGTGGAATCAGACTCTTGCAAAAATGCGAGGTAAGGCTGCCTACATTAGATCCACAACGTGGGTCCGACCCCTCCCTGGACCTCGCACATAGCGGGATCTTTATAGGCACCATGTTTGCTCTTTTTTTGTTACCAAACCTGACATTTTTTAACGCAAGTGTTGTGAATCAATTTCTTTATACTCCTCATACAATCATAAGAATGGAGCTGTTCGGATCCTGGGATACATTAATGTTTCTCATGGATGAGGGTTAGTCTATGAAAATAGATGTAGATTGGGCTAGTTGCCCAATTGACACAAAGTTATAGGATATTGTGTGCTTATTTGGGGTAACCTGATGACTTGGAAGAGCATGAAGCAAAATGGTGTCACTTGATCAAGTGCAGAGGTAGAGTATCGAGCAATAGCCCTTCTAATTGTGAACTCATGGTTGAAATAGTTTCTCACTGAGTCAAGGTTTTGTAGTAAAGGGTCTATCATCTATGAGCTTTATTTGTGATAATCAGCCAGCTTTACACATTGCCTCCAATCCTATCTTCCCTAAGTGGAACTAAACACAGAGATTGACTGCTATATTACACGTGAGAATGTTTTTGCCAGAGAACTTGTTACATCATTTGTGAATTCTAATAACTAGCTGGCAGATATTCTTACTATGTTACTTCTAGGCCAAAGGATAACATATATTTGTGATAAGCTTGATGCATATGGCCAATATGCACCAACTTTGAGGGGGAAAGTTGAGAATTCCCCCTTTCCTTGTATATACAGTTTTAATTGTATTTGATTGTATATTTATGTAGATTAGGAATCAGCTGTAAGTATCTTATTTACTCCCTAAAATTAGGGATTCCATTTTTTGTATTAATATAACTACAATTTAATTGTTGAGACTTGAGAGCTAATCTCTTATGCATTTAGTTCTACCCAAATCAGTTTCGCCAGCCAAACAAATTTCTTTTTGTTCTTGTTTGAATTTATGGTAAGTTTTCCCCCCTCTAATGTACTTACGCCATGATTTAATATTACTTGGATTGTTACTTTCTCCAAATCTAGTGTTCCATTTGTTCACTAATAAAATATGTCTCCTTCATCTCCTTATGCTACTTGAAAAATAATATATTCTACTTAATACTGCCATGATTGACTTTACATTTTAGGCGTGAAAGGAGTTTACACGTCACACGTGATTGAAGGTGCAGCCCAGTTTATGCGGCATTACGTTGTGTTTCTAGCTCCAAGGTATGCTTGGAAACTTGTTTTAAGTATATTGGTATTTTGTGTGTGTAAAAAAATTTCATTAAAAAAGAAATGTGTTAAAAAACCAGGAGGATTATAAATCTTCAAATTTTCATGGTTACTAAAAAACTACAGCATGGCTGCTTAGAGCTGGAAGCTTCCACCATGTGGGGTTCGACTTTGAGGAGGGGCATAGAAAAGAGAAAATATATCGGTTCAAGAGAACAAACCATTTCCTTTGCATGTCCAACAGACCAACCTTGAAATCATTTCGAATCCCATGAGCAGAAATCCCCAAGGAAACTTAGAAAACAGGCCTGTTCTGTTTGTGCAGTGGAAGAAATTAATGGCTAAAGTTTTTTTAATTATGCTCCAGCCAAATACCTCATTCCTGCAAAAAGAGCACAACACTAGAACACCTTATTATCCTTTTTAGACCCGACAGCCTTTATGTCAATCAGTGAAGAGACTTTGATATTTGTTGGCTGTAGCATGTATGGTGCAGTCTCTAAACAACCCCGTCAACTTACTGCAAGCTTCACATTATAGTAAATAGTTGTTTAATTTTAGTTTAGATGATACACGTCCATCTCTCTATGATCTTTGAATTGATTTTCTGATATGATAGAATGAATGTGATCATGTTTCTAAAGAATGGTTGTTTCGTTTATTTTTTAGTAGTTGGCTCTATATGATGTTTCAGGAAAAATACAGTAGGTTTGCAAGAGGTAAGAGAAGGAAATCAACACGTATTATTCATTTGGCTTTAAAATTTGACGAACATAGAAGGGTTAGAGGAAGTAGAACATGTGACCCAGCATCAGTGATCAGATATTCACTCAGCATAAATATTTATCCGTTACAGTTGATCATTTATGGGTTCTTCCCTATCCTTAGAGGTGGTGTGAGTCTGTGAGATGTGTTTGTCTTCATAGCCCTCCTTTGGTGTGCTGACCATGGGCTCTTCAAAGGAGCTTCTCTTACTGTTATACAGAGGAAAGAGGCTTATCGTATCAATGGAGTTTTATTTAGTTTTACTGTTTTCTTTGGGGCCTTATTTTGAAGGGTATTGAAAAAGTTGTTTCATAATATAAAAGGAAAGCAGAGTGCCTGTTGACATTAACATCTATCCTATGGGTCTCTATCAGTGGGATACAAGGTGAGAGATGAGGAATTGAAGATACAAAGATAGTGCAGAATAACATGCACTAACCCTCCTATTCCAGTGATTGGAGGGACCAAAACTCTTTCCTAACTTCCTATCTCAATTAATAATGTCCAAATACTAAATCCCCTTCTCTCCTCCTTTTTTTTCTAATTATTTGTGACTTTTTTAATTGTCTGTTAAGCAGACTTGGGTTCCAATCCTCATCTCCCCTTTCAGATTACAAGAGGTCTGCTAACAGATATCTTGCCATCCAGTTCGTATCAGTCTTTTTTTTCTTCTCCAAATAATGTTTATTCTTTCTATCTTAAATCTTAAGAATATATACAATAAGGGAATGTTTGGGTAAAAAACTTAATTAAGCGCTTATGACAATAAGCGCTCATCACGTAAGTGCTTATTTATAACCTAATTTGAGAAGCTTATTGAATTGAAATAAACTCAAAATAGTGTATACTAAGGTATAAGGGGCTTATTCATGAGCTAATATGAGCAACTTATGAGAATAAGCTCGAAACAGTCTATCTGTAAGTCATAAGCTGAGCTCATAAGTTTACGCAAACGCTTGCATAAACGCTTATGCTATAAAATAAGCTCAAATAATTTTTTCCAAACGCGGCCTAAATGTATTAGTTATGGTTTGTTGTTTTCTGATTGTTTGAAGTAATGGCTGAAACATTCATTTTTAGATACCCTGGTGTTCTTACATACTAATTTTAGTGGGTTATGCCTTAGTGCTGATGGAATAGATTTCTTTTGGGAAGGAAAATGAGTGCATGTAAAGGTTATGGCAGCAGGAGTAGAGTTCTATCAGCTTTAAAATAAAATATATACATTTCCATATTGGTCAGATAAATAGAGCTTCAATTTTGATTTCACTTTAGGTATTTACTTCAGCATAATTTCCTACAGATGCATTAGGTCTTTGACTATGTTGGGATATGCTGTATTTCTTTTGATCTTGATCTTTATTTGCTTGATATAGTTTTGATTTGGATTTTAGATTTTCAGTCTTGCACAAATTCCATTTATTCTGAACCCTATGATTCTGCAATCTTATTGACATAATCTCAATAATAATATGATGAATGTCATGCTTCCTGCATAGTCTTTCTCCTCAAGTATTTTGGAGCAAACTGTTGTTGCTGGGTTCTCGTGCATTTGGCTTGAGTGTAATGTGAGAGTCATCAGCCAGAGACCCTTAAATGCACAGTTCTTGGGTATGTTAGGCAGTTTCTTCATAATATGTGTAAAGAGACATAAGAAATTGGAGACTTTAAACTTAGTTTTTTTTCTCTGTTCTTTTGCTAAGTTTTAACTTTATAGTTGCTTAAGGAGGACAGTGATTCTCATGCTCTCTCCTCTAATTTTTCTTTTGTAGAAAAATCATGGCCTGCATGCTTGTTTCTCTATACTTTGATAGTAATGCTACCGATTACCCTTTCTTATACTTATCCTTTATTTCTCTAAACATGTAAATATGTAATGAAAATACTTTGGCTTTACATTTCTTATTCTGTGAATGTTAATTACAGGAAACGCTTTGCATTTTTATGCAATTTAGCATCTACTGCTAAACATCAACCTTTTGGACGATCTGGACTTATGAGCCTTGCTGAATGTATTGCTTCAGCTGCCTCAGGCATAGGAATCCTTATCCATGCCAGGACAGAGTCATTCAAAGGCACTTCTCCTGTGGATTACGTTTCTGCAGTTGAAAATGATACTGATAAAAAAGAATTACTGGATATCTTTAGATATGTTGTTGAGAGAAGCAAACAACATTTCAATCCCAGTTACCGACTTCAAGGTTTTTAATTTATTCTGCTTGGATTGTCTGATTTTTAATATTAATTGATTTTCATAAATTTAGGATTCATATTTCATAGTACTATAAGTCAACTTACATGATGATTATGCTTACAGTTTGTGGAAAAATTCTGGAGGCTGCTGTTTCCGTGGTGTGTACGTTTGATATTCCTCTTGAATCTCTTATGCTTTTCATTTCAGCACTGCCACGGGAATTCACAGATTATGGTGGTAAGTGAAATATCTAATATCTAGTGTTATCTATATTTTTATCAGTCTGTTAAGGTCCTACAGAGATACGGTTAAATATGTCCTTATAAAGGGTAGATCAATCATCACCCCCAAGCTAGCTTTTAGGGTAGAGTTGGACTTAGACCCGATTTCTAAGATGGTATTAGGACCTATCCTAGATCTGTTTATTGGGCCGCCATTAAATGGACCACTTGCAAATGTCTAATCCTGCAAGCTTCACGCTCCAGATGTCGAACCTTGACTTGAGAGGTTTTTAATAGAAAACAGAAGGAAGAAAGAAAACAAAAATGAAACTAAATCTGTTATTTCTCAAAAGGTGATTACAGGAGAATACAAGGCTCTTATTTATAGAAGGAGAATGAGAGGGTAGCTTCAGTAGGAAGCTACCTCAAGTCAATATAACTACACATTAGCATTTAACTAATTCTGACTTAACCCTAACTGATGTGTTATGTCTAATATTCCCCCGCAAACTCAAGGTGGGTGGACTAGTGAGAACTTGTCTGCCACATTTAGTTTGAAACGCAGCTCCTCAAACCTAAGAGGAGACAGAGCCTTAGTAAGAATATCTGCCCTCTAATCCAAAGAAGGAACATGCTCCACCACAAGAGTCTTGCCAAGCACCTTCTCCCTTACAAAGAAGATATCAAGTTCCATGTGCTTGGTACGGGTGTGAAGCACTGGATTCTGAGTGAGAGCTATTGTGCTTTGATTATCACAATACACCTTAGGAGTGAGATGAGGAATACTGAGTTCTTGTAGGAGAGATTGTACCCACACCAATTCTGCAGTAGTATTTGCTAGACTGCGATACTCTGCCTCTGTACTTGAACGAGCTACCAAGGTCTGCTTCTTGGAGCTCCATGAGACTAAATTTCTGCCAAGAAAAACACAACAGCCTGAGGTAGACCTGCGGTCATCTGGGTCTCGAGCCCAGTCAGCATCACAAAAGGCAACCAAGGAGAGTGGAGAAGACAAAGAACAAGGCTTCAGATGCAAGCCAAAGTCCACAGTGGCTTTGAGATACCGCAGAATGTGTTTGACTGCTTTCCATTGCTCTTCTAGAGGCTGACTAAGGAATTGGCAGACCTTATTTACAGCATAAGATATCTCTGGCCTGGTGAGAGTCGCATATTGCAAAGCTCCCACAATTGACCTGTACAATGTTGGATCAGACATGTAATTTGACCCATGTTTTGTAAGCTTGTGATTGCTCACCATTGGTGTTGAGATGCCCTTGGCATCTGCCATATCTGCTCTATCCAAGAGGTCCATTATGTATTTAGATTTCCCTAGCAACAGAGAACCATCAGCCAAGTGCTGAACCTGAACTCCTAAGAAGTAGTCCAACCTACCAAGCCGTTTGAGTGAAAATTCTGAATTAAGCTTGTCAATAAGCTGTTGCAGAAATGGTAAAGAACTTCCCGTGAGAATAATGTCATCCACATAGACAAGAATGTAGAGACTATAGGTTGGTGTATGTAAAGTGAAGAGAGAAGGATCACATCTACTAGCCGTGAAGCCAAATTTCTTCTATGCGTCCTTCAATCTATCAAACCAAGCCCTAGGGGCCTGTTTTAAGCCATACAAGGCCTTATTCAATCTGCAAACTAAGGACTTATCCTTGTGCTCAAAACCAGGGGGCTGAACCATATACACTTCTTGTTGAAGCTGCCCATTGAGAAAGACCATGGTTGTCAAACTCGCGAGTTGACTCGTAGAGTCTACGAGTCTTCGAGTCCAGGTAAGGAAAACGCGTCAACTCGCTCACAAACTCGTTTTTTCTGTGACTCGGCTCTGACTCGGTCAGACTCGGTCAGAATCGCGAGTTTGGACCGATTTTCCGAGTCTGGAAAAAGTAGAAATAGAAGAAGAAGGAGGAGGAGGAGGAGGAGGAGGAGAGAAGAAATCGATCCAGTCCAAGAAGAAAAACACAGTAAGGTTAGTTGTGAACCAGCAGCAGTAAGATGAAGAGAGAGGGGTATGAGTGTTGAAAGAAGTGAGAGAGAAAGAGGTGCAGCGCCTCTGTCTGTTCAGCTGTTCTCAATCTGATAGGAATGGTAAATTAAAAACTAGGGTTTCTTACTTGGGCCATAGCCCATATTAGATGTAGGCTACTTAATACACTCTCTTTTTGGTTCAGTTCAAAGAACCTTTACAATTTTGGCCAAAAAAATAACTTTTACAGGCCAAAAAAATAACTTTGACAGGCCATGTAATTAGTTAAGCCTCAACATTCTTCCTCCTTCCTTCTCCTCCTTCTTCCTCATTTTTCTCCTTCTTCCTCCTTCCACCTCCTTCCTCATTTTTTCTCCTTTTTCATTTTTGGTAGACTCTTACGAGTCTACGAGTCAACTCGACGAGTCGAGTTTACCTGCCCAAAACGAGTCTGTGTAGACTCACAAGTCTGACAACCTTGAGAAAGACATTATTAACATCCAATTGCTGAATGTGCCACCTTTTGGAAATAGCTAGAGTGAGGATAATCCGAACTGTGATTGGCTTCACTACAGGAGAAAAGGTCTCCTTGTAGTCAAATCCTTGAATCTGGTGATAACCTTTGGCCACAAGTCTGGCCTTATACCTATTAATGGTTCCATCAGCATTCTCTTTGATGCGGAAAACCCATTTACACCCCACTGCCTGCCTATGAGAGGGCAAAGGCATGAGGGTCCAGGTGTTGTTGTGCTGTAATGCATCATATTCTTCCTGCATTGCTGCTTGCCAATTAGGATCTTTGAGGGCCTGTTTGGCAGTAGCAGGCTCAGCTTGACTGAGCAAAAGTGTGGGAAATATACGAGGCATGACAATGCCACTCTTGGACCTAGTCTGCGTAGGGTGAGTATTAGGTTGGGGTATGGGTGTGATCTGTGTTGGGGTTGGGTCTGGCGATGTTGGGGAGTCAAGTTGGGTATGAGAGGTTTCTGTTTCAGTTGCTAGGGAGGGAGTTGAGACTGGTGAGTGTTCTGGGGATGTCTGATGAGGTTGCTGTCCTAAAGAGGCTGCTGTGGTGGATGCAGAATGTGAAACCTGGGAATTCTGATCCAAGGGTAGTTGTGTGACAGGTGGTTGAGGAATTAGAGGGAGTGTAGACAAAACAGGTGAGGTAGAAGGAGTTGGGTCTGGTATAGAAGAGGGAGAAGAAAACAAGATTGGATAAGGAAATCTAAACTCATTGAACATGACATCCTTTGACACAAAGACTCTGCCTGAGGAATCAAGACATTTGTAACCCTTATGAGCTGTAGAATAGCCAATAAAAACACACACCTTAGAGTGGGAAGACAATTTATGAGAAGAATAAGACCCAAGAAAAAGATAACAAGCACTACCAAACACTTTAAGGTAATTATAATCTGGAGTAGTTTAATATAACATGAAAAAGGGACTCTTGTCTTCCAAGACTGGGGTTGGAAGTCAATTGATAAGAAAAGCTGCTGTTAGAAAAGCATGGTCCCAATAATCTAATGGCATGTGAGCATGTGCAAGCTAGGACAAGCCCATTTCAACTATGTGCCTATGCTTCCTCTCCACACTACCATTTTGATGGTGTGTGTGAGGGCATGTGAGTCTATGAGCTATTCCTATGGAGGTGAAATAGGCTGTTAAAGGTTTGAATTCTCCCCCACCATCTGGTTGGACTGATTTTAGTTTCTTGCCAAGCTGTAACTCAGCCATTTTGTGAAAGTTGACAAAGGTTTGGAAAGTGTCATATTTTCTTTTTAATGGAAAAACCCAAGTGTAGCGTGTGTGTGCATCAATACAAGTTAATAAATAGGTGAAACCACATGAGGACTCAGTGGAAGCTGGTCCCCATAGGTCAGCAAAAATCAATTCTAGTGGTGATTCATAAGATGTAGTAGAAGCATGAGAGGGTAAGCGATGAGACTTTGCAACACAACAAGCTGAACAAACACTCTAACTGATTTTATTAGGTACTGGGATATTACAACTGTTTAAGGCCTTTTTTAATGCCTCATGAATCATGATGTGCATGTCTTAGCCTACGATGCCACAAATCATAAGATGTGGGACCAGTACTTAGAGTAGAAACAAAATTATAATTTTGTAAGCTTGAAACACTAGTTTGTGTCTGATTTGGAGTTGTAGCAGCTGTCAGAACAGCAGAAACAACAGAAGAAACAGCAAGAGAAGCAGCAGGTACTTTGGACTGAGAAGAAGTGATGACATCAAAGTGATAGAGGCCATCACTACCAACCTTTCCACAGAGGAGTGGTTCAGAAGAAACCTGACATTTGACCACACAATAAGAGGAGTGAAACTCAAAGAAAACATTATTATCTAAAGCAAATTGGCGCACACTGACTAAATTTTTAGTAATAGAAGGAACAAGAAGTGAGTTTTTGAGAAAGAGAGGCTTATTAGGATGTTTAGATGTTGTGAAGGTTGCTGATCCTAGAGTGGATTGGCAAACCTTGGGCAATAGAATTTGCTCAGGTGCACCAGAAGATGTTGAAGGTCCAGTGAGAGCATTTGCATCGTTTGTCACATGATGTGTTGCTCCAGAAGAATCAGGTATCCAGCACTGTTGTTCATTAGAAGGAACAAAGGGCCCTGTGAGCATGGCCTGTGGTGGTCTAGATTAGGGGTGTTCAAAACCAATCCAAACCGAACTAAATCGGTTAAACCGATCCAAAAAACCGAAAACTGAAAAAACCGATGTTCAATTACTGGATCGGTTCGGTTTTCGGTTCCACTGTCTAAAACCGAACCAAACCGAACCGAAAGAAGATTACATGTTTATTTTTTTTATATATCAAATTACATATTTAGCCACACTTTTTATTAGTTTTCCTCTTCTGCCCCTTTTACAATCTGAAAAACACATGTGCTCATGGAGAATTGGAGATTGAAGATTAACAATGAACGAAAGTCAATTAGGAGCTGCAACTGATTTGGTTTTAATTTTTTTTTTTTGTGATGAAGATTAAACTAATGAAGGATTAAACTGATTTGGTTCTCCATTTATGTTTTTGTATTTGTTAGGAGACTTTTGATAATTGTCTTGACTTGTTTATTCCAAAGTCCAAACAGCATGGTGAATGTTTTAAAGTATTGCCTATTGCATAGTTTATTTTTATATTTTCATTCTTACAGTTGAAAAACCGAAATCCAATCCAAACTGATAAAAATTGGATCGGATTGGTTCAGATCTTAAAAATAAAAACAACCGATTGGATGACGAAGGGATAAAACCGAAGGGATTGGATCGGATGAATTTTCCATTCAAAACCGAATCAAACCGGACCGTGAACACCCCTAGTCTAGATGCAAAGGAAGACCTGGCTGAAATAGGTGGAAAAGCCATGTTGTTGCTTGGCCATGGCTTACGTGGAAAGCCAGATGTTGACCATGGTCCAGGATAAAGGTTCGCATAAGAGGGTTGACCAAAGTATGGTTGTGATCCATAGGACATAGGAGCCCCAAAGTGTGAGTTGTATTGGGCCTGTGGCCCAAACTGAACTGGAATGTAAGAAGGAAATGGCCCATAAGCAGGAGGTGGCCCAAAATAATTCTGTTGACTCTGTTGACCAGCTGAAGGAGGTTGACTCCCACTTGGAATCTGTTGACTCTGTTGTCCAGAATTGCCAGTGCCAGGCTGGCTGCCAAGCTGGTTAGAATACTGGTGGTAACAGCTGGCTGCCACGTGGCCATATTTGTAACAGATTTGACACTGGACGTTGGAGTAACGGCCGCCGCGGCCTCCACCGCAGCGTCCTCCGCCGCGAGGACGGTAATCACTTCCGCCGGAGTAGTTCGCATGTTCCGCATCGGAACCGATGGCATCACCGTAGCCTGGATCTCCATTGTCGCCATAAGCCCCCGTTCGCCTGAGGAACGGGTTGCGCAATCGGGTCGAGTTGAATTTGCTGCGCCAGCGGTGTAGACGCTGCATGTGCAAGAAGAATTGTCGATCCTGAGTCTCCATTCTGCCGCATCCTCATCCGTTGCAATCGTGCCTCAAAGGCAACAAGCATGGACTCAATCTCTGCAACAGGACACGGTGGTCCTTGCCCGAAGGTAACCGAAGCGAGAGCATTGTACTCTTCGGGAAGGCCATAAAAAATCGCATCAACATGATCGCGATAGCTCACTGGATTTGCGAGAGAGAGAGAGAGAGAAGTGTGTTGACAATGGTTTTCACACGCTTTAGATACTCTGAGATAGAACGCGTCCCCTTCGTGATGTGACGAAGCTCCGTACGCAGCTTCGCTGATTGTGCTTGATTATGTGTCTTGAAGTAATTATGAATTTCGTCCCATACTTGCCAAGCTTGAGTGCAAATTAGCACTGTAGGAAGAAACGAATCAGAGAACGTGGATAACAACCACGTGAAGATGACAGAATCCTGTGTTTCCCAAGCAAGATGCACGGGATTCAGTGTCAGAAGCTCGATCCTCCTCCGTGAGGTAGCGTGACGGAGGATTCGGTGCAATCACATAGTTTTGAAGCTGGTACCATCGAAAAACACCTTCCACCTGTTGACGCCACGAGAAGAAGTTCGTATTGTCAAGCTTGATCGTGACAGAGTGCGTTAGATTGTGAGAAGCATTCGACGATGCTCCAAGATCTACAGTGGCAGCCATGGCCGGAGCTCGAACTAAGCTCTTGATACCATAATAGAAAACAGAAGGAAGAAAGAAAACAGAAATGAAACTGAATCTGTTATTTCTCAAAAGGTGATTACAGGAGAATACAAGGCTCCTATTTATAGAAGGCGAATCAGAGGGTAGCTTCAGTAGGAAGCTACCTCAAGTCAATATAACTACACATTAACATTTAACTAATTCTGACTTAACCCTAACTGATGTGTTATGTCTAATAGTTTATGTTAATGTCCCACATTGATAAGAGATATGACCAAATAAGTCCTAATTAAGGATAGAGCAATCCTCACCCTTGAGCTAGCTGTTGTGTAGAGTTAGAGGGAGTTCCAAATTCTAGGACAGTCTAACCTTAGTCATGAACTTATTTCTCTACTCTATTTTGAAAGCAGAAGAAAGAAATAATGCTAAACACTTTCCCTTTTAATTGCTTGCGAGCAAAAAACAAATGAACCCACAAATTCTTCAATCTTCATAATATTCAGCTATACTGATCGAAAGAAGCTGGAAGAGAGAAATATCAAATACTAACCATTTTTTTTATCCTGAGATACCAACTGGATATCTCTAAATAGTCCACTTCTAGTGGAAATTGTCGGGTGAAACTTTGATGCTTATGTCTATGTTTTCAAGGTCCTTTTTTTATTGGTTATCTACTCTAACGTGGACGCCATATATAAAAATATCAGAAATCAAGCATTAACCCAATGAGGTATACAAGAGATAATAAAAGATGTTGAATGGATGCACCATCACAATACTGAATCAAACCACTGCATATGGGGGCCCATGTTCTCGTATCTTAGGGCTTGCTAAATGAATGTATTCTCATGATTCAGGAGTCTGGTAATAGAAACTGAACAGTCTCGAGAGAGTGGGCAAAAGTATAGGACTCAGAGAAAAGGGAGAGAAAAACACTCAGATTCTCTGTAATTGTGTATTTGCTGATCTGAATGAGTCTGGATAATATACATATTTATAGACACAAATCTGTTGGGCTGATAAGGTCTGTTACAATACCCAGCAACTGTAATAGATTTCAGTTACTGAATTATGTAAATGATAAACAAACTTCTAACTGAACTCTATTACTAAAAACTAATTTCTAATAGCAGAACTAACAGTATAACTGAACTGGCAAGTTAGACTAACAAGTTAACTACGAATTACACTCTGTCATCTGGCATTCACACTAACAAGTCCAGATGTATCAGGTTTTTCTCTTTATATTTGAATGCCAAAATTAGACAGGGTTTGATGGAATTAAAGGAATTCAAGCACACTAGGCCCCTAGGGAGTTCAGATTAATTATCTGACCAGAATTGAACCAAGTTTCTCTTGTTGGGCATCCACTAAATTCCTTTCTGATATTGTTCCTCCTTCTTGATATTAGTGTCTTTGTAAGTTTGGACTTGGGTGGGATATCTACTAAAAGTTTGACTGCGGATTGATTTTTCATCTCATGACTGTTCTCCATTGATCATTCTTCATGTTTGTGCATCTGACCATTTTTTGGTCAATGAACTAAACAATAAAATCTGATGAGATGTGATTTTCAGCTGCTAAATTTTGAGTTTTTCCTATCCTCTTCCCTCCAGGTCAGTTAAGGTTGCCTTTGCAAAGATGGCTTTTGGGTTGTAGCTACATGGATTGCTGTGCCACTTGCTGTACTAATGAAATGAAGCTCTGGAAGAGTCTTTATGACTTCCCAGAGAGCTTTGTCAGTGATCATCTTCCCATTGGTATTTCTTTTAACTATGATGATGATGACTTGAGTGCATGGGAGTTTGAAGCGAATAAATGGGCAAGAGTTCTTTTCCTTGCAGTCAAGGAGGAACATTTGCTGGAACCCATTTTAATGGTTTGTTTTGCCTAATTCCTTTGTAATTTCTATAGCTACTTGTTAGTCCCCTTTGAATATTGGGCGATTAACTTATTCTAGGAAAAAGGAAAAATCACCATTAATGGCCTGGGCTCTGTATCTGTTTGCTATTCATTAATCCGATAATTTTAGGATTTGGAAAGTTGCAATTGGCTCTGGTTCCTGCACTGTTTATCCCTGTATCAATTCTCTGTGTGAACACTTACGATGACAATGGGTGTCTGTTATTGCAGTTCATTCAAGACATTGGCTCTAATATCTTTAAACAGAACCATGATACAAAATACATAGCAGTCAAATTCTTGATTCTTGTCTCGAGCTTCGTTCTGGAGCTTCGCAGAACAAAGGAAAGGGTGATTGAATGTGGTAATAAAGTCAGAAAAAACATAGGGAGTGCCTTCCCTGGTGTAGTCGATGACCTGAGTTTAATAGATGACGTTTCTGAGAAGCTTGTTGACAAATTTCTTTATTTATTGGTATCATCTCTTATACTTTTTTCTGTTATAGTGTGGCAAGCTGTTTACATTTCTGTGATTCTGAAATGTTATTGAAATGTAGGGTGATCTGGTTCAGTTTGCAAACCAGTCTTGTTCTGTTTTCTGGGCTGGTGTTGTTGCAGAGGACACTTCACTACCTGGTGCAGTGAAAGGAAAACTTGGAGGTCCTAGTCAAAGGAGGTTGTCAATTTCTGCCACCACTACTGTATTGCAGGCGGTAGGTAGCACTTTTAGTATCATTGGCTGTTTGGCTTTTCTACAGAATTGGATAGTAGAAAACTATTTATTGGAAGTGGTACTATTGTTTCTTAATTTTTTTTTTTATCTAAACTGGTGAATTGTGGAGGTTATCTTATAGTAAAGTTGCCAAAGATTCTGTTGAATAAGGAGAGACCGAGAGCCAACACTGGACTGAATCCGTGTGTTTCACCTACACAGTGGAGTCTATTATATATAATAGGTGCAATAAATGTACAATATCATTGTTACCCTATTTACAATGATTACGCTACTTATTTACAATTAATATAAGATATCCTACTTATTTGCAAGATATCTTACAGATTCATTCATTTTGTCAATCTTTGAAATTTCTTTCTTGTGAGCTTCAATATTTTACTTTATTCATCAATGCAATCTCTTCAATGGAAGTCCTTCAATAGTTTGGGCACTCTAGCGATTTCTATAGATAGTTTTGTTGGGGACAAGGGGAGCTTGAAAGCTGGGGATTGCAACAATGAACCAAGAATAAACCACAAAGTGCAAACTTGGCACCACATATTCACCAAAACCTTAAGGTATTGGGTATGGGGCCCATGTGTATGTGGATCTGTTCTCTTATATGATCTTTACCAAACACATTAGTAACCAGTGTGAGACTTCAAACTCGAGTTCTCTACATTCTCCCCCACAAGTGCGAGTCAAGATCACATTAATATGCTTCCTCTTAGGCCTAACACCTTTTTTGAGTGCAAATAGGTCAGCAGAGTTCTCACAAAGAATTAAGCGCTCTACAAACAAAGGTCAAGACCAAAGCCTATATACTAACCAGTAACCACCGCCTCCAATTTTTCATCAGTCAAACGATTGGCTATGATATCACTTGTTGAAGACATGTGGAGCCTGAAAGTAAGGGAACCTGCAACAGTGGGCCAGCGGCCAAGCAACAAATCACGAAGGGCGAACTTGCACCATTTCTTCACCTAAAACTTACAATGGGCCAGTTCTCTTATATTATATCTATCAAACCTATTATGAATGTGAGACTTCAAACTCACTTAAAGTTGTTGAGGAACTAGCCTAGTAAAAGCTAAGCTGATAAGTGTTGGACCAATAATGTATTTTCAATAATTTTAATCAACCCCTTCTTGTGAGGCTTGGAGCGCAAACAAAATACAAACCTTGCAATATCTTGTGTTGAACTAAATTTAATTAAGGCAATTGTGTAGTGAGGATCAAATTCATGGTAGTTCAGTCAAGTAGGCTTTGTTATCCATTTTAGCAAAAGGTCTAAGCTATTCGGGAAACCTAACGAGTTGGCCTCTATCTGGAATAGAGAGAAAAATTAGGTCAAGATTCCATGCTGGAGTTCTCCTTTTAACTTGCAGGGATTGTTACTATTGGAATTTTGTTTTCCCTTTATAGAATACCCATCATTGATGCCTTAAAGGATTTAATTCTGTGGAATCCATGTACTGCCATATCATTATCAAGACCTATATATGTTTGATCCTATTCTATTTCCATTTGTTTTCAAAGGGCTGATTTGTTTTTGCTCAAAGCATGTTTTTTTCTACAAGTTAATATTGTCATTTGTCACTGTTATGAACCAACTATCCCAAATGTTTACGTGAATGATTTTTTTTAATACTTCTAACACGCCCCCTCACGCAAAAGCTCTTTAGGCTTGAAGTGTGAACAATGCACAAGACCACTTGGCCATAGAATAATGGGGGCAACAAGGAAATAATCGAACTTCAGACCACTTGATGATAGAGGCTTTGATACCATGCCATGAATTAACTTCCCGAAAACTTAAGCTGTTGGGTGAAAACAGAAATGGTTTTATATTATACTTTGGACAGTCGCTAATCAGTTCATATACCTGTACTCTTCATTTTCCATATTTGCTTTGATTAAGACACTTCATTTTTTGGCAACTTGTCTGATTTTCCTTCGTTTCTTTAAGCAGAAGATGTCAGTGAAGGTGATATCATTAATCTTGTCATGGTGTACACAAATTAAAAGAGATGCTCCCCTTAACTCTGCTTTCAATCTTTTGTGGCAATTCTTCTGGAGGACTACTAGATCTCCGCCTTCTTGCTCAGAGGTACCTGTCATATTAGATGAATTGTCTGCTATATAAATTTAAATTCTGTCACAATTGAAGTGTGTATGATGTATGTCTTATGGATGTTTAATGCAGACACAAGCAGAAGTTTGTCTTGCGGCATATGAAACGTTGGTCTCTGTTCTTAAAGTTCTAACTTCCACATACTTTCCCCAATATTCTTATCTCATTGAGGAGAATGAGCATTTGTTTTCAGAGACAGAAGGCAGGCCTCAGTTAGATTATATGTGCACATCTTTTATTCAGAATATCAATGATCTCCTAGGAGCAGGAACTTTGGCAAGAACTCGAAAGGCTGTTTTGTTGGATATAAAGGTGCTTATTTCTCTTTCTTTGTCCCGAGGCACATACCTTCATTTCTGTATTGTCTAATATTTGGATCATGCTAATCTGAGTATGTACTTAGCATGTTCACTTCCTATTTTGTTCCACTAATTTAATATTTTGTGTCGGTCCTTACCCCTGTGTCCTGGCATATAATTTCCAATCAATCTGTTCCAATTAATGGTCATAAAGCTTCAACAGTTAACTAATGTTATGCTTACACTAATCATAGGATGTTAAATGATAAATTGAAAGATTAACTGATTTATTACTGAATGCAGTGGGTGTGCCTGGAATCTTTGCTGTCAATTCCTTCTTATGCTCTCAAGAATGGGTTTCATTTGGAGGAAAACCACGCTTTCTTCTTAGATGGCACTCTGAGATGCATTTTTGGTGATCTTGTTGAGAGGTAAGTAACATGATGATCTATATGCATTTATGCATCTGTGTTTTGTGTGTGCACATGCATGATTTGTGGGATTTGTGTTGTTGCAGTTGTGGTTATCTATGGATGAAACTAGGTAAATATTCAGTTTGTGTCAACACACCATGTGTGTTCTGTACATGTGTTGCTATATCTTCCCTCTTGCCCTCGTTTTGGTCTTATTTATGAAGCTTAGTGTTAACCATTCATGTCTCTCTTACCCACCAAATTTCTGGGATAGTTGGTTCATGACATGGGGTTGGAGCTTCTACGACCAAGTGGTCTCTAGAGTTCGATCCTTGTTGAAAAAGTTAAAATTGGGCCTATGCATTGTCCACATAGGGGCTTTGTTAGAAATTTAATATAAAGCATTCATGTGTTCTTTACCCAATAACTTAAGCTTTTGGGATAGTTGGTTAATGACACTAAGCTTACTGAAAGTTGTGTTTTGCAGCCTTGAAAATGCTGGAGAAAGTTCTGTTTTGCCCATACTAAGATCACTCCGAATGTTATTTGAGCTAGTTGCCAAAGTGACATCAACTGCTGTTGTTTCCTGCTCTCATTTGATAGACTCACAGGTTTACTTCGTAGCTGGCTATTTAGTTTGTGTACCTTGTGTTCAAATAAAAGTGTTGCCTTTAATTGAATAAATTTGCAGCGTACATGTTTCCATGAGAGAAACTTGGAGGTCTTTCTATGCTGATTACCCCCAAGACTGACAAGCTAGCCTGTTTTTGGTTTTGTTAATTTACCTGTGATCTTATATGGCATTAGGAGCTTAGATGCTGTGTGGGTTTGGATACAAGTTGCAGATGACTAAAAGTACTTTCAACCCAACACAATTACCAAGTTCCTTTTATATTTTCTCTCTAAATCCATGTGAATGCTTTTACTTTGAAGTAAATGGGTTTCCAAAAATAACAGCTATCTATCAAGAGTGAAGGTTTTGTGACATTTGTCTATACCAATTGGAGTATATGTGCTGTCATTTTTATTGGAATAGCATAGTCATTGAGATAGCACTGTTGTCATTGATTGGGATCACAAACTAGAAACTAAAAATTTCTGGATATTATTTCTTGATTCAAATTGTAAGGAGGTGATTTACATTATATATATATTTATGCTAAAAACTACCTGCCTAGAACAGAGATATATTACACAGGGAAAATCTGTCTTAACAACAGCAAATAAAACAACCATTTTTTACAGAAGAAAGTGGAAATAATGTGTCCTATAGTAGTACTATTTATGCTAGCATTCAACACAATCATGGTGACACTATGCGAGGCGATTGCATTATATTTGGATACTTGATACAAAGTGGAATGAAATGGAATGATGTGTGATAAAATAGAGTGGAACCAATGGAAGAAAGTTACTATTCCATTTTGTCGATTATTTTTCTGATAGAATGGGAAAAAGGATGATTTCATCCAATATCCCTCAACTTGGAGGGGAAGAAAAAGTAGGTATTGGATATAATGGAATAGGATGGATCCCATCGTCTTCCATTCTTTTCCATCTTGATTTAATAATCCAAACCATAGAACCCAGTATTATTCTACTTCATTCCATTCATTTTTATCCCCTAACATTTATTTGGTGGCCAAGCATCTTAGATGCTTGACCAAGATGCTTATATTCGACATATAAATATGAGATTATAACAAGCCTTTTATATTCCCTCTCTTTATCCGAGATGCCCAATGTGTGTTCGCTTGATTCGCTTGTGAATGTCATGCCCCCTCAGTAAAATATTTGACAATGCTAAGTGAAACAAGAGCATAAGTTTGCTTGGGAGTTTAAGATGATTGACAATATCCGTACCAAACATGTGAATCCTTAATACCTATGCATCTTATGCCCTAGCATGTTGCCTCTAACTTGAGTCTGCCTGACTTTCAGTGATTGAATGGATTTGATCTTGGTTGATATTGATAACGGCTAAGTATGATAATGCAGTTTTGTGATTTAAACGACTTATATATATCTTCCATTGCATTACTTCTAGCTTCCTTTTATTTGTTTTTTGTTTTTATAGCATGCATGACATTGCATAAATCTATTCTGCAGTGGTTTATAATTAGAAAGATGAAATTTTCTTGTATTTTGTTGTGTACATAACCGTTCCTCACCCACTAGCAGTGTTCACCGATCTAATGATTTACAGTTTTTGATTAGATGATGTGGAATTTGGTTCATTCATCTTGGATATTGCATGTAAATTGCAACAAGAGAAGGGTTGCTTCTATTGCTGCTTTGTTGTCATCTGTTTTGCATCCTTTGCTATTTAATGATGAGAGCATGCATCAAACTGACAATGCACCTGGACCCCTGAAATGGGTATGTGTTCTCTTTAGCAAATTTTCTGGTCCCGTGTGTTTTCTCTGCTAAATCTTGCAAATAGTGACTATTTTCTTTTTTTGTCTGGCATTCAGTTTATTGAAAATCTTCTTGAGGAAGGCACAAAAAGCCCTCGTACAATTCGTCTTGCAGCATTGCACTTGACAGGGTTATGGCTCTTAAATCCTAGGATTATAAGATTCTATCTGAAGGAGCTTAAACTGCTCTCTCTCTACGGTTCAGGTGCCAAACGTGTTTCTTTTCTGTATCAATATGTGATTTGCTTGGCTGTCTGTTGTTTTACTATATAATTATCATATGTTAGAATACTGTTAAGTGGTGTTAGTCAATATTGCTGCACTCCTTGTTAATACAGTTAGTGTGCCAGCTGTACTGTTAGTTAATATTGTTAGTGCCAGCTGTTATGACCAACTTCTATTGTATGATCTCTATATAAGAGACTCTAGTATGTACATTCAGTTAAGCTAGTAAATGATAATTTCAGATTCTGTTATTCTTTGAGATCTGTATCTTTCTCTTCTTCACTATTCTTGATTTCTAACGTCATATGAATTTGAAATTATCTCAGTTGCGTTTGATGAGGATTTTGAAGCTGAACTAGGTGACAACAATGATGCAAGACTGGAAGTCTCGTTGTTGGCCAGGAGTCCTGATCCTGAACTGACTGAAGTGAGTAACTCCACATCTAAACAATTTGGCTAATTTAATTTTCTGTTTTTCTACCCAAATTTCTTGAAAACTCATAGCATTTTATCTTAACAACATGATATGCTAATTGTCATTGTTGAGAAGTCTCACATTGACTAGAGATATGACCAAAATAGCCCTTATAAAGGGTAGGGCAACACTCACCCCTAAGCTAGCTTTTGGGGCAGAGTTAGGCCTAACCTGAATTTTAATATGGTATCAGAGCCTAATAGCCTATCCTAGATCCGTTCATTGCAGGCCACCCGAATTATAAGATGGTATTAGAGCATATCCTAGATTCGTTTATTGGAGACCACCCATATATGACCCACTCACAAATGGTCATTCTTGTAAATTCCAAGCTCTAGATGTTCAGCCCGTGAGGGAGTGTGTTGAGAAGTCCCACATTGACTAGAGATATGGCCAAAATAGTCCTTATAAAGGGCAGAGCAACCCTCACCCCTAAGCTAGCTCTTGGCGTAGAGTTAGGCCTAGCCCAAATTCTACGAGTCATTAATTGCAAAGTAATAATTTACTTTAGAATTTTTTTAGAAGCTTTTGATTTTGTAATAATTGGTTACTTCTCTTATCAGGCATTTATTAACACAGAGCTGTATGCACGTGTATCAGTTGCTGTTATGTTTTGGAAGCTGGCAGACTTGGCTTGTATGGTGGGATCACCAAATGAAAATGCAGATTGCAATGCAGCACTAGAATCTGGCAAATCATTTCTGCTTGAGCTTCTGGACTCTGCGGTAGTAGATTACTATCTATTGATGATAAGGAATCAATTCCATGCTAAATAATGGAGTAATTTTTGCTACTTGATTATTTTACAGACAGAAATATGCATTGTATGCTATGTATTTCGGCTACTGTGAGACTCTGTTCTTGCTAGTATTATATAAGCCAGATTTGCTCTGCTAGTTCTGTGCTATAAGGCTTCAAATTTCAGAAGGATTTTTTTAGGTGATCCAAAATTATGAATAGGTTTTAGGATCATTTCAGAATTCAGACTGTTCTCTGGTTTGGAGTAATATTGAATTATTGATGTATGAAAACAAAACTGAACATTAGCCCCACTGTTAATTCATGCATGGAACAACTGCCAACCAAAATGAATGCTTCTACAAATATAATATGTTGTTAGTCAATAGGGGAGACTTAACTGTTGTAATATAGTTGTTGTTAACAAATGGTTCTAACATCAGAATACCCATTGATTACTGATTTAAATTCAGAGAGCATTTGGGCTAGGAGGATAAATGTTAGCATCTTAACCTATTTTCTTTGGCAATGCCATATTTGATTCTGTTCATATCTTTTTTGGCTCAGGGTGTTCATCTAAGACTAAGTTCAGGTCAGTATTTGGGAATGCTTATGTTGACTTTAATATTTGTTGATGTAGGTAAATGATAAAGATCTTGCAAAGGAGTTATACAAAAAATATAGTGCTGTAAGTACTTCTTGTTCTTTTCATTCTTTTAGCTTGAGGAGATGGGAATGACCAGAGTAGTAGCCTGTTTAGAAATACTAGAGTAACGAGTGTGACTAAAATAAGTCCCACATTGTATGGGTAAGCAAGTGTGCAATAGCACATAAGTTAAAAGACTCACTCACACATTGCCTTAAGTGCCTTAAGGTTTTGTGGTGATGTGGATGTAGCTTAAATTCTAATAAGAAATGAAAGTTGTCATAGGGTGCCATGCCTTGTAAGAAAATTTCATTTTTTTCTTATTTTCCCCTTCTTCAAAATGGAAATGTAATAAGAAGTATAAAAATATTGCATTAGAGGAGTTCTAACTTCTAAGTTCTTGACTCCTTCACCAAGGTGTCAAGGAATCCTGATGCCTACAAGTAGAGGGAATGGACCTCTCGTGAAATTTTCTCATGACTGGGTCATATCAAGAAAGGGGCTAAAAGCTTTACACATGGTCCTGTAAATTTTGGGATGGCCCCCATTGCTTAGTGTTTTGTATATCGTGTGAATAATTCACATGAGGATATATACAGGTTACCCATGATTTCCCCACAATTGTTGATCTTTAAGCTAACAAAATTTAGCACAAGTAGGAAACTTAGTGAGAGTAGTAAATGTACATAACCAAGACCATTGACAAAAAAAATTACCACCATAAAAAAATATGCTAGAGCTACAGTCCTGGTTGATAAAGGTGGCTACAATAGGGATGACAGTGAGTAGGACTTGGATAAGGTACTATAGTTCTCACCTCCATACCTGCATTTTAAAATATTAATTGTACCTAGACTAATACTTGAGTGACCAAATGGTCATGTATTTGAACATTACCGCCCTATTTTTCTAAATAAAAAAGTAAAATTACAACAAAAGTTAGGGTGGATATGTGCATTGGTCACAATTGAAGCCTAAAGGACTCTACGTGAGAGGGTGTGTTAAATATAAACTCACTCATGTACTTTAGTCTGATAGGTTAAGCTTTTGGTAGTTGGTTTATTACAGTAATATTATTGCTAAAACAATACTAAATGCAAACATTCCTGTGACTATTTATACTTGGCGTTATTATTATCATATTACTAAACCAAGTAATGGCTCTGATAAGCTTAAGCGTTAATCATGTCATTTCTTGTGGTGAAGAAAATATTTGAAAATCAGTCCCTCACAGTGGCGGCTGAGCCCAAACTGCAGTTTTTGAACAAGAAAGCTCTGGTGCCAACTTGAAACTTTTAAGTATTTGAATAATTTGACGTCTTCCATATGACTTATAAGTATGATATATGGACAAGATTCCAAGTCTATCTCTACAGCAAGTTTCCTAGTCTATCTCAACAATAAAACTAGAATGTTATCGACAGTGTAACAAATATTACTTATCATAACTAATACTAACTCATCATTACAAAACATATCTCGTTTCTCCAATCTACCTAATCAACACAATGTAGTCATATATACTATTTACTCATATCCCAACTATAATGCAAGTTACCCTGGCCCTTAGTTCTCTATCGAAGAGAATATCTCTAAGATTTGCTTCTTTCAATGGTCTAAATATGGTCTGATAACAGAAATTTCTTACTGCTACGGCACTTTCTGCTCTTGTCAATCTTTGCTGTAACAACTTGTTATATTGATGTTGCAGATTCATAGACGCAAAATTCGTGCTTGGCAAATAATATGTGTCTTGTCACCATTTGTTGAAGAAGATATAGTTGGGAAAGTTGTAGATTACATGTACATATCACTTAACGTAAGTAATTTTTTTCCACATCATATCACTCTTTAATGTTAATTACTTGAATTTTTTAATATGTCGTGCATTTGATTCTATGGATGTATATATTTGGTAAGTATATGCATGTTCTTCTCCATTTAAATTTCATATGTACTTTATTAGATGAACTTTTTAGCTAAGTTTTCATATCTTTGTGTTGAACTTTAAGGTAATTGCCATGTTTTACTTCGCTGCTCTTTCTATATGTTTGTGATACATACTTGTATACTGTGATTGATTATGTTTGCAGTTTATTTTCATAAAAGTCACCTCTGGTGAAAAAAAGGAAAATTGCTTTAAGATCTTACTTGCATTTTTAATATGGCACAACCATTTTTTATTTTACCATTAGCAACTTGCATTGATTACTCCCTAACATCAGATGGATGGAAAGAGTTACATCTTTTGTATTCTTGCAGAGAAATAACTTACCTGCTGTTCGTCAATATTTAGAAACATTTGCAATCAACATCTATTTGAAGTTTCCATCACTAGTAAGATTTTCTTCTTCCCCCCTTTCTTCTTCATGTTTATCTATTTATTTGCAACTAGCCAACAATATTTTTTTTTCCTCTTTATTTTGATTAGGGAAGAGAAATAAAAGAGCGCAAGAGCAGAGGATAAAATATCCTCCTACAGGAAACTGAAAATAAAATGTAAACAAACAAGAAAGAAAGTTATCTATGCAAATATCACTTGTCTCTCTTTATGTCCAGAAGAGAAACCTTTCTAAAAGTAGGGGTAATGAACTATAAAGAGGCATAGGACCACTTCTTTCCCTTAACAGGGGCAATTGTAAAAAATTGTCCTTTTAAGATCCAGATAACATAATAATAGCAGATTTTCTGTTTTTGCTTTTTTTTTTCTAGTTGATGCACCAGTTTCTTGATTTACTTTTAAAATCAGATTCTGTGCTTCTGCATTTACGTAAAAGCACTATGTAATTTGGCCAAAAACCTAAAAATTGAAGTGTTTGTTAAAACTAAGGAGCAACTTTTTGCTTGTTTTATAGCATGGCCAAAAAGTTATATGCCTGGTTTGTTTAGTTGAGATTTAGTTTTCCGGGTCTCAATAAATTATTTAAAATGAAATCAGATTTGGCACTTGTTTCTTGTTCATTTTATTCGGGAATGAGAAAAAATAACTACTCATTCAGTTTCCTTCTGTGTTCACAGGTCAAAGAACAATTGGTCCCTATATTGCGGGATTATGACATGAAACAGCAGGTAAATATTGTTTTCTGTGCCATGAAAATCTTGGTTTACTGTTTTATTTGTTGTTTTTGATGCTCATCAAACTGTATTTAAATTTAACTTCTAAAACAGACAATAATGTCACAATTGAAGCATAAACTTCATAACATCTCTTACTTGTTTCCTATTAAATTTCAGTCACATAATTGTGATTACGTTGGGCATTGTCAGGAAAATTACCTGTAAACATGATCCTTGTTGAAATTATAGGGGATCATATGGACTAGAGACATAACTCTGTTGAAATTATAGGTTTTTGTTGGAGTACAAGTGTGAATGAAGAAGTCCCACATTGGATGGAAAAACAAGGGTTGAGCGGTTCACCCATGACCTTAAGGTTTTGTGGTGAAAGTATGTGGATGATGTCCAAATTACTCGTGCTCTTAGCCCAATATGGATGTGATCTCCCTGGCCCATCTCGCTATTCGCCCAACAGCTAACCTAAATTATAATAGTTTTTAAGTTTTCAAAACTTGGCCTCGCAAACTTGCATGACCTAGGTATTCAGGAAGATGATTTGGAGATCGAACTGCGGCACAAATTGTAGGAGTTGATTAGAGGTTGTAAATTATTCATTTCTTATGCCAATCGTCCTGCATTCTGGCTCGTCCTGTATTCCTGTAAAACAAGGGAATCTGCATTGGAACTTACAAAGCATTAAGAGATGGCTAAGGGAAATTAAGTTGAATAACATTCAATTATAAACAGAACAAATTTCAAAGACATGAAGGAGGTGAGAGGCAGCATCCTTAGGACCATCTGATAGGGCAATGAAATGAGGAAGTTTAAGAGCAGAGAGGTACGAAAGACTGGTTGGGAGAAAGACTATGAGTTGAGTGTATAGCTTTTCAAAATGCAATAGGGAGATCAGACTCTGGTGGTGGGGCCAGAGGAGTTGGCTCTGAATGAGAGTCAGTGAGTCTGTTGTTAGTTGTGGTAGAGATTGGGGAAGTTGCTGATGATGATGCACCCACAGGAGGCGGCAGGAGTGCTGGATCATCTGGAACATGAGACACTCTGATGGGTGTAGGGTAACAGGGACAAGAGGAGGAAGTGGTAAGGTTGTGAATATAGACTCAGGTCTAGAGAGGTACAGAAGACTAGTTGGGAAATTGAACTACCTAACTATCACTCGTTGAGATATTTCCTTTGCAGTGAGTGTGGTAAGTCAATTTCTTAACTCTCCATGTCAAGGACATTTGGATGCTGTGATCCACATTCTAAAATATACTAAGGGAGCTCTAGGAAACGATCTCTTGTGTGAAGACAAAGATCATACATGAGTTGTAGGATACTCTCATGCAGATTGGACAGGTTTTCCTACTGACATAATAAATCATTATATTAGGAGGACTAAAAACGCTATTAAGCCTATGTGGGCTGGCCATTTGGTGGTCTCATTGTTTGATGAACCCCTTGGTGGATAGTTCTTCTCTGTTCCAATTTTATCCCCCAGAATTTCTGGGTCTAACAGTACTGACAGAGGACTTGGAATGGAGAAAATAGAACCACGTGACCTGAGCAGAACTGAGACTGAACCTGCTCTAAATAATCTTGAAAGATAGATGGATAGAAATTAGACAGAAGTTTGTGGATTCTTGAGTGAGAGTATTGAACATCCTCAATATTATAGATAAGAAACAATAAATATATTGACAATTACATGAACAATAACAAAGAACCAAACTATCTCCTATGAATAATCTTAGTCCCATATTTCCCAATGGTTATCAGTCTAATTGTTGAAAATATATATTAGAGTGGACTGGCAGTAACATGTTCTTTATCACTTTGGCATAAAATAGACTTCTTTGGTTTATCATCTTCTTTTAGGTTAATATGTTTGATGACTTGACAAATTGCACTTGCATTTTTAAACATAAAATAGGATTTACAAATTACTGGTGATATTATAAGCTATTAGAAGTTAGAAGTAGAACGAGCATTCTGCTGTATGCTTATTGCTTACAAGATCTAATTTCTTAGGCTTAAAATGCAGGCTCTATCTTCATACGTATTCATTGCAGCTAACGTCATTCTCCATTCATCTAGAGATGTTCAATCAAGGCATTTGGATGAATTGTTTCCTCCTTTAGTTCCATTGCTAACATCACATCATCACAGCTTACGTGGTTTTACCCAGGTTATTATTTATGTTGTTGATATTTCTCTCTCTACTTTTTCAGTCTCACGTATGGGCCATGATATGCTTAACTGTTTTTGCAGTTACTAGTTTATCAAATTCTACATAAATTGTTCCCATTGTTGGATGATGGATCTTCAGAGATAGTACCTTTGGAGAAGAGGTGCCTTGTTGATTTGAAAACATACCTTGCAAGGAATTCTGATTGTGCACGGTATTGCTTTTATTTTTGTTTTTGTAGTTATATATATTTCATCATAAATATTTGTCTTCTGTAGTGGATGCATGTAGAATTCCAAATTCATGGCATCTGTAAAATAGCAATAGTTATCATTGTTTGGTATGCTCTTCTATTATATTATATTTTTGTAAGATTAATTGTCCACTTTGTTAGAGAATCAAAAGTAGAATATGAATCGGAATGACCAACTCATTAATAATTTTATTTAAGCTTCATTTCCTGCTTGATCATTTCGGGTTATGGCTACGGACTTTAGGTACCTAAATACAACTTAAACAACTTTATTATCCGAATATCTTCAGTATATCTTAAAATTTCTGCAAAAGATCTTTAGATTATATTATTGAATCCAAGGTTGTCTAACACGCGGGTCTAAGTAGACTCGTTTTGGGTCCATAGACTCGTAGGAGTCTACCAATAATGGAAAAATACTTGAGAAAACATGTCATGATGTACAAAGATAATGCACTAGGACCATCAAAGAGGCATTAAGTAAATAATTCAACATCCAACTTTATAATAAAGCAAAGTTGAACAAAGTACATAAATAACCAAAGTACCAAACCATAAGGTCTTAGATACTAGAGTAATTAAGTGAGCTCCAAATTAAAAGCAAGAGTGGATAGTTCATAATCAATAAGGAGAGTTGAGATAGCAAGGAGGATGAAGCAGGAAGAGAAGAACAAATAAAAGCAGGAAGAAGAACAACTAGAAGAAGCAAGAAGAATATTAGAAGTAGATACTAACTCCAAGAGGCAAGGAGAACGAAGCAGCGGTGGTGAAGCAGGTCCAGGCGGCAGCAACGGTTAAGACAACAACGACATTCCAGGCAGTGGCCAGTTCCATCTCTCAGGACGCGTTGTTGTATTCATTCTTCACACTAGGGATTGCGGATTAGGAAGGAACGAGGAGATATTGTGAAAATTAGGTTTGGTAACCAAAAACTCCCAAAATGCCTCGTTTAAATTTGGGATTTAGGTTAAAATAACATTTCTCCCCTGACTCGCAAACTCGGAGGTAACTTCGTGATTCTACCGATTCCATCCGAGTTTGCTCGAGTCACAGTAAATACGAGTTTACCAGCGTGTCAAATCGATTTTGCTAGGCAGACTCGCAAACTCGTCGAGTCTACAAGTTGACTCGCGAGTTTGACAACCATTATTGAATCTATTGGTCCTCCAATTGCTGATGGTGATACTATCATAAAAGTTTCTCATAATTTCATTATGTTTACTAATTTGATTCCTTATTAATTAGTCTTAGGAGTCTTATTGTTCGGTTGAGGGTGGGCTTGTAATAATAGTACTATACTAGTACTTGACCTAATTATTAGTATAAATAGGTGTTAGTGCTTTGAATTTTATGTCATAAAATCTATCCCATATCATCTTTTTCATTAGTATTTGCATTCTCCTTTCCTACTCGAGTAACATTTTTTATTGAATTCCTTGTTATTGGAAGAATGTTCAGCTGAGAAAAGCTGTAACTACTTTTTAAAGACTTTATACTCGTTAATTTAATATTATCTGTCTATCAGCTTACGCGCATCAATGGAAGGATATCTTGATGCTTACAACCCAAATAGCTCTGTCACACCTGCTGGAATTTTCATCAATCGAGTTGAGGTGCGGGCCTGTGTGCTAGTTTATAATTGGATAATCATGCTAATGTTACTGTTTCAGGAAAAGAAATATAGATTGCAAAATGAGGCAGTTTATATTTTTTATTTTGATCAGTTGATGCTATAGTTTGGGCCAATGGTAAAAGAAATCCCATGTCACACGCTTATCTTTTATCTGTCTGCATACATAAACCGTCACTGAACCGCATGTTGCTTTGTTGTTTTAACATATTTACTTTCTTAGCTAAACTGGGATTGCACCATTGTATCATTACTTTTATTTGCATATAAGATTTGTCCGATTTCTATTTAGTTTCCTATGGGCTCTAATGCTAGAATTACTCATCCCCTGAAACATATATGCACAAGCTGGATAAAATCGACATGCCTAAATTTCTGATCCAACATGTAATGAGCTTATAATATATTTCTGCTTTTATAGATGATAAATCTGTTGATTCTCTCTTTTTTGTTTTTTGTGTAAAGGATGATAATTTTGAATGTGTTCCAACATCTCTCATGGAGCAAGTTCTAAAATTTTTAAATGTGAGTACTTCGTCATGCTTCCCTTTCTAAAATAGAAATGCTATATTTTCTGTTCCGTCTTGTGAGATTTTCCCTGCCATCATTGCAGGATGCAAGAGAAGACCTACGGTGTTCAATGGCAAAGGATGTGGTGACTCTCAGGAATGAGACTTTAAAGTCCCATGGTGGGGATACGAATTGTATGGAAAATGCATCTGGTGACAAAGGAATCGTGCTCAAAGATATGTCTTCAGATTTCCAGAAAAAGGTTACTTTAGCCAAACATAACAAGGGGGACAATGAAGCAGGTTTCCTTTATAGCAATGATGAAACTTACAGAAAAATGGCTGGTATGTTCTAAATTTGTTCAGCAACTAATAAAGGGATAAAAGGGAACGGACAATCTGGCCCTTTTAGTTTGTTTTGTTTTCTTATTATGATCATGTTTTGTATTTTCTGGTATCTGGGTTCCATATTCTATATGTGCTTCATAGTTTTGCATCTACCATATTTTAATTTGAACATCAACATGACAGAGATAGAAAGGGATGATCTCCTGCTGGATCAATTATTGCAGTCAAAAAGATCATCTCTAGATCAACAAAACGCAAGTAGACAGAATTGTATCCTTGTAGCATCACTGCTTGACCGCATACCCAACCTTGCTGGTCTGGCACGTTCATGTGAGGTAAGTTACTCATTCTGCTCCCCTTCTCAATCTCTATACTTACTGTTATCTTATTTTCTTAATTTTTTCTGTTTTCTGGACAAATACATTATTTTCTTCACTCCAACTGTTGTTTAAAGCAGGTATTTCGAGCGTCAGGGCTGGCCATTGCTGATAAAAATATCATAAGTGACAAACAGTTCCAACTAATCAGGTTTGGATGATAATGGAAATTTTCTTTTTACCCTTTATACACAATCTTGGGGTTCTGCTTGTCTAAAGGGAAGCACGGTTGCTCAAATCTTTAGAGAACAAGGATGTTTGAATATGGATTAGAAACTTCTTATATGTAGCTTTGAACTGCAAAGCAGAAATAGAAATGAGTGTACTTCATACTTCACATGTTTTAAACTGCTATAAAGGACATATTGACATTATGAATTGAAATTATTGGGAAAAGGAAACCACTTTTAACTCTGAGGGAGCAACGGTCAACCACAAACTCATCCGTTAACTCAATTAGACTTCTTGCCTTTTCATGTACCCATTATCATTCACTTGTTTAACATGTCTTCAATTCTTTCTTCATCAATAAAAATTTCCTTTATGCCAGAAGAATCCAAGTGACAATATTTTGGTTCGGTGGCTGTTTCATAGTAAAGAAGTTTCTTGATTGGAAAAGATGGAGTTGTAGATAGGAGCCTTGTCAATAAAGGATTATAATTATAAATACATGTTATTCAAAGATTTGTTAGGAATCTGAGTTCTAGGTACAAGATCCTACCTTTTTTTTAAATTTCTCAAGACATCATAAATATAACTCATCTTTAAGGTGGCATGCAATAGCTATCCATACTCTGCCTGCTTGTTGGATATGACTATTCCTAACCTGGCAGTACACATTTTTTACTACAGAGTTAGTATCTCACTGTCTGAGTCACGCAATTAGGTGCAATGCTTATGCTCCTCTTTCATTATTAATTGTAAATAAACTAATTTCATCTCTCTGTGTGGAAACTTCCTGTGTAATAACTTTCCTATAAAAAAAATATGTATTAGAGTTTGAATAAGTATAAATAAAATGTTGAGCCCTTCAAGATAACAACATTTTCCATGATGTATGTTTTAGAAAATTCTTTAATTCATTGCACTATAATTTGGTCAATCTTTCTCATAAGTATTTTTTACAGTGTGACAGCTGAAAAGTGGGTTCCTATAATAGAACTCCCGGTGGATAGCATAAAGGCGTACTTACAGAAAAAGAAGAGAGAAGGATTTTCCATCTTGGGTTTGGAACAAACTGCAAACAGCGTACCCCTTGATCAGTATGTCTTTCCACAAAAAATGGTAAGTTGTCAATAGAATTGTGACGTCCTGTTTTGAATGTTGTGGTAAGATTGGGGTTATCAAATCATTAGTAAATGCTTCAGCAATAGTCAAATTTGCTCCTCACACACTTGTTAGTTTTATTTACTCCCTCTTGGACTTTCTTCCCTGAAAGTTTTCTGACTTGTCTAATATAGAATGGAGCATTTTCTTAAAATGTCAAAGATTCTAAATCAAAAATCTTACAGGAAATGAGACTGATGAATTTTAACTGCTAAATTACCAGCGAATTAGTCACCATGTCACTGTTAAACCAATTATCTGAATTTTCTAGTTTGCATCTTATGATTTCATTGAATGGCCTTCTGAAATGATTCTTGTCAGAAGCGTATTTAACCTGTTGGCCGATTTTTCTCATCAGTCATTGATATCCTTACATTAGTTCCAATTTTATGCCACAGATTTCTGACATTTCTTATTTTAAAAATGTTAATTGATTGCTTACTCAGGTCCTTGTTCTCGGCCGAGAGAAAGAAGGTATACCTGTGGATATAATTCATATTTTGGATGCTTGTGTGGAAATTCCCCAACTTGGGGTTGTTAGATCTCTTAATGTTCATGTGAGTGGCGCCATTGCTCTATGGGAGTACACTAGACAACAGAGATCTCATTAGCTTGTGAGTAGCTGTTAATATAGGTTCCGGCTCATGAGCGAACCTGGCTCACAAGTGGGTTGTGTTGTAAAAAAAATTAACTCAATTATTCCGGTTATAAGTGAATTGGCTCACTTAACCCGTGGTTAATCGAATTGGAGCTGAGTTGAGTTTATTTCTTGAGTAGTTTTATTTATCTATTTTACATTTTAACATTTTACTTTTTTCATTTTGAGTTTTGAAATTTAATTTAGGTGAGTAAACTGGTTTCAAACTTTAACCTACCAGCCAAGATGGATCAAGCCGGGTTGACTATTTCTTGGCTAAAAGAAAAGTGAGTCTGGATTGATTCGGTTTTTGACAACTCTACTACGATATTAATTTTACACCCAATTCCATTGTAATAATTACTCTATTTGTTGTATTCTACAATTGGAATGGTAGATAAGGGATTGGGACTCATGATGGCTCAAACAATTATTCCTGTCACTCAGGTTGCTGGTTGGTTTTGTGACTTTTGTCCTTTAAAAAATATGATTTCAATCAGTCTTTATGATTTTCTTATTGTTACAGGAGGAAAAATCAATCTTTATGATTCTGTCTCTTTATTAAGCGAAAATGCAGAAAAATAGAATGTAATCATATTGTGTTTCATTGTTTGGATTGGCTAAGAAATAATAGAATAGAGGAATGGAACATAATGAAACACTTTATAATAGAGGAATGGAACATAATGAAACAAAATGTAAGCATATTGTCTCATTTTATCCTATTCTATTGCATCTCCTTATTTTTCTTCCCTTTCAATTTGGGATGGAATCAATAGTTAATTTTTTTTATGATTATGAAATTACACTTTTATCCTTCAAAATTTATTAAATTTTTCCTCAATTTCTGACTTTTTGGCTTTCAAATTTACCGTATATCCTCAGTCCATTATTAAAACCTAAAATATTTGAATAAAAATGAAAAACGTAATGGTAAGAGTAGGATATATTAAAAGCATGAAAAATATATTAAATTTCCTTTTGAATAAAATTAGTGTATTATTGAAATTAATATTTTATATTTATTAATTAATATTATTGTAAATTATATAAAATGCAAATATTGAAATAAGTTAATTTAGGGTTAGGGTATTGAAAAAAAATAGAAAATTTCTATCTTATCTTGTCAGGGATAATTCTAATCTAGTTCCTCATCATGATAACTTTTAACACATTATGGACGGGATATGATAAGGGACATAATTTTGTTATTCTATCATACTAGCGCAACGAACAATTGATTACAATAGAATATGATTACGCTATCCTTTCATGTATGCGTTTATTACCAGTTTTACAAAAAAATTCTTGTTTTGCAGTAAAATGTAAAATATGTTTGGGTAGTACTATATGTTATTTCTAGGAATGTTTTTAAAAAATTATTTAATTAAAAAATATAAAAATAGAAAATATGTTGTGGAATGAAGGATTAGTGGGAAATAATTTCCACTCCCATGGAATGTAAGATGGCTCTCTTTGTCATGAGAATAAGAATATAGAAATTATATGTAAGTTACATGTCTGGAAATCCTTTACACCTAAGAATAAAAAAATTTAAAACTTGTACCAAACTTGAAAATTGTATATTTTCAACCTCACATTCCCGAGAATGTTTTCAGATACCCCTCCGTCACAAAAGCCTTATACGTGAATTGACAAAGAGACTTAAATTTCTCAATTTTAAAAGCTTAGAGACTTAATTAACCTGAGAAAACAAAGGAGATTGAAAATCACATTAACTAGACAGATTAAATTAAAACATCAATTAATTTTTTTTATCACAAGTGTAAACCTGGTGATTAACCTTATTCTTTCTCAAGATGATAAGTTCGACCGAAGAAAGGAAGGTTTATTATCGTGTCCAAATGTAAACGAAGATAAAAAAAAATGTAAATTAATGTAGTAATTTGGCTAAATCACGTTCAAATGGGAACCTTTGGGTTTGTGCACTGCTAAAATTTCTTAGCTATCACAATCCATAAATGCTGCTGCCCCTTAAGCAGTATGAAAAGACTTGTGAATATTTGGACATGAACTAAAATGACGATTCTTATTTAAATAAGACATATTACACCTTCAGAGAAAGGTGAACGGCCACCAAAAATTGAACATTGAACCTTAAGCACACTTGCGTGTAGTTGTAAACACATTTGGGATGAGACTTTTTCCTCTCCTCACCTGAATATAAAAGGAAAATATTGTAGATAAGAATAAAATTGAGAAAATTGAGTGATATGATGAGCAATGTCGTAAAAAATAGATGAAAAATGAAAGTGGTGTAAATTTATCAAAATCCGAACATAAAACACAGTGCATTGTAAGACTTATAACAACAGATTATGGTAAAAATTAGCATTCAAATACCTGTAACTTTTTCATTAGGTTTGCTGAAAACCCTTCATGCTTCTTTTTCTTCTGTTTCCCCATTTTTTGGGCATTTAACAATTGTCTTAAGAAGCTTGGAATTGGTAGTTTCCAATCGCCAAAGCAAGCTGGCCTTCCAGCATGTGTTGGTTGCTTCTTCTTGAAAGGGGCCACCTGCAAAAAGCATCACATGAAAAGTGAAAATCTGCATTACATAAACACTGATCTTGTGGTGCAATATAATATATCCAGGCACTCCTTTAGATAACTGTAAGAAAACCCCAAATCTATAGATGTTATTATAACCAATGTCTGTATTTAGATAGTAAATGAGCGCAACATGAATAAACTTTCATTACCATCTATAAAAAAATTTCGTTCATTTTTCATTTCGAAGTGAATGTTAATGTCCGCTTACACTAATGTCAACTGATATCCACAAATAGGCTATGTAGCTCTTCATAAATTAAAGAAAGTCACAAATATCAAATTATCTACAAAATCAATGGTACCAGTGTTGGAGGCTGGAGATTCTTGGTTGTAGAGGGTAAGGGTGTGGATGATGCTCCTCTCGCCGATTCGCGCAAGAGATTCGAGTACTTAAGCAACCCTGATCTTCTATCATATGATCCCTTACTACCAGAGCCATGAATCACCTCTTGTCTCACTGTGTGATGGATATGATAATACTGGTGATGATGATGATGATGATGATGATGATGAATTGGTGCAGGTCTCTTCTTCCTGGGCTTCTCAACATACGACCTCAGAAGCACTGTCTTATCATTGCGGTAAATTACCTACAAATGATAACATGGGAAACCCACATGTCAAACACAGCTAGGAAGAAGGTACTAATAAAGCACAACAGAAGGAATTTAATTACCTGTTTGGTTGGCATTTTGGATAATCAAGGATAAGGAAGGAGGCATATATATACATATATATATATATATATATCAGTGTTTAAGAATTCATGATGTTACCAATATCAGTGTAAATGTTAGGCTGAGAGAGGAAAGCATATTATAAATCTTTGGGTGGAAGAACCAAACTATGTGTTAAAGAAATAAAATGTAATTATCGAGTAATCGTTAAAGCCAATGTTGGTAACCAATTGTGATGTGACGAGACCATCAGCTTATACATGGATCTTATGGCCTGCTTCTTTCATTGCTCTGCTTTGTTTCGATAATGATTCTTGTACATAGCTAAGGTAAGTGGTGACATTCATATGACATATGCACATTATCGTGATTAGGGCAGATCATGGAAATGCTACAATATTATATTTCACTAAATTAGTGTGTTTATAGGTGAAGGTAAAAAATCGCTACTAAAAACGTATGTCAATTGGAGGTTATACGTTGCTGGGGTCTACTTATAAGGACGCGCTTTGTTTTCCCTCAACAAATGGGAGGAACGCGCGCGGTTGTTTTCTTAGAAGTTAATTTCCGGAACTTAATTTGTAAAAACTATTTATGCTTGGGCATGTGAAAAAACGTGTGGCAAATAGTAATCCATCAAAGCTAAGTTGACTGTTATGGTCCTCCACCCATGGATCTCAACGTGTTATGATAAGTTTACCTTTACTTTCTTTTATAATTTATTTTTACTTAAATTTTTTTTATCTCTCTCTACTGTTTTCATCACATCACATATCATATCATTTTTTTATCTCTCTATTCTTATATTATATCTCTTTAAAGATGTAGAGGTGGAAAGTGTTAAAAAAATTTAATTCGATCTCTATGCATACATTTAAGGGGGGAAATATCATATATTTAATAAAAAATGGCATCGCTTGATAAAAAATATAGGGTATTGATTTTTATGTCACCCTCGCTAATTCTTATGTCACCCCACTTTTTCAAAAAATCCATAAAACACCCCTATTTTGAAGAAAAACCTACCAACCCCCCATCCCTCTTTTTCTCTCTTATTTTCTGCACAAAACCACTTTCTACCATTATTCTTTCTTTTCAACAAAACCTTCACCATCTCATCTCTCTCAATGAGGAAACTCATTGTCAGCACCCAATTTTGTCCGGTTTTTTATTTTAATTTCTTTTTCATTTTTATTAAAAAAATAAAAAAAAATAAGAGAAAAAGGAAAAAGAAGAAAGGAAGAAAAGTGCGCTGCGGCCCAAAGAAAAAGAGAGGAAGCAGAAAGAAGGAAGGGAGGTCAACTTAGTCATTTTGCTCCTCACTCAAACCCTAATTTCACCCTATTTAAGCCTGCTCTCCCCAACCCTAAAAACACACTCATTTTATTCTGGTAGCCTCCACACACTCATCACAAAACCCTAAAAATTTCTTCGTCCCTCACTCATCTACCTAGCCGCCCCTCTCTCCCTCAATCTACCCCTAAACCCGCGGCACCTCAGCCTCAACAAGCTGTTCCAACATCTCAGCAAGAGGTTTGAAATGACAGGGGTAGATGACAGGTTTTCTGCAGCTCCAGATGTCAGCGAAAATAGGACAGAGGTTTCCAATGATTTTCCTGACAACTGCAAATTGCAAGAAAAATCAATAATTTTAATCCACTATGATTCCCAATCATTGGCTGAGATTGGGAGGACTGTTATTCCAATGATATCATCAGGGTTTTCACCACAAGGGGTTGCAGCAGTATTCGTTCTAGCTTACAATCTAAGGGACACTGATGGGGAGACACTGATTTATTTCATGCCTGATGAAGCTGTGACAGTAGATGATACTCCTTATGATGAGCTACCTCCAAAGACAATGGGAACTACTACTAGGCATGCTGATCTGCCGGCACTTCCAGATGTAAACATCGAAGCTAGGGCATACTGTTATATCGCTGCTTCTCTTCTTCGGTTGTTTACAAAATCAAATGTCAACTATATTAGAGCTTTTAGCCATATAATGACAGGGTTTACTAGGTTCTATGGAGAATCTTTTCCAATAACCGCACTTCAGCCCACAATGAAAGCCATTCGCACCATATCACATTACTTCAGACAAGGACAAATTTTCAAGTCCACACTCTTCAAGCTGTTATACTGTGGCGGAGGGACAGAGCAAGCTGTTGGACTAAGGCGATTTCTATTCGAACTACATTTGGCTAATACTGGGATGCATGTAGTAGACATTTTTGTCAAGCTATGTGCTAGGTTGAATTGCAGATCTAGTGTCATGCTCAGTGCTTTTTGCTCTGAAAAATATGACAGGCAAATTACAGCAATGGTAACAATGTTGGAGCTGATGACCAAAAGAGATGAAAACCACACAAGAAAGATGTGGAGGTTTGGACGGATCTTTTCTGATGGGTTCATGATTCCACTCCAAACTAAGAGTTGTCCTGCGTTTGTTTACATTCTGGCGTCAGCTTTGAGGAGTGAGTCTCCAAAGAATAATCAAAACATTTTGGATATAGCTCAATTTGAAGATATCACTCCAGAGAACAAGAGATTATATGATAGAGTTGCACAAGCCCTGTTAAAAATGATTCGTTCAGTAACTATTGATGAGCACTCTAGTGAAATCTACAAGATATAATTTCTCAACAACATCTTTTTCATTGTCCAATTACTTTCAACGCTTCAATATTAAGAAAAACTATTACTGAGTATTTGAAATCAACTATGAATTTGCTATTTGTCTTGTCTGTTTACTATTTGTTTTAGCGTCGTCCCCGCCGCGACCTCGGTTGTGTCAACGTACCACACTTTGAATGTGCGATTCATTCCAGTCATATATGTGGACTTCATTTAATGACGTGGAAAAAAAACAAAAAAAAACTAAACAGATTAAATATAATTAAAACAAAATTATTGGTTTTACAAATAATAAAAATAATAAACTCATTGCGCCCGGATAGTAATTAACGCCCCAGTTTTGGGTCAGGGGTCACATAGTAATTAACGGAAACTTTAAAAAAAAAAAACCTCTCCCAAAAACTCAAATTTTAAAATAGAACGTCAACTCAATTAATATGATATAATAATACCCATACTCAAATAAATAATAAAAACCGTGTAAAGTCAAAATATTTCTTAAGTCTTGCACCACACGTGCCTCAAAACACAGAACGAATAACAGCGGAAGTATAAATCTTCAAGTCTTCATCGTTCGATCTTCCAAGTCTTCGAGTTATTCCAATGCTTCTTTAAGCTAGTAACATAATCATTCGTCACGTGAATCATCAATTTAATCATCCATGGTGCTAAGCACCCAAACAACAAACAAAACAATAAGAAAAGGTTTACTCCTCAAAACAAGATAGCATAAGCAATTAACTTCTCAAACAAGACAACATAAGCAACAGTAAATGATAATCATATAAACCATAAACATTACAGCAGCAGCGTCTAGTAAACAATAAAGCTTAGACGATACAGTCAGGAAAACTTCCCAAACTTGACAAGAATTGCATATAAAAAGAAGCCTACCTTGTGAATCTTGCTTGATCAAGAAGATGGAAAAACGATACTTCAGACTCCAAGAACTCGAGAAGAAACATCTAACGTGTTGGAGGAAAGGCAGGAAGAACTCTTGTGAAAGAAAGAGAGAAAGAATGTTTGATCTTCAAGGAAAAGGGAATGCGTGGTGATAAGAGGGAAGGAAATCCAAGTACTTTCATGTTTGCCTAAGTGTTGTTATTTATTTAGACGGAAACCGAGTTTAAACTCCCAAGAGATGACAACAACTTCTGTTGCTTATCCCTATTTTCCTAAAAACCAAATCTATATCTTTTAATTCGGATTTAACCCACAACAACCCATTTATAACTTTCACAAACAGAAATGGATTTTCTGTTAAGAAAACAGAGCATCCCTAAGGTATTGGGGATGCTCTAAAAGATATTTTCTTTTCAAATTTTCCTCATCATATCAATTTGCTATTTGTCTTTGTCTCTTTACTATTTGTTTTAGCGTCGTCCCCGCCGCGACCTCGGTTGCGTCAAGGTATGTGTGTTCTTCATGTCTCTTTTCTTTTTTCACGATTTCTCTCTTATCTTCTGCTCTGGATTTCATTTCCGTGTTGTTTCACCGCACTTTGAATGTGCGATTCATTCCAGTCATATCACATGTATATGTGTGAAAAAATTTCAAAAAAAAAGTTAACGTACTTATACAATAAACTAGGCTTAATTGCATTTTTGGTCCCTAGTGTAACACGATTGTTTAATTTTGGTCCCCTATGTTTAAAACTAGCGATTTTAGTCCCCTGTGTTTTGCGAACATGCTATTTTGGTTTCTCCTTCAATTTGGCCTAATCAGACGGCGGATTCGCTTATGTGGACTTCATTTAATGACGTGGAAAAAAAATATAAAAAAAACTAAACAGATTAAATATAATTAAAACAAAATTATTGGTTTTACAAATAATAAAAAAAATAAAAAACTCATTGCGCTCGGATAGTAATTAACGCCCCAATTTTGGGCCAGGGGTCACATAGTAATTAACGGAAACTTTAAAAAAAACCTCTCCCAAAAACTCAAATTTTAAAATAGAACGTCAACTCAATTAATATGATATAATAATACCCATACTCAAATAAATAATAAAAACCGTGTAAAGTCAAAATATTTCTTAAGTCTTGCACCACACGTGCCTCAAAACACAGAACGAATAACAGCGGAATTATAAATCTTCAAGTCTTCATCGTTCAATCTTTCAAGTCTTCGAGTTATTCCAATGCTTCTTTAAGCTTGTAACAGAATCATTCGTCACGTGAATCATCAATTTGATCATCTATGGTGCTAAGCACCCAAACAACAAACAAAACAAGAAGAAAAGGTTAACTCCTCAAAACAAGATAGCATAAGCAATTAACTTCTCAAACAAGACAACATAAGCAACAAGTAAATGATAATCATATAAACCATAAACATTACAACAGCAACGTCTAGTAAACAATAAAGCTTAGACGATACAGTCAGGAAAACTTCCCAAACTTGACAAGAATTGCATATAAAAAGAAGCCTACCTTGTGAATCTTGCTTGATCAAGAAGATGGAAAAACGATACTTCAGACTCCAAGAACTCGAGAAGAAACATCTAACGTGTCGGAGGAAAGGCAGGAAGAACTCTTGTGAAAGAAAGAGAGAAAGAATGTTTGATCTTCAAGGAAAAGGGAATGCGTGATAAGAGGGAAGGAAATCCAAGTACTCTCATGTTTGCCTAAGTGTTGTTATTTATATAGACGAAAACCGAGTTTAAACTCCCAAGAGATGACAACAACTTCTGTTGCTTATCCCTATTTCCTAAAAACCAAATCTATATCTTTTAATTCGGATTTAACCCACAACAACCCATTTATAACTTTCACAAACAGAAATGGATTTTCTGTTAAGAAAACAGAGCATCCCCAAGGTATGCTCTAAAAGATATTTTCTTTTCAAATTTTCCTCATCTTACCCAAAATAGAATCTATACAAGATAAGAGGAATAAACAAAACGAAAGAAAAGGAAAAGAGAGAAGATAGATTTTGCATTCTGAAACATTTCCAACGTTGAGGTAAAACAGAGCATTTAAGCGTTCACGATTTTATACGTAGCAGGCGATACTCCCTCCTTCTGTAGACAGTACTCTCTAAGCGATACTCTTCCATGTTGTGAACGGTTCTTCCCATGCTATGAACGAAACTTCTACATGCCGCAAACGATACTCTCTCTAAACGATACTATCATATGATACACTCGCATATCGTGGATGATACTTCCCAGACGTTACTATCATGTAAGTATAGATAGCAACCTGAGAGGGGGTGAATCAGGTTCTCTCAATTTTTGCCTTAACAAAACTCAATTACTTTCAAGATAATGATAATCACAATTGTTGATTGTGAATGCAGCGGAATAAGAACTTGCTGAAAGTAAAAGGTAAAGGTTGAGAGAATTTGCACACAGATTTTATCCTAGTTCACCTTCAATCCACCGAAGGCTACGTCCAGTCCCTCAAGAAACCCTTGAGGATTTATCCACTATGATCAAAACTTCTTACAAGCACTTACACCAAGGACCTTAAGAACTCTTGTCAAACCTCAGAAGGCAAACCACCAACTGATGACGCTGAACCCTACGGCGGACTTTGAATCAAACCCGATTCAAATGACCTTTTCCACAACCACCGAACACTATGATGAATGAATCAAACCGATTCAAGATGAAGAAGAAGAAGAAGAAGAAGAAGAAACCTTTGCAGTGGCTGATACAATCCTTTAGACTAGTTGGATTGATCTTAGTTTGTATGCTCCAGGCAATTACAATGAAGGTTCATTTATTTTGAGTTTCTCAAATGTTGAACAGCATGAGTGTTCTTATGAAAATGAGAGAGCAGAAACTCAGAATGATGACTTTAATGAATATAAAAGTTGTTATCCAAGTCATTGCACGTTTCTGAACATCAATCAAGTATATATAGGCACTAGAGGTCATCCATGAACAATCACAAAGCTTCCCAAACGTTTTGAGACACATTGATTCATGAAACAACACAACTGTCGACTTGGTAATCGATTACAGCATTCTGGTAATCGATTACGCTATAGCCGTTATGATCTAAGTGCCATTTCCTGAAAGGTAATTGATTACTGAAATCTGGCAATCGATTACTGACTGCCTGGTAATCGATTACTGAAAACTGGTAATCGATTACGCTATGCCTGACTGACAGGTAATAGATTACTAAAATCTGGTAATCTATTACTGCAAGTCTGAAAATAGGTTTCTTTGATGTTCAATCTCTAATTAAGTGTTTCTACTTAATTTTAGCCTTTGGAAACAAGTTGTACTTAATTAGTTGATTATTTATGAGCCTTCAAATGCAATATAACCTTAATAAAGCATAACACACTAAGTTAACAAGACTTACTAGTAGTTAGAACCTTAATGGTTGATCTTGACGTTTTGAGCTGGTTCTTGAAGTTGTTAAAAGAGTTTTTACGTCTTTTAATAAAAACCAATACTTGCACTGCGCTCAAACCTCTTTTAAGATTCGATTGCAGTATAGCACGGGTGTTATCGATCCACAGAGAGCCGCGTATACAAATGTCGTTCTCTTGTTCAGTTAAATAAGCAATAATACAAATTGGTAACGTTTGTTCAAAAAGGTGTTTGTACAAGCATAAAAATAACAAGCAATAAATGATAAAGGGTTTTGGAACATATTTGAGAAAGCTGTTGGACGTCGGTTTCGTACTTCAACTATCCTGAATCAATTAACTCAGTGCATACAATCACTTAAAACCTCTTATTCCTCCCCACCATTTCTTAACTACCTCTCCTATTCCTAGTATAAGAAGACGATTCGGTTACTTTCCTAATTATCGCTTCCACAGACAATTAATCAAAACAAGCCGTATGAACACCGATGTTTAGGGACTAGGTGATCTAACACTATTCCTAGCAGATTAGCTTCGCCTAGATGAAATGGTTTATGTCTGATTTAACAGTGTAGCTTCCACATACAAAATCAAATCCAAAATCATGTGATAGGCGATCAAAATAACACAAGCATTAAGAACAAAACATTTTCATTGGAGCCAGAGATAGAAAACATACATAGAATTAACAAGGATTCATTCAAGAAGAAATACTACGCCTAATATTCAACAAAATAGAGCTTAGATATCCATAGACATGGATAGAAGCTAGCTTACAAGAAGTGTCAACGAAAACGGGAAGGACGGCGACGTCGCGGCGTAGAATCCACAACTCCGGCTTGATTCCGAGTTCTCCGATGATACCCAAGAGCTTCTCCCTCTCTAAAACTCTCTCTTTCTCTTTCTATTGTGTTTTGGTCCTTGGAGAATGCTTCAGGTTTAAGAAAACTTCTTCTTTTATAGAGCCAGGAGGTTGAGGGGCGCTTAGCGCCACCGCTAGGCGCTTAGCGCCCAGAACGCCCTTGTTCTTCATGTTGTTGGCTGCTTAGCGGTTAACGAATGAGATATTGCAATTTTGCTCAGGCTGCTTCAAGATTTCTGCATCAAAAAGTTGGGATTAGAACTGAAATCATTGGAGCTTCAATGAATCCATGCTCTTTCTTGGATATTCAATCCTGAAACACCATTAATATGTCAAAAACATCAAAAATGTGCTTTCTAACCTAGAATTAATAGCAATTCATCATTCCTTTGCAAAACATACATTGCTTGGGGGGTTTTTATAATTAAAACTCACAATAAGTGCCTAAAAACAATGTTAAAACTATGGACGTTTGGCACTTATCATAAGTCTTCTTTCTTTTTCTTCTTTTTTTAACGTGTGTTGTCATCATCAAAACTTCAGTCAGGGTCAGGAGCAAGACCTTCTTCACAATCTCCCCCTTTTTGATGATGGCAAACACGTGTCTTGAAAGTTGAAGATCATTTTGAAGTACTCCCCCTGTCGTAAGCAACTCCCCCTTTTTGTTGTTCTTGTAGCATGTTCCTGTAAATGATCTTTAACAGCATAGGACCCTTTTCTTGAAGTCTTTCTTCTTTTTTGTGATTTGTTTGTCTTCATCGAAACCTCAGCCGAGTCCAAGGACGAGACCTTCTTCACATATCACACATGTTGCAGACGATACTTCCTAAACGATACTTTCACACATGCTACAGACTATACCTTCTCATGTATCCGCGGATGATAATTCCACAAGTAACGAAGCTGTAAACGATACAATTACGACCAAGGACTGAACGATACTCAAACTTGATAAAATAAGCCACAACTTAACATCATCAAATCCAATGGAAATTAACAAGGACTAAAGTGCAAAATATAAAATACTCCAAGGACCTAATTATAAATATTAGAAAAATGAGGGTCTTACAGGTGGCATCAAGAGGTGAAGTGGCGGCTTTGAATGAGATCTGGGTTCAATGAAGGAGACTGGTGGTGGTACGGCGTGTTGTAGTGTTGTTATTAAGGAAGAAAAATGAAGAAGAAAAAGATTTGAACTGATTTGAAGAAGAAGGATTGAAGAAAAATTTCTTTTAGGGTTAAAAAGATTATTTAGGCTTATTTCGTATTTTAATTTATGTGTTTTTTTATTAATTTTAATTACTGATGTGTCTTAAATGGAGGTGCAAATAAAAAAATGGGGGTGCAATTAGAAGGGAGGGGGTGCAATTAGAAGAAAAAGGGGTGCAAGGTGGTGTAAATAGTAATGCCACGTAGACTAACGACATTAGTTTTTGGACGGTCAATTGACAATAAGACCAAAATTGCACATTCGCAAAACAAAGGGAACTAAAATCGCTAGTTTTAAACAAAGGGGACCAAAATTAAACAATTGTGTTGCATCGAGGACTAAAATTGCAATTAAGCAAATAAACTATCAAAAAAATTCATCAAAACGCACTTATATGTGTGGTACACAAAAGAATATGAACCACGCTTATACGTGTGGTACACAAAACAATATGTGTGTGGTTCCAATTACAGAAACCAAAAATCACAACAAGCCGCACATTGAATGTGTGAGAGGTGCAAAACTCACCTACGTTTGACGAAACGGCTGAGGAAGAAGGTCGTGACCACGTTGAGCGAGATGAAGGAAAGTGGACGGAGGAAACTGAACGAGAATGTGGTGGGGTGAGGATAATGAGGGAAATGAAGGAGGTGGAGTGAGGATAATGAGAGAGATGAAGGAGAAGGATGGTGAATGAAGTAAGATGGTGAAAATGAGGGTTAATGCATGACAGGGGTATTTTTGGAATGAATAATATTAAGGGATGGCATAAGAATTAATGAGGGTGGCATCAAAACTAACTCCCAAAAATATATCATCTCAATTATAAAGAAAATAATATTTTTGTGAGCTCAGGGTATCCACTGCCGACAACAGTGACTAATCCCGTCGTCCAAGTTTTCATAATAGAAAAATTAACTATTGGCACACATTTCATTATCAAAGACACCAAATAAACAGGAAAATCCGTATGTAAGAGCACACTTTTCGAAAAGGTCATTTGACTCGGTCATAAGCTTTAGACATGTCCAATTTTAAAGCAATCATGCCATTGTGGCCTGATTTTTTTTCATATAATGACATTTAAAGGCAACGAGCATTATCCGTGATCAAATGACCAAGGAAAAACACACTTTGACTATCACAAATAATATCGGGCGAAATTCGTTTCAGTGTGTTTGCAATTATTTTGTAATAATCTTGAAAATTACATTATACAAACTAATTGGCCTCATTGATTCGCATGTGCATATTTTTTCATCTTAGGAATCAAAACTAGAAAGATTTATCAATCATACATGGAGAGACCCCCCCTTGCAGAACCAACAGGCAAGAGTTAGCAACATCCTCACCAATAATATGCCATAACCTTTGGTAGAACAAGGCTAGCAAGTCATTCACCCAAGGAGCTTTGGTTGGGTGCATTTGAAAAATAGCATGCTCTATCTCCTCCATAGTAAAAGGTTCAAATAAGATCTCCAGATGAGCCCCAGAGACTCCATTGCCCACCACAGAGGTAACCTCCTCAATTGCAACCAGATTGGACGAAGAAAACAACTCCATAAAATAACCACAAAGAACTCTAGAAATACCCTCATCCTCATCAAAAATCCTTCCCTCACCATCAATATTTTTTCAATTAAATTCCTCTTTGCCACTTAGGGCTGTAGTACGTTCCAAGGGTTAGGTTGTCGCCCATTAAAATAGTATGTGAGTTGGGTTTAAAATGTTTATGTCTCCATACTTAATCCAGTTTGCACGAGAACTTTGGCTCCAATAGTTTCCTCTTGTTCAAGAAGAGTGACAAGCTTCGTTCAGTTGCTTGAACGGCTAACACAACCTCTTGTTCCTCTTGTTTCCTAAGCAATTTTATTTGGAATATCCCCATATTTTTCACACCGTCAAGAGTCAAAGATTAGGCCAACCTCCTTAATTTTAGAAATAAAATTTAAGCTCCTTCTGGGTATATTGTAAAATAGTTTTACACTAAGGCATAATTCTAATTTGCCAACATGGGAGCAGTTACATTGTTTTTAATTTTAATTAAAATAATTTTATAATTTTTAATGTGGTGGAAGTTAATTAAATGTTTTTTAAAATAAAATTTACTGTGACGGTGCACAAGCATTCAATCCTAAAAAGAAATTATTCTATTAAAAAATAACAAGATTCTTTTTGGGTAAGAATAATTAGATTTTTTAATTTGTGAGATTTTAATTTTATCTATTTATTTAAAATAAACCTTTTGTCAAAATTATTTTTTAATAGTATGATCTTATCCATAACATGTCATAATTACATGCGGAATTTTTTTAAAGCAATTTACATATATGGTTTCGTTTGGTATTTTTACATAAAAAATATGATTTGTTTTAATAATTCATGTATGCACGGCACGCTATCAAATTTTTTCTCACGGTGACGTGTAGCATGAACTTCTTATTTTTTTTTGTTACAGAACTTCTTATTTAAATACACATCAAATTTTATTCAAAAAAAAAAATACACATCAAATTAATTTAATTACTTTTTTAAATAGATATTCAATCAATCAAAATTATTAGTGTAACAAAAAAAAACAAAATTATTAGAATTAGTAATTTTTTAAATGGATAGTCAATCAATTAATACTTAAATTTTCACTAATTAATATTAAATTAATTCAGATATTTACAAATTGTTATGGAAATGATTATTTTATTTTGATGCTTATGGAAATGATTCTCTAAAATTTGAAATTCTTTTTTTTATAAGAGGAAAACAAATTTTGAAATTCAATTTAAAAAATTCTGTATTTTAATTTAAATTTTATATCTATGAAATTGAAGTACTTGCTACTAATAATCATAATATAATACAATTACCTAATATACCTCTAAGAAAATACAGTATAACATAATTATTAGGGAATATTACCTTTTTTTAACATTACTGCTAATTACACTTATATCCTTCTTGTGTGAAAAGTACATTGACCTCTCTTTATATTATGAACCACCCTTAACAAAAAAGAGTTACATACCTCTTATGTTTTTAATTTTTATGTACAGTCACAAGGTAAAAATAAAAGTTCTTGCAATTTTTTTATTCCAAACCAAATAACTATTATAATAATTTTTTTATACGAAAATATCTAACACAGTTGGTAGATAATTATATTTTTTAAATATTTAGTCGGTGTACGGTTTTTAAACGATGTGTTTGAAGAAAAATTTGTTGAAAAAAACATATTTACTTAATATGATTTTAAAAATTTGTGATATTAACCGATTGTGAGAATATTTGGAAAAAAAAAAAAAACATAACAACTTTTTAACTTATTGAATATAAAAGTAGAAAAGTTTTACAAGATCAAAACTTTCCAGTTTTCTTTTTATCTTAATCCTATCCTATAGACTATGATTATCCCTTAATATATGATATATGATAAACATACACAGTCATATGTGCATCAGAATTCAATAACGCCACAATTTTATGCAAGGTTTCCCGCATGCGATGAATGCATAGTTTCTCTCTTCATCATCCCTATATAAACCCACCCGTTTCTTTTGTCTCCTTTCTCTCTCACTATCACTCTCTGAGTCATACATTCACTGTTTCATTGCTTCGTTCTTGTCAGCTATGAATGCTTTAGCAGCCACCAACCGCAATTTTCAACGTGCAGCGCGCATTCTCGGCTTGGATTCCAAGCTCGAGAAGAGCCTTCTCATTCCTTTCAGAGAGATCAAAGTATGAATCTTTCAGATCACCCCTTTTCTGGGTTTCAATCCTTTTTTCCGTTTCGATTTTCATTTGCATGGTTTTCTCAATCGTGTTTTTTTTTTTCTTCATGTGGGGTGTGTTGATGAGGGTTTTCTCTGTGGTGTCTGATTCGCAGGTTGAATGTACGATCCCGAAAGATGATGGGACTCTGGTTTCGTATGTGGGGTTCAGGATCCAACATGACAATGCTCGTGGTCCTATGAAAGGAGGGATCCGCTATCACCCTGAGGTTCACATGTTATCTGTTGTTTTGATTGTTTTGTTTTCTGATCAATGCAAATAGATTTGGAATTTGAGTTTCTGTTCAATTGAATGCCTTCTGCTGGAATCACTGCTTGAAATTATGTTGTTCTTTTGATTGTTATGTTGTTTTGTTTTGTCACTGCTTGAAATTATATCGTTCTTTTGATTGTTTTGTTTTGTTTTATCAAATTACACATGTTAGATAGAATCATTGAAAAAAATTTGCAAAATTTTATTTGGGGTTATGTGAATGCAACGATGGTTTGCAGGAACCCTTATCACGAGGACGTGTTACATTTTAGTCCAGACCTGGTCAATTACTTTAACTATAGAGCTTGTGAAATTTTTTGTTCTGTTAAATGTGATCATACAAAATTGATAAAGATTCTAAGCTTCAGGAAATCACGAGAGGCTTAGAATTTTGATATTACGTGATTTTTACTTATTTTGTTAAGCAGTGGTTCTAATTTGATGTGTTGATATAGATTTCTTATATCTGTATGCTTCTTCGGTTGTCATTTTAACATTATAAAAATGCGTTTGAAGTCTTTCCCGCGCATATCGCTGTGGATCCAATCATGATATACACGTGGTTAAATTGCGGTCAGCGGCCGCAATAAAGTTTCTTGAGTCCTCATAATCACATCGTGACTGCATTTATCCACATGAGATACACGTGGCTTTAAATTATGGTCTGCAATCGCAATTACGCCCCGCAACCACATTGCCACCGCATTTGTCCACATTTGTCTAAATCGTGACCTCAATGGTCCACGCCGTGACGCAGCTGTAATCTTAAATCCATGGAGACACCTACTGCATTTTACTTTGCATTAGTTGCTTTTGTCATTCCCTGAATATGTGAATATAATCTAGCTTGATATTATTACTATATTTGAGATAGTTTTCTCCCCATCAGGGCAGATCTGTTCGAATACTTGATAAACTTAATGATAAACCATAGAACCTTTGTGTATGGTTAACTGTATCACAGAGCTTCACCTTTATTGTTAATACACACACTGCTTACCAAAATCAATGTTATCCTACACAGTTCTTCTAATGACAATTTTGCATGTTAGTGATGGTTTTAATTTGCAGCTGTAGTTGCGATTGCGTCGCAATCCTTGAAATTACAGGAAATTGTGGATAAATGTGGGTGATGTGGTCGCAGTTGCAGCCGTGATGTGATTGCAGGAGATCTAAAACCTAATATTGCGGTTGCAATTACAGTGTTAAACCGCATTTAAAACCATAAGAATGACCATACACACAGCTCTTCTGATGACAATTTTGCATTTTAATGATTTTTAAATTAAGGTTGCAGTCGCAATTACGATTGCATCTTGATCCTTGAAATTACTGTAGGTTGTGGATGCAGTTGCGAAACGTTTTAAAAAAACATTGATATTGCGACTGCAATTGCAGTTTTGAACTACAATTTTAAACCATAAGAATGACTGTCAATGTTTATACTGCCTGTGAAAACCAAACTCGAATTCTCTGGTGCCAGGTTGACCCTGATGAAGTGAATGCTTTAGCTCAACTGATGACATGGAAGACAGCTGTAGCAGACATTCCCTATGGAGGAGCAAAGGGCGGGATAGGCTGCAATCCGAGGGACCTGAGCATCAGCGAGTTAGAGCGTCTAACTCGAGTTTTCACCCAAAAGATTCATGATCTCATTGGCATTCAGAGAGATGTTCCTGCACCTGATATGGGAACTAATTCACAGGTACTGGCTTCACATTACACAATGTAATGTTTACTTTCTGTCCATTTCTATTGATTCAATTTTCACAAATCCTTCTCGCTGGTTCATTGTTTCACAGACCATGGCTTGGATTCTTGATGAGTACTCAAAGTTCCATGGACATTCACCTGCTGTTGTGACGGGGAAGCCTATTGTAAGTATCACACAGATACCCTCAGAGGCAAAATCCTCTGTTATGGTGCATATTAATGATTAGTAAACTGGATTTGAATTTTTTTTCTTGTAGGATCTGGGAGGTTCCTTAGGAAGAGAGGCTGCAACAGGTCTTGGGGTAGTTTTTGCAACAGAAGCTTTGTTTGCTGAATATGGGAAGTCTATTTCTGATCAAACATTTGTCATCCAGGTACTTCTTCATCACCATGGCAGGATGATATGGTATATAGTCTATAAATAACATAAACAAAAGTCTTACCCCACTAAGTGAGGTTGGCTATGATCCATGTTATAGATACTACCAGTTTTACATTGACGCCTAAACTCATTTGACATGGTTCATTTGATTTTTATGACACTGTCTAGGGCTTTGGAAACGTCGGCACCTGGGCTGCTAAGGCTATCCATGATAGAGGGGGTAAGGTGGTTGCTGTGAGTGACATCACTGGTGCAATCAGAAACCCAAATGGAATTGATATCCCAGCCCTTCTGAAACACAAGCAAGACAATCCAAACTTGGTGGATTTCCAAGGGGCAGATGTCATGGACCCAAAGGATGTGCTTGTTCATGAATGTGATGTTCTTATCCCATGTGCCTTGGGTGGAGTTCTAAGCAAGTATGTTTATCTGTGTCACCTTAAGCTCAGAAACCATCAGCATAACCGCAATTTTAAATTTTCTCTTGGTCTTGCATACTAAGATTAAAATAGCATCCTCCCTTTTAACTTAACATTTTGCTTTTAAAGAACTACCACTTAATTGGTATACCATTCTTGCAGGGAAAATGCTGCTGATGTGAAGGCAAAATTTATAATAGAAGCTGCAAATCACCCCACTGACCCTGAAGCTGATGAGGTAAGGTTACTGATACGCGGAACTCCTTTTTTTTATAAGGTATACTATATATCCTAAGGGAAGTGATTTGTTTTTGCAGATCTTGTCCAAGAAAGGAGTCATTATATTGCCTGATATCTATGCCAATGCTGGTGGAGTGACTGTGAGCTACTTTGAATGGGTCCAGGTAAATGGGATCAACAAAAACACCTAACTTGAAAACCAAGCTCAAGTCTTTTTTTTTCCCCCTAATAATGTCAAATCTTAAATCTCTTCTTGGCTCTATCTTGCTTGCAGAACATTCAAGGTTTTATGTGGGATGAAGAAAAAGTGAACCATGAGCTGCAGAAGTACATGACCAATGCTTTCCAGGACATCAAGACAATGTGCAAAACTCACAACTGTGACTTGAGAATGGGAGCCTTCACTCTAGGAGTGAACCGTGTCGCGCGCGCTACAATTTTGAGGGGTTGGGAAGCTTAGCATTTTGTTTACTGCTGCAAAAGTAGGACTTTGTTCTAAACTTTTAAACTTTCAGTGAGGCCTTGGTTCTCTTTCTTTGTTAAAGGTCTCATTTTTGCCACCTTTGTGGCCCGGATATTAGATAAAGTTTACAGCGAAATTTGTCTCTCTCACTCTCTCACTTTGCCACCTTACACATCTCCTTTAGATCGCGAGTTTTTTTTTTTCTGGTTAAATAGCTTTCGCAATTTTAATTTAAGTCAAAAAAATTAGATGTAATCTAAGGCATCCCGGTTTTGAAAAACAAAAACAAATGTGTGCTGCATTTGCATTTGATTTTGAAATATGACATGGCTTCACTAAGAAGAAAAATTGTATTTCGACTCACTATAGTCAGTGACATTCTGAATTCATGCAATTATAAAATATAAGTTGTTTGATCAAAATTGGACGATTTATTAAGGTTTTTATAACCGTCTAATCTTAATTAACCATTGAGTTATTGGATCTTGATGGAATCACTCTAAATAATTGAATGCATGAATTTAAAATTTTCTTAACTGCATGGAATTCATATCAAGAAAAACTACCATCCTTCCCAAACTATGCTTGTTTATTAGTCAGTCACATTAGCACATATTCTCATATAAAAACACGTTCCTAAGCGGCAAAAGGGTACTGGCTTCTGTTCGATGAAAGTTGGTTCCCATTCGATTGTCAAACACACTTCGAATATCCATCAATTTCAATGTCATCATTGATACTGTAGGAAGTAGCCATATCAAACTAAGCCGATGGTAGATTCATGAAAACCAAAAGGCAAAGGTGTAATATGTACGAGTCAAAGCATCCAGATTAACATCGAGACACTGAACTTGATAGATAGGATTTAAGCCCATCCTGTTGTCTGTTTGGAAAGCATGGTAAATCTTTGGAACTCTCACCTTTATTATCTCCATCGAAAGTGACAACAGATAAAGTAAGATCAGTTTCGTGAGAACATCGTACACTAAAAGACAATGACATGTTGGCAAGTGCATTCACTGCTTCAACAAACCGAATACAATTGAAGACACAATTCAAATGTTTACCACTTGAATACACTCCTTCCAAGGCTTGATCCGTTTGATGAGCTCAGACACTACCATCATTGTCAAATTGACCGTACTAGTTTGTTTAGCATACGTGAAGTGGTGCTTGATTTTTCTAAAGTAAGATATTCACTTTAGAAAAATATTCTTCATCTTTAACATCGATCGATTGAATTGTTTTATTAATTTTTTAAAATAAGTAATTATTATTAATATTTGTGATAATTTATTTTATTCTCTAAAATGACCCTCTCACTTTAGCCAAATCCTAGTAAAATTGCATCCACCACTTTCATTTTCATGAACTCCTCAAATTAGTGAGGAAAGAGGCTAAATTTGTTTTTTCCACTGATACCCGCTAAGGTAATCAATAATAAAGTTAGGGGTTAATTTTTTAATTTAAAAAAATTATGGGCATGGTTGATAACTATTCTCAAAAAAAGTTTTCTGTTTTTAAAAATAAAAAAAACTTGTTTGGATAGGAGTTTTTTATTTAACTGATTCTAAAACTGTTTTTATTTTCCTGCATTTTAAAACAAAAAAATGAAACAATCTAAAATTGTTTCTATTTTTTCATTTTATAAACAACAACGAAGCGGAGAACACTATTTTCATTAATGGCACAGCAATAATTATATGAACGGGGAAATGTGGCTTTTTACATTCCTTTAATATGGTCATGGGTGCTTCTCTTTTGGCTCTTCTCACGATCCCCCTCAAATCTTTTTTTAAGGTAAACATACCCCTCAAATCATTTGGTCCAATATATATAAAATACTGCATGATTCAAACTATTATTATATATGCTGCTCTCGGTGTAGCACAACTCGTAAATAGTTAAACTCATTAAACTTTTAGTTTATGGTTCAATATCTGGACGGTACGTATGGAGAAGTATTTGTTGGTAGAGACTTACCCATGTGATATCAGAGCTTTAGAAAATCAATCTAATCCTGGCTGGATACCTTGAAAATTTTTTAAAAAATCTTAAAATTTACTTGTAATAAAATACTTATTTATTATATATACAAAATACTGCATTAAAAATAAGTTTTGGCATTTTAAATAAATACATAACTATGTTTTGAAAACAAATTTATCAAACAAGTTTTTTCTTTTTTTCATCTCTAAAACCGTTTTCAAATAAACATTACCAAACAAGTTTTTTTTCTATTTTGTATGAAAAACAGTTTTTCAAAATTATTTTATAAAACAGTTTTCAAAAACATAAAATTATCTTGTTTTCTTGTGTTTTTCTTGCACTCCTCTCATTAAACAACTTACAAGCTCATATTGGATACACCTTGGAAAACCTCAATGAGCCAAATCACGGGGAGAGAAGCAACTTTTATAGCTGTCCAACATAATTTTGGTTTCCATGTGATTTTTCACTTTGTATCCAAACGTATGCATAGTATAACAAACCCAACTAATTTTGGTTAATTTTGGTTTAACCGTGATCTTTCATTTTTTCCCAAACGTACACATTGTATAACAAACCCAACTAAGAGCTACCCAAACATACAATACAGTTTCACAGACACTAGAGAAAATTCCTGCATTGCAGGCACAAAACTATCGAGATCATTCAGCACTCTGGATGAGAAAAGAAATTAAAATACAAGGTCCAATTAATTCATATTCATGTCTTGTTTTTTCACTAGCAAGATTAATCCAGCACTATATTAAGAGAAAGAAGGGGGTGGGGGAGAACCAGTGAATTACATAACAGCAATTCCAGTATTCCACTACTCTTTTTTTGAAGTGTTTGAATTCTCATCCTGCCAAGTTGCTTGCCATTGCTTGTCATAAAATGTAGTCTCATCCAATAGCTTCTTAAGATTTTCAAGGTCCTCATTCTTTCGGATCAGCAGTACTCCTGCCACTGCTATGAACAGAAGTGTTTTGCAAATGAAGTTGTTGGTTTGATCAACTAGACCGACTCCTGTCAAGCTATCAACCAGATATGCCATAAAGAATCCTATCATTGCAGCACGACCTGCATGATTCTCAAAAGTAGAAAAATGTAAGCAAGGAAGGTTTTCTTTTTCTCATAAAACCCTTTATTCTCAAATTTCATTTTAGAATACTAAGCAGAACTGACCATTAAGTAGTTCAGCTTCAGGGAGATGGAACCTTTTTACCCATGCCCACCATGGTACGATGGAGGTGTCAAAAACTACAGGACTATCATTGCTGCTTGATTCTGGATTATCCTGAAGCCATTTTCTCCTCCTAGCCTCTGAAAATAACCACAAAAGTATATCCTTAGATGAAATATAAGAAGCTGACAACATATGAATCTAATCCACACATGAACTATTCATCTGTTACCCCTCTCTCAAATAAAGGAAAATCAAAACAGAAAATGAACTCAAACACAACCAAACAGTGACTGTTAATAATCCAGTATTACTTTGACAGGAGGAAGAACCTATTAATGCATTAATTATTATTCAAGGATAGGCGTAGTCAGAAAACAAACAGACACCCTGATATATGATAACAGGTCATATACTTAGAGTTAGACAACACATCAAAAACCCGAAAATAATATTTTCTTTTTCCAGCCAACAGTCATTGTAGAGAGGATTTATATCAATTGATCAAGAGAAAGAAAAGGAAACCAAACACAAACCATATGCTGAGCTTAAATTCCCAAAAAAAAAAAGCATCCAAACCAGAAAGAAGTAACAACCGTTATCAATCCGTTAATTACAAAAAGCAGTTGTTTAAAATTACTTCATTAGAGGGGGTAAAAATCTTAGGCTGCATCATTCTCATGCTTTGACATAAATTCAAACTCCATGGACACACTTTTCTCAGTAAAATCACCCCGGTAAACTGCATCAGTATGAACAGAAAAAAAATGGCAAGAGAAACAAATCAAGAATAGAGGAAGACACATAATCTGCCATATGTTGAGCTGGATCATGGGGTCTTGGCTAGAAGCTATAGAGCTCTTGACACGGCAAAAGAATTTCTGCAAAGCAGTGTTGCATCAAAAATGCTTGCACAGTCTTTTCAGTGCACGTTTGGAAATCCTATTACAATTGATTCTAAAGCCAAAATCAATATCGGGAAGCGGCTTACGTGAGTACCTTCTGGGTGCCAGAATTAATTCTAAAGAAAAATGAGCTATTTCAAACATACTAGTATTGATATTTAAACAGGCAAATTAGTGTTTCTCACATGTAAATGTGAGTACTGTAGCGCTAAGGAAGAGAGGGTTGTGATGGACATATGAGAAAAATTTCCCCTACTGAGTGCTCAGTGACAGGAGTACTGGAATACCAAAGATTTTCTCGGATGGCAAAATTTTCAGTACGCTCATAGGATGGAGTGTTCAGTTCTCCTTCCATTCAAATCATGCCACCTACCATGCATGGTTAGCTATACATACTTTTTTAATTTAGTTTTGAGTTTAATTTTTTCCAAAATGGACAATTAACATTAACTAGGGGAGTAATGAGTGCTCGATACTACAGGAGTACCAAAGATTTTCTCAGGCATGTGAGGGAGAAAGGATGAAAAAAACATAGAGAGGTGTAAATGAAGTGTGAAAAGAATAGCTTGAAAAAATCATCACTTATATAAAAAGGGGGAAAACTGTGTTTTTCTTAACAGACATATATTCAAACAGCTGGTATGCTTGCATCCACTACACCATACCCTTCCCCTCCACAACCAGGTCCTGCACCTCCTTTTAACCCAATAATAATAAATAAATAAATAAAAGGAGTCCTAGAAGAAGGAAGAAAAAATGACTATAGATGAGTGACAAATTCAGAATTTGAATGAAAACTTTTAGTAGCTGTTCCCTCCACAAGTGCCAACCATAGCTATCATTTCCTCAGTTTATAAGAAAAAAACTTCCCTCAACATCCATTTGCAACCCTAACTTAACTGACAAGTGAATACTGACATTGTAAACAGAAAGGGAGTAAAAGAGAAAGCCAACACAGAAGTGAAATTCTAGCCTTCAAAACAAGGGATTGAAGAAAACTTAAAGCTGATTTTCAACAAAGACATAACAAACAAAGCTATAATGTTACCAGCATCAATAACAGCATCCCAATCGGTGCTGCCATTTTTCCGGAACTGCATCAGGTCCCATGTGCCTGCAACCCATCTGGGGTCCTCAAAACCACCGGAAACCTTCACTTCCTCAGCTGCAACAGCTGCAGAAGAAGAAGCAGACCCATTTGTCCCCACAGAGATTTTCTCCGGCGGTGATTCCAGCGCAGTTGCAGCTGAATCAGAAGCAGCTCCTGCTCCATTGTCAGCAGAAGAAGCCTTCAACTTCAAGGGGGGAAAAGGAAGATTCTTGGGCCTCAGAGTGAAGAAGAAGGTTTTTTGGGTGAGATGGGGTTTGGAGATTGAGGATGAAGGAGTGACTGAGAAGCGAGTCAGGGGAGAAAAGGAGGCCATGGTGGTTGACATGGTTTGCAATTGCATTGTGTGTTGTGGGGTTATCAGAATTCAGAACATGGTGTTGTGGGTTGTGAAGTGAGGGTGGGTTTTCTGAGTTTCTGTTTCTGGGGTTATCCTCACCCACTCCTTAGCCTTGGAAATAATGGCAACAGCCCAATAGTGGTAATAACAAGTGAAGTGAAGTGGGTCAAATAAGTAAATATAAAAAGCATCACAAAGCAAATTGGCTAAAAGAGCTACAATCTCCTACCTTAGCTGCTCAACTTGTTTGTCTTTTACTTAGGCTTGGAACACTTCCACATCCAATCATTTATTACTATGCAATATCCATGGATTACACCACCTTCTAACTTACACGCAATAATTATCCACTAAATGGGTTTAGTTTTAAAGCATTCATTATGAAAACAAAATTAGTAGTACTTCACTAGTTAGATTGTGTTTGTATCTTAGTTACTAAGAATGTGAGAACACTTTAATTTATGGCACTCTCAACTTCATCTCACGTTTTATCTCAAAAATCATGTATTTAGATATTAGTTGAGTCCAAAATAAATGAATTTTTATTTCTAAAATATATATTGTTATAGCTTTTGTACTATGTTCTAAAATTTATGTTGTTTTGCATATTCAAAGCATTTTTTTCTTTTTTTCTTCTATACTCTCGTTTAGTATTATATCTCTCATCAATCACCTTCAATTTTCACTATTACAAGTCTCACTATTTACTTAACTAATGATCATCATTTTCTCTTATTAATATAACTCAACTTTAAATAGAGGTATTTCAGTCAAAATATTTATCAAATGATAAGTTCTTAATTCTAGTGCATAACCTTAAACAACATATATTTATTTAACCAATGATCATCTTTTGCTCTTGGCACGACATCATTTGTTCCATACCACTAAAATCTATTATTTGGGGATTCATGGGGGGAGGAATTGATGATGTATGAGTATTTAGATAGAGAAAAAACGGTATGTTGTTGCTATTAACATGACAATAATTTTCTACCAATGCAATTATTTTTAAAATATTTTTAATTTTTCATGAAAAGAAAATCATTCACTCCTGAAATTTACCCTCACCCTACGAATGATATGAATAAAAGAGGGAAAAGTCTAAAATATGATGAGCAATTCAATTGGAAAAGAAGAGACACATAAAAAGAAAAAAGGAGTGAAAAAATGATCAAACTAAAAGTAGGTGTAAATATGACATTCGCAACACTAATTCACAAATTCAAGTTGAAAAAACATATTTTCACAAATTTTTCATAAAGTACATCTATATATTAAATAAGTTTTAAATTTTGAAAAAACATACACTTTTGAAAAAAAAAAATCAAAGAACTGTATTGATTTGTTTGTGGCTGAGTAAGAGAGAGAAACTCTGACTTCTCTCTAACTCTCTAGATTTGTGACCTACATTTCTGTGGCATCAGCAAACAATACTCTGTCGACGTCGCCTTTGGCCTCTTCCCCTCTCCTTCCAATGGAAAAGGGAGGTGGTCACCACAACCTCTTACTTGATGAAAAGGATCCTAGAACTCGTAGTATGAAGAAGATCAAGACAGCAAGTGTAACACCCCAATTTTGGGTCAAGGGTCACATTAGTAACTGAATGAAACTTTTACAAAACCTCTCAAAACTCATTTTCTCAAAAACATAATGATAACAATAATAATAAATAATATAATAATTCTCATTACTTAGAATAAAACATTACCAACGTATAGTTAAAATAATACATAGTCTTGCACAAACACGTGCCCAAAGGAAAACATAAGAACGTCAAACGATTTAAGCCTTCTACTCTTCGTCATTAATTTATCCAAGTCTTCTAGTCAATCCCATCGTCTCCTCGAGTTCAGGCTTGGAAACCAAATCAAGCATCTCGTGGATCATCATCCTGATAATCTATGGCGTTAAGCGCCCAAACAACAAACAAAACAAGCAGTAATGGTTAACTCCTCAAACAAGATAGCATGAGCAACAATAAACATCAACTACATAAAACACAAATGTTGCAACATGAACGACAAGTAAACATCAATGTTATAAAGCATAGACGGTACAACAAGAAACATCAATTTTATAAAGCTTAGACGATACGGTAAGAAACATCAATATTATAAAGCTCAAATGATACAGCAAGAAACATCAGTTTTATAAAGCTCAGACGATACAACAAGACCAACAAGTAACAACAATTTTATCAAGCTTTGGACGATACTTCAACAGAACATGCTGGTTAGTCCTACCAATAACTACATGCTTAACCATGGCCATAATTCGCCAACCACGGCAGGGCGGTCACGTGGGACAAACTACCACTACACCGCCCTCAAGGTAGATCACATGGGACAAAATACCATCACATCACATTAAGAAGATCACACGGGACAAAGTGCCGTCACATCAACCTTTCAAAAATCCTACAAGATGCTTATGCTATGACAGTAACAACAATAATCAAGTTAACCAACAGTTCATATCAACCCAAGAGTCATAGTATATTAGCATAAGTAGGTATGATTCAATTCAATTCAATAACCAACAATCAACATGATATACTTACAATCAAATAATAGGTTTCAGCTCCAGTAACATAACCCAAACAGTCCATAATCAACAAGTAATATTCAGAAATCCAAAGGAAAAACAACCACAATCAACAAATAATAGAAATCAAACACAAGCAAAACAACATAAAACATGCATGACTCGAGACACTCTAAGATCGAGTTACCCTTACCGTTGTACGTAGAATCGCATAAGCCTCTCGTCCAACCTTGCAAGAACATAAAAAACAATCAACCGACATTGAAAGAAACGAAACCCAACCCCAACTATTGTCAAATACCCGAGGCCAAAAGACAAGGAAGAAACATAATCTATTTCTCAAACTTCACAAGAATTGCACATGAAGAGAAACCTACCTTGTGTGTCTTGCTCGATCAAGAAGATGAGAAAACGGTACTTCAAACTTCTAGAGCTCAAGAGAAGGATCATCTAAGGTATAGGAAAAAGTGCTTGTACGTCCAAAACTCGAGAAGGAATCGTCCAACGTATCGAAGGAAAGGCTAGAAGAACTCTGTGATAGAACCCTTGGAAAAAGAAGGAAAGAGATGGAAACAGGATTAGAATTGATTTCAGAAACATGGTTTAAACCTTAAACCCTTCATGAATTCAGAACTAGAATTTTGCTCACATTGAACTCTTGGAAAGAAGGAGAGAAAGAATGTTTGGTCTTCAAGGGAAAAGAGAAATCATGATCAGCAACAAAGAGAAGGAAGTTAGGTACTCTCACGTTTGCCTAAGTGTTGTTATTTATTTTAGAAGGAAACCAAGTTCAAGCTCCCAAGGGATGATAACAACTTCTGTTACTTAACCTTATCTACCTAAAACAAACCAAATCTATATCTTTTAATTCGAAATTAACCCACAACAACCCACTTATATCTTTAACGAAACAGAAACGGATTTCTGTTAAAAATAGAGCATGCCCGAGATATGCTCTAAGAGATATTTTCTTTTCAATTTTTCCTTATCTTAACCAAAAGAGAATCTATACAAGATAAGAGGAATAGACAGAACGAAAGAAAAGGGATAGAGAGAAAATAGGTTTTGTGTTCTGGTACATTTCCAACGATGAGGTAAAAAAGAGCATTCAACGTTCACGTTTTATTAGAGACGATACTCATATACGTAGAAGATGATGCTCCCACCAACTGTAGACGGTACTCTCTAAACGATACTCCTTCGTGTTGTAAACGGTACTTTCCATGCTATAAACGATACTTTCACATGTCACAAACGATACTCTCTCATGTTGTAAACGATACTTTCACATGTCACAAACGATACTCTCTCATGCTGTAAACGATATTTCCTAGACGATACTATCACACATGCTGCAGACGATGCTTCTAGACGATACCATCATCCATGTTGCAGACGATAATTTCATAAGTAACGAAGCTGTAAACGATGCAATTACGACCAGGACTAAACGATACTCGAACTTGATAAAATAAAACACGATTTAACATCATCAAATCGAATAGAAATAAAAAAGGACCAAACTGCAAAATGTACAATAATTCAGGGACTTAATCGTAAATATTAGAAAAATGAGGGTCTTACAACAAGCACTGAAGGACTTTATGATGAAGTGATAGAGAGCAGATTTTAAAGCCCAATCAACGATGATTCGGGCTCCTCTGAGCGCGATCCTCCCAAATTATCCTATATGGAGAAGCTAATTGTAGGGGAAAACCCCAATTTGTCACTCACAAACCAGGAGATCATTGATCTAGTTCAGGAGGAGTTGAGTGTGGGTGTGCCGGAGATGGATCTTCCAGGGGCTGAGAAAGAACCCTTCAATCCAAATCTTGTGGTGCCAGTCTTGTTGGAAGAATATGAGGAGCGGTGCAGACCCTAGAATCTCACCATGGTGGGTAGAAGATTGGTTATAAGTGGATGGATTAGAGATTGCATCGTCTCTGGGTACGGAAGGGAGACGTCGAGGTAATTGACCTAACTGATGACTATTTTATGGTTCGTTTCACTGCACTTTTTGAGGGGACGTGGATGATAGCAGACCACTACCTCCTAGTCCAGCAATGGATGCCTATGTTTAAGGTCGATACCCCTTTTTACCCTCTCTTAGTTGATACCCCTGGGAAATTCACTAGGAAGCTTTTTGAGATGGTGTGGAGACATAGGGGCCCTTCGAGAATTCAAAGTTTCATCTGGAAGGTAGCCCATGACAAGCTCCTCACCAATAAGGAGAGAGTTAGATGATGCATGGTCATTTCTGATGTGTGTCCTAGATGTTATGAGGCTAAGGAAACAGTGATGCACGCTATTAGGGACTGTCCCCTTATTCAGGAGGTGTCGAACCAGTTCTTAACTCACCAAGAATGGAGCAGGTTTTTTGGTCAAGGTCTTTCTTAGTGGTTAGTTACTAGTTTGAAAAGCGATTTTGTTCATGCTTCTGGTTTTAACTGGTCCATTATGTTTGGTGTGGTTGTTTGGCAAATTTGGAAAGATAGGTGTGATCTCATTTTTAATAATCACATCACCATGCCTTGTAATTTGTCTATTCTCTTGTCCAGGTTTGCAGTTGAGATATCTAGATATCTAGAGAAACCAAAAGTTGTGGAGGTTTTACATGGGGAAGATACCTGGATATCTTGGAGGAAGCCTGATGTTGGTGTCTGGAAGTTGAACACAGATGGTTCTTGTTACCAACATAATAGTGCTTTTGCTTGTGGTGGGCTTATAAGAGACAATAGTGGGTAAGTTATTAAAGGATTTGCTAGTAACCTCGGCCAGGGGAACCCTATTCGAGCTGGACTACTTGGATTTCTCAAGGTCTGAAGATTGCTTTTGACTTGCAGCCTAAGGAATTAGAGGTGGAAACTGACTGTCGAGAGGCCCATGACCATGTGGTCATTTATTGTCCAATTGATCGTCCTTATGCTGATATAGTAAGGGAAAATATCTAGAATTGCTTCCCTACATTGATTTGTCTCCTATCATCATGTATTGCGCAGAGCTAATGCTTGTGCTGATATGTTAGCTAGATATGAGCATGATTTTTAGGACTTTAGTTTTCGGACCAAGGATGTTCCCCCTTTCCTCCAAAAATTATTGAGGACCGATGTAATGGGCTGTGTTCCCCTTAGTCATGTTTAGTGTTGTTTCTAGGCTTGAACCCTCAATGTTATAAAAAAAAAAGAATAATGCTAAATAAACATTACTCCATCCGTTCCTTTTTATAAGAGACAAACAACAATTGCACACCCCTTAAGAAAAGTAGTTAGAGTGATTGTTAAAAAAGAAAGAGAGAGAAAATCCAATTAAATAAATGTAAGTTTGTCAAAAAATAATTAATGCACTACAAATTTCAAGCCGGTTCTTATAGAAAGAACAATAATACATATCAATTTATCTCTTATAAAAATGAACAGAGGGAGGAAGTATGATATTATGTGGACGAGTTTAAATCCAAACAAAATTTTACAATGACAAAAAAAAAGGAATTTTTTCTCATGACTATTTTGAATTGAAGTGTATATAATTCGAGAGAAAAACTTTTCAAGTCGGTTTATAAAATATCCGTGTGATTACCAAACTCTCGGAATCGGATCCCTCGCGTTGTGCTGAGCATTGCTCATATCCAAATTCCCAATTCTGAAACCCTAATTCGTTTCGTTCCAGGGATTAATGGCAGACCCACCTTCCTCCTCTTCCTCCTCCCACCACACGTACTCCTCCAACCCCTCTTACTTTCCTCCTCCCTTCCACCTCCAGCAACCCGCTGCCCACTACGACTACTCGGTGGCGTACCCGCCGGCGCCGTCGGTCCAACCCCCTCCCGTCGCGTACCAGTACGCGCCGCAGGCGCAGCAATTCCAGCGCGACGCGCAGCAACTCTTCCAGCGCGACGCGCAGCAACTCTTCCAGCGCGACGCGCAGACTATCACACCGGAAGCTCTTGAGAGCGTGAAGGCGGCGATCGCCAACAGCGACATCGAGCACAAGGCGGACGGGTCGAAGAAGAGGGCGATTCCCCGCCGGGCCGCCGGGCAGACGTGGGAGGATCCGTCGCTGGCGGAGTGGCCGGAGAATGACCACCGGCTCTTCTGCGGCGACCTCGGGAACGAGGTGAACGACGACGTTTTATCGAAGGCGTTCTCGAAGTTCCCTTCGTTCAACATGGCCAGGGTCGTCAGGGACAAGCGCTCTGGGAAGACCAAAGGCTACGGGTTCGTGAGCTTCGCGGATCCGTTGGATCTCGCCGTCGCGCTCAAAGAGATGAGTGGGAAATACGTTGGGAACCGACCTATCAAGCTTACCAAGAGCAAGTGGAGGGAGAGAACGGATTACGATGCGGCGGAGAAACAGAAGAAGCAATCCAAGAAGAAATTCAAGTCTTCCAAGGTCGGCGTGTTGCATTCCTGAGACGAAGTAAGCCAAAATTGAACAACTTTGGCTCTCCTTGCACCACCATCATCTATGTGAATTATTTAGTTCTTACCATTTTCAATTCCCTTATCTTTATTTTGTAATTTGCTTTGGTATCTTTCGGTATTCTGTGTGCAATTTGCTGACTTCTCTTCTGAACAAATTGGCTTACCATGCAATATTTATATGAAATATTTCGTTTTCTTATCAGTCAGTTCGAAGTTTGTTCTTGTTATATATTCAGTTTCTTTTTGCGAAGGGGCGTTACTGTCATGTGAAAATCACTTCGATGAAGTGTTTGGAACTCAAGAATATGGTCAGTATCATGTTTTAGGTGATGATAACTTCAGTCAGTCATGTTGTTCAATGAGGTTACTTGTGATTTGTGTAATGAAGAGCTATTCTATGGCTGCTTAAAAGGCGCGAAATATGATTGCTTTTAAAATCTTGTCCCTGCCTGTGCCTCTCTTATATTCTATATAATATGCCTTACTCTTTCAAACTGAGACAGGTCAATTCTATCTAGTATAGTGCTTAATTATGATTGGATATACACTCCATAGAACTTTCAGAAAACTGGTTTGAAGTCCATTTGAAGCAGTACCAGATCTGCAGATTTTGGTTTGGTTTGAGGAATTAGATTTCATCCATAAATTGTATAGCATTGTTATCAGGTACTTACAATTTGACCCAGTCTAGAGCTCTCAACATATTAAAGCATGTTCATCGTCCAATGATGAACATGATGAACATGCTTTCTCTGAAGGTCACACAGAGAATTCAAGACACATCTGCTGAGCTTTAATATGTTGAAAGCTCTAGGCTGGGTCAAACTTTAAGAATTTATGCCTGCGTTTGTTCATTTGTTATCTTAATCATCACTTTGTTTTCTGGTTTGGGGTCAGTATTCAGTAATGTGGTCCATTGAGGTACTTATTGGGGAGCTGTTCAAAACACATGTTTTCTGTTCTTGTTTATCTTGTCATTGCCTATTCCTCTGTCATGTGCTATGTGAAACTGTGATTCATGTGCCACTGCCGCCAGGGTTTCATTTTCCTCATGTTGTTTGTTAAAATCTCTTTTAAGTGTTTAATGCATTAGAGTCGCTTCAAATTCAAATTGCTTTAGTCATTGTTGGTGGTAAGAAGTTGCTGAACGTGGTATTATATAAAGCTGGAAAATGTTTCTTCTACCGTTGGAATACATGCATGTTTGAGGGAGCGTTGTAGCTTTTGAAAAGCAAGACAATGTGTAACTTGATTTCACACCCAGCAAGCATATACTTGTTTCACAACATTTATTATTTAGAGCATGTCTAGTTTCTATTTCGTGAAGTAATGCCTCAAAAGCCTGTTTATGCTTCAGAAGTTACTCTTGGTAGCTTCTTCAGCACCGAGATTTTTGCCTAAATGTGGGTTTACATGATTCAAAAGTTGTTTTGTAAACTTATTTTGGTTTTAGTCAAAAGTGTATATTGTTGATTAAATTACTTGTAGGTGGGAGTTAATAAAGGTATGAAGTATGTAAAAGTAAAGACTTAAATATGCTTTTTAGCCCTATATAATTTGGTTTTGGTCTTCCACTTTCAAAATATGAAGTATGTAAAAGTGAAGACTTAAATATGCTTTTTAGCCCTATATAATTTGGTTTTGGTCTTCCACTTTCAAAATACCCCCACAACTTGGAAATAACATGGCTCTAGTCCCTTATAATGACTCTATTGACAAACCTTGTGCCACTTGAGGCTAACTTATCACTAAGCATTATGTGTCAAATTTAATCCTAAGCTACTTCACCCAGCACACGATAATAACCTTTGACTCTCCAACATGCGACCTTGAGGGAGCTCTATGGAGCTCAACTCCTCATCCATGCCTCAATTGGACACACTACGATTCAAAAATGACAACTTTGGCACAAGTGGAGGCTAGTGAGTGAGGGTTTGGGTGGAAACCATTGAGCCCGCATCCGTGAGAGCTCAGAGGAAAGCTTCACCATGTCTACCACCCACATGCAAGGCCCAAAATAGTAGCAATAGGACCACAAGCAAAGGATCAAAAGATCTTAGCCATGGAAGGACTGGAGCTTGAAATTCTCTTGTATGCATCATCTGAAGTTTTGGTTAGAAGGAGGTCACTTCGGTGGAGGTGATGGTGGTGGTGGTGGCTACGACAACTTTGATTCGCCGAAGACCATATTCTAATCGGAATACCATGACTTTTGGCCATCGACAACAATTACTTTTCTTGTAGTGTGAGTTTGATGGGTGGGTGGGGACAAATGTTAAATTAAACAAGTGGAGACTTATCAGAGGCGGTGGAGTTAGAATCGGAGGAAGCCATTCGCAGATCGAAGCCGTGAAGCTAGAAATAGGTTGGTAGTTTGGCACATATATATATATATATATATATATATATATATATATTTATCTATATTTCATTATTTTGATTATGAGGACCAAGTTCTATGGAAAGTAATTCTCTTAATTGGAAAATAAAAACTTGACGATGTCAATTTCACCATCTAACCATTAGCTTTTGTGTGTTTAATAATTAAATGAATAAAAAAAATTAAATCAATAGTTAGCTTTATCAAGTTTCTTTTTAACAATCGAGAGGATTCATTCACATGTACAGTATATAATACATGGTAGAAAACTAATAACCAACAAGATAGATGTTTCTCACAACTACAACTAATTTAAAATTTAGAATACAATATTCAAACTATTTACTAAAGTACACCAATAGTAATTGTGCTATCCCACTTCATTTTTTTTGTGTGGTCAAACTATCTCCCACTTCATTGAAGTCAGGCTCCACTGTTATACAATCTTTATCCAACAGTTTTTAAGTAATGGATTTTTGAGTGACCCAAAAAAAAAGTAATAGATTTTTGGAAATTAAGCAATTAAAAGAGAATTTATTTTTGTCGAAAAGCCATGCCCAAATAAAACTTCCACAGGCTGGAGGCCCAAAAGCCCAACCCATTAACACTGATCTAAAACGAAAGAGTCGTAGCTTTCTTTCTTGTATCTCCTCCTCCACCATCAACACGAGTCTCTTCAGTTGAGCCATGGAGGTTGCCACCGCTGCTTCTACCACCTTCGCACTGAACAAGCCTATGCTGGCGTTGCCGTCTTCCTCACGAGCCATATTATCACCTATCCGAGCCATTCACTCCTCAGCCTCCGTCAGGACCTCTCTCTCCACCGATTTCGTCGCTCATTCCGCCCCAATCAGCAGCGCCTCTTCCCTTTTCTCCGGCCACAAGCTCCGACCTCCATGCCTCAATCCGGCGTCGTTTCGTGGTTCCACCGGTAAAAGAGGCGTCGTTACCATGGTACTCTTCTTCAACTCTTCTCGACATTCGCGTTTCTAATGAGTAGTTGGAATTGGATAACAGAATGACGCACCGTAATAGTTAGTAGTGTGGATTGAAAGGCTTAAGCATTAGGTATCTAAGAAAATGTTGATTTTTTTTAGTATTTAAAAAAATGATTGAAAGTTGTTAAGTATAAATACAATTGAAACATGAGTTGGGTGTGGAGTTGTGGAATTTTCCATTGAGGGTGACTGGAGAAGAGGTGGGTAGTTTTCTGTGATGGCTACTACAATGTACAAGGAAGAAGGTTTGTTTTAGAATAGAGCTCTGGAGGCAGCAAATCAGGGATTGGAAATGTATCAGTGTGTAATTGAAGTCAGTTGTCTTAAATCACACCCAATAATGAGATTCTGGAATTTGTTATGAATAAATTAGTTAATTATCAAAATAGTACATAGCCATATATATAGGCTAGTGAATACACGAATCTTGATATCAGGGACACTGAACTAAATACGAATCTCACTAATTGTTAGTTACTAACTGAGTAACTAATTTCTGTTACAATTAATCAACCTCTAACAAATTGTGTTAATCCTAATATCCCCCCTCAAGGTGGAGAGTGCAAGGAGAGCACTCCCAGCTTGAATAAAGGAGTTGTAAAAGCAGTTCCACTTAGTGGCTTAGTGAAGAAATCTGCAAGCTGATTGCTTGGAAGAGGTGGTAACAAATAAGACACACTTTTTTAATTGTTATTGTTATTGACAAGATCGTGGGTGCATGCCTTGCCTGAACTATTAAGGCGCTTGCTTCTAAGGTGCCAACTGCCAAGAGGCACTAGCCTCTTCTACTGCCTTGCCTTGACACTGTCGGAGCCTATTGGTTCCTTTTAACAACACTGATCATGTAGCAAGTTAATAAGGCTGTTGGTAGGTAGTAAAGTTTGACCCGAGATTTGTTTGACAAAGGCGTCATTCCCATTTCTCTCTGACTTCAAATTCCACTTTCTTAGCATGGTATAAAAAATGCTGATCATCTCAGTTGTTGAAAATGGATGCTTTCTCAATGCAAAGAACCCAGAAACTTTGAATTCATGTATGCTGCATCTTACCATCAACTGAAAATTAACAATCATCAATCGACATATTGAATGATTTTCTTCTCAGAACCGATCTAAAGTTTTTATATTAATTTCCTCTCCTTGAGGTGGGCATGTGGCATGCCTCAAGTTTAGAGTGAGTTAATTTATTTTATTTTAAGAGGTTTGACAGAATTAGGGGGCGGGGTAGATTATGTTTATTTACCTTCCGCGTTCAGTGTTCTTTGGTGTCTTTGATTACAGCATAAATGCTTAGGTAGCCAAGGTGGGAACATTTGGAGCGTGAAATTTGCAGGAATGAACATCTTCGGGTGGTCCATATGTGGTAGTCTTTAATAAATGGATATATGATAGACTCTGATACCATATTAGAGTTTGAGTTAGGCCTAAATTTACCCTAATAGCTAGCTTAGGGGTGAGGTTTCTCTACCCTTTATAAGAACTATTTTGGCCATATCTCTAGTCAATGTGAGGCTTCTCAACAGATGAAGACCTTCAAGAGAGAGAGAGGGAGAGGGAGAGAGAGAGAGAGAGAGAGAGAGAGAAAACCCATTTGGGGTGTTGTTCGTGCAAGTGCAACTATAGATGATCTGGATGTTCATGTTGATGATGGAGATGTCGACTTGGACGCCATTGATAAGAATGATGATTTGGAAGATGACTATCCTGATTCAGGCCACTTGCATATGCTTGAGTAGTTGTCTAGTAGAGTTGGAGTGTTGGACACTTTGGGTTTGTTTGATTCCCTTCTCATTTTTGTAGATTTAAAAATTATTTTCAGAAACCATTTTCAGAACCTCTTTTATAAAGAAGAAAAAAAAAACTACTTGAACGAGATGTTTTATGAAATTAAGAACTGCTTTTGAGATCAATTTTTTGTAACAATTCCTATCACGTTTTTCTCTTTAGTTTTTATAAACTAAATACTGTTTTGTAAAACAGTAATCAAACAGACACTTAGTTTATTTTCTTTTGGGCTTTTCAGTATTAGTTGTGTTTTGAACTTATATTTCTTATGAAAAACTTATGTTACTGATTATGAGCTGTATAAGATCTTATGTAGATTAATTTTCACTTTAAGTTTACTTTAATGATGGGATTTAGAGGTTATTTTCCTTATCCATGTAATTTTCTATGTGTATCCACATGTTTAAGTATAATTATGCATTTTTTGCAGGATTACGGTCTGATGTACGATCATTTGATTTACAATTTTTCACCCCCTCTCGATTCTAACTAAGATCTTGATCTTGACAATATTAGAGAGACTTTTTTTTTTAAATGGCTTCTCCTTGGTAGATACGCGGAGAGGACAAGGAGCTCATCATGTATTAGTTATTTATCTATTTGTTTGTTTCTATGTTTTATATATGTTTAAAAAAAATCCTGTGGTTCTTCTTTGTTTTCCTTCTACTATTCTAATAGGTTTTCTTCTTCTGTTGAAAATAGACTCATGCATGTAGACTAATACTGTTCAACATGGAGAGGATTTATTTACTCATGGATGTGTGATGTCTCAAACAAACACTCCATAATTTACATAATTCCTCAATGTAATGTTGTTCATGCATGATTTATATATTGGAAAATAATTAGTATAACTTATATGTACAGTATTTAATGGCACACGTGGTGTTTACTACCAAATAGTCTATTCAGGTTTGGTGCTCATTTTTTGCCCTTGTCCTTGGATAGGTTATTCCTTTTTCAAGAGGAAGTGCGTGGGAGCAGCCTCCACCAGACTTGGCTTCTTACTTATACAAAAATCGAATTGTTTACTTGGGCATGTCTCTTGTTCCATCTGTCACAGAGTTGATACTAGCTGAGTTTCTCTACCTTCAATATGAGGATGATCAAAAACCTATTTACCTATACATAAACTCCACTGGGACAACTAAAGTAAGTATTTTTTTTTTTTTTTTTTTAAATTTATACAGCCTAGGGTGTTATCTTTTCCTTGAGAAATCATCTTTTCCACATCTTGGTGTATGCTGATTTATTTGTTCTCTTGAAGCATTTGTTTTATTGCCTGATGCAGAACAAGGGCATGTGGTAAGAGGGAACAAGGGGGTGAGGGGACTATGGAGTGTGGGATCAGAGGAGTGATACTAAATTAGACGTGACAGTTCCAATTTCACCTCTTTATTAGAAATAAAATTGGTTTCAAAGTATGAATGCATTTATTTTAGGAATTAACAAGGATACTTTTTTAGTATTATTCTATATTGCTGTGTACCTTGATCAAAGTTTTGCTTGCACCTTTTCAACTTAGACCTGCTTATTACCTACTGTTATCCCAAAAAAATTGCAAGACTTAGGGTCTGTTTTATTAATGTTTTGTGAAACAAAGGGCAGCCTACGCAGGGTCCGGGAAGGGGTCCGACCATTGTTGTGAAAGAGTTTTTGATTTTTTAAAAACGGAAAAAAAGAACTCGTTCGATATGAACTATTTTTATAAACTATTTTTTATAATAGTTCTTATTTTCATATTTAAAACCAAAATTCCAAAACATCTCAAAGAATTGTTTCTGATGTCAACATCTCTTTCAAACAATTGTTTCTTTTCTTCTGTTGAAAAGCATATTTTTCAATTTTTTTTAGAATATTTTTTTGTTTCAAAAAACTGAGAAGGGAATCAAACAAGCCCGTACTCTCTTTAAGCTTATTATCTTAAATGCATATTCATATGAATTTTGGTAAGCACACATTTGGTAGCAGGTGGGTATAATTGTGAAATGGGCATAGACATATGGGCTAGCAGTTATTGGAAATGAACATGTTAATGAGTACACTGTCTCAAATTCAAATTGTGCACAGAAAATGCAACTATTTAGCCAAGTCCAACCTAACAAGTACTATCTTGTGCTAGCATTGTTTTGAGGTTGGGGTGCTGGGTCGAGTAAAGTCCGGCCCAATCTTGTTAGGATAAAGCATAGCTAAAGTCTGTGGATAAACCAGCCTCACTTTTTATGGCTACATTGGCTTATCGAGCTTAGATGAGAGCCCAAAATGATGGAGCTAGGTTTTAGAGTTAAAGGGGACTAATATTGATTATTGAATAACTTGCTTGATAGCAATGATATATTGAAACTAACATCTTGACAAATGCTTGTCAATCTGATATTTTTAGAAACTAGAGAAAGAAGGATGAATTTTGAAAATTCAAAGAACTACCACTAAATATACTCTTTTCTCGGTTTAAGGAACTACCTACCACAAACCTTAATATTTTTTTGGTTTACGGTTTTTACACCATTGGGCTATAGTGCTTTCATTTCTGGCTACTTCAATGTGAATCATTGCCCCTTTTCTTTGCCAAGCAAAAAGGACTGCAAATAATTCCCATTAGATGCTAGAATAATGGTGTCCTGATCTCCATGAAAATATCCATTTATTTAATAGAATCTTGTTTCCTTCTTTCAGGGAGGTGAGAAGTTGGGTTATGAGACTGAAGCATTTGCAATTTATGATGTCATGAGGTTATTATCTCTATGCTTTCTGTGATCATGTCATCTTTTCTTTTTGTCATATTTATGTCGAGTCATAAACCATATACATTACTGCATAGGCTTCATTGAAAAATGTTTTATACTCTTCTAGTTTATTTTCTTTGTTTCGTCTCGCATTACATGGTTGGGTTGTAAGGTGTAGAAGTTCTTGTGTTGCCAATGCTGACAGGCACAGCGACTATTTTAATAGTAGGTGGGACCCAATATGAGTCCCTTTGAACAGACGAAGTCTGAGTGGGTGGCCGTACCTATACTATGCACTCCTTACCCGATTATTTTTCATTATCAGTGATTATCTTGCTGATTTCAATATCTACGTTGGTCTTTAAGTGGGCTTGATGTCAAATATTATTGATGGAATAACCATTGTCTTCCCTGCATAACCGCACCCACAATTAGGATACATATTGTCTCTTTAATTGTATAACTTGTTCCCAACTTAGTGAAGATCCTGTATAAAGTTTCTGCTTATAAACTTAGCTAAGTTGTTCTGCTACAGGTATGTCAAGCCTCCTATTTTCACTCTCTGTGTTGGTAATGCATGGGGAGAGGCAGCCTTACTTTTGGCTTCTGGTGCAAAGGGTAATCGTTCTGCTTTGCCATCATCAACAATAATGATGAGACAGGTTGTTATCAACAATTCTTTAATGTGCTCAATTTATTGCATGCCTTAGAGGGATCTTTTATCCAAACATTTTAAACGTGTTATCATTTTCAATTTGCAGCCAATAGCAAGGTTTCAAGGCCAAGCAACAGATGTTAACATTGCAAGGAGAGAAGTCAATAATGTGAAGACAGAATTGGTTAGAACAATAACTATCTATGTTACTTTGATCTAATTTTATGTAGTTAAGGTCCAGTTGCAAATGTTCATTGTTATCTGTAAAGCTATAGGGACCTACGCATTTTTTTGTATTTAGTCCCATCAAAATATCTAAGTCAGTTTGTAGAACTGTGGCTACGTATTTGTTGGTTGCCTTCGAAGGTTTCAAGTCCCAACCACAAAGATTAAGATTGTGAATTATGACTTGTTATAGAAAATATACATATTTGTGCTTCTCCATGGACTTCTAAATGTTTTTGATTTGAAGTTTGGATTCTTATGAATGTTGGTTTCAATGATCATCTTTAAAAAGATTGATTAAAGATTATTTTAATAACTCACATACACACTTCAACTTCTTTCAAGGTTAAATTATATGCAAAGCATGTTGAAAAATCACCTGAGCAGATTGAAGCTGATATTCAGCGCCCGAAGTATTTTAGCCCTAGTGAAGCTGTTGAGTATGGAATCATAGATAAGGTAATTGCCATATATAGGGTGGACTTTTTTTTGGGTCTTTTATTTGCTTTGAAAACTAAAATTTACTGGCTTTTTCAGGTATTATACAATGAGAGAGGCACTGCAGATCATGGAGTTGTTTCTGACCTGAAAAAGGCACAACTTATTTAACCATTGGGAACTTGGCTCGCTATTTTCTTGGAGTTTTCAGGTAAAATACATCTTGAGTGATAATCATATTAGACACTTACTGCAATTTCAGGAGTGAATAAATTTATATCAGGATAACAGTAACTTCCTCTGTTAACTAACAATTTTTTCAAACTAGGATTGGTCAATTAGGCGATAACCTGATTTCAGAAGTTTGACCTGTTTACACTTGACTTTAAGCTTTTGGTATTTGCAACTATTGAATGGGTAATTGGTCTATATGTGGGATTACATAACGACCACATCGGTACGTTCACATAGTTATACACAAGTATCTTGGATATGGTGTCTAAGACCGACATTGGTAATGACTGAGACACTTATCATAAACTAACACCTTCATACTATATTTACATACAACTAGGGTGAGATCATCACATCTATAAAACAACTAAAAAGAGGGTCAATTTGAAGGAATATATTTATAGAAAGGTTCCTTCGTCCAAAAAGAACATCCAAGTTAGATTCATGCTAGTTGTCTCTAGAAGCTAGTGTATTGCTGAGGTGATAGGGGTAAAGTATGAAACAATAGCACCACATAAGAGGAGGCAATGATAGTTCACAACCAAATTACACATAAGAGGTAGGGGTATAGTATGAAACAATAGCAACGCATAAGAGGGAGGGAATGAGAGTTCACAACCAAATTACACCTTTGAATGAACAAAGTTTACTCTATCACACAATCATATAGTAACTTTTGTAACCAGTGTTGATCACTAGAAGTATTAAGTCAAATCCATAAGTTAAATTCAATCACAATCATTTCGTTACAAATAGACTAGGGCCCAACGCTATTCCTAGTTTCTTACACTCTATGGAGGCACTCATATATCGATTCTTAATTCGAACGGTGTTGCCTTTCACCTTACCCCAACTATTCGAGGTTGTTTATGTATGAAATATAAAATTAGGGTGTTAGCTTATGATAGGGTCTCAGTTATTACTAATTCTGGTCTTGGTCTCATTATCTTGGAATTATGTCCAATTGATGGAGGTTAAAATTTATGGCCATTATAGTAATTGTTACTTTTCACTTTTAACAAAATAGACCCCTCTCTCACTCTGTTTTGAGATTGTGAGACTGTAGTTTGTGCCTGGCCTAATAATTATGTTTCTCTTATATTAGGCTAATATGTTGATGGAATTTGTTCCTGATCATGATTTCAGAAAATTGTGTGGAAAAGTAGCTTAGATCAAAGCCAAAATGAAGGATCTAGAAGATCAACAATCAAACTGGACAATGGTGCAGCAACTAATAGTACATTGGAATTTGAGTGTTAATACCATAGATTACAATACATTGCCCTCCCTAACAAAAGGCAGTAGGATCTACTCCTACGTGTTCTGTAATATGCTGTGTACATGATTGTCATTTTTTCGACACTATAAATTGCTGTTTCAGTATAAGAACGAAACTCAATTACAATTGATGGCAATGTTCAGCAAAAGTTGAGAAACATGCTTTTACAGTTTTCAAACATCCAAGAAAGTGCTCCTGGTCTGTGAAATCAAATGAGTATCATAACGTATAACAAAATATTAAGTTTTGTATTTTCGGTGATGGTATGATAACCTAGAACAAAATGTTCATATATAACAGACGGGTGATTGTTTCAACTCAGTGGTTGGTGTAGTTGGCTTTTGCATCAGTTAACCTTTGCATAATATTAAGGAAAATTGAAGTAAATATGAAATAATTGAACAAAACACTAAGAAGTTGTAAGTCAGATCAATAGCGTTTGATAAGAAGAATAAAAGTGAGAAGTTATCTTTAGAATAACTTTTGTTCTCACAAGAATATAAGATTTTTACTCTTTATCCTGGTAATAGAAACTAGGCACAATTGTGAGTAGAATACTCCTAAGGGAATAGATTATACCTGAAAATAATTTACGTAACTTCAACAGACGCATGAATGTTTTATTCCATATCTACTTTTCTAAAAAAAAATTAAGATATATTCAAGCATACACCATTAAGTTCTCAATTTAAAAACTCATTAATCTTAGTGGAGCATTTTTCGTTCATATCAATATAATTATTAGCTTTCATGTTCAAAGCACTATCTTACTACTGTTTGCCTCAACAGCTGCATGTTGAAGAGTCTCTTGGCAGCTCCATGCATTAAGAAGAAGCCACCAAATGGACGGCATGGCTTAAGAAACACCTACTCCTCCAATACATTTCAAAGTTCAAACTCATTGGATGCATCCTTTCCTATGGATCATCACTTGCCCCTTGTATTCCACTACAAATCCCTCACACTAATACAACAACAACAATAATAATAATAATAATAAAACACACTTGCACACGCAATATGTATGCAATTTTTACATTTTTATTATATGTTTTTTGTTTAAATACTGTGGAAAACTTGCAAATACTGATCAAATGGTATGAGTAGTATATTCATTTTCTTGAAAGAAAAAATAATCTATAAATTGTTGCGTATTTTAAATTATACAATGAAATGAAGGCAAGTTAAAACTTAATTCAATTTGATCAACCTGAATCAAAAGATCTGAAAAAGCATTTATTTAGCCCCATGTAAAAATAATAGTATGAACTAGCAAGTTATGAAAGTTACAAAAATTAAGTCATCTTAATTCTTAGAATTTGCGTTGGGTTTAACTCTATCCAAATGCTAGCTAAGAGGTGATGATTACTCTACCACATATTTGGTCATATTCCTAACCAATGTGAAACTTCTTAATAAAAAAATTATTTGACCAAAAATAATATTATGATTCATAATTGTGAATAAACTGTTAAAATGTGAAACAAAGCAAAAGAATTAAGAATTTTGTTGAGAAATCAACTACTCAAGGCAATGCAATCCATAATTTTAAACTTGGCAAGCATACACCCTATTATTACTTGGCGGCAGGTACAAATAAAGGGACCTAATGCTAGCATTATTATTATTATTATTGTCACCCATTATATTCTACTTTTTATATAGTTGAAGAAGATGATTCATTTGGCCTGAACGAGCTCCAAGTAATTTAAATTACAACTTGTCCAATTTAGAGTCATGCCAATTCATGAATCTGTGAGTGCGTTACCCCCTAACGTGGCTGCTACATATTTAAGTAGACCAGAAATAATAATTAGCATCGAAAACTATCTTATTTGATGAACATATCTTATTTTTTATATATTCATCTATTCATTGATACTATAATATTAAAATTATCTCATTGTTTGATGTCTCCATTATTTAAATTTAATTTTAAAGTTGGAAATGGTTTAGCAGAATTATAATATAATGAACTGAAATGATTACTTAAAATAAAGTCTGGAAATGATACTAAGTAGAAGCATAAGAATAAATTCATATTATATTACTAGTAGTCTCTTAAATAAAGAGGGAAAACCCAACACAAGTGTAAAAATGGTAAAATTGTTTAAATTCTGTAACTAAAAAATTCGATTATTAAAAACCACACTTTTCGGGAGATCTTTGTTATTTACTAACCCTGGGTCGGAATTATAAGAATAATTTAATACACAAAAAAGGGAACAAATTACTAATAAGATTGAGTACAGTTAGTAGATAGTAGAGTTTTTTAAGCATTTAGTCAAATGTTTGATAGTTAAACAGTGTGTATGAAAAAATATTTGTAGGAAGAGACCTACGGATTATGGAGACTCGAGGAAATTAGACTCAGTAGTGACTGTGAGCTGTAGGGATATCTTGGTAAAAAAAATAGGGGAATGTTTTCAGAGAATAGTGTCTGCGAGTATTTCTCTGTCTCTCACTCTCTCTCGTCTCTGGATAAAATTTCTATCATGATTATGAACCTTGAGTGGAGCTGCAACTGCAAGTACATGGATCTTCTCACTAAACTGTTCTAATAGAACAAAGTTAGGCATTGTGCCATTGTAATAATAAGTTCGGATGCTATACAAATTTGGACCCTGTTCCTAGAGGGTTGAATATTGCCAGGGTCTACATGTGCACATCATTTTATAGTCCCCAAGTGGTACAAAATGTGGAGTACCACCTGTACTCTAAACTAAGAGGCCTTTACTATAAATATGACCCCATGTCTTGGCTACCTATCTCATAATTAAGCCTTCTCCTATTGCTAGTAATTCTTGGCTCATGCACTTCAATTTATTGCATTAGTCACTCTTAATTGCTGCATTTCTCTCCTCTTTGCACCTGAAAATTTGTTATAATTACACATGGAATTTAGTCTTGAACACCAAATTGGCCTTGTTTGTGCCATGCTACTCTTGCCTGCACTGTGTAACTCACAGGAATCTTTTACTGACTCCAGAGCAACATATTATGGTAGCCCTGATTGCTATGGGACTCCAAGTATGAATCTCCTCTTCTAGCATGTGCTTGTAGACATAAATTGTTTGCACCAAGCACATTTGTTTGCATGCTAGGAATTAGGACATATGCCCATGTTTGCATGTTTCACCAATGACCTTGATATTTTGAAACTATATACTTAGCATCAACTCTCGGAATCAATTTTGGCAGTCAGAAGCTAATCGCATAAGTTTTTTCCTAAAATTGATTCTGACATTAGAATCAATTGTTAGAAGATATCCAAACATGCAATTTCTTTTCTCTCAAGAAAAAGGAAATTTAGAGAATTTGAGATGATTCATGCTCCATTAAAATGCTTTTAGAGTAAAATGAGCACAGTGACATGGTGACATTATACATTGTTATTTGTTTTAGGAGGAGCATGTGGCTTTGGTGAATATGGAAGAACAGTGAATGATGGTAGTGTTGCAGGCGTGTCTTGGCTATGGAAGAATGGAAGTGGCTGTGGTGCATGCTATCAGGTGATTTTCATTCCCTTCTTTTCAAATCATCAATTTTTTTGGTGTACTAAATTTGTTGTTACAATTCCGACCCGAGTGTTGTAAGGGTTTAAAGTATGATTCCTAGGGATCGGACTTTTGACCTAAGACAAGCACACGCTTTCAACCACTGCGACCGACACTTGTTGGGTTTTTCAAATCCTCAATTTAACTCTAATAATATATTGTGTAAGAAAGCTTCATCATTAGCAAAATATTTATATGAAAAAAGAACTTTACCAAAGTATTCTCACTAATAATTGTTTATTACCAAATATAAATGATGATGATGATGGTTCAGGTAAGGTGCAAAATATCACAATACTGCGATGAAAATGGAGCATACGTGGTGGTAACAGATTATGGTGAGGGAGACAGAACAGACTTCATCATGAGCCCGCGCGGCTACTCAAGATTGGGCATCAATGAAGCTGCATCTGCAGAGCTTTTCAAGTATGGTGTAGTGGATGTTGAATACAGAAGGGTACCCTGCAAATACAGTGGTTATAACATAGTGGTTAAGGTCCATGAACACAGCAAAAACCCTGACTACTTTGCTGTCCTAGTTCTCTATGTAGAAGGAGTATATGATGTCACTGCTGTTGAGATGTGGCAGGTATACATATATTTGTTGCACAATTTCATATACATATAACATATTTGGATCAACTCTCTCGCATAGAAGTTGCTCAGAGGAGCTTCAGTGCATGTTTAAAAATTCTTCTGCAATTAAGTATAAAGTCAAAATCAATTCGAGTAAAAAACTGATGAGTAGTTTTTTAGGGCGAGTCTCGGCGCAACGGTAAGGTTGTTGTCATGTGACTTTGCATTTACTGGTTCGAGCCCTGGAATCAGTCTTTTGTAAAAATACAAGGTAAGACTGCCTACATTAGATCTACAAAGTGGATCATTCTCCTCCGGAACTTTGCGCACAGTGAGAAGGTTTGCCCTTTTTAGTAGTTCCTGAGTTTCAGAACAAAGAAAGAGAAACTTATCCAAAATGGATTTTGACTTCAAATGTGATTACACATCCTATGTTGTTTCTTTTACTGATTTTGGTTCTTGAAATGTTGTGAATGATGCAGGAGGATTGCCAAGAATGGAGGCCTCTACGCAGGGCATTTGGGGCAGTGTTTGACTATGAGAACCCTCCTAGTGGTGAAATCAACTTGAGGTTCCAAGTGAGTGGCAGGGGAGGGCTTTACTGGGTGCAGTCCAAGAATGCTATCCCTAGTGATTGGAGGGGTGGAGCAGCATATGACACCATGGTTCAGCTTAATTAGAAACAACAAAAAGCACCTTGAGATCCTGGTGCAGCTGTGTGGATGTTGTTGTTGTTTTGTACTGGAGACTAAAATAATGTACTTAATGTACTCTCTATCTGAGACTACATGAAATTTGAATAAAATAAAATGTAGTAGTACCCTTTATCCTTTATTGGTGTTGGCTACCATTTTTATGAGCATTGCCTTGATGTTGTTAAAATTAAGTTAAAATTAAATTGATATGATTGATTGAAGCATATGGCTATTGACAAAATACTATACTTCAAATTGGTTTGAGTGTGACCACAACTTTTCTGAGATCACCACAAGCTCATCGGAGGTGAGTGGTGAATTTTCACAATTTCAATAATCACACTGCAATTACAACAGTTTAAAATTGTTCGTCCAGAAATCCAAATCCAACCTTGAGCACCTCTTATCTTCGTCGTGCGGTGGTTGTAGGTTGCATGCTCTGGTTGTGGTGGAGGTATCAACAACGAAGCACGGTGAGGAACAATAGAAGGTGTACCTGCAAAAGGCACTGTAATGCTCAAATTAGCTTCTAGACCAGAGAGAAAATCTCAAAGTCTAATAAGAAGTAAGAATGTGCATAATGAATAATGTTGAAGTAAATAAATGACTAAATATGTATATACATGCTTAGTAACTGTAGTATCAGTTACTTGAGATCTTTAGGACCTTGAGGAAGGTCTTCCGGAATGATGATTACCTCGGAGTAACCTTGCAGTATATCATTAAGTATGTCCGAACGATCCACTTAACTAACAATGCGAGAGGAACTAAATCATCTAGTCCACCATCATGATACTTAGTCATTTTAATTTAAAATATATTTTTAAATATTATAATAATTAGACTAGCTTTTTAATTATTTCAGTTTTTTTATTTGGAAATTAAAGTTAATAGCTTTGAAAGGCAAGTTGTAAAAGAAAAATACTTAAATTATTATGATAATTTGCAAGACAGAAGAAGAATCTTATGTTATAACATTTCAATAAGCTACGATGTCCCCTGTTTTTCTCCTTATGCCGCAGGTTCTGACTTCATGTCCTGTTATTCGTACATCCTCAATTACACATAGCAAAGTTCATTACAAAACAGTTTTCTTAAGGAAAAAAATTTCAGTTACTACTTACTACTTTTTAAACAATTTCAGTATGTTCCATTGGACCTGAACAAATCCCAAGTAAATTACAATTTGTTGAATTACTCTAATGAATGATGAATCTTTGAGTGCATTACCGTAAAACCTGGCTGCTAGATTTTTAATTGGGTATGGTATCTTAAGTAATAATAATCAACTTAGTTTGTTGACACGCTTCTTCATCTATTTATTCAAAGAGTATCTGTGTCAAGCCCATATCGATTTACATTGCAGTGAAAAATTGAAAGTTCCTTCAGCCTTTGATTTTGACCCAACAATCGAACTTTAGACAATTCATGGCATTAAAACCATGTATTTATAATATCATTGACAAAACCAGGGGTATGTTCATTAGTGTTTCTAATTTTGAACACAGAAACAAAACAACTGTATATGCTTTAGTGGAACAGTTCAAAACAAGTATGCAATATTAGTTGAATTGTTCATAGGTTATTGCATAGATTGAGATTAGCATATTTATCTAGACCCATGGTGGGAGAAAAAGTGGGCTATACAATCCCTGGTACATATGTTGAAAGACACAAGGGTGAAGGGTGTGCTATAAATATGACTCATATCTCTGTTCTTCACAAATCACAACTACTTTCTCTGCTTCTTATTATCACATAAAGCATTTTCTCTTCTCTTTGCGCCTAAGAATTTGTCATTCAGACATGGCACTTAATTTCAAGCACCAACTTGGCCTCATTTGTGTCATACTCATATTTCCAGCATTGTGTAACTGCCAGCAATATTATACTAAATCAAGAGCAGCATTTTATGGTACTTCTGATGGCTACGGGACTCCGAGTAAGTGAACCTCTAATTCTACAACTAATTCTAAAGCTTCCGTTGGTAGTAGCTTCTGAGTATCTGTATTGATTCTGAGAAAATAGAAACCGACGTAAACGTGCTAAATATATTTTAGGAGGAGCTTGTGGCTTTGGAGACTATGGAAGAACCGTCAATGATGGCAATGTGGCAGCAGTGTCCGCTAAGCTATGGAAGAATGGAGGTGGTTGTGGTGCATGTTATCAGGTAAATTTCTTTCCCTTCTTTTCAATAATCATTCACAAAAGAAAGCTTCATCAGAATTGAATTTGAAAGAAAACTTTGCAAGTTTCTCACAAAATATAAATAATGATGATGATTCAGGTTAGGTGCAAAATAACACAATACTGTGATTACAATGGAGCTTATGTTGTGGCAACAGATTCCGGTGAGGGAGACAGAACAGACTTCATCTTGAGCCCTCGCGCCTTCGCAAATTTGGGACGAAACAAAGCTGCATCTGAAGCGCTGAAGAAATACGGTGTGGTTGATGTTGAATACAAAAGGGTCCCCTGCACATTCAAGGGCAACAACATTGTGTTTCAAATCAATGAACACAGCAGCAACCCCGGTTACTTCGCTATCGCGATTCTCTATGTAGGCGGAACATCAGATATCACTGCTGTTGAGATTTTGCAGGTATGTGTAAGCAGTGACGGATCTAGAAATTATTAGTTGTGTTTGTGTGTGTGTGGTTGTGTTGAATGTGTTTGTTGAAATGTGTGAATGATGCAGAAAGAGTACCGCAAATGGGAGCCTCTAAGAAGGTCTTATGGTGCAGTGTTTGATATTGCTAACCCTCCAAAAGGTGAAATCCGTTTGAAGTTCCAAGTGAGTGATGGCAGTGCAGGGCTTCATTGGGTTGAGCCTAAGTTTGCAATCCCTGCAAATTGGAAGGCTGGAGCTACTTATTCTGCCAATCTAGCTTAATTATTGCAAGTTAAAAGCACTTCGAGATCCCAATAAGTGTTATTTGCTCTTTTGCCAAAGGGACTAGAATAATGGGATTCTTGTACTTTGTATCTGAAACTACATATATATGGAGTATGAATAAAATAAATGTAGTGCATTTTGTCTTTTACTCATATTTGCCTTCCAATGCGAACTTAAAATTAATTTAAAGAAAAGGAACAGCTCCAGAGATGACTTGTGTCTCTCATTTGTGGAGCCACCACTGAAACAAATATTGGTTCTCAACTGAACACCACTGGATTGGATACTACCATCGGTCTCAGGAGCTATCTGTCAAATATTGGTTCTCAACTGCTCAAGTAAAGCTCCATCTTGTGAAAACTTGGTTCCTGACCTTACCTCAACGGCTCAACCCTTCACCCCCCTTGATCTGGGTATCGCAGCTGTGTTAGTGGAAGCTAGAGTTTTCAATATGAGTCAACCCCGCTCATATTGGCTGACTGGTCACGAGTTGGAAAAAGACGGGTTGAGCTAGCCTAATTTGCATTTAAACATGTTAGAAATTGTTGAATTCAGCTTAATCCGTCGCAAGTTGGTTGGTAGGCGGACTAACTCGTTTTTTTTAGGGGTGAAAACTAAAAATAGGAAAATTAAAGAAAAAAATATTAAAAATTTAATAAAAAAACACTTATGAGAAATTTAGTATGGTGAGAAAATATTGAAAATGTTATAACATAAATCAAATGTGCAATCTAAATATCCAAATCCAACATAATTTAATAACTATTAGAACAATTTCTCTTTTTAAAAAAAGTCCGACTCGCGAGCTGACTCGTGGGTTAAATGAATTGGGTTAGACAAACCCTGGGCCTGTCCAAACTGTTTTTAACCAACCCAACCCGCTCACGAGCTAAATTGGGCTAGGTTGGCTCGCAGGTTGGAACCCAAAATGATAGCTCTAAGTCGAAGATGAGGTTCCTAGGGTTTGCTGACCGGGAGAAGTATTCGAACTCAAATTAGGGTCCCTTAGATTCTCTTTGTTTACTTTTAGTACTTGATTTTCTGACCCAACTAGATGTAAATTAGACAACCTTGCGTGCTTGTGTGTTTTAGTTTTTTTGTGCAGCTCTGTTGATTGGTTGTATATGGTTGGGCCTTGGGCCAACATGGATGAGAGTTAGATTTAACACCCCCACCATCCAATTTATCACTCTACCCAAACTTTTAAGACCGCAAAATACCCCTTATTCCAAATTACCCTTATAACCTTTACATTTCTCATTTTCCCGTTCACTCTCACTCTCGACCTTCCCTCTCACTCTCGACCTTCACTCTCACTCAACACAAACTCTTCATCTTCAACATCATCAATCTTCATCTTTGTCATCATCAATCATAATTTTCATCATGGGTACGCTTCATCTTCCCCATTTCCCCTTCCTATTTCTTGTTTCTTCATGTTCCCTCTTCCTATTTTTCCTTTCTTTTTTTCCTCGATGAAGCTTCCGCCATTGGAGCAGAGCTTCGTCGATCCGGATTATAAAACCAGTTAGGTTAGTTATATTCCAAGATCTAAATCCCGGAAGCATTGAGAATGATTTACGTACCGATTGTGATCCATGTTATAAAATTCGAAAATGATTCGACTATGTCCCGTAAATTAGAACTCGAAAATGATTTAACTGTGTTCCGGGATTTAGAACCCGGAACTATTTTGGTCTCCTTTTTAAAATTGGTTTCAGGCTTTAGAAACCAGAATGTTGTTTTTAAAATTTTGTTAGCTTTGGGTTTTAGATCCGGACACGTATTAAAATTTGAATTGTTTGGGTTCTAAACCCCGGAATATGCATTCTTTGGTTTTTTTTAAGAAACTTTGTTAGACTAAAAGTTCATTGTTTGTTTATGATTATTTTGATAGATGGTTATGACAAGTGGACCCTTATGTAGAGGTTCTGGTCATGATGATGGGGATCACATCCCTGGTGGCCGGGAACAGGGATGAGGATGTCATGACGGAGCATCCCCAATGGCGTGGACAGGGACGTGATGATGGGAGTTTGGGTGTGCCACCTACCGCTTATAAGCGAAATCCAGACAGGTCGTGCCGCCAGACGAGGGGCACTCGTAAAAAATTATCTCGTATTCTATTTTCTTTCTTTCCTTTCATTTTCTTTCTTTTCATTCTCTTCCTACTTAGTTTTCGTTTCCAACCAAACACAACCTTTGTGTCAAACCCATATATAGTTTTTGTAAAGGATATCTAGTTTGCATGTCGTTCTGATATATCTGTCACTTAAAAGTTTTGACACATATATTATAAAGTAGTACTCTCTCTGTTCTTTTTTATAAGAGGTAAACTAACTGTGCACACCTCTTAAAAAAGTTAGCTAATCTAGTTTTTTTTACATTAATTTTGTTCTAAAGTGTTGTTGAATTTCCAAAATTGTCCTTTAACATAGTAAATGTATTTCCATATTTCTAATTATTTTTATTTATTTATTTTTGAATAACCCAACACTATTTACTGTATTGATAATTAACTTTAAAGAAGAGAGTGCGGATCATTGAGAATTACACAAAATTTGCTACCTTCCCATTTAAAGAAGCAAAATACAAGTAAATATGTTAGACAATTGATTGTCTCAATAGATGAAAATACATAGTTTAGTTTTTTTGATAAACATAGTCCATGTACCTAGGGAATGAAGAAGCAAAATAAGAATTTTAATTATAATAATTAATGTGTAGAATACCAAGTCTTTGGAAAATGGAAAAAAGAAATGCTATAATTAATGTAATACAATTATTATCCAGAATTGAATAGGGGTAGAATGGTGAAAAAATAGTTAATTTGGCACAAAATTTTCTATAGTTCTTATAAAAAGGAACGGCCAACACCCCTCATTTAACTCTTATAAAAATGAACGGAGGGAGTAATGTTCTTTTTTGTTGTTGTTAAAATTACTACTAACTTCATAATATATTATTTATCTCTCTTATAAATTTTGACTCTTCAATTTTTTTCACAATTGAGAATCATATTATGTTAGAGTATAATTGATACCATTTGTTGGAAGAGACCTATCTACTTAACGTGATCTCAGAGCCTCAAGGGATTGGTCTCATAACTACCGGTCATAGGAATATTTTGAGAAACCAAAAAAGATTATAATTGGTACCACAAAATTATTGTTCTCTTAAAACTACAAAAGCGTCAAATAAATAGATAGGAAAATCTCAAAATAGTAAAAGATAGGAGTATTAAGGAACATAAAGAGTAGAAAAATGCAAATTACAATCCTAAAGTTTAGTTCACGTGCAACTTAGCCCCTAATGTTTAAAAATGTGTATTTATCTTCTTAAACTTACGAAAGTGTGTAAAATAAATCTTTTATTAAAAATTTTGTTAAATTTTAATAAAGTTTATCACATAATATCTTTCTTTTTTTCTAAATTACCGCTCTAAACTACTCTTTGCCCTCTCCCCTAAATCTGCCATTTTCTAATCTAGATTTTTTCAATTAAATAATTAAAACATATATTTAACGGTAGTTGTTAATATAAAATATAATTGTTTTTTTAAATATTTTTCAGTGATTTTTTTATAAAATATAAAACACAGTTGTTAAATTTTTTGTACGGTGTTTGTTTTTTCTTGACAATTTATTTACGGTAGTTGTTAATATTTTTACATAGACTTTATTATTTGTCTATTAAAGGGTCTGTTGTGTTGTGTGGGTATTATTATTTGAGATAAAAACTAGTTGACAGGTTGTTGTCAAGCTTTTAATCAAGTGATATATTTTTCCGCTTTCAAAAAAAATTATTATTTATTGCTGCGTCTTTCATTGATCTGTTCTCATATGTAGCAATACTCTCTTTCTAACACTTTCAAATTAATTAATTGAAATTATTTAGATTTCATATTTTTAATGAATCCTACTTAAATAAAAAAACGTTAAAAAAGTGTTGAAAAAAGAATGTTATTAAGATTTTTCTTTTCTCAATTAGTTTCTTAGTACATTAGGTCGGTTCATCGCCTGACCCAATTGAATAATTGGAAATGAGACAATATTGCTCAAGGATATTATAATTGAAGAAGCAACAGGTGATGGAATTAAGAAATCTAAGAGGATATTATCCGCTACATATGGCTTCAAGTTAAACATAGCATTTCAAATGAGAAAAAAATATAGTGCTGAAAAGCACGCCATGTGAGATGCGAATTAATCGATTCCTAATTCTAACATAGTTTTTTTTTTTTGAAAATTAAATCTAACATAGTGGTCATTATTTTATGTAAGTAAATGTTTTTAAAATTTTAAGTGTAAAATGTCTTTTAAAACGTATTAACAACTACCCGTACCTTAAAAAAAAAACTACCCTGTAAAATTTCAGATAAAAAAAGTACCGTTATAAAGATAATATTAACAACTCTATTTTATATTTTTTTTAAGAAAACTCGAATTTATATATTAAAATACAAGTTTTAATTATTTTATTAAAAAATCTGGATTAAAAGATGGCAGAATTAGGAGAGAGGGCAAAGAGGGTTTAGAGGGATAATTTAAGGGGGAAAATATCATATAATAAATTTTATTAAAAGTTAACAAATTTTCTAACAAAAGGATTATTTTACACATTTTCGTAAGTTTAAGGCATTAATACACTTTTTTAAATGTTATGAGCTAAATTGCAGGTGAGCTAAACTTTAGAATAGTAATTTACATTTCCTATTAATTTGATGAAATGCACATTTATTTCAACGTTCCGTAGTGTTTTTTTCTTTTGTTCAAAAAACGTTCTATCTTGAATGAGTACACTTTGATGCTCAAATGTCACATCCCCGCTTTTTTTATATGGAACATAAAACATTAATACGAAAAAGACCAAAAAGACCCTCTTACATTTGCGCGGGAAAAGAAAGAGATGGAGGTTTGGGCTCTTGGATTTAAAGACGCCATAGGAGAGAGAGTGTAGAAGAAGAAGAAGTGAAGAACACCACACTCCCACCCTTTCACGCCGCAGCAATGTTATCGCATATCGACCCCGATCTTCCGGTAGCCTCCGCCGCTATCGTAATGTTGTCGCCGCCTGAGACCCAGGACGGCACTCAAGACGTTTTCCACACTCCGCCCGAGGAATCCTCGCTCCGCTCCTCCGACAACCAGCAACCCACGGTGACCGTCGACATCGGCGTCGTTCACGGCACGCTCAACAAGGCTGTCGGTCCTGGAAGCCAATTAGTCATTGATTCAGGTGAGTTTCCGGATGAGTTAGAATTAGCGGATTTGGGAAAAGACTCTGGATTAGGGTTTTCAGAGGCTGATGAGAAACCAGTCGCCGGCGAGATCTCGCCTGCATCCGGAGGAGATGGCGTCGGCGAAATTGCTGAAGTTCCGTCCGATCAATTTGGGATTTCTGATGCTGCTGATGCGGAAAATCCCTGTAACCTTGAGGCGGCAGAAGCAGACCCTCAACCTCGAGAAAATGTTCTGAATAGTGAGCAAATGCCTGAGGATGAGGATTGCAGGGAGATTTCAGATGACAAAGATTTGAGCTCCGGGAAAAAATCTGAAACCCTAGCTGCTGATTTGGGAACTAAAACATGTGATGATGACAGGGATGGATACTTGTCTGAGTCAAGTGATGAGGCCACAGAAGATTCTGGAAAGCGAGGCGAGAGTGATAAGGAGGAACCGGCGGTGAAGCGTGCTGCTTCAGATGAATTGAAATCTGGTAGGGAGATTAAGAAGTGTTCTGGTTATGATGTATTGAGAGTTATGGCGGAGAAAGCTCATGAAAATGAAGATGTGAATAATTTGTTGGAAACGGCAAGGCTTGTAGGTATATCTTTTCCTCGTCCAAGGTGGTGGCCGAAAAATGATGATAGGTTTGCTAGTGGGATGTTTCTTATTGAAGAAACTCCTTGAGGTTTGAATTTGATGCTTTTTTTGTTTGTTCTGAAAGAACAGACAAAGAGGAAATGAAGCTGTCTCTCATGGTTTTTTTGTATGTATGAGGTTAACAAATTCTCTTAATAGTTAATAGCTCGATTGGAAGATGTTATTCGAGCTTATGATGTTTATGCAAGTATTTGAGATAACCTATATAAATAGTAACTTGCTGATTTTATGCAAGTATTAGAGTTCTTTTCAATGCTATTGTGGACTTTAGTAACTTGCTGTCATTTGGTGAAATGGAATATGTGAAACGGATACTGCTGGCATTGTTGCTGTACTTGACAGCATTATGCAGTAAATTAACATGATAGCATCATTGTTATTTATTAAGATGCTTCTGGGATGCTTCAACTGAAACTGAAGTCAGTGTCGTCTTCTCTTGGTAAAATGTTTAACAATGTATTTGGCTTTGATTTGGATTTCTAATAATTATAATTTTGAAATCAGAATTGGTTTTATCAAAGCTGTGGTTGGGACAAGTTTATCACAAAATCAAGCCTCACTAAATGTCAATAATTATGTTTGCTTGCTGCCCTAGTTATGAACGCTCAATATCTTAATGGATATCATTTTTACAAGGGAAGTCAGAGTAACTATGAGTCGATTTGTATTGCTAGTTCATGACAATTTTTATGTTGTAATCCTTCGTGTCCGTTTGCAAAGCTAGTTTGGTTTCATTGATGGCAGAAGAGCCTGACTCTATAGGATAGGGGCACTAGCGCTTTATTGATTGATTCAACTAAACTTTTCCCATCAGATCCATACATGGCTCTTGTATATAGTCACACCCCTTATGTTTGGATTACTCCAAAACCAATGTCTGACCTTGGAATGATGCATCATGCTTTCCAAAGCATAAAAGCGCGGCAAAATGTGAAAGAGGGTTTCGTGTTCCTTTTACGTTTTAGTTGAACGGAACTTTAAACCAAACATGCTCACAGCAAAGTACCTGTGGAATGCCAATACATGGACAAGAAGAATAGAAGATAATATGCAAATAAAGTTCAGAGTTCAGACAGAATAGTTGTCAAGTTCTTCCTCATCCATTCTATAAAGCTGTCATCTTTATGGGGTAACTATAGGGGAAAAGGGTGTCACATAATCCACAAAACATAAACTACAATTGCATACAAAACTCCGGAGATTATCGCTCCGCATTTCATGCTATATATTACAATCTATTACCAACCTATACAAAAAAAAACCCCATCCAGCTTCATCCTTTGGCAATCCAAGCTCAAGAAGGTTGCAATGAAACAAAAAACACAACCAACATATCCAGTGTACAGGGATTTTAGTGTTTAAAATGCAAAGCATGTGGACCCTAACCCCATAGCGGTCCAAGTAACCTATTAAAGTTAAGGATGAGCAACATGGGAATACACTGAGCTACTACTGTAGCTGGCTTGGACACCAGAGCTTGAAGTTGGGTGCAGGAGCTCTGCCTGTGGAAAAGAACTATTAGATGGCACCTCTAGCAGCAGATCCTGATCAGAACTCTCATCAACAAAGTTCAAAGAATCCAGCATGCGCAAGCTACCGTCACCAGGCAATGCAAATAGGCTTTTCGGACTGCAGTTAGAGCCTTCTTCTGCAACTTCTTTGCCTTCACAGCTAGCCTTTATGGTCACCCTCTTGGGGCTCCTAATTGTCTTCAATTCTGAAATTTGCAGAAGAATGATTCTTCAGTTAAATCCTAAATAGAAGCGGAAACCAAAATCTCTTCTAATTCTCCATTCTTACTAGTTTACTAAGGACAACAATAACACAATTGCATTGACGTGTTTCTGTTACAAACTCAAAGAAGAGAATTTAAGAATTGGTTTTCTAACCATTTCAAATTACAAGCTCAACATATCTTCACCATTTTGAAAGGAAGGTATGTGAATATTTTATTTTTCTTTCAGGAAATAAGATTTTCGGCTAACCTGGAAAGTTCTGATTCTGGCTGTACCGCAATCTCTTGGCATTTGCAACATTACATGATGTCATAGCAGTAGATCCCAGATCAATGCATTTTCCAGCTTTGTTTCCACCTCTCTACACCAAGAGGAGGGGGTGTGAATATTAGCAGTGTTTAAAACGAAACTAATCCAACAAAAAAATTGAGAATCAACAAAAAAATTTAATAAGACTACATTAGTTTTTGGATCCAATTTTGAAAACCAATCCAATTCAAATTAAATAAATAAAAATTGTATATTTATTTTAAAATAATATGTTTACTTAAAAAACTTCATATTATCTATATTTATTTCCAATTGTGCCTCAAGTCAAACTCAATTCCCTATCTCTCTCTGATCGGGGCGAGAATAAGGCCTATGGCCTAGCATACACCGATCCTATGCCAGGCCAAATTAAAGCATGGCCATCCACCGAGAAGGAAAAGGCACGAAATGCAAACATGGCGAAATTAACAGTGCTAGTTGGCCGAAATCATGGGGTTAAGGTGGCTAACTTTCATTTTTAGTGTTTTGTATAATAACTTTGAGCATTTTCCAATCAACTAATATGTAGATAGTAAACCAGCACTGACCTTGAGAAAATTATAGTGTTCTACCCATTTTGACTTTAAAGGATTAGATAATGCAAGCCTTTTCAATGTCTTGCAGTCTTCAGGTTTTGCCCCTACCAAAGAGATATCAAAGACACCTTCCCCGAGAAGTTGCTGAAAATAACTCAAGTTCTCTTTGAATTGAAAGCTATCGAACATGATTTTAAGACTGCACATACAACAACATAACCCGTCAATAAACTTGGATTGGATTCAGTCTAAATATCTTCTATTCCCTGAACAGTTGGATATCTGATGCACTAAAGAAACCTTTCTTTTATTCTTGTTTTCAAATAAAATGTTCAAGCATAAAGTGGCAGGATATTGAATAAAAGATAGTTGCTTTACTCCTCTTTGGAAAATTCTAATGCAACGATGTCTCAAATGAAATGCCTTTAATTTTCTTGGAACACAACCTTTACACCAATTTTGCATTTGGACTTGTTATTTACCAACCACCCTCCTTCTGAGAAGACAGAATTGAAACTAGTGTTCAAGGATTATGGATTACAAAACAACATCAAATGAGGGTTCGATAATAAATAACAAAAAGATTCTTTTACCCAAAAAAAATAACAATAAAATTTTGATTGGTGATAGCACACAAGTAACAGATTCTAACCTATCTGGAAGTTTAGCAATATCAACCGCAGGGAGGTGCTTCAGTAATTGCTGCTTCTCTTCATTTGTCAAGTTTCTTGAAAACACCTCATAGTTCACTACATCCTAATCAAACACAATAGCAATTACATTAAACATCCAACAATTTGATGGATATGAAGCTATGACCAAAATGTATATCGCTATGAATGTGTATGCTGAACAAGACAACAATGAGGACCCGTCAACATGAGCATACTGTTTATGGAAAGCATACATTGCCAGCTCTGAAAATGAGTTTTAAATCATATTTGAAATTCAGTTGCTATCCTGAACGTCCCGAGAGTAATTACATGAACGACGAATTTCGTAAATTCCAAAACAGATCATACAGGTTGGGTAAGTCAAACAACTTAAGCCCAATATTATATTGATGCAGAAAAGATTATACAGATTGCGTGTGTCAAACAACTTAAGCCCAATGCTATATTGAGGAAAACAGAAAAAGATGTCCGGATGAAGCACCTCATCTGCATATAGTTGATCTTATTACTTATTAAGAGCAAGGAGATATATAATTTTGACAATTTAGCCTAAAACAGTTAATCAAAAAAGGGAAAAAGGAATACATATATGTAACTCACATTTAAATCTATAGAGCATAGTGATGAATCATGATTTCCAGGAACATCTAGCTTTTCAAGCTGAGACTTGCCCCTGAAATTAGAAAAGAAAGAAACATTAATCGCTGAAGTACGGAACGGTTCAATCTTTGTATCACTTCTCCAAATAAATTTCCACACACATATCTCTAACATTTTTTTCACAAAGACAAAGGTATTAAGACAATCCATAAACATGTTAAGATCCAAATACCACTTCGGGAGAAAATAACAAATTCATGTAGACTTCAGAAGTAGTATGGACAAAACAGAACTCTTATAATCATATTTAATCTTGCATAAATGGCTAGAAATAATGAAAGACTATAAACTGGTATAGGAAAACATACCTTTCAAGTTGCTCCAATGGGATTCTATGGCCAGCAGAGTTTCTAACCTTCTCGACACCCTGAGATGAGAAATTCATGCCACTGGAATCACTATGCATAGGAATGGTACCAGAATATGAGTATGCCTCACTCATCAAGCATTGTTTATTATCAACTGAAAGAGAGCTAGCCTCAGACTCTTCTTCCCGAGCTATGGAGTTAGGGTGCCTGATGAGAATGCTTCCATGTCCTATCTCAACAGAGACCATTGGTGTTTCACTCTCAAAAAGAAGCTCCTCTTCAGAAGTAGCAGAAAAATAAGACTGCTGTTCATGAAGAATAGAACATAAGTCTTTTGTAAGCTTCTCAACAGATGAATGCTTTGGACGACCTGCACATGTCCTCTTTTTTGAAGGCACCACAGTATCCCAGACGACTGACTGAGCAGGACCTGAATTAGCCAAACTATCTACATTAGAATTGCTTGCTTTTATTGAAGAAATAAAGTACCTCTTTTGAACTGAACTAGATTAAATATTTAGCACAAATACATCAAGTAAAAGTTATTGATCCAAGTAAACCAATGGTGAAGAACCAGACAGGTTGTCATATATGTAAAACTTGACATTTTATTCTCAAGAAGTATCATCAAGGGAATAATACAGAGTTACAGACACACACACACACACACACACACACACACACACACACACACACACAAAAACTAATAATAGATAGTTGATAAGTTATATCTGATTGTAAAACTTGCCATTGCAATTGTTTTGAGATACAACTAGACCTTCATTGTACAAAAACCTTTAAATAACTTCTTGAATTCTTTGTCAATAAAGAAAACAAATATATATAGAACGCACATTTAGAAGCAAGATTAACTTGTCTTCTTTTAGGAAAAGCAAGGACTTGTAAGTTGATCTGTGATTCCACCATTTTTCATTTTCCTTTTCCTTTTCCCCCCATTTCTTGATTGTGATCAGATAAATCAGGACTGTCATTAAGATCCATACTATTTCAATTCAATGGATAATGCTTCCATAATCAGTTATGAAAAAAAATCTTCCAATGATATTAGCAAACAGTAATTGTCCAACCTGACAAATCACTAGCATCCATGCCACCAAATTGAGCGCAGCTCTCTGAGTTAGAGATGGCTGACCCCGAACTTGATCTATTGCTAGTATCTTCATCCACAAACTTTTGGAATCCTTGATTATAATCAGGGGTAAACCCTCCATATACAGCATTATCATGGTTCAGCTTTCGTTTCACCAATTTCACTTCTTTGTTCTTATTTAATGACATGTTCTTTAGCCTGGAAACCCTTTGATCGTCATACTCAACATTGTCGGGCCGAGAATGTAAAGGTGTATAATTTGCAAGTGTTCCCTTTGTCCTCCATCGAGATCCACATGCATTGCACAGCACTGGCTTCTCAGGTGGCCCATTACGCCAAAGTGGTGTGCCTATTACAAGGTTTATTTGTCAGAAAATCTTTAAAATTCACAAACCCCCGGAAACAAAGAATAAAGATTGTCTACAATTGGATAGATATAAAACAACCACATATTCATATTTTCCAGACATACCAGAAAACTCAACTCAGCAAACATCTTAAGGTTGAGATAACATCATCTATCAGTATTCATTATCATAAGGAAGTAGCATTTCTTGCTTGAATTGTTGACTATCAGTTTGTTATTGACGGGTTTAAATATTTTCAATAAAACATAGCAATAATCTTTTGCGAGGAAAACAAGATATTGGTCTACACCATATTCTTCTAGCAAATATGACTAAACTCAAGTTAAGACGACTAGTAGACTGGCTCTGAAGACAATGCTTGCATTCAAACCAAACCGATTGACATTTATTTGCTATTGCGGCATAATGTTAAGGCAATCTAAATGAAACATTCTCATTTTCTGAGATAGAAATCATTTTACTCGAACACTGCTCTATACTTCTAAAGTGCATACCATTAGTAATGACTTCAGCATGCACTTGGAAACCGTTTTCAATATATCAGAAAAACAATGAACATCAAGGCATAAGTTGCAGGACTAGTTCTATTGAGGTGATCAGTATGAACCAAAGTAGTTGTTTCAAATTGAGAAAGCTTGAAAATATAATAATGAATAACCATGGTGTTTTATTTTTATTTTTCAGCCAGAGGGCAGGGGAATAACACATGTCTTAAGGATGAATACAATGCAAGGATCAATATCCAATGGTACAAAGAGAAGCTGCTGCAAAGAGAAAATGGCAACAAAACAACCATGTAAAGTCCTTTCAGAACAAATGAGTGGATTAACTATTGACATTTAACAAATGCACAATCATCCTCCTTTCTTTCCCCCTTTTTTCTTATGGTCACATAATCCAAATGGGATGAAGTGAACTGTGAGTTAACACGTTTTGATAAAACATATTCAACAGCTATGAGTGTTCTGCCTATCCAGTAACATGTCCAGTCTCATACTCAATAGAATCCAAGCTTGATTTCGCACCAATTACATTTGATCATGCTTCAATCACAGTCAAGACAAACAAAGACCCACCAAAGGAGTATCAGAAAACACATCAAAGGAGGAAATCAATAGAACTTTTCAAGAACTTCCAATTCCAAATATTGTAGCCAAAAACAATACTTGTACTCTTGAATTCTAATCCATCCAGAAAAACAGCATACTGAATTTTTCTAGATTGTTCATACTTTTCAGAATCTCTAATTTATCAAAATCACAATCAGTTGCAGAACACGCTTTGAATCAAAAGAGGACAAATTCAAAAAAGGAGGTCAATAACTCCCAATAAAAAAACTGCAAACAAAAAAAACTGTATATTGGAGAAACAAGAACTCACTTGTAACTCCACAGTGATGGCAAGGACCTTGTTTGCCCATGTCTCAATCTTTTTCCCAGAAATGAAAGGGGGAAAAACACGAAGAAAATTCGCAGAAAATAATTTATTTACAAAAGGAAAAGTTCAACCAAAACAAAAAAAATTCTGAAAAATAATAACAGTCCTTTTCGAAGCCTAATTTACGGCGTTAAGAGTAGTGGGTGTTGAAGGCTTGATTCTGCAGCAAACCCAGAAGATGGTTTGCAAGGAAAAAAAAATCAAAAAAAGCAGAAGCCAATAGACCCACAAGAGTTTTCAGTTTTACAGTCCTTAAAGGTATGTTTTTTCACACAAATCAGATAGAATTGCAGAGATTGATATCTGGGTATTCTAGCTGGGAATCTGTACAATCCAATGGAAGAGAAAAGGGCATTGGAGGAATCTCAGAGAAGAGAAGAGAAAAGAAGAAGGGAAGGTGCAATGGAAAGAGAGAGATTATGAGAGAGGAAGGTCTGTGTGTGTGTGTGTGTATGTGACCTCTTAGTTGTATTGTACAAGAAGTAAATCTTCAGCTTTTTCTTTATTTTATTTTTATTTCACCCACCTTCTCTGTTTTTATTAAATTTTTTAAATTGTCTTCTGTTGTTGTTATTTGAAAGTTTTCTGATTTCCTTTCAATAAATAAACTTAACATTTTTTTTGGGTTTTGTCTAAATGATCTAAGAAAAAAATTTGGATTACACAACTCTTATCTTAGGTGACCAATGATATTTAAGATAAATGAATAGATATAAAATTTCTAATCCGTATATCTTAAATGTAATTGATCCACCTAAGACTTGGATTGTTCAACCCAAGTTTTTCCTTGGTTCATTTATACATTTGTACGTTTCAATAAACATAAACTTTAAAAAATAGAATGGTTAAAATTTTAGATTCATCATATAAAATAAATAATTTAATTAATGCGCCTTAACATTATTACATATGTTCAATTACCTTTTTCTATCTTATTTTTTATTATAGTGTCAAAAAAAATCTTATTTTTTAATTTCATTATGACGTATTAAGATAGTGAAACCTAATTAGTGCCTATATAAAAGTTTTTGAGTTAATGTCTATGCATAATAAGTGTAAATTTTTTTACACATACAATTGATCGTCACATTAAAAAATATATTTTTTATTTAACTAAAATAAAATATAATTACTTTTAAATGAGTGAAATTAAATTATTGAATATCAATGTAACAATGGATCAAAATTTAACTCAAATTTATTTACTTCGTTACTATATTAAAGTCAGGAAAAAATAAGATAGCTAGTGTGATATTGAATTTGTGTGCATTTAAGAAATATAATACAAACCAGTTCAAAAAAAAAAATATATATATATATATATAATACAAACAATAATAAAATAATTTGTACGTATTGATAGTATAACTTTTACCAAAGTCAACCAATAAAAATTTGGGAATGTGTCATATCATTATTTAAAATTCTAGAATAATTTAATTAAATAAAATAAAAATTACTATTCCTATATTTCTATAATTTTATTTTATCGATTGAGTAAATTATTAATGTATGCATGTACCATTTTCTCAATATAATAGTAATAGTTATTGAGATATCAGTGAGAATAATTATTTAAATATACATAATAAGCTATCAAATAGTAAGTAAAAAAATTTATTATTTTATAAGTTCCTGAATTTTAAGCTATTGTTAATTATGTATCTTACATTCTTACTTTCTTAACCTATACTTTTCATGTTAAAAGAAACTGCTAGGAGGAATATTAATGTATAATATACTATTGCACATATCCTGTTGACTAAGGACTTTTCTCTGCTTTGCTTTTAATTTTTCAAATCATCATCAAGTATAAAAATTAAAGGCTACCCGATCTGGTCTCAAAACAGTTTCAATTAATATAAAAATTGAAATGAAGCCCATAACTTGAGATACACAGAAATAATAGGGTGTAAGAAATTAACGAAGATTCTTGCATTCACTGGTTTTTTTGAGATGGTAAATGAAATTATTTATTCATAATTTTATTATTGTCAGTCTTCTTTCTAAAGTATTTCGGTATTCATAATACTAATCTCTCGAGTTTCTGAAATTATATTAAGTAAGTATATTTCTTTTAATAAATTATTTTTCATACGCATAGTTCAGAGATCAAACTCTACACTAAATACTTAAGAAGCTCAGTTGTAGTTGCACTGAACTCGTCTCTCCCTCTCCCGTGTATGATGACATGATGTTCATGAATATTTAGTGGGTCGAAAAGGAATAAATATAGGGTAGCATTACATGTGTGACTATTTGTTGTCACAGACCTAATCAGCACCGTTGATTAAGCCAGGACGGTTGATTTTAGGGTCCCACCATTAGTGATGTGCTTTTGCTTTAATCTGGTTTCAAATCAACGGTGATTAAGGAGGCTTGTGACATAGCCACATGAATCTCAATTATTCAAAGCCAATGCCAATGCCAATGCCAATGCCAAGAGCCTAAGACGTGGTAGATCAATTTTTTAAGTTAAGGAAAAGAAGTCCACCAATATATAAAATAAATAAGTACCGGTAAAAATGAGATATCCAATAACTTTATTCTCCAAACCAAAGAAAGAAAATACAAACTCAATTTCTTAAAAGAAAATGTGACAGTGAACCCATGATATTAAGTAGTGGGTATCTCATGAATTGGACAAGTTTGGTGTGTTGTGAATTTTCCCTTTTTTTTTTCCTTTAGTCCAATGTGTTGTGAATTTCCTTATCTTATAGTGTTCTTTCCCCCTTTAATCTAGGATTGATAAAGGGTATAGAGGATGGAGTATGTGTACATGAATTATGTTTGACAAAAGTAACTGAATTGAAATTCTTTAAATTAGCTGATTAAATTAAAACATTTAATATTATTATATGTTATACCAGCTAAAAAAGTATACATGATATTTTTGGTGAATGGGAAAATAAACGGAAATAACCAAACAATTATAGGCCTAAAACAACTCTTACTAAGAAAAGTAGAACCCTCTTCGAAGGTATATCCAAGGCGATCCAATTCAAACAAAACAATTTGCGGGGGCATTAGCTTCTCTAGTAACATGACCAAAGCAAACTTCCTAATTATGGGTCAAGATTTGATGTATCCCAAGAAGGTCCCAAGAAGGTCCTTGGTATAACTGTGGAACCTGAGTATCCTTTGGTAAAACGATCTCCAAGCAATCTATTTCACACACAGCTTTCAATAAATACTTGTGGAGCAAGGGTTCCAAACCCACAAATCGTTAAGCCTAGCATCAATGGAAGGAGCGAAGTGAACAATACATCCTTGTAAACCAAAGGAAAACCTATCACACATGGAACCTGGTCAAAATAGTGCATGGGATTACATCCATTCCATGTTGATGGAGGCGTTTGATTGGAAGAGACTTGAAGCGGTTAATTTCTTTGGGGCCATGAATATTTTTCATATATGAGACAATCTTACTTAAGTCAAGTAGCTAGAACTACTATATGTGACGAAACTCTCTCTTTAAGTAGTTAGATACTTGAGGATCAACCACAAGACCATTAGTTATATTTGATTAACTCATCATTATTTGCATATTCATGCACTTAGTGATGAAAATAATAAAATCATTCAATGCTTCAAAAGTATGAAAACTCAAATAACATACTGCATACTTTAATTTAATAGTAAGATATTTATATTTTTAAAACTATATGTGCGTATGGACATGTTGCCCTCACAACTCAAAATTCTCATATTCCTCTGCGAGATCACTCACGTATTCCACGTGTCAGGGCCTTGATCCACTGTACATGAGCACTAGAGTTCAAACCTTCAACATTCGAGCACTACAAGAAATATGTCTTTTAGTGACCATCACTTAGTGATGATTATTAATTTTTGTCACTAAATATCTATTATTTGTGACCACTTTTTATGTCGACGAAAATAGTATTCATAATAGTGACCAAAAATAAAAATCATCACTAATATTATTTGTAGTTAGTGACCCACTTTTTATTTTGTCACTAATACTATTTGTAAAAGTGACCAAATTATGAATCGTCACTAATACTATTAGTAATAGTGACCCAATTAAAAATCGTCACTAATACTATTTGTAATTGTGACCAAATTATGAATCGTCATTATTACAATTTGTAATAGTGACCAAATTATAAATCGTCACTAACACTATTCGTAATAGTGACCAAATTATAGATCGTCACTATAACTACTATTACTAGTTATTAACATGAAACCTTATTGGACATGATGAGCCTCTAAGATCAACATAAAACCTTATTTGATTTTATGGATCATTAAGAATCAACATGAATCATATTAGTCCTAATGAGCCCCTGAAAATAAAATGAGGTTTAATTAAGTCTGCTGTGCCTTTTAGATCAACATGAAGCCTTATTGGCCCTTGTGGACTTGTGAGATCAACATGATCCTTTGAAATCAATAAGAAACTCGATTGTGTCCTATGAGCTTCTTTAATTAACATGAAGTCTTATTGAGTTTGATATATCTTTGAGATCAACGTGATACCTCAATGGGACTAGATATAAAATATAAGATATTATGATAACATTATCCAAATATAAATTTGGTTTGAAATATTTAATAAACAACATCATTTATATAACTCCGTGGAGATGAAATGTCAATAAAAATTAATTAAATATTTTTTATTTTAAAATATTTTTCATTATTAAACACGTAGAAAATCTCATTGAAATAAGTGTAGTAATATTCTATTAAAATAAATATAGGAATATATATATATATATATATATATATATATATATTAATTCGTGAAGATGAAATGATGTGAAAAATCAAATTATTTTATGAGTCCTCGTTCCACGTTCTTTCTTTCATTTCGGTCGTGAACTTTCAAATCTCTCTGTTTCTCCTCTTCTTTGTCTAGGATTCCTTTCCTAGCTTCCATTTCCTTCATTGATATTGAGATTCCTCGCTCAATGCCTTTGTACGTGTTCAAAGGAGATCCACATGCTAATCAATGGCTGAACCTTTGCTGCTGCAAGAAGTTGTGAGGGGGTACTTTGTATGCCACGAGGGTTCATGGTGGCCGGTGTAACACCCTAAAATTTGCGTGTTAGAGATCTACTAATGCCCATGGGTGGGGGATGGAACATCCCCAAACTGAGGAAGAAAATTCCTTACCAGTCAAGCACAACTTGTGGAGGAAGAAAATTGTGATGAGTGGAAAATGCCCTTTGGAAGGGCAGGAATAAAGTTGTTTTTCATCCGGTAGATCCCAACCCCACTCTAGCTATCAAGCAAGCAGAGCATCTTAGGGTGATTGCTATTGTGTATATTTTTATCTGAAAAGTGCCTTATAAAATTCACAATGGTGGTTTGTTTGCAGAGGAGAGGGAACATCGCAATGAATGAAACCAATGAGAGCCTCTTCCATTTGGAAGAGTTCAAGTACAACTTTGTGAATCACAGCTAGCCCAATTGCTCTTAAACCACACTATACAAGCATTCTATTTGGTCTTTTGGGTTGTCTTGACTCTTGATTCTCAAATATGGCTGGTATGAATCCCGAGGAAAGGGTTTCTACAACTTCTGTGCAAGTTTCTGCTGTTGGTCATATCTATAATGTTGAGTTCAATATAGTTCAATCGAGATATATGGATGCATATAGTCTGTGATTAGCTAATTAGTATGATTAATGACATATTATGATTTTGGGCTTGATGAGTAGTTGGAGGAGATTACAAAGAAGTTTGTGGCTGTTCATAACTGCCACATATTATCTTTTCATTTACTTCCATTTTGTGATGGAATGGCAGGGTTATTTATTGTTTTGCATAGGTGTTGTTTCAGTGACGATTAAGTCGTCATTATTTATATTTATTTTTGTGACGACTTATTTTGTCACTATTTTGTATAAATAATAGTGATGATATTATCGCCATAAAAAATCAACATTAGTGATATTTAAAATTATCGTCACTAATGTATTAGTGATTTGAGTATTTGTGACGACCACTGACGAATACAAATTTCGTCACAAGATACGATAGTGACGTTTTTTTGAGCTTTTAATGATTTAAATGATCATCACTGAACATATATTTTTTTAGTGGAGGTACTGCAATTTTAAAAATTATCATATTAATTTACTATTTTATTCTCATTTTTACTATTTTCGGTAAATTATAAACATATATTATTATGAAAGAAGTAATCATTTATGAAGAAAGATAGATAATAGAGAAAATTAAATAAAACATTTAAAATAATTGTTTGAATCTCTAGATCGAATGTTCGAACCTTAAAAGTCACACATTTAAAGTACCATGACAAAAAATGCATCAAATGTTTAGTAAAATAAGTTTATTTATCAAAGACGTCTACTTTACTTAAATTCATAAATGCATTAAGTTAACTGAACTTAAGTAAATAAAATTGGTCCAATTTTCTATCAAGAGAAGATGACTTTACACCCTAAAAACCAATTGATATATACAACCTACACTCTTTCTGAAACATCGAATAAATCAGCGGCCAAAAGCCCTCAATTAGAGACAAATCAAATGGCTCAATCACTCCAAAGAAGTTACATTGTTTTATTGAAAACTTTAAAAAAATCTTCCAACAATCCTAAACGTATGTCCTACATTTTTAGTGGCCTTCAAGAACTCAAAAATCACCAACCAGTCCAATCTTGCATTCATATGCTATGTCCGGCAAAACTACCTAATCAACTAGTGAAAAGTTAAAAACTAAAAATTGATAAGGGAAGATTGGGAAAGTGGATAATAGATTTTTGACTTTTCAACGCATAGACTAAATTGAGATAAAATTAAGAATGTTAGGGACCAAATTGACATTCTCATGGTCATTAACATAATACATGAGCATGTATGTGAATAAGGATGAACGGCTAAAGATCCAAAGGACTAACGTGATTGATGTTTTACAACTGTTGGGACGTATTTGACAATTTTCTAGGTACAAAGACTAACTTGACCGACGCTTACAACTTCAGCGATTAAATTGACTAATCCCTCGAAACCAATTTCCATGCCAAATATTCACCTTAAGGTCATCCCTAATGCTCCAAAAACATCCCCTCTTGACAAGGGAATCGACTTTAAAAATGCTATACCACACATAGCTATCCCTATAACCAATACGTGCCTCCAAAATGGAACCCTTGTTCAAATTCACCAATCTATAAACCTTTTTCACAAGCAAATTCAGGGTTTGATTAAACTTACACCAAATCTTCACAAATAAAGCTTGATTGAAAGCAATAAATACACGAAAACCCAATCCACCTTTTGATTTAGGGGATATCAACTTCTCCCACTGAAGTCAATAAACCTTCTTCTGCCCCACATCGCCACTCCAAAAAAAATTACAAATCATCCATTCAATTTGTGCACAGATACCATTAGGGAAAGCAAAACATGACCTAATGTAAGAGGGGATGGTCCGAGCCACAGATTTAATCAAGACCTCCCTCCCGACTTTAGAAAGTGCACGCTCCTTCCAACCTTTTAATTTCTTCCATACCTGTTCCTTAAAAAACTTAAACACTTGAGTCTTTGATTTACCAACAATGGTTGGAAGACCCAAGTACCTGTCATAACTCTCTACTGCCTTTAAATCCAATAGTTGTGTAAGCTCATCAATTCTGGTTCTTAACATATTTCGGCTACAAAAGAGTTGAGATTTGTCAATGTTGATCATTTGCCTAGAAGCACCCTCATAATCCCGCAAAATACCCCGAATGCACATAACTTCCTAAGGTATAATCTACGCATAGCATAAACCACCTCCCCACACAAAATAAACAGATAAAGGGAAAGAGGTTCCCTGCCGCAAGCCCCTATGAGAAGAGAACAAAGAACTTCATCTGGTGGAGACACATCTCATGATCAAAGAAGTCCAAGCAGGAAGGAAATTCATGTGGTGGAGGGTACTTTGGAGGAAAGATCACTCCAAACAACCATAAGCCTTAGACATATTCATTTTCATAGCTATCATACTTTTTTCTACCTAAAATCTTCTTCCTTGTATCGTGGAAGAACTCAAAAGAAATAAGACCATTTTCAATGATCAGGTGCCTTTGCACTAACACGCTTTGAGATTCACAAATAATATCAAACAGAATGAGCTTAAGCCTATTAGCATCAGTGTCGGTCACAACTTTAAAAATCACATTGCATAGGCTAGTGCGTCTAAACTAACTCGCATGAAACGATTTCTTAACCTTGGAAATCAAAACTATGAGAGATTGATTAATATAACCCGGTGAAAGAGCCTGATGCAGAATTCGGAGGCAAAGATAATTAATATGTACTTTAAGTGAATAACAATTTAAAAATATAATAACAATTTAAAAAGGCCATTACTGTTGATATTGTTAATTGATTGAAAAATAAGTATTAATGAGAAATTAAAAGATAATTTAATTGAATAATTATTTAAAGTCAATATATATTGATTTGATTTTTTTTTAACATGATATCCTATTACATGTGTTATAATATGAGAGAAACATGAGAATTTCACTCAATTTAATATTTTAAAGTTCTACTTAAAAAATAAAGTAAGTTAGTAGGCTAAGTATGAATACCTTTAAAAATAAAGTTATAGAAATAAAATAATTGTGGGACCCTCGGTGATGACTTATCTTGCTGCCACGGTTCAACTAAAATGCTGGAGGTTAGAAAAATAAAAATTCTCAGCACCCATAAACACCTTATTTTTCTTTTTATCTCTCACTTTTTATCCAATCACATTACATATCATATTCATTACTTCTCTTTCTTCTTTTATTTCTTAATATCTACCACTAACGATACTCTCTCAATTGTAAGTCAATTGGAAGCACTTGCTGAGAAGTAGTAAGTTTTTATTCCTTGGTTATAGCCCGTCTGTGTGGGAGAAAGTAAACCCAAATCCCCGCTATAACCAATGACCATTTTTTCTATTTTTTTATCATGGGAAAAGAATAAATATTATAATATGCAATTATAACATTTCGGTCATTTCCTGTTGTCTGAAATACCCTCTCTTCTTCCTTTTCCCCTTTAATTAATAGATTATTTGAGAAAATTTTCTATAATTATTTTAAATTAAAATTAATTTTGGACAAAAACTTATATGAGTAGCTTCAAACTATTGAAATTGATTATAAGAATAAATTAATCCAAACATACTATGACTACAGATGATTTCTTACCTAACCCACACATTAGTAATATATATATATACATGATGTATCTAATGAGAAAAGTTCTTATGTGAGAATAATGAGAATAAATTGTGACTGTTAGATCTAACAATGGATTAAAATGTTCTAATCATACCATTTATTGTTAGATCTAACAGTCACGATTTATTTTTATCATTCTCATATAAGAAGACATTTCTCATTAAATACATCTCATATATATATATATATATATATATGTTGTATCTAGTGAGAAAACTCTTCTTATATGAGAATTGTGAGAATAAATCGTGGCCGTTAGATCTAACAATGAGTGGTCATGATTAAAACATTAAGTCACGTGACTTGTTTAAAAAGTCACATGACATTTTTAAGTAGTCATGTGACCACTTATTTCTTTTAATCATGACCACTAATTGTTAGATCTAACGGCCACGATTTATTCTCGCTATTCTTATATAAGAAGAGCTTTCTCACTAGATACGTCCTTTTATATATATATATATATATATATATATATATATATATATATATATTTCTCAAATCAGTCTTAAAAGTTCTTACTTTCACTGTCTGATATTTTTCTACATCAATTAATTCACTGATGCTTTTTAAAAATTTATTTCAAAGAAATTCATATAAACAATAAATTAAGTTCAAAGCGTATTCTGGTTGTTGGTAAGTACTATTTTTACGTATATTTCAATATTATTTTCGACACTTATTTGACTTGTATGCTTGAATTATGGATCATTTTATCCCAAAATGATTAACCTGTTAAATCCTTAGTCTTAGTATAGATATTGTATAGAAATCATGTTTAATCTCCTAATTTTGATGTAGGATGGAACTTTCAAAGAAGATTAAAAAAATTCAAGTCATCCCACATAATGTAGAAAATGAAGATTCTGTGGAAAAATGCTTGTTTAAGTGAAAATTTGAAGGTTCAAAAATGCGTAGACCGCTGAGCGGCCAAGGCGGCAGCAAAAATCTTCCAATGAAGAAGCAGGGCCGCTTGGCGGCCAACAGAGGTCGCCCAGCGCTTAGACTAACAAGTTTTCACTATAAAAACTTATTTTTTCATATCTCGACCGAGAGAACTTACTGATAACATAACCAATCACTTGAAAACTTAGAGAAGCACTTGAGAGACAAGAGAAGAGGCTTAGGAGGCTAGAGAAGAGGCTTGAGTGTGGCTTGGGTGTCGAATTCAATTACTATGATTAAATCTTAAGAGTTTAATTCCAAAACAGTACAATTAAGTTTTTTTTTTATCAATTATTGTTTTTCAAATTAAATAAAATCATTTTTGTATAAAAAATACTTATTTATTCAAGTGGTACATGGTTAATATTCGTTAAACAATTTTTTAGTTTAAATTTTATGTATTGAAAAGCTCAAATGAAAAAGCAAACCCTACAAAAATATGAATATTCAAAACTCAAACGACGCTAACATGAAATAGAGACAGTTATCTACATAAATAAGTGATCTTCTCTATGGCATAAATGTCAACTCACAATTTTTTACCATTTTTTTTACCAAAACTTACAATATGGATTAGAATAATAAACAAACTAAATAAAACACAGGGAACAATGTTAGGCCATTTCATTGAAACTCCAAGCCATGAGACTAGACATGTAGTGTCATATTAAAATTAATGGTTCAGAAAGTAGAAAAATAAAGGGTAAAACACTAAATCTTCAAATCAAATCATGTTAATTCTCAGACTGAAAAGTGGAATAATACGCAAGCTTGCTTCCAATAAGCACACTAACTTGGAAATATAATTAGGTAGACCTGGGATGCATAATACGGATGTCACGGGGAACTAAAAATAAAATAAAAAATAGTGAACGAGACCTAAAAAGGTCTTCATATTATTTATTTTGTGACAAAGAAGTCTTCATATTATTATTAGGTGCACGTCTTAGATGTGTGAAGAAGCCTTGTTTTGAGCTTTATTGTTGCAAGCTTGTTGTTTTCTGTTTAAAATACAATTTCAGTGAAACCGTAATTCGTATTAATGAATTATGAATTGGCTTGACTTGTGATACGGATCAGGCCTACTTGTCTCCTATTAATGTATATAGTATTATCCAGTTCAAAAAAAAAATGTATATAGTATTATCAAGTTAATCATCAAATTGCTCTCATTAAATTCCCTACAGCTCTTATTTTTAATTTTAAAAACTAAAATTGAAAACATTTTAAAGACATTTTATGTTTAAATGTTTTTAATTTTTAATTATTTTTTTACGTTACGAGGAAACATACACATAACCTAATGGGCCGACTGCAAAAAAATTAGGAAGCAATGTTTGTATTGTGTAATGGAGAGGCTTGCAACACAAATTCAGAGACTTTTTTAGGAAGGGAAGTGGAACCCAATCCACATAACGAAGAAAAGTATTGGTTTCACATTTAGCTTTTGTTGTCTGTCAAGCTTCAAGGGATCAAATGAGGATGATCTCCGACACTTTGAACGCTTTCTGTCAGGCGTCCAACATGAAAGTAAACCTGGATAATTCATTTATGTTTTATCCGTCAATGTGTATCCTAAGATACAACATGATCTGTCCGAAATTTCAAACATAAGGCAAGCGATTAATCTTGGGAAATATCTTAGAATACCTCTCCTAAAGGAGAGAGTCAATTTTGCTCCAATTATTAATAAAATGAATTCTTGTCTGGCCTCTTGGAAGCACAAATTGTTGAATGTTTCGCTTGGCTAAATCGGTGGTGACATTCTTCCTGACATATAACAAAGCCCTTTCCCACCAGGACCCCAGAAAACATTCATATCCACCGCCTCTTCTATTGAACCACAATACCACTAATCTAATTAGGTAGAAACGGGAAAAAGTTTTTCCCAAGTAAATAAAGCAATTTTCTGAAAATTTAGAATGATGTGCAATTATCTGTAGTTATCTGAAGATTTCGAAATGTGAAAAATATGACCATTCACATGCCACGTAAACAGAAAATGTTTCTCACTATACGACTCCTTACTGTTAGAGCATACATATCAAGAAGCTCAACTGAGGCATCTACCACTGGTATAGAGCAGATAACCAACCAAATGCACGCGATTTAAACAGAATTTTATACATAGAAGTTCATGTATTCTCCACAAACTACATTAATGAAAAGAAGAGAAAGCTCAAGCCGTGTCACAAAAGATCAATCTCTTCTCTTCTTCTTCCTCTCATTCTTCTCAGCTGAATTCTTCAACTGTAAAAGAAAAAAATAGGAACTTTGTCAATACTAATTCATCATGAGATATAAAAGAAAGAACCAAGAAGAATATTAAGAAGCCGTTGAGTCCAACTCACCATTATAATAAGAATCCGCACAAAAACTGCAGCCAAGTCAGTGAACAGGGTCAATGCATGCTTCACATAATCCAGGTCACCAAAGTGAGCCCTCTCTATTATTTCCTGGGTGTCTACTATAATGTAGCCTACAAACACCAAAAGCCCAAAATACAACTGCAAAAGTTGCAAACAACCCGTAAGATATCTTATAATGAGCATAAACATGTATTAAAAGTTTGCAACACATGAACATATATATAATACAAATCTTCCAAGTCTCTGGCAGTACTCCAGAAACATTAACAGCTTGGTCACTTACCTCAAACTTAAAGAGCGCTGTTGATCCCCCAAAGACAGAGGAAGCAAAGTGCAGCCACATGAGAATAGACAACCCAGAAGAGAGCAGGCCACCAAGGTATAGGTATTCCCTACGCCTTGCAACCAAAGCTGCCGCTGAGAAACAGCCAAAGGCCAAGGAAGTTGCCACAAATGCGCTGAAGATAACGCTGGAAGAAATACAAGAAAAAAATCACAAAATAATCCAAAGCTCATAACTACACAGAAATATAAGCCACTACGTCACAAAACATTAACTAAAGAAAAGGTTAGGAGGGTAAGGTAGAAAATGGAATAACATCAAAAATAAAAGGTGAAAAGAACTCTTCTTTTCAGTTAAATAACAAATCCTTAAACAATAGTTATAATTTATTAACCACATCATCAACATTGACAGACAGCTATACTTATCTGAAGAATCCTATTACAGTAAATATATTATAGTGGAGTATTAAACACAGACATGGATGATGAGGCTTTTACAAAGGTAATATGCCGGCTAATTACACTACGCACATGAATATAACAAAATGTCAATTAGCCAGAATCAGAAGAAACTTGCTAGCTATATAGCAA